>OY804259.1:5480524-7888857 GCA_963680825.1 Meiosimyza decipiens | reverse complement strand
GTGATGCACACATTTGTACAGTGTTGTGGTCATTAGGGTGTTATTGAAAAAAATTAGTGGTAGACTTTTTTTGCATATTTAAATTTTAATAAATGATATTACACCTTTGTTTCTAACTCTTAGTTCTTTAAACATGGTCCCATACAGAGTTGCCAAGTGAGCGGGTTCGACCCGGCCAAGCCTGGAATTTCATATCAAAGTAGAATTTGAAAAATTTCTGAAATAATCGGGAATTGGGCGATTTTTGTGGCATGGGGCTTTAAAGTTTTGTTTAACGTCAAAAAAAAGTCTTCAACTTTTTCCCGAAAAAATTTGACTTTTTACTATTTGAAGGAACATTTTTTTGTTTGTTTTAAGAAGGCAGGAAATTGCTTCTTTTCAACTTAGCAAGTCTGTTTACAATATGAAGATAAAATAATGCAATGCAACTCTACAGCTTTTGGTTTGTTGAGCGTTCTATTAATTTTTCAATTTTAATAAGAGAATCATTTTCAGTAAAAGAGTGGAAAAAAATATTTGTAAGTGCTGGTTTACACTAGAAAATTATTTGAAGAAATTCTTGTCTATTTTTTTTGCGGATTTTTTTGAACGTTTAAGTACGCAATAACAGTAAATTCTGCACTCCAACCTTTCGTTTTTCACCTCTTGCCAAGAAGCAAAAATAATTTTCGAAAAACCAGCACTAAGCCAACATTTTTCCGAGAGTATCATATAGAAAAAATTAGTGAAAAAAGAGAGTATCGCACATGTCTTTGTGCTTGTTAATGCCAAAACAATTACTGCATGAACAACAACAGACGTAAAGTCGAAGTCAACGTTTCTTGAGAAAAAGTTTTCATGTTCGTTGGCAAGAAGAGAAAAACGAAAGGGTGGAGTACAGAATTCGTCGTACCCGCAAATTCCCTTTCGTTCTATTCATTAGCTGATATTATGCTTTGAATTTACGTTCGTTGTGGCGGGTCGGCGAAGTAATTGCTTTGTGATTTTCTTGCACAAAGAAATTCTAGTTTTCGTGTGTAAACGCAAAACAAATTCACAAAAGAGAATAGACAAGAATTTGTCTGACCGAATTTCCTCGTGTAAACGTTGAAAAAGCATAATATCAGCGAACGAACAGAACGAAAGAGAATTTCCGTGCACGACAAATTCTGTACTCGCCTCTTTTGTTTGTTCTCTCTTGCCAACAAACTTGAAGAATTTCCAAAATGAGTTTCTGTGTGTAAACGGGGAGTCTGAGACCTTTTTTTATAGCCTAAATCTATATATTTTGGAACTGTGGACGTTTTGTTTCTTTTTTGTTTGTCTTTTATTGTGTGCTTGTAGCATAATAAAATATTTTTTTAAGAAAAGGAAACTTAATGAAATTAATAACGAAATGTGTATTTCTGTTTAAAACTAATATTGAGGATTTGGTGTCCACGCTTAGTAGCGAATCACAAACTTCATTGATCTACCAACTAACTGAGATTATAAAAAGACGCTGACAATGGTGAAGCTAGACGATTAGCAAAGACACTAGGTATACCTGTGCATCAACGATTTGATGGAACTCGCAGGGAGATCGATGCAGAGGAACATGAAGAACATCGAACACACCGAATAATAGAAAGTAACATGCCAAAAATCGCAATGAAATGATGTAGTTTAAACTACTAGCCAGGGGTAAAAATAGCTAAAAAAATTCAAGTCCCACACTTCTAACAGAGATATAGGATAATAGCATTAGTAGTAAGAAGTAAAATCGATATGGTGTAGAGAAAGCAGCGCCAAAACACCAGTTTCGGTAATATTAGTTACTTCTAATTAACAAGAGGAATATACTGAGCAAATCGTTGCTAATCTTGGTATGATAATACTCAGGATCATAAGGAGAGCCATTTAGAACGGGCCAGGAGTTGCTTCAACTCTGAAGAGCATACTGATCTTGAAATTCTTATCGAAAAAGATAGCAGCAACAACGAGCAAGTTGTTTCTTTTCGTGAATCAATCATTGCAGAAATAGAAAACTTGCCAGGTCCAGCCGTTCCCGATGCTGCATTTGATGAGTGTTTTCGTTTATAAGATGTTGAAGTTTAGGATATCACTCCATCGGTCGCAACCAGTGCCAGTTTGTGAAGTGGATTAGTCCAACGTTGTTGGTGTCATACACCAGACAAATGCCGCAGGCTTTGTGCAAGAGGTCAGGCAGGTCTTTGTTGTTTTCGGTATTCCCACATGTTGTAAAAACGTTCATTTATAAGCTTGAAAATAATTTTTAGATTTCTCATTGCTTCACACCACTTTCAGTCCAAAGTTATTCTGGATAGCTATAAGATCGGCTATATATTTTCTCGAATATCTTCAAATTTCTGATTAGCTTCAGGATTATACATTTCAGAAACAAACTCCCAATTCGTTGGCAATAATCAATTAGCCTTTGTCGTAAACGGTAGCTAATTGATTTTAGTGCAGTAAGCTAACTTTTTTTTTTGGCAGCACCCTAAAGGTCATGCTATGAAAAAACATTGCAAGTTTGGTGTGTGCAACCTTTGCTCACACAAAAGACAGTAAAGACACTAAAAGCACAAAAGAAAAATACAGTAGGAAATGAGCGAGTGAGAAGAAGCACATGTTGTAAGTTGCATAGATAAAAAAAGGAGGCCTTTTGCCAAAGAAGAAAAGCTGCACATTTTCCATTTAAAAAGTAACAATACGCGCGTATTGTAAACACACTTAACACAATTGTTGACGATGAGCAGCGTAGCGGCAAGTGCAGAAGTTACAACAAGATACAACTCTTAAAAACGAATGGCAAAAAGGACGCACACACACACACTGTGCGCATGTGTGTGTGTGTGTGTGCGCTTGTGAGTTTGAATGGTCGCGTTGTTTGCATTTTTGTTTTAATTTAAATAAATGAGCTACACACACACACACACAGACTGGCGCTTGTGCCCCATTTCCCCTACTCATCGCATATTTCTCAGTAGTCTTATTGCATTTTAGTTGATTCATTTGATGCCAAGCCAAATTTCTTAGACGCTTTACAAAATGTGCACTTAATGCCAGTTAATGTGTCAAGCAAAGTATCGGTGTGTTTGTGTTTGCATGTGTATTAGACTGTTTGTTATTTCGTAGGTTTTTGAAGCCAATCAATGTTTTTGTTGAAAAATGAGTACATTTTATGTCGAAAAAAAAATAAATAAATTTAGCTGATTTATTTTATTACTCGAAAAAACTCACAGTAAAAACCATAAATTTATTTTTATTTTATGAGCTTTTGAGCAAAAACCAAAATATTTTACATGATTTTTAAAGAAAAGTTGCCAGTGCATGTTGTGTTTTTTTTTAAAGGTACACAAAACAAAATCAAAAATTTAAAAGTATTTCTTCTGTAAATCTATAACTTTTTGGGCTAGAATACAGACTTTTGCGGGTCTAAATTTTTTTTAACGGACACTCTAATATGTACTCTCACAGGCTGCCATTTGCCTGAGGTTCGTTGGCATTTGTTTCTTCATTGCTCGCTTATTTTACGAGTATTTCTGCTACATAATCTTTATCATCATCATCGTCTGCATCATCATCTTATGTTGTTCTCACAACAACTTCAAAGGAATTGCGCCTGTCGTTTCCTCGTGTTGTTGGAGCGCGCTGCTTCGTCAGGGTGTTAATTTTGCCTTTGAGGCACAATTTTACGTTGTGTGTGTGTAGTGTTTGTTTGCGCAATAAAATGAAAATGAAGCGCACTTTAAATTGAAAAGAAAATGAAAGCAAAATAAAAAATTTTGCCAAGAAAAAAAAGTTAATTCACTTAAAATTTTATTATCCCAAGTAATAAAAAAAAAGTAAATCAAACGGTTATGTTTATGCTAACTTCTTGAAGATATCTATAAATTTTGACACAAATTTATTACATTGAAAAGGTAATTTTAGCAATTAACTTTTTAGTGCTATCTAAATGCTAAAATTCGAAAGATACTTAAAAAAATATTGGTAATTGAAAAGTCATGAAATTTCCGATAACAATTTATAATTAATAAATCGAATGTCTAGGTTCCACTCATTTTACCGACTTTGTTGTGGAGTCGATATTTGAAGTTGTTAGGAACCGGTAGCCCATAATAAGCTTTTGAAGTGAGACTCAATCACAGTTCACTAGCGCAGAGAAACTTCATAATTTTTTGAATTCTAGAAATAATGAAAAAAGAACTGCCGTAGATAATGTCACATAATTTCTTCTGCGGAAGACAACTCAAAATTTCTGACGATTTCTAGACATGATTTAAAATCATTGTTACAATATTGGGTACCTTGGTACCCAAAAATTTTACATAGCTACCAACAAATATTATCAAATATAGAGAAAATAGTTTGATGTATTTTTAGGGCGTCTCAACAGGCTCAAACCCTTTTTGCAATGGAATCTCGAACTAAAGTTAAATAGGACGTTCTTCAATCGCGCCGCTAAGAGTGAGGGTACTTTTGAGCTCGTGAAATTGGCACCCAATTCGCAGGGAATTGAATGCATGCGATCAATACCAATGAAAAAAATGGAGTTTTGTGTATTGAAACTATAGCATCCCCTGAGGAAGCCGAAAATCCATTGGCGAAACGTTGGGTAAAAGGATGAAATAGAATTTGTTTATTTGCATCAAAAACATATTGACCTTAAAGTTCAACATCTATAAATTCATACCATACAAATATATTGGTCATACAAATACTAACTATATCAATTGTTATCCATACAACAAAGTGGCAAACATACCCTTTAAAAATTACATAAAAATATCAGACACCCAATTTGCTCCACATATTTTAAAAACTTTCCATATGCCAATTGTTCGGCCAACACATCCTAAAAATCGATGCTGTAGCCAAACAGGTTTGTTTTTTTAAAAAATGAGCCAGCATTTCAAATAGAAAGCATTGCTTTATAGTTTTAGCGATAAAAATGAAAATCAATTTTTTTCTTATTCTGAAAGAACCATCCCCGCTTAAGTTATAGAACAGTCACGCTATGAACGTTTTCCAGACAATTTTCATACTGGTAAATTAAAGACGCAAATTCATTGACATTTTATTCCTCTTCCCTTATCGTCCTTTCTTCTAAGCCTGCATGGTGCTTTGTATTTATAGGGCTATCTCATTTTTAGACATATATTGAACACAGGTCTAAGAGCTTGTTTTTTATGTCAAACTTTGAAATTAATATATCCCACATTTGAGGCATACAATACGAGTAAAGGACCAAGATTCTTATTTCGGCATCTGGAAATGTTCACCTGTATGAACTTCCATTAAACTTGATTTTATTTCTTGACACTAAATGAAATATTTTTTATGAGTTTAAGCTTTGAACCAATTTTGCTACATGAAAACCATTAGTTTATTGGCATATTGAGGAATAAACTACGTTTTTGTAAAGCCCTTGCTTTGGACTTCTTTGAATTAAAATTCTCTTCTTTGTAAGCTCTAATCTTCTTTTAATTTCTTATAAAAAACAACATTTCTAACCCCTACTGTGCGATAATTTAAGCGAAAACTTCTCAATAAATTTGAGTTTGCAATGAACGATAGGTATTTTTTCTTTATAATTTATTAAGTATTTTATGAATATCAATAAAACAATTTTATAGCCAGTGTCGAAACATAAATTAATAAAATAATTAATAAACAAAAAAGAAAACAAGTTAAGAAAAGTAGGCTATTTGTAACACACTTTCAAGCAACAAATCAATTTTGAACAACAACAACAAAAACAACATCATCATTCATTCAATGCGATTCAACAGCAGCATTGCAAATCCATTTACAGCAAAAGTACAACAATAATCAAACGAACGCAACAACAACAAAAGCAACCACGACTTCAATAATAACAACAACCACAACAATAATAACAGTAGCAGCAGCAACAACAGCAGCAACAGCAACAGCAGCAACAAAAAGTCAACAATCAAGTTAAACACGCACACTAAAGCTGATTACAAATAATTTGGTATCACTTCACGTAGGCAGGCTTGGCCATCAAAACCATCACAATCATCATCATCATCGACACAAACAGTGCACCACCAGTTTTCCACCCAGCTAATTCCCTCACCACTCACTCATCCTCGCAGTAAATGCAAACCACTTTCAACACTTGGCCTAATCCGCCACATGCCATAATCCATCCGTGCTCGCTAACTCTATCAAGCATTTGGTCACATATTTCTCCTACTGCTCGCCCCTGTTTTCCTTCTTGCTCAAATTGTTGCTCTTATTCGTAATAACCGAAATTTTGTGCTTAAGCTTAACAAAACAACTTTTGTAATTATAATGAAAGAAAATTATACAGTCCAGGCTTATGGGCGCACATACCAGTGCACAATGGGGAATTGGTACATTTTCTTTGGCAAAAATTTAAATTTTTGGTGTTACCAACGTAAATTATGCAAAGCGCTTTCACAACTGTGTAGCCTAGGATAGATGCCAACATTAAATTCTTCAATTGCAAAACTGTTACCTCTAATTTGATGACTTTTCACAAAATTCAGTAAAGCCGTTTCAATTGAGTTGAATAACTTGCATATGATTCTGTAGCTGACTTTATGATGTACCACTTTTATAATGTCTGGACGTAGTCACAACTTTTATTCCACTGCTATAATACATTTCATATTTTCTCGATTCTTTGAAATCCAACAATAATTTTTAAAAAATTTCAACACCACAAGTTATTTGAAACTTATAACATTTTTACTGCAGAGATAATATGAAAAGTAGGCGTGGCTATGGCTTTATTTTTCTGTTTGTTTTGTGTATACAAATTAAACTGTTTACTATATCTATGTTCTAAATTTATGCAAAAGAAAATGCAATAATTTCCCATAGTGCAGTGTGAGGCACACACTGACAGTGATGGCAAAAAAATAAAAAACAAAAGCAAACCTAAAATAAATTAAAATTGAAAAAAAAAACTTCGGTGATTTGCCTAGCTATTTTGCTTCCACCAACAACCTGGCATTTTGTGCTTGACGTAAAATAAAAAATCAACACAGATTAAAGAGTCACAGTGAAAGCACTGCAATTAGTAAGCGTTTAACAAATTACTTTGCTACCCAAATGTTTAAAGTCACAAACAGATGATAGATAACATGCTAAGGAATTATAGCCACAAAAAGCAATGTTTCAAAGTTCCCACCAATATTTTCATGCATGAAAATTTGTGTCGCGTGGCCTAATCCGAGTGAGAGAACATCAGGTTATTACTTGCTGGTATGCAAAGTTGAAAAATATCACAAGGCAGCCATTTTCAAAAGTCATCGTGATAATATCGTAGCCTGAACTATTAAACTTCTGTTTGGTTTCTTTTAATATCGTACATATTCCAGAAGAAGATGTTGAAATCCTTTGGTAACCTTCTTTACCATCTACGCTTACTGTATTTTAAAAAGGTTGAAAGCTACCGTTCTTTCCTAAAAACACGCTTATCCAACTTTCCCAAAAGTTTTTTAAAAATCATGGTGTCTGTTTTCAAGAAATATAAAATTGAAATGCGTTTGAGTGGCACGCCTACTTATACTGCATTCACCTTTTCTTTTCAACTGGTAACAATTTGAATCGTAATATTAAATTTCATTTTAATAATTTTGTTGATTCTTGAGATCTACGAAATGCAAAGACAGTGCTAGTGCCGTGCTTTTTAGTTTAGATTTCTTAAATTTATGCTCTTGAAGCTAACATTTTCTAATAAATAAAACACCAGGAAAAAAGGTCTTAATAAATAGCACATTAACTTCAGACTCAAAATATTATTAGAAACATACAAAAATGTTCTAGAATTTCACAAACGCAAATAAAATAAATAGAACGGGGTGACTCAAAAAAAAGCAGCGCATGAAATTAACTCGATTGTGGAAAAATCGGTAAATTTCAAGACAGTGCGAAAATATTGAAAGGTTTTGTAAAACCTAGCATCGGGTGCTAAGAGAAGTAGGTCTGTTTACACAAGAAGTTAATTTACTGTGAACTTTTAATAAATGGCAAAAAGTGCACTTTGATTCCATCACAATGCAGAAATTCAACTCAGAACCTATTTAAGTATCAATATATAGCAGAGGTTTAAGAATATCACACTAAGAAGTTCAGACTACAGTCTTAACCAAAATAGACGTGATGAGACGATAGCAACTAAACGAACGTTTGCACTCGTTACATCTGTTTTGACATATAACCCAAAATGTTACGTTAGCAAACGAATCAAAGCAGCTGTTATGACGAGTAGTGAGGGTTTCAAGTTCGGTTCTTACGGAACAACACGTCTCGTCAAAATATTCCATTCGCTTTCGATCAGTTAATTACGTTCATTTTGGATATAAACATTGGTCACAATATACACGAATTTTCTTGTTACGTCTTGTCATGTCTATTTTGGTTTAGGCTTAAGAGTCAGTTTAATTTTTTACAACAAACTATCTTGTATCATATCACCTTCATACACAGTAATTTTAATTAGGCTACACTGTAATCAAATGTAAACAAATTAATATAAACATCTAACGAGCACACATACACTTATGCATACGGAAAAACGCACACAAACTCAAAGGCAAACACACTTGAATCAATGCTAGCAAACAAACACACGGGGATTTACGGATTTGAGGTCGACCAGCTTATACAAATACAGGCATAATGTAGAGTATGATAAAACCAACAAAAGAACAAATGAAAAGAGAAAGAGAGAAAATAATAGAAAAGGTTAAAAATCAGCTATAGAAAATATCGAGAACAACAACAAAAATAATTGATAACGTAATCAATTCACAAACTCTAAATCTTAATCCTCAGGCTAAAGCTGTGCACTCTGCCAAAGCGCTGTAGTACCACAGGCAACCAAACAATTTTTTGTCACCCTCACTCACCGCTTATTTTTCGTCTCTTGCTCTTGCTTTTTACGGCGCGCACACGGCCAAAGACAAATATTTGTACAGCGCTGCAAAAAGAAAAACAAAGCAGCAGCTGAGGAAAAACCTTTGTAGAAAAATCATGAAATTCCTTTAGTACCAAGATGAAGAAAGAAAATCACTCGAGAGAAAAGACGTTGGGATAAAATGAAGAAGAAAAAAAAAGGAAATCAAATAGTGCAAGCTAAAGCAGAAAAAAAGAAAACACAAATAACAACAAATCTTGCTATAAATTGTGAAAAGAAAATTTGCAATAAATTACAAAAACAAATAAAAAAAACGTAAAATTTTCGTACTTCAGTATGCGAGGAGTTTCAGATGGTGTTAGAAATGGGGAAAAGCCTTAACAGTCCTTGTGAGAAATATGCTTGCACTCATATACAATTTTTTATTCCCAATGAACCATGTAATCAAATTCTGGAGTATTGCGGCTCAGCACCAGACCACACTGATTTTATTTTAATATTAAATTAAGTGTTGCTCATACGTCATGTTGTACAAAATATGGTTATTTTAAATTTGTTTAAAAATTTGAGCTTTAGTTCAGCTACTAAAATAAGTAAAAGTAACGTCAGACTTGGGTTATTTCTAGATATTATAGAAACTACAGTATCATGGTGCTATAGAGTTAGCCAACAACAACTATTTCATCATGAGAATAGAATATAAGAAGTTATTGCATTGCAATGATTTTGATTTCATGTTATTCTTCGGCCAAATTTTTACCATGGCTTCAGCGGCATGCATCAATCTGTTTTTCAAAATTTAATATCACATTTTGGCATAATTGCTTTTCTATTCCATCAGCATGCCATATGGCATTATCTTTCAGCTCTTGAGTTGTTGCTGGCTTTTTGGCATAGACTTGAATTAGTTATAAGATAAATCACAATGGATCACATTTGGTCTAAGTAAGTCGGTTTTTCGCAACTGACTGCCACTCCTACCTAGTTATAAGATAACATTTAAGAAAAGAATTCCAAGCGTCTTAAGCCACACGATCTCAATGGCCAGTTTTTTCGTGGGATAATGCCTTCCAAGAACTTCTCGTGCAATAAAGCTATTGTTGCCCGTATCGCATGTGACACTGCATGAGCAATATATCATCCACATTCATATCATTCCATTAAGCTATCATTGTATGATAACGTTCACTATTCACAGCATCAGCTTTCAATATTGTACGCAATATTGGTTGATTATCAACACCCAAAAACAAAATTTCTTTTTTGAACTGCAATTTTCATAAAAAGCTTCGATAATTTCACTAAGTATCTATCTATGACTTAAATTACTAATGACTGTAACATAGGTGACAGTTGTCAATATTAAAGCAAATCTGTTTATTTTTTCTTTGATATTTAGATTTTATTCGCAATTCAGATTGTAAAATTCCAATTGTAGCACCATTTATAAAACCAAACTTAAGCTGTAAAGTCTAAGTGAGATATGTTGTATGTCAAAAACAATCACAACATTTTTATGAGCAGATTAATCTCTGAAAATCTTTTGGCGTTAATGGGTAGCGATAATTTTTTTTTGAATACCTTTGATAGCCAGTATATTATCAACACAACACTATATCCCTTTGTGTGCATGTCATTAGTCTTTTCCATGTTAAACTCGTTTTTACCTATAATCTCAGATTTCTTTTAATCCAATAAAATAACAAAATTTTAATAGATCTTCTTAGTTTTGCATTAAAATATTGACGTGTGAACCAAAAGGTGTCTCCGGAATCGGAATCATCAAATTTAGTGCAAATAAATAAATTATTTTCATATGAGTTCAATTTAAATTAGCACATATAAAAATTAAATTTCATGTTTAAAAATTCGGTTTTATAAAAAAAAACTGCTGTGCAAATTCCGGCCCGATTGATAAATATCAGCTCGTACCAGGAATTAATCAAAATTTCGCAGTTAAAATACATAGAAAAAATGGAGTTTTTCTTTTAAAAATCTTAATCTTTTCAGTTACAACTAAAAATATTTCAGGTCACAAGTTCAGGACAAACATTTTTTTTCATATATTAGATGCAAACAGGAGTTGCTTGGAAAAATTAGAAATAACAATTTTACGGTCGCCAAAACTTATCACAATTGCGTTGAGTTAGTTTTTTTAAAAAAAATAATTTTCGCTACAATCTGATTGTAAAATAGAGATACCAAAACCTATAGAGAAGAAATAAAATTTTGGCAACATATGAGCTGATAAACAGTAGAACAATCTGTTCACCATGACGTCTGATGATGAAATAGGCTTCAATCATATCCTGGCACATTTAGATTCTTCTTTTACTTACTAATAAAAAAAGTTAAGAAATTTTTCTGAAAAGTTTTTTGCAACAATTCAGTTCAGTCTGAAAG
Organism: Meiosimyza decipiens; assembly: GCA_963680825.1. Taxonomy (NCBI): domain Eukaryota; kingdom Metazoa; phylum Arthropoda; class Insecta; order Diptera; family Lauxaniidae; genus Meiosimyza; species Meiosimyza decipiens. The sequence goes on along the minus strand of OY804259.1, from coordinate 7,877,552 downwards.
TTCTTTGTGCTCAGATGACGAGCATATTTTCAGTTGTTTCCCATTATCTGTCTGATTAACTTGATGAAAACTGCAAGAAACAACCCAAAAACCACTAGTTTTAGAAAAAATGTTGTAAAGCCAGTTAAAAGAAAACTGTGTCGCTATATTTATAGCATGATAATGCAACAATCCACATAGCTAAACAAATTAAAAACTTTATCTCGTTGTTAGAAATGTACCCAGCAACATATTCCGCTGATCCAGCGTTATTTATGGTTGCTGCCATTAGCAATACGGACAAATTTAGTGCAATTAATATCGAAATTGAAATGCTATTTTAAAGAATATTTTGAAAAGTCGATCTACCGACTTATAATAAGAAATGTATATAAAATTTATAAAAATTATGTAGAATAGAGAAGAATTATGACAATTTACAACACTAAACCAAAACTTTTTTGTCTGCTTTTTCTTTTATTGGACCTTTCGTATTATTCAATTTTTGAGTAGACTCAAACTCAGATCAATTCAATCCAAAAAGCAGAAGTCCAATGGTTTTTAAGATTCACATACCAATTTAGTGAGTGTTGCCAGAATTGAAATATGTTGTTGATACATAGAAATTTTAGTACCTCACTTAAAAGATATTTATTATTATTAAAAAAATTAATTTTATTAAATGTAGGGTTCCCAGTGTCTTAAAATTCTGCTATTAATTGAAAATTGTGGGTGTAGAAAAATTAAAACCTTTTCAAACCAATGATACGCGCCTGTTTGAAAGGCTAAGAAATGAGTACTTCATGCATATCAAGTAAAAGCTGATTTTTTATTTAAAGAAATTAATCTGAGTACTACAAAGCAATGCACGCGTATTCAGAAGGCTTTTTTGTTTTGTTTTAATTTTTTCTGAATGCAACTTTAGATATTTTTAAACTTTTGCATGAAGAAAGCGTTGAAGTACAAAAGCTGTAATGACTAAACTCAATCATACTGAGTTTATGAAACGAAACGTCGTAAAATTTAACATGACGTATGAGCAACGCGTAATTATGTTCCATCGCCATATACCGAATTTAATGTAACTCATACGAGATGATAAACAACAATTATTAGCAGTCGTTTTATAGAGTAGAGAGCAGAGCTTAATCTGTTAATGTATTTTAAGCTCACGAAATACTAAATATCTTCTTACTCTAAGCTGATTGCAACATTAATAATTTTTCTTATTGGGTTCATAAAAGACGAAAAAAAATAAACAATAACGATTTGAAATACAACAAGAACGCTTCACGATTTTGCAATTTTATAGGAAATAAAAAGTGGATATAAGGAAGGGTAAAACACTTCTTAAGAGCTGAAGTTGAGTTGGGAGAAAAAAAACGCAAGCATTTGCTTGTAGTACAAGCGGCTGCGGCGAAAGCAAAGTCAAACAAGAGGTGAGTTTTGTTGGCAGATGAATAAGTGTATACGATTTTGAGAGTGCGGCGCATAGCACAAAAATATTCAATTGCCAATAATAGGTATACAGAATCAAAACACACACACACACTAACACAAGCACACAACCAAATACACAAAGGTGATTTTTCACGCACACATACACAAACTCACTAACAATCAGCTTTTTCTGTTATAAAATGTACAAAGACATCCTTTTGCGAAGAACGGGTCTAAAAACGTTTGGACATGCTTTGTTGATTTGTTAGAAATTTGGGAGCGAAGATAAAGCATCACTCTCATGCTTTAAGCCAAAAAAAAGACTAAAATGACAAAAGGTTGGAAAAAAAGAATGGGTAGAAAACTTTTTTGAAAAAATTTAATTTAGAAAACATTTTCGAGGAATCTCAAGGATATTGCGTTACAACTTACCTATTTTTAAGTTTTCCTTTTCATACAAATTTTCTCAGCAGTTTTATGCAAAACTTCAAATATTTTACATCCGCAATATTCTTTTGTACTTTACGTATCTTCAAGGATGCTGCTTTTTTTCACCTTAAGTTTTCGTTATCCTTTTCAAAATATTTAAGCATTTTTCTTTTTTTTGTTGCTTTTTTTTACAAAGATTTTCACTATATGCATCAAGCAGTTTTTATGTATGTTAATATTTTTTTTTAACTCCTTTTCGTTGAAAAAAATTCCTTTGTTCAGGATATTGCACCGCTCCTTGCAACACACATATTAAATAATACACAAAAATTCACACAAACACACGCACGCATACTAGTAACGATGTTGTTCCGATCGTCGTATGCGTTCTACGTATTCGCGTCGCATTCGTTTATATTAGGAAGCAAACCAAAATAATAACAAAAACAAAAACAACAACAATCAGTAGAAGAACTTAAATGCTATAGTTCACAATGTCAATCCGTTGTTGCTGTTGTTGTTGTTGTTGTAGCGCCTTAAAATATGTTGCTGCTGCTGCTACGACTAGCAAGTAAAAATCCATCCTTTAGCATTGACTCCCTCTCAATAACTGAAACCAATCATCATCATAGAACACATAGTAGTGCTCCACTGGCTGGAGTAACATCGGCGGCAGCATCACTTCAATTTAAGGCTCCCTATTTTCTACTACGAATACTTTACTCCTTTACTTCGACAACTGCTGCTCTCTTAGCTGCACGCTCTCTTGCTCGACGACTGTAGCACGACGACGCACATTTCGTTCGTATTCGCATTACGTACGACGAAATTGACGACGACGATGATGATGATGAGTGTATTCATCAAATTGCGGAAAATATTTCAAGTTCTTTGCTTTCCTTACAATTTCGTTATTACTTTTGATTTTTTTTTTATTCTTTCGGTTGATTTCGTTGCTTGGATATTGGATGCTTTCGCGCTCTAACGTTGAGTATCAAATGCCGCAGCATTAAGATTTCATTTTTTTCAGGGATATTCGACGGTATTTTTTTATGTGACGCTGTTCATGAAATTGATTTGAATCGAAGCAAAAGTATGTTGTAAATCACATGTATAAAAATAGGTAACTACCAAAAAGCAGTTTTTTATGAATTGGTCTACACGACGTATGAGTAACACAGAATTTACTAACTAATTTCAGGCAGGATGCTCGAAACTAACAGACTTCAATTCATATTTATTTAAATTCAAGAAAGTAATAAATAATTTAAACATCTAGCTCTTTCGATGTATGAAGATTTCAAAAGTAATACAAATTAGTTACATTTTATGTAATCAGAGGCATACAATTTATCTGAGGTCAGAATTGGCAAGTGATCTCAGTTAAACTTAATTCAACTGATGATAAGTAGCGAGATTTTTCCCAAGAATTGTGAAATGAACATAAAATATTAAAGACAAGACGTTGTCTTAGATAAAAAGCAAGCCTTAAGACAAAGACGAATGTTTGCTTGACGACTGCAGCTTAACGTTCATTTCACGTCAAAGATAAAGCCAGGCTAGCACGATTGATTTGCGTGATATTTTGAATATTTGGTTCTTTGGGTCAGAAAATAATAATATGGGAAATTTTTTTAGGAAGTCTAAGAACATGTTTTTTAAAAACTTACAGCTCCATTGTAGATCAGGCGAAATCTTAAAAACTTTTAAGCTCAGCTAGCGTAGATGTTAAAGTCGTGGAAGCTCATTATAAAAAACTTCTTTAAAAATGCAATTAAAAGGTGGCTGGAAAGGCAATTTCTTAAAAAATTAACCCACACTTGTTGACGATATTCTTGAACTTAGCTTAGATGCTATTAACTTAATGCGAATTTTTCCAAGAGCATCTGTCAATTTTTATTTTAGCTTTTTAGAGCAACTCTTCTTCGAAAGATTGCAGAAAATTTCAACAAAATTTGAGCTTGATATCTCATTGTTAACACGTGGCTCAAAGAGCTTAGAGTTAACACGATTTATGAAACCTGACTCAAGTGAAAGGTTGCTTTTTGGGTTTTCTTTTGGTGTCAAGCGCTCATTAAGCTTGATTCGGTCATCTTCAAATTACTTATGTTTATAAAGAAATTTGCGAAACAAATGTTTTTGCATAAAATTCCGTAGTATTTTTAACAACTAATGGTGCCAACACTCCGAGAATGCTACTCGTACTGGTACAGGCAAGCATTGGACGGAAAATAGAGATAAAAATCTGTGTTTGTCAATATCATAATTTTCCATGTGTTGTTAGCAAGGACATATGTTCCAAACCATGTACTTAACTTTAATGAAAAGCAAACAATTTTAAGAATAAAACTATTTACCAAAAAACAAAAAAAAAACAAAAAAAAAAAATAAATAGAAAATATAAAATTGGGACAAATCATCATCCCTGTGTAGTTTTAGCTTTTATTTGTTTATTTAAGCTGCTTTTTTGGGTAGCTAACGGTCGCATGGCCCACAAGCACAACAACACTACCACCAAATCTGGCCATAATATTTGGCGGCCACCGCACTCAAAAGCCAACATTTACTTTCATATATTTACGAGCAAGCCATAACGTGCCTTGCCTAATGTCAAGAGAGTGAAAGCACCATAAGGGAGAGAGCGCGTCATACAAGAGCGAAAATCGACTAGACGTTCTGACGCTGTGTCTATGCGCTCTCATCTACATTCAAAGGAAGAGTAGCTGCTATACACAACATGAAAGAAAATGAAAAATTGAAGAAAGAAAGGAAAAAAAAGCACAAAAATAATAAAGCAAAGGAATAAATAAAAATTGAGGATGCAGCTGCTACACTTTTTCCAGTGCCGAACGACATTATTTTACTTTAAGCACTTATTTCTTCCTATTTTTTTTTGTGCTTTCACAATGATTCCTTCAGTTGTTTTTCATCCTATTTTCCTTTTTTTTTTTTTTGACTGTTGAGATTTTTTTTATGGGCATAACAAACAAAAAATAAAAAAAAACAAATGAAATAGCAAAATTATAGAAGTTTTTTTTTTGTTTCTGTAAAAAAAAGTTCACATTTGAATTTGTAGCATGAAGGACAGTCGTTAAATTTGTTACTGCAATGGAAATAATCCTTTGATTTAAGTTTTTTTTTCATCCACTGCCGTTGTTGCAAGTTTTTTCTTTTAAGAAAAGTTTGGTTTTTATAGCGCAAAAAAATAGAAAGTTTTTATTTGTGAGCCTACTAGAAATTGTAACTCTTTGCAGCAAAGCATTCGAAGAACTTTCTGTTTATAAAATGAGAGTGGTTCATGAAGAGGTGGCATGCACTGGTTGTCGATAATGTGGCTTAATGTGGAAAGTATTTTTAAGAGTAGTCGTCTTCATACATCATGACTTATATAGCTCCAAGCTATACACACGTATGCAATTGGATCACAAGGAAATAGTCTAATACATATGTGCCCAACATTCCAACATTTTTTGAGTTATCCAACATTTTTCGACTTTGACAACATTTTTTGAAAATTTTTAAAACTCTACAACTTTCTCAATATTTATCAAGGTTTTTGTAATATTTTTCGATTTCATCAACATTTATTTGACTTCCTCAATATTTTTTCGATCTCTTCAATATTTTTTCAATTCTCCAAATTTGTACTACTTATTTTTAGGGTGTTTTTTTCAAAGCTTCGTAGATTTGAGGCTTAAAAATAATTGTCCCAGAATTTGAGCTTCCTAACTCTAACCTATAAGCGGTGCGGACAGAGTTTTTGTCCGATTTCGTTGAAATTTTACAAAAAAACGAACTTACGAAAACGTAGAAAAAATCTACCTTAAATGCCAAGATATAGGGATTTAATGTACTTTTTTTTTGTATAGGAGAGGCCACCCCCTGTTGTCAAACCACGCCCAAATCTTTCATGTCGCTGAAAATGCGGACAAAATACACCCGAAGGGTTTTTTTTTTAAATTTTTTGCTATATTTTCATTGTTATCAGGACTCAGCATGCTGACGAAGTGTACTATGGCGGTCTCATTGGCCTATATTATAAAATCGGGCTTAAATAAAATAATCCAAAAACTTCAACCTCCTAGATTAAACCTGCGAATGTTGTTTTCGGGAATGATTTCGACGTAAGAATAGCTCTCATTCTTTTTATAGAGCGATTTCATTTGCGACCAGCTGTAGAGCTGTGAAGACTGTACAATGGATTGCCAATTATATTAACATAATTTAGCATGTTTGTATGAATAGTTAATGCCACATAATGCAACAAACGCTTATTATATGCCAAACGATTTCTTAAACAACTATACCGAGGTAATGTCAGTGCCAATTATATCCATTCAAAAGTAAGAACACACACTTTAAAACAGATGGCAAAAATGGAACAGCAGCAAATTTCACATCACTAGCAAACACTTGCCGCAGCATGTCCTCCATTTTCAGCCAACCTCTCTCACTTGAAGAGATATCGCTAGTCATTCAACAACTTAAGCTTAACAAAGCACCAGGCTGCGAAAATATCCAAATTGAAGCATTAAAATTTAATCCCATCTTAATGCCGCAAGTACATATTCCGGTTCTTTCAAGGTCATTTCAAAACAAGAAAGGCTTCCTGATAAATAGCTTGAAGGTTTACTTATTAGTAATCCTAAAAAAGGTTACCCCTCACGCTTTGTAAAAATTAAAAGCGAATTACGAACTTAAACACTGACTTGGCAGCGTTCTCACTCACTCTCACTCAAGAATCCACATACCATGTGGAAACCAAACCACATTTTAACACAAACAAATCAGTGTTGCTTTATCCTTGCGAATCAGGATTTCTTACTTTTATCAACTCAGCTGAGATTAAAAAGAGACGCCAGCCATATGATCAAAAACGATGCCAGAAAAACTCTGCCATCAGCAATTTGGTGGCATTCGCAGGGAGTTAGTTCCAAAACATCGTGGCGCCGAATAATGGAGAATGCTTTTGATAAATCGGAATGCCTAAAAAAGCAATAGCTATATAAATTGTGTTCAAGCTCTACGCTTGCAAGGAAGTTATAGTATAGCTTTGGTGATAGTATCAATTGCCAATATGAAAATGAAGTTATGGAAATATATGTTACGTAAATAAATGCAAAGCATTTTTTTTCGACTACAATTTTGCCAAATATATAAAATGAAGATGTATTTCAGTGTTATAATGCTTAGCGTCGCCTATTGAGTCTTATTAACAACGCTATTAATTACATTAAAAGAGATTTCGATTTATTAAAAGCATTAGCCTTCGTAGCGTATATTTTTTTATATATATAATCTCTTTAAGACAAAACTCATAATATACTAAATGGTATATTGTAGCATAAGAGCATTTTATACAAAATACACAAATTTATTCAGTGAAACGACAGCTCCTGAGGCGTATTTCGCAATAACTTTTTATTTATATTCTTCTGCTTCATATGAAAGTCCATTCAAATTAATATGAAAATATGAATGAGTTTTCTTAGAAGATGAAGGATGCTTGGAAGGAGTAAAAATCCTTAATATTTATTGTATAGCAAAACAAAATCAATAATAATAAAGAAAATGTTATTGTAATATTACTACGTCTACTTATGAGCAACGCAACGCACAAAAACAAAATGCGTACTTATGACAGACATTTGATCATGAAATTGCTGTACACATACATATGCACATACGTATGTATGTGTCGTACTTAAGACATTGTTAATAAATATGTTACGACTTTGTTTTAAAGCAACAGCAGGCAGTAGAGTTGCCGCAGCAGTGGTAATTGGGGGGGGGGTTGGAGGGAGTAAAAACCTTTAAGTGAAATCTACTTGTGCAGCTTTCAATAAATCCTTATGCGAGGCAGTAAAGCATCGATTAGGAAAGGAATTTTGTGATTTAACTGACACTTGAAGCTTATGGGGCGTTTTTTTTTTTTTGATATTTTTTTTTTAAATGGTTGCTAAGAGTAGACATAAATTTTGGCGCAAGTGCAATTTGAAAATATTGCTATTTTTTTTTTGGGAAAAAAGATTATTTTTTAAAAAACAAATAAAACACGTTACCATCTAATCAGAAGGTGCGTTAAAAAAAAAGGCCATCATCCTTAATCATCGTGCCAATTTTCGCGGCAGCAGAAAATACAGAATCGGAGAAATGCTGGAAGATTTTGGGGATACCCTATGTTTGCTTCGTTATGCGTTGAACAGAATTGGGACGTGGTCGGGAAACGATTACTCGCTGTTAAAAATTATAGCACACTTGATCGTTTGAAATTGAACAGAATTGCGCCGTACGACTGGTAACCTGCCGAAGGGTACCCGTCTATTTAGATATAATTGTATTTTTTTTTTTGACGGCGAGTAATCGTTGCCGCTTTCCCGACTCCGTCACAATTCTTTTCAACGCATTAGGAGAGCACATCGGAAAGAATATACTTACAAATGTATTTCCAGTTTTAGACGTTAAAAAGAACAATAAGTCAAAGAACATTATGTGACATAAATTTGCTTTGACAACACTAACTTTGAAAAAAAGTGTTTTAAAATTTTAGCAAAATATTGAAGTCTTGCAAAAACGAAAATAACAACTACGCTGAGGTAAAAATTCCATTGTTAATTTGAACATTTTATTTTTGATTTAAAGTTGTTTTCAAGTAGAAAGCTGTAAAATTAACATTTTTCCTCTTCATTTTTAACACAAAAAAACTTTAAACTCATTTTTAAATTTGAAAAGTATTGAAAATAACATTATTTAAGTTTACTTCAATCATAAAAAATTTCAGACTACATTTTGAAATATTTGGAATTACAAATTTTAATTTTACATTAAACGCTTTGTCACTTTGAATCGAATATGAAATCACTTTAAATCAATGTGGATTCTTTTTGAATTCAAATCAAAAAATGTTGCTCTTTAATTTAAGCATTTTTGACGCTAAGTCATGGTTGAATTAAACATAAAACCATTGATTTTTTCCCTAAAGAATATTATTTTCAATACTCAAGATCATAAGGATAAATCAGATCATGCTGCAATATACTTCTGGTTTTGCCATCCAATCAAATTAAGAGTTATTAAAATTATAAGTTCAAAAAATGCACACCCTGTATTTGCGACATATTACCATACGCTAAAATTTTACATTAAAAATTTTAGAAAACGTTGTTTTCGAGCATAGGGCAAAATACGTTTGCGCAAAATATCAAAATGAAAATAATGTCGTTAAGAAATAAACATTTTTTGCTAAATTTTCTAGCACGTAATAATGGAAATTCCCAATACTTATTTTCACTTAATTTATTGACTGTTTATAGTTACGCTTGATATGAAGTTATCAAACAGTTTGCTGCCCAAAACACTTTAATGCTGACAATTTGTTTATCATTTACATAAATTCACAAAACGCAAAATTTTAATTGCAACGATAATGACTAAATTGTTATTGCTTTTAAATTTTTTTTGTTTTTTTTTTTTAAATAATTTTTATGTAAATTATATTACTTAGTAACAGAGTCAATCTGGCATTTACCGACTATACTGATTGTTGTTTGCAAACACTGAGTAAATAATTTATTTGTAATTGAATTAAAAAATTAATGTGTTGCATTGGTGGAATAAGAATTATTCGATTGGAATTTGGACTTCATATCTATTGAACAAAAATTCTGTATGATAAATCAAAAATGACGAACTTTCCACATTTTTGTTTGTTTGTTGCCTGCACTTGGGTCTAGTCAATGAGCTCGAAGTTCCACTTAAGTTACAGCAAAATCTGTGAAAGCAGTGTTGTTGGCACTTCTTTGCAGTATAAGGTACAGGAAGCCGCAAAGTTGTACTAAATCGTTTCCTCACAAAAAAAAATCGAATCAATATTCTAAGCATTAGCAGAGATCATAATAATAATCATATCGTCATATGAAATCAATGAAACCCTAAGTTATTATATATTGGAAAAATTTAACAGAAGACGCAAAGAACTTTCTCAAATGAATAATAAACCAAAATTTTTCAACATCTTTTCAGAAAGATAAGAACTTTGTTTTTTTAATTATAGGGGCGTAAAATCTTCCAGGAATATGTATTTTGATACGGTGCTTCATAATCAATCAAAAAGTCAATTTTGATTTTTTTGTAAGTTAGGGCTTTTTTGATTTCATATGACGATATATATCTTATTCAAAAAGAATTTTCTCATACTAGCGAGTGCCATTTTGACATAAAATCTTTGTATACTCGTGCTATATTCCTATACAAAGTGCAGTTGACTTATTGATTATTGCATATAAGCAAGCCATATCGCTTGGCTTACGTAAATATCATCATTCGAACGGTTGAAGCTGAGCCAGATTTTTGTGAACAAATTCTGATAAACGACGAGGATTATTTCATATTCTCAAACGCAGTCGTCAACAAAAAAGTGTCGCTTTTGGGGCACTAATAACACTCACATAGTTCAGGAAATACATTTACACGATGTGAAAGTGACTGTTTCTGCCAGTCTTTGCTCCAGAACCAACATTGCTTTAATTTTCTTCAGAGCTCCTGAGGCAGTCAATGGTGATCGATATCGATTAGCGCACTTCGTAAAGCCGCAAATTCATGAAAAAAGTATGAAAGACTTCATGTTCCAACAAGACTGTGCGCACAACAATGGAATTTATGCGTCGGAAGTTTCCATTAAACAGTTTGAGAGGCATTTTTTCTTATGTACTGTTACAATTGTTATAAAAAACTTAATGCTAACTCTATTTCCAACCCAGAAAATGTATATTTTTATATCATTTGTAAGATATTTTAAAGCAATGTTTCTGTAACTAAAAATCATTAAAATGTATTTTGTACTTTCAACAATACAAATTGAGAAAGATCACATACCGTAAACTTTAAAATTTTCATAATAAAATTAATTATAACATGTATATCATTTGAAAGCTCTTTTCAAGAACAACATATTGCAGCAATTGCTTATAAAATGATGTGACTGGTTAAAATACGGTATGCTTCACGGAGCTGTTACTATAAAAAATTGAGATAAAATGTTATAATATATTCAACTATGACCTCAAGAGGTTTTGAAATGAACTCTTATCTCGAGTGTTGTCTTCTAAATCATGCATGGGAGACGCTACAGATCGAAATACAAATGTTCCCATATTACAACAGTGGACTTATAAGCTTAGCTTTTAAGAGGCTATACCAGTATGACACTTTCAAAAAATCGATTTTTTTTTAGTTTGGCTTATTCGATAGTTTATACTTTCAGAAATATCCTGTGAAAGCGGCAAAGTCGTATCTTGAAAAGTTTTTGAATGGCAGCGTTCTAATGAGCGCCCGCTCGCAGGTATAAACCGATAGTTGAAACTTAAAACACGTTTTGCTCGAAACGACATTTTTCAAAATTGCTGACATCATAACTCAAAGAAAAATTGACCGATCTACTTCAAATTGAAACTGAGTGTTTTTGAATCTACGATCTTTTTGATTGGTTGAAAATTGTCAATTTGGCATTGAGTATGAAATTCCGTACTTGTAAAAAACTTTCAGACGATATGCAAATTATTGGTAAATAATACATTTTAATCTAATTTATTTATGATTATAATTCGCTATTTTGATATGTTTCATAATTTAAAGCAGCGATGGGCAAAATGAGCAATTTGTTTCTCATAACAACAAACACGATTTTTGCTAATCACAAATTATAGTACACGTAAACACGTTTTTAATAAATTATATATCATTAGTATTCCGTCATGGTTTCATTTGCCAATACGGAACACTTTGATTTAAGAAACTTTCATAATATTTGACATTTTTGACTGTTAAATTTTATTGAATTTTAATGTTGTAATATCTACACTTTTCAAATATGAAAATTTGAAAATTTTTTCCAATGCAGAGGACTTTTCTGGTTCTTCGCTTCTGACTCAGATTTCACTTTCATATTAAATTGAATTTTGAGCGCTTGGTACTTTCGGTGTAGCATAATTTATTTATTCTAATATTCCATTATGAAATTGAATTCCCATCAATTGTATCAATGTTGCCAAAGTAAAAACACAAATCTTACCAATGATACCTCTAGCAAGTTATAAATTTTAATTATTGAAGATATTAAAATTAATCCATAAAAACAGTAAAACTCAACCAGTCAGATAAGTCCTGCTGTATTTACTTACTTACTTACTTACTTACATACATGAGTTTGTATTTGTTTTTCTATGCTAATGCACTTTTATTTCATTAACACACAAACACCAAGACCAACACCAATAGTAAAAAAAAGAAACAAAAGATATAACATCGACATACACAGGCACAGACACAGTGAAGCAAACAACCCGTCACACTAATGCATTTTATTTGGTATTTGTTTTTTTTTTTTGATTTTTTCATTCGTAAATCCTTTTAATTCACTTTCCCCCACATACGCATACTCGGTGTATGTACGCAAGCATGCGAAGTACAAATACACTAACAAGTAAAGTACATTTTTCTTGTAATTAATTTAAAATATTATTTTTTATGTAGGTAGATACTTGTAGTTAAGAAAGAAAACAACACAACTGGAAAAGCGTAAAATGAAAAAATGTAAATAATTATCTTGCAAAATACAACACACAAGAGAGCAAAGTAAAAATTTTAATTGACGGACAGAATGTAGCGCCACATAAAAATGAAATAAAATTAGGGTGGAACAAAATTAGAGAAATAAGTTTTGATGAGAATGTTTTCTAAAAAGTTTTAAAAATATATATATATATATAATTTTTAATAAATCAAAATTGCTTCAATAATTGTATTTAAACATTGTTCTGTTTAGGATGTAGCAATTTGAAAAAAGTTGATGTGTTTCCCATTTGCTGCAAAGTTTCTGTTCTACGCCTCTGAAGTTCGCAAAAGACGTCACTTTAATTTATCAATTTTTTGATTTTCAAGGTCAGTGTCCCAATAGCTCAAGTGTTATTTGTGTAAAGCCGAAACCTATGTCATTAAAAATGTTAAATCGATACATTGCATTGATCAATTTTTAAAAATTTACAAGAATATCGGTCTTTGCTAAAAGACTGTAAGTTCAATGAATTAATTTTAATTGTAATGCATTATATACTGCATGAAAAGTATTTTTTTAACCTACATTTTTCACTCAGCGACAAACAAATTATGCGTCATTGACCCCGCAGCCCAAGCAAATGTCACAAAACGAGCTCGTCATCTTGAGCAATTCGATTGCAACAAAATGTTAGATCTTTACCCCAGAGACCGCTTTTTTTAAGTGTTTTTTTTTTATAATAATAATGGAGTTTAGTTACTATTGCTATTAACTTTCTTAGCTATTGAGCTTGTAGCTTCAAGTCAAGTTAAATTTATATGTCAAAACCTGTTCCCATAGTAATTTAAACTCATACAAATGGGAAAATTGTGGCAGACTTTGACTTTCTGAGGCTTCATCGAAACAAGTTACGAAGTCATCCTGTGAGTATGAACAATAATCCAATAGAAGACCTTTAAAAGAAAATGGGGAATAGCTAGTTCTGAGACACATTTGGACAGGAAAGAAAGAGGAGGCATTTAAAAAAGTGTTTCATATAAAATATGATATTTGATGTCATCCGAGACGTATTACCCCTGACAACCTCTAACACCGTCAATAATTACTCTGATTACTTTCAATAAAAGTCTACATGGATGTAACTAAAATCTTTGCCACTTTGGAAAATGACCTGTTTGGTTTTGGAAATTTCGTAAAAGAACGGCAACAGATTGTAGATGAGTTGTAAATTATATTTTGACTTCCGTAAGTCTGGGAAAAAATGTCCATCAGAAACAAAGCCGCATGAGAACACAAATCTAAAATATTGAAGGATCTCATAAAAACTTACATGATATATCTTGAATATATCATGAGAGATGAGAAATGAGACTTCTCCCAGCATTAAAGAAAATTAGAGACTGCCTTAGTTCAGTCAATGATTTTTAATGTAAGAACATACCTCAAGCTAGGTAATTTCATAAAAGTGACATGGTCCTATTTACCAAACATTTTCCTTAAGTCTACGAAAAATGTCCACCTTAGCTCATACAAATGCAACACACGCGCGCACATAACAAAATATATACAAACTTACAATATGGCAGCAGTAGCGGGAACAATTTTACTAGCAATAGCTGGAGCAGCATCCTAACAGCAGCTATACTACGGTCTCCTCTCTGTGATGTTTTTGATATTTTCCGGTATGCCTGCGGTAGTGGCTCGCTCGGTCGGTTGGCCGATTAGGTCGCTCGACGTCAGGGCACAGAACAGGACAGCGTGAACTTATTACGAAATCTGATAAAGTTCGTCAGTCTGCATTCGGCAACGATATCAACGATTGCAGCTGCACGAGATGCCTGTGAACCGTACCCGATTCCGTCTAAATTCAAATACCGAAAAGAATAACAAACAGCTTTATCGCCAACACATGCCTTCACATTAATTTCAACGTCGTTGTCGTCGTCGTTGTCGTCGTCGTATGAGTACAACAAAATAAAAGTAACCTCTAAATTACACAAACAACCCTTGAAATGATTTCAATATGGGATTTGGAACATAGAGCATCCAGTGCATCATCTATCCATCCATCCTTTGAGAGCATCCGAAATTTTTTCTATCCTTCTACTTAATGTTGCTTTTGCGCGTGCGAGCACATGGAGAAATCACTCTGGTCTAGAGCGTTGGAGTATATAGCTTTCTTTGTTTCTTTTGTTCTCTGCTTTCCTCTTTTTTGTTTTATCGCTGTTGTCTTGCGGCGTTGCGTTGAATTTAATTTTCTCTGTATTTCCCTGAGGTGCATTTTGTTGAAAATTTAATTCCGTGAGAGTCTTAGGAGAGTTCAACTGCAGCGACGCGCTCTCATTGTCGGTTTTGTTGGTCAATGTTCTTCTTTTTTGTTCGCGTTTCCTGCGCAAGTACGATAATTGAGAGTCGTTTGATGTCATAATTCTGAAGTTCAGCTTTAGGATGCTTGAATTGCATCAATCAACAATAGACAGTGGTTGACAAACTTGTGAAAATACGCAGAGAATTAATAGCTTAATTGGGAGAATACATGAGTTACCTAGACTACAAAAATGTGGTTAATTTTTAAAGCGGTTGGTTTTTAGATTTTTGATGATTCTGTATAAAAAAGAACGTTCTCTACAAAGTAGCAAAACTTACGAAAAAAAAAATTAATTTGGGTTTTATATATTTAAAAATAAAATTGGAAAGAATTTTTACATAGTCGTTGTCAACAGAAATAAAAATGGCGACTTCTAATCCAGTTCTGCAGTGACACAAACCTTATTATTTGGGGGAGCATTGTTTGAGCACAAAATTAAACATTAAGAATTCATGAGTTTCACCTAATCAATGAAAAAAAAAAAACAAACTGATTGACCATTTCTGTATAGAGCCTCTGAAAAAATAGTTTTCTTAATGTGAGAGTTAGAAGAAGCACCAACGTCGGCTCTGATCACCACCTCCTTGTGGCTTCTCTGCGGCTCAAGATAGTATACACACAAAAGATAAGCTCAACAACCAATTTGTTCGTTCCACATAAACTCAAGAATTACAGTTTTCAAAATGGACGGCAAGTGTGTCTTTTAAGCCTCAGGCGCCAATAGCTCTAACTCCGCCACTGGTTAAGGCCCACTGTATGCCATTCAACAGCATTCATATTGTCCAAAACTTTTAAAAATCAATTCATAACATCAATATTAGATAAATAAAACAAAATTTTTTGTATAGGTGCAATAAGGCCATTATGGCTTTGTTACACTTTAAACGAATTTTCTATAAGAAATGATTTCGGAAACATTTTGTGCAGGTAAATGTATGTTGTGTGATTCAAAATGTGCGCAGTCGAATAAACGGCTAGATACAAAACATAAAACGCTTGCGCAAATCGGTCGTTTTGCGCGAATCGGTTGTTTGCGCAAATCGGTCGTTTGCGCAAATCGGCCGTTTGCCAAGTCGTAGTAACGACCACACATACACAAACCGAAATTTTCATTATGTTATTACATAACGATGTGTGCATATCGCCACAGTGAACTGTTTGCACAACACTTCATTGCTGTCTCTTTATTTTCCATAACGATTGTAAACGAAAATATTATGAGTGATTTTTGCTTTATACGGCACAGACCATTTGCGCAAAACGAACAAAAACTAAAAATTTTTCGATTTTACGCGAACACTTTGCAAACACGATAACGGCACGTCACACGACACAGGAGTCAGCTCAAACGGAGATTTGTGCTTTATTTTCAAACTCAGACTTGCGCAAACTATCTGCGTCGTCTAGAGCATCTTTTTGAAAAAAATCTTTGAAAGGATTTCAATTTAATAAAAAAAACTCTAGTCAATTTTTAGCAACAGATTTGATTGATAGATTTTTTTTTTTTTGCTTAGTGATTTTTCATAAACTTGATTGCTTAACGTTTCTGGACGAATGTTCGCTGATCGTTTGCATTTATTTTGTTAATTACTTTCAAGCGATGCTCTTTGAGGCTTTCCATTTTCTGCAAGATGAATTCTAAAAAATAAATCGAAATGTTAAATAAATTTTAAAGCGATAAACATTTCTGTCTGTCATACTTTTAGAAGAAGTTCAAATTTTGTTTTTCAACACTATAAGAAATAAATTGAGATAACTTAGTTATACATACAATATATATGCATTATTTTATTGCTAAAAATACTTTGTACACCAGTTTTTTTGTTGATTTTGTTTTTTTTTTTTGATATTCTTAAAGATTGCATCCAAAACATATAAAAATGACGATATAAGCACGATAAAATTACAAAATTTGTTATTTCAAATAAGCCTATCATTACATACATATGCGCAAATATATATTAGAAAAAAATAAATTAACATGATGTTAAAGGAATATACATTTAATTAGATGATAGATTCCAACAAACAAAAGTGAGTATATTATAAACAGCGTCGTATAATGCAAGATCTTTAATCTGAAAATTAAAGAGAGAATCATTAAACTTAAGCACACAATAAATCGCATTCTAGTACTGACCTTCCATAGCGCTTCACTGACTCTGGTATGTTGCTTGGATCATCCTTCACCACATATAAACGCAAACCGATGAGGCTCACACGGAACAGCTCATGCCAATCCATGTAACGCATATCGAACGTGAAGAGTTCCCGATCGGTGCCTTTCAATTTCGATGATAAACTACGCACATTATCGTTATCAAATTTGAAATCATTAGCGCTAAAGTATTCCATCACAGAGCAGAACTTATGAATTTTGCGATAGATTTTTATCATTCTGTAAATTAGAGATGTGTTGGTTTTATTTTCTTTTGTTTTTTTTTAAACAATTTTTGAGTATTAACTGATCGATTTCGAATTTCGAAATTGGCAAATTTTTAAGCTGTTGCACACTCACTGCACTACCTCAGTTGCGCTTACCTTGGTTTTTTACCAACAATGCAAAGCAAAAGATCCATAAATAGTGCAGGCATTGTATGATAGAAAAATGATAAAATTCTATACTGCCACACTGAGGGTACAATTGAGAAACGCGGGTACCAAATGGACTTTCGTAATGGTATCTTAACACCAAAATCAAAACCATATTGCATATACTCCTTCCACGTAACCATATTATCAGCATCTGGCACATAATTGTAAATGGGTGGAGTGTCATAGCTTTAATGAAATATTTATTATATATTTGACAAAAAAAAATCGTTTTGAATTCGAAAACTTACGTATTTCTCGCTACATCCCAGGCGCTGGCCAACAGTGCATTTACACTTAAATCGACAGGTACTATGTGTGCTTTATTGTGAACCTTGCCGCTAAATACGCGCAATACACCTGCTGCTATGCCTACAATGATGCCACATGGACCATACATATTGTCGATCCAACCAGAGATTGGTTCTCTGTATGTGGTTATCACTGGTTTACGAAAAAAGCAAATTTTTATAATTTCAATAAGATTTGGGTGCATTTTTCCGAATAATCTTACCAATTCCTGGCCTAAAAATTGTCACCGGCAATCGTTCAGCATTGTTTTGCACAATATTCTCAGCCAAAACTTTTGTAAATGTATAGGTATTTGGATATCCCTTTATAATTGTTGGTGTCAATACATTCAGCGTATGTTCATCCAAACATTCACCCAATCGACAGGCATTTTCACCAGTTATCGTTGGTTGATAGAATTTCTCCTCAATATACCTGTGATTACAATGTGCAAACGCTGTGGAAACGTGCACGATGGCCTTAGGTGTAGAAATCAAAATTTAGTAAGTGAGTTCACCAACAAATTAAATCGTTAAATAGCTTTTTCAACATTTTTTGACCATTTCAAAATTCTTCAACTCTTCCAACGTTTTTCGACTCCATCAACATTTTTGAACTTCATCAACATTTTTCAACATCATCAACATTTTTCGTCCTTTTCACCGTGTATCGACTTTTTTCAATATGTTTCGCCTTTTTCTGCATTTTTCGATATTGTCAACATTTTTCGAATTTTTCAACATTTCTCGACTTTATCAACTCGACTATTCAACATTTATGGACGACTTTTTCAAAATTTTTCGACTTTTGAAGATGGTTTGATTTTTTCACCATAACTCGACCTTTTCAAAATTTCTCGACTTTAGCAACATTTTTCAAATTTTGAAAAATTTTTCAACCTATTCAACATTTATGGACGACTTTTTCAACATTTTTTTGTCCTTTTCAACATTTTTCGACTTTTCAAGATTTTTGACTTTTTCACCATTTCTCGACCTTTTCAAAACTTATCAACTTTATCAGCATTTTTCGGCCTTTTCAAGCTATTTTGACTTCATCCACATTTTTTCGATATTTTCAACATTTTTCGAATTTTTCAACATATCTCGACTTTATCAACATTTTTGAATTTTTCAATATTCTTAGACAGTTTTGCGAGCGTTTGCTACTTTCAATGAGATTCAAATCATAGCTTTCTAGCTTTAGTTGGTATTAACTCTACTCACCTTTAAATGTACAATCTCTTTGGCTAATTTTAAAATCTCTTTTGTTCCATTTACATTAATGGCGATAGCTATTTTGAGCTTCTCATCGAATCTCACAGTTGCAGCGCCATGTATGACAATATTTACATTATCCTTGAGTGTGTCACGTTCCTCAATTGATATACCGAGGGCAGGCATTGAACAATCTCCACTGACTATTGTAATTTTTTGTCGATACTTGGGATTGCATTTTTTAAGTTTCTCAAAAACCTAATAAAGTAAAAGAATAAATATTAAAAAAAGCACATTGATAATAAACTTTATAACAGAGACAGCATATTTGGTATAAAATAAATCTTAAGATTTAACAATAACCTAACATTAACTATTCCTTTTTAGAATATGGTTTGTAGCTATGTAGAAGCTCAGATACGCATTTTATATAAAGATGAAATAAAGATTCACAATTTCTCTCTGCAATGTATGTTTTGTAGAATATATTCCCTTAAAATAATTGGCTATATAAAAAAGTCAAGCAATTTTGATTTTTTTTGTAAGCATTCCGTTAAGACATGATTGAGTAACAAACATCTTAGCATCCAAACTTTCGTATTTATCATTTTAAGCGAAGCATTTTTATTATATGAGAGTATCATACCCCGTTTAGTAATCAAGTTCACATAGTGCAAAGTGCGTGGTACCAACAATATGTACATATATGTATTACATTTTGTAACTTAGATCCAAGATTTAACTATGGGGAGTACCACTCCCCATTGCCAATTTCGTTCATATGATTCATTATATAGACTGCAAACCTCCACTCATTAAATTCCACATTTGAAGCTGCCATAGGCTTCAAGATTCCGCGCTTAAAGCAGTTTCATTATATCTGAGGTGGCACGCACTGTCGTGTGATTCCATTCATATTTCGTAAGATAGTTAATGTAAACAATTATATTTCTCAACTATACGAGTAACTATCATAGGTGTCAAGATATAGCGTTTTAAGTGATTTGTTCTAAAGAAGTTAACATGCCCGTTGTTTATTTTTGTTTGGGAGATGCGATGCCCTATTCAAGAACTTAACATTTAAACTTTCGCATTATATAATATTATTTATTTAGATAAAAATACAATTGATAATTTGTGTGGCAGGAAATTTTTTTCTCATAGGAAGTTCAATTAATTTTGCCTTAATCAAATAGCTTCCACCAAGGCAAACAAAATGTGCAATTGAAATGAACTTTTATACAGAGTGCTATATTATAGTTTGTCAAATATTTCAACTGCTGTAAGTGCATTTTAAATTAAAGATCTGAAATCAAAAAGTGCACACACATAATTGTTGTTATTTTAATTAATGGACACTAATTGCAAAAAATTTGCATATTGTTGAGTATCCGCATTTTTAAAAAATACAGTAGAATAATTATTTATTGCCCTTTATCAATCGTATTTCAATTATTTATTCAAAATTTATTAAGAATATATCATGCATAAAGGTATTGAAAACAATGATGCACATTTCAAGTAACTACATATATGTGTAGCTTACACTCTCTTAGTATGCGCAATTGAATAATTTTATTTAATACATTCTAAGAATATATCTATGAAGAGTTCTTAAAGAGGCAGAAAAAAAAAAACTTACCGGATCGTCGAATAACTCATCAATGCGGGTGTAAACATCTTTGCCTTTTTTATCGCGTATGAGTAGATAAATTTGTGCAACTTCAGTGACACGTAATAACTTTTCGATGATAACTAGAGAGATATGCAGAAAATATACAAATGAGAAACAAAAATTGAATTGGCAGTTTATGGTAGAAAGGTCTATAGTTTGTACTCCTCCAAAACTAAATTACTATTCGATTTTTGTCGATTGTACATTAAATGTTTTGGGAAGTAAGCGACCATATATTTTTGACCACACCCTACTGTTATGTCACAAAATACCATACACCGCCCGGTAAAGTCACACATTTGGCTGATTAACTTGCTAGGCAGGGGACCACCGCACAAATTCCTCAGGACAAAGAAGGTGTTGGCATGCCACTTGCTACCTGCAAATTACTGCTTAAAGAAGATATGGAAATATATGCTAACAAAAGATGGACTCAAGGGTCATCTTGTAATATAACTAGGCAAATCTGGCCGAAATGGGATACTAAGCGTTCGTCAGAACTCATTTCTCGCACTAGACATAGTGTCTCGTCAGTTGTTGCAGTCATAACTGGCCACTGCCTCATCGGCAGACATGCGAAGATATTAGGTGTTAGGTCCTTTGACTTCTGTAGAAGTTGTGGAGATGTGGAAGAAGAGGAAAACACTAAACATCTTCTCTGATTCTGTCCCGCACTTGCTAAAAAAATGCCACAAAGCACTTGGATCGTTTTTATTTGATGATCTGGATGAGCTTAGACATGTCAGTATATTTCAGCTCTTTAGTTTTATTACGAAATCTGGTTGGTTCAACGAAAGGGTATAGTCAGACATCCTGTGGTATCACAATGGATCAGATTTGGTCTAAGTGAGTCGATTCTTCGTAACTGACTGCCACTCCTACCTAACCTAACATCACACATTTATGAATAAAGCAACAAACGTTGTTTTAAGTTCTATTCAGTACACATGTACAGATGCGTGCACCTTGTTTAATTTGGCAAGCTTAGATAGCTTTAATTTTCAGCATCATGCTAACATTTCTCTGTTAATGCTCTGTTAAAGTTCTGTTAAGTCTTTTGGTTTTTGTCTTTGCTAGTTAAATATGGAATTTGATCTTCTGCTCTTAAATGAAGTTGCCAATGGATTTTCCAAACCCATTTTTGAATTTTTAAGTTGCTGGTATTACCTAATGCTTTGGTCTATTGGAAAACAAATATCTCTATGAAATTAAAAATCTGGCTATCTAAGCTAACTTCCATCAACTTGTGCATACCAAACTAATGAGACCAACTAAGAAGTAATATACAAACTTTTGCCGAAGAATCCAGTGCCACCCGTCAAAAAGACACCTTTGTCTTTGTAGAAATGCTGTATTAATGATTCTGCTGGTAAGCCATCTGAAAAGAAAGGCATAAGGAAACGGAAATGCATAAGAAAAAAAGTAAATTAATTTAAATTATGCAAGAATATGATGTTTACAAAAAATGCTAATTACTGTAGCACTCCCACATATTTCGCGTGAACTTGCGAAACCTCAACAACAACAACAAGAACAGTAAAAAAAATTTTCTTAATATTAGCAAAGCAAAATGTGACTAACAATTACATACACAGGGAACAGAGTGCAATTGAGGCAACTCAATGTTAACACCTTCAGTACGGGCGCGAATATGTGATGATATGGCGCGCGCGGCAGTGTAAGCCACAAGTTACTGTGAACTGGCTAACGCGCGCGTACGCAGTTTTCAAACTCAAGCCTTGATGATTTCAAGTATTGATGGTTTGTCAACTTTGATTCTCAATAGAATATTAAATATTTGTGCATTCTAACAGATTCAAAATTCAAGTGTTATGGAGGCTTACGTCGATGTCAGTGATTTGGATTGTTATCGGCGGCAAAGCAGCGCGCAGCATGCATGTGGCAGGCAATTTCTCGACACCTAACAAGTTCGAGTATTTGCGTAAATCACCACTGTCAATATTCGTAACTTCCCTTATGAATTGATGGGAACCCCCGAATGCTGCTGCGATTCGAGACGACACCTCTCAAATCGAATCGAATCAACTGTTCGCAATCGCGTTTTTGGCGATTGCTTGCATAGACGTTGAGTTTAGTTGAATATGGTAATTAGCCAAATGCATTTCAAGTACTTGCACGTACTTGCAATTACGCAAAAAATGATGAGAATATGGTTGGCATCGACAATGATGATGATGTTGCTGTTCTTGTTGATGCTCTCTTTCAGTCTCTTTAAGTGTGACAATGACACTTCAATTAGCATTTTCGCGCGTTCTTCGCTCTCTCGCTATCTCGCTCTCTTGAAATGTCAATAATACTTCAAGTTGATTGCGATAACATACCCATTTATTCTCAGTGTACGTGGAGAAGGGTATGAAGCGTGTGTCCATTAATCGTGAATTTAGATTTACTAGTACGAGTATTTAGCATTAGAGTAACATCATCAAAATTCAATGTCGGAGTCGACGCATGCTTTGCACAGTAGTGTGAATAATTAATAACAATTGCCATCCATCCCTCCATCCATCGTATGTTCTATGATTCGAAGTTGCAGGTTTGAATCGTGGCGTTATGGCGACAATTGTAACTAATAGACAACTACAACAAAGAAAAAGTTAGGAACTAAAAGTTAAGCATGATATGCGAATATTAGTACGTATGTCCGTCTGTCTGTACTGCATGTGCTTGTTATACTCGATGTTATGCCAGTATTTATAGAATTGTGATCCATTGTTTGCATTTTGATTTTGCGTCTTGTTATTAACTTTGACATCCTGTTTGGCTATTCATTTGGCATAAGTGCTTATGTAGCTATTATATATTAGAGTGATTGTCGAAAAATATATTTTTGTTGCCATCCATTAAATAGAAATGGTTTATGTGGAAAACGAACTATGAGATTTATCTATTTGACGTTGATTTTTATTATAAATTTTTTATTTATTTACCATATAATGGTTTTTGTTCAAAAACGAGATAAATGAGAAACGAGCTGTTTTTGTAGCCAGTGTGAAAGCCTAACAAGCCCTTTCTCTTAAATTGTAAATTAAATCTTTAGGCTAAGTGCTAAGGCTTCATAATCTCTAATGATTTAAAAATATTGATCTCTAATATTTCTGTATTCAAGTCATCAGTACCTCTAATTGCTTAACCCCAAGTCATAATGTGCTGACTTTGGAGAATATCCATTTTAGCCGTTATAAACCCGCATTAGTTCAGCCGCTACAAGCTAGTATACATTAATAACAAGCCCAATAAACACGACACAAGCTCAAAAGTATCGAAGAAATCGATGCAACTTGAAAGATACTAATTCGTACGGAAATTATCGAAATAGTTTATAATAGCCGTAAGGTATCGAACTGACTGACATGCATAAAATATGTGTATGTTATCGAAAAGCTTCTAGAATCGTCGAATAGTATTAAAATGTTTCGAATAGTTCGATAAAAATCCGAAAAGTAGCGAAAAAAGTTCTATCAAAGAGTATCGAAAGGGACGAAACGCAACTAATAATATCGTCAAGTTCTATAAAGCTAAAAAGTTGAATGGTATTCAAAAAACATTAGTCGAAAATCAATTAGTATCGAAAAAACCGACAACAGTCGTAAAGTATCGAATAGACGAAGATATGTAAATATAGTTGCAAACGAGTAGTAGTGAAAAGTTTCGATTAAGTCGATAAAAGCGATAATATGTTTGTTGATATCTATTGAAATGTATCGATAAAATCTATAAAATTTGAAAAGTACTGGTAAATTCAAAATAATCGAACAGTACCGAGAGTCGTTGAAAGTTGGAAAATATTGAATTGCATTAAAAAGTCGCTACAGTTCAATAGTATTGAAAATCGAAAAACTATCGAATAAGTTGAATAAAAAAAGTTTTGAAAAATAAAGTATCGAACAGAGTCGAACAAGTCGAAAAGTATCAAAAATCGATTAAAATTAAAAATCGTCTTGATAAAGTATTTAATAATGTCAAAACAAAATAACCGATAAAATTAAAAATGATATATTTGTAACGAGAAGTATTGATTAAGTTGATAAAGCTAGAAAAGTATCGAGCAGTATCTGGTACCACAATGATTGAAAATATCGGATAAAATCGAATGAGTGCAAAAAAATCGAGCAATAACAAAAAATTATCGAATAAGTCGACTAAATCTAAAAATAGTGAAATCGATATGTTGAGTTATGTCGAATAACATTGATATTGATAAACTACGATTAGTACTGGAAAGTATTGAAAATGTTGTTAGAGCTCGAAAAGTATCGAAAAATAATAGACGCTGCAAAAAAAAAGGTGTTTTTTGATACATTCTTATGAGTTCGGCTGCAATTAAATTTTTACAAAAATTGCAGCTAAATTTGAAGAAATCCAACAAATTCATAATAAATTGTGTGGGACAGATTACCTGTAATGTTGTTGATTTTCCCATTCATCATCCCCTCTTCCATGTTATTGTTAATTTTCAACAGATTTGTTTCCATCACAGCTTTAATGTCTTTCCTTAATTTAAGACTTAAATTGCACTGAAAAAAAAACAAAATTAAAAAAATCTTAAAATTTTTCATCAACACTTAAATGTATATATGTAAATTTTAGAAACCATCTTGGCAATAGTCTAGCTTCTTCTTGTAACCCTTTAAATAAAAAAATTAAAAGATCCTCTTGAATTTCACGCTTTTTAGTAATGAATCGCTTGAATGCAACTTTAATATTTACCTGTTGGGTTAAATAAATAGGAACAATGAAATATTTTCTCATACACACACACACATTTCACACATGCTTATATATACGAGATATTTATATTTTTTGCAATAAATTGCTATTAATTATTCGCCAGCGCACTCTTAGTGTAAAAGTGGACAGTGCAGTCATTTTATTTCTTTTTTAATGTTTTGTTTACACTTTCCGCTTTATTAAAACAACGAATTGATTTATTAGTTATCTGGTCAATTATCTTATTATTATAGATATTAAGTGACTGACTGAGTGACAATTAAATTATTAGGGGCACAAGTGACATATGTTGAGCTATAAATGTCTTATGTTTTGATTAATATTCTATATATAGAGTTTTTGGTGCGCTTGGAAAACAATTCTCTAATGATTAAAAAAAAAACACAAATTTTCTGAATGCCTACAGGGCCGTATTAACGCCAAGAACATGCTGCCAGGCCGGCAGTTTCTTTAGGGAAAACGTAAACTTTTTATTTTTAATGAATTCATTGGAAGCGTCAGCGCAAAAAAATAAAAAAGTCATCAACTTTTTCCGTTGTACTGCAACACAAATTAAATTTTGCTGTAGTAATTACTTAAAACTTACTAATTTTAATATTGATAAGCAATAAAACAAAACCTATGAAAGGTGTTATCTTTGACCTCGCCAAAACCTAAATGTCCTACACTGCACTAAGTGCGCGAAAGTCAAAATTTTTATTTAAAGGGTGTTTTTTTCTACCACACTACATTGCTTGCAGATTTGACTAAACATACCCACATTGAATTTGGTAACATTTACTATAGTTTTCTGTTTGATTCGTTTTGAAGCTAATGCTTCTGCCCTGTTTTCGAAATTCGTCAACTTTTTTCCTGATGCTTGGCCAGTTTTTGTATTTGTGTGGTATTTGTATTTCATTACTTTAAATAATTCTCTCAGTATAGCGTTTTAAGGACTTTGTTGCTATGGATGGTACCACGCCCATTTGTATAAATTCGCCAAATTCTTGTACAGATCGTTTTTTAATTATTCTTTCTAATAATATGAAATATTTTCTTATTTGGTTCCATTACCTTAAATAATTCTCAATATAGGGCTCTGAAGTTTTTGCTTTTGTGGGAGGTGCCACGCCCTCTTATAGAAATTTGATTATTTGTTAGAAATTTGGTTACACTACATCAAAAACTCTCTCAATATGGTGCTTTAAATGCTTTATTTGTATGGGCGGTAGACGTTTTCTGGAGCCAATTTCACTTATTTTCAATTCGACGAGCCTTGTTTGAAGGTGTAGCCTATGTATTGAGTTTCCTTCAGTTATCACGCTAAATTTTCCCGTAATCGTGATTTTCACAGACATAGATTTTCACAGACACGCAGACAGACACAAAAACGCACATATGGACGAACATGGCTAAATCGACTCGGGTGATGACGCTGTTGAAAAATATATACACTTTCCTATGTCTGCCACGCCCCATTCTATGTGTCACAAATGGAATGAAAAGGTTAAATATACCCTAAGCGTAGGGTATAAAAAAGGTCATACTGGTGCATTGCATAGTAGCTAAACTCTATTATTATAAAACATAGCAAGCAAAAACGGAAAAATGAGTGTGCTCCTTGCAGGGGAATAATTAAACCTATTACTTTCTATACAACACGTTAGCAACACATTACAAAAGTATTTCTACTAAACGGCTACTCAGAGATGGTCTCATTAGAGAAAAATGGCCTTAAAACTTTGGTCTACTTTGCAAGATGAAAACAGCTTACTTCATCGTCGGACACTATCCTTAAGAACCTTATGCTTATAGAGTGGGTATTCTGGTACATATAGCTGTTGCAATGAGAATGAAAAGGAAACTATTACTATACTGCCTTACTATGACACAAAACACTTAGACAGACAGCAGTTTTTTAACTACTTTAAGGAACTATACACCACTGTACTTAAATCACTAAAGGATTTTGCTATGAAATAAATCACAATAATTAATTCATAAAATGACTCAATGTCCAGAATGCTGTCGACAAACACTAAAAGTGATATAAATTATAGTACAAAACTAAGTGCTATAAATCTTAGCATTTAAACCAAATCAAATGATTCAAAGATTTCACAAAAAAATCGGCAATTAATCGCAAATTGTTCTACGAACTAACGCACTTGCAAGTGTTTATGTCAAAAATTTCCCAATTACAAAAATTGATTCTTTTGAAACGAAATGACTCAATATTTTAGTATGTTATTTTAATTGAATTCACCTCTAAAAGGTCATATCAAAAATTGATTGTAGTGATTTGTGAAACTGTGCATTTATACACTGCATTGATCCACGTTTCGAAAATTCTAGTAATGTATGTTGGTGAATTTTCTAGAAAATTATTTCGTGGCATCAGATTTTTTACTAACTATAACATAACTTATGTACATATGTGTAACGTTAGACCACAAAAGCTAGTAAAAGTACGCTGATATTTATCCAAGTAGCTCAGTCGCTTGTTAGCAGTTATTAGTGCGTAAACTGAAAATGAATGTGGTAAGAAAAAAGTTAAAACGCTTAAGACTGAACTGCACGCGCTGCTCAATCGTTAATTGCACATAACAAGAAGACAAACAATGAGTTGTTTATTGTTTGTGGCAGAAGTTAAGCTTAGCAAATTGTAATTACTATTAAACAATTCAAAGTTTAAGCACTTGCCAGACAATGGATATATCGTAAAATCAAAAAAATGTCATCACTAATAATTTTGACCTTAAGTGTGCGATTATTATCTTGATGACACGTTTTTCGCTTCTTTTGCTTTGTATCTGTTTTCATTGTCAAAGATTAGTACATTTTCTGAAATAATTATAAAAAAATTAATTAATTATAAATTAAATTTTAATTTTTACTTAACCCTCATAAACAGCTGTAGGTTAGGTTAAAAGAATCGCTAGCATATACATAGTAAGTTTGACTCGGAGACAGTTTGCCCATTGTGGTACGCTACATTTACAAATATACAATATATATAACACTCTCTTTTTTCTGAATTGTCTTATTGAATGGGGGCAAACCACCTAGAAGCCTTGCTGAAGTTGAGGATAAGCTGCGCGCATAATTGCCCAAAATTAAAAATGAATAAATGCCCAAAAATTTTTTGGGAAGAGATTTTTTTTTTTTGGCAATTTTTCATAGTGAAGAAGTTACTTTTAGATGATTATTCATTTGGGTATTGCTCCTAGCGAACAATCGCACAGTCAGAGATCGTGGCCGTAAATTGAATATTGATATATATATATATAGTATAATAGATAACACTTAGGAAAGAGGATAAAAAACTATAATTGTGTTTGAGTTTAGTGTGACAGTGGGCTCAAAGTTGAACTTGAACGCCTAAGAGGTTCAATGGAACTTTTTATACTTCCAAGTAAGAAGAATAGAGAGCTTTACTTAACTTGTTTGAAACCAAATGTGGCATATTGGCGGAAAGTACATTATTTCCACTTTATAAAAACTTCTATCGCCTTTTTATGAATTGTATGGATTTTTGAAAAATTGGTATAAGACGGGTAAAAGTAATAGATTTCCAAACTTTGACAGTTAAACAAATATAGCCCCGGATTTCCACATCCCACCTTCATGGAGGCAGACGTGTACCTTAGCGGCTTTCATATTCACAAATTTTGGTTGCTTTCACCTAAAAAACATCTGCACCAAATTTCAATTCAGACCTGCGCTATTATTATTACTATTTATGGCCACCATTTTTCGTTTTTCTTCAATAACTTGAAAACTATAAAAGATATAGCATAATTTTTAACATTTTTAAAAACAGCATTGCCAAGTTAATGAAAATCATTCAATTAGCGTTACTTTTGTGCCAACTCACTGTCGCATAGATTTCCTCCGGTAAAGTTTTTCTCTTTTTTTTCAGTGTAATTTTACTTTGATTAAATATGACAATGCCACACCATCAGCGCATGGTGGCTCATCAATGAGTTAGCATTCAATTTCTTGAAAAAAAGAATTTATTTTCTCACGATTAACTCATAATTGCAATGAAAATGCATGCAATTTCTCACGAATGCAACAGTGCCAGTGGAACTAACCACTAACCGTCAAGTGTTAGAAGTAACTTGAATATTTGTGAACAATGCAGACGAGGTGTTGGTGTCGGTGTCATGGGAATAGCAGAGTTGTGGGCATATTGTATTATTTTGTCCATCAATAATGCAAAAGTAAAATGCATTGCATTAAATTTGACAGACTAATGCAAATGAAAATTTAATTGCAGTGATTATTGAAATCATATTTTTAATTCATTTTTAATGCATATATTTAATTTTACACAAATTTTGAGAAAAAAACGTTGATTTGCCATAGCCTTACATGCTAGAGCATGAAGGCTTGAATCCACAACGATTTCTAACTAAAGAAATAAAAATAAATTTTTTCGGATTTTTTCAAAAAAATTTTTTTTTCAGGATATCATTGTAAGTTAAATTTACTTTTATTTAATTTAACAATAATAACAACATCTATACATTTGATACTGAAATCATATGAGCTCTTTAACCCACGTTGAATCAGGTAGTCGTATTGATCGACTAGCTTATTCAATCGCTGATGCATCAATGGCAACAATAACAAAATCAAATGATAATAATAATAAATAAATAATGCAAGTACTTTTGTAATCATAAATGTACAATAAAGAGATGGAGAGATAGAGAGAGAGAAAAAAAACCACGGCAACAGTTGAAAAAATAATTAGTGCGGCTTATAAGGCCACGCTATGCACGTATAATTGCAAGCACTTACGGTTGCCACGATTTGGAAGCCAATAGCTGCCACTTTAGCGTGTGAGTCGGTGGATAGTTAGTTACTTGTCTGCTTAGGCAAAAGTGCGAACTTTAAGAAAATAATAATATAAAAGCAAACAAGCAAATGGCCAAAGTTATGGTGCGGTTTGGTGAAAAATAAAAGTGAGCGAACGCGATGTGTCAAGTTTAAAGATGTTGCGATAATACCTATTGCTCACACATACAGTAGATAATCGACGAATATCGATTGCATGCAATTCAAAATCAATCAATCGAAAATATAAAAACAACAACTACTGCGATGGCTTTGCAATGCAATTTCTGTTAGCATTTGAGTCTGATAAAGTCAGTGATATTTTGGAGCAGCGATGGGCAATAGTTTTTTTAACTAAGAGCCAATACATTAAAATTAAAAAATTGATAGTAAATAAAAATCATACAAAACATATATATGCATATATTTATGAATTGGAATTGTATTTTATGCTAGTGGTGCCCGCAGTTTCGATATAACTCGCTCAATATCTCATTCCATATTCTCTCTTCAATAGTAACAAAAAAAAAACTATTGAAAAAGAGTTTGCTCTTTGAAATTCGAAACCAAATGCAAACGATATTAATGAGATAAAAAAACAACAATAACAACAAAGAATTCAAAAAGCAGCATCATCAACGAAAAATCAAATGACAATTTTTTTGTGAGTTTTTGCAAAAACGTAATACTAAAAAAATATGCTATTTTTAATATTAAATTGAAAAAAAAAAAAATAAAATGAGTATGCAATATCCTTTTTTAGCTCAATTATGTGATTTTAAAAAAAAATTATTGAAATCGATTCAATAGATTTTGCGCCAAATCGTTACAAACCATTTTCATGTGAGCAATTTTTTACAAATAGTATAAATAAGAATCGGCTTAGAATCTTAATGCTTTTTTTTATCGTTTTGGTTGCATTCAAAATCGCGCGAAGCTCTATCGCCTAGAAAAGTTTACGTGAAAATGTTTTGCTCGAAATTGTTAAAAAAGAGGTACTCAAATATAAATGAATAACTCAGTGAATAACTCGGCCTCAGGTGGTTACGAGTTTTGGTGTAGTTTTTATTATATATAAATAAAAAAAGCTTTTTAAAATTTTACTTTTATTTAAATTTCCAAAGGTTTGGCACGCCATAATATGTCAGTTCAGAAAAGGGATAGGCATTTGAACGCAATTTATCTGACAGCTACAATTTATAATTGTTATTATTATTATTTTTAATTATTTTATTTCTAACAAATCATTTTTAAAAATATAATTCTTTCAATGGTGCACTAACTGAAAAAATTTTCAAAAATTAAGAAATATAAATAATCAGCACGTGAACACAGCTAATGATTGGATAGATCTTTGAAGTTAGAAGTAACGTGTTGCAACGCTTAATATTAACACCATAAACGTCTTACAAAAGAATTTCTTTGATAGCAGGTATCATCGGAGCGAATGGCATAAAAAGAAACCACACCAAATTCTCCTACAACAAACTGTAATATTTGCAAGCAGTTAAGAAATATTTAGAAATCAGACATTTGTACGAGCTATACATACACAAGCGTATGTATGTAGATAATTGACAAAAACAAAAATGATTATCAACATTTACAAAAACAAAAACATTTTGCATAAATGTCTCTTACACTCGAAGCTAAGCTGCTTTTGAATGAGCAGCACGTCTTACTTACCGCAATTATACAAACTATTCACATTTTCTCTACATATTTGGAAATCAGTTACCATTAGCATAGTTGCACATACGACAATGCTGGCTGGAACTCATGTGAAAGATTGTTTTTGTGCAGCTTTGCCCATTGTACTTGAGCTTCGCTTTGTTAGATATTCAATGTTTCATTTGAAAGTGAAAAGTTTATTTATTTAAATAATTTTTGTCAACTCTGTGAAAAAATGTTCGATTCTTAAAAATTAAACAAAACTTTTGCTTTGTCTGTGGCTTAAGTGCAGCATTACTTGAGCTCAGCAAGATAATTAGCAAGTTGGTAATCATTACTTATTTATAAGAAATCTTAAATTTTTATGAAAATATATTATAGCTATAGAGCCCATAATCATGTTGCTCCATTTTAGCAATAATCGAAGATCACTGCAGTCTAATTAGAGTAATAAATCTACTAAACGAAAGGATTTCTTCAAATCAATATCATTATAAGTTGCAAAGCCACTTCCTGCTTTCAGCCATAATTTGATCTCTATGGCAAGTCCATGTAGTAGTAATTCACATGCACAACAATTCTGGTTAGCATATTGCAGCAACTTTTACGCTCTGGATAATTATGCAAACAAGCTGACTTGCTTATGCATAGGTCTGAAGCTAGTAATGTGTACTATATTCACTTCGCGCCAATTCTTACGGGCAAGACATGCTTTTAAGACTCTTTTCAGAGCGCTAATGAATATATTACCATTTTAAGCATTTTCAAATACATGTTCCATTAGACTTAAGGTCAAGAAAGCGAAGCAAATCAATCCATTGGCAAAATTGTCGAAAATCTTTGGGGAAAGGTCGAAAATGGTTTTTAAAAGTCCATTGGGTCACCGACCTCTTAAGAGGAGCTCTTTTTACACCATTTATGGAAAACAATTCTATTGCGCCTATCGATGGGTAAAAGGTAAAAATTAAAATCGGTATCTTTTCGTAGAATTTATTGCAAAAAAAATCTGTTTTGGAAGGGAGGGTGTTTGACCTGCCTAAAAGTATGTTTTGGCAATATTTATGAAAAAAAAGTTTATATCACAAATTGTTGAAGATAGACTGCAAATTTATTCCTCATATTGAAAGT
Source organism: Meiosimyza decipiens (assembly GCA_963680825.1). Classification (NCBI taxonomy): domain Eukaryota; kingdom Metazoa; phylum Arthropoda; class Insecta; order Diptera; family Lauxaniidae; genus Meiosimyza; species Meiosimyza decipiens. Next base: position 7,844,637 of record OY804259.1, on the reverse strand, counting down.
AGATTTTGGAAGTCACCATTCATGTTCCCGTGCTCTCTTAGAGGGTGTTAAAGCCCCATTTTTTTGAAAGATATTTTTTTATCAGTCAAAACACATGAAAGATGGATGAAAAAAGGTGCACAGCAAAAAAGTTGAACGACTAAAGAGTTGGACGATAAAAAAGTTGAACGACAAAAAAGTTGAAGAAAAAATTGAAATAAAATTAAAACCTTTTCTGAGAAAATTTATGCAACCAAATTTGATACAGCTACTAAATTGGATTTGGAAAAGCTCGAGAGAAGAAGAAGCCATCCAAGGCTTTGTACCAGAAGGCGTGGCAATTTTCTTAAAAGCACAAATAATCAAACATTATACTGAAAAAGTTATTTAATGTAATGCAACCATGGACCATCTACTTGACACAAATTGGGCAGATTTTCACAAAAAATCGTCGTGGACGGGGTACATACCATGTAAAGGAAAATATTTAAATCGCTACTCTGAGAGCTATTTATGTATGTTAGGATTATCAAATTCAACATTCCGTAAAAACAACAAGCACTGCACAAAAAGTAAGAGAGTTTGAACAAAGAAACGTGGCGAATTTCATACAAACGTAGAACTTAAAATGCCACAAAAAGCTAACTTTTCAATACTACGAAACTCGTTACGACATTTAGAAGCATGAAGTAGATTTGGAAAAAAGTAGACGGTTTTATACTGTGGTCATGTCACTTTATACAAGAGCAAAGTTATTAAACTATGAATTCTAGAAGTTGTCACATAATACTAAAATTATATACAACATTTACTGAAACAAACAAATAGTGGGTGTTTTACAAAGGGCACAGCTAAGTGCGCTTTTTCCGCAGCGTTCTGACAAAATTGAAAAGAATACACTTCTGCATTTAATGCATTGGTATGTATTTAATTTCATTCGAGGCCAAACTATCCATCACTAGTTTTTTTTTTAAACTATATACTTTTAATTCCAGAAATTCTACCGAGCAAAGTGAGGACAACGTGACTCAGTAAAAATTATATTGATGTTGTCAAACAGCAAAGGGTAAAATGCTGTAATATGATAAGGTAAAAGGTTCTGCTGTGGTCAAAACTGGATTTTTTTCTTGTGTTCATTCATTCGAAGGCCAACTGCTTAAAGCGGAAACAAAATTACATTCTCTCTCAATTTTTTTTTGAAAATTTTCCGATGCTCCTTAACGGCAAACAAAACCAAAAAAAATCCCAACAATTGCAAATAAAATAAATACAACAAATTAACGGCTTATCAAATTGCAAAATTGCAGCGCTTATCAGATGCCACAACGTTGTCCAGAAGGCAGGTCAGTGCACTGTGTGCGGGCACATGGTAAGTGCAAGCATGCGAACAAATTACAGCTACAACAACAAATGATTGCACCAATTTTAATCCGCTCATACTACTCGTATTTCATTGCAAACGAGTGCGTGCACGAGGCATTCGTTGTTGTAGTTGTTGTCTCGCGCGTACGTCAAGAGAGCGTCAGCCAATTTAGGGAATTCCTTTGCCGTTACTTTCCATTTCATATGGAAACATGTTTTTCTACTGCAGCACAACAGCAGCAACGTTAATAGCAGTGATGTGGCCAACATTGTGAGATGATGCCGCTCGCTACCATAGCATTGGAGCAACAGTGGCACCAAACAGCAGTGATGGGTAACAAACAACTGACTATGAGTAGCGCAACACCAAGAGATTGATGAACTAACAAACTGGACACTTGGTTGTCGTCACTCAGCGAGTAGGTAGGTGGCTGCGGCTCGCCACTGACAACCCGTCATACTCTTTGCTTAGATGCATTGCACAAAAGTAGACAACATGAAGCCGTTTATATTGAATTTCATGTTGTTGCAGATACGCATATTTTCACTACTCCAGCAAAAATAAAATAAAAATAAAGAAAATCATAAATTTAACATTTTAAGACGTAACAAATAAAGATATTATTGAATGTTGCTATTTATGCAAGTAAATTAGACTGACACAAAATAATCGAGCCTCTAGATAAAACGATTTGTTGAGCCCCTCAATGCAGTAATGAAACGGAGTTGATTCGACTCAAACCTCTATCCACCGAGTCATATCTATAAGTCTGGAAATAGTCAACAGCTCTAAATAACATTTGCCGGTGATCACTCTGCTCTTTTCAATGTAATCGATATGATACGCAGGTGTTCCAAATATCAGTCGCCAACACCTTGTTGGTCGACAGACCCAGCTTGGTATTTTTTGGTTTTGATTCTCCAAAAAAAAGTCCGCTGCATCCGCTATTCTTTGTTCTCTGGATTGTTGTAATAGTTATATGTTTCGCCCACGGTTACAAAATGATCCAATAAGTTCCATTGTGGTTGAAATTCATTGTGTTTGCTGTCAACTGAGAGTATGTGTGGCATGCCATCTGGAAATTATTTTTCTTTTTCCCAAATATTCATGCACTACATACTCCACCCATTTACGTGAGAAACCCACAGTCTTAACAATATTTCGCACCACCATTCATCGATTGTCGAATATCAGACCATGGTTAGATTAAATTCATCTGCTTGTTTGAGTTCTCGGGTCAGTTGGATCTTGTTGGCAATCAAGTGCATAATTTGTTAAGAACTCTCCTAATTCTTGTGAATGATGAAAAATTGATGTCATTGGGTGTTCCACAAAAATTTAACTTATTGCGGCTATCTTTTCGATTGAACATTTATAACTAGGACACATGTGGTGTGTGCTAATCCCCATATTCGAAACTGTTTAATTTTTTTCAAATTTGTGGCTTATTGTTCAAACTGATGACGCACTTAGAGCATTAAGTGAACCGAAAGTTCAACGAAGTTTGCGCACTATCGCAGCAAAAACTCTAAACGATTTTTTCTAGTGAGTTTTAACAATGATTATGATATACCAGTGTTGGCATTTGAACTTTTTGCAAATGTACTGAGCTTAAGGGCGAAATGTACTTATTGATACTTCTCAATTTTTTTCGAAAATTAGCTACATAAAAAGAAATTTTACAAAAAAAAATCAAATTTTATCACAGAAGCATATTGAAAATGTGCTAAAATTTCTCTGAATATACTAAAAATCACATTGTTTTACTTTACGTATTATTTAATGCACGCATGTACTAAAAAAAGTACAATTGCACTGAAAATGCTGGTACATACATACACACATATGTACATACATCTGTATTTTATGCACAGACAATCCAAAATCTAATGTTTACCAATTTCTATTACACTATCACCCGATTTCGTTGCGGAAATACAACGCTAAAATGCTAGTATTTTAAAAGCCAATAATAAGTAATCATAATAATATTACATAGTTTAAATTTATGTATATGCTTCAGACGGACAACAAAAATATAAAAAAAAGTGCTACAGAGAGAAAAAATCTTATGAAATGAGTTAAAAACCACGCCTATGTTCAAGGTTTCGATATGGAAGATTTGGCGATGCAAACATATATGAGTTGTTGCTTGAATCTTTGACATTATGTATCTCCAAATATTAACAGAGTTACCTACCTAACTATAAAAGCTCAATAAAAAAACAAATAAATAATTTTGAAACCAGCTATTTTCAGCAGCAAATATAATAAAATTCTTCATCGAACAGAATTACTTTCGAGTAAGCACTATTATATATAAGCCTTCTAATATTATTTTGTGGAAAAAAATTTTTGTATTCATTACAAATAAAATAGTTATGCATATGCAAACTTAAGTGATCACTAAAAATATGAGCGCGTATATTAAATTTTCGACAGTAAAAAACTTTTTCCGTGTAAACATTTTGCTTTTGTTTGATTTACCCGCCGAAGCCAATAATGTTAATCCCACATTTGGCTACTAAATAACAAATATCTCTTATTTTTACTTGCTGTACATAGTCGTTTATTTCACTAAAATTCCACGATCATTTTGTTAGCTCAAGTAATCAAAGAAATGTTGTTACCAATACTAATATTGTACTACTTGTAGTTTTGTTATTGTTGATATGTTGATTTTCTTTGTCCAAAAACTATCAAATGAATGGATTTTGTATTTGAGTAATCAATTATGTAGACACCATAGGTAAACTTTAGAAAGATCACACTTAATATAGCAATCCTATACAGCGTCAAAGTCTAGGTGTGTCTTTCACTTCCAATAATCAGCAAAATTAATGTGTATTTCGGAAGAAGCTTAAGATTGCATTAGTACTAATTACTACTTAAATTAGTAAAATAAAGCTAAACCTAAGAGTCAACTCAAAGTTAATTATCGTTGTTTAAACAATTCGTGTGTGCATACCTTAATAAAGTGTGCATATACACAATATTTAGCATTTAAATTTTAATTTTAAGTGTCGATTATTCTGATTAAATTGAAAGTTTTCAATAGAAAACTAGTAAAGGTGTTATCTTCGGCCAAGCCGAAACTCACATACCCTACACTGCATTGAAAGTACTTTTTAAATGAATATTAAAAAAACGTTGAAGAGGTTGAAAATAATGTAAAAAGGTTCAAAAATGTTGGAAAGTGTTGGAAAAAACTGAAAATGTTGAAAAAATATGAAAACCATTGAAGAAAGTTGAAAGAAATTGAATAGGTCGAATTATATGAAAAATGCTGAAAAATTGGTGAAAAAGTCGAAAGAATAAAGAAAATGTCGAATGAAATTGAAGGAGAAAGGTAAAAATTGACACACCGACTACTGCAATCCAGTCCGATTTTGATCCAGAAATAGCTTTTTATAAACAAATCTCTTACACCAAATTTCAGTATGATTGCCCATATATTTTGGTAGTTATACCACTTAAGGTATTTTAATTGTATGGGAGGTACCACGCCCACTGTTGCTATTTTGCCAGCTTTTGATTCATATGTACCTAATACCCAGTAAACCACTTACAACAAATTTCAGATCAATTGCTCCAATAGTTCACTTAAAATAGCACTTATAGCTTTATGTTAATGAGGGAGGTGCCACGCCCACTGATGCAGTCTTGTCAAGTTTCATTTAATTCCGAAACTTATAGTAACCGACACCTCTACACAAAATTTTACTCTCATAGCACACTATCTGTAGCATTAAACGTATTTCGCTTAATGGGAGGTGCCAAGCCCACCGGCACAATTGTGCCAAAATTTTGCAAGAAGACACCTTTTAGCAAGTATATCCGCCCTATTAAATTTCATAACGATTGCGTTGTTAGTTCTCTTTTTATAACGTTTATAAATATTGTAGGCTATGCCACGCCCTTAAAATAAACTTTTCAGTATATTGACGTGGCTGGTATTGTTGACTACTTTCAGTGGTATCATCCCTAAAATTTTAATGTGCCATTTTGGAGTTATACGAAATCCAAATATTTAATTGTCAAGAAGTGCCACGCCCACTTTTACAATTCTGCCCACTTTATGCGCAATTCAAGATTCATAAGACCTGTTATTCGTGTACCAAATTTCATCACAATATCTTGCACGGTTTGCGAGCTATGGCGTTATAAAAGTTAAAATTTAGGGTTGTGCTACGCCCCTTTAAGAGCCTTTGCAAACTTAGAACCTAGACTAATCTTAATTTTGTTCACATCTTCACCAAATCACCAATTTTCATCAAAATCGCAGCAACTTTTTTTCAAAATGGACTTGGGTATATTTACATAGAGTATGGGCGGAAGGCGTGGCCGTAAACCAATTTCACCCATTTTTATATGCTAGCAGCTTGCAAGAAGGTGTGAACTATGTGTCAAATTTCATTGAATTAGCTTGCTTAGTTTTCCCGTAAACTTGATTTCAACAGACAGACAGACACACAGACGGACACAGCTATATCGACTCAGGTGGTGACGCTGATCAAGAATATATATACTTTTCCATACCTGCCACTCCCCCTTCTATGCGTTACAAACGGAATGACAAAGTGAATATACCCTCTGTGTAGGGTATAAAAAGAGCAAAAAAAAACATTTAAGAACTCTCTAAGTTTTGTTGTCATATAATTTTTTATATTGTTTTTAGGTTAAAAACATAATAGACCATCCACATACAGCGGTGTGGGGATCAATGTGCCCAGACCCATATGTTTACAACAAATATGTGTAAAAAGCGAAAAATATATTAGGCTTAGAAACTTTCACTAATCGGCTCAAAGGTCGCTGATGATTTCATTTAGCAATGGTTCAAACTATTGTGACTAAATGTGGGAATCAGTGTGACCGCCCATTATTTTTGGGGACCTCACAACAAATACATGCAAAAAGAGAATCATATGAAAAAGAGCTTGGAAACTCTCACAAATTGGCTCACAGGTCACTGATGATTTCATTTTGCAATAAATGAAACTAGTAGGACTAGCTATAGCGTGATTTTTCTGTTTTGGTTTTTGTTGTAGTAATTTTTATGGTGCTATCCTACGTTGTACTAAACAGTAAGCTCAGTAAAATAATTTTTTCTTCTTTAAATAGATGGATTTATAAAGATCAAGCAAATCTAACCGGAAGTAGGTATTATGAGGCATTCGAATAGTATGTACCCAAACATCCGCAGAAAAGAGTAATATTTTTATGGGCATATAATATCCAATCGAGCTCTGTTAGTAAATGAACATAATACCTTAAAGCGATTTAACTATGAGAATATAAAGTAAGGACATAGCAATATTTTGCTGTAGGAATTTTATCTAAGAAAAAATTTAAAAATATTGAAAAGAAAGAAACCGTGACACTACAAGCCACAAACCTCTGTTCAATATTTGACATTACATGAACATTAATAATTTTTGTATAATAAACAAATTATTTATGGATTTATGACATTAACATAACATACATATGCTGATTCTGCATGACAGTAAGACTGCCTTTTTTCTTTTATTTATTAGCTCCATAAAACAGCATTTCAGTGCAATTATAATAACTTTTTATTAAACATTAGTATTATACCTACAACAGTCATATAAGTTGTTGGTCATTATAAAATATTTTCATGTCATAATTCTTACAATTCTAATACGTTTATAATAAATTAATTAAATCACAGTACTTTTTAAAATTACTGATTTCTACGCAGTTGTGCGCTCACTAAAATAAAAACATTTTTGGTGTTCTATAGTACAACTAGGCATAGATAGACCCTTTCATCAACATTTCATCGAAAATTTTCTTTTGAATAGTAGCAAGAGTGCAAACATAGTACACCAAATTATTATAATATTAACAAAAAAAAATGTCGAAAAAAATTGTGAAAAATGTCTCAAACAAAAAAAAAAGAACGGAGCGAAAATATTCTTCAAAAACTTGCACTAAATCTTGCAAGAATAAGGCACATTATTCGCCGTTTACACACAGATATTCTCTTAGAATATTATCTTCCAAAAGTTCCACTTAATCTTGCAAGAATAACGCACATTATTCCTCGTTTACACACAGATATTCATTTTGAAAACTTTTTTTTGTTTGTTGGTAGAGAGCAAAAACGAAAGTTTCGTGTACAGAATTTGTCGTGTTTGGAAATTCTAGAATTCATCGAATTTCGTCGTGTAAACGTTGACTTATAAATGTCAAAAAAAAAAAAAAAGCTCCGTCAAGCCGCCACAATAAACGTAAATGCTAAGCATAATATCAGCGAACAAACAAAACAAAAGAGAATTTCCAAGTACGGCAAATTCTGTACTTGGCCCTTCCCCCCTAACCCCCCTCCTCTTGTGTCAAACAAGAAGAATTTACGATAAAAATTTCAGTGTGTAAGGAATTTTCGTTTGTCATATTGCGGTTGCAGTGAAGTATAACAAAAAAACACGAAGAATTTTAATTTTCGCTTGTAAAACCGAAGCAAATTCACAAAAGAGAATGAGCAAGAATTTCTTACACAGAGTTTAGAAAGTAGGCTTTTGTCATATATGTAGCTAAATTGACGTACACTTAATACAAAATATGCACAAAACGTTCCGTTTTGCTTACAACAAATTGAAATTAAAATATTAGGGGTCTTCACACGTGATCTTGTTTTTGCGTTAAAATTTTTAAATGGCTAAAAAATAATAACAAAATACATGACTTTCAGCATTTATTCATTTTAACAATACTTCAACCCTATTTTTGGCTTGTCTCGTTAAAGTTGGCCATATTCAGAACTCGCTTTGTTACGAAACTGTTGCATTTGCACTGTCTGAACAAAAACAATATAACAATAACAAAAATATCCGATTTACTTGCGCTCATGAAATGCAGTCATTTAATAATGTTACACATATATGTAGAGTTGCCAAGCTAAAAATAAGAAATTCCCAACCTTCTAAAAATATCAAATATTCTCTAAAATGTTCCAAAATAGTCCAATTCGTGGCTATTTTAGTTACTTGTAAATTCCTAGCAGGCTCCCAGCTTTGACATGAAACTCTGGCCAATCCCGTTTACTTGGCAACCCTGATGTCACTACTACGACTTAATTCTTAAATACATTACTTCAAAAACGAGACCACATGTGAAGACCCCTATTGTCAATAAAAAAACAAAGGAAATTAAATTCATAATGAAATTTGCAAATTTCACAATTTGTGCAACGGAAATATTAGAAAAATTTGTAAACTTTGATTAACAACATGGGTGACATTTGCGCATGCACTCGACATCAATATTCTCGATATACAAATGCATCTTTACGACTCATTCGTAGTCAGCCAAGGCGACTTCAACGTGTAATGTCATGTTTTCTTCACAATTTTAATTCTCACTGTAGCATGTGCTTAGAATTTTTATTAAAAACATAAATACAAACAAATTTTTAAGTTTTCTAAAAAAGAAGTTGAAGAAAAAAACAAAAAAGACAAAAGTCAATGCAACTCAGGCGCAACAACAACCGCATTGATGTTTTTTTTTTTGTTTTCTTAAATTACAAACAAAATAACGACCAAATCGTGATTAGATGTCTGATGTCTATCCTCCCTCTTACTCGTGCGTCCGTTGAGCCCGTCTGTAAGGTGGGAATTTCGATTTTTTTTTCCTCCTCGATTTTTATTTTCCTTATACTTTTGGTTAAACAAATTGCCACTTACAGCAGCTTAATATAATTGTTGTTGTTGTTGCTGTTGTCATTGTTGATTTTGTTCTTATTGCTGTTGCTGTTGTTGTTGTTGTAAAATACTTTAAAGCCTCTTGCGTTCTTAGATACCTCATCATCTCACATGTACGAGCGCAAACATAAATTTAGCGACTAACAGCTAAATTTTTTCATTTTAAATTCGTAAAGTGCTAAAAAAAATCAAGATCTTTGCTGTTATTAATGTTGTTGTTGTTGTTGCTATTGTTGTTGTTGTTGCTAGCATTGCTTTAGCAATTTAATTGAATTCGTTTTTGAAAAAAATAAATACAAGGAAAACCACTGCAGAAGTGCACCGAGCAAAAGACAAGGTTGTGCTTGCAACAAGTGGCAACAGTTGCGACTGCGTAGTTGAATTTTTATTCTAAGCAACATAGTGGCAACAACCAAAAAAATCAGCTAAATTACATTTTGTTCTAAAATCTGCATTGAATTGTATGATGACTGAACACTAAATTTAAAAAAAAACTAAAATTTTTTATTTATATCATTACTTTATAACTCTGTGCAGAAAAGCAATAAATTTCTAAACAAACATTGAGTGAGTATTTTCAGAGAATCAGTTAAAAAGTTGTAGAAAAATCGCACAAAAATGTTGATACAAATTTTGGCCTTACTTCATATAAATGCTGTTACACTATTAAACAAAATACCAGGGAATGAAAAAACGCCGCGCCCTATCGTAACGTTTAAATCGCACACCGCAAACTTCACTTCTCACATTCTTTGGTTCGCTCTGTGATTCAAACACCAACCTGTACTATAGCAAGGAGAAATAAAAGAGAAGAACAGATGGTCCAATGACAAAAACGATCACTACATTTGGTACGGGTTCGGATAGCAATCGCGAGTCAAAACCACAAAGTTAATAAAGTTTTTTGTACGTAGATCAGAACGTTACCATTCTGTTGCGCTCTCTCGATATTACGACTGACCGGTGCATTAATTAGTACGTTATATTGGACGTCTACTGTGTTCTACTTTTTTTGGAAGAAAAATGTATGACCTTGTTTTTTACATCTAATTAATTGCCTGGGCCGCGTCAATAACGGCCACTTGGCAACCCTGTTTAGCAACAACTAGTCACAAAAAAATATCAGCAAAATCTTAAGGTGCAGCTCCTTCTGATTTGACAAATAAAGTTTCGTATATACTAAAACACACGTGGACTTGATTAGAAAAAAAAACTTTCCAAAACAAATACTTAATGTACATTAAAGTAAAAGTAAAAAATCGTTTTTTAAAAGAGTGCACTCCCCTAATATGCACATATAAATTTGAAAAATCGCGCTTGTTGAACATAACAACAACGCTCGAAAAATTCTTCAAGTTAAGCAAGAAATGAAAGGATTTTAACGGACCATGCAGCGCATATTTAAAATGTTCTCTTATAACTCAAACCCTTGCTGATATAAACAATTTTGCAGTTGCGGCTGTGAATTTACGGTGTTTGGGTTCTTAATTTTTTTTACATTTTTTGAATTGATTTAAGATTTTACTTCCAAACTTTCTGAAAGTGCATTAAAAATATTAATGACATTCTATCAAAACACGTCGCTAAGTTATAGAAGGATTAGCTTCAACTTTTTTGTAATTTTCCTTCAAATTGTCATGCTTGAAATAGTCATTTATTTAAAAAAATTTATTCCAAATTACACTGCATTGAATATTGTATTTTTAGGGTGGTCCTCAAATTTAATAAATAAATTTTTCCCCTATTTGTGCATTGGTACGAACTTAAAAATTAATAAAAAAGTGATTGCGAATTTTCAGCTAGGCATAGCATTTTAAACAAAAATTGACAAATAATGAAAAAAAGTTGTGAACCACCCTAAAAATAAAATATGCCGTCTAGAACTTCACCAAATTTTTTTTATTTTGTTTTTAAATTGAAATTAACACATAAAAAAAATTTAAACATTAAATTTGAGAACCACCCTAAACATGCAACATTCATGGCAGCGAAATTTTAAATATATTTTTATAAATTGTTAATAAATTTGGGTATTTCAAGCATATAATTTGCTCTAAAGCCTACGAATGACAAAACTTGAACTTTTTGAGAGCGCCAACAAAAGCTAAAACAAATAAAATATCAACTTTAAGAAAAAGTACAAAAAAGTTGTAGTTTCGCCTCAATGACTTGCAACCGTATTAGTGTAAGTAATATGTAGCTGATTTGTAAGTTTATTTACGATTAATTAATATTTTGCGTCAATTAATGCGCTTTTAAAAACTTTGGGCACAACATTACAATTCAGTTCTAAAAAATGTGAAAACTCAAGCCCCGCAGATTCACACCCGGAACTAGACAGTAGATTATCTCGAAAATGCTTCGAGTTGAAAGCATTTGATTAAAAACCTTTCATGGCTTGGGTAACTCTCTTGTTTTTACTTCATTATGTTCAGAATTTTAAAAAATAATTACCACTATCTCCTAAGTTTGTAATGTGTACCCAGTGTGCCATACGCATACGTTTCGAAATCGAGATGAACTGGCTTCATCGTAAATATCATCCGAAATGGGTAGGCGAAACTGATACATTTTCGTATAATATTGCTCTCAAAAATGCAATTGCTTTTTATATATATATATATTCTAACCTAAACATATGGTAAACAAACCGATTTGACAATTTTAACATCGACATCGACCGAAATCAAATGAAACCATCACTGGGGAACGGTACCGAACTCAACTGATGCGATTGAGCAGAGCACTGCGGGAAAAACGGCCCCAATACGAACAGAGGCACGATAAAGTAATCCATTTGCATGACAACGCTAGGTCTCACGTTGTTAAACCAGTGAAAACATACTTGGAAACTCTCAAAAGAAAGTCCTACCCCACCCGCCGTATTCCCCACATATTCCCCCGTCAGACTTCTACTTGTTCCGTTCAATGGCACATGGTCTGGCTGATTAGCAGTTCAACTCCTATGAAGACCTCAAAAAATGGCTTGATTCGTGGATAGCCTCAAGAGACGAACACTTCTACCGTGATGGCATTCGAGCTCTACCAGAAAGATTGGGAAAAGTCGTATCTAGCAATTGGCAATGCTTTGATTGATTCATCTGCAACTATTTTTTGACAATAAAGTTGCATTTTCTAACAAAAAACAGCGAGAACTTAGTTGCGCACTTAATACTTTTTTGGATTCGTCTTGAACTCGAAACGGACTTCATATATGAACCCATTTCAGAGTCGTTTTTTTTTTAAATAATGCGGATTCGAGACGGACTCATATTTTTAAATATTAAAGAATTGTATCTCGTTTCCCTGATCCTTTTTATGATAACGTAACGAGTCCGTCGAAGCATAAAGAAGTGAAATCCGCGTTGACGGATTCGTAACGGATTTGAAACGTCCGTTTTTGTGCACATTGGGCAGGTATATAAAAAATTTTCCAAAATTCAAATAAAATATTCCGAACCAAGCACTAGTCAAAAAACTTTCTAAAAACGAAAAAAAACTTTGATCCACTTTAATACATAGGTACATAATATTAAAAAAAAAACATTAAAAAATTAACTTACGCAGAAATCTTGACAAAAGTTGTAATTATTATATTTTGTTCCTCCTTTGCACTTTTCAAAAAATTTATAAAATTATTTTTTAAGCAAACTTTAAGAATTTAAATTGAAATTCACTTGTAAAAGGCGCACTTTAATTTTATTTACATTCAGTAACACTTCTCACTTTGCAAAAACAATAATTGTAAGAACGCACAGTTTTTAATTAAAAGTTGAAATATTTTTATTGCTTAATTTTTCAGCATTTTTGTGCTTGTAATTTACCAAGTGGAGTCGATAACAGTAGTGTACGTTTTCGTATTTTTTTTTTTTAGTTTTTCTACGATGAGAACCTTCCTGTAACACTGCCAAAAACAGACTCAGCTCAAAGTGCGCTTGCAAAAACCACAATATCTACTCGCGCACTTACAAAAACGAACGTCTCAAGTCGAGTGAAATGGAATGGCAGCGAAGCGGAGTAGCTCATTAACTAACTCAGTCAGTCAGTAACTGACGGCGGCAGTAAATAGTTTTTGGCTGAGTAGCTGACTAACAGGCCACTTGAATGACAGCCTTACGACGACGAGTTAACGTCTTTGTTTACAACTTCAAACGTTATAGCGCGCTCACATTTCGCACAACAGGTGAATCCATCAATATGTGCATCCAACCAACCGTTTTGTCATCCATCCAACAATACATACATAATGTATGTGCATCAATTCATCAATCAATCTTTCAACTCATGCACACATTCAACAACACACACATGACTGCGTCAGTATATACATTTGCTAACCGCTAACTGAACGTGGTGATAACGTGTGTGGGTAACTACTAACTAATGGTGGATAAGTGCAAGTATTTGTTGTACTCGTCGTATCTTCTTGTGCCATATCAGTGGTTGTCTGTCTTTGTATTTGTACTCTTAATTGATACTCGTACACGTATTTTTCATAATTTTTTTTTGTTTTTTTTGTTCAGCCATACGGCTGGCTGTTTGGGGTTGTGCGCATGTGCAAAGCGCGCAAAACTCGCAGATATTTTATAAGCCAAAATCACGTTTTATAATTTTTTCTTCATATGCTGCGCTTCATAATTTGGCATTACACTTTTTTTACTATGCATTCCGTCTACTTTGTTTTAAATTGAATTTACACGTTTGTTAGCCAGTGGAAAAGTTATAAAATCGAGTAAAAATTGCAAGAAATTCAAATTATAAATCAAAAATTCAGTTAACAATTGCACCAACTAAACACGAGGCAATTTTTAATTTGACTTTCAAACGTTAATGTCAGAAACTGCCTCGTGTTATGCAAAGTCTAAAGAGGCGCATTATATCGGCAAGGTATTCAAATGGGGGTTTCCTTAAGTGAAAGGAGCGCTACAATTTTGAATGATATCTATCATTGGTTTTTCTGCTTTAAATCACTTTTTTATAAATATAGCAAACATCAATTCTTAAAATATTTTTTATCTTTTCGTACATATATAATTTTTAATGCTGTGTCTAAATCTGGTATTAATTTTCTTAATGGTTTAAATGCGTCAAAAATATAAAACTTTTACATTTTCATGCACTTGCACCAAGTGAAGTATGTTCAAATCTAAGGTATATTTTTAAATTTCAAATAAAAGACATGAATTGTGTGACCTCTTTTTTTTATTGGAAACTAAAGTATATTGGTTTTGGATTGACAGCCTGCTAGCTCGGCAGGCTGTCAATCCTTGACTTGAAAAATTTTTAATAGCGTTTTTGCATAATGATGATTTAATTAGTGATATTTGCTCGATGACGTTGTCTTTGAAGTGTTGAACAGTTTGAGGATTTTCCGCAGACTTCAATAAACCACATAAAAGAAATTCAATTTCGTGAAATCCCATGATCTTGGTGACCAATTCAAGTCTGTTTTTTTAAGAAATTATTCGATTATTAAACTTCTCTTTCAAACATCGACTGATTCCATTGCTGTGTGATATGTGACATGTTGTGATATCAACAACTTCCAATTGTTTCCATAAAAAGTTGTTGGTTTGAGGTTTAATTGCTGTGATCGACGATGTAATGATGTTCTTGGCTCTTCAGCAACATGCAATATTTTTAATTGAACAATCACTACGATGATAAATTTTGCTTCGCTGATTTTGAACTGAAACATTTTTTTTCAAATTTATCAATGATAAATTTTAAACGAAATTTTCTTACATCTTCTGAATAACTTTCACCATTTTTAAAATAAGTTTTAATAGTACTAACACGTCATTCACTCATGAAACGTTACATTTTAACTAACCGAAATGTATTTACTTTATATCTAAAAAAACATCAATGCTATTTGTTACCTGTAAAAAAAAATAGCGTCAAATTAAAAAAGATACATCAAATTTGAAGAGCGTGAAGTTAAATATGATATTTAACTCGTAAAGACACAAGCCATCTCACTTAACAGAGCATTAACAGAGAAATGTTAAGGCGACGCAGAAGGCGATTTTCTGATGTGAATCTCTATGCCAAAATTGGTGATTTTTTTTGGTGAAAACATAACATGGTTGGTTCCGTGTTCTATCGAACCCTTCTAGTCCGGTTGGAGCACAGTCAAAAACGACCGGTCAGTGGCCAGATGACCAAGTTAGGTTTTCCCCAAAAAAATCACCAATCTTGGCATAGAGATTCACATGCAGAAAATCAGAAACTGCACTAAGATGATATGTCGTTTTAAACATTGTACCGTGTTTTATCGAACCCTGTTAGTCCGATTCTTGCACCCTCATTAATTTGGAAATGGTGAACAATCCTATTTTGTGCCTATCCAAATTGCCCCCTGCGTCGCCTTAACATTTCTCTGTTAATGCTCTGTTAAGTGAGATAATTTGTGTCTTTACTAGTTAAATATCATATTTAGCTTCACGCTCTTTCAAATTTGAACACCCTTAATAATAAAATGTATCACTGTTTTTATTTTAGCTGTATGATAAACTGGAATTAAGCATACAAAAAATCGTAATTGTAATTTTTAAATCATATTGGTCTCTTGCTTTCATGCTCTTGCAGTTTATTATTTATCATCATAGGAAGTCAGTAGCAGGATTCCCCACACGACATGATCTATTTAATATTCAGCCATCGTTCGTAGACTTTTTGTCACAATCAAAACATAAATTCTTTCCCATTAATCTTAGCACATCAATCACAAGTTCACGACAGTAATGTACGGATTTGCATCTTTCGTTTTAGCGGGGTTTTGTTATTTCTTTTTGTACGATCGATCGCACAAAACCACACAGTTTTTCGAAAAAATAAAATTCGATATACTATGTACATTGTATCTTAACCTATGAGTAACTGAAATTAATTTGTTATTTTTGAAGTACACGTACATTTTATCAGTCGATCTTTGAAATTAAAAGCATTGCCCTAAGGGTGAATGTACTCATTAGAATAGCAGTTAAAGAAATATAATTTTTAAGATATTTTTTATCATGCACAGGATAATGACCACGCGATAAGTGTTTTATATAGTTATTATCCTTTTGATGAAAAATGTACATATAAGCCTTTCTTGGAGAAGAATAGCTTTATGGAAAAGAGCGAGTTTTGACTTCGTGTTTTGTAACATTTTTGTGTTGGACTGGCAGGTATGTTAGAAAAATGCCGCAATGTCCACAACAAAAATCTCTCTTCTTCGATCTAACCAAATATAGAGGTTTAGTAGGGTTGCTTTTTTTCACTTTTTCAACCCGGAGCTTAGATCTTTCTGACAAATAAAGTGTTATTGTCTTTATATTACCAAGTAGCATTGGCGTAACTATGGGGAATAGGAAGAGCTGAGCCCCCAGCCATGTTACGCCCAGAAGAATTATTCGGAAAGACATTATACGATATCTGGGGATAGCTGGGTTCTAGTAAGTATGTGGAGCCCAATTAAGCGATCGTCAAAGATCACAGAAAAAGCAGCACGGTGAACAGCTTTTCAGAATATGGATTCGCGAGCATAACTTTTTGTTTCCTTAATTTCTACTTCCTTCTGAATCAAAGATCATATTGATATATAGTTTGTTTTTAAAAAATGCACACGTGCAAACAAATGTATCGCATGCCACTTTTAAATAGTTGCAAAAACTTAGAGATAAATAAACACTTTATTAACAAATTCACTTATTATTTGATATTGATTAGCGGCAATTACTGTTTTTTTCTATTTTTTGCTTAAATCACTTAAATTATACTCATGCAACTTCACTTCACTTTATTTTGTTTAAAGTTTTGTTCATCAATTAACTGCTAAAGTAAACATTCAAAATCAGGGTTGCATTTGCTGATAGGAAGTAAATATAGTGGAAATATTTTGGTAGTTCTGATTGAAAGTTATGTTTCTATCCGTAGATTTATACTGCCCGACATTTTGCATACCCTGAGACTAAACTTTATGTTTCCGAAGGTTTTTGGTACGTTGAATTTGAATCTAACCTCAGAATTGTTTCATCACAGCAGTTTTACGAGATATCCTTACCTAGGCGGTGACATACAATTCAGTCCGATTTTTATCCAGAAATAGCTTTCCATAAACAAACCTCTTACACCAAATTTCAGTACGATTGCTAACATTGCGAATTTTAGTTATATGAGAGGTAGCATGCCCAACGGCAATATTTTGCCAAAATTTTGCAATATAAAATTTCATAACGAATACGTTGTTAGTTTATTATATCGTTTATAAATATTGTGGGCTGTGCCGCGCCCTTCAAAGTGTTTTTCCATTATGCTGACGTAGCTTGTATTGATGACTGCTTTCAGTGATATTTAAAATGTTTATGAAAGTTGTGTGTGACAATTTTGAGCAATACGAAATCAAAACTTTCAATTCTTGAAAAATTATACGCCCACTTTTTCAATTCCGCCCACTTCAAGATATATATGAGCTGTATCCGTGTACCACATTTCATCACAATATCTTGCACGGTTTACGAGTTATGGTGTTATAAAAAATAACATTTACGGCTGTGCCACGCCCTTTTAAGTGATTTTGCAATTATAAAACCTATCCCAATCTTAATTTTGTTCACATCTTAACCAAATCACCAAGTTTCGTTGAAATCGCAGAACCTTTTTTCAAAATAGGCTGGAGTATATTTACATAAATAATGGTAGGGTTTCGCCCATTTTTATATGCTAACAGCTTGCAAAAAGGTGTGAACTCTGTGCCAAATTTCATTGAATTAGCTTGCTTAGTTTTTCCGTAAACTTGATTTCAATAGACAGACAGACGAGCATAGCTATATCGACTCAGGTGATGACGCTGATGAAGAATATATATACTTTTCTATAACTGCCACGCCCCTTCTATGCGTTACAAACGGAAGGACAAGTGAATACACCCTCTGTGTAGACTATAAAAAAGTGTTTATCTTAAAGGGAATGAATTATTCATAAATTTTTCGATACATATCATCGGTAGTCATGCCACTATGATACGACATCGTTACCGCCAGCCGGTGATACCAAGCGAGACAGAATTGTAAATATGTACCACATCATTCAATTTGAGGGAGCGAGCTATTTTTAGCTGAATTTTTCGTGAATAAACTAAATATCAAAAGCCTTCTAGGTTGACAAAGCTCACTTGGCAGCTTACTTAACAAATCCATCTAAATTTGACTTAGCTATGGCGACCAGTATTGTACTGTACTGTCGGTATATTAAAAAAAAATGTTCAAGATGCAAAACTCATATCAAAGTACACAAATCCATGCATGGTGGCCTTCCTTTTATAATAACGTTGTTTCAATATCACATAGAAGACCACTAAGCAAATTCCTTCAGATAGTTCAATTACTCCACCAAATAAATTAACTTATTCAAGAGCATTATACTCGTAGTACGTCTAATCAAAATATGTATACTTTCATAAATTGAAAATCAAAATAAAACCTTCACACCATATGGGCAATTCAAATATTTAGAATATTAATCTACATTTATTTCCTTATAGTTATCATCGTATTTTCGTTTTTATATGGTTGAAATAATACGCCGCCGCGCATCATCAAAATCTATCCAACTTAAATCAGTCAAAACGAATGTTAATAAAATCTCCGCACAACTACTTAACCATAGATGATAGTTAAACTAAAAATTAGGTGCTAAAGTGTGAAATTTGTGGGGTGTGAAAATATTAAGGAAAATATCTAAAACATCAAGAGCTATGGCTATTTTATAGTATGCATACCTAACATTATTGGTATTTGTGTTTTTTTACGAGTAACAAGTGATCGCCATAATGATTATGATGAACAAGTTCAAGATCACTCTCAAATTGCCTGGTTAAATATGACGACGCCATATTGAATGAATACCAGCGACGAAATTCAACAAAAGACCATCAAAATGATTTATATCGTCACTGCGTCATTTTAACATCTTTTAAATTGTCGTTTGGGAAAGTTTTTTTTTCTGGTCTTTGAAAATGTCTGGCATTATGTGAGTCATTTGGTACATTTTAAAATGCATGTGGTTGGAAGTTTAATTACCTGTCAAGATCTTTCATGTAAACAGGATTAAAATTATAAAAAAAAATAATCGATGGTTTGTTAGCGTCATTTCATATGAATGCATGGAATAAAACAAACGATTTTACAACAACTTTTAATACATTTATCCTTTAATTTGCTTTTATTAATAACAAAAGACTCCTTTCAGTCAAAAAACAAAAAGCCATTAAAAAATTAATGACTTACAAAGGCGTCTATTGAAAGCTTCGGGCTAAAAATTATGGAGAGTAATCAACTCAAATGTATCGATTATAAGTAATATTAAAAAAAAATTTTCACAAGGCACTGGCGATCTGCATCAGTCACGTTTTATATGATACATCACATTGCATCAAGGCTTGAGAAAAAAAGCGGGCAAGTGCGAGCACTCGTATGGTGATGTGTGAACTCAAAGTGGTAGACTGCAAAAGCCAATCCCGATGCCCAGATATGACCGAATTTTACCCAAATTTGTTGTTTTTATTTATACTATATTTATTCAAAATGTATGCCAAATGCTCATTTAAGAATAATTCACCCAAAAGACGGGTGAAGACAGGATTCATAAGGCAGCCCTATAAATTTTATTAAGGCTCTTCGAGGTCTATTATTTGGCACACATTTCAAGCTGTTATCTTCATTAATGAAAATTAGCCCAAAAAACCGATGGCAACCCATTTTTGGGATAGGATTCAACAAGGCAACACCATATATTATATTTAAACCTCTTCGAGTTGTATCATTTGGCATACATTTTGAGGTGTAATATTATACAGTTTTAATAAAAATTTGGATAAAATTCGGTAATTTTCGGGCATCAGAAATGGCTTTGGCAAGGCAACCCTGGTTGGTTGATTTCACAAGTCAACTGTCATCTTATACACTCGACATTTCTACAGCCGGCTCTTTGACTATGTCGCAAAAATAATAAGGAACGTGGTGGGAAAAGCATTCTTAAATAAGATATCTCGTACTTATTTCTCTATTACCGTTTAGTCACAAAAAGTTTATGGATGATTATGACAGCTGCAAAATACCATGACCTAGGTCGTAATAATAATACCACGCTTCACACAAGATATCCACTGAAGTGTCATTGAGTAAATTTTATAACTTAAGTATATGAAGTCTTGTGCAGCTGTACGAGTAATTACTTAATATAATTTTATTGAATACACAGTTATTATTTTTAATTTTATAACAATACATTTTTTATATTATACATACATATACATATACATACAGTTCACTGCTCGCCATACTAGCTATCATAATATGTAATTTTTATAGCGCGTCAGTCATATCATCATATTAAGAGTGTTATAGAAAGCCTGTTGGAAAATCATGCACTATGCTCTCATGCCTCACACGGCCCGTTCACTGTCGAAAATTTGAGAAAATCTAAAAATTTTAAAAAAGTTGAATATATCGAAAATTTGCCGAAAAGTTTAAAAATATTAAAAAGGAAAATATTGAAAAATAAATGTTGAAAACCCGAAAAATATTGAAACTGTTCAAGAATTTATCAAAAGTTGAAACCGGTTATTATTTTTCTATAAAAATTCTTAAATTCCCATCAATAGTAGATAAATTTAGGCATAGGCGGCGACTATGGGCGCCAAGACTCTTTTTGCCGCTATAAAAAATATTTTGAGTGGCACGTTTTAGAGATCAAAGATCCATATTTGAAAACTCAGTGTGTGCATAGCGATTGTGCGGGGGTTTTCAAAGATTGATTATTTGTGTGTTATGATTAGTTTTGCGTATATCGTTCAAATTATCGTAATCTTATTGTTCACTTGATAAGAACGCGTTTCCGTAGGCATTGAACTACCAAAAGAAAAACGCAAAAGAGAAGTTCCAAAAAAGTTGAATGGTACGAATAATAGTGCTGAAGATTGTTTCCAAAACCACAATGAAAAGTACAGAATACAATGAAATAATAATGCCAATTGCTTAAAAGTATGGTTTGACACGAAAGTTTTCACTTTTCTTATCCAGGCGAAAAGCTTCTTTTTTGGATATGATAAATTTCAAAATGAAGTAATCAAGTCTTTCGGTTCAAATATTGAAAGGGATCGACTAACTTTACATGAAAACATACTCTTAGAGATTTTGCGAGCTAAAAACGTACAGCAAGAATGAGCTCCAATAGCAAAACTTCGATAAAAAAATTCGACGACCAGGGGGGGTAACCCCCGCCCACGTACTCCCCCAAATATTTTTTAGAAGTCTCCGCCTCTGCTTTTAGGATATTCGAATTGCTTGATACATTCACCTCTTCTCAATTAAGAAAATGAGTACTCCTAACTATATCTGTGGCAAAAAGGAGAAATAGCTTAAGTCGACATAAAACAAAAAAGGCTACTTTTCCTTTAGTTCTATGGTATAATAAAATAATTGTGACAAAAAAAAATATTGTTTCGTTATATTGCTACTTTTATAAGTGACCATAACATCGTAGTCTTACTGTCATTTTTAGGTGATGCTCTTCATGCTACAAGTTTAAGGAATCGCAGTCAAGAGTAAATAAAATAAGCTGATTTTGGCAGATGAAGTAGTCTTAAAAAATACTAGTAAGCAGTAGCAGCATGATAATTGTAACACCTGTGAACCCCCACACTTAAAACGTCAACACTTCTGACAGTTGACGCTCTGTCACAATTTTGACACTGACAGCTATCACTGAACACAAAGTATCGATCCAAAGAAAAATAACATCGTCTACAGCAGCAAAATTTTTCACTTTCATCTACAAAACATACATAAATCTTACATTTGAAAAGAAATAGAAAGGATTGTAAATAATATTCAAATTACGTACGACGTTTAACAATGGATGTAATAAATAAATTTTATTCAACTGTGCACACAACCGTGTCGCAGCTGTCCGGGGTACTTCCTGGCAACAATGTAACTAGAGAATACGAAGTGCTGGATCAAGTGTGTACTGCTGGAATTGGTAATGAGCTATTGATGTGTTATGAAGTGAAAAGTATAAATAATTCATATCTTTTCTGTGAAAGGTCTTGTTTGGAAGGTTTTTAATGGCTATAAAAAATCAACTAAGCAAGAAGTCTCTGTTTTCGTATTTGAAAAAAAGACATTGGAACGTTGGTCAAAAGATGATCGCGAATCTATGCTGGACACGTTAAGACGTGGTGTACAGCAGCTAACTAAAATACGACATCCGCATGTTCTGACTGTACAACATCCTTTGGAAGAAAGTCGCGACTGCTTGGCTTTTGCAACAGAACCTGTTTTTGCATCGCTGTCGAATGTTGTCGGTGATCATGTGAAATCCGACAAGAAGCTTTATGATGTAGAAATTCGTCATGGGCTACTGCAGCTCTTCGATGGTATTATGTTTTTGCACACTGACGCTAAAATTGTACACCGAAACATTTGTGCTGAAGCGATAATCATCAATAAGAATCGTAGTTGGAAACTATTTGGTTTTGATTTTTGCATTATAAATCAGCCTGGTGTTGACGGGAAGCCTTTTTGGCCATGCAAAGAATTCTCCACATCAATGCACACACTGATCCAACCCAGTTTAGAATATTGTGCTCCAGAAATTGCATTACATAGCATCAATAATGCAGATAGCGATCTCTTTTCATTAGGTAAGTCAATGCTTAAGTAGATGAATTTGAAATAGATATGAGACATCGTTTCTCCTTTTAAGGTGTTTTAATTTTTACTATATATTCGGGTAAACCACTGAAAATGTTTGGCAGTGATTATAGCTCATTTCGGCGCTATGCATCTGATTTAAATCAACGTAAATATCCCCCTATGAATGTTGTTCCCAGTGAACTGACTGAGTCATTAAAAGCACTTTTGCATCCTAGTCCGAATATGAGGCCGAAATTATATGAGCTGAAACAAGTAAGTAACTAGCAATAAAGTTTTCAACGAATTAAAAAAGCAATACTAACAAAACTTTAGCTTGTAATAAATCACCCTTCGATTTAAGGTAGTTGCCATTCTTTTGTAAGATACTTTTTCTTAAAAGAACGTTTTTGAAAAATAAAAACTATTTTTTTTTTATTATTTTACATATGAAAAATGATACAGAACTATGTTACTTCATATTTAAGGAATAAAAATGAATGCCATTTAACACTTAATTAGTTTGTGATTCAGTTACAACGTGACGTATGAGCGATTTTTCCTTCCATAGAAAATTAAAAGCATTTATCATCCGTCGCAGTATATTTTGAACCTTTCAATTTTATTATTCTATTCGCAGATCACATATTTTCAAGATGTTGGTGTTAAAACGCTCAGCTATCTTGATTCGTTGTATCAATGGGATAATTTACAAAAATCTAAATTTTACAAAGGTTTACCGCAAATAATACCAACGCTTCCGCATCGTGTCAATCTACACTCCATTTTGCCATATCTCGTTAAGGAATTCGTCAATTCACCAATGATACCCTTTGTGTTACCCAACGTTCTACTCATTGCTGAAATGAGCAGCCAAAAAGAATATTGCGATTATATACTTCCACATTTGAAGCCTATTTTTAAGCTTTCTGATCCAATACAGATTCTATTGATTTTTATGCAAAAAATGGACTTGCTACTGAAATTAACACCAGCTGAAGAGGTCAAACTGCATGTGCTTCCACTGCTATATCGTTCCCTAGAATGTGATATGCCCCAGATACAAGAATTATGCTTAGCAGTGTTACCAACATTTTCGACGCTAATTGATTATAATGCCATGAAAAATGCAGTAATACCGCGTATTAAGAAACTTTGTATAAACAGTTCAAATGTGTCGGTGAAAGTTAATTGTTTAATCTCGATTGGAAAACTTCTTGAGAATCTCGATAAATGGTTAGTACTTGATGAGATCTTACCCTTTTTACAGCAGATACAAAGTCGTGAACCAGCAATTGTTATGGCAATTATTGGTACGTAACCAAGCATTTCATAAATAAGAGTCGATTTGAATTGATAATTTCCTTTTTGCTTTCTATATACAGGAATTTATAAAATTGCCATGACAAACACGAAACTTGGCATAACTAAAGATGTTATGGCACACAAATGCATTCCCTTTTTAATGCCGCTCTGCGTCGAAAATGGACTGACTATTGCTCAATTTAATAGTATTGTAGCTGTGATTAAGGAAATGTTTAGTCGTGTCGAAAAGGAGCAACGCGAAAAATTGGAACAATTGAGTACCATACAACGTGATAATAAGTGAGTTAAAAATAAGTCTTGTATACTGAAGTAAGCGTATTATAATTAATAATAAATGCACTTCAAAATTATTATAGCAAAACTTAGTCAAGATAATATCAAGCTACCTCAAAAACTTGTGCAATGAAAACACGTAACAAGTTTTTGCAAAACTTTATCCAGAGTAATTGGCAAACATCCTTTTGATAGCAAACAACTTTTGATATATACCTTTTTTTACTTAATTTATTGCAGGCCCAGAGATGCTTCGGAAATATTATCATCAGAATTAGAAAGAGCTTCCAGTCCTGGAGATTTTGGCAGTGCAAATGATGATATGTTTTCTGGTTTTTCTATTGGACAGCCAGCAACGAAACCTAAGAACCAAAACAAACCTAGGGAGCAGCTAAAACTCTCGAATGATACGCTTAAGTATACAAAACTTACTTTTTTTTAAATTGTAATATTTTTTACTTTTTTCATAGAGTATCGAACAGTATGCCTGCACAAAAACCTGACATTTTAACTTCTCTTATGAACACAAATCTTTCTAATATACGTACTGCCATCAATACAATTCCCACAAATGCAAATAATTCATTCCAAACTAGCATGAACAACACAGTAAACACAAGCAACAACGATTCCTGGACTAATAATTGGCATAGTGCAAATCCACTTGTCATGAATCATCAGTTGGCGTCACCACAAACCAGTAGCAACAATAATTTTTCAGCATTTGATGATATCGATCCTTTCAGTAATACAGCAAGTAGTAATTCGTTTGCTACGCAAAAGCCAGCAGTAAATTATATATATCCTACGGCGTCCAGTGGAGTGCCGTTGTCAGGAGTCAACAATAGCAGCAGTATAAATAAAAAATCAAAACCGTTAACTTTACAACCGCAACAAACACAAAATCAGGCCAACACGAGCGATAACAAAAACTTTAATATTTTATCACAGCAAGACATATTGAACTTTTTAAACTAAAATAAGATAATTCAGCTAAGTGGGTTAAATGTATGAATATAATTAAGTTATTGTATGTTAATCTAAATAAATAAACACGAATGTATGAATATCTTATATCATATGTAATTGTATGTCATATCTGTAAACAATATAGTTACGTTTACCATTAAATTATGTATTAACAAATAACACTTTTTTTTATTTTCCCAAAAGAAGTTTTGATTCTGAGTAAATCTCCTTCGACCACGGCTCAAGTCTTACATCTTCGGCTTACCGGTGTGACAGTGATTTTACATATCCCCATAGAAAATAATCCAATAATCAACTGTCGATGTTGTTCGAAACTTTTCTGGAAATGTTATAAAATTATCTATAAAAAGAAAACTAATTGTAACTTGTAACTAATGTTTGGAGGGAAGTGATCAGCCATCACTCATCACCTTATTGGTGTGGGAATAATATTTAATTCCATAGTAACGGCAAGCCGCTCGATTTATCCGCGACTTTGTACAAATTCTACATGTGATGCAAATATTTTCCTCCGTCAACTGCTCTAACCTTCTTTTAATGGGTAAGGCACCCATTGTACTAACAAATATTGTCTTGTAATCATAAAAATCATTCACTCTTTATAAACCATCGATAAATCGCAGTTCAATATACTCAGTCAACAGTAGATAATCGAAATCAACAAAACTATTTTATCTCTATAGGGGCCAGTATAATTTTTGTAATCTTTATAGCGTACTTGAGTATTGATATAAAAAAAAATAGAATATTGGTTTTAATAAAACAAAATTTGTGTATATTAATAGCTTATTTATTAATTATAAGATTTTCAATTGCGTTGCGAGTGAAGTATACGCGAGATCAGCATAAAAAAAAACTTAAAAATTAAGTAACTTCAAAGTAACCAACAAAAAAGTAGATACAAAAAAGTACTTCATACTTAAATCAAATAAAATTTATAAGTGAGATTAGAACACTCCATACAAGCATAATATCTAAGCACCTGCTGGATTTTTGTTTATCATATTTGGAAGATATTTATGATGACAAGATTTGAAAGTGGGGTGTCCTATGCACAAGAATAGCAAAAACGAAAATTTCATATACATACATACATTGTAAAATATGCTTTTTATTAATAGTTAGCAAGCTAATGAGATTCACTATAATTATTGCTTATCATGTTTTTCGTTAATTCATGTTGGTAAACATCGCTTTGTGCTCTATTTTATTTCAGTGAGTATCCTAAACTACTTTTATTAAAAATATATCAACCTCTAGTAAAGAGAAATGGTTATAGTTAAAAATAATAACTAGAATTTCAACCCAACCAGTTACTTAATTTTTTCTAACTGCACTCACCTATGACTGAATCCTAGATTCGTAGTCGGTGTACGGTCATATTTTTTTTTTATATAAACACTTAAACATCTACTATAATTTTGACAGAAACTTAGACGAAAAAAAAGAACTGCACAAAATAATTTAATATTACTCAGGGTCTAGCACTCACTGTAATAAAATATGTAAAAATTGGATAGTATCAAGGAATGTGTTAGGTTAGGTTAGGTAGGAGTGGCAGCCAGATTAAAAACCGACTAAGGAATGTGTTACCTTCCTGCTACTTCACTTTAGTGAATAAATCCAAAAAAAAAAAAAAACAAAATTGTATGTTACCACACTAGTCTTTAAGACATTTTATGAAAAACTTCTGAAGTTTTTCATAAGTTTTATAATACCTTTAGCCAGGCAATCCTAAAATATGACTGACTTTGAAAACCATACGATTACTAAGTTTTAAAAATGCTAGTATTGTGAAACATCACTTTTTCGATCCATAGAAGCTGTAGTCTCCTCCATTTTAAAATCTTGTCATCGCAAAAGCCTAAACGTTTTAAAAATTTTGTAGGTAATTTTTAATTCTACTAAAACAAACTATCGAATGCCACTACAGTTGACTTTTAAATATTTCTCTCTCTTTGCCGTTCTGTGTCTTTTTGAGTTTTTCTGTGTCTTTTTCAAGTTAAGTTTCCACCAGTATGTGCGTGAAAAGACTGTGTATTCGTGTCTCCTTTTCCTTATATATCAAAGTGTTCAGTCCATCTGAGTGAAAACGTAATGGTCCACTTCGCAGCAGTGCATTACGAAATTCATTCGGTTTCTCTTTTCGATGTTTAAGCATTGTGTACTCACTGAAAGCAGGCTCAAAACGACATATCGAAAACTTTCTTGCCTCCAAACGTTCGTACAAGTCATCATCCTCTCCACCCCAACCCTGGTACATATTTGACATGCCGTTTATAAAACGGAACTGTTCCACTCGAATGCTAACGACTCCACCAAATAGTCCTGTGTAGGGCAAATTAAATCGGAAAAAATCCAACGCTGAGCACATATGCCGTGGGTGTTCAGTGCACGCATACATTTGGCCCGAATTCAATGGCATCAAGTCAACATCATGCAATACTAAGCATGGAAACTCGTTTTGCGCCGCAATGATTGACCCAATATTAAAAAGTTTTGCTCGATTAAATGGTTTCTTGTCGTACTGCTCCACCAGAAAGATTCGATAATGGATTTTCTGCTGTCGCAAATAGTTGTGCATATAGATGAGGAAATCGTTCAGCTGTTTCTCACGCTGCCGATAAGGCACAATTATGGCTGTACTAAATTTAGCACGGCAATCTTCCGGAAAGTATTCCCCACCGGGTCGTATCTCTTCGCTGCGCAGCACCGTCTCACGATACTGCGACATGTACATATATCGATTTTGAGCTATAATTTCTTTGTAATCACAGTTTTCTAGCTGCTGTAGCGATATGTTACGTGTAACATGTTCCACCAATGCGTCGTAAATCTCATTCTCGCGCAGATATTCGTAGTGTGAGGCAAATCGATGTGGCACTATCCAGTAGATAAGCACCAGAGCGCAAGATACTCGCGTAAGTAATTCAAGCACGTGATACTTTCTTTGGTACATTTTGATAAACATTTTGCTCCGATTTTTCGAAGTATTTACTATGAATAAAACATGTTATTTAATTCCACTACAGCAGCTTCAGTTATTTTCACTCGAATATTTTGACAGATAGTAGCAGCGATGACATTTAAACATTTACAAAATTACGTGTGGAGAGAGATGAAGTCAGTTCTTTGCCCGATGACTATTTACATGACATTTCTAACTCCCTTCTAAAGTTTCAATAGAAAACGCATTAAGCAGACGTCATTTGAGATGCGATCTGTGTGAAGTTACATATCTCGCCAGAAGTGAAAATTGAGATTTAGTTTAGTAGAAAAGATTTAGAGAAGTATAAACAACAACAAAAAACAAGTGCTTAGCCCAAACTTAAAAGGCCATCAGCTCTTGAAGATGGTAATTCATAAAATCGATTTTTTCAATTTCACCAAATTAATCTTTTTTTTTTCAATCAAAACTCTTATTTGCTTTCGATTTGCTCAAAATTTATTTTTAAATATTGGTATTCATTTACAAAATTTAAATCTGGTCTGATAATGTGCAATCCATGTAATCTATATATGTATGCATTTTAAATAGCAAATGCACAATTTTCCAAAATATCATGAACTTTGAAAATTTGAAAAAATTGTTCCAGACTTAATATTTGTTAAATGTATAACCGTTTTTCACAAAAAGTTTTTAAGAAAATCGAGCAGATATATTGTTAAAAATTATGGTTTCTTTTAAAACTTGAAAATTTCATAGTAATATGAAACCAAACCTTAACCGCCCGCTATTGGCTAATGTTCTCGAACCTGTAATCTGTGCTTTCTTTAACAACGTTTTCGAAATAAATGAGCTTTCAATGTCTAAATTATTATAATCAAGGATGCTTCATCAAATTCGAGATCATTTCCTTAAAAATATTGAGGCTTGGTAACCCTAATTTTAGCTTATAGGATTGCAAATGGGTGAACTCGGTCCACGAAGACGTCTACGCTAGTAGCAT
Source organism: Meiosimyza decipiens (assembly GCA_963680825.1). NCBI lineage: Eukaryota > Metazoa > Arthropoda > Insecta > Diptera > Lauxaniidae > Meiosimyza > Meiosimyza decipiens. The sequence continues at coordinate 7,815,344 of OY804259.1, read as the reverse complement.
CAGTGGAATATAATAAAATTTTACAATTTGCATATTAAATAATTTGATAATAAAATAAAACTAAATTTAACAAAGTTCTACAAGACATGCAGATTCTATTTTAGTGTTTTAAGGTGTCTTTTAAACAGCTCAGAAGATACTCTACCGAGTCTTTTAAAAGACAGCAAAGAGGGGAAATTGTCTTTATATAAAGAGTTTACAAACAAAATATGTTGTTTTAATAATTGTCTTTAAAAGGTCTGTAAAAGAAGCTATTAAATCTTTTTTCGCTACCAGGGTATACTTCAGACCAGCACTAAGCAGTAAATATACGTATTTTTAAAAGAGGGTAAAAATTTAAAACGCTATAATAAACAGTTTTTCAATATAATGCACCTTAATTCCACACAAATACATACTAGAGATGGTTCGAGAAAGCTCTTGACAAAATGTGGGTAAATTTTGAAAAGAAAGTTTTGCACAAGCAAAATCTTAAAATCATATTCAATTTCAATTCAATCGAATTCCAATTCAAAGTAAAATCAATTCTATTTCAAATCAATTTCAATTCCAAGATCATGTCATACTTTTTTTAATGCTAATATTCATAAGGCGCTGTTCTATTTACAAAAGAAGTCGAAATTATTGAAATAAAACTAAATAATTGCCAAAACAAAACACATTGTGTATTATTGGAGATACACTTACTTAAACTGTGTACCCAGTTGTCTTATTCTATTTTTATATGGAAACCAACAACAATTATTATTAAATTTTATGACATTTGACAAATACGATACATTTATGACCGTGTGACTTCCCTAATAAATCTGCGCTATCGCTTTTATGTACTAATCGTACAACAATCAATATGTACATATTTGCTGATAAAGTTGCAGTGCCAAAGATAGTGCAAGATTTTGTACAGCGCCACATTCGTCATTATGCGGAAATGTCGATCCAACGATAAAAATTTAATGTACTTATGTAAACATATGTATGTAAAAACTCCTGCTGAATCGAATGATTAGCGTCAAATAGCGCCGTCGATGATAGTAAAAAAGGAGAGGTGGGTATGGGGAAACATCAGCAACCAACATGTGGTGGTGAATTTCTTCGGCCTTAATATGCTCTTAGCGATTATTAATTTAATATATTTTGATATTAATTAAAATAAAAAATGTCCAAGGTCATATATTATAAATTGTATTGTGATGAAGGCATTACTTTTTACAATAATGTTATCAGAATAACAATTTTATAAAATAAAATAACATTAAATGAAATAAAATATAAAACCTTTTAGTGAAAAAAAACACAAAAAAATTACAAGCATTATACATGCATTCAAGAAAAAAAAAAGGCCAACTATGTAACTGCTTGTATTAGTTTCAATCGCTTGCTACACGATATCATCAGTAAGCTTTGCTAGTCGAGGTTTAAGAATTTTCAAGTATACTGTCGTTAACTTTTTGTATTGATCAGTGAAGAATCATAGCAAAATATAAACACAATATGACAAAGTTTTAATTTTTTTCTTGTATGCATTTGTTTTTGTAACTCTTTTCATATTACACATTTCTTGCTAGTGCAAAAGCCTTTTATTGACATTTCTTTTAGTGTTACTAATCACTCGCAATTGGAAAATACTTGATTAAATTATCATTTTCGATATCGAAATCTAACTTCATGCCGAGTGGGACACTTTAAATGTTTTACCTGTATGTGCTGTTATAAACATATTTGTATTTTTGTATAATACATTTACTACTGTCGTAATTGATAAGATTAATAAAAGCAAAACCTGTTTTCGTACTTCATTCGGTTATTTATCATTCAACTCACAACAAACAACATAATGAACAGAAGCTGCACTAAAAATAAAGCGTTATGAAGTTTCCGCTGGAAGTAAATATTGTGTTAGCTGTTTCTTATATATTATATGCAATTAATGCTGAAAAATGTAAGTTGCTGAAATGAAATACTTTAAAAGTTTCTAATTTTAAACAATTATTTTCATATATGTAGATAAAAACTGCACTAACAATGACGCAATACATTCAATATCATGTCCAGAAAATTCAAAATGCAATAAGCTAGAAAATAGTTTTCATTGTATTTGCAACGAAGGATTCTATCTCGGCCTTTCCTGGAACGAATCAAATAGTGAAACATTACGATCACCTTATTGTTTGAATAAAAATGATTTGAGATCCAACAGTACCTCGGAAGAAAACAAATTAATAATCTACATTCGTTCTCCTGCAAAGAAGGAGCATTTAGCTTTTGGAATTTTAATGGTGTTATCAGCCGCTATTCTCGCAATAATAGTCATTTATGTTATTCAGAAATTAAAGAAATTATCAAAAAAAACCTATCTGAAAATGAAGCGCAGACGTCAAAATCATCAACCTTTGCAAGAATTTGACTATGTCATGACTGGTAGAGATGGAAATGAGTTATTACTAGAGTAGTTTAATAATCAGTGTTATTGATTGTGATATTACTGTATTAACAAGTATTAAAAATGGAACTCAACTTTTGCAACAGAACAATCCACTGATTTTTAAATTTTCTGATACTGATTGCTATGTATCGTTTGTGGTATCACTTTCTTAGTAGCTGCTCCACTAAATAATATCAACGCGCTTGAATTCGGAACTCAAATTTGAAAAGACGAGTGCTTATCTAAAGATTGAACATCAACTTCATTTACTTCTTAAACAAAAGAATCGATTCTTTGATATGCAAAAGCGGAGCATTTATCTGAAAAGATCTTTTCCAACTATAAGCATCTGGCACCCTCTTTTACCACATTATTCAGATCATGTCAATGTATACTATTTTCGGAAATAATCAATGAATTTCAAAAAGAAGTCATCATCTCTTATCGGTTTTTAATTCGAATCGGAGGAAAATGGTCCTAAAAATTACCTATAATTTACTAAGCATAACTGTTGCGATGGTTGATGAAGAATGTGTTCTATTTGTTCAATTTTCGGTTCCAAAATCTAAAATTTTCATGCTATGATGAATCTTTTCAGATCTTTTGAAGTGTTAGCGTGAGCAGTTTTAAAATTAACCTTGAACTTATCATTTAAAATAAAAGACAAATGTTTTTAAGTTTTTGTAAACAAATGCCACAAACTTTTTCCTTTAACTATTATTAATAAGATTTTAGAAACCATATTTATTATTGTTATTGATATAATATTTCAAAGGTGGTAGCTACTTTGCTAGCATGTAAAAGTGTACGCTGCCATATTTACGCATCCCCGATATCTTTAGCGTATTTCAGTCCTCATACAAACTTTGACAGTTCATATACGCGTTTACGGCGCGTATATATCATTGCGTTAATACTATTTACATATATATTAACTTTATAAAAATTGACAGTGTTCATGCAAACACATAATAACTTTAAAAACCATATAAATTTTTGATGACCAGTTAAACTTCATGTTAAAAAAAAATTTACGATTTACATGGCTCAAATGTTTTTATACGTAAGCATGAAAAATCCTACTAAATATAATAATACCACTTATCGACTTATCTGATTCACATAGCTACTTTTTTATGTGCATTTGTTTCTGTAAAATTATTGAATTATCGGACAAACTAGTTACAAGCTGGCAAGCCTGATAATTTTTGATTTGGTACAATTAACATGGTAGCAGCATCTCTAAATTCTGATTCTTCCTCTTCATTTCACGTTTTCCAACGTGACCTGTCAAAATCAGCTAAGGTGTCTGTCAAATGCATCTACTAAAAATTTACGTGTTAGAGGCCAAACACAACTGGGACATGCGATTTAGCTTCTGTATCAAATCGCACCAAAAAACAAAATTTGTTCAATTTCTTTGCGATAAGTTTTGTAGTTTCAATTTTGTACTCACTATAAACGTATAGAAAAAATCCGGACTATATCGAACGTCCCAGTTGTTGGCAATGTCAACTCTGGAGAGCTTTTTCGTTCATTCACTAATTTATCCACATCAGACACCACAGAGAATTGCCAGTTATGGTTCTTACCTAATAGCGAATGATAATGCGTTAAACAGAATGCAGACGGATGAGAGGATATCATCAACGATTTGAGTTGTCAAAATTATAGCACACATGATTGAATGAAATTGAACCGAATTGCGGTGGACGGCAGGAATCCTGCCAACGGGTACCCGTCTATTAAGGTTTAATTCTATTTTCATCGTCGGCGAGCAACGATAAGTGTTGCATTTCGAATCAGTTTGTATCAATTTTTTTGTATACGTTTGAAATATTAATGAAAACAAAATGACAGCTTAGTTTTCCGTAGCCCGTCGTCCATAGGAATTGTTTTAGTCGAACGTTTTTCGACGGGTACCATTTTGACGGCGGATAAACGTTGACTATTTCCCGTCATCAGTCTGTATTCGGCTTAACGCACAATTTCGAAAGAAATGTTTCAGAAAATCGCTCCAACTGAAACAAAACACAAGAAGTTGTTGATCAGCTTTAAGTTTCTGAATGACTGCTGAACTAGCCCTGCCAAAGCTGTCAATTTGCATACGCTTGTGTTGTCTGCGACTGCGGCCGGTTTCAGGACTTACAAAAATTCAGTGTTTAGAGTGTTTAATAAAATATATAATTCTGGAAGCAACATGACTTCAATTATTAAACTGCATACAATCTCGGGCGCCAAGGATGAGTCGCCACCATGTTATATACTACAAATAGACGAAGTGCGAATTTTATTGGACTGCGGTTGGGATGAAAAATTTGATCAAAATTTTATTAAAGAACTTAAAAGGTAAGTCAGTAAACTATATTTTCGAATTAGTATACATGTGTATATCTAATGTAATTTCATCACATTTTACAGACATGTGCATACAATTGATGCAGTTTTACTCTCGCACCCTGATGCCTTTCATTTGGGTGCGCTGCCATATTTGGTAGGGAAGCTAGGATTAAATTGCCCAATTTATGCCACAATACCGGTTTACAAAATGGGACAGATGTTTATGTACGATCTCTACATGTCACACTATAATATGTACGATTTCGATTTATTCTCTCTGGATGATGTTGATGCAGCATTTGACAAGATTATTCAACTGAAGTACAATCAGACGGTATCGCTTAAAGGTTTGTCTGTTGTGGAAAAATTTATAGAATGCGTCACTGCAATATTTATCTATCCAGATGACGTGATAAATCCTTTTTGTTTAGAAAAAACTAATTTTCCTTTATAAGTTCTTTAATAACAGATCTAAGGCATATCGTGAAGAGTTTTTGTCTCCGTAAAGATAATCATTCAGCACATACTTCATTTATTTCATTTACTCCTTTCTTCAAAGTAAAATTTTGCTTTACAAAAGATTTTTGTTTTCATTGTTTTACAGGCAAAGGTTATGGCATAGCAATTACACCTATGCCTGCTGGTCATATGATTGGTGGTACCATTTGGAAGATACTTAAAGTTGGCGAGGAAGATATCGTTTATGCTACTGATTTCAACCACAAAAAAGAACGACACTTGAATGGTTGTGAGTTAGAGCGTTTACAACGACCATCATTACTTATAACAGACGCTTTCAATGCACAGTATCAGCAAGCGCGTCGACGTGCGCGTGATGAGAAACTAATGACCAACATCTTACATACTGTGCGAAATAATGGAAATGTACTGATCGCTGTCGATACAGCAGGACGTGTGCTAGAGCTAGCGCATATGTTAGATCAGGTATGGAAAAATAAAGACACGGGATTAATGGCATACTCCTTGGTATTGCTTAATAATGTCAGTTATAATGTAATTGAATTTGCTAAATCACAAATTGAATGGATGAGTGATAATCTAATGAAATCATTTGAGGGAGCGCGGAATAATCCCTTTCAGTTCAAGCATATGCAATTGTGTCACAATTTAAGCGAACTGGCGAAGTTGCCAAGTCCGAAGGTGGTATTAGCTAGCACGCCTGATTTAGAAAGTGGCTATACTAGAGAGTTATTTGTGCAGTGGGCTGGAAATCCAAATAATAGCATTATTATAACAACACGGTCAGTTTCCATGTTGCATTAGTTTCAACAATTTGAAAATTTAATATTTTATTTCAGTACTTCACAAGGCACTTTGGCAATGGACTTAATTGAAAACGGTGGCTCTGGTCGTAAAATTGAACTTGATGTTCGTCGTCGTGTTGAGTTGGAAGGTCCCGAGCTGGAAGAATACTTACGCACGCAAGGTGAAAAGTTAAATCGTCTCATTGTAAAACAGGATACTGCCGAGGAAAGTAGCTCCGACTCAGATGATGACATCGAAATGAGTGTTATCACGGGTAAACATGATATTGTAATACGACCTGAAGGACGACATCATACTGGTTTCTTCAAATCGAATAAAAAGCATTATGTAATGTTTCCCTTTCACGAGGATAAAATTAAATGTGATGAATATGGCGAAATTATAAATTTAGACGATTATCGTATAATTGAAGTCTCAAGCGAAAATACAGTTGAAGAGAGTAATAAAGAGAATATAAAAAAGGAGGAAGTTAACGAGAAGATCAAGACTACAAATGGTATGTTTAGTTTTCTTTTTTTTGTTGCTTATATTGAATATATTCTTTTTAAACATCACAGACTCTGAGCTACTAGAGAAACCTACAAAATGTACTAGCAGTCGTAAAATCATTGAAATAAATGCACAAATTCAACGTATTGACTTTGAGGGTCGTTCCGATGGTGAATCAATGCTTAAAATTCTTTCACAGTTGCGACCGCGTCGTGTAATTGTAGTACGTGGCAGCGAAGATGCTACAAATATTGTGGCTAAACATTGCCAGCAAAATATCGGTGCACGTGTTTTTACACCATCTAAAGGAGAGGTAAAAAGTTTAACATATTTTATTTTTGTACTATAATTTTAACTTTTGCATTGTTTTTAAGATTATTGACGCAACTACTGAAACGCATATTTATCAAGTTAGACTCACTGAAGGCTTAGTTTCACAATTAGAATTCCAAAAAACCAAGGATGCTGAGGTAGCATGGATAGATGCAAAAATTGGTATTCGCAACCAGGCAATTGAGGTAAATGCCATTGAAGCGGAACAAGATAAAGCTAACAATGACAAAAATATACTAACGTTAGAAACGTTGGAAGAAGACGAGATTCCTGTGCATAATTCAGTTTTAATTAATGAATTGAAACTGTCAGATTTTAAGCAAGTGCTAATGCGCAGCAATATAAGTTCAGAATTTTCTGGCGGTGTGCTATGGTGTAATAATGGCACATTAGCTCTGCGTAGAGTAGACGCTGGTAAAGTAACAATGGAGGGTTGTTTATCGGATGAGTACTATAAGATAAGAGAACTGTTGTACGATCAATATGCAATCGTTTGAAATTAATATATTATGAAACTTAGTCTTAATCGTGAACTCTGTGGTTTTAATTTTGCAACGTGTAATGGGAAGAATAAAGCATGTCCGCACGAGCGAAGGGCAATCACAGAGCATGTGTTGCATCATGTCTTCCATATTTAGTTGGATGCAGTTCCTGCATAGATTAGAGCGACCTTCAATTACTTCCACCCTTTGTACTTGCTTTGATTTTTCAATCGTCTATACACATTTTGCGAGGTCTGTCTGAAGTAAATAATAATTTCCATTTAATAACATGCAAAAGATGCCTGCAAACTCCATTAATAGCTTACAACATTTTTATTAATTACTAGAAATGTATAAAACTAAACAACACAGTCAATTGAAATGAATTCCTTCCGTGTTGAAGGCTAACAAAAGTTTCATGAAATCATCCAAGTCCATTGATCGCGCTCTGGTAGAATCCATTTCTAACTTCTGCAGAATCGATACTACTTTTTCGTGCATATTTAAATCCGAATCAAGTGGCTGTATAAAGATTTATGGTTAAAAAAATAAAATTTCAAACAAGCTGTATGCAAATTGACAATATATCTTACCTGATTTCGGATTGATAAGTATAATTTATAATTTTTCTCCAACATTTCCAAAACAGATTTAGTTTTAAAATTAGCAGCTAATGTCTTGTTTTTACGCAGAAAAGCAATACGCGTTAGACCATCCCATTCAGTGAAGTTGATAGGCGGTGGGGGATTCTTTGGTTCCAGACGTACCACACTGGATTCCACTTTTGGTGGTGGTCTAAAATTATTCTTGCCCACCTTCATAAGCAAATCAACACGTGCAAGCAATTGGGTATTTATGCTTAGTCGACAGTAGAGTTTGTCTCCTGGCTTAGCTACTAAACGCTGCGCAAATTCACGCTGAAACATTAAAACAGCACAGCGAAATAGCGGACGATGCAGCAGTAATTTGAAAACCAACGGTGAACTGATTTGATAAGGTATGTTAGCGATACACAAATCAAAAAAAGGTAGCTCTGCTTTTAAGACGTCTCCAATGAGCACTTGCAGTTTCGGCTGCAACACAGTACCCTGTACTCGTTTCTGCAATTCGGCAGCCAGTCTGGTGTCAATTTCGCATGCAATCACTTTTTTAGATTTTTCCAATATTCGCACTGTCATATTACCAGTACCCGGGCCAATTTCCAAAACGACATCTGTTGGACGTAGTGCTGCCTTTTCAAGCATGCTAGTGATGACTAGCGGATTCTTTAGAATATGTTGGCCAAAATCCTTGTTAAAGGCAATGCCTATCGAAAATTATAATTTACTTTTGATTCTTGTATTTATTAATTTACTTACCTTGTTTTTGCACTTCCTTATGTATGCGAGTTTTCTTTTCACTTTTTACCTTAGGCATTTTTAATATTCTATGAATACAATTTCAACTACAAAATTCTTTCTGTTTTTGTTATTATCAAAGTGTTGACGTTTTAACATGTGCCGCTATTTTTTGTCCATGGTCGCGTTCATGAGTTACGACATAATTATGTCAATCCAAAACGTCAAACAACTTACACCGTAAATTCTTAGCTACTTGAAGTCGTTGGGTATGCATAGCGCTTAGTAGAAGACTCACGATTTTTTGCATTTAAGTCCTTTAAGACTTATAAATTCCCTAGTTTAAGGAAAAAATATTCCCTAAGTGGCACACTCACTCGAGCGAACTCACCACTAACAAAAAGTGTTTTTCCCGCCGAAAAGACTCTCCGGTCTAGATTAGTCCATGTTAAACAGTTCTTTGCGCAAATAACACAACTTACACTCAGGCAACAGCTCGTCCCACTTTTGGAAGAACTGAGCGGCATAAAACTGTAACCGTAAGCTTCCTCAGGTACAGGGTTTTAGTACAGCTGTATTTGCTACGATCTTGATCTACGATTTGAAAATCATAGTTTTTTATCGATCACCTGAGTTTTCCTTAAAACCGCTTTTCAGTTTTGTCAGTATTCCATCAGTCTTGTAAGCGAAGCGAAATCAAAGAATATTCTTTGGCGACATTTTAAAGTGTTGATTTGTACTGTATCCGCGATATTGCATTCAAATGGCTAAAATTTTTATTGACTAAGTCTACGCAGAAAGCATCCTAACACAAATGCGGCAAAAATGCGAAACCGATAAATTTTGTGTTGTGCTGACCGCTGGTCCCGATGGAGTGAAAATTCCAGCGCATCGCGCCATTTTGTCTATTGCAAGTGAATATTTCAAAGAAGTGTTTGAGTCATTGTGCGAAAGCACATCTACCTAGTGTTGATGGCGATACATTAATCGGAAGTTAATCAGTCTTGCAAAATATGGTATGTACATATTATTTCAATCGACGTATGATGCATTAACAAATGACGGATCTAAAACCAGAGGTGTACAATTGGAAAACTCAAATTTTTGCTAAAAACTGGATGAATTTTAAATTGAAAATGACACCAAGTTATTAATGACAATAGACCAATGATAGGTACCATAGACTGTGGTGATATGTACTATTGCTGCTCAATAGAAAAAATTGAACAGGTTTACTTTAGCTGACATTCTCCAATTTTTTTTTTTTAGGGGTAAAAGGGGGTCAAAAATAAATAAAAATTATGAAAAAAACGGGCCGCTCGAATCTAGTTTCGAAGATATAGCCATCGGAAGTTGCGGATATAGCTTTTGTAAAAATGATCATAAGTTGGGAACCCCTGCATGGATATCAAAAATTTTGGTGTCATAAGAAAGATAATTTAATGGCCTTCAATAATGGTGAGGACAAGAATTTCTCAAACTAAATTTGCTCGTGTAAACGTTGACTAAGAGGATATAAGAAGGAGTTGTATGTCAACGTTTACACGAGCAAATTCAGTCTGAGAAATTCTTGTGTATTCTCTTTAGTGAATTTCTTTTGCGTTTACACACGGAAACTAGAATTTGTTTGTGCAAGAAAATTTCAAAGCAATTACTGCGTCAACCCGCCACAACAAACGTAAATTCAAAGCATAATATCAGCTAAAGAATAGAACGAAAGGGATTTCGCGTGTACGACAAATTTTTTACACCACCCTTTCGTTTCTCCCTTCTTGCCTACAAACAGGAAAACTTTCTTTCAAGAGTTTCCTCGTGTAAACGCTGTCTATTCAGTTGAATAGAAATTACCTTGAGAAAATGAAAAATCGCATAATTTTGCATACAAAATACATACGGATCCGGCTGGATCCAATGGGTACGAATGTTATGTACACCATGAAATGTTCATGAACTTTTTCGCCATGATTTTTTTTTATAATAGACAAGGAATTTTTTTAAAAAAAACGGAGGGTTACGTTGAGCAAGAGCAAATAATAATATGTTACTGTTTAGCCTTTGGAAAATAAGTTTATACAGAATTTTGCAATCAAAAATTTACAATACAACTAACTTGTAGTAAATTAGAAAATATTTCATCAAATAAAATTTGTTGTAGAGTTTTAGGACTAGATACATTAACAGTTTTACAAGTTTCTGATTTTATATCATGTTATTTGAAATAAATACTAATACTACAGATGTTTGCCTTGGAAGTTCCTCAATCATCTCGAATTCCTTGTTCCGAAATTTCCGACGGTGTCACACTTACAAAAAACTAAAAATTTACTGCTTCAATTTTTTTTAAGGCAATTGGCCTTATTGTTGAAATCTTAAACTATTCATAGCATTTCAATTTGTTTTCTATATTCAATTTGTAACAGTATCTAACATAAAGATTTTAATATTTTGCATTAGCTCACAATTTGAAGCTGAAACTGCTTTTACTCTAAAAGAGCTTCTAACGTTATTGGAGGAAAATCATTTGACAGTATTTTTACATGTAACCGACTCAAGTACACGCATGTTAGATAAGTTAAAAACATTCATAAGTAACAATGAACTCTTTGCAAGACGCACAATTCTCATAAGTTGAGTGACTTAGCTATTTATCAAGTAAGTGTAAAATATAGTATATATTTAACAAAATAAATACTTAACCAAAAATACGAAAAAATTTTTTTTACATCCAGAGTTAATTTGTGGCCTTTGGACAGAAAAAACTCTGTCACTTCCCATACTCAAGGCTTCAACATTAATAACATCAGTATATGGTGCTATTTTTCGCAACATTATTGCACCAGTAATTGGTATAAGCATTGTTTTTGTAAGCAAGGAAGAATTTAATTTGTAAGTCCTCATTTAAAAAAATAAAAAAAAATTTAGTAAATTGCAGAGTTATGGCGTAATGTTGGTGTACGTCCAATTGTTTATAATGTGAATTCACCAAATGAAAAAAGATGTTTTCAAAAGACTATGAAAACGCAATACTTAACTGATTCGCTAGCTCAATTAGAAATTCACATATTTAAATTACAAATAAAATCGAAAAAGGTCCGGCCAGACTCTTGCTCAACGTAACCCTCCGCTTTTTTAAAAAAATTCTTAAGACTTAAGATATTTGAAAATGATTTATATAATGGCTAAAGTTAATTACTTCGTGTGCTTGAATAGAGCAGTTTTTAAAAATCCTCAGCACGTTTATTTATCTCAAAATTTCTTTGAGTCGCTTTGATTGTTTGTTGGTGATATTTCATTTTAATTAAAAATTTCTATAGCTATCATTTAGGTAAAAAAGAAAATTTTAATAAAAAGGCACAAAATGAGTTAATTAAAAATTATACTATCTTTGTTAAAAGTTAAGACGCAAACTCTTGTAAAGATTTCTATATTAAACGTTACTCCAGCAAGCGTTACAACTAAATCGCTTTTGGTCAGTCCGTGAGTTAAGATTTAGTTGCTTGTTTTCTTCAAATTTTTCTTGTGACGTAAAATGTTTGTAGCGATATTAACTTAAAAAATAAGAAAACGAAAATAAAAAAAACATTCATAATAATAATTTAATTCATTGCAGCATTTCAGATTGTCTCAAAAATTTGGATTTTCGCATGGTCGATTTGTGGTTTGACTGGTTCTCTAATGATATTTATTCCTGTAAGTATCAGAAATGTGAGCGTGAAGGTTTGAATTCAAAGAAAAAAAATAGTTTTTTTAGAAACTTAAATGAATTATTGATAAGTGAAAGTTTTAAAAAAATTTCAGCAGTAAAATTTTCAGTAATTGATGCTCAAAACAGTTGTGCTAATAATATTATTTAGTTGCAACATCTTATAAAAGGCCTCAGCCTGACTTCTCAGCGTCATTTTACTCTGTTCACACATTGGCCGGAATTTATAATTTAATGCCGGCTCTGAATGTCGAGAGTTGAGAAAAGGATTTCGCCTCAAACGTTTAAGATCTATGGTATTAAACATGTTAAAACCTGAATTTTTTGACCAACTTCATGTATTTATATTGAGTAAATCAGACTTCATTCTATATATATATATCTATATCTAATCGCATATGAAAAGCTATAGCTAAAGTAAGTACGTATATAGTTTTCTTTTGCATGAAAAATATCTCCTTTTTATTCAAAAAGAAAATTGTGATTTTAATATAACTGCATAAAATTAACCAACATTGTAACGAAATGGTGTTCATTTTTAGATTTGGCATATAATATCCTAGAATATGTGCTTAGAATCCATAACCAAAAAGTGTCCTCTTTTATATGTCTTGGATTATCAAAAAACGATAAAAATTTATTACATCGTTGTCATTCCCACTAAATTCCGCATTTTTCACTACTTAAGAGACTATTCGAAATTGAAGGTATTTTAATAATAAATCCCAAGCATTTGACTTACTTGATTCTGTCTCTGCTTACAATCTCCCATTCAGTTGCAAAGTACAGCACATAAAGACAATCGCCTTCACACAAAAGTTTCACACTGCTAAGATTGCAGCTATAAGTGATCTTTTCCACGGTGATTTAGGACATTCGCGTTACCTGAGGGTTCAATTCCAATGTTTGCCGACAGTCTTCAGTTGATCATTTCCGCCACGTGTTTCGATGTAGTCCTGGGCCACCAAATTTTTAGAATTCCATGAAGAAAATTATTGAAGAACACTTGTAGGCTATGTAGCAGAGCACTATTGGTTAACTAAGTCTCACAGCCACAGTACAAACTTTCAGGTTTATCTCAATTACTCTGAATTGGGTAAAAGGATGAAATAGAATTTGTTTTATTTGCATCAAAAATATATTGACCTAAAAGCCTAAAATCTACAAATTCATACTATACAAATATATTGGTCAAACAAATACTAGAAACAAAAACTGTCAGAAATTACGTTACATAGATATTTGAATTTAATTTTTTAACGGTGGAAATGCCCCCACTTGGAATTAAATCTTTTTTCGTCTCTTAACGACTTTATTCTCAAAATTTAGAAAATATTAATAAAATTTGTCATAGTTGATGTCAAACATGACTAAGACCACCGAAAAAATTGGTTTACTAATTTTAAAATAATGCGAATAATTAAATTAAAAACTGAAAACATATTTTTTCCATCGAGGCAGAAATTTTTGGTAATAAATATTTTCTTCTACAAATATTAAAATATCATTTTAAATTGCATTTAATTTTCAGCCAGGTTGCCAGTCCTCATTAAGTTGCATGATGCACTACAGCATGGACAAAAAAAAAGAATCAAAGGAATAAAAAAATTTTGTCAACGACGATATGGGGAAGCTTTGAGTTATCTTATCGATATCAATGTATAACCGGCCGTAGAAAATGATATGCTACAACAAAAACAAAAGCTCGAAAAAGACAAAAAAAAAAAATATAATAAACCAGCGTAAATAAAATGTTAAAAACAATTTGAAAATAGTTTCTTCGCATCAAATAGTGAGCGAACTTTAACTCTCTTGTTTATTTTAACTTTAAATCTGTTACTTGATGTACAGCTATGAGCGAAAAAATATCCCACATTTTCACGCCGAAAAATACGGGCTGGATCCACATTATTTCCTGTGACAATCATTTAAACAATTTTTGTTCGCTTTCGTCGATGCTTTTTGTTAGTGCAATTGTCTTCAAGGCACCTCAAAATACTCCTTTTTTATAGGCTTCGATAACGTCTAAGTGTAGATAAAACCGCTGATCGAAGATGATTAAGCACTCCGACTTTAAATAGATAGTAAGCCCCATACGTCCACGACGAGGTGTTGACTGAAAACAAGTGCGATTCTGCGTGCGATGGCCACGCATTGGCACATGTTTCAGAGCAGGCAGTTCATTGTTTGCCTGTGAGCCGAGTGGTTTTTGCCTTTTGGACAATGAACAGCATTATTATTGTACGAACGATTATTGTGGACTAACACATATGATAATAATTTTTAACATTAAACTGTTTCTTTTAAGTGAAACAGTCAAGTTGCACATTACGCGTGCGCGTTAGTGCAACTTAAAATAATAGTGCTTCTTCCTCAATCCAAGCGTTTGGATATATTGGATTTGATTGTTGTGCATGTTGAAAAGCCTGATTTGCCACCCAATTTAAGGTATAGTACACCAAGATTAGTCCAGGTTGTGTACGATTTACGTTCCAATTGCAGCGCTTGTATGAACGAATGTTGCGCCTTAAATAAATCAAGCATGATTAAAAGAATGCATGATTTAAAGAAAATTACACTCACTTTCATGCATATTTATGACTCCCAATAAATTCCAGCCAGCCAGCTCGTAGCACAAAAAGGAGTTTTGTTTTAATTTTAGCGCGCAGGTGTAAAATCTGGCATATAGACAAGACATTTAATTTAGTTAAAATTCACCGCAGTTAGGTTTGCAATTACCTTGTGGCTAATTGGAAAAGATCTTTTCGATCGATCTAAAATCTCAGTATCTGTCATACGTTTTGCCAGCTTACCGGAAACTAGGTTGGCCATGCTTTTTGGTAACTGTGCAACTTCCACAAATACATTGGCTGTGAGGCGCCAAAGCCAAATCATTTTTTGATTGTCTGGTGTGAGGAAAGCTCTAAGAAACATCAATTTAGTTTTGTTGAATAGTTACTTAAAAAGTAAATTTGATTGATTACCGCTGTAAATGATTTGTTGCCAGCTGTAAATGATCTTTACAACGTCCGTAGCCATGCTCTATCTGTAAATTGTAAGCCAAACCGGCAGCTCCTTTAAGCCCAGGCAGGTAGTCGGGATGTTCTTTAATGTGCCATGTAGTAAAAAAAGAATATATTAATAAAATTAATGGAGTTTATATAAATTTATGTATGAGAATACAACCTTTATAATACTGCTGCTCAGAGACGTCGTCATGAATCTATGTCTGAATACTTGCTGTCTGGATAAACAAATCTTGCAGAGCATTCAGAACGATGTAAAGAAATTTTGGCTTTGTTCGCAGAGGCATCGCGTTTGATACATTTTCGCTTCTGAAGCAATGGAGTCGAGGACATTTTACAAAACATGCATTTCCAGACTGTTTTGATTTCTTGTAGAAAGGTGCTAAAGCAAACTATATCTAAAATCCAGAGTATCAGCAAATGCAAGTCTGCAGGTTTGCAGTTGTTTGGAAAATCGTATCGCTCCAATTTGCTTAAGGATGTTGCCGAGCTAAATGTGATACGTGATGTTTACCAACAATATTTGGATGCTACTTCAACACAATCGTATGCAATGCTGTTCTATTTATTAAAAGAAGAAGTACCAACGAACTACCTAATGAAGTGTTAAAAATTAAATGTTTCTTACGTGAATATGGTAAATGAAAAGATGAATTATTTTACAAAATCAACCAGAAACTCAGTACTCTTATTCAAAAAATACTCAAAACTGCATGAGACGCAGCATTGCTAGAATTTCGCTTCAATTCACATATACAACTATGGTGCACATCATATTTGACACGATTCATTGCATTCTTTCAAATTCAAGTTTAATGTGTTGATCAGATATAACGAATTTTGCGATATTATGACTGATCCGTGCATTAATTAGTTCGTTATATTGGACGTCTGCTTTATATAGATTTATGTTGACAGTACTACTAAGCCCAGGTGGTACGATCTCATTTAGAGTTCTATTGTGCCAAACCTAACTTAATGTAGATTAATTTTATAACTCTGGAGTTGCTCAACAATTGAAGTAGATTTTGTGGGTTAATTTCTGCAAGACTTTCCTTCATGATACTCCTCCTAATACGTTAGAGCGTCGAGCAATCTTTAAGTACATATCTGTAAAGAGATGTCATTTTCAATGCATAATCTGTACCCAGTAATCCTAGAAAAATTCATTCTATTGAGGTGCTATAGTAGTTTACGGTGACCCATTATAATTCCTAAACTCTAATGTTATTCTATACTATAGGAGATAGTACAAAATTTCTTTTAATCTTTTTTATTAAGAAAAACTATAACTTTATAAAAAAGTTAAAAAGATTTAAATAAATTTGTCGAAAAATTTTTTTATTTATTTAAATTTATTTAAAAAAATTTTTCTCAAAATATCTTCAACATAATATCTTCTTTTTTGGATGATTTTTCATATATTACTTATCAATGAATGAATGTGCTTTCATATCGAAATACCAGTCATAACTTTATTTAAATTTTTATTCAATTGATAACATTAGAGTAACTATGTAACTTTTTCGATTTTCTTTTCAGTGCGCTTAAAGCAAAAAAAATCAGACTTAAAAAAAAATGGCTAAATTATTAAAGCCGAAATCGGCACTCATTGCTATCAATGAAATAGGTAACTATGACCTACGGACGGAAAAAACCAAAGAAGGTTTCATAGCTGTAATAAAAATAAAAGAAGTGGACTACCATGGCCAAGGGCGAAACAAAGCCGAAGCCAAGGAGCTGGCGGCCGAGAAGGCCTTAAAGGCAATATACGAAAATGATATTGAAAACTGTAAGTTTACGTTAAAAAAATCATACTTTAATTTAATTTATTGATTTATAACTGTAGCAATTCTGTATTATACATATAACTAACTAAATCATTTTTACTTCAATATTTCAGATAATATAATTAACATATCGGCATATGCCATTTACAAGCTTAAAAAAGAATGGAAAAAAAACTGAAGGTAAAATGCAACATTTCACTAAAATTATGTTATTCAACTTTTTTTTATTTTCAGAATCGCCCAAATATAAATTTGACGTCGGCAACCAGCTCCTTGGCTTGGGCTTTGTTTCGCCCTTGCCCATCATAATCCACTTCTTTTATTATTATTATTGCTATGAAACCCTCTGTTGTTTTCTCCGTCCGTAGGTCATAGTTACCTATTTCATTGATTGTAACTAATGCCGATTTCGGCTTCAACAATTTTGCCATTTTTTTTTAAATCAATTTTTTTTTGCTTTAAGCGCACTGAAAATGTTATATGCAATGCTAATATAATTAAAAAATCATTAAAATTAAAAAAAAAATTATATCGAGTTTTTTTTTTATAATAGAAAAATAATGCTGAAACGGTCTGGTCTAATCAATGTTATCTTTTTATCAAAAACAAGATAGCTACGTATATGTAATAATCACTAATATGATATTTTTCGTACATAAACCTAACTCCTTAAACAGTGTACCAGCTAAACGAATGATTAGTTATTTTTTATTTCTTTTATTAATACGGCTGCTTATGCAATGCATCAATAAAACTAGAGGGTTGTACCAAACACCTGAGCAATATTGAACAGGATTTAGAATAACAAAAACAAATGTTATTAAATAAGAAAATTTCAGAATTAGCATTGTACAATAAAAAATTATAATTTATTAAACAAACATTTAATTTTAGTATAGTTTTCATAAATTCAGGTTTCTAAATTGAATAAAAAATAATGAATTTCCGTCTATTGAATTGGCTAGTTAGTCGAAATATTAGTTGATCAAATTTTCAGAAAAATCGTCTTATCTTCAAAACTATAAGTTAAATTTGAATATTTTCGATATCCATTAAGAGGTACCTAACCTATAAATCTTAGAAAAGCACAACTTCCCATTACTGTATCTCCGAAAGCTGATCCGAGCGATACTTTTTGATAAAATATTTATTCTGACATTAAAAAATCACATAAGAAAACTTTGATTTAATAAAAATTGGCGAATTGGAACTCAAATTGAACTGTTTACTAACATAACAAAACATTCGCTTTACTTGGTGCACTCGGTGTATTTTCTGCCATTGATATTTTGATGAATCAAGCACTGTACTCACGAGATGAGGCTTGAATGTGTACGCCTGTTGCTTTGGCGCTGTTCATGTTTTGTTTCCTGTTACGTTATCATTTTACTTCATTCTCTATTGCTTGGTTATTTCAGTCAAGCAGTGTTCAATGAAGTAGAAATGCCCAACTGAAGCGAATGCATTTGGTGCATTACTCTAGTAGGTAGTATTCTGAACACCCGTTAACTTCCAAAAAATTATAGAAATTTTTATTATAAATAAAAGCATTTTTAATACGTGTTACTTCTTTATTTTTTGTTAAGTTATATATTATTGTTATTTGTATTTATTTATTGATTTTCTTTTTTAGACTAATAATTTGTAACATTAACATTATGCTTTATTTTGTTTTTATTTGGTTTTTTTTTTTTTATTTAATCACTAGATTTTTTTAATGCTATGTATTGTTGTATATTATTTGCAAAACATGTTTTTTAATTGAAATCTTTAAATAATGTTCTTATTAATGTGATTTTCTTTCTTTCACTTATTACTGCAAAAATGATGAAAATTTTGAAAAAATTCAGCGGAGAGTATCGAATGTGGACAACTGCATAGTGAAAAATATAAATAAATCTATATCAATAAATATTAATTTCACCTAACTCCTTAAACAGTGTACCAGCTAAACGAATGATTAGTTATTTTTTATTTCTTTTATTAATACGGCTTTTTCTGGTTTGTGAGTCTAAATTGAATTATGCAATGCATCAATAAAACTAGAGGGTTCTACCAAACACCTAAGCAATATTGAACAGGATTTAGAATAACAAAAACAAATGTTATTAAATAAGAAAATTTCAGAATTAGCATTGTACAATAAAAAATTATAGTTTATTAAACAAACATTTAATTTTAGTATAGCATTAATAAAGTCTGCTATACACGCAGTGATAAAGCTGTGTAAAATGAAACACTATTTATACTTTAAGGAGATTAGTACTCTAAAATGCATTGAATCGCATTACAGAGTAGACCCACTGGCTTGCTGTGAATCACGAGATAAATGGGCCTGCTTGGTCCGAACTATAATTATCATAAGCGTTTGCGAAATTATTAGGCGTTTGCCATAAAGTTTAGATTGGAATGATAAAAACATAAATTTGAAGGTCAATAAAAAAGTTGATGGCAAAAAATGTCGTGTATCTACTTGATAAACCGCAATGATTTCTCATAGACATATCCGATTTATATCACTTAACTTATCGTTGCGTGTATAGTAAAATTAAGCCTTACAATATTGTTACCTACACGGCTAGATAAGCAAGAGTTGAGTCTTGCTAAAATTTTTGATTTTATAATTGTTTTGACTTCATGCCAAGCTGTAAGTTCGAAAATAGAAAATGAGTAGGTAAATATCAAAAAGACAAAATAAGCCTCACTGTCTGCCGTTGCTTAGCTTAAATCAAATTATTTTATTATGCATAAACATTTGAGAGGCACTTTGGAACTTTTGATACGTACCTACTTAAAGCGAGTTCTTCAATAAAAGAAAGCATTATTCGTGCATTGCACAATTCAAAAACAAACAAGAAACTTTAATATTGTGTTTAACTCAAAACTTTTCCTAAGCTAAAGATACGATTTTCTTAAAACTAATTTTTTGGTAAATTATCAATTGTGTTCAATAAACAAATTTACAAACACAAATTCGTTAACAATTTTTAATAAACATATACTAAGTAGGTATGCAGTTGTGTGTTTATTTTAATGATAATTTCAATCATTTAATTTAACTTAAATATATATAAATAAATTAAATAGAAATACAAAAATAGCTAATAGAAATTTGTAATTAAAATTATTGTTATTTGTTGGTTTATTGATTTTATGTTGTGCTTGATTTTTCTACTTCATTTTATATCTTTTAAGGTTTTTATTGTGTTTGTTGTTTCTGTTTTTATTTTTAGTGCTAAGTTTTTCTTTTTTTAAATAACAGCAAATTTTTGTTTATGTAATTACGATGTCTAAGATCGATATGTCAGCGAACGCCACATTTTTGTTTGAATTTGCTTGCAACGTCGGTAAAATTCTAACATAGCCTAAGTCAATATTTGGCATTTTTGCCGTTTTGATATCATTCGACTGAGAAAGAAGGCGGGCCAACTAGAAATTACATTTTCAGTCAACTCGCTAAATGCTGATATTGGCGTCAAAGAATCGAACAAAGTTTTTTATTGCTCTGATGAAAAATTAAAAAGTTTGACTTCGGCCACCAGGTTGGCTACACAATTTACATTTGGTGGTCAAGGTCCATCTCCATTGTCGAATTGACTTGATGCTGAAAAGATCCAATTTCTGTTCAAATCAAATGGCAGAAATGGAAATAGATTTAGAAACACGTTGCGGACCTTTTGCATCAATACGGCTGTAAATAGCTATGAATAAATCGTGTTATTTCTCATATCCTCAACAGTTTTTTAAAAAGTAGAGCAGAACGCGACATCGGCGTACATCTTACGGTCGCCTCCGAAACTAAAAGGGAACATTAATTTTAAATGATGTGTGTTTAAGTTCTCACTTTTTCATTTTAAACACATGTTTTTGTTAAGAATATGAATGTTAAATTATCTATGGTCAAAAACGGCGCTGTGAAAGACTAGCCGAGCCTAGACATAATATCCATTTCTAGTGGACTTAGACATTTTATGAGTTATAAGTTTTAGAAATTTTTTCGAAGTGATACACTTTGGGTCGTCATCTAGGTCCGTAATTATTTTAATGCGAGTTAGCGCTTTTAATGCACCAGTGGTTTAATTCATTCACAAAATTTGCTGCTATTTATTTTTCATTTTTGATGCGCTCAGACATATTTCTGTGCAAATCGCGTAATGTTGCTTTATTTACACTTGTGTACGTAGTTTGTGTTATAATAATTCCTTGATTTAATAAATAAAATTCTCTTTTTTGAAATACTTTAGGTATCAGAAGTAGTAGTAGTTAACTCTCTATTTTTTATCCTAACAATTTTTACTTATTTTTGTAAGTTCTTCACTTAATAATTTGTTTGTTTACTCGTAATTGTTAGTTACAAGTAAACATTTTATATTTTTTAATAAGCTAAATTTTGTTTTACTTCATTGCTGTTTTTATATTTAGCTGTAAATTTGTTGCGCACATTTTTTTTTATGGCGTGTGCAGTTGTCAATTAATTTGTTTCACCACAACTGCAGGGAAAAAGTTTTTGTCTTAAAGTGAATTAAATGAATCGTACACATTATTATGGACTACAGCAAACAAATATAAACGTATTGAAGTAGCAACAAGAAAAATGACTTTAAAATATAGAACAACTTGTACTTACTCCATGCTTTGTTTTAAAAACAATGGTTAATTAGTATTTAAATGACATTACACAATATTTTGTTAGTACTTCAACGTTTTGAGTTTTGTATAGCTAAGAAATTTAATATCGTAGTTTAGCTACGCTGTAATAACATATATGATTCAAAAAAGCCAGCTTTTTTCTTTTATATTAAAAAAGAAAATAGAACAATTCCAAAATAAGACAATTGTTAATTTTGTTTTGATTAGCTTTGTGTAATATGATGACATATGTTGCATATTTTCATTAAAAATTTATAAATATACATATTTCTCTTTTTGCATTTTAATAATTTTGTGCATCGCAGCGCAATAATGAGTCTTTGGGTTAAAAAATAAACATAAAATAGCATAAAAGTTTTTGTTAAAATTTCTGCTTAGTAGTTTATTTAGTTTTTATTTCTTTTGTTACAGTTTATTTTTTTTTATTTTACTTACTTCCTTATATTTCATTAAAAATCTAATAGTTATATTTATTTTTCTTTTTAATTTTTATACCATGTGTAACGTTTATTATTAAATTTGTTTGTTTTCAACTGATGCAATTGCATCTGTTTTAAGACATTTTGCCTTCTTAAAACAAACACAATTGCACCATTAGTTATGGCTAAAAATTTTTAATTCCATTTTTTCTTTTAGCTATTGTGAGTGGTTGGTTCTTATATAAATAAATTGTAACATTTTATTAAGTTATGTTTTTGTATTGGCTCCGCCAATTGTATATTCTTTTTATTACGTTTTTTGTTTTGCTTTACAATATTGTTGAACAAATTTTGAGATTATAACGCCAAATTTTCGTTAGTTTGGAAATTTTTCGAAAATTATAATTTTAGCATTTTCTAGTAACAAATTTGAACATAAAAGCTGGTTTATTCATCTTTTAAAATAGGAAGTTTTGAAAAAAATTCTAAGAACAGATATTTATTTTTAATTGATTTTATTTAGAATTTTCAAATAAACAAAAATTTATAATTATTTTGAAAAGAGCCCATCGTATTTTATACCTGCTGAAAAGCTATGAAAAAATATAAATAAAATATCTTCAATTGTATGCAACAAAATCGTAACATTTACTAATTAATAAAATTAAAATATATATTTAATAAATAACAGAAATTAACTTCGTACATATAAAGAAAATGAGATTCTTGTAAAGTAAAAGGAGATTGCACGATGAGATAACAAAAAATTGTAAAAAATATATGTAATGTACTTTGAATAGAAGCTACAATGTATTTGCTTCAAATAACATTTTTTGTTTTAGTAAGCATAAACAAAATTAAATATAAATAAGGAATTAAAAATAAAATTGTTGTACAATTTTGTTCCTATGGAAATAACTTAAAATGCATTTATTTAAATTAAATTATATATTGACTAGAAAGCAATGGCAAATACTAACAATAACGTCGGCACACAATACAAAAAAAATTGTAAATGCCAAGGTACAACTTATATCAATGCAACTATTTTATTATTGGATGCTGAGTACGAATCTGCAATTAGTTCTTCAAAACAAGTTTTTGTTTTCGATTGAATTTTAAGAAAAGGGCTTTAGAAGAAATTCAATGAAAAAATTAAAACCTAATGGAATTTAAAAAAAAACAAGATTTTTAAAGCTAAAAAATATATATTAAAGAACGGTATTTCGGTTTCGGAACGTATCTTGAGTCGGAAGCTACGAACAAACGAATCAGTTTATATTATCAGCAAAATATTAAAAAATTTTAATTCTTCTTAAGTTCTATTAAAATTTTACTGCAGAAATAATAAATATTTCTTTGGTTTCTACTACACGACTTATGATACAATAAGTACCAAGAGCGGAATACTGTTTTTAAGTACATATTTTCTTTTTTTGATAAAGGTACTCAAACTCTACTTTCCAACCGTATTTAAAGTTGTTAAATGCGACGCGAGGGTTTTTTTTTAACTTTTAAATTTCTGCTTTTAGACATTTTCTATTTTTAATAGAAGCGCATGAGTTTTCAGCACTTCTAAGAAAAGACGTCTGTACCTTCGCACTTACGAACTTTTTCTGTGTGACGGTGTAAATAAATGAATCTAACAAATATAATTATTTTTTATATATTGTTTTTCAAAATAACGCACAAATAAAGTTTTGTTTAATACATTTAAAGTGGTATGCCTAACATTTTCGCCGGTTTTTCTTTTAGCGGCCAGGCTGAAACATATTGGTTTAAAGTTGAAATGTATTAGTCCGATATAATAGAATTTAGTTGGAAAACTTTAAGAAATTAATTTATAAATTTTGAGCGCATGACAATTTTTATGCAGTTCGTGTTGTTAATACTTCAGACTCTTACATCTCAAGTCCGACTGTTTCATTTGTGGCTGCTTAACATATGTCGTTTGTTTTTTTTTTTTTTTTATTTTAAATATCCACTCTTTTCAAAACACTAAAACAAGCAGAAGGAAAACAAATCAAGGTATCCTCGAAATTACGTTTTTAATGGATTATTAATTTATGTCCATTAAACTATTTCTTTTTAATTAAAAATAGTCAATGTTTTAATAAACTAGAGTCAAAAATAAGTTTTACGAGCAATTTTGACAAACGAAACTCAATATTTTCAAAAACTATTTAGGAAAGGATATTCTTTACATTAAGTTATTTAGTCCTATAATAGCAGCGTTGAAATTTAACATTTTTGTAAATGAATTCCTACGATTATCGCAACGGCATTTCGTGGGTTAGGGTTAACCAAACGAGTTTAATAAAATAAAGCCACATTAAGTAAGCTTTCTAGTTTTCGATCTAAGCTGAACTTTAAAAACAAGTAGTGCATCTATTCATCAGAGTTTCAGGTTTTGTCTAGCATTAATACATAATAGGTTTTTTTGTTTTGTTTTAGTTTTTTGTGCTGTTGTTGATAATGATATTTTTCGAACTGGCAATTATTAATGACTATGCTTGAGGCAGATAAATTTGTTTTTATCTGTCGCTTGCATTTTTTATATATTTTCTTTGTTTGCCTTTGTGCAAATGTTGCCATAAAATGTACTTTTAAGTTTTTTTGCGATCTTGCTTCATATTATCGCTGATGCATATATCACCATTGCATATTATAAATACTTATACTGTTTACTTTATTTTTACTTAATTTTGTTCGGTTTTTACTTGATTTTTTTTTTCTTCTATTAATTTCAATTAAGTTTTCAATTGTTTATCCCTAAAACACTGCAAAAAAAAAAAAACAATCTCAATTTATGTTGTTCGTTTCGCTTTTGAATTTTTGTTTCACTGTCTCTGACTTGCAGTTATAGTTGTCAAAAAACCTGATAAATAGTGTTTCAAATAGTAAAAGCCTTTGAGACGTACACGTTGCTGCTGTTGCACGTGACCCGTCTGCGTCTAGTAAACTTTGCGTTCTGGTCCAAATTTAGGATTGACAAATGAGAATCCCGCAAATTCATCTTGGTTAATGCAGCGTATAACATCGTTTGGTACCGGTGTGAGTACTGGCTCCTCCTTTGTAAACTCAGTATCAAAGTTGTTGGCATCGCGTGGATTTTTCTGAAAAAAATATTTTTATTCTTACAATATTACTATTATTTTAACTAACAACATTACACGTACCATTTTTGGTCGGAATGGTGGTTTTATATTGCGTTTTTCCAACTCTTCCCAATCTAGTTTACCAAAAAATGGATGTCGGCGAATTTCATTTTCATCGCCAGAGCAACCCAGACGTTGTTCCGGATTTTTTGTTAGAAAACCTAAGATAAAAGACATCAACTAAAAAATACACAAGCCACCACTTTGAAAAACCATTTACCTTTTAAAATAGAGACAGCTTCTCTGGACAACCAAACAGGGTACAAAACATCATCATGCATTATTGAGTCAAATAATTCGTCTTCATTATCGGCTTCAAATGGTGGCTGTCCAGCCATCATTTCATACATGAGCACACCTAGCGCCCACCAATCAACGGATGCACCATACTCTTGTTCTTTTAGTATTTCTGGAGCAATATAATCCGGCGTACCACAAAATGTAGTTGTTAAAACACCATTTTTAATACCTTCCTGAAAAATGCAATAGCACAAAAAACAAAATATGATACGAATTCTCAACCAAAACTACTACAGGGTCATTCTGGCTTGCAGACCGATTTTTTTTTATACTTACGATTTTATGAACTACATAATGGAACAGTCAAAAAAGGTTTTTTTTTATCTATATGAAATTCTTGTCCAATTAATCTGAAGCGATAAATGCACATATATTAAATTTTATGACCTTCGACATACAGACATATATGGGATTTCGACATTTTTATGCATTTTGACGTTTTTATCTCAGTCGAATATCTTAGATACGATTAATAGCATTGCGAGTAAGAAATTTCATATAAAATATATATAAAAAATCTTTAACTTAGTTTAGTTTTTAGAATTTTGAAAAATTAATTTAAAAATTTGTTGCTGTAGTAAAAAAGTTCACATTTAGAAACAGCCAATGCAAATTGACTATCGGTATCATTCAGCATAAAAGCAATAAAATTGCTTATTTCATTGATAACAATTTGGATATGAATAATTTAAATGGGTCCAGAGGACGTCTACGAAATTATTGAGCAACAACTAAACAACTACTAAAGTTAAATTAAAACATCTTATGTCACCTTGGATGAACGAAAGTTTTAAAGCCTTTAATAAATATCCAAAACGTTATTTATAAAAAGCTTAATCAGCAACAAAACAGGCTCATTTTCAGAAGGCGACTTGAAGGTGTTAATAGCACTATATAAAAGACAAAGAAAATTGTGGTTGATGAATATTGCAAAAAAAAAAGAAAGGCGACATTAAAGCGACGTGGAAGACTCTAACGGGTTCTTTAATCGTACTACGACTACAGGTATAATTGAAAAATTGACAAGTGCTTTTCCAATACTCTCAAAAACTTATATTCCAACATGATTATTTCAGCTCGAAACTCAATGACGTGAAGGTCTCCTAATAAAATGTATCCCTTATTTGGCCATTAAGTGGCTATAGTATTAAGTCTAATATTAATAGAATCAAAAGAAATAAGAACATAAACATTAAAAACTGTACTGTCTGTGCCTTTGGCTTTGAACATCTGAACAAAAAAATCGATAGATTGAACCTTAGTTTGAGGGAAAAAAATAGTGGGATAACAACCCAGAATGGCCCTTAATGCACATACCTTGCACATGCCAAAGTCTGCCAATTTACAATGACCCTCCTGATCTAACAGTATATTATCCAATTTCAAGTCTCTGTAAATTACACCATTTCCGTGCAGGAACTGTAGTGCTAATGTCACTTCGGCAGCATAGAATGCTGCACGCGCTGCTTCAAAACGTCGCGCTTTTTGTATTTGAAACATCAAATCACCACCATTAACGTACTCCATAACAAAAAACAAACGATCCTGAAACAGTACAACATACAATTTACTCGAATTTTTACTTGATGTTTTAAAATAATGCATACGTACCGGTGTCTGAAAGCACGAATGCAATGCTGTTAAAAATGGATGATTTGCAGCTAATGCCAGTATGCGCTTCTCTGTCATTGTGCAATCGACATCATCATCCTGTATAATTGCATCCTTTTTAAGGACCTTGATGGCATAAATTTCATCTGTGCCTTTCTTTTCGGCAAGCATCACCTTACCGAAGGAACCTTTGCCCAATACTTTAATAAAGTTAAAATCTTGTAAAGCTGATTTGCCTGGACGATTTTCAAAGTATGGGATTGCACTGGAAGAAGAAACTGATGATTCTGCTGACATTAATGCTGTAGTACTGCGTATCGATCCTGAATCCGAAATATCACTACGGTCGGCACCATAATTATCCTCACCACCTGGTTGGTTTAAATACTAAGCATACAGAAATAAATGTTGGGTGAATTAGTAAGATTTATTTTTTTATTGAAGTGTAACTTACTCTGCGACGTGGCTGAGAATTTTTATCCGGCGATATGCCGAGTGAGCTGAGTATTTCAGCCATTTGTTTTGTATTGATGCCGCATGTGTTTGCAACATTTTTTTGACAACGTTTGTGTACATTCATATTGCATACTTCACATTGTAAGCCCTGCTTAATTAAACCGTACAACAATGAGCCACAATGATCGCAAAATGTGAAGCGCTTGTAATTATGCACAACAAAACGATGTGGTACATTAACATTAAATCTTTGACCAGCAGGAACAACTTCAAGTTTATTTTGCTGAAAGAAAAAAACGACGAGTCAGAAGTGCAGTAAAAAAAAGTAAAAATTAATTCATTCAATTACCTCCTCACGCATACCGGGACATTTTGTAACAACGGAACGATGACATCGTTTATGTACAACACATGTACACACTGCAATTCGAAAGGAATCAATAAATTATTCAATAAAACTTTACAAATAAAATTAACAACTAATATTTGTGATACAAAGTACAACGTCAACAAAATAGTTTATATTACATACAGTTTTTTAATTCTCACATAAACATATAAAACATCGAATCAAATTAGTTTTTCAAGCATAAAATAAGAACATTAAGCATTTATTTAATAAAAGAAACTTTTTTGAAAGCATTGAATGTGTTCTATCAAAGCCAGCTGTTTAGAAATATGTGCATAATAAAAATGAAAATAAGTAACAATAATAATTAGAGCTTTATGCCAAATTTTATTTAAGCATTAGACAATTTAAAGTTTTAATTCAATTCAAGATTGTTTGACTTATTAATAATGGCATAAATAAAGGTGTTGACATATACATACATAAAGCAATTTTTCTTATGCAAAATTAAATACAACATAACATAGTTTAATTTACATGTTAAAATTATCTTAAGAAAACAAAGTTCAAATCACATTTTTGTCACAATACCGTCAAGCCGGCAATACTCAAAATAGACTATTTTATTGCATAAGACTACAAAAGTGTTTTTGTCTTTTATGCTAAATTTTATGTTCTTAATGAATTTAAAGTCGCTATATCCAAATCCAGTTCAGTTGATTTCAGATTTTTTAAACACCGATTTTTTAAATTCTACCCAAATAAAAAAAAAAAAAACTTTAAGCAAACTCTAAAGTGATGGACTGAATAGAGATCGGATTTAATTTCAGAGGCTCCAAATATATGAGAAAACATCTGACTCGAGTAACTGAATAGTTTTTGTTTTTAATTTCATAAATTTTCAAAGTTTAAGAACATTTATTCAAAAACTAGGTTCTATTGTAGTCATGAAACTTCCAAAAATTATATTAGTGACACTGCATAAATTACACTCGTCTCGGTGATCTTTTCGCCTTTCAAATAAACTATATCGCTCGTTTTATGTTAGGAAGGAAGTCGGCCCGGTACGACGTCTTCGATATATTTTATATATTATTTCCCTGGTTCAAAAAAAAAAAAAACAATATTTTCGGCACATTTTTTTAGATTGGAAAGAGCGTCACAGTAGAGCCCGTATTCCCTTATTTGAAAAATTTCTGTTGGATGAAAGAGGACCTTCAAAGTTGGTGTAGTCCCGAGAACACCTCAGATGCAAATAGAGGCGACCCTATGAATCTTATGCAATTTTCATAAAGCATGCCATCATACCACAATAATATACAACAGAAACGGTCGAATGACTTCTATGTACATTCAGTATAAAGAAGGAGGCAAAAAGACAACACATAAACGCCAAATTATCCCCCGAAATTTCGACCAAACAAACAAACCTATTTAAAAAACTCGGAGTGGTCGTTTTAGGGTTTGCTTCAATTATATGTCATTTTGTCGGAAATTTTATAAAGCAAAAACTACCATAAGGAACACATTTAACATGCACAGCCGGTGTATTATGTTTCTTTAAATATGCGTAGAAGTTTTTATTAATAAACATACATTCTTATTTTAAGTACGAATATACTCATAAATTTCGATTTTTAATAGAGCATAGCATTTTTTTAAGTAATAAAACAGAAAATATTGCTCCAATATAATACGTCGCAGTTAGAAATTTAAACGCTTTTTAAGCTCCAATACAGTTGTCAAATAGTTTGATTTTTTGTTATTATAAACATTGTTTAGCAATAAAAAAAAACCATTTGTTGAACAATAAATGTATTTTAAAGAAATTATGATTTACTTTTACCTTTTTAACCGATTTATTTATTAAATATTTTTTCAAATATTCTGGATTAATCTTTTTTTAAATCACGAAGCTTAACAAACAACGTAAAAAATTTTAAAAGTAGGACATTCTTTCGAAGTAAAAAAGTATTTTTATATGCATTATAAATATATGACGTGTTTTACAAATGTTTTAATGGATTTTGCTTTTAAATTTAAATACTTTATAGCCACTAAGGTTTGCACAGAACAAAATGCATATTTTAATATTACTTAAAAAGAAAATAAAAAACAATTACAATGCATGATTTGTGTAACCATAGACCTAAGTTGTATGCTTTGCTATTTTTTTATAAACACATACCTTGACATTGATAGCCTTGTTTACCAAATCCCCTGCAAAGGCAAAAAATTTCCGTATCTTGTATAGACTCATATTAATTAATCATACACCATTGTGTTTAAGTTTCAAACTTAAAGGTAAATGTAAACTTAAACTATTTTAAATGTGAAAAAGTTACATCCCCAAAAGCATACAAAATGAATAGAGCTTTATAAAGGTGTTGAAAAATAGTCAAATAAATTATTAATTTAAAAGGAATATAAATTACAGTAAAGAATAAAACAAATAATTTTTTTACTTAAAATAGTCCCAATTATTGTAAAATTAACATCTCTTAACCCAAACATAAAACATATACGAAAAATAGGAAATCAAATACTAATGGATAATCCGATTCAATCCAAAGGTTAATCACTAATTTAATAACTTTATAGTAAGAAAAAGTGGTTGCTTTTGTGCTTTACATACCATATAAACTCGCGACAATGTGAACAAAAGGTGGGTTGACGCAAAAATGTTGCCATAAACTTATGACCATTAACCTGTAATGTAATGACAAATATGTTGTTGTAATTTAATGCTCAGTAGCGATGTAAACTTATACAAACCTGATGAACACGTCGACGCATAGCACCGCGGCGTCGATTAAATCCAGCTCGCTCTTTAAATTCCTTGTTGGCTGTAACCGCATGTTCAACTTCGGCAACAGTTTTGGTTTGATCTAGAAAAGAAAGTAAACAGGCACATATTGAGTTATAATAATTTTTTTTAATACAAAACTTCTCATTAATTACCATTTTTATTTTTTAACTCAATAACAACGTGTATCTTGCCTAGCGGCTCCAAATTTACCTGTGGGCAATATCAAATTTTAATATCGAATTTGTTTTAACAACGTCATACAACATACCCATAGATCGGGAGTGCCTGCCTCACTCTGCATAATGTCCTCAAAAGGTATAATACAATTGGCAACAAAATCGTCTGGCGGCAGTGCAGCATCGTGAAAAACCGTCAAATTAATATTCTTAGCATTGGTAACGTCGTGCACGAACTGTTCGTTCCACACAGGATCAAAAGTTTTAGGTCTTGTAGTTGAGCGATCTTAAAAAAAAATTAAGGATATTCCGTCGAACCATCATTAATGCAAAGGCAAAAGTAAAAAAAAAAATTATGAAAATAAATCAAAAATCGGCTAGACATTTGCAAGTCGAAAAAATAGGATCATCTAGATTCCATGTTTTTCTTGTCAGAAAGTTTTGAATCTAGATCGCGTTAACGGCCTTAAAACACATAACAGGAATTTAAGGAATAATGCTCTATATTTCTCCTATAATAATTTCTGGAAATTGATTTGTAGTAAAATAGGGTGTCTTTTCTTCTGCATGGTGTCTCGAATTTAAATGTAATTGCACAAAAATTAAAAGTTCTACTGTATTAGGGATTACGTCCAGTCATCACTTTTGACAAATGGATTATCTTTCATTTTATTTTTATAAAGAACAGTGCCTTCAAAATATGGACACTACACTCTAAGTTGATCTGAGAGGTTTTTGTATAAATAGATCTTGAAATTTAAGAAAACAAACAAACACTTTGAAGATGGTATTCTCGAAAAAGTATTTTGCAAATCAGTAACCACGTTTGCTCAGAAAGTACTGAGGTCACTTCAAATTTTGTGAAAAAATTTAAACTCAATAAAAATTAGGCTGAAATCGGTAGTCAAGGTCTGAGTATAATTGCCTAAGAAACTTGTATAGTAATCTATGAAAGGGATTAGTTATAAGTGAACTTGACACAATTGACAGCCTGTGAATGAAAATGAATCCCCTGGAGAGAACTCTTTGAAAGGACAAGCTGACATCATAAATGTGAAGACTCCAAGCCAGGAACCGGACCCCTAATTTGTAAGTGCAGTATACTTAATTTTGCATTCAAGTTGATGTAAATGGGAGGTTTTCAGCAGAGGCTAAGAGTTTACATCCTGTCGTATGTCCAACTTCGGCTAGTGCCAAAGAACGAATATAAATTAAAACCAATTTGGTCTCATCCATAGATAAAAAGTTACCTGAAAATTAACAGAGTAGTTATTCCAAATATCATCAATAACAAGTAGCAATAACAAGGTTTTTGTTTTAATTAATTTTCCCATTTCATTTTGACTATTCAATTTTGTTTTATATACCATTTATATTATCTGCATAGCTGAGGTCGCTAATCAAGGGATCGCATTCAGACTGTTCTAGACACGTAGCTGACCAACGCAAATATACATATTTTTGATTTTTTAAGATTATTGAGAGAAGTTTTATGACATTTGTTTGGCGCCGAAAGCTATAAGTTTTACATTGTAAATTTGAAAAAACTATACTTTATTAAAAAGGTATGTGAATGAATATGTGATGAATGTTGTTGGGCTGCGAAGGGACGTTTATCGAGTTAGTTTTTTTCCGCTGAATCCGAATCTGGCCTCAGGACTGACCCATCACGTCAGTCTAAATATTTCAGGTTGAGTACCTAAAACATGATGTTTTTTGTCTACTTTCAATGCCATCTACAGAATTAAAAAAAAAAGTTCTTCAGCTTATTTTTAACAGAAGCATCATTAAGTACCGTCCTTACCCTTTAAAATGAGCTTTAATGTGGTGATGTTTCCTTGCAAAATTACAGCTATTTTAAAGTGACATATGTTTGATCCCCTACGACCCAACAATATTAAACACCAACCTTTTTGGAATTCATGTCACCATAAAATGGCTGTAATTTTGCGAGGAAATATTATAGACGCTTTTATTAAAAATAATCTAAACAAATTTTTTTGGATCCCCTACAACATGGCCTCGAAAGTAGACAAAAAGCTTAATTTTGAGGTACTTAACCTCAAAAATTGCTACGAAAAACGACCTCCAGGAACCCAAGAACATTCATCATCTATACATTCACATACTTTTTTAATAAAACATAGTTTTTCCATACAATTTATCTACACGTTAAACTAACAAGCTTCGGCGCCACCTTATAAAAATGAGGTACAGAGCTGAATTTCACACTACATAATTATTATCAAAGATATGTGTGGTAAGATGTGGAATTCGAGTCTAAGCCGCGAAATATGATTCAACAGAGAAAAATCACTTACCAAAATGATTATCGTCAACATCGATGGAAACGTAAGGATCAATCAGCTGATCATCTGCTAATTTGCCAAAAGTTAAATAGTGACGCTTTTGAAATTCTGTGGGACGTAAGCCGCTCGCTTCGCAAACTTTAATTTGTAGCTTTCCAGTAAACATCATGATGATACCGATTGCAAGTAACTTTTTATAAAGGATCGAATTAAAAATAATAAAATGGAACTATGACTGTGGTGCAGGTGGTAATACAAAATACAAGGCGAAAAACCAAGTATTCTTTACTAGGAATTTTCAAACAAGAAACGTATTTGACTAATGAAACAAAATGCTGCAAACGGAAATGCTTTTTTTTGCAGTGCGCTCGCTTCTGCTGTTGTGTTGTGGAATTGTATTGCACTTCTTGTTGTAGCCTGTTGCTGAAAAGAGGATGATCGCACGCAGCGCGCCTAAGCAAACTTAAAAAAGATTTTAGCAATTACGACGAGCCTGTTGTTGTCAATAAAATTTTCTCCACTTGTTCTTTTATTTGTACTAAACTTTGTGGATTCCTCTATATGATTTAATTATTTATACATTTTTCTGCTCTTCAGCTACGCCGCGACGTCGCTGCTGCAGATGACGAGCTGATGGATGATGAGATCGTCTGGTTTTGTCGACTTTTATTTAAATTGGTTAAATTAAACTTATAGTTTTTCTTTATTTTCTATTTTGTTCAAGTGAATGCCGTAGCTTTGTTATTTTTTTGATACCACTGGTTCTATTTCTTTATTAATTTTTCTATTGTAATTGCAATTAATGTTGTTTCTTCATGATTTCTCTTCTTTTTCGTTTATCAAATCGTTTCGTTTAATTTTTTTTTTTTGCTGCTTTTCTATGTTCCTCTATTTTTCTTCTATTGTAGGTATATTAGAAAAGAATGTGCAGAAGACAACAAAAGCAAACAGCAGATTTTCTCGATTCTTGCCAGTCGTCAGAGCGTTGC
Organism: Meiosimyza decipiens; assembly: GCA_963680825.1. Lineage (NCBI taxonomy): Eukaryota > Metazoa > Arthropoda > Insecta > Diptera > Lauxaniidae > Meiosimyza > Meiosimyza decipiens. The sequence goes on along the minus strand of OY804259.1, from coordinate 7,780,906 downwards.
GCTGTTATGGACGTCTTCTGCTGCCGTCTTCGAACTCCTTTTTTCACTGTTTCTTCTCTACTTCTGTTTCGTCGTTCTGTTCGTTTCTTCGATTTTCTTCATATATCTTAACCTCACCCTCCCGCTCCAACATTTACTTTTACTTTTCTTCTGCTATGCTTCTTATTCTGCTGATTTTTCACTACTCATAATTTTCACTTGTGAAATTTATCATATTTTCATAAAATTTTCCAATTTCTTTGTATAAATTTACATATTCTTTTATTGGACTTGTGTTTTTTAGAATTATATGCAATTTTTGAAATTTGTTTTTCACTTGCAATTTTGCTTTGAAAATGAAAATTTCTGCAGCAGTGAAAAATATTGCTTCACACACAAAATTTTCTTCATTTTCAATTGGAATTTCTCAGATTCTACACTGACACCAGCGTTGCAATTTTTATGGATTTTTCCATGATTTCACTATAATGTAAATTCAAACTGTCAAACTCATCCCAGAAACTCAATTTCCATTGGGATCAATTTTTTTGCTTCGTTTTTCAAAATCTATTACATTTATGCGACCAATTAGGAAAACTATCTTTTTTACATATCAAATTAACCTTTTAAATTCTATGGTTTTTTTTTAATAGAATGTCGTACTTTCCAATGGAGATTAAACGTTAAAAACCTAATCAAATCTGGCATTGCCATTTATAGTCACTAAGACTTATCATATCTCTAAAGAAAGGTTGTCACACCAACAACGATACAAAATTGTGAAAGTTTCTAGAATCGTCAATATAAAACTTACTTCAAGTCTACATGATTCTCCAATGAATTGGCCGACAAGATCGAGCGATTCGATGCATCTGGAACAACCTGTTTAAGATATATCAAATTGTAAGAAGAAGAAGAGACTTAAGACCAATTGGACATTTACGTTTGCCGTATTTTTGTCGAAAAGGCATATGCAAAATTTCTCAACAGATGAAAATCTCGACATCTGTATCATATTCAAATGCTGAGTAACCTTAAATTGTCTATGGAATAAGGCCAACGTGCAGCTATTTTGAAATTTTTTTTTTGTTTTATATAGATTTTTTAGATTTCTTACGAGATTCAAACTACTATATATATTCCTGCCTTCACACTTATACTTAAGTGATTGAAATTTTATATGAATTTGATAAAAATATTTAAAAAAAAATTTATAATTAAATAAAACAACTATCGCAGAAGTTAATTTTTTTTTTAAATTTATTTAATTCATTAAATCTTTTATGTAGAGCTGCCTGCAGATCTTTAAATAAAACATACAGTTTGAAAACTTTTGTGTTTTCTGATGTTTATATTATTTATGTATTGACAATATCTTTGTCCTAGACCACAATGATGCTCAGACACATGGCGCCGATAAGACGTCATTTGCAGGTAAGCGACATGAATTGGTATAAAAAATCCATGGCACAATTATACACTATTATTAACTTTCTTGTCAATCTTAAATTCTGCAACCGTGAAAATGCCAATCATTTATGTCAAAAATAAAAAAAAAACAAAGCCAAGAGAAAAATTGTGACTAGCCCGCGAGATTTTTAATTTTGAGGAAATCAAACAAAAACAATATCTGTTTTAACAAAGTAGGTAGCCATCAATGTAAAGAAGAACTCTCACATTGCTGCTACCATGATAATGGTGTACTATGTGAAAATCTCAATATTTTGATTTCTATTGACAGCGTTTTCACGAGGAAACTCTTCAAAGAAAGTTTCCCTGTCTGTAGGCAAGAAGGGAAAAACGAAAGGGTGGTGTGCAGAATTTGTCGTACACGCGAAATCCCTTTCGTTCTATTCTTTAGCTGATATTATGCTTTGAATTTACGTTTGTTGTGGCGGGTTGACGCAGTAATTGCTTTGAAATTTTCTTGCACAAACAAATTTTAGTTTCCGTGTGTAAACGCAAAAGAAATTCACAAAAGAGAATAGACAAGAATTTCTCAGACTGAATTTGCTCGTGTAAACGTTGACATAGTACTTTCTTTAAGACTATACGGCAGCACTGTAGATTTTCGTTTGATTGGATATGAAAAATTAATAATATCGCGTAAATCCAAAATAAATTAATATGAGTTCACAACCGATAAGGACTCCTGTTTCACAGCTTATACTTAGTAAGGAGGAAGTTGGCGATGAAGAGGAACCAAAAAAGAAATCAAGGGAGGATTGGCGTAAAGCTAAGGAATTAGAGGAAGCAAGAAAAGCAGGCACAGCTCCAGCTGCTGTCGACGAAGAAGGACGTGACATAAATCCTCACATTCCACAGTATATCTCGAATGCACCTTGGTATTATGGAGCACAAGGACCAACGTTAAAACATCAACGGCCGCAACGCCTAGATGAACAGGGCCAACTGGAAAAATCTGCACTAAAAGGTATCAACGCAGCCAAGTTGGTAACAAAATTTCGTAAAGGCGCATGTGAAAACTGTGGCGCTATGACACATAAAAAGAAAGACTGCCTTGAGCGTCCACGTAAAGTCTTGGCAAAGTATGCGGAATCAATTGTAGTGCACGATGAATACATTATAAAGGATGATGCGGTAAATTATGATGAAAAACGTGATCGTTGGAGCTCATATGATCCTGCAAACCACAGAGAAATAATAGAAGAATACGAAAAGGTAGAGGAAGCAAAACGGCAGCTAAAGGCTGAAAAATTACAGAACGGTGTGTACATTGTTTAAAAGTAAAAGATTCCAAAAACAGACTTGATTTTTTGCCAGAATTTCAATTTATTAAAAAAATAATTTTGTTTAATTAACATGAAATTCATGACGCTTAAAAGTTCAGCTCTGCCAAAAACATGTTTCCAAATCAATTTTGCAACTAGCTTATAAAATTATGATTGAGTTTTTAACCAAGTAGCTTAAATTATTTTTGTTCTAATTCAAGATCCCGATGCTGAAATATCTGGTGATGATGGCAATGAAGACAAATATGTGGACGAAGTGGACATGCCGGGTACAAAAGTGGACTCAAAACAGCGTATTACTGTACGAAATTTGCGTATTCGCGAAGATACTGCAAAATATTTACGTAATCTTGATCCAAACTCTGCATATTATGATCCTAAAACTCGTTCTATGAGAGATAATCCAAATCCTGCAGTTCCTGCTGAAGAGTAAGTTAAAGACAAAATTGCTTTAAATAGGGTGGCTATATTTTATTTTTATATAATAGAGCTGAATTTGCTGGAGAGAATTTCGTGCGTTTTACTGGTGATACAACAAAGCATACTACGGCACAGCTTTTTGCATGGGAAGCACATGGGAAGGGTGTTGATGTGCATCTATTGGCAGAGCCAACAAAATTGGAACTTTTGCAAAAGGAATACGATAAGAAAAAGGAGCAATTCAAATCGAATGTAATAAAGATATTATTTATATTATGATTTTTGCTGAGCTTTTGTGTTGAGTACTTATTTATGTTTAACACATTTACAGACTAAGGATCATATAGTTGAGAAATATGGTGGAGAAGAACATTTAAAGGCACCACCTAAATCACTGCTTTTAGCACAGACTGAAGAGTATATTGAATATTCCAGAAGCGGCAAGATCATTAGGGGAATGGAAAAGCCTAAGGCTAGAAGTATCTATGAAGAGGATGCATATATCAATAATCATACAACAGTTTGGGGATCCTATTGGAGTGCTGGACGCTGGGGTTACAAGTGTTGTAAATCATTCATAAAGGTAAGATAGTAGATATTTTTTTCTATATGTTTTTGCTATTTTATTATCAATTACAGAACTCATATTGTGTAGGCATAAAAGAACCAGATTCTTTATCAGATTTTTCGGGGCCATCAGCGGTTCCTACCGAGCCAGTATTGAGCACAAGCCCTGTAATTAAATCTGGCCCTGACACTGCATCATCCTCTACGTCGGATACAGAACATGAAGCTAAAAATGAAGATGATAGTAAAAAGGTCAAAAAGAAGTTGAAAAAACGCGAAATGAAAAAGAAACTTAAAAAGCAAAAACTTAAAGAAAGAAAGAAAGACAAAATTCGTGAGGAATTAGCCACGACTTCTGATAGGTCAAATAAAGAAAAAATATCGCTAAGTGCAATACACGATGATAGAAAAGAAATACACGATGATCGCAAACGTCCTTATAATAGCATGTATGATGTTAAAGCTCCAACAGAGGACGAAGTGGAAGAATGGAAACGTAAGCGCCCAAGGGAAGAAGATCCAATGCTGCAATTCATATCTAAGTAACATTTTTTCAACAGCTATTTTGCGTAAATGAAATTAATCGCAAGATTAAAGATTCCAAAAATAAATAAAGAATATTGGGTCGAAATTTCGATTGTTTTAACATCCCTTCTATTTGTGGAAACTGAACTTAAGTTTAGTTGTGTTTTTCGTTATGATGCATATGATAGGTATATTTTCCAAATTTTGAAACTAAAAAAATCATGAATCACATTGGTCACTGACATATATTTTAGCTTGACACTTATAAATAATTGTCCCAAAATTTGACCTTATTAGCTCAAGCCTGTAAACGTCGCAGACAGAGTTTCAGTCCGATTTCATTGAAATTTTACAAAAAACCGAAGTAGAAAGAATTTACTTTAGGCGTCAAGATGTAGCGTTTCAGATATTTTTTTGTATGGGAGCGTGGTTGTCGAACCACGCCCACATTTTTAGTGTGGCAGAAAAAGCGAAAAACTTTCACCCGAAGGCGCTTTATTATAATTTGCGGGCAATAATCCTATATTATAGAATCAGATTCAAAGAAAATTCTCCCAAAATTTCAGCCTCTTAGATCAAACCAGCTAACGGCGCAGTTTGTTTCTTATTACAAATTGCCCACAACATCAAAATAAGAATACTCTTGTTTGCCTGTGTTGTTATTCTTTGAAATAATTAAAAACTAAATCAGGGATGTTTGCAAACTATCAGTAATATATTATCGATTATTACAAATCATCTCTATTATTATGAAATAGCGAGTAGCGAACTGGAGCGACGAGCATTTTGACAACGCCGACTACAAAATTTCAGTTGTTTGTTTACATTTTGCGATAAATATATATAAATAAATATATATAAAAATAACAAAATATTTAATTTATTAACAGTTTAAATATATAAAGTGTGTGACGCCAAAATGCAGCACGTGGAAATGTGATACGGATGCACACGATTGATTTTGTATAATTGCATTTTGTACACATTTTTCGACATCGTTGTTGGTGCTTGGGATTTGTGGTCAGACAAGTCATTTGACGGACAGATTAGAAAGAAAGGAATTGTAATTCCATGTTGGCTGCAATGGAGGAAACTCACGTAAATCACGAGCTGCCGCAGGAGGCGATTCAGAGTTATATAACTCGGGCCAAGATAAATCCCGTGAAGAATGATAATGAGAAGCGCAGACGAAAAGATGCAATTAGAAAGGTAATTAGGAATAGTGTTTGGAAAAAAGGGGTTGAAATGAAGACTGGGAGGGTAGGAAAACCACTTGAAACTAATCACTCTGATAAATAAAGTAAAAAATATTCAAGACCTGAATCATAAATGAAAAAAAATAAGGGAGATATATATTAAAATTTTAATCAACCATCATTTGACAAAGTAATTCCTATATACATTAATAACGTGACGCAAGAAATGGAGAATATTGCAATTTAAGTTTTCCATTAATTCAATTCTCTTCTTTGATAGAAAAATTTAATTAGATTCAGTTCTTACCCTTTTCTCACTGCTTTTATGTGTTACTTCATTTCTAAAGAATGGCGTAGACCTACAGTTTAATACAGGCGAGAATGCTTCTCATTGCAAAATATGCTTTCGAATCATTACCAGTGATTTTTGAGACGGGTGTCCGTAAAAAAACCATCGTCAGACTCATAGCATAAATTGCGAGTCATTTGCGTTAAGGTACCCATATTATCCAACAATCTCATGAATCTATAAAAGCTTAGGTTTCTACATTTTTCAAATAATCCAAATATTTATTATAAACTTACGAGAAATAGTAAAGATGAGAAAAATAATCTTATTTAAATCTCATTGGTGTAAAGATGAAGTTACGAAAAGCATGCTACGATGTACCATATTGCCTGATTTCTTCATACCAAATCTTGGAAAGTATTAAACTTCCATTTCAATTGTTGATGCGGTCTTAGTTTTATAAATTTTAGCCTGACCATAGATAACACCCCAATGCGTTTTGTTTATATTCAGGTAAAATAGGTAGATTGGGTGCTTGCTATCTGAAATCTTACCTCTTTTAAAGGGCTATCACGACATGGAATTTAGTATCATCACTATATTTTCCTAAAAAGTAATATATACCATATTGAATAAGAGAATTAAACTATTTTCCAATGTATTATAACATAAATGAAGAGTGGACGGACAGAACGGCATATGTCAAATTGCTAAAAATTTTCAGAAAACAAAAAAAAACTGTTTATGTCTATGAACTGATCAGATGAAAATCTTCACTTTGCTATCAGAAAAGTATGCCTTTTTGAAGTGTCTGAAATTGAAATTACTTAAAGCTAAGTGTAATGCAACCGATTCCATCAAAAAAACGCAAAACGACCGACCTTGGGCATGTGCCGTTCTGTCCTCCCACTCCTCAAATAGTACACGCACCACCTGTCAGGCTTACAATAAACTTTTTATTGTAGTTTTTTTGTATTATAATTGTTAAGTAATCATCAAAGAAAGTGCCCGGTTACATGAGTGCGAAGTTGAACAAAAATCTGAGTGAGAGCGAATGAAAATTAAGTAGATAAAAGAAGACAGCAAATTTGTGAATGAAAATAATGTCAAAGTAGACCGTTATCTTCCGAATAAAAATTTATTAGTGTGCACGTTATACTACTAAACGTAAATTTCTCGATTAATGAAAGAATTCATTATACTACGAGAGTACTGTCTGTAAAACATTAAGCTCTCTGTTTATGATTTTCAGATTTCGTGCATTTACAAAAAATGTGAATCTTTGCGATCTATTGAGGAAAAACAACTGCTAGAAAAACATCCGGACATTGTGAAATTAATAAAGAAACGCAAAGAACGTGTGGAAATTTACAAAGATCGCGTTATAGAAAAAGAAGATGAACAGCATGTTATAGAGGTGCAAGTGGAAGAACTGGCAGGAATTATTTCACAGGCAAAACATCTAGTCTGCTATACTGGAGCCGGAATAAGTACATCTGCTCTAATACCTGACTATCGTGGAAGTAAAGGCATTTGGACGTTGCTGCAAAAGGGCGAAGATATCGGCGAACACGACTTGTCTACAGCAAATCCAACTTACACGCATATGGCGCTTTACGAATTGCATAAACGTCATCTGCTGCGGTATGTGGTTTCACAAAATTGCGATGGTCTTCATTTGCGCTCTGGCATGCCGCGTACTTCACTCTCTGAAATACATGGCAACATGTATGTTGAAGTTTGCAAGCATTGCAAACCAAACGCTGTCTACTGGCGACTCTTTGACACCACCGAGATGACAGCACGTTTTTGTCACAAAACAAATCGTTTGTGTCACAAATGTTCTGAGCCACTTTTCGATACCATTGTGCACTTCGGCGAGCGTGGCAATTTAAAGTGGCCACTAAATTGGGCAGGCGCTTGTCAGCATGCTGAGAAGGCGGATGTAATACTATGCTTGGGCTCTAGTCTCAAAGTGCTTAAAAAGTATACATGGCTCTGGCAAATGGATAAACCAGCGCGGCAACGTGCCAAGATTTGCGTGGTTAATCTACAGTGGACGCCTAAGGATAACATTGCCAGTATTAAAATAAATGGAAAATGTGATCGTGTTATGGAAATGCTAATGCGAGCACTTGATATTGCGGTGCCGGTTTATACGAAAGAAAAGGATCCAATATTCGCGCATGCGTCGCTTTTGATGCGCGAGGAGTTACATACGCTAACACAGCCGTTGCTAAAGAAAAGCGATGAAACTGACACTACTGAGACTACAGAGGAAACACAAGACTCAACAGTTTCTGGTTATAGTAGTGGTGAGTTACCAATTGGTAAAGGACCAAGAATACGGACACCACTTAAAAATAGTACAAGAATCAAAACAAATTTATCGTTGAAACACAAAATGCCTAAATTTGATAACTTGCTGAAGAACTTCAATATGCGAGATAAAATGGTAAACGAGGAGAAACCATTGAATTCAGAAAATAACTGCATTGAAAAGACAGAAGTAAAGTTTGAAAATAACCATAGTGAAAAGTTTAAAATAAAATCTGAACACGACATAGTTCAAAATAAAAAAGAAATTGATACATTTCAAACAATAAGTGGTGCAGAAACAAAATCATCGAATGATATAGCAAGCATGGCGCTTATTCATGAGACGGTTAATAATTCTATAGACATAAATAATCAATGTATTAAAAAAGAAACCGAAAATGCCAATACTAACGGTGACCAAAAAATTGAGATTTTTAATAAAACAGTTCACACGCCACTAAATACCAATATCAAACAGGAAGATGTTGATATGGAAAACAAACAAACTAAAATTAAGTTAGAAATTGATTTCAATGTTAAATCTGAAAACAGTGATGTAGAGGAAAACGTTATACGGAATCATATTGAATCAAAAACGAATGTCACGCGGCAAACAATGCATTTAAAATATAGTACAACTAACAGAGCTCCTCCTCCACTACATTACCTTAACCCTAGACATCAGCAACAACAACTGCAGCAGTTGCAGCAGCAACAAAATTTGATTTCAAAATCGAACAACAAATATGAACCAATGTCAAAGTGTTCATCACCAAAGGCAGCTTTAAAATATTTACATATTCAAAGTGAAACCAATTCTGCTGAATCAAATGATGAAGAACCACTGCAACAACAGCAGCAATTACAAATGGAAATTTTAAAAATCAATAACAATAAACATCTTCCACAGCGTCGTACCTTCTTACGCAAACTGCCCTGTTGGTACGATGTTAAATATGCATACTCGGGGCTGCATAGTATTGTGCAACCACCACCAGATGATTTAAATATTTGGTCTTGTCAAGTGGTGCCTATTTTCGCTATGAATCGGTCGGCAGCAGAATGTGAATTTTGTTTTGACAATTATGCTGAATTCGATTGTCAATTTTATCGCAAATGGCATCTTGCGGAACGCAAACATAAGAAGCGTGGACTTAGCGGTCGCTTTGTTGTATGTGAATGTTGTGCATATTCAGATGACAACGCTGCCGGTTTTGCTGTCTCCACTGTTGCTGCTACCGCTACTGGTCTTGTTGATGATGATGACGACTATGATGAGAATATCTCGCTGGCACATATTGCAGCCGCTGAAGCAGCAAAGAAACAAGTTCAACTACAGCTGCAATTAAATGCAGTGCAACATAATTATCCACGTAAATTGGCGCGTACGCAAGCCGGTTGGTATGGTAAAGGTTATAAAAAAAATCGACGTCGCAAATAGTTATAGTATAGTGTGCAGTAGTTAGCTGTTACTACTTCTTGCGATGCATATTTTGTTAAAGAAAAAAAAAATTATTTACATAAACAACTTGCGCTAATAGTCAGGAAATTTGGACGATATTCTGTTTATGAAATGAACTTGTTGCTCAATTCCTACAAGAAAATTTCCTCTACTTTATGTCTAGTGTATATTTTATAGTTCAAATTATAAAAAAGTATTTTTGCTAGTCAAAATCTTTTTAAGCTTAAAAGCAAAACTGTTTTTGTCACAAGTTTTATTAATACTATAATTTTTTTATGAATCCTTATTTTTTAAAGTTTTAAGTAAATAAACTTTACTCATACCTTAACAGCCGTAAACTGAAATACTCAAAAGAGTGAAACAAATATTATATAAATATTTGTAGGAAGAATGTATCACTTCATTGACATGATGGAAATAAATCATCCAAGATCGTCTTTAATATGTGAGTGCCTGCGTTTTTAACAACTCGGCTAAACCCCTTACCCAAAAATTGGCGCAACGTAAAAGAACATGTGAGCAGTTAAATTTCGAATTTTGCATTTGATTTGAATATCAAAAAATTATTTTTCTAGGACAAAGAGCTTGGTCTGGGAATTGAATCTAGTTCCTTTCTACTCAATTTATTAAAAATTTAAATTATGTTTATTAAAAGTGCAAAAAGTTAAATTAGACCTGTAAAAATGATGGGCAATGATTTCCCATGACCAAACCAATTTTGCCACGAATTTCAACCAAATGATAAAATTGGAAATGCCGAAACAAGCTTACTTTAACGTGTCGTAAAATTAAAGCTGCCTCTCCCTTCATGCCACACTTTATTCGTTCGTATGAATGAAAGGTTCGGTATTCTTTGTCGAAGAACAAACATTTTTGGTTGATTAATGTTTAAAAATTTCCAACTTTTTTTTCGTTTGCCAAGTTTTAAAAATTGTCGCCAAAAACTCTAAAAAAATTCATGAGAAACACTGGAAGAACAAACATTTTTGGTTGTAAAAATTTTTTTTTTAGCGCATGTTGTTTCTGAGAAGAAAGAAACAGTCATAGTTGCGTTTTAGAAAACTCTTGTTATGTGCCAAAGAAAGCTTAAAAAAAAAATTGGTGTGATGTCATTTTCTAAATTTTTAAACAGCAAAACAGCAAGATTTTATTTTGTATTTATTTTTGACTTTTCGAGATTTTTTAGAGCGCCGGAATTTATAATCATAATAAAGTAAAATCTATAGTATAATAAAAACTTTGACTGGATCAAGTCTCAAAACCTTTTTATTTTGGCCAATTTTTGGGTTGAAAGGTTTGGTCAAGCCTGTCATGGAATTCTTCATGTATAAAATAAATATACCTTTGACTTGCAGATTGATGAAACGCACTTGCACTACATAATGTTGCCTATTCTCGATTTTAAATCGGCATAACATATTTTGAGCCCTTTTTTTTTACATATGAAAATTACTTAATTTTACATTAAAATTTGCTCCTGATAAGTGACAGCGTATTTATTATTATACGAATCAGTATATCATGCGGGGATAAAATATAAGAACTTTAGATTTTGGGGCACTGAATCGAAATCAGAAGCATTTCTTGTCCAATTATGTAAATTTTTTCGTAAGGGTTAAATAAAAACCACTTACTGTTTGAAATAAAAAATTAACATAATAAAACAAAAAATATGCTGATTCTAAGTTCTAGATCACCATTGAGAAATTTTAGCTGCCTTTTAAATGCAATTAATCTGCCTTTTGAAATACTTCAAATCAGTAATTTTCCAGAACTTATTGAAATTTATCGAAGAAAATAGACCATTGCCAATTACAAAAATGTTTGATTGTTCAGAAGCAATGTACAATATTTCCTGTCTACCAGTGAACAATTAAGTTTTTTTGTGATCTTTAACGTTATATGTGACGTAGTAATGTAACATTTTTTTACATAACTATAGTGTTTATTTGTGTAAGATTTATATCAGTTTTGTCCGATTCATTATTTTGTAGAGTGTATTATTTTATAAATTAGGTATAAAGAACTGATCTTCTATTTATAAAGAGGCGATATGTTTAAGCATTTTTGTCTAAGTGCATTTTAAATAATAAATATAAGTACATTAACTATACATTACTTTAAAATAAAATTGGAATTTCTAGGTTGTAGATATAAAAACAGGACAGTTTCCCTTGGAGTTAATCCGGAAATTTTCGGAAGTGCCGAAAATCAAAGTTTAACAATTAATTTCCTAATGCTGGTATCATTTCATTTGCTTAATACATAATGGACCCAAAAATATTGCTTAAAAACAGGCACCTGGACCTATCGCAAGTAACCGTTTATTTTTAGCAAAAAGATTATGAAAACATAAAAGTGGTATTCTACTACTTTTTAGGACTTATGAAAAAATCGTAGATTGCCTGGTTCTAGTTGTTTTGTAGCAGTTGGCTCGCTGAATTGCGGGCATATCATTGTTAAAGTCTTCTTGGTATTTGTCAAGTGTTCATTCACTGGTTAGATGTTTTAATGCTATGGATTGATTTGTTTACACTCGCAGGATGGTTAGGAGTCGTTCATAAAAGAATTGCGCATAAGTTCTGGAATTTTAATCCCTACCCCTTGGTTGTACGCTGCTGTCCCATAAAATAATTAGGAATTATCGAAAGAAATAATCATGAAAACAAAAATTGAGAGCAGATTTTGTAACTTTAAGTTTATGCCTTGCTAGCAGACCTATCTTAATCGATAGTACACAATCTATTTGATCTCAAGTATGCGCATCCTCATAAAACTCATTGCCTTTATGGAGATTTGCAAATCATTTAGCTAATTAGTTTCATATATGCGCATTCCTCAAAATAATCGGACTATGATAAATGAACACCAATAAAATATTGGAAAATTGGCATCATTATTTACGAGGCTCTTAACTAAGTAAACTTAACTAAACTCTTGAAGCTTAATACATATATGTATCTGTTTTCACTTATTTTAGCGGTGAAATTTGTTGAAATTTATCTCATCCAATATAGTAAATACAAAAATTGTATAAGAGGTAAACTACTACACAGAAGTATGACATATCCCCATTTTAAGGAACATTAGCTATACTTTTCAAATAGAAACGTTTATCGACGCAAGGGCCTCCAAATCATTGCGATTTTTATGAAAGCAAAGCCGGATTTTAAAGTGACTATTTCCAAAACTTGATCTAAAGCACACTTTTGATGAAATTTTCTCTCATAGAATATAAGACATTAAGACAAAATTTAATAAAAAAAATTCTGTGCCCTAAAGAACATATATATGTCTCTAAAAACATTACGAACCCACAAAAAAATAGGGGTCCAGGGGCATAGCATACGAACCCAGTACATTAATTATTATTTTTGGGATCTATTTTGAATCCAATTGAAGGCTATTTCACTAGGCCCACATTTGTATCAAAGATTTCAGGAGGCCTTCAAAAGGTTTATCGTTCACAGAAAGATGTTTGGTCCGAAAATTTTGAAACCACTTGAAAACATTCACAAACATTCAGTCTTGATTTGACGTTGCAAGTCCGTAGAGAATATGGCAAATCGAATTTCTTGCTATATTTACAGTGGGATCTACATACATCAATAATTCTACGTTTTCTCGTGTACTTTCTGAAACTTCTAGCTGAAAATTTAAATAGAATATTGTTAGATAACTACAAAATGTCTAGATTATTCAAAAATTAATAAAATACAGCATACTTTTTTGATTATTTTTTATCTAATTTTATATTTTTTGCCTGAAATTACAACAAAATTTTTTTGCTGGGCTTACTTTTTTAAGCTTTAACTTTTTTTCATCAAATCTCATTACTCACTGCTAGGAAGTGAGTGATACAAATGCAAAATTTTTAGAATTTCACTTTTCGCATAAATAATTAAAAGCTGCTTTAGTTTAGTACAAACTTAAAAATAAATACAGGACACAATTGAATTATAATAAAATACAATATGCGTAGCAAAAAAGATTCACGTTCTCAATTATAATACAATAAAATCACAATTAAAAAAAAATTAATATAACAACATACAAGGTTTTATAAAAAGAGAGACACTATCATCGGCAAAAAATGCATTTCTAAATTAAAAACAAATTTTCGAACAAAATAATCAAGTTTAAATTCTTGTTTTTAAGCCATGTAAATGAATGTATTTATGTCATCATCATCGCGGCGCATGTATTTGTGTTCAATTAGCCATTCCAGTTGTTCTTTGATCATTTTTTTCGATGGCAAGAACATATTCTTCAAAATATCAATTAACTCAGCCTTAAAAGAAAATTAGATATATAAAGTTAATTTCAAATAAAAGTTAGGAAAAATGGAACTTTTCATAATTTGTAATAGTGCATAGACTTTTAACTAACCTGCAGAGAAGCATTATTTAAACGCTTACGCATTTTCATTATCTTAATGATTGCTTCCTGGGTGCGCAATATGCGCAATTGTACAATCGAATGGTTGTCCTCTTGCTGCGATCTTTCAGTGCTTAACTGAAGACGTCCAATTAAATTAAGCTGCAAGCATAAATTGTTTAACATTTTGTGAGCTCAGAGTAAAATTTTTATCAATAACAAATTTACCTTTCCTCTCCGTTGTGATTTGCCATTTTTAACAACAGCAAATTCTTGGTTAATAAAAAAGAGCGCATTCTCGGTAAAGTCTTTTGGTGTTGATGCAACTGGTTCCATGAGTAATATTTGCTTTTTAATTTTTGGAAATGCAACAAGGGACCATAGAGTGCGTCTTAGTTCAGGATCTTAAAAAAAATACATTATTGAATTTATTGCTCACAGAATTTAAGTGAGAAATTTTGGTTACCTGGCAATTCAGTGGCAAGTCGTAAGTTTTCATAGGAAATTTTATCATGTGGCCGTTGATTCCATGCAAAAAGTACAGCCATTTGAAATGTGGTTACATCCAAATCGTAACGACCAAAATTGTTAACAAATGTTATCGTGCCGTTGCTCATGTGATGATACCATTGCAATTTTCGGCCGGAATGCTTTTTCTTATAGAAATCTTCAATATCTGGAATGTAATCCTCCAATTCGAGTGGTAAACTGACTGAGATACGCTCTGAGCAACGTGCCCAAGCGCCAGCATTTAAAATTTTTATATTAATGGCATCATGACGGCCAATTGAATTGCGAAATTGTGTATTCAAATCTTCGCTAACCTATATCATCGAATGCAATGTTTATATAATAATAGCTATGCATGCATTTAATTTTAATCGAAATCAAAAAGTAACCTTTATATCCTGGAACATGCGGGCCAAACGATTAACGTAGTCTGCAGGCATGCCAACTTCGCGTAGCCACTCGACAATGTCCTCTTCTTTTTCGCTGTCGGCACTGGTACCAAGTATTAATCTATAATTGTGAAATACCACGGGTAAAAACATCTGCTCTTGTAAATGATAACAATGCAAGGATCATACCTTCGCGTCAAATGTACTTTGTGATAACGCATAAAAACATCCTTGTTATTAACATATTTTAGTACCAAAAGCACATCTCTCAATCTACCATCGATTTGTTCACTTGTAAGACGTTTGCTGAGCGGTGTGCGACGCAGCAGCATATCGCAATAGTTGGCTAACAATTCAGGGCATTTACTTTCTGGTGCTGTATATTTAACACCACGATTAGCAATTCCAGTAGGAAGTTCAAGCTATTAAGTATTTAAAAGGACAATTGTTACTTTTAATAACCAAAATGTGGATAAGGCTTGAATTGAAACAGGAATCATAAAGTATTAGGTTAGAGAATACCATAAACTTTCTACTTAAAGAAAATTAAAATTGAAATTGGTCGCCTACGAGCTCACACATGGTTTCATTCATCGCTAAACTTGGTAAAAAAAAAACTTGGGTGGGTATTAAAGAGGAATGCGATAGATTAACGGAAAAAGACGTTATGCTACTAGTTAGAAGGGGTCAAGAGACCAAAATTGAGTCATGAGTTTTGTGGACCATCCTTCATATCAAGTTTTCACGGCAACGATAAAAATTTCTGTTGCCATTAAGAGAATGCACTATTGCCTTATCTTGAAATTATAGTAAAAACAACATGATATTACTATTACCTTAAATACACTCGTGTCATTGACAACGGTTTTAAACGCCTTATCGCGCGCAGTCAAAAAGCGTGGATCATCGTTGAATGCATTCTTAACTAAGGCACTGAACTTCTTAAACAACTCCAGCAAACGTTCTACATATTTCTCGGAATCTTGCGTTATGATTTCTGAAGCTGACAGCATATCTGCTAAGCCAGCTGAGACAATATGACTTTCCAAGTCACGCAACATAGGATCCACACCGTTCTGTACGCGGTCCAATAGACGAAACATTAAATTCAAACGTTCTGTCTCATACTCCCTAATAAGTGGAGCACACTCAGCAATAATGGTATTCATATGATCTCCAACTAAAACTTTAACGCAAGTTTGTGCAAGCACATTGTAGCTGCTCGGTTCAAGATAACGTTTGGCGCGTGACTCTTCCTCACGCAATTTTGCATCAGCATACTTCATAAAAGCTAAAACACCATTGGACTGTTGCTGTTCTGCAGCCTTAAGACGATAAAAAGATGCGGTAGCCTTTAAATAGGCGGCCTCGAAATTTTCACGATAAATTTCCAATTTATCCTCCATATTTGAAGAGAGATTCACATAACTTTCACGTACACCAATGACCAATAACGAATCATAGGCATCACCATTACGTTCGGCATGTACAATTTTCATTGCTGACTCCTGCAGACGATCCTTGATATCGTTAAATATATTTGCATTCCATGAGTCTAGCATTAATTTACGCACTATACTATCTTCGTGGCCGTTTTTCTTTTGTTGCGAGGAACTTGTGCTCGCGCTCGAGCTGGCGCCAGCAGATGTGGACGCAGAGGATGTGGAGGAAGATGCTTTACACTGTAGCGACTGTTCCAGTTGACGAAATGGAAGTGGCAAATAGCTGGATTGTGTAAAAAATTTACGCCATTCAATGATATAGGTCATGAGAAGCGCCTGCTCGCCACGCTGTGATTGCACCTTTTTTTGGGCGTGCACTATAAACTCAACAATATCGGTGCGGAGACAATCGTAAATTTTTGAGGATCCTTTTTCATCCCACAGACAAACTAAGTGCACGCCATAAAACAGATCTTGCCATTCGGCTTGTGAGACAGTCTCCTGTTTTAGTAGTTTCAGTACAATCAAACGCATTTGTGGCCAAACATCCTCGAAGGAACGTTGTCCTTTACCCTGAAGTTGATGAAAATAAATTAACATTACGATTTAACATTTTTGCGCAGAAGCACTTTTTTTTACCTTAAGCATATTTTTTTTTAATTACGTTCGCGTAGCTGAAGCCTTTCAGTTAGCGCTCCGTCAAATCGAACAATTACCAATTCAGTCTAGTTAAAAGGGGAAGCAGTAAACTTGTTTCTTCTTCTCCTAGTCGCTTTATTTCACAGGCCAAGTTTTGCAAAATTACTTCAGTTATTTTGCGACTATTTTTTGCCTTTTTTCGCCATGGGCTTCTATTTAATTTATTTTGTTGGCGAAATGTTTATTTAGTTATCTTTTTCTGTTTCTTTCAACTGTTTCAATAGTTCTTATTTTAGTTAGCAAATTTACGAATTCTTTTTATTTTCCCTGTCCGCTTTCGTTTATTTTTTGCCAAGCGAAAGAAGAAAAATCATTGGTTGCCGTTTGACAGTTGTCGCTGTGTTTAGAAGAAATGAGTGTAGTAAAACGTTAAATTTATTTTTTAGCATTTGAGTCTGGTATTTGGGAAAATGTACTGAATCGAGACTTGAAATGCGATCAGATTCTGTAATTTGTTTATGTTTTAACGTACAGCCTTATAAGATATCTTTTATCCACATTAGAAAAATTAAGTGCACCAAGTTGTGTCGTGTAGTGTGTAGCAACCCTTGGGTTAAACATATCGGATATCAAGTTGACATGTGTGGTTGATGCTTCAGTTTTCATTTAGTTCGCAATGTGCGCGCTTTATTTCCTCCGGTATAATTTGCTATATATAACATTAATATTAAAATTATGAAAAGTGGTGCTTTCTACTTATGTGTATATAAGTTTCGAGTGATAAAGCTATAAAATGTTTTAATAAATTTACGTGAAAATGAAGAGTGGCAAACGGTCCGCCGGCAGAGCAGCCACAGTGAGAGTGCAGTGCTTAGTTGTTTTCGTTGTCAATTTAAAAGTGGTTTCATTAAAAATATTTTCATTTGCTCACAAAAAAATGCAACAAGTGCTTAATTTACATTTAATTCTTTCGATTATTTGTTTTATTTATAGGAAATAATTTTCTGAATTTGCTTAATGGTGTGAGTGTATTGAGAGTTGTTGCTAAAATGCATTGCAGTTGCTGTCCACGTGCGGCATCCGCAATGGTCAGAGCTATATTTCAGTGCTTCCGAAATGTTTTGCAGATTAATTTTTAACAATGATTACGAGTATTTCAACTGTGCAAGTTGCAAGGTCGAAATCGGTAAGTGATTTTTGTTTTCTTCTTTTCATTGATTCAAATATTTAACCTCCTAACTTATGAAAGTGGCTTTTGGGAATTTTTCAAATGGACCTTGGTCAAGGGCACTTAGGGTATGCAAACCATAGATATTATGACGACATGATTGATACCGTGCTATGTATTATAAGACTAGACTCACAATGTTCAGTTCAAAATTCATTATATCGAATAATCTTTTTTCATAGCTATAAGAGTTGGAAGCCGGCCACTGGCTCCTTGTCCTTTCCAGAAAATAAATCAATACTCTAAGTTTTAGTTGGTATATTTTTAACCGATTCGGTCTCCAAATTAGAAGTAAAATATGTGTAAAGAAAAACACAAACGCTAATCCACTCTCAACTTAAGGCTAAAACTGCTGACTTAGCGTATCCAACGTTCTGTTGCAGCGGCATGTGACTATGACGCGCCCCCTACGTGTCCAAAATTCAGGCTACCATAATAAATTCAATATATCTTATTTCTCCGCTAGTTTAGAAAATTGTGCTCAGAGCTTTCGATTGATATATGGGTCTTTCCATCTATAATGGGCCTATAATTACCCTCATGTTTTCTAAATAGGCTGAAACTTTTTTCAGTGATTGATCTATCATGTAGAAGATATAAAAAAATTCGATAAAATTTTTTTGACCAATGTTATTGCTTAAAAAAAAAGTTTTAAATTGTGTTCAAAAAAGCTCACAAGTAAAACAAAAAAATTCATCGATGAATATAAACAAACCAACACAACCCAAATTAGCTTTTATATTATTTTTAGGTAGATGTGTACTAGTAGGTGGCAAAAACACTGCAAATCTGAATAAATTAAGGCCTGAACGGTTTCTATGTGGTAAAATATAAAAAAATTGACTTTTTCAAAAAACATCAATTTCCCAAATACTCCATCACCGATTTCAGCCTTTATAGGCTCAACATTTTTAAAATATACAAAAGTATCATCTCTGAAAATTTTATTCATGTTTTTTCACCCTATTTGATTTTACAAGCATTTTAAGTTAAGATTTATGATTTGCAATGTAAATTGAAACATTGAGAATGAAAGCGAGAGAATAAAATTTGAATTGATTTCAGCCTTTTTAAGGTCAAAATTTTCATAACATTCAGGAGTATAATCTCTAAAAATTTCATTCATTTTTGTTCAAAATATAGATTGAAATAAACAAAGATGTTCAATGAAATTTAAAATTATGAAACTATTTATTGTTATTTCCATACCATTTATATATCTATTTTATTCTACCAAACAATATTCTCAATCCAATCAATGTAGTCATATACTCGTGTATAGATTCCTGGTATATCAGATATACCACAACCATGGCCAGTTGAAGTAACACCAACTACTTGAAACATGCATTTAATATTGCTGTATTGCAGCAACGGTCCACCAGAATCGCCCTGACATGTATCTTTTGCTTCTGTAGAACCAGCGCATAGTTGTTCCTTTTCAACCAGTCCACGCGGTAGCAGCGAACTTTGTTGAGCAATCACATTACATTTTGTGCTCTTATAGCGATCAAGTGTAACTTTTAACAAGACCTCCGAATTAGCAGTAGAAAAAGATGTTGAACCCCAGCCAACAGCTATGAAACGATTAAATTGCTCACCATTTTCAATTGGCAGACATGCTGGTAGAACGTATTCCGAAAAATTGGCTGTGCCATTTAACTCCACCAAACCTATGTCATAATAGCCATATTGATATTTGTAGTTTGGATGCGAAATATATTGTTTAACGTCATAATCAACAGGCATTGCATCATCAGTATCAGTATCGAATACAAGATCTCCAAGACGTACGACGTTTACTTCTTCCCTGAAAAAAAAGCCTCAACATAATTTCTTTTTAAGTACTACAACACGTTTTTTGTATTATATTATATCGATAGAAGTTGCCAAAGCTTGTATACAAAATATCAAAAAAAGGCTTCGAGAATTTCTGTCCAGTTACTAGCAGGTAAGGGAGATATAGAACACTCTCGATTATATTTACACTTGGTTATATTGAGCCTCGATGACAAGTACACCTTGAAAGTAATATGAACGCGCGATTATAATTTTTTATTAGTCCTTAAACTTGAGTTGAGCAGAGAGTTTACTGTAATAGGTTAAAACCATTTTTTTTGAACTTTGATCTACATTATCTTGCTTATGCCCAAGCTCAAGTAAGCTTACAATTGCTGGCTTAGTGTGATGCATATAAATACTATCTGTGCTGAATTCTAATAAAGCCAATTTTTTTTCAAAATATATGGCTTCTGTAATTGTCGATAAGTGTAGTTATCGATAGTACCTATTTCGACAGCCTTTCAAAATTGTCTCAAGCCCATCTGTATGCAAGTTTTCAACTAAAAACTTTAGCTTGGAATAGGTCTTAGATTGGTAGAATTCAGATTTTGGTGCGCCTGTTAAAATCTGAATGAACTCCATACAAAAAAGAAGCTACTCTACTCAACATTTAGCGTTAAATTATCAGCATACTCACGAATCTTCAAAACAATGAGCAGCTGTCAATACAAATGTAGAGCTTATCAAAGTTCCACCACAAAACCAAGATGTTTTCTGTCCAACACCCGGTGTGTTACCCAATCTGGCCATATGTGGGAATTCCTTTGGCTTAGCAGCGGTACCGCCAACAATAAGTGGTGTATGTGGTGCACAAGTGTCGACACGATTTTCCATTTCTACACCGCCAAATACCAAACCGCCATATGTGTAAACTTTTTCAAAAACTAAACTCTTATAATGCTGGCACACTAAATGAAACAAAAAAAGCAAAGAGAAACAACAGAATTAAATATTAAAAATTAAGAGAGCCAATTTCAATGTTCTTTTTTTTGAGTTTAAACTTACTGCTTTCATGTTTCCTTAGAGACGGTTTGGGTGTTGTTGTTGATCTGAAAACTGCAAAATGTAATGATGTGTTAGAAATGCTCTGTTTAAGTATTAAATTATCTGCTATTATTAAATGAGCTAAATTTGTATGTACATTTAGGCAGGCCTGTGCGCAGAAATCATCTAAGGGGGGGGGGGGTTTAACTCGGATATTTCATGCCAGGCTATGAAGCTCGAAAAAAAAGTATTTTTGATTACAAAGCATACAAAAATTGGCTGAAACTTTGCAGAAGTTTACTTTACGGTTTATGGAACCATTTCAGATTAGGAGACCTTAACATTTCAAACAATCGATTTTTTCTTATCGTCTTAATGCACATACATTCATAAGTTCTGACTCGGTAATTAGTTATCATTGTGCAAGAGGCTAGTTCTGCCGAGTCCGTTAAGCTGATCTTCAGATACTGTTGGTCTGAGGTAGGGTCTTAAACGACGTCGCATGTAAAAGTTGTCACAGCATTTGCTCACGAACAGACAAAAGCTTATAAAACTTTACCAACAAGGGCACAACAGGTTTCAGGAGGTATTTAGTTGGAAAAAATTTTGAAGCAATATATACTTAGCAACACTTTGAATTTCTTATGCTTCTTCCAAGATAAGGTTTTCTTACTGAAAAAACAGGATACTTAAATGACAATTTTTGCTTTGATCTGTTTTGTGAAATATCGGAAGTTGTGAATGTACTTCCAAAAATTACTACGAGTATAAGCTGCGAAACTTTTAACTGATCTCAATAAAATGGGCACCACTTGAAAGGTATATACATACATAAGCAAACTTTCAAGTGCATAATTTATTATACCTTTTATACATATTTGATATTTTCATAAAATTTTTAATTTTTCTTTTCAAAAAAAATGATTTCTTTTTTGTTTTTTCGTAAGAGTCGCAGGTCTTTTAGCTATTCATGTAAGTGAAAAGATATTCTCAATAAAAGTCTATGTAAAAAAGTTTCCAATTGGGGGGGGTTTAGAACCCCCAAAACCCCGCCCTGCGCACGGACCTGCATTTAGGAGTGTTATAGAAATGTAGGTTTCTATAAGTTTTGAAATTAAATGCAGTTCGATGGGATTGCATCAGTGAGCGTGACACCTCCCATATTAACAAAAAGTGGCAAACATTATTAACAGTGAGCTATTAATGTTTTTAAACCTCTTTCGACTAATTTTAACATTTTTCATATCCGTATTTTTTATTCTTGTTGCCTTTTTCACACTTTCTCACAGTTTTAATTTTTTTAGACTCTTGCAAATTTTTAAAATATTTTCTATAGTTTTCGACCTACTCAACCTCATTACACGTTTTTTTTTATATATTCTCGACTTGTACTTAGTAAGTCCTCTGGTACTCAAAATAAAAATTGAACTTACTCACATATTAGCTGCGATACTGCAGGTTGAATTTGCCAGTATATGCAGATCAATAAAATGATTGAATGCCTTAAAAGATATGAAAGTGCCATCTTACAAACAATCTGTAGTTGTTTTTTTTAACGCCACATGGGTTATGCCTCGTCAGACACTAATAATCGACTGAATCAATGCTCATCGCTCGTCTGAAGTTAACAGAGTAACATGCAATTTATTCTATGAAATCACAATCAAAGAGAGTGAAAATCTATATGTACTATACTTATATAATAATTATAAATTCAATTGAACGGCAGTTATCACATTTGGCGACAAAGCATTGTTATGGGAAAGTTCTGGGTGTAGAAAACATTATTCAATGGGGATACTTAAAGATTACCAAAAACAAATATTTTTTATTTGGTTGAAAATTTCAAAGAAAGTCAAATGTGGTTTGGGAAAAGATTAAAAACGGTTGAAAAATTCGAAAATAGTTGAATAGTAGGTCATTCGATAAAAGTTGAATCACGTTGAAAAAGCCAAAAAAAGTTGCATGAGGTTGCATGTCGAAAAGTAGGTATTCGGCCTACTTCCTCCGTAGAGACTTTGACAGCAGTGAATTTTTCTTGCATGTTGGACTGCTTAGAGGTGAAGAGGCATGTTTCGTTGGCATCGGTAAGTTCTACTAGATGCTTGTTGAAAGTTTACTGATTTCCACACTTGAAGCTTAGAACTCTGTTGAGAACATCGTCCAGTTCTATCAGAAACAAGATTGTTGACAACAGACAACACACGATACACACTCAAAATGATCAGAAAATATTCGTATTGTGCCTTGATGGGGTAAGCAAACTTGTGTGTTGCAACTCATATATTCAATGCATCCCAGATACAATTACGGTCGAAGCTAACAAAAGCGGCACTGTATGTCGATGATGGATAAATGTAATGAAGCCCGCCATTCATTATGTGGTCTACGATAATACGAAGGTAGTTAATTTGTTCAGCACTCGATCTATTTGGGCGACAGGCTGCCTGTTCTTTCCGATGAAGCGGTTCAGTGACCTATTCGACTTGCAAAGTAATACAACGCGGCTCTACTAACTGCTAATGACTGCCATCTCAAAACCAATGAAGACTACTTGCATGTAGAGGCAAAAACGACTAAGTTCAGGGAACACAACGTAATTATTTTTACGTAAATTTTGCTTGCCCATCATCTGGAATACCAACCCCAGGGAATGATGAACAACCATGATAGAACGCTGCTACCATGAATAAATGAGATATATGGCGGTCAGTTAGTGCCAATTTCTTTTTTGTTATTCTCAAAAATCCGCTTTTGTGTACCTGTGCCGTTTTCGGTTCAATATATAGCTGTGTAACAAAAATGAAATCTAGTTCTTTATTTGAAATATATTTCAATAATAAAAATAAATTTCTTTTAATTTAATTTGGTTTCACCAAACGATGCTTTCGATCCAATTAACGTAGCTATATACTCGCGTGTATATACCTGGAACATTAGGTATACCACAACCACCAATGCCTGTTGAAGTTACACCAATGACTTGATAGACACATTTAAATTGGTTGTGAAACTGCAGCAAAGGTCCACCAGAATCACCAGTACAAGTATCTTTTTTTTCTGCAGAGCCAGCGCAAAGCTGCGTATTTTCATTCAGTCCACGCGGCAATGTTGATGCACGACTGGCAAACTGGTTACATTTCACGCCACTGTATTGCTCAAGTGTAACTTTCATTAAACTATTTGTATTGATATCAAAGAGATCTGTTGATCCCCAGCCGACAGCTAAAAAACGCTTATACTCTTCACCTGTGCTTAACGGTAGGCAAGCAGGCATCACGTATTCACTCAATGTTACCACACCATCGATTTGAACCAAACCGATATCATGATAATCTAAATTTTTATTATATCTTGGGTATGGCAAATTTTGCTTTACATAATAATCAATTGGACGTGCATCATCTTCGTTCGACTCGAAGACAAGTTCCCCAAGACGTACACGGTTCACTTCGATCCTATGGAGTGAATAAAAGAAAAAATTTAGTGAGTTGAGATAAACATATTTTTATTAAGAATCAATGCCATCTCTGTGCATTTTTTGAACCCTATTTATATACTTAGTGAACGCGATTCTTCCAGAAATCCATTAGACACTAAAAAAAGAAACTCATAAAAGTTGACACAGCTGCCTTCGATAGCATATATGAAGAGTCAATTTGGAGCACATAGGAAACAAGTCACATTTATATTAAACTGGTGTCAAACACCAAACACTGCAAATCATGCGACCCAAGAAGGTCACTGTCTCCAAATATGCAAAATGTTATTCGGATTGGCTTTGGATATTACCTCTCAAGCGTCAAAATTCTATTATTACCCGTGATGGTACATATGAGTTATGTATACCGAGACCCTGTTATGTTATAAGAATTATGTGACCTCAAAAAAACTCAAAAACACCTAAAAGCCAAACCTTTTTTTTAATTAAATAAAAATTTTCCACCTTGAGATTCGCCCCGGATGACGAATGTGTTGGGTACGTCACTGCCAACATAGCTTTTATTTAAAATGAGATTAAGTTTTAGGACAAGAAGCTCAGTACAAAATATATTATTTAATTTTGATCTATTCCAAAAACGCAAACAAAGGCATTATGTAAATCTAATAATATAATTATAGTATTAACACATACATTGCTGTTTATAAAGAATTTGAGGCTTTGTTTGTTTTGAGTTTTGGTTAGCTAGCTATCAATCTGACCCCCAGAAGATTAAATACCAAGTACAAGTTTAGTAAACTGCTGGCAGTCTTCGATTATAGTAATACTTTGTATCTACTGCGAAGAAGTATGAAACAGAGTGAAGTACATAAGCTGACCAGAAAAAATAAAGAATTACTACTGGGATCCGCAAGATAGCAGAAGCAATATTGAGTTGTACTAGACTTGAAGGAACTGGCAAAGCGCAGAGCTAGTTGGAAAAATAGTAAGAACATTTTTCGGAAACCATCAACTTCCAATATCAACTGCTAGCATTTGCCATACTACAGCATTGCCTGAGGGAAGATCAAATCAACTAGCCTCGTACCTACATTTAAGATTCCCCGGAGTTCACCGCTAAGTTTATGTACAGTGCTCTAATAAAAAATTTGAAAGAAAAACATTTATCGCAGACTGGCTCTTGGGAACCTCAACAAGGTTCAAAAATCTCAAAAATTAAGCTTTACATAACAGGTTGCCTGCTGTCACTCATTTTTTTTCTGATAGTACTGGACGATGTTTTCAAAAGAGATCTAGGCTTTACAATTCGTGCCATTCAATGAATTTTCTGTGAGTATTTGTAAAATTGCGGCACATGCCTCCACTAACAGTCAATGCGATATGTAAGATATGCCATCAGGTTCTCTTCAAAAGAGAAGGATACAGGAGAATAAATATAGAGGGCGCCTAGTAACTATATGTATATATAGACAATTTTTGTTGAAATTTTGAAGGACTCTTTCTGTATGCTTTCGTCTTTATAAACTTCAAAGTATTCGAAAGTCTTTGCGAATAAATCGTTACTTCCGTGCTCAAGTGTCCTAAGCCAAAAAACTATGAAACGGAGAAAGTTAGTCTGCGTTTAAATAAATTTAAGTTTATCAGCGGTAAAAAGAATCAGTTGTTTTTATTACATCGGAAATTGTTACTCAATTCTGTTCGGGTACAGTTTTCTCTTGGTAAGCGAATAACTTCAAACGCTCTTGTGTTTCAATTATTGGTAATTCTTACTAGAAAAGTGCCCGAATACGCCTGATTTTTACATAGAGAAGTTCTTTGGTTCTTTTTTGATCGGAAGTGATCAGCTATATGTTCTTATATTTTTCATTTGACAAAGTCTTAGCATACTGAAATAATATTTGTCACAAAGTCCTCAACACGTAGATAGCTATCAAATTTTTCATTTTGCAACTTTCGAAGTAAAAACATACTCACTCGTTATAGAAACAATGTGCCGCAGTCAGAACAAATCGTTTGCTGATCAAAGTACCACCACAAAACCAAGTAGTTTTAATTCCATCCTCGGTATTACCGAGCCTGGCCATGTGTGGAAATTCTCTTGCTTTCGCAGTAGTACCGCCAACAATAAGAGGCGTTGATGGCTGACAGTTGTCAACAACATTTCGTATTTCAGGAGCGTCTGCTATGAAAGCGCTAAATGTATAAGTTTTTTCATACACTTCGCTCTTATATTCTTGGCACACTAAGCGAATGAAGAGAAAAATTCATTAAAATTTTAAAATATTAAAACATCTAAGCGGCCTCTTACTCACTTTGTATATGTTTTCTTAAAACAGGTCTGTCTGTGATAAATTAAAAATAATAATTAAGTAATTAGTCAATGTTTCTAGAATATTAATATGATAAGTGCTACATACGTCAATAAGCCAAAATGAATAAAAATAGATTTTTCTTAAAATTTAAAAAAAAAATCGATATTTTCAAAAAAATTCAACTATTATTTCAACATTTTCTAACGTTTGACTTAAGCAACAACTTTATTGTAAAACAAAACTTTTTAAGTCAAAGCAATTGCAATTTTTCTTCATCAGAGCCCATTGAATTCAACCTACCTTGCTGCAAGCAAACAGTTTGAATCTGTAAAAATATGCAGATCAATGATATCAAAGAATTTTCTAAAAGAAACGGAGACATCTTCAAAGTTTTTTTTTTATTTAAAAATTGTCGTTATTTCACTAAGCCAACAAGTCAGCCACTAACTTTCCGCTAACGCGTTTTATCACGTGCGAGACCACAAAAAAACTGAAACAATGTTGATCTAAGCTTGGCTGATTGACCTGTGTTGCAAAGTTGCTATTCTACCAGAATACGATCAAAGAGAGTAGCCAAATTTAAGCAAAAAAAAAAATTACAATTTTGATTTGAATATTTGATAGTATTTGGCACTCAGTCGACAAGAATAGCGCATAGCCGGTTCATTTTGTTGTGACAGTGGAATTCACATATGGGCCAAGAAGTACTTGCTGTGCGATTTAAATATTTTGTAAAAAGTAAAAATATTTTGAGCGTAAATGCCGACGTAAGTGAATACTAAATCAGAAACAAATAGGCAGCGGCTAAACATTTTTCCAAAAGAACATCTAAAAAACTTAGTGTAATAAAAGTCAGGTTACGGCCGCATACAAATTCGGTTGCTCTAATGAAATTTGAAGACATCAAAAATCTAAATATTTCTAAAATAGTTCTGTTTTATCATTAGGCCACTAAGCGCCTGTTTTATTGCTAAATGATATAAGATATATGTACATACCAATGAATTGTCTTATGGTCATTAGATCAAAACGCCCATCATTCGTAAAAAATAAAAGACTCGTGAACAAATGTTATATTTCGATTAAGATGGAAATCAACAAAAATGTTCGATGAAATTTAAAATTATAAAATTATTTATTGCTATTTCCATACCATTTATATATCTATTTTATTCTACCAAACAATATTCTCAATCCAATCAATGTAGTCATATACTCGCGTGTAGATTCCTGGTATATCAGATATACCACAACCATACCCATTGGAAGTAACACCAACTACTTGAAACATGCATTTAATATTGCTGTATTGCAGCAACGGTCCACCAGAATCGCCCTGACACGTATCCTTTGCTTCAATAGAACCAGCGCATAGTTGTTCCTTTTCAACCAGTCCACGCGGTAGCAGCGAACTTTGTTGAGCAATCACATTACATTTTGTGCTATTATAGCGATCAAGTGTAACTTTTAACAAGACCTCCGAATTAGCAGTAGAAAAAGATGTCGAACCCCAGCCAACAGCTATGAAACGATTAAATTGCTCACCATTTTCAATTGGCAGACATGCTGGTAGAACGTATTCCGAAAAATTGGCTGTGCCATTTAACTCCACCAAACCTATGTCATAATAGCCATATTGATATTTGTAGTTTGGATGCGAAATATACTGTTTAACGTCATAATCAACAGGCATTGCATCATCAGTATCAGTATCGAATACAAGATCTCCAAGACGTACGACGTTTACTTCTTCCCTGAAAAAAAAGCCTCAACATAATTTCTGTTTAAGTACTACAACACGTTTTTTGTATTATATTATATCGATAGAAGTTGCCAAAGCTTGTATACAAAATATCAAAAAAAGGCTTCGAGAATTTCTGTCCAGTTACTAGCAGGTAAGGGAGATATAGAACACTCTCGATTATATTTACACTTGGTTATATTGAGCCTCGATGACAAGTACACCTTGAAAGTAATATGAACGCGCGATTATAATTTTTTATTAGTCCTTAAACTTGAGTTGAGCAGAGAGTTTACTGTAATAGGTTAAAACCATTTTTTTTGAACTTTGATCTACATTATCTTGCTTATGCCCAAGCTCAAGTAAGCTTACAATTGCTGGCTTAGTGTGATGCATATAAATACTATCTGTGCTGAATTCTAATAAAGCCAATTTTTTTTCAAAATATATGGCTTCTGTAATTGTCGATAAGTGTAGTTATCGATAGTACCTATTTCGACAGCCTTTCAAAATTGTCTCAAGCCCATCTGTATGCAAGTTTTCAACTAAAAACTTTAGCTTGGAATAGGTCTTAGATTGGTAGAATTCAGATTTTGGTGCGCCTGTTAAAATCTGAATGAACTCCATACAAAAAAGAAGCTACTCTACTCAACATTTAGCGTTAAATTATCAGCATACTCACGAATCTTCAAAACAATGAGCAGCTGTCAATACAAATGTAGAGCTTATCAAAGTTCCACCACAAAACCAAGATGTTTTCTGTCCAACACCCGGTGTGTTACCCAATCTGGCCATATGTGGGAATTCCTTTGGCTTAGCAGCGGTACCGCCAACAATAAGTGATGTATGTGGTGCACAAGTGTCGACACGATTTTCCATTTCTACACCGCCAAATACCAAACCGCCATATGTGTAAACTTTTTCAAAAACTAAACTCTTATAATGCTGGCACACTAAATGAAACAAAAAAAGCAAAGAGAAACAACAGAATTAAATATTAAAAATTAAGAGAGCCAATTTCAATGTTCTTTTTTTTGAGTTTAAACTTACTGCTTTCATGTTTTCTTGGAGACGATTTGGGTGTTGTTGTTGATCTGAAAACTGCAAAATGTAATAATTTGTTAATAATTTTCTGTTTATTAAATTATTAACATTTAAATGGAATTTACTTACATGTTTCCTGCGATACGGCAGCTTGAATCTGCCAACATATGTAGATCAATAAAATTACTGAATGTTTTAAAAGATATGAAAGCGACATCTTACGATCGTTGTATACAAAATGCGTTATGTCTCGTCAGATACTTATAATCGACTGAATCAATGCTCAGCGCTCATCTGAAGTTAACAGAGTAACTTGCAATTAATTCTACCAAATCACGATCAAAGAGAGTGTAGTCTATAATGAAAGTATAAATTTGATTGAACGGCAGGTACCTAATTTGTTCAGCACTCAAAAGTCATTGCCGTTACGTTTGGCGGCAAAGGCCTTCTTAAGGGTAAGCAAGTTTTGGCTAAAAATATTATTTAAAGGGGATAGTTACACTAAAAGCAATATTTTTTATTTTGTTGAAAAATTCAATTCAAAGAAAGTGGTTGAAAATATCGAAAAAAAAGTTTAGAAAAGATGAGCATGTCGATGTAAACTGAAAAAATTAAAAAACTAAACAAAAGTTGAAAGCATTAAAAAAATTTTTTGAATTTGAAATAAGTTGATAATTCTAAAAAAAAGTTTATTTAATTCGAAAATGTTGAATAATTAAAGAAAAAACAAAAATTAAAAAATGTTAAAATGATTGAAAACCTGAAAAAAAATTGAAATGGTTAAAAAAAATTAAAAAATGTTTAACATATTTTCGAATATTTAAGCAAACTTTTCACTTTTTTCGAAACCATAACGTTCTCC
The DNA here is from genome assembly GCA_963680825.1 of Meiosimyza decipiens. Lineage (NCBI taxonomy): Eukaryota > Metazoa > Arthropoda > Insecta > Diptera > Lauxaniidae > Meiosimyza > Meiosimyza decipiens. The sequence continues at coordinate 7,750,584 of OY804259.1, read as the reverse complement.
AAATAAGCATTATGAGAGCCAGTAACGCCGATATCACTTTCAGGGATAACATTTGAATTTTTCAGCTGAGCTGTCACCTACCCCAGCGCCACCACTGCTGCAATCATTTGTGATTATATTTATTAAAATTTTGTTCAAAGACTCTAAACATAGTCACACAAATCTTAATACAAAAACTGTAAAAAAAAATACTGTAGTACACCAGAAGTGACGTAACAAGGAAGGATTAGCGTAAGGTGTCATCGCTCTGGGCATGGGGAGCGAAAAATAGTCCTCGGTATTCATTAAGATTTGCAATTAATCTTTAAAAATTTGCTTTGATCAGAACAGAGCTTCTTTGTTTAAGTAAAATTTTTAATTGAAAATTTCTGAGAAAATGTTGTTTTTCTTTGTATTGGGCAATCCAAAAAATTTACATTTCGACTCTCCAAAAAATATAAATGTCATTGCAATGATTTCGCATCATATGCTAGTAAAATAAGAGAGAGAGGTAGGGGGTAAGTTTGTTCTCTACCCCAGCCACTAAAAACTGTTCAAGATACGCCACTGCGCACCTGCAGTTTTTTCATGTGCCTGTGTAAATAAATTGAGTTGTTACTTGACTGAAGGGAACTTTTGAAATGTATTATGCTCTTTCAATGGATTTTGCAATACGAATACTAAATTTTAAATATTATTTTCTCAAAATATCAAAGTGATTTGGAAGTGAATGACACAAATTTCATAGGATTTAAACGTAATTTACCCACTAATTATTTTTTTTTGGAAGATAGTCAATTTTGCTTGTACATAAGCTGACGATATATACCATAATCCCAATAACACTACTATACCATCATGTAATCTTTATGTAAATTCTCCATATAGGAAATATTTGATTTGCAGAAGTACCTAACTACTACGTATGTAATTTTAATAACTGTGCATTATTGTGATGACTTTAAAACGACTGATGTACAAACACATATGCATAATTCCGCTGCAGTTCGATCATGATAAGATTGCTGGCTAATACACTCAAGGACTAACACACATGCAAATTTTCTTATTCGTCTTTTCTCTTTTTCCTATAGAGAGAATTTCGTATGAACTTCACTAATCGTCGATTGCAACAGTGGTATTGTACTTAAAACGGTGTTATGACGTACCGTATGTTAGAAGTGATATAACATGTGCTTGAATTAATTAATTAACATGATTTTGTGAGCACGTTAGTAACTGTTTTGGCACGATTCGTTTGTTTGTGTATAAATTATAAAATTGTCTTTAGGTTGACTTTGGCAAATGTACTACAGTAGAATCTCGCTAATCCGATTTCGGCCTTATACGGATACTATAGTAATCCGGATAGGGTGAAAAAGTAAAAATTTTCATTAAGTCCCTTGTAATATGGACCGACTCTAGTTTCGCTAATTCGGATCGCCAGTTATATCGTGCTATAGTCAACAATAGAAATAAATATATTCACACGCTCTAATTTATATTCGTATTTACACTTTATTCCGCCTATTCCTATGTACGCTTTATTTGATACTTCCCTCAAAATTGAACTATGACATTAGATTTATTTGCCATAGATAATCACGTAGCACGGGAAATTTCCGAATATTCCACACTTTATCGGTTTCGCTCGTACACCTTATTTCACCTGCTTCTGCGTGCGCTTCATTTAATTCTTGTAGAACGGGGAATCACACGTGCGAAATGCAACAAAAGAAGTTTTTAAGTCAGTTATTCATCAGAATGGCATCAAAAAGGTCGCATAAAACGTTGATGTTGAAGAACGTCATGAATGAGGCAAGTTCTTGAATGCCATATACAAAACATCTACTTAACCATTTAAAATTTATTACCTTGCTAATTGGCTCCAATTATCCAAATACATATTCAGTTTCAATTAAAAAATAATACAATAGATACAATATTTTATTTATTTATGATTTATTCTATTTACTTGGTACATTCCAAACAATGTTTTCAATCCAATTTACATATATACTAACTCTGACATAAACAGCAGGAACATTTTTAATTCCACATGAACCTTGGCCAAAGGAAGTAATGCCCACTATCTCAAACATGCAACTGAGCTTCCCATGTTGAACAAACAATGGACCACCCGAATCACCTGTACAGGTATCACTTGAATTCACGCGCGATCCAGCACACAATTGACTACGGATATGAAGTCCTTGATCCAAACGCATCGGTAAATCGACTTTTTTTTGACATTCCTCATCATCAAAACGTTCAAGTCCAACTTTCTGCAAGTATGTTGAACCTGCTCCTGCCGTCTTCGTGGCACCCCAACCAGCGGCAGTGAAATACATGTAGTTTGTACCATTGCTTGAAGGCAGACAAGCTGGTACTACATACTGGTTCAGATCTGCTTCTTTGTCGAGCTCAACTAACACAATATCATTGTAGTTTTTTTGAAAATTATATGCAGGATGTGTTATGTAATTTTTTATAACAAAGTCCTGTGTTAGCGTCTTGTCAGAATCGGTACTGTAATCAAGCTCGCCAAGACGGACACGATCAGGTATACTGAAAAGTAAACCAAAAAAGTAGGTTATGTCATTCAAATGAGAAAGTTGCTGCTCTTGAATACTTACGGATCGTCATAAAAGCAATGTGCTGCCGAGAGTACATAGTTCCGACTAATAAGTGAACCACCACACATCCACATTATGGGCTTATCATCTTCTTGTGCTGCTCCTAAAAGCGCCATGTGTGGGAATTCGCGTGGTGCAGCTCTAGTGCCACCAACTATAAACGCTTGAGGATCGCATTTTGAATAGACGCGATCATTGTAGGCAATACACTCTGAAATTGTTCAGTTATATAAATTGTAAGGAAAAGCAGAAAACACACCAAATTTCGGTAGCTCATTTACATACCTCGTTCATGATACTTTAGCGTGTTAGGATCGGCTGTTGGCCCACCAAATCTAGAGAGAATTTTAACGGGGCAACATACCGTGGATGTGGTGAGATTGCAAAATTTAATGCGACTGAATACGGCACTGAAGTTGTTTTTGTATGGTGGACATGCTGAAATCGTCGTGCATGCACCTGATGAAGCTGCGCATTCATTCCCTGTTAAATAAAAAATTAAAAATTATGTATGTATACATTAGGGTGTTTCTTGTAAAATCTACTATAAATAATATTGAAGTTTAATGAGTACCAAATATCAAGTGACACCAAGCTAAAAAGAATAGCAATAGACCAGCCATCAGATTTATAAATTACACAAATAACATAGCTTACCAACAACAAACATTGTTAACAGCACCATAGTATGATACGATCGTACAAAAGTAAAATAGTAGATAAACACCAAAAGTACCGTTATAAGCGTGCAAAAGTGCCATGAAGGGAGTTCTTGCGAAACCAGCAGACGCTCAACATATTTGCGCGAATCAGAGAGCAGTAAAGCCAAATAATTCAAAGTAAAAAATACAATTCTGCCATGCAGTGAAAAATAAAACAGTTATGGCCTAAAAAGTTGTTCCGAATTCATTAGTCAGGAAAATGCTTAGCAAGGCAAGCTAAGGACCTGGCTCAGTACTAGAATTCATGTGAGTAAAGTGACAATGCTTTCAATCGCTGGAAAATTTACAAAATACCTGATCTGTACGCTGAGTTCAAACATATTCGCAAAAAAGTTGTTAAAAAAGTAAAATTAGCCAAAACTAATTATTATAATGAAAAGTTCCGTTCTGCCATTGGAAGTAAACAAACATGGAAAGAAATCCGAAAAATTGGTATTGCCAAAAATTATTATAGCAAATGTGACGCTGATGTTAATGAGTTGAATAATAGCTTTCTTAATATCCCCATGCCTACAACAGAAACGAGACTCTATGAAAGTGCAACCAGTTCAGCTAATAATGGTATTATGTTTTATTTTACTTGTGTTAATCAGCTGGATGTCCTTGAGAGTTTCCTAGCTATCAAGTCGAATGCGGTGGGAATTGATGAAATTCATCCTATATTCATCAAGGCTCTACTACCGGTACTACTGCCCCATTTAACTCATTTATTTAACAGTGTGATAACCACATCATGTTTTCCGAAGCTATGGAAAATGGCCAAGATAATTCCTGTCCCTAAATCATGTAACGAATATCGACCAATAGCCATACTTTCTTTTATTTCTAAGGCATTTGAATTGATTGTGCAGAAATAAATCAGTAAATATTTAAATGACAACTCGTTGATGACTGAAAGACAGTCGGGATTCAGAGCTAAGCGGAGTTGCCCAACAGCGTTAATTGACGTTTCGGAAGAAATACGACTTGTTATAGATCGTAATAAAGTGAGTTTCTTAGTCCTTGTGAAATTGTTTAACTTTTCTCCTATCTTTCTCTATCTTTTCTCCCTGTCACTAGAGGTGTACCACAGGGCTCGGTGTTGGGGCCTTTGCTCTTTGCTATATATGTTAATGATCTCCCACAGGTCTTGAGAAATTGTAATGTCCATATGTACGCAGATGATGTACAATTGTATGTAAGCTGCGCAAATGATGAAATACATTCTTGTGTGAATGAACTTAACAATAATCTTAAATCTGTACAACACTGGGCATCGAAAAATGGATTGTGCCTAAACCCAAGGAAGTCGAAGTGTATTGTTATAACTAGAAAATCTATTAATAATCGATCTTTACCAAAACTCGAACTTAATAATTGTCACATTGAGTATGTGGACACTGCAAAAAATTTGGGGGTAATATTTAATAGGACGCTATCTTGGAATAACCATATTTATAATAGCATTGGTAAGGTCTATGGGATGCTCAGAGCATTATGGTCAACGCAACATTTTACACCACTACACATAAGAATACTTCTGGCAAAAACATATCTCACTCCAATCATACTATATGGCTGTGAAATTTTTGCCGATTGTGACTCAGTAAGTAGAAGGAGACTTAATGTTATGTTTAACAATTTTGCACGATACGTGTTTGCCTTGAAGCGGTACGATCATGTCCCGCAGCATGCTAAAAAGATATATGGCATTACTTTTGACAACTTGCTTAAATCTCGTTGTATTATCCTTCCGCATAAGCTAATACTGAACCGTCTTATTTATATGATAGACTTGTATTTTCTCGTTCAAATAGAAATACGATACTGATTTCATTCCAACACTCTTGCCTGACATCTGAACGTCAATTTTACATACATTCTATTCGTCTGTGGAACGCACTTCCTCAATATTTGAGATCAATAAGTAGCGCAATAAATTTCAAAAAGTAATTACTCACTCACTTTTCTTTGATGCAATAAGGCTTAATTTAATTAATTAAATAATATTACTATAGACTGTAATTATATTTCAAATCTTCATGGACTTATTATTATTATAATTAAAATCTCGTTAGAGTTATGATTTTTTATGTTTTTTTTTATGTTTTTTATGTGGTTTTCTCTTCATGTTTATATTTAAATTTATGTTTATGGAACTAATAACTACAGTTTAAGTTTTGACTGTATATGATAATGTTGGCTATGTGAGTTACTAGTGGTGTAATTATAAGATTTTATATCTTGTTCCACTATATATTCAAGAAAAAAAAAATAACTAAATAACAAAGTGCTCAAAACGATAAGAAGTTTGCAACAACTTTGCTCCAGGAAATATTAATATATAATTAATATTTTCGCTAATACCTTGGACATATATCGCTTATTTTAGCATACCTAGTTCGGATTAGCTATAATCATTCTACTCAGACATCGAAAAATCAAGCACTACTAGGAAATATTTGATACATAATTAGTAATATGGTTCACAAACCCTACTCTCAGTGCCAGTTTAAGATTTTGCGTCTCCCGGGCTAAAAACTTAAAAGGGACCCCTACAGCAAACATAAAAAACTTTATGTTAAAAATAAAAAAGCTTATAATTTTACGAATAAAAAATATCCTGCTTTCCTTTATTCCATGAAAACATCCATAAATTCACAAAACATCTTGCCATATTGTGGGCTCCTCAGAGCTCAACCCTTCCTTCTGCCGCTCCTTTAATGCCTTGTTCCAGCACTATTTGGGGGCCCTCTTGAGCTCGGGCTATAGCCTTCTCTAACTTAATTCAGCGCTGACAAATCTGGAGAATACATTGGATATCGAAATCTAAAGACGTTTGATTTTCTAAGAAAACTATTTCCTAAAACTTTCTTTAATTATATTTTAAATAAAGTTCTCAGCAGCTCCTTGGAGAGCTACAAACAGATAAACTACTTGAACATCAAAATGCACCTTCTCCTGTCATCAATCAGAAACTCGCTCCACCAAGCTACGCAGAACTAAGTCAAGCTGTTTAAATGTTTTGGCAGTATGCATGAATCGAATTCTAACACTGTTGAGTCGAAAATTTGTCTGACGACGGGTGAACATCAACTCAATTTGTCTAATGTAAAAAGAATGTGATCCACCTTAACATTTGGACCTACTATTGAATTTGTAATGAAACGTCTTAATTAATATTTTGAAATATATAATTTATTTGCTAGATGTAAGAACGTAATCTCAGTAGCATCACATAAGCCCGAAGAGATAATGATCTTTCAAAATGTGAATTCAAAGATGAACTCGTGTTTCAATTTAACAACATCACTTTTGTTTTGTTTTTGTATTTGTAATTATTCGCTGCTTACTTGAAACTTGTATTTGCTGTTGACTTAGAGACGTCAGGTGAAGAACACAGATTAATTGTAAAAGTAGAATATTTTTCATTCTTTAGATATGAAATCACGGCAATTCAGAACTTGCACCGTAGAGCGGCAATTTAAGACTGATAATTTCAAGAGTACGAAGTATCTCGTCTTGTCACTTCGTGCTGCTGATTCTCAGTGAGATATTGCTTCACAAAGACATCAATTTTGACTCCCTAAGCTAAGCCGAGCTTAAACCAAAAATAGAGAGTGACTTAGCAAAAGACAAAATTTTAAGAGCGAACGCATTAAATCAAAGAGAAAATTTGCATTTATCAACTTTGATTTCGTTATCAATTACAATTTTCAAGTTGAAATTATGCATCTTGATCAATAGCATTATTATTTATATGATTTAATTTCTGAATTTTGCAAGTCAAATTATTTCATTTTTCAAGTTCGTTGCTTGGTTTTAATTTTTATTACTTTTTGATGTACGAACATTTCTACGGGCGGATATGCAATGACGCTACAACCCCTCAGCATTCTTCAACCTCTTTAACACTTTCGAAATTATTGAAAACTTTTCGACCTGCTCAAAATTTTGAATTTCCTCAACATTTTCCAACATATGTATACAACATTTGTTGATGTTGAAGAACGTCATGAATGAGGCAAGTTCTTGAATGCCATATACAAAACATCTACTTAACCATTTAAAATTTATTACCTTGCTAATTGGCTCCAATTATCCAAATACATATTCAGTTTCAATTAAAAAATAATACAATAGATACAATATTTTATTTATTTATGATTTATTCTATTTACTTGGCACATTCCAAACAATGTTTTCAATCCAATTTACATATATACTAACTCTGACATAAACAGCAGGAACATTTTTAATTCCACATGAACCTTGGCCAAAGGAAGTAATGCCCACTATCTCAAACATGCAACTGAGCTTTCCATGTTGAACAAACAATGGACCACTCGAATCACCTGTACAGGTATCACTTGAATTCACGCGCGATCCAGCACACAATTGACTACGGATATGAAGTCCTTGATCCAAACGCATTGGTAAATCGACTTTTTTTTGACATTCCTCATCATCAAAACGTTCAAGTCCAACTTTCTGCAAGTATGTTGAACCTGCTCCTGCCGTCTTCGTGGCACCCCAACCAGCGGCAGTGAAATACATGTAGTTTGTACCATTGCTTGAAGGCAGACAAGCTGGTACTACATACTGGTTCAGATCTGCTTCTTTGTCGAGCTCAACTAACACAATATCATTGTAGTTTTTTTGAAAATTATATGCAGGATGTGTTATGTAATTTTTTATAACAAAGTCCTGTGTTAGCGTCTTGTCAGAATCGGTACTGTAATCAAGCTCGCCAAGACGGACACGATCAGGTATACTGAAAAGTAAACCAAAAAAGTAGGTTATGTCATTCAAATGAGAAAGTTGCTGCTCTTGAATACTTACGGATCGTCATAAAAGCAATGTGCTGCCGAGAGTACATAGTTCCGACTAATAAGTGAACCACCACACATCCACATTATGGGCTTATCATCTTCTTGTGCTGCTCCTAAAAGCGCCATGTGTGGGAATTCGCGTGGTGCAGCTCTAGTGCCACCAACTATAAACGCTTGAGGATCGCATTTTGAATAGACGCGATCATTGTAGGCAATACACTCTGAAATTGTTCAGTTATATAAATTGTAAGGAAAAGCAGAAAACACACCAAATTTCGGTAGCTCATTTACATACCTCGTTCATGATACTTTAGCGTGTTAGGATCGGCTGTTGGCCCACCAAATCTAGAGAGAATTTTAACGGGGCAACATACCGTGGATGTGGTGAGATTGCAAAATTTAATGCGACTGAATACGGCACTGAAGTTGTTTTTGTATGGTGGACATGCTGAAATCGTCGTGCATGCACCTGATGAAGCTGCGCATTCATTCCCTGTTAAATAAAAAATTAAAAATTATGTATGTATACATTAGGGTGTTTCTTGTAAAATCTACTATAAATAATATTGAAGTTTAATGAGTACCAAATATCAAGTGACACCAAGCTAAAAAGAATAGCAATAGACCAGCCATCAGATTTATAAATTACACAAATAACATAGCTTACCAACAACAAACATTGTTAACAGCACCATAGTATGATACGATCGTACACAAGTAAAATAGCAGATAAACACCAAAAGTACCGTTATAAGCGTGCAAAAGTGCCATGAAGGGAGTTCTTGCGAAACCAGCAGACGCTCAACATATTTGCGCGAATCAGAGAGCAGTAAAGCCAAATAATTCAAAGTAAAAAATACAATTCTGCCATGCAGTGAAAAATAAAACAGTTATGGCCTAAAAAGTTGTTCCGAATTCATTAGTCAGGAAAATGCTTAGCAAGGCAAGCTAAGGACCTGGCTCAGTACTAGAATTCATGTGAGTAAAGTGCTCAAAATGACAAGTTTGCAATAACTTTGCTTCAGGAAATATTAATATATAATTAATATTTGGGCTAATCACTACAAGGAAATATTTAATACATAATTGGTAATATTGTTCGCAAGCCCTACTCTCAGTGCCAGTTTAAGATTTTGCGTCACCCAGGGATAATAGCCCTCTCTAACTTAATTCAGCGCTGACAAATCTGGAGAACACATTGGATATCGAAATCTAGTGACGTTTGATTTTCTAAGAAAAACTTTTTCCTAAAACTTTCTTTAATTATATTTTAAATGAAGTTATTTTTCAAAATGTGAATTCAGAGATTGTGTTTCAATTTATCAACATCACTTTTTCTTTGTTTTGTTTTGTTTTTGTATTTGTAATTATTCGCTGCTTACTTGAAACTTGTATTTGCTGTTGACTTAGAGACGTCAGGTGAAGAACACAGATTGATTGTAAAAGTAGAATATTTTTCATTCTTTAGATATGAAATCACGGCAATGCAGAACTTGCACCGTAGAGCGGCAATTAAAGACTGATAATTTCAAAAGTACGAAGTATCAATTTTCAAGTTGAAATGATGCATATTGATCAATATTTTAATATTTATATGATTTAATTTTTAAATTTTGCAAGTCAAATTATTTGATTTTTCAAGTTCGTTGCTTGGTTTTAATTTTTATTACTTTTTGATATATGAACATTCCTACGGGCGGATAAGCAATGACGCTACAACCTCTTAGCATTTTTCAACCTCTTCAACATTTTTCGAACTTTCCAATATTTTTCGAAATATTCAACAGGCATTTTTGAACTTTTATAACATTTTTCGACCTTCTCTACATTTTTCATAATGATATTATTTTTGACTTTTGCAACCTTTTCAACATTCTGGAATTTTGGTACATTTTTTGACTTTCTTAACATTTTTCGACTTTTTCAAAATTTATGGACATTTTCAACATATTCGATAAGCTAAAAAATATCATGGAAAGTTATTTTTTTTTAAATAATAACAGTTTTAATGAAATTTCCTTGGACTATCGACTTCTAAAATTATCTTGAGTTCATTATTTATGTCTATTTTTATTTATCGAACATATGGAATTCCTAGCACGGATTGACCGTATCTGTATTCTTATTGCATACTGAATATAAAAGCGACTTTGTTGTTCGAATAGGAAAATTTTCAAAAGGCTAGACCATAGCAAAAGAGCCTTTCATTTTAATCGACTTTGAATTTCAAACCTTTTTTCTTTCTCCCTCTCTGACATACGCCATGCGAGTCTATTATACGCCTTCTTATTTCACCTATAAATATTTGCATAATCCTTGCTAAGAATAAATAATAATTTTTTCTGCATTTGATGTGAATAATTTGAGCCGATTTGAAATTAAAAGAATTTAAAAAGTTTGACCAGAGCGAGCGACCGTTTGTGTGACTAACATATCAAGTGCTTGTGGTATTCTTGCCACTTGTTGCATAAATCCTCTTCAGTGTCAATAACACTGTAAAGCTTTGAGAATGTGAATTGGTAATAATGTTTCGGGTATGAAACATTTTCGAGTTTTTCAACATTTTTCGAACTCGATAACATTGAAAAATGTTTGAGAAATGCACAATTCGAAAAAATGTTGAAAAAACCTAAATGATTTTGAAAATGTTGAAAAAGTGACATAAATATTTGGTTAAGTTGAATTTTGCGATTTCTAACATTTTTCAAAAAAATTTTTTTTTGGATTACTTGAATATTTTCATAATTTTACGAATTTTTCAACATTTTCGACTTATTCCAAATTTTTCAACATTTTTCGAATTTCTTAATAGTTTTCGGCATTTTTACCATTTTTGGAGTTTCCAACATTTTCTAAAAATTCAACTTAACCAAATATTTATGTCACTTTTTCAACATTTCCAAGATTTTCAAAATCATTTCGGTTTTTTCAACATTTTTTCGAATTGTGCATTTCTCAAACATTTTTCAAATTAATGAACATTTTTCGACTTTTCAATATATTTTTGGTTTTTCGAATATTATTCACCTTTTTCAACATCGAACGACTTTTTCAATATATCTCGAATTTTTTTAACAATATACGAATTTTTCAACATTTATAAACATTTTTCGATTCTTAATTTTCAACACTTTTTCGGTTTTTCAACTTCTGTAGAAAAATTTTAAACATTTTCAAAATTTTTCTACTTTTTTAAAATTTTTGAACTTCTTCAACACTTTCCGAGGAATCAAGCTATCGAGTTTATTCTGTACTTGCTTATGCATGAAACTGAAACATACATTTTACTTGTACTTGTCATAAATATTTTGTATTCACTTTGTTGCTTTTTTTTTGTTTGTAACTCTACAAAAGCCAATTTGCATGCGGAATATTCTGCATCATTGATCTGAGTCTGGTCAGATTTTCTTTGTGCAGTCCTCAGCAAAGGATATAAATCATCAGCAACTTCTTGGTGTAGTTCTTTCGTTAGTCAGCATTGAACCATTACGGTTCGGTCATAGTGGTGAAAAGTTCAAATTATTACCTATGAAGTTCGAGGATTGATTTGAAAAAAAAAATTGTTTTAGAATTAATGAAAAATGCATTATAAAATGCTTTTTCTAATAGTTTTATTGTGTAAGTGTATATGAAGTATACAGAGAGAAAAACAATTAACCATTATAAAGCAAAAACGGAATATAATGAAGTTTCGCAGAGGCAGCATCGAATGGAACTCATTTAAGTCAACTGGACATTTCTGGAAATCAACAATATACAAATGAAAAAATCTACCCACATTTTGTTAAAAAAAAAATCTTCCAAAAACAATAGGAAACTACTTATATTTTGCTTATGGTAAAATTCAAGTCAGTTTCGAAAACATTACTAGACACAAAAGACCGCTTGAAATTGAAATTATTCGGAGATGCCAAAATTGTATATTGACACACCGATGAATGGAATAGTCCAACACTATCCATAAATGAATTGTAAAAATGGCATTGACTTCAAGTTGACTTAAACGGTTTTCACAGATTCCATAACGTTTGCAATTTTTTACGCATATGGGCAGTGCCACGCTCACTAACATATTTCCGATTACTACTGCTCCAGTTAAAACTTTTTTAATTAACATTCAAGTTTCGCTATGATTGCTCGTAAGCTTCACAATAAATATTATCCAAAGTGGTTTTTGAGTTTTATGGGAGACGACACGCCCACAGATGCTATTTTTCCAACTTTTAGTTGACATTTACTTCTTCTATATTTAATTTCGTATTGCGTCTTAAAATAATCTACTTAAAATAACGCTTAGTAGAGGTACAATTTTCTGAGTACACACTTATATATACATATAGGAGGTGCCAAGCCTCCGACATCAGAGAATTTTGTTACGATTATTTGCATTTTAAATTTCATAAAAAATACCATTTCAATTTTACTTATTAAAATATTTTAAAGTTTTGTGGGCACTGCTACGCTCTCGAAAAATTTTTGCCAGTTTAGAGTCTAATCTTAAAATCTGCCAAATTAAAACCGTTGATGCCGTTTTCGAGCTAAATTGAATCAAAGTTTTCAATTTTTAAAAAGTGCCTCTATTCCTATCTCTTTCCTTAACTCTTTTTCAGGCATACTTTTTATGCACGTTATTGTGACTGGTGCTCTACCTTGCGATTCCTGCGGCAATGAGTGTGCCAGCGCTTGCGGCACTAAACAATTTCGGTAAAAGTTTCAATCATTATGCAAAACAAAAAAAGGTATTGAAATCAAAATGTAATTTTCTATAGCACCTGCTGTTTTAATTATCTACGTAAGCGCACCGATCCTAATGCTCAGAAATTGATCACCAATAAGCGACTAATTGATTTTATACTCTTGCAAGGACGTGCATTATTTACACAAAATGAGCTGAGCCGTGAACATGATGATCGATTTTTGAAGAATCGTCCGATGCAACGTAATGGAACACTACTGCTAAATGATGGACCACATGCACATTTTGGCTAAAATCAAATGGCTTCATGATATTGAAATGATTCCGAAAACTGTTATTAATCGGTATTTGAAAATTTTCGAGTTTGTGTTTGCTATTGTTTCAACCATTTATTTGATATATATTGTTTTTTAAGTTTATTTTCTAAATAACTATGTATTTAATAAAGCATTACACAATGAGTGTTATTTGAGAAAGATTTTTCTATTTAAAGAAAAATTTCATTGATTTTTAATAAAACATTTCTTGCACGAGCGAGAAGTTATGGACAAAAGATAATAGAGAATTCAAATCAGTAGAATACAATTGGAATTTAATATGTTGGCAGCCCTGTAAATCAGACAGCTGTCAATTAAATAGTATTTGGGAAACCTACACAGATGCATTTTACCAAAACATATCAAAATAATACACAAAATAACAGCCGAACGTAATCGAGTCTTGTCGAAACGTTTTTCACAGCGTACACGACGAGTATGCAGCCTCTGTTTGAGTTCACCTGCAGTTGCCCGCGGGCAGCAGAGATTACGGTGTCAAATATTATTAATAGAAGCAAAACACTGTGAGGAGAAAAAATGGATTTATGAAAAACATACTACTACGATTGAAGTGCACATTGTGTTCAGGTGGCATCACTCCTTTGAGAGCAATGTAGGTTGGACTGTTATTGTCAATGGTAAATAGCCGTTTGATTTGAATGGATGACAGATATTTGTGGCATCTGGCAACCATTTCGGCACTTGCGATGGTTCTAGGCCACCAAATTTTCATGAAAACCGAAAGTAAGCGAAAAATCAACAAAAATTATCTTGAAAGGAACGGCTTTGGGCTTTGATTTCCACATTTTTTTCTCACCAATAAAAAAAACACAAATTTTGATTTTATAATCACATGCTTTATTGAACTTTTTCCTTAGTTCCACTTTTTTTTTTTTGATTATTTTCTATTTTGCAAATACACGTTCTAAACTACCAATGTTGCCACTTAATTTATTTTTTAAAATATGAGAAAATAAATTTGTATTTCTGTTTTTAAAATTAATATCCCCATTTTTGCTCCAACTGCTCTCAAAGATTTTTGCGTTTAACCTCTTACGCTTGAGATTCGCTGATTTCGGCTGTTGCTTGCGTCTTGGCATCGCTGGCGCTTGTGTCTTCCTTAGTACAAGATAAGCAGGGTATCTTTTCACGTAACGCTTGTTTGTATTTCGGATGACTATAAAAGAAAGGTTTGAAATAATGAACAACAAATAAAAAAAAAGCCATCAGAACACCTACCTCAAGCCGTACACAATTGGATTGCAAACGGAGTTCGCTTTCGCGAAGACCGAACCGCAAATTGTGCTCAACGGCGACAAATGCATCGATTCAAAGATGCCCGCATAATTGATAATCGTATATGGTGTCCAGGCAAGGAACCATAATGAGATCGTGACCAGCGCTACTTTGGCTAATTTGATCTCAATGGACTTGCCCTTGTCCGCTTCGCTGGTACGTAATGAGGCAACATTCATTTTTTTAGCCTGTTCACGCATGGATTGTTCGTGGGCGACTACTGCCTGTAGACATTAAAATTGGAATTAACAATGCAATAAAAAATTTAAAAAGAATTTGAGCACAATAAGCCACGAAATTAATCAAATACAAAATTAGTGAAATGTTGACTAATGCATTGCGACTCAGGATTAACATCATCCAATGTGTCTAACACCGGTTTCGCGGAAACCTTCGGCCGGGGTTCAGTCAATATTGTGTCCATCGCTATACACAGTGCTTTTGTATTTATACATTAGGGTGTCCGTTAGTAAAAAAAATTTTCTGGGCTACAATTTCATCAAATAGATAATGTAGCATTGATTGAACCTTTTTTTGTTGGTATTGATCGAGCCTTATAGTGTCAAAAATGGAAAAAACTGACTTATGAGTTTTCTGCATATCTCGCGTTATGTGTACGTTTTTCAAAATACACTCTAATATTAAGTGAAAGCTTAAGAAACTCTCTATAAATCATATCTCAAGCGTTTATTCCATAAAACCAATAGCTACGCCGCTACAATTATTCTAAATTGTCTACTAACAGCATTGGAACTACTGATACATTCTTGTTTAATGATTTAGTGGTTCGGGACTCTGTAGCGAAATACTCGTAGGTTTTATGGACACCCTAATATCCATATGTATATATATAACACTATGAACCTTGGCATGGAAAAGCCACGTGACAAAAAAAAACCTTGAATATTTAAAATGCTATGATGTAGTTTATGACCTGTTTTATGGATAGTTTTAGATATATAGAGATATATTCTTTGCCATATTGAGCTTTCAACAGTTCCATGTCTTCCAAGACATAAGCTACTTTATACTAAAATTTTAGACGACTGACTTGGAATTTTTCGATAATGAAGGAGTGGAATCCAATTTCAAATGAAATATTTTCAGACAATTCGCGAATTCGCCATTCCTTTTAGAATGCAAGTTTCCACCATACTTTTCCTTATTTTTAGGCTACTTTTGTTCAATTTATCCTTTTCACTTTTTTCTTTTTTTAATCGGCCCACGAAACTTACCTTCATGATATGAAAATACGAAAATATGATTGTCGTCAGTGGTGTCATATATACCCACGTAGAGTAGACAATAATGTACGAGCGGTTCCACCAATCCTTCGCAAAATAATCTGTACCACATGCAGTCATATTGCCCTCTGGTACATAACGATTCCAGCCCACCATTGGCAGTATAGACCATGTGCCGCATACGCACCATACAAACATTAATCTCATTACGGCACCGGATGTTGTCAGCGGTTTGCGTGCCATACCCTTGACAATGACATTGTAACGATCGCGTGCGATCAATGTCATCGACCAAATTGAAACGCAGCCGAATAACGAACCGAACAATCCATAAAGTTCGCATAAAAACGGACCCATTATCCATGTACCGTAGAATCCATTTAGTACGACAGGTGGAAACATAGTGAACATCATCATAAAATCGGAAAAGGCTAAATTTACCACGAACATATTAGAGGGCGTACGCAATGATTTGGTCGAGGTGAAAATGTACATCACAATGAAGTTACCGCTCAGCGACATAATACCCAAAACGGTAATCACAAAGCCTATGATGCCAAACCAGACGGGCTCCATTGGTGCCCATTGGTACCAGTAGGGATCGATCATATGAGCGATTTCCGCTGGTACACTTTCGGCCAAACTGAGGTTGTGGCCACCGGCGCCGCGTAGGTATTCGAACATTGGTGGATTAAGTGAAGCCATTGCTAGTCTGCTTGGATTGTGGAACTCTGTGCCAGGGAAATAACCTTTTTTCGCGTACAGCAACTTTCTTTGTAACGTTTGATTTCTTTCCACTTTATTTTTTATGTTTTTTGATTTATTTGAAATTTGTTTATCCTCTTTTTTGTTTCTGTGTCGTCACCATGTTCCCGTAGCTTGGCCTGTTGACGCGAGCGTTTTTCGTACACTTTTGCGAAGAAAATCGTTGCTGCAATGTCTTTTATATTCGCGTAATTTCAGTTTAAATTGGTTTCGTCTCTGTTTGAGTGGTTGTGCGTGTGTGTGTGAATGGCCCACTATAATCCAATTATAGTCCTTGCTTAAGTTTTATTTTGTTAAAAATAAGTAATTGGCGGATTAGCGTTCGATTGTGGCATTTGGTTTTAATTGTTTTTTTATTTATTTTTTTCGTAATGCCACTTAAATGGTAAAATTAGTCAGATATTTGGACAAACTTATGGTTGAAATTTCAGACTTATACCAAAAACCAACTTTTTCAAAAACTTTTTTCATGCGTATTGTGTAATGAATGCTTGCTCATAATTACTCATACAAACCACACATTTGCCGACCGGGGCGAATAACTAATTAGCCGACCCTTGTTTTGGAAAAAGTTTTGAAATTTTCATAAAAAAAATGTACCAGAAAACACAAAAAAAAAATGTCATTCGTATAAAATTTCTGAGCAAATCTTAATGAATAACATAAACGATTTACCCGCGACGGAGCGACGGCCCCTTACGCCCCAATAGTTACGCTTGTGCATAAAAAGCAGGCCATAGTGTAACCAGCAATGACAGCGAAGTTAATAGATCTCAGGGAGATGGATGTCTGCCCTGATACCAAACATCGAAGAATGGATTGTTTCAAACAGTATCACCATTGTCTTAAGCATGTAGACGACTCTTTTCGTGCTGACTGTTCCGGTGAAGTTAAAGATGCTCGACACATATTTTTGAAATGCCCTCTTTTCAACGATATGCGCCTAGAGATATAAGAGGACTTCGTGGAGTTTCCCACAGTAACAAACCTCTTACACTGAGAAAACGATTTGTTTGAATACAATAAACGTATATTTCATCAAATATTTATTTGAGTCAAACATATTATATTTGAATCAAATAATGCTAAATGTTGGTTGAGGCATTTTATGTTTGACTCAATCAAATATTCAGTTGTTCTATATGAAACATGCGTTTGTTATATTCAAACAAATCGTTTTCTCAGTGTAGCAAAAATATGGGATGGAACCTTAAAGAACAATTACCAAAAATACTGCTATATAAATAACAGGTACAGACTAAACCACCGGCTGACAGACATTTAAGCAAATATGCTTTAGACGGCCTCTTTTGATGAAAGTTCTAGAAGAAGCTCAAAAATAGAGGAGCTAAGTTATCAGAAGTCGGCTAAAGTTTTTAGGCTAACGAGTTATCAGTTCCACTCCCCATATAAATTTGAGGCATACATTTTTTCTGATATATCATATAGTGATATTTCATAAAATGCCAATTAATTTTATAGGTTTATATCTTTTAACTATCCAAATCAATATTATCTCACCGTTATAATAAGTGTTGGTGGTAGTATCAGCTCCCATAAATTTCTTTGTCCATTTTGTTTTCTCAACTAAAAAGTTTATCTGTCTTAATAAATTGGATTAGAAACTATGTATGTCGTATGTTGCTGTCTTGCTTATAATTGTTTGTCCTATTCTCTCTATTGTTTTTACTTATAATTGACATATGAAATAAAATGTTATGATAGCGCAGTTGAAAACTCTATGAAATACTATAGAGCTTTGGCTTATGTACACAAACTGATAGAAATGTCATAGAAATGTGTGTGCAAATGTGGCTCGGTATTACAGGATTAATATATATATATATATATATTTCAAGTGCATACATAGTGCAACTAGTCAAGTGGAAATTGCTTATGGGTAATCCTGTGGTCTCAATGAAGTTCAACGAATCTATTCTTATTTTCAAGGTCATTGTCAGCGAAGACAAGACAAGACACATTTCACATAGAGTCGTTAAAGTATGAATAGTGTTGTATGCAACATGTGATACTTTTGGCAATTGCATTTAAAGGGTGGCGGTGGTTGTAAAACCAAAAAACCATTATGCTACCTTCGGAATTCTAGAAATACGCTTTATTTCCATATAAGACAACATTATTTGTGGGAGTGGCATACCCGCTTTGAATGAATGGCATAATTTTATTATATAGCAAACAAATTTCTTTGGTCCATCGCCGAAAATATAAAGTGCAATTTTAAATATCAAACGCATTTGTAATAATTGGTAAATGTAAGATCTGTCAGTCATAGTTCTTGGCTTACCTTTGATTGTTTGCAAACTTTATTTTACTAGAGATCGCCCAGTGGATAAATACCAATCATTATAGTGATAAATCAAAAACAAAAAAAAAAAGTTTGATATTACAAAATGATGTAAGGAGAAAGAGTTATTTTTTTCATCGCTTCCAAAAATATCAATCACAGCATCATGTTTTTCCTCTATATCCCTATCTCTATCCTTTCCTCAGAGTTCCACATACCATACCAAATTTCATCAAAAACAGTTGATTATTTTAGCTAAGCATATCCAGTCCATTTAAAAACAAATAACTTTTCTCAAGATTCAATCTAACTCCATACTAAATATCATCAAAATCGGTCAATTAATTTAGCTGTGCGAACATATTTTTCTATTAGGGGCCTGACATCGTTCACTTTAAAACATATACTTTTCTCAGAGTGCAATCTAAATATGTACCAAATTTCATCAAAATCGGTGCAGCGGCTCATCAGTGAAAACATTTTTTTCCTACTAAGGGTGGTGCGACGCCCTCTTCAGCAAGTTAAAGTTTTAAATAATCTTTCTAAGCGTTCAATCCATATCCAAATTAAATTTAATCAAAATCAGTCTATTAGTTTAGCAGTGGAAACGTACATTTCTGTGAGAGGCGTGGAACACACATAAAGGGATACATTTTGTAATGAGTAGTAGAGAGGAATGTGTTCTTTGCTAGAGTTTTGAATGTTCTTTTACTATTTTCTTTACATTTTATACTTGACCAAAATTTCACTTTTACCCAATATTGGAATTCAAAATACCGCCCAAACAAGTAAAGCTTTTATAACGCTATATTGATATAACTATTTAATGTAGAGTAAACTAAATACTCAAAAATACTTTGAAAAATGTAGAGAAGCTCTAGAAAATTAGTTTGGGAATTTCGACTAGAAAGCGTGGCACTTCCCATGCAAGTGGAAATTTTCAAAACGTTATGCTGAGAGCATTATTTAACTCTAAAATCGTGTATGGTTAAATTATTATAATTCTGTACATTGGGGTACTGTGTACCCCATATGGAATTAGTACACTTTTTAATTTTTTTTTTCTTAATTGAAATAATGAATTATTTCTTTGGGGAATACAGTACCCCAAACACGCGTCTAAGGTTAAGATAATGTAACCAAATTTCACTCATATGCAAGAAATGTTTTCTTCTAGCATAAAACAAAAAGTTAGGGCGAATTTCGAAAAGGGACCTCGCACACAAGCAGAAGCTTCAGAGAACTATGAACTCATATGCAAGAAATGTTTTCTTCTAGCATAAAACAAAAAGTTAGGGCGAATTTCGAAAAGGGACCTCGCACACAAGCAGAAGCTTCAGAGAACTATGGAAGTAAATGTTGCCAAATTCAAAGTGGGTGCGTCTATTCAAACCAGTCAGCACGTAGCGATGCAGAGGAGATGCCCTGTTAATAAAAGTTTAGCCCGTACTTAAGTGCACTTTCACAATTAACGTGGTGCAGGGTATTTAATTTTTGGCGAGACCGAAGATCACACTCTTACTAGTTGGACTGTGCGATCTGTTTCCATAAAATTGCTCCTAGCATAGAATCAAAATTTTTAGACCGTTATTACTGTTCGGCGATGATAGTATGAAATTGAGTAGAAACATTTGCTCAAAAAATTCCAAAGTAAGCGCTGGTCACTCTAAAATTCAGTTATGCTCATTTGAGAGCTTTTGAAATTATAGCAAATGAAAACTTTGCTATAATTAATTCAACAGCTTTCATAGCGAAAGCTTTGGACGCTTTCACTTAACAACAATAAACTTTTCACTGGTTTCGGAGTTTATTTGCTTGTTGATGTATAGTGGGGAAGTAAGAAGAGGGGTAGGGGGGCGGGGGGCGCGGGCGGCAACCGAACAAAAGCTTGTGTGGAAATTAAAAAGCCAACCGTAGACAATGGCAGCACGTGCAGAAAAAAAATTAAAAATAAAATTTTTTTTTTGGCGCAAAGAAGTCCGACGCAATCGTGTCGCACAGATTATGTTAAATATTTTTAAAAATAAATGGTTTTAAAAAAAAATTTATCGTTGAACGGTTTAGCTGTTCTTTAAGAAGTTGATGCCATTTAAACAAAAAAAAAAAAAAATAGTACAAGGTTTTGAAAAATTTATTTATATATACATAAAACGGGTAGACAGACATATTTTAATAGTTTGCGACAATCATTCATCATAAACAAATCGTCACCCCAATTTGCATCATAATTATTAAAAATATCAAGGAGGAGCCTTAAAAATAAAAAATCGTAAGGAAAATGTTGCCTAAAATCTGATGAAGATGTTGGAAAATCTTTCAAAAATTACTAATACTTATGCAAATAAAATTATATTTAATAATAAAATTATTAAATTAAATTAAAAAAAAATTAGTGCATTTTTAGACAAAAACCAGCCGAAAAGCGACTAGCCAACGAGTGTTCAAGTTTGAGGTATCATTTTAAATAAAATACATAAATCGTATGAAAACTTTATTTATTTTTATTGGAAATTCAAGTACATTGATTCCGGTTGATAATGATAAATAATTTTGTTTAAGTCCTCTGCTAGCTCGGCAGGCAATCAATCGATGATGTTGTCTTTGAGGTGCTGAGCAGTTTCAGAATTATCAGCATAAATTTTATTCTTCAAGAAACCTCATAAGAAGAAATCTGTTAGTGTTAAAGCCTTTACATAAAGAACCCCTATGTAAAATATTGAACAAAGTTGTTGATTTGAAGTTTAATTGTTGTAAACGACGACGAATTGACGACGTCTTTGGCTCTTCATCAACACTTGTGCAATATTTTTGCTTGAAAGACCACTACGATGATAAATTTTGATACTTTGATCTTGAAGATAGTCAGTTTCTTTGAATTTATCAATAATAAGTTTAATAGCACACTTGGTCGGAGCATTTTCTCTATCATATTTTTAGCGAAATTTTCTTCCAACTTTTGAATAACTTTTACCATATTTAAAATAAATTTTATGAATGAAAACATATTGCTTGTCGTAAAACGATCCATTTTAACTAACCGGAATGTTTTTACTTTATATCTGAAAACCTATCAATCTAGTAACTGTAAGAAAATGACTGGCAAATTTATAAATTTAACTCAAATTTGAACATCCTTTAAAAAGTTGAAATGCGTTATGCTTCACAACTTCGATCATTTACGCAAAGGCAACAAACATACCCCCGAACTAATTGATTCCCTCTGGTAAATGTAGCAAAAAGAGATCATTGCCTACCAAAACATACCAACTTTGAAGTTGCATTCTCGAAAAGGCACAGTTTTGAACAGAATCCTTAAGTTTGCAGAAAATGGCCACATTTGCAATTCAGACAATTTTAAGAGCAATGAAGAAATTGGTGTAGCAGCTTTCGAGTACAGATCTACGAAGCACTTACTATTTGTAATCTTCTGTAATGATTGAAAATCTATATTGGAATGAGTTGACAGATTTCATAATTCATCACGATAACGTGACGTCAACGTAACGCAAGAGACGTTACCTTACGTTGAATTTTTTCAATGCTTTACATTGCTAATCAAATCTTTTCTGTTTTATCAGCTCTCACGAAAACTGTTGATGCCCATGCATTGCATTTGAATTTAAATCGATTTTGCGATAATTTAAGAATTTTATCGATAATTTTCGACACTTTACAACTATAGGCGATTTTAGATGATCTACAATTTTATTCGGTAATTTTGAAATGTGGTCGATTTTTATTGAATTTTGAATGAATTTTTCGAAACTATGCAATGTATGATAAATCGATGAAAAGCCTCTTGTAGCAAAACACAAACTTTGGAAAAATCAAAAAAAAAAAACTTTTTATTTACCCTCATTGATTTTTATTGTTGCTTCAACTTTTTAGACAATGGTATTCATAAAACCAGACATGAGTCCTTTCATAAGCAAACTATGAATAAATCCATCAAAATTTCCTGATAAAAATTCATTTGTAAAAAAATGACTTAAGGCACTTCATAAATAATAGATTCTTGTGTACATATGACTGTCACATGACAGTTTTTTAATACTTTTCGATATAACTTATTTGCCTTTTTGTAAATACATTAAAATCCAATTCGATACTTCTATACTGCGCGACTTTTTCGATACCCTTTGACTTTTACTGATTTTATTTATACTTTTTTGATACGTATCGATGTTTTCAATACTTTTTGATAGATTTCAATTTAATAAATTTGATACTAAACTACACTAACATAACAAAGTGTTAAGAGTTCACACAAAATGATAAGTTTTTGTGTTTATCAATTTCGAAACTTTAGAAAAGTGGGAAAGAAATAACAATTTCAAGTGAGTTACTTTCAAACACTCACTTTTTTGCATTATATCATACGGAGGGTAATCATCTGGCCACCCTAACATTATTGCACTTTTCTATTTTGATAAGCGACATACAGCTCAATTTAAATCTGAACTATTCATTATAATGACAAGCACCCGCCGCATCACCACCATTATCGTCATCATCATCATCAGCCACTTCATCTTTTAGCAACAGCATTTAAAGGCATTAACCTGAACTGCCAGCAGCGCAATGTTCACGTCAATATTTCGTCAAGCTGCTTGTCATTCCGCAAAAACGTTGGTCGTTGGTCGACGTCGCCCCACTCCATTACTCTACACTGTGTATAACAAAGCAGCAGCAGCAGCACCACCAGTCTGCGTCCATTCACCGCTGGCTGTCCATTTGTTTATCCATCATCCTGACTCATGCAAGAGAATCGTTCGTTCGTTTTTCGTTTGATTTGAAAATTTTTTATTTATTATTTATTTTTTTTTTCATTTGGATGCAAAGGCGTATGGTAAACGTAACTTTATCTTTGTATCTGCAAATGTTGCTGTATCTAAAATATCATAAGAAAAACAAAAAAAAAAAAAGATAAAGCATTAACATGATGTACTCGTAAGTATCTTTGTATCTGCATGTGAGCATGTGTATCTGTGGGCTTGTGTTTTAGTTTAGAATTGTTTGAGAAATTTGTTTTGTTGCCATGTTGTGCGAAACACTTGTGCGGATACAAAAATTTAAAGTGCGCACTGCAATGTAGTGAACGAGTAGCTAGCTATCTATGAGATACATTTGTATCTACGCTTTGTTTATTCTTATTTAATTCCAATTTTGTTGTTGTTGTTGTTGTTTTTTGTTTAAATTTATTTACTTGCGCTTTTTTGTTTTGTTTTAAATTAATTCTCGATTGCGTTGCGTTGCGTTGCGTTCGAACGTTTGTAATAAATGTTATATAACATTGTTGTTATTGTTGCTAATGCTTTAATGAATACATGAGTTTTAGATACATTGTTGTTGTTGTTGTTGTTGCGGCTATTAATTTTAA
The DNA here is from genome assembly GCA_963680825.1 of Meiosimyza decipiens. Lineage (NCBI taxonomy): Eukaryota > Metazoa > Arthropoda > Insecta > Diptera > Lauxaniidae > Meiosimyza > Meiosimyza decipiens. The sequence continues at coordinate 7,726,433 of OY804259.1, read as the reverse complement.
ATAGCTGCAGCATATGCATAAAAATCAAACGAAAACGAAAAACTTCAGCGTTTTACATTTTTGAGTTATTTGAAATTCAATGAAAATTTAAGAATATTTTTGAAATAATATTTTATATAAAAAAACGAAATTATTAATGAAATCTTATGGAAAGTGTAGTCTTTAAATAATCGCTTGTGAACGCAGTTAAGAAAACATTTAAAGCACTGCCCACATTTTTATATCATAAGACACTTTAAAGGAGTGTTCTAAGTACACATCAGACAATGAAAGGCTACCTTGCTCTAACATGTAGTGAAAATCATGCTATCTCGTTTTATTTATTTTTGCATACGCAGCACGCACCGTATGTCTTTATTACTCAACGCTGAACTATGGTGAAAGTATAAAGGTGTAGTCATAAGAAAATTTGCACTCTTTTAACTTTGGATATCGGCAATTCCTCCATTCACATTTATTGAGTATCGTTATTTCTCTTACACATTGCTGTTTTGATTTGTCCAAAGAAGACCGTTTGCTCTCAATTTCAGCAAGCATGGCTCTCCCTAATGACGTTTGGAACTACTGGCGTTTTTTTGAGTGTGGCTACTCTCGTTCGTATTATGACAAAAAGTTATGGTCGGAGAGGCCGTTGTAGAAAAGTCGAGTGTATAAGATTACAGAATAAGATACACGGGAAAGATAGTAATGCGTTTTGGTGAAATTAACGTACCAGGGTTGCCTTACCAAAGCCCGAAAATGCCCGAGTCTTAGCCAATTCAGTTATAAATAGGGTAGTCTAGGGTAGTCTTGTCGTATCATGTCCCAAATATGAGTTGCCACTCAATTAAAGAAAATTTGGCCCTAGAAACGGGTAGCGACCCATATTTAAAACAGGATTCGACAAAGCAAGCCCTATATATTATTTTCAGGCTCTTCGAGTTCCATCAAAAATCCTGTGGCAGTCCAATTTAGATCTCTTCAATTGCTATCATTTGGCATACATTTCGAGCTGTAATATTATACAGTTTTAATGAAAGCAATAAAATCGGGCAATATTAGGTAATTTTCGGGCATTGGTACAGGCTATGGCAAGGCAACCCTGTTTGGTTAGTTTCACCAAAATGCATTACAATCTTTACCGTATATCTTATGCTGTAAACTTATACACTCGACTTTTCAACAGCGGCCTCTTTTACCATTAGCTTTATATCTCCGATTAAGGAAATGAGTCGATATACGACTGAGCAATTGATCAAATAGAACACCTTGCATTCGAAAATGCGCTGAGAAATTGGATTCATCGTATAGGCTACTTAGAGAAAAGCGGAGGAAGTCATAATTAACTCGAAAGATTGTACTTCCCAACAGAAAAGAACAAATGATTCACCCTATATAATTACACCATGCATTGAATAACAACTTTTCGTTCGTCTGTAAATTTAGCACTCGCCTGGTGGAAGAGTTCCTCTTTCATGCAGATCCCAAAACATATGCGATTCTAACCTATAACCCGGACATTACTCCATTACTGCTTGCTGTGTAGTATTTGATTAATCGCTATTAAAGCGAAAAATGTCAGATCAAAGAATCTGCATCTTGGCAAATAATTTAAATCGAACAAGTTTTTTTTGTTCTTCTAAGTATTGCCAATTAAAAGTTTCAACAAAATTAACATGAATTTTGAGCAAAAAACGATTTAAGCGCACAGATTGCAGAAAAATTATACGCAGCAAAATCAATTTTTATGGCTGCCACAGACTATGCGATTGTTGTTGTTGTTGTTGTTGTTGTCGTCGTGGTGATGGTAATTTTTGCCAACATAAATTCAATGCCATGTCCCAAATTGGGACACTCATTAGACAAACATTAAAGTTTTCAAGTGCTGTAATTACGAGCTTCCTGTTTTGACATTAAAAAAAGATAAAACGAAAAAAGAAAACTGATTAAATGCTGAACCACAGCTGCTATCAAATATTCTCTTTAACGCAGAAAAAATTCGAAAATTTTCATGAGATGTGCAAGAATTTGAGCGCTTAAAATGAAACAACGCGATGAAAGTACCATCAAATAAATTTCCCATTTGGGTAATAAATTTACAACAACACTCATATCAAAATTAAAAAAAAAAAAATATGAAATTTATATTAAAATATGGGCTAAGAAAGTGAAATGACACTTGGCAAACAGCTGTTTGCCATTACGCTGTGTATCCGAGTACATACTTCTACCCGCTGGAGTGACAGTCAGTTGCGTATCTCAAAGATATTATAACAGTGAGAATTATAAATTACGCTTGCAAAGTTGAACCACGTCAAAATTAAAAGATATCTAGATGCTGATACCGAGAAAGCGAAACCCAAAAATACAGCCGTACAAACATGTGCTCATATGGACCAACGAACTATGACGCGATGTGTAAGTGCTCGTACGTAGCTGTGAGTTGCAAAGATACTTCAACGACAACGTATGGATTAATGAAAAATTTCTGATTTTTTTTTTTGCATTATGTTTTTACAAAAATTAAATGCCAAAAAATTCATTTTTTACTTACTTAAATATGTTGAATAGCGTATGTCATGTAAGAAAATGTTGATATGTTGGGTATTCAACAGATAAAACTTAATAAATATTTTGAAGTGAGCTCGTCTCTCTCCTCATTTTTTCGCAGATTGCTTCATTGTTATTGATAGATTACATCTTTGCTTTGGTTTCAGGATGACAGTTTTACCGCCTTGAGCTTATTTTTGAATATATATGTCCCGTCTATACTCTTTCACGGAAGTACTTACATAAAAGTGGAAAAATGTAATGAGAGCTCAACAAAAAATTTCGATTATTATTGAAAATAATCGAAATTCGTAATATATAATATGACAGAAAAGTTCGATAAGAGTCAAAAAGTGTCGATTATTACTAAAAAAGTATCGAAAAAGCCTATGTATATGTATGTATCTCAAAAAGTGTCACAAAGTATCGAAAATAAGTATGAAATTTTGTGATATCAAAAAAAAAAAAATGAAACCCAAAATATCTAAAGGCTTCGAATAGTATAGAAGAGTATAGGGCGTGTAATATCGGCAAAGTTTCCAAAATCTAAAAATTTTGTGAAGTATTGTAAGCTATTGAAAAAATATATTAATGTTGAGATGAGTCGAATATAAGTATCGTATAAAGTCGATTGAGTATCGGAAAAGTAACGGAAAAAGTCTATACGATTCGAAATGTATAGAAAAAATCGATAAAATTCAAGAAACAACGAAAAACATCGAAAAAATTAAATAAAGTTGGGAAGTAATACATAGGCCATGATGGTATAGTATAGAAAAGTATAGGTCGAGTAGAAGTATCGCTAAAATCGACAAAGTCTAAAAATATCGCGCAGTGTCAAAAGGCCTCCAACAAATGTAAAGTCAGTTGAGTGTCGCAAGAAATGGAAGACGTCGATACACTTCGAAAAGTATCGAAAAATTCGATAAGATTCAATGAAACACGAAAAACATAAGCACAAATAAAAAGGTGGCGGAAAGTGGAACTTCTCATATAACACTTACATCATTATGGTTGAAAATGTCGAGATCTATCGAAAAGATTTGAAAAATATAGATAAACTATCTAGAAGCAACGAAAAGTTGAAATGTATCGATTAAAAACGAAAAAAGCGTTAAAATTGGAAAGTATCGAAAACCACGTTATATTGTTAGAATTTCGGAAGTAACAAAAGATATTGACAAGATCTCAAAGTTAACGAATAATATACAAAATATCGACAAAGTCGAAAAGTATCGGAACCAGGGCTTCCAAGTGGCCGGTTTTAAGCCGGCCAAGCCCGAATTTGCAGGTCAAAGCCGATAATTGAATGATTTATGTTTTTAATGAGCAAAAAAAGGTCAACAAGGTTTCACGACACAAAAATAAAAATTTGGACGATCATATTAATAAGTTTTACAATTGCTGATCAAAAAAAAAAAAAAATTTGATTTCAGGAAAAATTTAATGTAGGTCGGAAATTTCTTTTTTCAACTAGGCAACCCTGATCGGAACATTTGATAGAAATTGAAAAGTATCGAAAAGTATCGAAAACATCGACGTATAGCATTACAAAAAATAATATGAAAGTATCAAAAAATTGTATCAAAAAACCAGTAAAGTTGAAAAGTATTGATAAGCATCCAAATAATCGACATACAAACATAAGTTGAAATATGTCGAAAAACACCATAAAAGCCTATGACTTATATAAAGTTTATTAAAACGTTGAAATAGACGTTAAGTAACGAATTATATCGAAAAAGCCTATGGAAGTTGAAAAGCACTAAAAACTACCCATAAACATCGTTAACTTGATAAAAGTTGAAAGTTATAAGTATCGAAAACTTTTGAAAATTTAATAGAAAATGTGAAAAATAAACCTCCGTTGCAAAAAAAAAAAAATTCAAATAAACCCATTACTATAATGCAGTGTTTTTGTTTTTCAAAAATCCCAACTATTGCGGCCTAGGTCGAAAATAAAACGGTCCAAACACATCACCATATGTTGTGTCCATTTGTGCTCTTATTTGGATAAATATTTTTAAGAGCAATTCTTAAATCAAAGCTTTTTACCATTGAGTTACTTTACTTTTGAAAATCAAAGCAATTATTTTCGTATTATCTCAAACAACTTCGAAACTATGTATTTTCGTTACAGAAAAATTTATGACCATTAATTATATGTCATGTTTCCGAAGGCATATAACTTTCTTAAAAATTGTCTCACAATTTTCTTTAGTTGAAAATCACAAAGTTTATAAAAATCACGAAAAAATGTGTATTTATTTGTGGCATGACCGATCACTAACTTTGTGCGTATTGGTGCATTTGCACATAAACTGCATCTGTGTATTCGCAATGAAAGACTCATCAACATCCAAAAAAGTGAATGTTAATGGGCTTGTCTGTCGCCTCCATTGTTTTGATGTTTTATAAGATATTTTAATTTTTATATAAAAAAACAATTAAAATAACTTAAGGTATCAATTAATGGCTGTCAATGTTAAATATGACAGTTTATTTTATAAATTGTTGCATAAATTTTTTAATAAAAATTAATAGCACAATAGCAGTGGTACATAAAATTGAATGATCGTTGCACTGGGCACCATGAGATATTTACTTAATTGTATGGTAATTTTTTAGCAAAGAACATAATTAGTAATTTCATATTGAATGATTTTCATTTCGGTAATAAAAACTCTTGCTGACCTCGTCACTTTTATGTTAATTTTTGAGTCAAAGCCTTAAGACCGGTAGCTGCACCAGTGTCTCACGTTTATGTGTCTGTCGTTAGATTGATCGATCTATGGTGATTTTGAAATGACATTTTGAATGAAATTCAAATATGTAAATTTATGAATGCCCGAAAATGTTATTTAAAACCTACATACTCGTACATACGACAATAAGCTAAGAACTTTAATTACAAATGATTTCCACACTAACCGATATTTCCGAAAACGTAATCGTATATATATTGAAAATAAAATGATATTAGAGTCTCTTGAATTAATACAAAAAAAAAAATATTTGAATAAAAAACTCAATACAATGTAGATATATTGCATGATTTGATATGAGGGGAAAAATATTAATAATTCACACTATTGCACCATGCCTGCGATTCTAGCTCATAAGTCAAAATTTACATTAGAGATCTGCGTGAGTGCTCTCGAAACGATCATCATATAAAATTCCGAATACAATAAGCTTGGAGTGAATGAACTTGTAGAACATTTTGTTTTAAATTCAATTGCATGTGCAGCGCTTACTTACTTCTCCTGCTTGGTGTTTTGATTTGTTTTATGGTTTTTGTGCACAAAAACTCGGTTGACTCACAATGTGGTGAGTGGCTTGATGGTCGTTTCGAGTGCATTCATGCAGACCTCTAATTTACATGAAGTAATAAATTAAACTTAAAATAAATTTAGTTTTAATAAGTCTCCAATTATAAAAGCTATAAAAGAGTTAAGCTACTACAGCTATAGGCCTTCTTAGCTATTTAGCTGGCAGCTTTAAATCAAAAACGCTTATTAACAAATGGAAAAATTATGCTTATTTTTTAGCTTTTTCGCACTTTCTCAGCGATTGTTATGAAATTCAACAAAGGTTGTCTCTACTTATATGTTATGTTTAAAATAAAAGTGATTGAAAGTGCACCAGTAGGCGTGGCATTTTTTCCAATTCAAATATACTGAGAGCAATGATATTAAAATTGAGTGCAGATATACCAATTACTACAGGTTCCCTCTATCATTAGGCGTGGCACTTCCCACAAAAAATTTTTTGTAAACTTAAAATTATAATTATAGCAATCGCTAATAAATTTAATATAGATGGTCTCTTGCTATATAGTATCAAAAGTAGACCAAGCAGCATTAGTGGGCGTCGCACACCTCATGCAGCAAAGAACTTTAAATAAAAATTATAGTAGATGCTCGACAATGGCGAATTCATGCATGGTTCTGAACATTCGGCATTGGTAGAGTCTAAAAACTTCGCAAATTTACAAGAAATTTCTTATGTATTTGGTTGACTAGTGTAATTTCAAAAATTGATATGCTACCAAATAACAAAAAATGCAATACAATGATGGCATAACTTCTGGTCAATGCATTAAATCAGACTTAGAATAAATAAAAAAAAAGCACAAGTGAATACAAAAGAATTGAAATTATGAAAATTTTGATTACGTTCGCAACAACTTTGTCAGCAGTTGATGGTAATCACAGTGATATATCGTATAAAGGCTTACTTACAAAAGTCATGGCAAATATTCCATCAATAACAACAATGTTGTTGTTGTTGCTATAACTGCTTTGATCGTCTGTCAAAATGCTGTTCAATTTAATTTTTTTTTGTGTCAAATTACTAAAGTTGATAAAATCATCCATTGAGGAATTTTTTATAAGAAATTAGAAAGACACTCCAACAATAAAAATAAAAAAAAGGAAAAAAAATAAAAAGCTTTGTGCATTAAAAAAACCAAATATTTTTTTATTAGTTCTGCACAAGCGAGTAAACGGATATTGGCTGTATATGAATACTCTGCGATTTTGTGAAGTTCAGTTTTATGGCAAAAAATCAATAGAATTTCTTTGGTTTTTCGCTGATTTTGAACCGATTTTGTTCGAGACGAGTGCATTGCTCGAAATTGGCATATGCTTGCACAACCTTAGTGTTATTGTACGTAAATCCCATCAAGTTTTTCAATACTTTTTGACCATTTCAAAATTTTTTCAGGGTTTATCTATTTCAACAAATTTAAACTTTTTCATCACTTCTTTACTTCCTCAATATTTTTCGACCATTTCAATATTTTATCAACTTTATCAAAACTTTTCAACATTTTCAACATTTCTCCGACATTTTCAATATTTATCGACATTTCCCACTTTTTTCGAATTCGTTAATATTTTTCTACTTTCTCAATATCTTTCGATTTTATTAATATTTTTCGACTTTATCAATATTTTTCGACACCTCCAATATTTTTTCGACTTATTCATAATTTTTCGACTTTTTCAATATTTTTATTTATTTATTTATTCAATATTTTTTGAATATTTTCATTACCGTTGACGCGAGCAATCAAAACTTTTGTTTTCAAATAAAAGCAAAAAAATTTGCACTCGTTAAACTATGGCATTATCAAACACTCAGTTAAAAACCGGTTATTTTTAGTAATCATAACTTTTACAACACTAACGCTAAATATTGAATTAATTTCCAAAGAATCAAAAACATAAAGTTATCATCATAAAAATGTTCTTTTTTTTTCTCTTCTTTTTGTTTCTTTTAGCATTTTATGTCTTCTCTCAAATTGATAATTTAAGCCAGAACTTTGTACGTCCTCTTCGAAAAAAGAATTCTTGTTGTTGTTGTTGTTTTATTGTGTCAATTTTCTTGTTCTATTCGCTTCAATCGTTGCGAAATTTCTGTCTGTCCGTCTGTCTGTATATTTCTGTTTGTCCAACTGTCAGTCAATGTTGCTTTAGCCAAGCCCGTCGTCATTGCTGCTGCTGTGCGTTTTATTTGCTTTAGAGTTTGTTAGGCTACACATAGCACGATTGGCCAATCTTTTGGTCAGGGTTATCGTTTCCAATTATATAGAAGCGTGCTACTGCTTTAACGGAATCTCATTTTGCTACATTTTTATACTTTGGCAATACAACGTACAATGTGCAACGTATTGTTAATAGCGCATAAAAAAAGTTAGTATGCGAATAGCAAAATGTTTGGAAAATCCTCATAAGAATATGTACTTATACCATACAAAATAAATTAAATATTGTTAAATAATAAAGTTCACATATGAATTTCGGTTCTCTATAGCATGTACGTCCTAGGCTGCCCACTTTCACAGACTTTAACGTAGTATATAGTCCCAGAGTTAAGTGTGGTATCTTTGTCTGAGAATGAGGTAATTTGTTTGACCTTACAGGCTTTTCTTTGATAGTCTTTAGAATAGAAACGGCAACAGTTTTTCGCAAGCCACGCGCAGCGAAACGAACCATAGTGGAAGTTCATGAAAAGACTCTACGCGCAATGGCTTGGATAGACTCAAATCAACGATAGCAGCATCACCGGATTTGATATACTTTGAACTATCCTCAGCCAGAATTATAATTGACATTCTTCTTGAACTCACCGAATATCAACAAAATTTTCATAATGTAGGGGAAAAAGTACCATCCTGCCTAAACTTCAATTTTCTTGCATTTTTAAATAAAAAAAAAGTCATAAATATAATATTTCATAATACATATAATACCTTGTAAGCAACTCACAACATGTGATGTTTAATTTCCTTCAAAAGTTTAAATTGCTCGAAAGTGAATTAACCTCCAATTACTAACAAATAATTGCGTTGAGTGTACGTATGCAAATAATCATTCACCCACATAAATAGTTGGTAAATTTGTTTACATCTGCCACACATTGTACGCGTAGGTACATTGCAGAGCTTCGTATTTATTGAGTTTCGTAGATGATGGAATATATCGCGTTTAGCGCAGAAACAACGTGGACAACACTTAATTTAATTAGAGATTTAATGAACGCGCGGTTAATAATTTGTGTATGAGAGATCGAGCGTAGAACGTTGAGCGCGCTGATCGATCGTCTGTCTGTATGAACTGTGGCATTGCGAGGGCGGTCTTAAGTGTTGATGGTTTGCAAAAATGATTTAGAAAACAATGAAAAAAAAAACTGATGAAACAATTGGAAGCTTAATAAAATTTGATGAATTCAATTATAAAACAATAAATCAAGTCAAATTTTCTAACACGCACTTTTTCATGGGTGAATGTTCTGTTGAAATTTCGTAATTAGAGCAACTTCATTAACTAATTATTTTTGAACTGGCTTATTTGAGTCTACATAACAAAAAAACCCTTAAATATTTTGATATGTGAACCTGGCTTTACTAACAGCTATGGCAGAAAAACTATACTGGATACAAACAAAAGTTAAATTTTTGATTTTTATCCACCTTGGCAACATTTTTCGACTTTTGCAACATTTTTGTCTTTTACATTGTCCTTCAACTTTTTAAAGTTCTCTCGAAAACGTTCGAATTCATCAACACTTTTCGATCTTATCAAAATTTTTTGATTTTATCAACATTTTTAAAATTTTTCAACCTTCTCAACATTTTTTTTGATATTTTCAACATTTTCCGACCCAATCAACATTTTTTGACTTTATTGACGTTTTTCGACCTCCTTAACAATTTTTGTTCGGTTTCAACCATTTTTTGAACTTAACAACATTTTTTGCTCTCATTATCTTTTATCGACCTTATTGACGTTTTTCGACTTCCTCAACATTTTTACGACGGTTTCAGCATTTTTCGAACTTTCCAACATTTTCCTGCCCTTACCAACATTTTTTATCTTATTGACATTTTTCGAGCATTTCCACGTTTTTCGACCTCAACATTTTTAAAATTTTTCGACCTTCTCAAATTTTGTTGTTGATATTAACAACAATTTCTGACCCAATCAACATTTTTCGACTTTATTGATGTTTTTCGACCTCCTTAACATATTTTGTTCGGTTTCAACCATTTTTTGACCTTAACAATATTTTTTACTCTCATTAACTTTTTTTGAGCTTATCAGCATTTTTCGACATTATCAACATTTTTTTCGACCTCAACAATATATTTTCGGTTTTTGCTTTCCTCAAAATCTTTTCGAAGGCTTTAACATTTTGCGACCCACTAAACATTTGTTTGGCTCTATCAACATTTTGCGACCTAGTCAATATTTTTCGTCTTTATCGACGTTATTCGACCTTTTAAATCATTTTTTGACGGCTTAAACATTTTTCGACCTTCTCAACATTTTTATGACTTTATCAACGATTTTCGACTTTATCGACCTCCACAAATTTTTTCGTCGGTTTCAACATTTCTCGACCTTAGCAATTTTTCAACATTTTTCTGTTCTTGCCAACACTACCTTATAATTTTCAATACACTGCTTCAGGCATATGTCAGTAGTATCCAAGACTAAATAGTGCGCCAAAACGTTTTCATTAAAAAAAATGAAAAAAAAATAAATCGTCGAAGACGCGCACACGCTCACTTCATATAGTTTTTCCAATTAGTTATTGCTAGTGCGATCGGCCAAGTGATCGACAGCACGTTCAAGTGCATGAAATTAAATCGAAGGAAAGCCATTCACTACAGTGGCAGAACATAGAATCAATGGCGCGAGATGGGCAGGCAAAGGCGAAGCACAAAGTAGCACTACGCTCGTGGTCCCAAGTCTGTTGCGTGAAAAACGCGCGTACGAGTACAATCAAATGAAATGATCTCAGCCCAGCTTTAGTTAGCGATCGAGTTGGTCTAGGCGGCCAGGCACACGCATACGCAACTGCCTAGGAATGCGTAATTGCAGTGGGGCCATCAATATGGATACTAGGCAACACACACACATACCACTATGCAACGATATAGCTATATTTATCTAGCTGGCTGTGTGTCTATCTGTCTGTCCGTCCGTCTGGCTTGCTGGCCGGCTCTGTGTGCGCGTGTGTATTTGACTTTAATGCTAAACAAATTTTTATGTCCATCTGTTAATAATGTTAATTTTTAATTATTGAAATTGAGAAACAAAAACTATCGTACAATTCGTAACAGCTGAGGAAGATCATCGTGATGGTGATGGTGATGGTGATGGTGATAGTGCTGGTGATGGCGATGATGATGTTGTGCCGTTGTTGAAGTGGAAGTGGCAGTACCAGTGGCAGTGGCAGTGGCAGCATTTTGTGCGCGTGTGACGAACAACACATGGACCTTTATTTTCGCTGGGTTGGGCTACTTTTATCTTTTAGTTTCATTTTTTCAGCTTTGGGATTTTAATTCTAGACGTCGATGTCGATGTCTTTCAATTTTTGTTTATTTATTTAATTGAAAGTGAAATGAGCAAAAATTTAATTAATGTTTTTTTTCGCGTTTTTTTTTGCAATGATGAAAATGACTTTTCCATATCTACTTGGAATTTTTTTTTAAATTAACATAATTTGAATGTTTTGCTCGCGTACATGTACATAATTTTGACTAATGACCTTCGATAAAGCGACGTTGAGGTCATCTTATTTGTTCTATTTGTTTTGTTATTTGTGCTATTTGAATGACCATACATGAAGTACTTGTGATCGGGGATTCGCGTCTATCTGAATCGTAGAAACGCTTTCTAATCTAAGGCTGTTAATCTTCTACGTGGCAGAAGAGTATTAAGTAGCCATAACTGATACATTTCAGTAAATTATTTTCGGCATTTAGATTAGGTTAGGTTGGCTAAGGTTAGCTTAGGTTAGGTTAGGTTAGGTTAGGTTAGGTTAGGTTAGGTTAGGTTAGGTTATGTTAGGTTAGGTTAGGTTAGATTAGGTTAGGTTTGGCTAGGCTAGGTTTGATTAGGTTAGGTTTGGCTAGGCTAGGTTTGATTAGGTTAGGGTAGGTTAGATTAGGTTAGCTTAGGTTAAATTAGGTTAGGTTAGGTAAGATCTATTGTGATACCTCAGGATATTTACCTATACCCCTCACTGAGCCAACCAGATTTCAGCATTTAATCTTCAATGCTTCGAGACTTTCGTACTTCAGTGCAGGGCATTGTCTTGTAAACTTAACGAATCTACTGCGTACTCACAATTCTAGCGCTTCAATCTTTTTTCAAATGAAGTTACTAATTGCAAAATATCGTAGAGAAACAGTTAGGTTTATATAGACGCACGTAGTTATTGGCATCACCTTCGAATTATATCTGCTCTTTATCATCTTGGTGCTAGCTGAGCATTCCACAGAAATATGTGTCTTGATTTCAAAAAATATGCACTTCACCTCAATTAAGCTCACTTCACTTCACATCACCTCATCTCACCTCAATTACAAAAAAGTTATCAAAGTATTCTGTCTGCCCACTTGGGGCCAATGCCACCTTGCATCATCAAATATTTCCATAACTCGCATTTGATAAAATTTGTGTGAACAATTTTGAGCACAAAACGTTTCAAAGCTTATCCTTAAATGGGTGGTGACACGCCCATTTTCTGAGTAGCGCTTGCTGGTGTCATTAAATGTTGTCATACTAATTTTGTTAAAAAATATCGTACTACAATTTTGGTTTAAACGGTAAATGCCACGCCCACTTGGCTCCCATTTATTGTTCAGCACTTGTTTTGTGTAACCAAATTTGGTTGAGTGTGCGAGAAAAGTCATCTACATATAACGTTTGAAGTTTTTTTTGTAGGGTGGAGTCACGCCTCGTTTTCTATTTCTTACCCTTTTTTGTTAATGGCTGTGAATTGTGTTGTCAAACCCTATCCAAACTAAGTTAAAATCTGAAAATCAAGGAATAGCAAAGTAAAGTTGTTCTTTTGTATAGGATGTGCTATACCAACTTGTTAGCCACGCCTACTTTTTGTCTAGTGCTTGTTACATTGTCTTTAATAACTATCTGTGTAAATACTGCATTTTAATTATTTTTCGTATGGCAGCTGTCCAGACTTTTAGATGTGTTATGAAACCAGCAGAACTGAAATCAAATATTGAAACCGAATACTGAAAATTCTGTGACTTAGGAGCATTAGCCGAAGGTCGAAATTATTAGATTCGTTTTTCAAATGAAATGGCGAAAGTGGAAACGTCATCGAAAATCACTAACTGCAGTGTGCCGGCAAGCTTAAGAGTGGAACCCTTAGGGTAGCAGAAAACTTGACCGTTCAAAACATCGTTGACCCGTTCGCTAGACGTGAATCGGAAAAATGTTGTAGAAAATTAAAGGCACATTGAAAAAGTTTTGTAGACGTTCTATGGCACTCTAGGAAATAAAGGTAGCAAGAGATGAAATCAAAAACTTTTTAAATAAATAAAATTATTATAAATCCCAATTTACACATCCCTCACTGTAGTTGAGGCTGGTCGTACAAACATTAAAGAAAAAGTGACAATAGATTAGAGATAAAACTTTTCTCTGTTCTGATTTATTTTGTTGTTTGAAATAATAACTGCAGAAAAACGGTATACTAAGAAGTATTTACATTTTCAATCTCAAAGTAAATATTAACTTCCACGCGGGAAAAAAGTTCAGAGACAAAATCAACAACTATGAACGTATGATTTTTACTTAAACGATGACGATTATTAAACTAATTATGTCAAGTAGCAACACCACTATCACCGGCAGCATTTTGTTCAACAACATGTTAACAGATTTCGAGATGATAAGAAACAATGGTGCGTATCTGTTACAACATTAGAGAGACTGATTTACAAGGAAATATTAACCGTTTGTGTATAAATTGAGAAGCACAGAACTTTCAAAAATCAGCTGCTCAGAACTGGTTAATTGTACATACGCAAAATTAGGCAAAATAGACGAGATAGCGATCGCATGTTCGTAAGATAGAGTCTCACATTCTGTCTTCGTAATATTCCTAAGGCATTGATCGCACTTAGCGCGCGTATTCCGACTGAAGAGCTCAAGAGTAATGGCCAAAATTTCGAAGAGTAAAGCAAACGCTAGCTCTAACCTGAGTTCGCTCTATTTAAGGTAGAAAAAAATGAGATTCTGCCTCAGCAGAAATAGAGAAATCGCAAAAGCTGCGTAATGAACTCTAAAATGCTCTGAGTGCTGCCGCAGCTTTTTTTAAATGTTGCTTCCTGAATGCATAAACTGAGCTGAGCTGCGCTGCACTGGGAGACTCACTTTAATAGAATTTGTTTTTATGCCTTTTGTGAAGCACATGGCCTAATCGTGGGCTTGGCACAGAACGGCAACAAATTGGCTTAGATGAGCGACAACAGCAGCAACTGCAGTTTGAGAGAGCGATATGCGGCTTAAGTTGATTTTGTAGCATTGTCTGTACGTATGCCGCTCATAGCATATGCTCCGTAGAGATTTTGCTCATTTTTAATCATAAAATTAAACGTTTGTTGTTGTCATCTGTTTTATGTTATGGTGTTTGTTAAAAAGAGCATAATTGGTATGCATAGGTGACTTAGAGATGTTCTACACTCTGAAATTTCTTTTGAGTTAGAGTATGAACTTTTGTGCGTTTGGCAGCAACTCAAAAGAGTTTTAATAAAAATTCGGTGAGCGAGATTTTTCTTTTTTTACTTCTTGTGGAATTTTGTTATTTTACTTAAAATTTAATGTTTTTTTTTAATAACTTTTTATTTTTTTTTTTTTTTTTCTGAATAATAAAAATCATGCATGAATGTTATTATTAATAAAAAAAATGGTTACGACCTGGGTCCGCAGGCACCCCAAGTCATGTTAAAAATCCATTTTCAACATATACCAAACGTTTTTTTCCGGAGATGTGGCCAAAATGATAACTTCCGGGGACCGGGTCTATAGCAAGTCATGTCAAAAATTTTACCCATTCACATCCGTTGAAAAAATAAAACTTTTTCTCTAGAAATGTGCGCATAATTATCTTTTCGTAGGTCCGGAGCCGCATTAAGTCATGTCTAAAATCCATTTTTAATCTTTCCCCACGGATTAGACTCACGAAATTCCTTACGGGTATGGGCCCTAAGCGGTCCCTTTCTGGATAGAGAGCCAGCCCCAGTTACGTTCAACATCAAATTCTGCATCGTTTGGAGTACTAACATTTTTTAGATCAGTGGCCTAAAACGGTCTCTTAGTGAGTCCGGGGTCTCACCAAGTCATGTTAAACACTCTTTTTCAATCTTTTTCCATGCATTCCATTGGAGGAAAGAGAAATGTTTCCTTAATTGGACTTAAAAGGGTCCCTTCCTTGGTCCAGAGTGCCTGTAGATATTTCAAATCCATTTTCAACCAATTTCCAACGATTGGAGTAAACATTTTTAAAAATGTCCTATTTCAGCTTTTATCGTCGGTTGGTGCAATATGTTTTTTTTTTTTTTTAAATTGAAGGAATCGATGACTGGTGAGTTCCAAAGGTTATTTTCGGCCACTCTCTATCAATTCACCCGTGTTAACTTGTATTGTAAGGTCATTTTGACGTATTAGATGGAGACATGCTTTGATCAGATTTTGAATTTTTTGATGGACTTCTTCAAAGTTTTTCACCGGTATGGTACGTTCTTTTTCTTCCACTTCGAAATCACCACTTTTGTAGCGTCAAAAACCACCTAATTATTTTCGAATTGAAGACATTTCGGCTCAAATTTCGACATTTTCACTTACGGAAAAATATATGATGCAGATAAAAATTCAGTAATGTATGATAAGTTGTTGGCAGATGCCTTGTGACGTTTCTGTTTTGTCATTTTTGATCAGCATATACACCATCTATTTCCCAAATATATTTTGTATTGCTTATATATTTTATAACGCCACTTGAGCCATAACACTATTTAATATAACAAATCGTTTTCATTGCTTTTTTTCAGTTTGTGAAAAAGCGCTCAGAGCACTCTATTAGTCAGAACCATCTACAATGAAATGATAGAAAATTTTCAACAGTTCCATTTATGAAAAAAAGTCTACGCCCACTCCAGAACAGGTAAGTAATTTATGAATAACCAACAGTGTCAAACCACAAAAGTGCTGTAGCGACCGGCTAGTGAAAGCATAAAAACTTACGCACTCTCTATAAATGATAGCTCAAAGCTTTTAGCTTATGGCAGGGGACTGACGAAAAAATTTCACGCTGACATTGTCAATGTTACTGGCTGCAGTGCGCTAACGACCCTACTTAGTTTGAATATCCCAATCAACTACATCGAACTGAGTAATCAGTTTGAATTGAGTGAACTTTGCTGCATGTAGCGTACTAGACAACATGCATAGAGCAACTACGTGCAAAACAAACCCTAAGCAAAGTATAAAAGAAACAAAAACATCTCACATTGGAGCAACAGCAAATTCATTGTATGTTGTTGTTATTGCTGCTGCTCTGTTGCTCGTTCGCTGTACAACGCTGGCTGTTGCGTTTAGTCGCCAACGTTTATGTCGTCCGACGGCGAGACAGATACACAACAAACGGGAGTGAAGCGTGTTTCACCAAAAAAAAAAAAAAAAAGCGGCTCTAAAAAGTTCTGCTGCTGCTGCTGCTGCTGCTACTTCCACTTGTTGTTGTTGCTATTGCTGTGGCTCTGTTTTTGGTTGTCAGTTGGTTGGCATAGGTTGTTGTAGCTGTATGGCGTTTTTTTGTTGTTTTTGTTTCTGTTGTTTCTGAATTTTGTCAGAGTCTTGAAAATTGGAAAAAATTTATTTCTTTGAGACTTTTTGGACGGTTTCGCTCGTTGCGATCACTTAGTTTTTGCTACGTTTTGAAACTTTGCGAACGTCGATCGATCGTCGTCGCTGTTGTGTCGTCGAAAAATTTTGTCGCCTGTGTCTCGTACTCGAGAGGTTTAACTTGGCGAGTTTTGTGTGGTTTTTTTTTTGATTTTTTTTTATAAATTTTTTGTGTAAGAAAAAAAGATTTTTTTTTGGTTTTTTCAACATCGTCGTCGCGTTTTTTTTTTGGTTTAAAGTTTTTGTTGTTGTTTCTTGACGAGTTGAATTGGTTGGAGACCTTCGCGCTTTTCCAGCCATTAAAAAGCGTAGTAGTATTAAACCACAACAACAACAGCAACAATAAAGAATAAAGCTGAAAACATTGAATTTTTTCGGATTTTTTCTTTGGTGTCTGTAAAAAATTGAAAATTTTTTCATCTTCTGGTTAGTTTTTGTTGATAATTTTGCTTTAAATGTCTTCCGAAAAAGTTTTGAGTGTGAAAAGTTGAAAGAAAATTGCAAGAATTTTCATAAAAAGTGCAATAAGGCGTGAAATTATACTGAAATTAGTGTTCTTAAACGTATTCTATAAGTGAGATACTTTTTGAAAGTTGTTAATTTCAAATTTAGCTGTTTGAGTAACCTGAAATGTGCAAAGTTTTATAACGAATTTTGGTATACAAATGTTGCCTAAATTAATAACTTAAAGATAAAGCTAAGAAATTGGTAGCTCAAAGATACTTACCAAGCAAAATTTTTGTTTTTTTTTTTGGTAATATATCAGCAAATTTGCAGCAGATTTAATAAATAAACCTTGCTAAAAAGTTGACTTAAATATAAATAGTTGTTAGTGTTTTATTGAAACAACCGCATAATTTGTTTTCAAATTAGTGGCATAAATTTCTCATGTTTGGACTGCGTATACCGTGATTTTTGTATCCCAAGGATTTGTGTAACTTCAAAATGCTATTTGCTGAATGTACTAAATGTATTTGGCAACGAGACCGACTCTCACTTAGTTCAAATTTGGTCCATTGCGATACCACAGGGTGTCCGACTATACCCTCTCGTTGAACCAACCAGATTTCATAATGAAACTAAATAACTGACCTATTAGTATAGGTCGGCCATATCATCAAATAAAAACGAACCAAGTGTTTTGTGGCGTTTTCTCGGAAGTGCGTGGCAGGAGCAGAGAAAATGTTTAATGTTTTCTTCCTCTTCCTTATATCCATAATTTCTACAGAAGCCAAAAGACCTAACACCTAATCTCTCCGGATATCTGTCGATGAGGCAGTGGCCAGTAACGACTGCAACTACTGACGAGACACTAAACGTAGTACGGGAAATCAGTTCTGAAGAACGCTTAGCATCCCATTTCGGTCAGATTTGTCTAGTTATATTGCAAGTAGACACTTGAGTCCATCTTTTGTTAGCATTTTTTACCAAGCAGTAACTTGCAGTTAGCAAGTGGCATGCCAACACCTTCCTTGTCCTGAGGAATTTGTGCGGTAGTCCACTGCCTAGCAAGCTCATCAGCTTTGCAATTGCCGTCAATATTCCTATGCCCAGGCATCCAAATGAGGTGAATGTTAAAATGCTGAGCCATCTCATTTAGCGACGAGCGGCCTGACTATCTGAATAAATGTTTATAACCTTTCTGGATGCAACATTCATCTTCAGCCAGGATGTTACCTTTTTTATTGCTATATCCTCTGCCTGAAAAACGCTACAATGAGCTGGTAGCCTCAATGCAATTCTTATCTTCAGTTCCTTAGAGTAAATACCATAAGCCATTTGGTTATTTAGCTTGGAGTCATCTGTGTAGACACTAATGTAGCCCCTTCTCCCCGGGAGTGCTCCCTTTCAGTCATCCCTAGATGGCATGTGAGTTACGTAGTCCCTCTTGATTACTGGAACAATATAGTCCAAATTAGAGGGTACAGAACTCAAGCTATGAAAAATTGTTTAGTGTTCTGTTCTACCCTCGAACTAACAGACAGGTTCCCTGAGTCTAATGGCAGCTCAAGCAGCCATTCGTCAAGGTCAAGAAGAACGAGATGAAAGAGAGCCACCAAGGCGTCAGTCGGTGTGGTCCAAAGAGCATTACTGTTACACATGGAAGCATCCCTTTGAACTCTCTGCAATTATTTGTAATAGGTGACACCACAACACCATATAACAGAATCGGTCGAATGATCGCTGTGTAGAGCCAAATTTTTTAACTTACTTATATCCAAACATCAGAAGTGTATGAAAGGTAGAAAATACTGTCCTTATTAGGTCTACAAGTGTAAACTGTGACAGCAGCTGTGACACAAAAGTTGAGAAATCGAGACTTGAACTATAAGACACAATACTGCGTATATACCGCCTGGCGCCTAACTGAAAACGTACCAGACACTTGGTAGTGTGGTACTAATGAAATTTTACGTCGGCTAGCGTTACTGTTGTAAACTTTTTTTTATTTTCATTTACAAAATTTGCACAAGTGCTTAATGAAAAACATACAGAAGTTATAATTTTTTTAAATTTATTACTACCGCATAGCAACTATTTATAAGTTTTTCTTTAAAACTTTTCAATCAAATTACTTTTGCTCGAAATCAGTTGGCTTTATGTTAGTTCTCTGTGACATCTAGTAACCACAATGCAAATTTTATGCCGAATTTTTTGAAATCTTTATAATATTTTAAACAAAATCATGCGGAAACAATAACAGCAGATCGAAATTTTTTATTAAAATTTTGATTATGTATAAGATCTTTCTTAAATCAAATAACAAATTAGCAATCAAAGGCATTTCGAAGATATATATATTATTTTGGTTGTTGAGATAAGAGTTTTAAATGTTGAGATAAGAGATGGTCGGTCATTTGTTGACACTTTATTTTGACAGCTGTTATCTGTGAAATAATTGATAATCACATTCAATAATTAATAGCTACAAGCAAGATGTAATTTGTATTTCTTAAGTTTATTGTTGATAATTTGGATCCTTTTGTTTCAGTATTTAAAATCTAAAAATTATTAAGCTTTTCACTTCATTTGTGCAACTGTCAGTTACTTTTTAAGATATGTTCTTTATCTTTTTTGATAGATAGGCTTTGTAAGTTGAAAGTTTTACGAAAAATCTTTTTGTTAAATGAATTGGTTGTTAATGACTTTTAACCAGGGATGCTAAGTGGCTTATACTTTTTAATATATGTTCTTTTTCTTTTTTGAAAGTTAAGCTTTGTAAGTTGGAATATTCATGAAAAATGTTTTTGTTAAATAAATTGGCCGATAATGACTTTCAATCAGGGTTGCCAAGTGGCTGCGGCCAAGCATGAGAGAGGTTATAGTCAGACACCCTGTGGTATCGCAATGGATCACATTTGGTTTAAGTGAGTCAGTCTCAGAACTTGCATGTCAAAGCTGGGGAACTTGTAGAAATTGAAAATTTTCTTAAAATTGCCGAATTTTTGTAATCAAATCTTTTTTTGAATGAACAAAATAAAAAAAGCTCATAAATTACCCACAAAACAAAGCAAATTTTTTTTTGCTCTCAAACCAAAAAAAAAATTGGTCAAATTTTTCCCAAATAAAAAATTTTACTTTTTGACATTTAATGCGCACGTTATTTTATTTTAGGAAGGCCGTTAAATTTTTACTGTCAACTTGGCAACCCTGATTGTAACTTAATTGAAATGCAATTCTAACTTTTTCAGTTCATTCAAGATAAACAATTTCTGAAATTTTTTTAAAGGATACAGGATTTATTTAACTATTAACGTGATACTCAAGCTGTTTGCTATAATTTAAAATATTTTCATACATATTTACATTCATTGAAAGAAACATTTCGCACATATGCTCTAAGCCAGCCGCACAAAGTGCGGGCCGTATGTGACCCTCAGATATATATCTTACGGCTCGCAATTCACCAAATACCCTTTTCACAAACATCTGTAACTGGCATTAATAGTCTGCATTCCTGTGGAATATTAAGACAAAAATGCAATGTTGATGGGAGTGACAGATTTTATCAATGCTGGTATAAGAAACAATGCCCAAATTTAATATGTATACAAAAATCAATCGATTTTGTTATGTTTTTGGCCCGCAGCAAAATTGCTTATTGAAAATTTGGCTTAAAAAACTTGTGCACCCCTGCTCTAAGCCATTGCAATTTAGTTAAAATCTATAATGTTTCTGGACAAACAAAATACTAACGAAAACTTTTTTCTATAAGATAGCCGTTATTTATATAAAAGTTTGTAATTGTCTCCTGTAATTTAAGAAAACTATTCAATTAGAAAAAAAATCCATAAGTTACACTTTTTATCTTTTGAATAACCAATTCATAATTAGCTATTTTTTATGCTGATTGAAACGCAGCATTGTTACGAGTTTTAAAAAGTTAGTAAGTGACTTCTATCTGTTAGATAAGTAGTTCTGTAGGTACTAAAATTAATACTAAAATAACTGAAATTTAATTGAAACTAAACTAAACGTTTGTAAACTCCAGTTTGTATCTTAAGGTTAAGGTTTGAACAATTTATTTGCAAAATACCTTTTTTTTCCCAATAAATTAGTTGATATAAATTTTGAAAAAAGAAATAAATAAATAGAAAGTTTAACCCAAGAGCCCGCAAAGTCGATTGTTTATGTTTATAGGATAAGATGGTTGCATTGTCAAAGTTCCTGCCACTCCCGGAAAACATCCAAATTTTGGCTTAACTTTTTTTTGAATTCAAAGATTAGAACTTCAAATATATGGCAAATGATAGATCTCGCAGAGCCTAAATAGAATATATAGGGATGCATTATAAAATACTGCACCGAAAATGAGTTTTATCTCTCAGTTGGGCAACCCTCGTTGGTTGTTTTCACATTTCTATCTCCCCTGTACATCCCACTCTGTAATCCTTTACACTTAAGTTTTCCAATGCGGGCTTTTGGGCTAAAACTCTCTACTCGATACATTTATGATCAGCGCTTATCTGTAAAAAAGTACTTAAATAAAACTGCAATTTTTTCACAAAATACTAAAAATATTTTCATATATAACAGCGCCACAAATCTCCTAATTACGCGTAAATTTTGTATCTTTCTATCTAATGCTCTTGTCAGCTGCAAGATTTAAGAAATAAATGAGGCCTTAGGCGAAGAAAAAAAAAACTAAAAGTTTTTATCTATGACATTGCGTGAAGTTCTTTTTTTTCCAATAATTTTTTTTCATTTCGCAAAATCTCAGTGTATCTTTAAGATACAGATTTATACAAATCTTGCGCGAATCAGCAAAACGGGAGAAGAAATAAATAAAAAAAACAATAAAAAAAAAATTAAATCTAATGTTTAGTTTTGCGAATGCGGCGCGTTCAAGAACAACAACAAATCGACGTGGTACCCAGCGAGCCGAGCCGGCTGTTGTCGCGTCTTCTTCTGTTGCATTTTAATTAAATAAAAATTAAAAGAAAAAACTACGAAAAAAAGCAATAAAAAAGAAATTGATTCAACGAAATTTTTGCTTTGTGTCGTCGATTGTGTTTTGGTTTTTATTTGTGAATAAAAATTAAAAGAAAAAAAGAAAACAAAAATTTCAAACAAAAAAATAATAAAAAAAAAATCCCATACGCGTGTTTCGACGCTGTTGCTCAGCGCTTTTTGTTGCTGGTCACTTTTTGTTTTGATTTATCAACATCGTCAACGTCAACAATAGCAACAATAGCAACAACAACAATAACGACAGCGAGCAACGGCATGGTTTCAAAGGAACAACAGCAGCAACAACACAACAACATCAATGCCAGCAGTTCAGAATGTCAGCATCTGCTGTCGACGGCGGCAGCAGCAGCGTCAATGAGATGCAGCAGTAATCCACGTGGCGGTGACGATGAGAGCTATTGCTGCTGCGGTGATGTTGGCGATGGCGACGATATCTCGGTGCAGCAATGCCGCCCTCTCTATTGTGCACATCAGCATACACATCATCAGCAGCATCGTCGTACGCATAGCAGCCACACCTACTGCTCACTGACAGATAGCATCGGATCGAATACGACCGCCAGCACAACGGCCACTGCTAATTTTGCGATACACAAATCCAGCTTACCGCACTGCCCCGCAGACGATGCTGTTGCTGATGCTGCCGATGAAGATGCTGTTATACTCAGATCCAATGCCATTGCCACCAGCGCCAGTGTCAGCCCTGCTACAGAAGATTGTGGCGTTCTGCGGTATTCCTTCAAAGGCAGTCCGCCCGAAATCTACTCGCCCAAGAAGGAATTCATTTATTCGCAAAATTTGGTTGAAAAACAGGTAAGCCATTTACCCGAGCGGAAATTTTCATATAGTTTTTTATTTCTGATTTTTCAATTTTGCATAATGTATATAATTCGGGTGTATAGGTTCTCAAGTTATTCGATCGATCGTTGTTCGATCGACAAATAATAACTGCCAAAAAGCTTTTTATTTATTCATGCGATACAAATCGCATTCAAATCGAATCAAATTAAATTTGCAGTCAGTGATTAAAAAAAAAAATGAAACAAAATCAATGATCACATGTGTTAACCCGCTGCTGATAGTATGGCGTTGAATTGCACCATATGTAAAGTTTCAAAATAGATAGGGTTTTAAACACGCTCTATACTGGGCATTTTGAAGACATTTTTTAAGTATCGCAAAAGGCATTTACAACCAAGTCCCCCAAATGTTTCAAAATTAAAAATTTAATATATAGCCATGTGGCAAAATATATATTCTATGCAGAAAAGATATGAAAGGCACATATTTTAATGGGTTTTTGACTTAAGGGCAAATTCGCCCAAAACAATTTTTAGAGCAATAACTCACAAACTTTGTATATCATATGAAAATCCCCAAAAATGTTGCACTTTTTTAAGAAGCTTTTAAATATTGATCTGTTGAGTGATTTTTTCTAAAGAGTATAACCAGTGGTGCCCATTACCACAAGCAAATGCGGTCACTACAAGGATATATTGATGATTCGAATATCAATTTTGTATACGTGCATGCTTTTTTACACTCTTTAAACGGGTGCTAGTTTGCATTTTGACGCTCTTTGAGCGCCTGTTCGTCCTGTGGCCACCTTTGATTATAACTCACAGCAGCTTGGTAATCAAAGCTCATTTTTCTATATTATGAATCATAGCAACTTTTAAAAAATTATGTCTAAAATCAAAATTTTTATTATCATTGAAGTTGAATAGAATAATGAAAGCTATGCAATTTCGACCAAAAAAGACCGCTAAGTGTTAAGATTCACTTGAGTTAAGCTACTTCAAAAATGGCTTGTTTTCATAATTTGTCTTATTTTTCGAGAAGCCTCATTGTGTGGTAGTTTTTTTGTTCAAAATTGTTGTTTTTTCTCTATTAAAATTTTGGTCATAGTCAAAATCTTGTTATATAAATTTTATTTTATTTTTGACTGATCAACGGATATTATCAAAAACATTCAAAGTTCAAACATCTAACTTTCAAGGGTTAATAAAATAATTAAAGAAAAAAAAACAAACACACAAAAAGCAACCGAATTAAAAGCAGTAGCATAAAAATCGGCAATAAAATTAGAAGCAGCAAAAATCAACAGTGAGTGAAGCAGAAACAACAACAAAAACAACAACAACAAGAAAAAACACAAAAAAATATAGTATTAAAAACATAGCACATGGCTGCGTTGTTTTTTTTTTGTGATTTTTTTTGTCTTTATTTTTCTACATTTGGTTATTCAGTAAATGTGTAAATATTTGCTAAAATTAACCCTTTGATAGCTACTTTTCTTGATGAGTTTTTGATTGAAAAGTTTATGTGGAATGTTCCAACGCAGTTTGATGGATATAATTGGCGTGAAATATATGATTTCATGGGAATTTCAATATATAACATTCCATGATTCAATCTTTTTCAGAAAGTCGTTTGAGTTTTGAACAATAATTTATTTCATAAATGGAATATTAAAAGCGAGCTTTGGTGAAAAAAGCAAAAATACGAGTCAGCTATAAGAGTCTTATGATTAATATATTTATATTTCAACACGAAATAAAATTTCACCCTGAATAATCTCGTCAAATTGATAGGATAACATATGTGCGTTGAAAGAGGCGAACAGTGAGACAATGCAATTATTTCTTTCATAGCGAAATATCAATGCTATTTGTTTTCTATACCCCATGCATTATTTATATTTCACGTGAATTTCATATTATAAATGGAAATTTTAAATTAAGGAAAATATATATTTTTTTTTAAATCTACAATTGCTATGGGCTCTTTTTAGTTTAGTAAAAAATGCAGAAATTCTTTAACAGTTTTTTCTATCAAAACTACCAAGCTTAATTTTAGAAATTCGACCAGTCAGATTGTCTAGAGCTTTTCCAAAACATTTCTAGTATTTGAGCGAAATTTGGTTCCATTTACTTCAAATAATTCTCTCTCTATAGCGTTTTGACGTTATTGCTTGTGTGGGAGTTGCCACGCCCTCTTTTATAAATTTATTTACTTTTTTTTCAGAGCTTGTTGAATTTATTTTTAGTATTCGTGTGAAATTTGATTGCACTACATCAAATAACTCACTCAATATAGCGTTGTAAATGTCTTATTTATATGGGCAGTAAGCGTGCCCCTGAATAGATTTCATACATTTTTAATTCGAGAAGCTTTGTTTTAAGACATGGCCTGTGTTTCAATTTTCATTGAATCATCTTGTTTAGTTTTCTCGTACAAACAGATATATAGGCAGACAGGCAGGCAGATAGGCAGTCAGACACACATGGCTAAATAAACTTAAGTGATGATGCCCATAGTTTTTTATATAAGTGCCATGCCCTTTTCTATGCATTATAGAAGCAATGACAGCATAAATATAAGCTGAGTGTAGGGTATAAAAAATAAAAAAAACAAATTTCCTAAATCTTAATGACTCTGTTGGTCGTTCTAGTGTTAAAACCAAGTTATTGATAAATTTTGAAAAAAATTTATTTTTTTTACTAAATCGAAACATAATCTACTAAGAAAAATATTTTTTTTTTAATATTTTTATGAAAACTCTACTTATCTTCACGTGTATACCTAGCTCTCAATTAAAGGCAATATATTCAGCATTCAACTGCAAGACTAAGTCATAAGCATACATACATAGATACATATATATATATATATATATACATATATGCACACAAACAGACATAAATGAATTGAACTACTAATTTTAAAATTTTTTCTTTAATGAAAATTTAATGCTTACTGTGCAATAAACTAAATAACTTAAAAAAAAAAATGTATGCTGTAATACAAAAATTGCATAGTATCTAATTGCAAACTTTTTTAATATTCCCAAATAATATGGATATATGGCACATCCGCTGTAACTTACCGCTGTCAGCTATAAAACAGCATTATTTAATGTGGTCAAGAACTTGTTGTGGAATTACCCATTTTAGAATTTTGTTTAGTATAAAAAAATTAGCAGGCATTGCTTGTGGCGCCACTTATTCAATTTTTTTTTTTATTAATTTTCAGAATTGTTATTGAAAATATTAGTAATCAGAATAAATGTTTATTATTATGATTAGTTTTCTAATTTTAATTAGCTTATCTTTTAATTGTCAATTTTGAATTGCGGGTCATAGATGCAAATGAAATATTTTTTTATTCATTTATGGTTTATTTGATTTGCATACAGATACGGCAAAAATCACAACGAAAATGGAGTGCACAAACTTTTGTATTGTAACTCGAACTTTATAGGCTTCGAAGAGCCCTAAATGTTTCGATTTAAAAGATAACTACTAAACCAAATATTATGTGCTTAAAAAGAAGTTTTCCTAAGGGTTGGCATGGTAACAGATTTGTAACTAGTGGCCCTTTCGCTCCGGGAGCAAAGGCTTTGGGGGGCGGCAGAGAATATAATTCTTGTAATATTAAGCATTCAAATTTGAATTTGCGGGCAGTGCCAAAAAGTTTTAATCAGAAATTATAAAAGCAGTAACTTGCAGGTAGCAAGTGACATGCCAACACCCTCATTGTCCTGAAGAATTTGTGCCTAGCAAGCTCATCAGCTTTGCAATTGCCGTCTATGTTCCTATGCCCAGATGGTGAATGTTAAAATGCTGGGCCATCTCGCTTAAAGACGAGCGGCATTGCTGGGCTACTAGTGAGCTTAGAAAGACTCATTCTAGAGATTTGATAGCAGCCTGACTATTTGAATAAATGTTTATATCCTTTTTGAATGCAACATTCATCTTCAGCCAGTATGCTGAAGATGAATGTTGCTATAACCTTTGCCTGAAAAACGCTACAATGGTTTGGTAGCCTCGCAGCAAATCTTATCTTCGGCTCTTTAGAATAAATATTATAATCCACTTGGTTATTTAGCTTGGAGCCATCCAAGTAGAAACTAATATAGCCTCTTCTCCCCGGGAGCCCTTCCTTCCAGTCATACCTAGATGGAATGTGAGTTACGTAGTCCCTCTTTATTACGAGAGCAATATAGTCCAAATTATAGGGTACAGAATTCAAGCTATGAAGGATAGTTGAGTGTCCTGTTCTACCCTCGGATTAGCAGACAGTTTCCCTGAGTTTAATGGCAGTACAAGCTGCTATCCGTTTACCTAACAGGTCAAGAGGAACGAGACGAAAGAGGACCTCCAAGGCGTCAGTCGGTGTGGTCCTAAAAATACCACTGATACACATGGAAGCATCCCTTTGAACTCCCTGCAATTGTTTGTAATAGGTAGCCTTGTCCAAGACAGGCCACCACACCACAACACCATATAACAGAATCGGACGAATGACTGCTGTGTAGAGCCAGTGAATAATACGAGTTAAAGCTCGTTGGATTGAAAATTGTGGAAATCGATAGGTGGACACGCCTATCGCTCACAGTAAATAAAACAATACACTGTAAAATGTATTTACGTGTAATGAAAGCTGGTTGGGACCAGCACTTAACAAACAGTGAGCACATTTTGAAAAAAAGGCGTGGCATCTTTCACTAAAGTTATCAAAATGCTATAGAAAGTTACAACTACAAGTTTAGTTTAGCTACAAATAAGAGTGAGAGCGTCTTAACAAGAGGGCATGTCATCGCCAATACAAGCAAAAAGTTCCAAGCACTACACTGTGAGAATTATTTAAAGTTATGCTATCAGATTTTACACAAATTCAAGTGATGTTTTGCGCGAAAAGAGGGTGTGGCAATTCGCAAAAGCTTTGATTTATATGAATCAATGCCAATTTTGACAATAGGCGCATGTCAACTTTTATAAAAACGCTATAAGTAGAGTAGAGCTATTCAAGTAAATGTTTCTTAAAGCATAGTTTTGAAACAACAAACAAGTAGCACAACTCTACCACGTCCTTTTCATACAACTACAGAAAATAAGTCCTTGTCAGAGGAATCGAAAACTTTTATGCGCATAGTGCACTGTAGAGTATTTGATGCTTGACAATGCCTGAGATAGCACCCCTATTAAGTTTTAATCATTTTAATCTTACGCGATTTTTATTAGCTAAAATTTAAGTTTTAATCAAATGCATAAAAATGCAAATAAGTAAGTTTTGTTTGGTGCGATTTCATCTATTTATTTCTTATTTTTATTATCAAATTCTCTAATGCGTTTTAAAATTCATGATGATGATTTTTGTGCAACTTTTGCATTTTTATGATTTTTCTTTAGAAATAAAAATTTAATTTTATTGTTTTTTTTTTTTTGTTTTTAATTATTTTCAAATTTAAACAAACCCACATTTGTTTTTTGTTTGTTTCTATTATTATTGTTAATGTGCATTGTTTGTGTTTTAATTAATAATAAATTTTTTGCTACCATATTCTTTTTGTATTGTTGTGTATTTAAAAAAAAAAAAATTGAATTTTATTTTTATGTTTTAAGGTCACGTTGTTCCAAATTTATTAGGATTTTTTTTCTACTACTGCTGCTGGCTTTTACTTTGCACCTCAGTGTTGTTGCTGTATTTCATTTTGATTTATTTTTGTTTTAATTCTTTATATTTTTTTTGGTTTTTATTTTTGTTTTTGGCAAAAGTCTTTCGAGCGTATTTTATGGGTTTCAGCGTGTATTTCGTAATTATTTTTATGTTGATATTAGATAATAATTGAAACAGAAATTTGAAGAAAAAAAATTAAGGAAAACAACATGCTCAGAAAACAGCGCAAATGCGTTTTCTTAAGATTTATGGTATATTTTTGAAGGTTTTTTGTTTGAGTATATACTCTTTTCAAAGGAAGAAAGTTCAGTAATGTCGAAGCAAGGGATCTATAGACTATACACATAAAACTTTAGAGCGTAAAATTGATTCTAAGAGACTGTCACATATCGCAAACTTACTGACATTTCCATTAGAAAGGGTACCCTATAGAAGAAGCACTTCATTCAATAGTAAGTAATATAGAAAAAAGGCTTTACATACTGTTGTAAGCAAACTCTGTGGGCTCGTTGCTGAATTTTGAGGTCACTTTCAAAAATGTAATCAAAATTGCGTTGATTGTTGCTTTGACTAAAGCTGAGTGATGTCAGCAACCACATACGGCATCATATTCTTCTGGTGTACTTTAACTTCTCAAACTGCATTTGACTTAAAATATAGCACAGATGAAAATTTGGAAACATATAAGCATCGAAAGTTGCTAAATAATGCGAAGTTTTATCGCCTCCATTTTGAATAATAAAAGTTAACTTGATAGTACGCTTGAGCAACTTGAGCTTTTCGCCAAAGAATTAATATAAGAGAAAGGCATACATTCCATAGAACACATTGAAGCTTATGCTTGTATAGGATGTGGCACGCCCTCTTTACGAAATTCGCCAAATTTTTTGTCTAAAGCAATTTGGTTTCATTAATTTATGTAATTCTCACTTTAGAGTATTTATTTCTATGCAGTGTACCACGCCTAGTAGCAAAATTTCGCCAAGTTCTTGTCCGTAGCATTTCTACTGATTGTGTAAAACTTGCTTTCATTACCTTAAACAATTCTCTCGTAGTATAATGTTTCGAAGTTTTTGTGTCCTATCAGAGTTGCTACGCCCACTTACCATAGTTCGAGAATTTCTTTTTCAGTGCCACTTTGTGTTATTCCTTGCATAAATGATACGTATGAAATAAATTTACTTAAGTCGAAAATTCGAGAATTTTACATTGACAGCACTCATTTTGTTGAGCCTCGTGGTTCTCGACAAAGGAAGGTCAAAATTTCGCTATAACCTGGTAGTTAGATGAGCTTTACTCAAACACAAATTCCTTATAATTACATTAGATGGCGTTGTAACCTAAGGATAAATATACTCTTTGTACGGCTTTGCTCCGTATACCGCTTTGCCCCACCTTCCTCTACATATATGTGGGTTACATGCTAAAGGGTATAAGTGACATTATTATTGTTGTTTTTTGCAAATGAAAAAACGAATTTAATGCTCTGCTGCAAATTTCTATTGTATCATGAAATTGGAATGATTTTTAGATGGCCGAACGCAAAAGCTGTCATTCGTATATTTGTATCACTTTTCGACAGCAATTTTGGCATACATGAGCCACGATCCACAATGTCACTTGAACCCTTCTGCAAGTAAGCACCACATGTGTAACTTAAATTTAAAAAAATATTTTAAGTGCTCGCTTTGACAAAAAAAAAAACGAAATAAAAAAAAAAAAAAACTAAAAGGAAAATTTAAAAAAAACTAAAATAAAAATTAAGAAAAAAATAAAAAAAAATTAAATAAATTAAAATAAAATAAAATAAAATAAAAGAATTAAAAAAAATAAATTAAAATAAAATTTTAAGTCTTCGAGTGACTGCCAACGAAAAATTGTGCAAAGTTTTCTAGAAAAAAATTGCTCAAATTACGAAATATGTCATAAAAGACAAAATATCAAAGAGATAATGTTTGTAAGAAAACCTCTACAAATAATTTTGAATAAATCTATATTGAATTGTTTTTCTTCAAAAACAAAAACAATTTGTACAAAAATAACTGAATAATCGTACAGCGACAAAAAGGCGCGCGTTCATTGACTTTAAAAAAACACAACAGCATTTGGTGTTGGCAATGATTACAAAGATAACAACAAGAAATAGCGACAGTTTAAAAAAATAAATTAATATATTTCATTTCATTTGAAAGAAAAACAATAATGTCAATAAAACAACAAAAAAAAAAAAAAAGGAAAAAGTTTCTGTCTGATATATTGCGCTCTGCCTATCTGCGTCACGCCAGCGTGTCAATTTGTCTGTTTTTTTTGTGCCAAACTTGCGTCTTTCCTACTGTCTGTCTGTTGGTTTGATTGTCTGCTTGCCTTACCAAAGAGCCTTGCTAGATTAGCGCCAAAGTCTCTTAAATATTCGCTTATCAAATTGTTTTTCGTGATTTTTTTTCATTTTCGAAAAGACGTGCGCGGAATTTCGTGTTGTTTGAAAAAACAAATCTTAAAAAATTGCAGCATTTTAAAACTGATATGTCAACTAAGTGTTTTGAATTTTAATTTAAGCTTTTTTACTTTTAAGTAATTTTTAAAAAATTATTTCCCTTAAGTTAAGAAAAATAAAAAAAAAATTTCACTTAAAAAGTAATACGCAAACTTGTCACGCAGTTATAAATTTTTTTTACTAAAAGCTTCGCCCACATTTGTCGTTTTCAAATTACAAATCTGTAGTTTTGTTATTTTTAGTTATTTTATCAATTTCCGCTGTCTTTTGTGGACACTATGGCATTTATTTTAATATTTTCTATAATGAACAGC
Organism: Meiosimyza decipiens; assembly: GCA_963680825.1. Classification (NCBI taxonomy): domain Eukaryota; kingdom Metazoa; phylum Arthropoda; class Insecta; order Diptera; family Lauxaniidae; genus Meiosimyza; species Meiosimyza decipiens. The sequence continues at coordinate 7,694,934 of OY804259.1, read as the reverse complement.
AAAATTTACTCGAAGCTTCAAGACACGCATGGACAAAGTGTGAGCGCTGTAGAAAAGTCCTCATTGAACTGTTTCTTTTGGCTTTATTTTTTATTTATTTATCAAGAGTTTTATTGAAGTTATAGCCGTTCAAAAATTACTTTACATGACATCACATGATTTTTCTATAGAAATCAAAGGTTACTCATACGACATGTTGTCCATAAATTATTTGTTGTTTGATTTTTAAATTGCTACAAGTTCTGTAAACATAATGATATATTAATAATTTTAGCAACGTTTCAAAGATAAAACTTTAAAATTTTAAACAACGAAAAAAAATTCTATAAATTATTCTAGTGACTGAAGAATTTCACTAGAAAACAAAATCACAACCACTGAGTCTTTCATTTTTCTCAAGTACTATCAAATGCTATATATATATATATCAACTGACATGCCAAACACGACCAAAAAATATTTTTTTTTTGTCATCTAATGTGGCGTTGCAACTATTTGAAAACTTAATTTATAGGAGGCGCTGTAAGCCAAAGCATAGCTCTTAAGCTGCTCTGAGCAACTTTTTTGTTTCATCAAAATTATTAATTCAAAATATTTGTCATTAAAAGTGCTGTAGCGTGCAAGGATTCCTTGGCAAAGATCTCTGAAATACTTTTGAGTTTTAATGAATTTTTATACAGGGTAGATAGCTCTCTTCGATATTTTTCCTAAAGTGTTGATACTTTGGCGCTTTTCGACTCTATTATCGATTTCGATACTATTAGATGCTGTTATTAAATCTTTCGATACTTTTTGATTTTTTCAATGTATTTTGATATAAGTTTTCAACATATTCAAATTTTAGGTCCTTTAGATTTATTTTAAATGTTATTGATAGTTTTCACGTCGTTCAACTGACATTGACATTTTTGATGTTTTCGATACCATCCGATGGCTTACAGTTTCTTTGATATAATTCGGCCTTATTTGATATTTTCGACGTTTTCGAGTCAAATTTTCGAAATTTTTTTCGATACTTAACTACCTTTTCGATATTTTTCTGTACATTTCGATGATGATTTCAATACTCTACGACAGTTTTCAACTTTTTTGATATTTTTCGATATTATTCGATTCGTAAATATTATGTCGACATTTTTGGACATCGGTACGACTTCTTTAGAATTTTATTTTTCAGATCTTAGTTGACTTTTCTGGATGCTATAGACTTAACGATATATTTCGATACAATACGATATTTATCAAGCTTTGCGAACATCTTTTGCTTTTCTATATAATTCAATGCATTTTATTTGTTTTCGATAGTTTTCGCTTCTGTAGACTTTTATCAGCTCAGTCTATCGATGTTTTTAATGCTTTTCAGCTGCTATTGACATTTTCGTTATTTTTCGATAAACCTCGATTCTTATCGAGTTCTAAGAGCTTTAGTGTTTATCGATACTAGTCAATGCTTTCGATTATTGTGATGCTTTCGATAGTTTTCGACTCTTACGGACTTTTTTCGATTCTTTAGATGCTTGTTGATTCTTCGATGTTTTTCTTTACAAATCGATTTTAATTGAATTTTTCTGTATTTTTTGATACGATACGAAAATTTTAAAGTTTTTTGCTGTTTTTCGATGTTACGTAAATACCGTGTCGACATCATCCCACAGTTTTGGAATTTTGATTTCCGAACTCTATTGACTTTTTTCGATGCTTCCCGGCTGCTATAGACTTTTTCGATACATTTCGATACTTATCAAGTTTAGCGAATCTCTTGTGTCTTTCGATACTAGTTTATGCTTATTGATTTTTCTGATGTTTTCGATAGTTTCCAAGCTTCTATCGATGTTTTTCGATGCTTACCGGCTGCCGTAGACTTTTTCGATATTTTTTGATGCAATTCAGTTTTTATCGAGCATTGACGAAATTTTCTACATTTTTCGTTGCGCTACGGACATTTTCAAACAATTTACTTAAAAAATTAAGTTAATATTTCGCAATTTTTTCGGCTATTTCAATGGTTTTTCGATATTTTTTGATACTTTTTGATTTTTTTTGTTATTAATAATAAAGGTTTCTGATTTCTTTGATATGTTTCGATTATTTTCAATACTACTCGAATAGATACTTTCTTATTTTATTGCATTATTTACTGCCTGTATTTACATACCGATAGCTGTACATAAATTGATTTTCTTGACGTTTCGACTTTTATCGACCGTTTTAGTGATCTCCACGAAGCATACAATGCTTTTGCTTTGATTTGTAATTTAAATTACGCTGAATCTAAAATTTAATTTCTGATGTTTGTTCGAAATTATGCTTGAAGAGTAAATGTACAAAGATTCCGTGGCGAGGTTACCCGAGTTCAGCAAATTTTTTCGAAATTCTCAAATTTTTTTTTGCATTATTTGGACTAAGTACATATTATATACAGAATTTGCCCAATTCCACAAAAATATCGCTTAAATTTTAGCATGATGTCGTACATTTACAATGACTTTTAATAATTTTTATTTAATTGTTTTTTAAATACTTAACTAGCGAAATTTCTTTCAACATTTTGACATATAAGCAACATTCACTGACAACATTGACACGCCTCAATGTTGTCACCGCCGCCACACTTCAAAGAATTGCGGCGCGAAACCAAAAACAAAACAATTTTACCACAAAGATTTTAATTTTGTTTTAATTAGGTATTAAAAAATTTCATATTTGAAAACAAATATATTTGCATATTTTTAATATTTATGACTTTGCTCAAGGAAACAAAAACATTAATAATAAAAGTTGTACGGCGAAAAAGCAGAGAGAAAAAAAAAACACAACAACACGGCAGAAAACAAAACTTGTTGCCTACCAAATATTACAAAGTCGATATAACAACAGCAGCAACGCACTGAATGAAACATAAATATTTATGTTTCATCAACGATCGACACTTGCCAGCCAGTAAATGCGAGTATTTTAGACAAGAGCCAAAACACTTACTTGTAGAAATAACAAAAGCGCGGGCATACGAAGAAACCCTGAAGGAAAAAAAAAATCGCGCGTACAGCAGCAAGTGCTCTGTAAATAAAATAAAATATTTTTTTTTTCAAATTTAAATGTAGCATTTAAAAGTATTATTGACATTTGCGCATTGCGCCCCCAACTGCCAGTTCGCCTTGCCATTGTTTACAGCAAAAAAGATTTCGCTCCTGTGTAACGTTATTAATTTGTTATTTTCATTTGATTAATTTTTGTTTTAAATTTTAAAGCGTTGTCACTCTTCTTCTTGTTATTTGGAAAAAAAAATTCATTAAATTTTTTTTCTTTTTGTTTCAGTTCTTTCAACATTTTTTAGCTTTCATTGATCTTTTGAAATTAAAAAAAAAAAAACAAAAAAAAGGTTATTGCCGTTTTGTTGCTGTATGTTTTTTCCATCAAACTCATATATAAATTTAATGAATAGGCCCCCACAAAATTTATTAAGTGCCATTTATTTTGAACATTTCAATATGTTGAGCTTTTGTTTAAAACTTTTTACGTTTCGTTTCGTTTTTTTTTTTTTTTTGCTATAGCATGTAATTTAAATAAGCCCATTTTTTAAAATAAGTTAATCCCATTTAGTTATAAACCGGAAAAGCTGTCATTAGTCTTCACTAATTTAATGTTAAGCAGTTTATTTTTCGCTTTGTATTTCGTTAATGAATTGATCTTACACCAAACACGATAATATTGCGTACTTGTTAATTTTTGACTAAGGCTGAATGTAACTTCCGTACATTAGGTTTCAGAATGATCCTCAAAGTTAAGTGTCACAATGTATATGAAAAGTTTTCGTAGTTTTCCAAGTTCTTGGGTAACAACTTTAATTTCGTACAAGTTGATCGTACTCGTGCCTAATATTCCGACCCAAAATGTGCTAGCTTTAGAAAAATTTTGTATTTTCCAAATAACTCTTTAATTTCGTATGCCATTATGATAGTTCAGATATCAATTTTGAAAGATTATAATTTTATTTATATATATCTGTCTACTAAAACAGTGCCGAAATTTACATACAGAGTGAACTAAATAACCGATGAACTAGCAAGGCGTGGTTACTTTATTGATGAGCGTGTAGTGCCGTCAATTGGGTAGGGCTGGGCATTGCCCCCCAAGGATCTGATAATAGTTATTATTCAATAGATCAATAAAATAAAACCATCCAATAGTGGTGGAGTTATAATTCTCGCCCCTCACCCCCAAGGTTTTGGTGAAGTGACGCCACTGTGGTCGTGTCCACTATTTTTTATTTAGAATTTTCTTACACTTTCTATGTCAAGCTGAAAAGCACTGGAAGTTTTTAAAAACCTGTAAAACAGTCCGATCAGGTTGGGTCTCTTCTAATAAATTGATAACCTAATTATTGTCCAGAAGCCGGTTCGACATCGCTGTGAATCACTGTGACTTGTACTAGACACCAGGCAATCGGCAAGCATACTGAAAGATTGGATATTCCATTCCAATCCACCTGCTGTAGCTGCTTGAATGCAAACGAGAATGAGCACTTTCTTTGCAGCTGTTCAGCCTTAGCCAGAACCAGACTTAGATGTCCTCAAAAACTTTCTTTAATGACCTCAACGAAAATGCCGCAGTTGAAATCGGCTCGTTGGCTAACTAACTCCATAAGGCCAACAAAATAGATGTAGCTGCTTATCGTTACTAAACCAATTTTAACTTGCACCAATTCGTCGGATCACGTAATGTGGTATAAAAACGGCACAATTAGTGCTACTTAGGGCTTCTAGCTTGTTTGATAAGCTACTTAGCTTTAACCTAACCTTTGAAGAAAATCGTCACAAATGTATTTTTATAAACTTTAAAAACAAAAATTTTATTATGAAAATTATTTCAGTTGCAGCTAAAGATGAACGTGGCGTATGAGTAACAATAATTACTTCACATTAAATGTCAATCATACGCTATGTTGCGCATAAATTAATGAGGTTTTTTTTCATTATACTACAATACGAACTTTCTTCATAACGAAATTTCTCTACAACAAAATTTTTTCGCGTTCCCTTTCTTTTGTTGTTTTGCAACGCCATTATTTTATGCTCTGGGACTATTGCATTGCAACTTTTTTCATCTTTTTGTATCAAAAAAAATTATAAACATTCAACTATGATTTCGAATAGTTAACATTTCTACTATGATTTCCATTTTATTTGTTGAATTTCTTACTATTTTTTCACAGTAATTATGCCTACTTTTGCAGTGTTGCAAACTAAAAGACGCAGTTGCAAAACTTTGTTTTACTTTCAGCCAATTACTATTTATCTTCAATCACTTTATGTAAATAAGCTGAAAATTGTGCAGATAATGTATCTGATAGCCACATTAATGACCTAAAAGTTTATTTATATCACTTAGCGCTGTTTACATTCGTAATGATGTGCGAAATCGTATTTGCAAATTCAATAAAATGCGCGCCGCAGGTACTCACAGTTCAATCACAGATGGCCTACAAAAGCACGTCTTCTCATGGCTTTCAATATCAGTTACGAATTTATCTTAACGTATTCACCTATGTAAATAAAACTATTCAAATTGATACTAATAAAAAAATATAATGAGGATAAAATCGAAAAAAAGAAAAACAAAATAAAACAAATATTGAATGATGCAATAGAAAATGAAACACTTCCGCCGCTGAAACACACAGTGCTGCGAAGTGATAATAAGCAGATGGCCATCAAAGGGTTAAATGAACTCTTTTGTTTATTTACAAATAAAATTATTACTGAGAACATAACGCAAAGATTCATAAATATTTTTCTTACTTTTGTGACTGAATGCAGGAAAACAAAGCGTACGTTCGTTAAAATTTATAAATGCAAAAGATGCAGTTACTGCAAATGATAAAAGCTTAAGAAATTTTAAAAAAAAATTATTCTTAGAAGAAAAACTGATAAGAACTCAGTTACACTGTGCTTTCTTTTTAGCGCTTGTTTTTCAATTATTTATTGTTACTCTTAAAAAAAAAAAAAAAGAAAAATGGAAAAATAACAAAATCATTTTCGTGGTATTAGAAAATCACATTGCAATAATTTATGCCTATTTTTATGGCAAAGAAAACAAATATTTATAAAATTTCATTGGAAAAATGTTATTTTCAGCAATATAGTCAGCAGCACACAACTCTGAATCACATGGCACAACCTACAGCTTCTAATGAACCCAACAGCTTTACGTCATTAGAATTATCATTAAATAAGCAAATTAATATTTTTTTTTTTTCATACAAAAAAGACGCTAATAAATCGTTTACATAAAAATCATCGCCTCACTTTCTCTTTAAATTAAATATTGACTCAAAATACTTTAGATGTCAAGAGTTTGTTTTGACAGTTTTGTGAAATTTCATTCAAAAATTCAAAACTGTGCAAATATTCGTCGGAAGTGAAATAACGCCAGCAATTAAGTTGTTAAAATCACGTGATATTATGTTTGTATTATATTTTTGCCATTGTTTCTAAGTCCACAACAGCATTTGAATCAATATTTGCCTAGAAAGCCTGAAAACATTATATTTTTAATTTCAAAAAAAGTTCTTTGAAGTTTTAGGTATTGTTTATAATTAGGGTCAACTCTGTATCAAAAAAAATAGAAAAATAAAAATTAAGTAAAAAAAACTTTTTGATGAAAAAGATGATTTTCAATGTGCCTTAATGGAGTCGTAAGATTTGAGTTAGATTAAAAAAATAAAAATGTCATGAATTCACATCCCGGAAACCGTGGCAAATCATCCCGGAAACTGTGGCAAATCATCCTAGAAACCGTGGCAAATCAGATTTTTCGAAGTATTTTTAAGAAAATTCAGATATTTACCTATTTTTTATATGTGCTAAAAAAAAGGTCCCCACTTTCACCGAAAACCCTAGCAAAATAAGATGTTTTATTTTCAATGAAAACGCGGGCCACGCGGAGCAGATACACGGATCATATGGTCACGTTAAGTTAGATAGACAAAATGTCCATGCACTTTGTGAGAGTGCGCAGGATTCTAGGGCCCAAAACCAAATATTAAAAGTTACCTTTTTTGGGTTTTCTTGATTCGAATCAAACTATTAGACTGTTTGGAATTTGAAGCTGTGATATAGTGAAATCTAATTTCTTAAATATGTGTTTTTTTTTTGAAATTTTTGCATACCGATTTTCATGAAGTTTTAGATGGTGTGTCTTCGTCATTACATTAATTAAATAAACCCATGTAACAGTGGTGGAATTAAAATTCTCGCCCCCTCCCCTCCAATATTTGGTGAAGTGACGCCACTGGGAGCGATAAAGTAAAACTTTTTTCTTTTGAATGAGAGTTATTATCATGGTTTTCGAAGTTATAAACATATAGTCAGTGCGACAAGGGTCACATTACCTTAGAGATAAACGAAGAGCCATCCAGTTAATATCAAACATATTTTTATTTCAAAAATATTTGATTGAAAAAACTCATTAACTGACCTATGATAACAGCAGTTCTACAATTTATTTACGTTCATTATTTACCTTGATATACCAAAAACTTTTGTTTTAATTAAATTGAATATTTATCATAAGAAAATAAAACACAAATTTAGCAACAACAAAATCACCACCAATTTATTCGGTGTTGCCACAATAAATGCCTTGTGATCTTAAAATTTTTAACGCCTCATGTTTATTGACATTGTTGCAAGCAATTAGCACATACTCAAATGCAAGAATTCTAATTGCGCTCCAATAAAAGCGTCGCACTTTGGTATAAACCTACAGCTCTACTTGCGCGTATCAGTGTCTACTTAAGGCTATGCGTCTTTATTAAATTCATTTTAATGGCTAAGATTTTCATGTGGGCAACAGTTTTAGAGCCCCGGGGGCAACACATCAACAATCACAGCCGCTACATCCACATCAGTTTCGCACGTGTGACTTGGTAATGACCCAATTTTGTGAACGCCTCACATTCTGTGTTGTGCTGTCGTCGCTGCCACTGGCCACAATGTCGGTCAGTCCGCAAGTAACAAACAGCCGCAGCGCAAGCCATATAATATCTATGGAACGTCGCACTAGAGCCAATAGTAATATAAATATTTTGAAATCCATTTGAAACATGAAATAATTGGCAAGCAAAACAATAAATTCTCATAGTCACAAAAATATAAAATAAAATGTTTTTTTCGAATTTCTTTTTAAAGAAAATTTCAATTTAATCGATTGCACATTAATTTCATTGAAATATCAATTTTAGCACTTGCAGCCTATGCCGCTGATTCGTTTGGATTCATTGCGCTATTTTTGTATTGTGGCTGTGTTCCTAATGAAACACTGCACTTGAGTAAATAAAATTTCCACAACAATCCAGAACGGCACTCGAACATTTGAATAACATTTGAAATTTATTTATTATTTACTATTTAGTGTTTGTTTAAATTAAAAAATGTAAAAAGAAAAAAAGATTAAATTAAATGATAAAAATAAATAAACAATGCGAGCATAGAAGTTACGGGGGGTGTTCCACTGAGCGGTGGATTTAGTTATTTAACTGTTGAATATTTTGTATTAAATAAACATGCAAATCTATTTTTAAATTAAAATGCATTGCTTAGTTGTTTTATTGAATATACATATGTTTTTTGTGTTATTTCAATATATATGTAAGTGGCTGTGCTGCGCTGTGAGAAACTTTTTGTATAACATTAAAATTAAGCGAAAAGTGGTTGAAATTAATTTTTCTTGAAAAATGCCATTAAAAATTTTGTAGCAACGTCTACTATCCCTATAATAAGTCTTTTGCTTAACTTTTTGAACTCAAGAAGAAATGCAAAAAATGCTGCAACGCAAAAAACCATTTTATTAGTCCGAGCATAAAAGTGAAAAATTTTTCTCGAATGTAGTTCAGAAATGGACTTAATGTTTCTAATCATCACTCTTCAATATTGCTGTTAGGCATTACTACTAACAAAATTGTTTCTAAACATTGTGCTTAAATATGATCTTTAGGCATTGTGTCTAAGCTTTGTTGTTCAACTAAATCTTAAGACATTGTGCTCACAATCATATTTTCATTAATCTCCTTTTTTAGATCATAAAATATCGTGCTTAACTCAATTTTGCAGATATTTTAATGGAATGTGCTCCTGGGTTGAGTCATGAACTCGTCGCATCAGTTCGAGAATTCGTTCCCATCAAAGCTTTTGCGTCGCAACAAAAATTCATTCTTTGACCACAATATTAATTTGTGAAAAAATTTCCCTGCGATTGATTTTCCTGATAAAAATATTTGTCAATATTTCAACTCCTATTCCCTCTGGATATAGAGCATCAGCTAAATGCCTCAGCAGCGTTTATTCTATAACAATTCAGCATCAACTTTCTGTTGCTCTGCATTCCAACCGCCGTAAGTTCCATGCTCATGTTCATGGTCTTTTGTGGTACATTTCTTGCAGTAAAAATCTTTATTTTTCTTTGCTTTTTTAATAAGATTTACTCGAAATGATTGCGTTTCCTGACCATAAACTCACCTTGACTAATTAATAAAATTTAAATTTTTTTTTAGCAAATAATTAGGTCAAAATATTTTGATAGATTACGACAAATAATTCCTTACCCTGAGGATTTATTTCATATAAAAATCAGTGCATGTTTTGCTATCACTTATACCGCAATTGTTTACGTCGTAAGCCAAATTTTTACATTAATAAAAATGTAAAAAAATATTTAAAAAAAATAATTGTACCTCAGAGTAATTACCAAAAAAAAAAAAAACAGAAACATAAAAAAGGTAATTAAACCAACCTCAACAACATTAAATGATAACTGGGTCAAACGCGCGTTGCAAACGTGTTTGACTCGTTTCCTTCCCAAACAGCGACAATTGGACACCCACACACTATACAAAAGAAATGAAGCGTTCTTTGTTTGGTGCAAATCTTTCGAGTTAAGATTTCCAGTTTTTTAATGTAATAGAAAAAGACAACAAAATAGGCAACAAACAATTGGCAAAATACTCGCACACACTTCAATTGTAAGACAGGAAATGCTGTACTCATGCATTAGACATGCTGACAGACAGTTTGTAGGCCATCGTTGTTGATGTCTCATAGCGGGTTGTGTGGGCTAAGCCATTTGGTAAAATGCATCCTTCTCTTTGTAGCGTAGTATACAAAAAAAAATTGCATTTTAAGTGTTAAAAGAAATTAAAGATGATGAAGTAAAAAACGTTGCTGTTGCATGCAGCATGCTGTGAATGAAATGAGCACAGCAACATAAAAAGTTGACTATAGCACGCAACAATGCATATGAAGTTGCCAGATGAGTTATAAAAATTTTTGATTTTATGACCGACAGACAATTTTTAAGTCATTTTTATTTTATGCCATTCTAATCAAAAATGCATATGGGTATAAGATTGTCCTATGGCCAGATTTCAGATAACTGTCGACAAAATTCCATGAAAGCTTAAAAATGAAACTGTTCATGACTAAGACTTACGCCAACATAGATTTTTGATTTTTGATATTATACTTATTATATTAAGTTTTAGTGAATTGGATATGAAGGTCGTTTTTCATAAGAACATATGATAGGTCCTTTAAGTTTGATATTGCTAAGAACATGTTACTTTGCAGAGTAATCGTTCTACATAGCTTCAACGTTGATTAAATCAGACCCTAGTGGCTTTTCCACTGCCTGTAACTTCTTATTGCTACTTTAAGCATCGCCCATCGAAATCAAATATCTTTCCTTAGGGTTCAATCTAGCTCTGTACCGAATTTCATCAAAATCGTTGCATTAATTTAGCAGTGAAAACGTATTTTTCTGTTAGGGGCGTGGCACTGCCCACTAAAAAACAAAAAGTTTTTTAATTTCCATACCAAATTGCATCGAAACCGATTTAACAGCTCAGTCGATATAGCGTTTGTTCTCATTGGAGGCGATTTCAATCCCACTAAAAGAACGCAGCTTTTAATATCCTTTCCTAGGATTCAATCTTACTCCAACTCAAATTTCATGAAATTCGTTCCATTAAATTAGCCATGGAAACGTATTTTTTGTGTTAGAGGCGTGGTACAAAAAAAAATTATATTCTGCACCGGCACTCTTCACAAACTTTCCAACAAATAAAAGGAATTCTAGCGATTTTGTTGTGTTATGGCAATTAAAAGCGATGGACCGATTTGCCTTTGCCCATTTATACATAGCTTTTTAATGTACTTGCGCAAGGATTCAGCTTCTAAACGTTAAAAACTACTCCTAAGCTTTGGTGTTGCTGAAGTATTTTATTAGCTAGGATCGTTCTTTTAAATAGTCGTATGAAAAGCAGACTGGTGTTGTCAATATGAAAATCAACTGAATGTGGAGATCAGCATTTATTTAAAACAACAACGATTTTGTTTTTAAAAAATGCTCTTCTTTTTGAACTAGATCGTTTTAGAATTCTGTCCAGTGTGACATTATCAACAGGACTTACTGTGTGATTTTTTCAGAGCTTGCTCATGCGTCTATATATAATGCTATCGAAGTGTCGTCCTTCCAATCTGTGTTTTGTATATAAAAAAATTTGTTTTTTTCGAAAATGCACAAATGTTAAACCAATTTCTGAAACATTTTATATACATAATGTCATATATTTCAGATTTATTCTATCAAGTTCTCATCTGTGTTTCTACACTACAAAGCAACATAACTCAAAAAAATGCATTTATTTAAAGCAACGCGCTGGCAACACTAAACACGCCCCGCCAACACAATTCAAATAGAGTTGATTTGATTTGATTGGATTGTAACAGCTGTCAAATATATAAACATGTCAAAAATCTTGAACTACAAACACTATATGAGTAGACACAACATCATGTGTCTACACGTTCATTACATCTATCACACGCACACATGCATTTGGTGTCTGTCTCTATCCGTACATAATGTGTAATATCAGTTTGAGGGCAAAATGAATTGTTTCGATCAGATGTCGACGTTTTCTAATTAGTGCTGACTTCTTAAACTATTGATCGTCTAGCATAGATGATTATGCTACATTCACACATTTCCGGCAGCTGTAATGGGCAAGCTTACAAGGTCGTTTCATATCTAGTGCTACTTAAGCAGAGACAAGCCATAATCTTCAAAAAAATTAAAACGAAATTCTATTGATAATAACAAAGGGTAACAAATTTGTTAAGCCAACTAATAGCCATGATAATTTATTGTCATAATTACAACAAAAAAATTATGACATGAAAGAAAAAAAAAGTTTCTTTTTTTTAATAATTGAAAATCGTGAATTGAAAAAAATTACCCTCATCTTTTTGCAATTAACCAGCGCAGTGTTGGTAAACGGTAAGAATAAAATGTAGAATTATTGTGGTTGCAATCAAAATACTCCCATAGCACTAAAGAAGCTGGCAGGTAGGTCACTGTTTTTTTCGGCAAACATGCTCCCTGTAATGTCTGCTGTAGCAGCTGTTGATGCGTGGAGGAGCGGAAAAGTGTTGAGCAACTGCTTTTTTATTGTCCTGCCCATAGTAGAAGTAGCTTGAAATGGTTGGGGTTTTCCTTTTTCAATAATTTAGCTGCCTTAGTTAACTTTCAAATATATTATCTTCAACTTTTTATAAAAGAATCCAAATGGGTGTGGTATGTCCGAATTTTTTTGAAGGTATCACAGCTCTGGTCCATGTGTGCACGTGAATTGGTTTACTGGACAGCTCGTATAACTTAGCGTATGGTTCCAAAGTGCAATGTATATGCATTTTTTTTTTCATTTCATTAACCCTTTGAGCCCTATGAAGTCTTTAACGAAAATGAAGAAAGCTAAAATTTAAAAAAAAAATATCATAATTCGAAAACCACTGTAGTTTAGCAATTCAATAAAATTTTCTTTCATTTAATACTCAAATGATTCAAATCGAAACTTTTTATTTGTTGTTGTTGTTAGTGTATTATAATACACAAGTTCAAGTTGGAAATTTTTAATAAAATTGATATTAAATGAAATATACTTCCATAGGTTATAATGTTGGCGTAAGAAATCATAAAGTTTTCGAGTTATGACCATTTTTTTCAGAATTTTGCCGACTTTTTCTTTTCCGGTACTTAAGGGTTAATAAAGAAAATATGGAATCTGTAGAAACGTTTCCTTACAACCGAATGGCATGAAGCTTTAAACAGTGGTGCAAAATGACAAAATCACAAACCTTACGATAATGGGGGTGGAACTGTACAAATAGGCGTGACATTTCATATAAAAGTAAAGATGATAAAATGCAATAAAACTTTTTACAAAGGTTAAAATTGACAAAAGCACCACCACTCAGACAAAAAGTGGGCGGAATCGGAAAAATAGGCGTGGCTCTTCATATAGAAGAAAATATTTTAAGTGCCATTTTTGCAAAGTTCGGATAAAGGTCGCTAAGTTATCACATCTAGAGAGTTCACCAGCTGAATGTAATGTAAAAATATCAATAAAACTCCCAATTAATTTTATCTCATGTGTCTAATGAACACATAAACGAAACATTTACCCTGCAAATATTTGAATTTCTGTAGAGGATTCAAATTCACTCCCAACTAAATCATTGCTAAAAATCACACATTTTCCAACACTATCACAGCACAGCATATATAATAACAACGACCAAATATTGTGTATTGTTGATAATCTCTTTTGATGGATTTAGATCCAGCTGGATCAAAGAACAGACAGACAGAAGGACAGACCAAAACATACGGACTATGTGCGTTGCTATATTTAATGCAATATTAAACAATAGTGGCCTCCCTCGCGGGTAATCTTATGGGGGGCAACCCAAAAAAAATAAAAACAAAAAAAAAGTTTACAATTAAGCAAGAATGAAAATGAAACTTAAAAAAAAAATCATCATCATGACGATGATAATCATTATGATGCTGGTAATGGTAATGGTAATGAATGCTCTGTGGTTGATGATGTTAAAGAACAAATAATGGAGTTGAGAGACTTTTTATGATTTATGAGGTCATGAAAACAGCCCAAAAATTAAAAATTTGATTAATAAATATTTAATAATTGTTTGTTAAAACAAAGCACAAATGTTCAACATTGTTGTTACAGTTGATGTTGTTGTTGTTGTTATTTTACTTTATATGTGAGCACATATCGTGATGATGTTACTTGGTTTTTTTTTTGTATAATTGTTGTAATTATTTTTACAATTGTTGTTGTTGTTGTTCTTATAATAAATCATTAAAATTACATTACAACAATGTAAGTTATTTTTTTCTTTATTATTTTTTAAGTGATGCCACAACAACAACAACAACAAAAGTACTTACCATTAAAACAATTAAATATCAAGAGCAATTTTACGATCATCACTGACCCCATCATCCTCATCAACAGCAGCAGTGCGTAATGGCAACATTTGTGATCCATTTCCGTTGCTACTGAATTTTGATCCGTTTCATTTTTTCCCATTTCATTTCGTTCCCCAAAACAATTTTATTTATTCATATTGTGGATTTTTGTGTCCATTGCGTTCTTTTTTTTTGTGAATATAAAATTCATTTTCAACAACGACGCGGTTCATGCGAGTTCGTTTTGGTACCACTGTGCGACAACAACAATCATTCAAAAAAATAGGGATTGTCGCGTTGTTTTCTGCGAAACTCCTCAAGCAGAAATCAAGACGTGGAAAAAGAAAAAGAAATAAAAAGTTTGAAAAATTGAAATTCTTTTATTTATTGAAATAAAATGCAAAGTGAATGATCGTTGATCGCAAAATTTGTGGTACGTGTTTAACACTCACATCGTACACTGCCAGCTGGATGGTTGGTTGGTAGTTTAGTCTGCTTTACTGTCGGTCGAATGGTCATACATACGGTCGCTTGCTCCAAGTCATTTGGGCACGTTCTTTGCTCTGTGTGACATACTCCGCTGGCTGCGTGGATTGAATCGAGTGCGCATTTCGAATGATACTCGCGCAACGATAGGAGGCGCCACCATCAAAAGGCACAGACTCAATGTAAAACAAATTTTTTGTGTTTTGCTGTTTTTATGGAGTGCAAACGCGTGTCTCATACTGTGCGGTTGTGTATAGTGTTGTAGAAGGATCAGAGCGCTTTTTTCACCTAATTGGCGAAAAATAGCAGTTCGTTGAGCGTAAAAGTTATGAAAAAAAAACAACAACATAAAATATTTTAAATGAAAAATTATTAAAGCAAAAAGTAAAAACTGTGATATTATTTGTAAAGTAATAAGCAAAATGTGTGAAAAAAGTGATAACAAACATACGAAGACCATGTCGAGTGCATGCATTGGAAATGTCAAGGTAAATAATTTTAAAAGTTTGGTTGCAATAATAAAATGAGCTAATGATTGAGCATGCAGAATGTGAAAAAAAGTGAATGAAATTTCGAGCATATTGATATTTAAATTAATGAAACAAATATTTTGTTAGTTTTCGTTCAAAATTTTCCCATTTTGCCTCATATCTAAACTTTTATGTGACCTGTGCTATTGGTCTTTGAGCAAAACTTGTTCTACTAAAAATTATCTTTTAAATAAGGTACATATCACTGTTGACATGTGTGATATATCACTGACTGCTAGTGATATATCACTGATGATGACTACTGATATGTACCTCATTTGAAAGCTATTTCTTAGTACTACAACTTTTACTCATAAAGTTAGGTCAAATATCGCATACAGAAAGTGCTATTGGTCTAAGTATGTGTTTTGAAATTTTTTTGTAGTGAAACTGCCAAAAGAAGTATTTCAAATTTCAATATGAAATCAATGGAAGTTGAAAATTTTAAACAGAATGTTTTAAGTACAGCTCGGCTCTTTATTACTATAACAATCATTTTTACATTTCCAGAATAGTTACATGAAAGGCATAATTTAAGTCTGCTGTAATATATGTAAAAGTGTGTGTTGAATGGAATAGAATGGGTATGTAATTCAGGCCTCATGATGTGTTGAGAAATAGTGTTCGTTGATGCATTGAAAATGTTGGTGTGATAACCACCAAAACAGTGAAATAAACAAAATATATCATGAGAGTTTGCCAAAACTAAAAGGGAATGTATCAGCAGTTATGTGTAAAATGCTACAACTTACAAAATCGTTTAAGGAAAAGCCGAATAATTTTTATTGCATTGGGTTGGAAATGCTCCTATCGGAAAATTGAGATGTCTGCCCCTAGTTATGTATGAAATCCACTTTATGCCGTTTTCATACATAAGAACAGAAGGAAAAGTTTTTTTTCGGAAATTAGCTCGAAGTGGTATCTTCCAGGGATAGAAAGAAATTGGTT
Source organism: Meiosimyza decipiens (assembly GCA_963680825.1). NCBI lineage: Eukaryota > Metazoa > Arthropoda > Insecta > Diptera > Lauxaniidae > Meiosimyza > Meiosimyza decipiens. The sequence continues at coordinate 7,678,642 of OY804259.1, read as the reverse complement.
AAAAAATTCACAATAGAAATGTCAAGCAAACTTGGGATCATATCTCATTTTAAAATACGATCATTTATGATTTTGAAAAATGTTTAGAAGCGAATTTTATTTTAATTAAATAATAATTAGTTAAAAAGTATCAGAGCACTGTACTGACTGTAAAAAGAATAACAAATCTGTGATGTCATTAGTAAGCAGCAACTTTTGTTTAAAAAATATTAATTTCGCTATTCAAATTAATAGCGTAGTGTAGTTTTAAGAAATCAACATTAATTAAACAGTTTTAAGTGTGCATATTTCGGTCTTACAACTACTGAGTTTTCTTTGTTTTTAGTTAAGTCTTCGTTTCGTATGCAAAAAATTTGCATGCAGATCACATGCGAGATTTTAACCTCCTTAAGCAAAAGCTGTTTAAATGATTGATTTGGCGTTGCTTTATATATTAAGTCAATAATCTCAAATCTCATTTCTCAATCAAGACATAATCTTTTTGAATTTTTTTTTTTGCAAAACACTTTAAATTAATGTTTAATATCTTTGTTTGAAGCAAGTTATAGCCGCTTAAAAATCTAAAAATCTCACATACAAAAATTGCATGCAATTTACACATGATATTTTAACTTTCTAACAGAGTTTCTTTGTCAAATAATACTGGAATTATTAATTTTTGCGCTTTAATTTTTAAGCATAAAAAAATGTCATTTACGATAATTCCGTACATTTATTCTTTGTAATTTTTTTAACCAAATTGAATTGCATAGTTTTTGAATTTGGTTACACAAAGTTAATGCATTTTTATATAGAACAGATATCGCTTGCGAAAATTGCAAAATATCTCGCTTACTGGAATTTATCTTTTTTTAAGTTTTTTCAACTAAAATCTCACACACATAAATTACTTGCAACTATCATATGAGACTTTTATGGTTTATAAAAATAACCAGCAAATCACATGGCGCTTCAAGAAATAAATTTTTATGTGTCTCAATTTTCGTTATATTTTATATCACGCTCAATTTGACCAACTTATGGTGCCAAATTAACGCATATTGCGGTTTCACTAGACATAATTCATCTAAGAATTCATATTGGCATACTAACCAGGCAATATTTTGTTGACAAACGCATGGTTAGCCCAACATCGGAGACTTATGCTGGGGCTGCAGAGTACTAGATGTTCATAATGATAATAGAGTTAAGCTACTACAGCTATTAGCCTTCTTAGCTATTTAGCTAGAAGCTTTATTTCAAGTAAAACTGTTTTTTTGTTTTTCTGCAAATGCAAATGCTTCAGTGCAAAGACTCGCTGAACGAATTATTAGTAAAAGATCTTAGATTTATTAAGAAATATACATAAACATCGAACTGTCACACATAAAATGTGATCTAAGCTATGATGCCTTTAACATATTGCTCCTCTTTCTGCCGTAATAGTTACACTTTGTCACACAAGTGCAAAGCATATATTCTGCAACTTAAGACTCATTACGCCAACGAATCAATTTAAGCTTAAACTTTAGTAGTTTTTTAAACTTTTTTTTTTTTTATTCTTTCAGATAGTCCCACCTAAGTTAGTGAGGGGTCGTTAAATTTATGATGCTGATACTTGATTTCCTGTTAAAGAAATAGAAAAGATTAAACTGCATGAAGCTGCTATTTTTGGCTTAAAAGCAATTAATGGCCTATACTTTAATCGATTAGTCATAGTATTTAGAAAGCAGAAAACTATGAATATAAAATTGTGGTCTTAGACTATTAAGGGCATTGCTTAGTTTTTGACAAATTGAAGAAACAACATTTTCACAGTATGAAACAAGTCATAAATACTTCCTGCTTAGATCACATTTTTAACCGACATATGCGAGCGAATAAGGTGCGAATACGGCTATCAAAAACTTTAGAAATAAATATTAAATATAAAATTTATTACCAAAATTCATTAAGATAATTCACAGTTTTTGATTTAGATCGAGTTTTGCATATTAATTAAACGCGCTCCCCTGCATTGCGTAATGGAATTATTTGGAATTCGTTGAACATACGAGCGCACATTAATTGCACAACAAAGTGTCATAGTTTATTGGCCAATTAACACCAAAAGATTAACATAAATTCAAGCGAATGAATAGTTCTGCTATTCTGGATAAATTAATAGCATCATAAATTCATACGACGAATTCGGTTCAATATCAAAACTGCGATAATTTTCATAAATTTCCAATTTGCGAGTAATTTTTTTTCAGCAGCCTCGAGGGCGGAATTCGCGCTAGCTTGCTATATGGGTCACTATCTGTATACAATATGCGATTATGTCATTGCGTGGCCGAATCGAAATGTAAATAAATCATTGTTTTCAACAGCCAACATCAATGTCAATGCGTTTTACGGTATACTAATGAGGCCGCTATGAGGCTGACCCAGTACGCAAAATACAAACAAACTGTCATGTTTTTTTTCGTATTTCGCTGATTTTCACGCACTCAACAAAATCAAACGTCATCATTAGCTGTGAAGCATTAACTTTTCGTTAGTGCGAGTACGTAAAAAAAGCAAAAATTCACGCGTTGGTTTTGAGCAAATATTATTCAAATAAAACTACACAGAAGCGGCTGAAAAAAAAAAAAACTGAAATGCTTTTTTTCGAAAATCGCGAGAGCGCAAAATTCAAATTTAGAAAATCTATTTCTGGCAGCGCGAATTCTACTCTTCGTGATTGCGATTTTGTTTACAAGCTATTGCAAAGCGGCATGCTATGCCGCTATTGCCACCACGCGTTGTACCTGCCCTTGCGCTGGCAACTTGTTCCCGTAGCCACCCATCCAGCCGATGCCGCCGCATACACATAGAGCATCCGGTGCCGCCGTCGAATAGTTTAGCATCTTGATACAGCGCGAAATCTGCAAAATTTCAGTTTCTTTCGGGTTTTCAGTGCGGATCGGCGGCGCGTGTAACTTTCGGAAAACTTTCGCAGAAACTCAAAACTGCTGAATATAAAAAAAAATTAACAAATCGCTAACGAATTTTAATCGAAAATTTAGTTAAAAGTTAATCAAATTTGCTGGCGAAATTTAAGTGTCGATAGTTTTACATAATTTTTTTTTATTAAAAAAATAATATTATTTTCCAACGAAACAAAAATTTATTTAACATTTTTTAATTGAGTGTAATCAAAATTCCTGAAATTCGAGTGTCGTAATTATTTTTATTTGAGTCATTTGACAAAATTTATGTGAAAAAGTTTTTATTTTTTTTCAAAAATAAAGCGGAAATTTGAAAATTCTACGCGAGAAAACGCATAACGAGAGCTCTGATTAAAAAAGTGCAAAAATAAAAGGTGAAACATTTTTTTATAATTTTAGTTTTCTAGCAAAGTGAAAATCACTTTTATAATAAGAGTGTGTACAACAAAAATTCTGGGCTTAGAGCTAAGTTTAAATTTTTTTTTTTGAATTTATAAAGAAAACCTTATTAATTTTTTTGAGTTTTCTCTTGTGAAAATTTTTATTACAACAATTGGTTTTTATATACATAAGTATATTAAAAAAGTCGAAAAGTCTTCATAATAAAAACAAAAATCCTTCTCAAACCTGTGTTATTTTGCCAAAAAATCTCATGCAATAAGAATGATATGTAATATAAAAATGTCATGAGATTTCATTTCAACAATTATCATAAAAACGAAACATTTGTACTTGCGAACGTGAATTTCTTGAGTTTGATAAATGAAACCTGATTGGAATAACTAAAGCATAAAATTAAAATTTCATGAGATAAAAAATATAGAGCTATTAAAAAATTAGATATATATATCACTGAACCTTAAATTTTTGTTTACATAAATGCTATAAATTTTATAATGATATGATAGTAAAATTGAAACAAAAATTTTTCTGAAATAGAGATGAAATTTTTGAAAACTTCAAGTTCAAAATCATACATAAACATCTTTGCAGTGAAAATTCTTAATTAATTATTATTATAAAAAAAACTTACTTGCAATATCGGAGAAATGATTACTTATGAATGATAAATATTATATAGTGGAGAGCAAGAAAAGTGAACACTTTTTTGTGATTTAATGGTTTCTCGCTTTAAAATATCAATTAAAAAGTTTTATAGGATATATAAGATAATGTGATAGTAATAGATGGAATATGATAAAAGTTTCATAAAATTACAATCTCCTGAAATACATATGTACATATGTAGATACACATGAAATAAAATGTATTCATACTTATTGAAATAAAAAATTAACATTTTTCTAAAAAACCTCGCATGCGATAAGAATTGCATGCAACAAAAATGTTCTGCGATTTTAACAACTATTTTTGTTCAAATTGATTCTTTCGTCTCTCGGATATGATTATTTTTGTTTATGTTTAACTTCTTGTTTGCTCTGACAAAACTAAAATTTCAAAACCTCTGCATTTTTGTGAAAAAAACTCTCAAAACAATCAAATAAATGGAATGCGATGAAAGTTTCATGAAATAAAAATTTTGTTATGTACGAATTTCATGTGTTAGGTTGTTTTTAAATTATTAAATCTAAAGTTACTAATAGTTTATCACAAAAATGTTATGAAACATACATTTTTTGTGATTGAAGTTGTGTTTTTTGTTGGTGAAAATTATAATATTTTATTTATTGATATTAATAAAAAAGCTTTGCTAATAGATTTTTTTGAAAAACCTTTCAAAAAACAAAAACTATTATTATAGATAAAAATAAATTTAATTTCAAGTTTCTTGATATAAACATTTTGTAAAAGATTTGCTAAAAAATGGCATGACTTGAAAGTGACACTAAGCACATTATTATTTCAAGTTAAAATGTTGCCGCAACTCATAATTTTGTTAGATTGGGCGGGATAAAATTTTGATTCTGAAAGAATTAAAGAAATAAAAATTGAAAATCGGCAAATCGAAAATTCGTTTATTACAAGGTTTGATACCTCGCTTTATCAGTGATTGATGATTGATTGTGATACTTGCATTGCGAACTTCTGTGATAAAGGAGTTTACTGACTTTTGAATTTTATTTAAAATTTGTAAAAAAATTTGATTGTGGTAAAAATTGCTTGAAGTAAAAATTTCAAAAGACATAAGTCTCATGGGGGAAAAATATTATGAAATAAAATCTTTTTGTAAGATCAACATTGCAAAACAAAACCGCCTCAGAGTTTACTCTTCAGAGTTTATTGTCTGGTGTAGCTAAATTTCAATGAAACTCTAAGTTTCAGTGAAAGTTCTTGCTGACTTATAGGCTTCAGAGTAAATGATGCTCTTGCATCTCGATTTCTTTTAAATCTACTGCTTTTTGCTCGCAGTCGACGTACTTTTTCGGAAGAATATTTGACAACAGGCAGTTTTTCTAGCATGTCATGTGGAGGGGGAGGCATATGTCGTAGGCAGAAGTGAGTTCTTTCAAATGTTTACTGATATTCCACTAAATAAGTATTACGGTTTGTGGAGTCTAGAGCTCTGTTGAGAAAATCTTTCATTACTATAAGAAATAAGGTGGGTGACACCAGACAACCTTGGCGCATATTTGACATGAACTCAAAGTTATTGAAACAGAGTTTAATCTTTAGTTATAAGGCTACCCTGTTTTCTTAAAGTGATTCAAAGTTAAAGAATAATTCATTGGCTGTTGGCAAAAATCATTACACAATAAAAGTAAGGCATTTCATTTAATCAAAACAATGCCACAACTAAAACTACGATAAAATCATTGAATTCAACTGAAATTTTAAATAAATATTTTCATTCATATCTCAACGAGGCGGCTCTGTTCAAATGAAAACGAAAAAAAAACAATGCACAAAATAAGACCCTAAATATTTAAATAAATACAAAAGAAATCCCTTGTTTAACTTTAAATTTAAATTTCCATGCTGTTTATGTAAAATATCAAAACAATGAAAAAAAAAGAACTTAAGAAGCACCGCTGAAGAGTTTCCCATAAATCTGTGCGTAATTAAAACGTTTAAAGTGTACAAGTTTTGGCAAGGTCGTACGGAACTTGTTTTCAATTTAAAAATATCTAGCTAGCTATTTATTATGTTGTTGTAAATTAGTATATCTACGATATATTTTTTTTTTTTTGTTGTCATCTTCAGATTTTGTAATGATAATCATAATAATTCTAAGTTATTGTTTTTATTTTTTGTTAGCTAAATATTTAAAAAAATATTAATTCAACACGCCGCGTGGCGTGTCAAATTTAGCAGACAATGAAACATGATTTTCAAACACGATTTCAAACACTTGATGATGTTTTAGCTTGGTTGCCCCCCGCAATATTTCATCTACTGCCGCCGCTACTACTTCATCAATTCAATCTTTAGTTTTCTTAATTTGTAGAAATTTCAAAGTTTTTGGCCTTAAAGCGTTACAAAATTGATTAAGATTTTTGAAAAGCGATTAATTAATTAAACTCAATTAAGCCAACATAACGAAGATGTGGCAGACAAGACAAAGCGTAAGCGTAGCGTTTAAACGCTGCAAATATCGCAACTACTCAGCTAGTGGTGGTAGGTGGCAGCCTTTAGCTGTTAAATGCGCAAGTAGCGCCGCGCAAGCAAAAATCGATTTGACACACCGTGTGTGCGTTCGTTGGTCCGTCCGTCCGTCCGTCTACTGTTGGAGTGTGGGAACGATTTGATGAATTAATGATTAAAATTGATTACTGCAGCGTCGCGTAGCGTCGTTCTAGCGAACGTTCACATGTTGTTCCTGTTTTGTAGTTTTAGTAAATGTTGTTGTTGTTGTTGTTAGGCTTGTCATGAGGATGCGCTCGCTCGCTGCGTGTTGTTTTTGTGTTTTTTTTTTGTGATATTGTGCAATGTTTATTTATGAGCTGTCATGTATTGCAGTTTCTGTTTTTTTTTGCTGCTGCCGTTGCAATTAAACTTCCGTCATTACAATTTTGTTAATTAAAATTTATGTTTCAATTTTGCGTTACATTTTTTTTTTCGTTATTTTTTCAATCTTTGATTTTACTAATTAACTCATTGCATTGCAATTAGTTTTAATTCAAAGTTATTTTGCTTGGGAATGCATTAACCCATAAAAAAAATGTGGGTGACTGACAAGTTTTTTTGCCGCTCCAAATATTGACAGCATTATCTGCGAAATGAATCGAAATGCATTTGAATAACGTTATAAGACTATCTAACTGTCATTAAAAATAGCACGTTTCATATTTAGCTCGTTTTTGAGCTCACAGCTACACTTAAATGACTGATTTTCCATGCAAATCAAATATCTCACAGGAACATCGAGGAGTTTTTGTACTCATTTTGCACTTCTTAACTGACGTCAAACATAAAGCTAAAATAAAAAACTAATGTCAGCAAATCGCTTTAATGCTAGTGTGAAAGCTATTTTTAAAAACGCGTTACAAAAACCAAATCAACGGCATTGAAAACTTAATACGAAAGCATGACTTTTTAATCGACATTACTTGTGGTTTTGCTGACATTAACTGATTAAAATTGTGCTGATTTCGCTGACAGTGTATATCGCTTATCAAAACCAAATTTTAAAGCTTAAATTGGTACGAGTAGGTGCTAAATTTCGAAAGAAAAATTTAAGCAGTCTGTTGTGGCATTTTGACATGGTTTTAGAGAGAAATATATAAAACTTGAAAACACTTTTGAAATGAGATAGATATCAATGTACATTGTCAGTGTTATATCACTACCTTGGGTGATATATCACTGAAGCCTTTAGTGATATGTGTCTCATTTTACGTGTAATTTCTTATACCATTATTTGTACTTAGAAACTTTGTCATTTGCTGAAAGATGTCCTGCTCAAACGGCTCAATATTTCAGCTTTTAATTTTAATGCTTAAAAGCCGCTCATCAATCGGCTTTATCTTTTCCTACACAAAATTAATATAGATTTTAAAAATGCCACCTTTTCTTTTGTAAATTTATTTAAACAACAACGGAGAGCATAAAAGCCATTACAGTTCACTTAATATCGAATCAGTCTAGTGCAACGTATGGGTTATATTGACACAATTGCTGTTTTGTGGGTTAACTTATCTATGTGACATTTTTGTGTTGTTGTTTGTTTTGCATACAGGAAAATTATTAATTTATTTCTGTTATTTTTTGTTGTGTTTAATTGCACGTTTTGTTTTTATTAATATTGTGTTTATTATTGTTAGTTTTTGCTCATTTTCAAATTCACAACATGCCAATAAATTATTAAATAAAAATGCATTTAATAGAGATAAAATTTTTATCTAAATACAATACTATATATGTACGTACACATGTGTATGATAATTATGTTTGTGCTTATTTTTATTTTTTGAATAGCAGATATACTGCGATACAATTTGTTGTGCAATGTTTTAATTATATGAAGTTTTGCAAAACTTAATCATCAAACTTTGATGGCTCGGAAGCGGCTCATGAAATTGTGATTTTTTCTTTTTTATGAAAAATTTTGCTCGTAAGCTAAATCGTTAAACTTATTGTAACCATAACAAAAAGAATAAAGAAAATCGCTTAATATATACGCCGATAATGAAATTGAAAGTATTAATCAAAACCAAAAAGAAAACTTCACTAAGATATGAGTAGCGTCACTAAGTCACTAGTCACCAAGATAATAAGCGCTTGTCGAAAACATATTGGGGATATTGAAGACTATTTCGTAAAGAAAATGTTGCACATAATATTATACTCCCTGTACACAAGATTTTTATTGCTATTTAATTTGGAATTAGGCCTTAAAAAAGTTTCTAAACACTAAAACTTAAATGTAATAATAGGATTCAAACAGCAGCATAAGCAACGAAAAATCAAACAACAGTTTTTGTCTGTGTTTTTGCAAAAGTTTAATCCTAAAAAAAAGGATATTTAGCTTTAAAAAATAAAAAAATTAAGTATGCAATAATCTTTTTTCGCACAAATATGTGGTTTTAAAAATTAAATTATTAAAATCGTTTCAGTAAATTTTGCGCCAAAGCGTTACAAACCATTTCCTTTCAATGAAATTCAAAATTTTTAAAATAATTTTTTATCATCTCCAACGTAATTTGTAATGCGAAACTGAAATCCATTTTTCTGTCACATCCAGCATAGTGCAGTATAAGTATTTATTGTTATCCTTGGGAAAAGTGCCCGAAATCTTTCAAAATCGGTATTTTTTGACACATTTGGTTTTGAAAGTTTTATTTGATAGTTCAAAAAGTGAATAACCAAATCAAACTTTGCATCAATGTTGACAACTGTATGGTATATTTACTATAGCTCCGTATTATGTACCATCGAACTAAATACCGCCCTTAGTTAACGTACCATAATTATAAAATTTACGATTGAACACAACAAATTATTTTCAAAATTCTAAATCAACTAAGTTATGGTTGCGCTCTTCTAACCAAGTTGATGCTGATTCAAAAAAAAAAAACACATTATAAAGATTCGTATACCTGCGTGTGATAATCTTTTCAATCTCTTGACTGAAACCTTACATATTTTTTCCGGAGTGGAAAAATCGAAAGAGTTTTAGCGAACCACATAGTAAATTGAATTACACTAATATATGTGCTATACTTTTCGCTCGCATATGTGTGCACATACCTGTCTCAACATATTAAAGCCGGTACTCGCTGCTAAAAAGCGTAATCTGAGCACTTGCAGAATACAACGGCTGGCAGCGGGTCACATTAAACAGTGACGTGGCAGAAAATCGCGCTATCATATGTCAGAGATATCAAACGAAGCAAGTAATTGATAGCCGGTTCAATTTTGCACAAACATCTTAAACATGAAATAAAAAAATTTTTTTAAACAATTCAGAACCATAATTTTATATACTGATAGCTCTACAAAAACCACGTCAAGCGTTTTCATTTAACGTCTCTTAAGATTGGCGTAATTTCAACCTCAAAAAAAAAAAAAAAACTAAAAAAAAAATCAGAATTTTTTTTGTTTGTTTATTTTAACTTGCAATTTTTTGAAAGCCAAGAAAATTGAGATACATTAAATAACGATACAGCAAAGCACTGAGTGCACTATTTTTAGCATTGGGGTGTGTTTAGTTTTGAGCAGATTTATTTTCGGCATTTTTTTCCACTTTTTTTTGTTTTAATTTTCCTATGTTACTTGTCTAAAATCTTCAAATCACTTCAAGTTTTGCATAAACTTTCGCACTGTTGATTTCGTTTTCCTGCTTTTGTTTTTTTGGAAATTTTTCGTTACGCTCATTGATTATCGAGCGTTTTGTGTGTGTTTTTGAATTGCAACAAAATTGGATGGAATGAAATATTTTGGCATTTTTAATTGTGTGCTGAAATTTTGCGAATTTTTATAGAAGCGCATGTATGAAGAAGTGTTGTGGAAAAACAATCCGAAGAATGAAACAATGAGTTCTTGTGATTTTCGCTTAAAAATATTTTTAGTTGCTGTGAATATTTTAGTTATAAATACAATTTTACTTTTTAATTAAAATACAAAAAAGAAAAATTGGATTTTTGGCATAAAATAGCCCCAAGTTTAAGGCGTCGCTCTTAAATCTTAAATCCAACATGATCACATGCATATGAGCCAATATTTGACAGCACGAAAAGAGTTTTTGACTCTTTTTGTGCTTATTATTGAACTAGTCGATGATTTACCATAAATAATTTCGGCATAAGTCAAGTCATTATTTCGATTCAATTTTTTAGAATTTATGATAAATCAAGCTGACCATTACATTTTTTCCATATTTTGTATTTCAAAAATAGCTTTCACACTGACCTTAGCACGTTTTCGCTAACTTAAGCTTTTTCTTAGAAACAGCTTGACTGTAATTTTTTGACATTAACTGATAATAGCTGATATTAAGTTTCTGCTTAAGGTTTTCATTAACTGATTCAAACACATTTTGAACATAATTAAAAAAACCATTCTTTAACACAAATCTTAGCACAACGCTTGATTGAATATCATCATAATATCGTTAAAGAATTTTATGTCGAAAACTGTATCAACTAAAAAATAGTGATTACTTCCAGACAGTGCACTATTTTTAACAAATTGTTTTAATATTTTTTCAAGTGTTGTTGAATGAAAATTTAAAAAAATGGTCAAATCTCCCTATTTGCGGAAGTGGCTTTATTTTAAAAATCTTTAAGAATTTTTGTGTAATTTTTCAGAGTACTTGAAACTCTTCTTACTAAGGGTTCAAAACCAAATAAAAATAAATGAACTCTTTAGCAACCCACCAATTTCCTTTGCATTTCCTGCAATAATCAAAGTAATAAATTAAAGTTCATACAAAATATGGGAAATACAAATATGCAAATAAATGAAATTAATGATGTTGTGTATTCTTAATTGACAGTTTTCGATTAGGAGGAATATTGCAAAAAAAAAATGGTCTTCCGTGTTTATGAGTTCTGAAAAGTTGGCAATAATGATCAATGATGTATATTTCATAATTTGAAAATAAAAGAATAACAAAAATATTCTGGCAGCCCAAAATGAGTTCAACATTCTCTAATTAATTTTTATTAATTTCCCATAGTTTTTTATTTTTTGAAAAATAAAACTTTTTTCTTTTGTGCGTAATCACTTCACAGTATGGAGCGCTCACTTGAGTCATCATGGCTTGGGTTTTGGATTCTTTTTCTTTGATTTAACAGAAATTTTTTTTTTGGAACTATTTTTTGCAAATCTTTGGCTTTTTTTTATTAAGATAATTAAAGCAAAATATACAACTTTTTTATGCAGGCTAATCATGCTGACTGACTGGCAGCGCATAGTATTTTGAATTTTCAAAAACAAAATTTAAACTAAAAAATATTTTCTATTCAGTTGATGATGCATAGATTTAATTATTTAAGAATTCTTTTAAAAATCATTTTAATAAATATAGTTTTTCTCTAAATTGAGGTCATTTTATGTTTTAAATTAAAATAGCTTTGAGTTTTTTATTTATTTAGAAGTTGACACTAAAATTTAATTGCGATATTTAAGAATCTTTGTGTCAACGAGCAATCTAAGCTGTCTAGGAATTTCTTTAAAGCAGTTTCAACTTGCAGTTGCAATACACTGAAAAAAAGTAGACTTGCAATACTTATAATGTTCATGAACCTAGATGTTAAGTCTTTCATTCATTTATAAGATTTACGCTGGTTAGTTTTTATAAAAATGAAACTGGCTGGAAAGGCAATACCCTGTAGCTGATGGCATTTTTTTGTGTGGTCTTTTGAAAAAGATTTCAGAAAAAAGATTTCTGCTCAATTTGAGGTACCGCCATTTTTGCACAGGAACTAGATTTTAGCGATGTTTTAAAAGTAAATATGAAGTAAATTTAGTTAAAATAGATCGCTCACCACGTGAACAATGTGTTTTTTTTATTTAAACTTATTTTAAATATGACGAACGTTATTCAGAAGTTGTGAGAAAATTAATTATGAAGCATATTTTGAAATTGGCGGCCAATTGTCGCGTTTGAGCTGAAAAAAATCCTAGAGAATTGTTTGAAAAGCCAATGAAACCAAAAAAAGTTGCTGAATTTAAAAAAAAATGCAATAATCTTCTCTAGCTAAAAGCTGTTGTTTTGAAAAATAATTTACTCAAATCGGTTCAGTATATTTCCCGCCAAAGCGTTACAAACCATTTCCATATAAGTGATTTTATACAAATAGTAAGGATTTAAAACGTTAGCTCGAATTTAAACACCCGTTTTAAGCAAATTTTTAAAAACTTGCAGAAAAAGCAGTTGCTCACTTGCCATTGTGCAGCAGATAAAGTAAATAAATAAAAATCTAGATAGTTTTTTGATCCGAATTGAGCCTTCTGTGATATTTTTTCGTTTTATTTTATGCAAAAAAAAAGTGCAATTTTTTTATGTGTAATGAGCACAATACGGAATTTCTTCAATTTATTAGAATGCGGCACGATTTAGTTTGGCGTGTAATGCAAATGTGTTGAGATTCTTGTTTTCATTGCATTGCATTGCAGCAAGTCGTTCAAGCAATTTACGCCCATGTTTTTATTTAAAAAAAAAAAAAATTTTTTTCTTTTTTGTAAGATCGTGTATATTTGTTGTTTTTTTGTTTTTTTGTTTTTGGGCTATGCCATTTAAGTTTGTTTTAATAAAAGTCATATTTTTTTGTTAAAATTTTTTACTTCTCATGTTTTGTTTGTTTCGCCCGCTGCAGCATTAAGCGGCTGCGGCGCCACATCAATCATAAGAATAACAATAATTTTAAATGAAATGAAAATAAATTTGTGTGACATGACTGCTTGCTATTCGATGATGTATCTTTGTTGTTAAGTGTAAAATGCAAATCGCATCAAGCATAGACTGACTGATTGTGAAGAAAAAAGTGAACAAGTGTCAGCAAGAATTTTGTCAAACATACAAATTTTATAAAAACAAAAACAAAATTAAATAAATAAAATAATAACAATAATAAAATGAAAAAATCATTACGGAAATTTATTTGCGTGCGCTCGTCATTTGGCATTCGAAAATATATTCAGGAAGTTTAATGGATTTTTTTCTTCTTGATAATGTTTTGACATAAACTCTGACGCAGTAACCTAATGTTTGAAATTAGAGTATACAGCAAATATATGCAACACCATAGATAGGGTATATCTTCCCAACACACTACATGCTGCCTGATCTGACTAAACGTATCCACATTGAATTTGACAGCATTTACTCAGATTGCTCTCTGTGTAGTGTTTTGATGTTTATGGACGATGCCACGCCTTCGTCAACTTTTTGCTGAAACGTCTGACTAAACGCATCCACATTGAATTTGACAGCATTTACTTAAATTGCTCTCTGTGTAGTGTTTTGAAGCTTATGGACGATGCCACGCCCTCATCAACTTTTTGATCAAAACTTTAAATGCGACACGCCCACTTTTTCAATTCAGCCTACTTTTCGTTCAATAAATTATCTAATTATATGATCGGCATCCGCATACCAAATTTTATCACAATAGTTTGTATAATTAGCGATATATGCCATAATAAGTCTTAAAATTTGGGGCAGTGGCACACCCAATGGAATAATGAAATCTGATTTTGATCGAGAATTAGATTTTATAAATAACATTACACCAAATTTTATTACGATGGCGCACATATTTCGATAGATATGCCACTTAAAGTATTTAAATTGGATGAAAGGTGCCACGCCCACTGACACTATTTCATTCAGATATATGTTATAGAATATAAGCCAACTACATTAATTTATATACCAATTGCTGTAATTTTTCACTTCAAATAGCGCTTACAACTATATGCTAATATGGGAAGTGCCACGCCCACTGATGCATTTATGTCAAGTTTCAAAGCTCATAGTAGCGGACATCTGTGCAACTAATTTTATGAAGATTACTCTCATAGTACACTATATCTTTAACATTGGGAGGTGCTACGCCATTTTGCATTCAGTTTTATGTACATCTTCGTCTATAAAGCTTAAATCAGAAACTTTTTTCCGGCAAAGAAATAAGAAATAAATAAAGAAATTGCAAAATATATGGGGACTCTGGAAACCCACAAATCACCTTAGCGTAGCCATTGTATCTACAAAAAAAGACTGCCTGGCATCGAATACAATCTGGTGGTGTCACCGGGCTATATGGTTGAATGAAAATAGGCTGTTTTGACTTGGATTTAAACAAATCAATGCCAGCATGATCAATTTTGGTTTTATTGAATAAAAAGTTTCGAGAATAGATAATTTCAAGTTTGAGCTATGCCATTTGACAACCAAAATCGTGTGATTTGACGCTGTGGTAGTTTTTCTTGAGGGACTATGGATAAGTTCGTACTAACGCAATTCCTCTAACTCTAGAGCCATTAGAAATCAGCTTTCGTCAATATATATATATATATATTATTTCATAATAAAAATAACAGTTTGAGACACCCTGCAGTATTTGATTTTTCTTCGACGAGTACATTGGCTATAAAATAATTACCTTTGGTTGAATATTTTATGGATTCATTGTGCTGTAGACCGTAACTACACTCAGCGCAGTGCAATAAAAAGTTTTGAAATATGAATACATCATCATGACACTTTTTTTTATGTCCAAACATTTTGACTCATCAATTGAACTACGCTCAAAAAATAATGGGTTCACATTGGCACAATACTTCGGGCTGTTTGAAAGTTCATTGCACTTTAATGTATTTTTTTATCGATTGATCAAAACGATCAATAAATTTGGCGATCATTGATCAAGATTGACAAATTACACATAACTTTCAGTTTCCTTTATTTGTTGCTTGTGATTTATTTTGAAGAGCCTTTTCAGAGACTGTCATGATATATTGTATTGTTCAGCATATGAAATTTATATAAATGGTTTAAGATTTTGAAGTAAAAAGAAAGATTTTTCGTGCGGTTTTGCTCAGAACTAGGGCTTCAAACAATAGCAGTCTATTAACTTTCAAGATAACTTTCTTATTCGTCCAAAGACCACTGTCAGCGGTTACAAATCGGTAACTTATTTTATTATCACCGATCGAGCAAAATTTATGTTCTTAGTTAATGAACATACCATATACAGATGTTAATTAATGAGACATTTTATGCAGAGCCATAATAATAAATATAAAATGTTGCTGCTGCAATGAAGATCAATATTGATGGTGCATCCTGTTCATTGGTATTATTGGCCTTGATTGTGACATTAAAATTAGCCATCATCAACGTTGTAAACACTTGGCACTGCGTTCTGATGATTATTATAAATGAACTGTCGACTCAGGCACTTAAGAACTTTTACCAGCGTGTTATGCCCGCACCCCGAAAATGCATGCATCACGCGGTCCCTTTCCCCCACCGCTTGTGCCCGTTGCACCCGCCTTTTACAACTGTGTAACGGTTATTAACAATGAAAATAAATGACAACGTCAAGAATAAAAATAAACAAAAAGAATCGTGTGCATATGAAATCAATGACCAGCTCAATTTTACATCAGCACCCGCAAACCGTTGGCCTCCTTTGCCAGTCTGCAGTGTAAGCAAAACTCTTTTCTCCCAGACAAAGTTTATTTCCCTGTAATTGATATTCAGTTTAAATCGTCTGTGGCAAATGAAATGACAGCAATAAAAATGGTTGTTGTTGCTGTTGTTGTTTGGAACGTAATATATCGTTGTTATTTTACATTCAAAATGTATATTATTTTTAGCTATAAGCATATGAATAAACACTGTGTGTAGTGTAGGATATAAAAATAACGCATCGCTTTCTTTTTTTGAAAACTTCATATTTATGGATTTTACAAGCGAAATGAAGTGATCTTACGAATGTTCATACATGGTGGATCTTTTGCAAGCAGAGTGATTCAAAGGGAACGGTCACAATTGATCGAAAAATTTGAAATTTCGAGTCGAAGAAGAAATGTTATGAAAAGAAAAATTTTTAGTAAAATTAAAAATAATGGACTTTTTTAGTTCAGAAATAATTTAAACAATCGTAGATAATTTTGATCATAAGATATCATAAAAATTTAAATAATTAAAAAACTTAAAAAATTAATGTTTAGCCGTTACTGAAAATGAATATAAGCTAATTTTCAAAGAAAACAAAAATTCAAAATAATTATTATTTACGATCGACGTATGAAAACCACAAAAAAAACTTTTGATTGAAAAAAAAAACTCAAAAATATCAGTTATTTGATCGAAAAAATAAAACTCAAATGATGAATAATTTTATTGAAGAAATAACTGTTATTTTTGATCCGAAAAGTATAACTTAAAAATAACGATTATTTGTGATCGATAAAAATAGAACTCAAAAATAGCAGGTATCTTGAACGAAAATAAAAATATGCATCAAAAATAAAAAATATTTTTGAACGAAAATTTTTATTCAAAAAACGGTAATTTTTGAGCAAAAAATAAAACTCAAGGAAATACGACTATTTTTATTAAAAAATTAAAACCAAAATGATAATTTTTAAACAAAAATTTTAAACTCAAAAACTGAAAAATATGATTATTATTTCTGATGGTAAAACTAAAACCGGAACTTTTGATCGAAAAAGTTAAACTTAAAAACAACCGTAAGATTTGATCGAAAATATAAAACTCAAAGGTAACTGTAGTTTTTGGACACAAATAATCAGAATTTTAAATAAGAGGTATTTTGATAAAAAAATTAAACTCATAAACGAAGTTAGTTTTAATCAAAAAATTAAGCGTAAAAACTCAGAAACTTTTGACCTGAAAATTAAAGCTCAAAAATAACGATTATTTCTTATCGAAAAATTAAAACCAGAAAACGATCACTATGGATCGAAAAAATTTAATCTAAAAATAGCAGGTATTTCTTTTTTCTATTATTTTTGAGCAAAAAAATGGAACCATAAGAAAATAGTTATTTTTCAACAGAAAAATAAAAATCAATTATAAATATTACTGTGTTAAATCCAAAACCAGCAGTTACTTATGAGCGAAATTATTATAAAAAAAATTTTACAAAAAATTTTATAAAAATTCAAAAAGAACCACCCTAACGCTCGCTTGATTATAGCAAGTGCCATCGTTTGCCATCAAACTGAACATCACAGCATGACATACCAGCAGATATTCGTCAGAGTGAAGGAACCAAAGTAAAATTGCGGCGATCCATGTTGAAGTTGAAGTTCACAGACGAAGCACAAACCGAACATTTTGCGTACTTTCGAAGATCGATTCTGTGGTGCAGTTCATGCAAATTTGAGTTGAATGACTGTAAAAATGTAGTTTGTTGTTTTTGCCATTGTTGGTTCTTGCTTTCTGCATCATTTACTTTCGCAAAAGGAGTTAACAATCACAACAAATTCAATGACTAAAAACAGCTCATAAAAGCAATATTGCCTTATTTGAGGTACACTGTGAGAATAAATCAATAAATATAAATAAAGTCAAACTTTTCATTGCATACAGGAAAAAAAAATATATACATATCGTAACATCACCCAAAAAAATCGGATCTATTTAAGAACTAAAATCAATTTTTCTACAAAAAAATTTATCATACATACACAAATATTTTCCTCAGTGCACCTACTTTAAATGCACCTCGGATGTAAGCTGCAAGCAAAGTTGTGAAAAGAGTTTAAAAATGAAATAAATCCACTAAATAGCCTGTTGCTTGCTGGTCTTACCTACTGGTCCTGCTCATCCTCAAATCTGATACGTTGCGACTTTTACTGTAATCGCCATGATGATGCAGTGCGTCGTTGTTCGCTTTGTTTTTATTTTCATTTAAATTGAGCTTGAGAACAAAGTTTTTTTTTCGTTGCTCTCATTTTTATTGTTAGTGTCGACGTTGTTGTTGTTGTTGTTGTTGTTGTTGTTGTAAAGATGACTGTGCAGCATTTTGTTGCAATTAACCCATGAAGCGCCTTAGTTGCCTCAAGGTTTTAATTTTAGATCATAATTTTTTGCTGGCTGGTTTTTTGGTGCATCGTCTCAATTTTGAGAAAATTGAACACTCTCCTATTTTAAAAAATTCGCTCAAGCGAGCGCCGCTCAAAATCGGTTAAATTGAACTCAGTCGCCAACTTTGAATCCGTTTCATAGCAACAATTCCTTTGTGAGAGCGCGATGTTGTGTTTTTTCTTTTCGCTTCGTGTCATTATCTTAATTTATTTTGTTTTTTATTTCATTTTATGGTATATGACATTTACATTTTTATTTTATGTTTTGTTTACATCTTTGTTCTCTTGTTATTTTTTATTTTTGTTACTGATGTTTTTCTTCCTCTGATTTTTTCCAATGTGTTCAAGTTCAGTTTTAACAAGTTTTTCTTTACACATCTTTAAAATTCCGCATTATCTGTGAAATCTCCTGTCTGTTGAGTCACTTGCAAATCGCCTCGCTGTACGGTCGCGTGCTGTCAAACCGTTGAAAAAGCATCCTTGTTGATCCTTGTCGTGTGTTATGCAGCAGCTTGTGTGCGCCAACTGATGAATTCATTAATTAAAATACGAAAATTTTAATTTCATTAGAGTTTGCGTTATATTTTCAAATTTTTAATTTTGCTGTTAATTAAACTTTGGCAAATTCAGTGTGCGAAAATTATTTGCCTTGAGTGTAACAGTGTGTGACGATTTATTTTTTCTTTGGTGTTTTTGTACATTTGTACTCAGCATAAAATGGTCTGTTTAATTAAATTCTTTTTGGTTTAATTTTTGTTATTTTTTCGAAATATTCAAACATTTCTTTTCATCTTGGTATTTGGCTTTTGACTTTTATTTTATTTCATTTCATTTAGTTTTTTCTCTAAATACCTTTCAATTAAAATGCAATGAATTTTATTTCGTTTGAGTTGAAATTTATTTTCTTATTTGTATTTTGTTTTTAGTGAGCTCCTAATGTTGGCACGATATCGTGCTTAAATCTAACGAGCGCGTAAATAAATGCGATTTTCTTATGAGGAAGTTTAAAATTAGTTTTCAGAAAAAAGTAGAGAAAAAATATTGAGAAAAGATAGAACGGTTCAAAAAGGTGCAAAAAAAGTCAACTTAGTTAAAATATTAGGACATATGAGTTGCAAGCAAGGACTTGCAAATAACGAGAAACTCATGGGAAACAGTCATTTTGTTCTTTCACTGCAGTTTAGTTCAACTTGGAATGGTTGCGACTAGCGCAAAGCAGCAAGTAGGCGTGTTACTTTCCTTCAGTACCAAGTTCAGAATTTCTGTCGCTTGGAGCAGAAAAAACCAATATTATATACTCGTACTAAGAAAAGTAATGCGCTGATGCTCTTAACTTTCAAAAAAAAAAATTTCTAGAGTAAAACTCTCCCAGTTGCCCATTTACTTAAGTGCGAAATTATCTGAACTTTTTATTTTTATGTGTACTAGAAATTTTCGCTGTATTTTGGAAATTTGTCTTAGCCGTTTCTTAAATCGAAAATGCTTTGTGAAACTGGGTGTATTCATTTTGTCATTTCATTTGTAAAAAAATGGGGGCGATTCTTGATCTGCGCCATGGCTACATATTTGTTTTAAAGACGCACAGAAAATGAACGAAATCGGTAAATGGGCACTCCTACTGCCCATACCCAAATAAAACATTTGAAAAAAGGGGGCGATTCTTGATCAGCGCCATCTTCTGACTCATTGGCTACATATTTGATTAAAGGCACGCAGAAAATGAACGAAATCGGTAAATGGACACTCCCATTGCCCATACCCAAATAGAACATTTGAAATGCCTATACTGAGAGAGTTATTTATGGTTAAGCAAAAACAAATTTCACACAAATGATGGGAATGCCGCGAAGAAGCTCTACACAAAAAATTGGCTAAGCTTGAACATCATGAACTTCGAAAGACTTATTAAAGTTAAAGCAAGGAAATTACAAAAAAATATGTATGTGGAATAGTTGAGGATAGCACATGAAAGAAAGTGGGAGTGACAGCTTCCAACAGTATTGAGTTAAGGCTTTCTCCCTCTGAGGTAGTTAAAAAATCCACCTTTTTTTAAATGTATTACAACGAGTCACGAGTCAATGTTGCCAGCAGCTGTACATCGCAGTACAGACAACTTTTTGCGTATACCCACAGAGGTCTGCATGAGTGCACTCAAAACGAACATCATATAAACATTCGAATGAAATAAGCTTGAACTTGTAGAACATTTTATTTGCGAGTTATTTGCAAGTGCAGCACTCACCACTGCTGCTTGGTGTTTCGATTTGTTTTAAGTTGTTATTGTTGTGCATACAAACTCGATGCACTCGAAACGAGTGACAAGTGACTTGATGTTCGTTTCGAGTGCACTTCTGCATACCTTCAAAACCTTTATGATGTTAACTTGGAAGTATTTTGAACATTGCAACTTTTGGCTGCAATATTTGTCGTGTTCAGTTTCAATATTTTTTGAGAAGTGTAGATTCAACGCTGAACATAAGCCAATATGAGCAAAGTGTTTGCTGTGTAAAATGTGCTAAAATAGCAGTGTAAGCAACTAAAAAAAACATTCCATTTATTTTAATCAGTTGAAATATAATTTTAATTAACTTCATATCCAAAAATTTAATAAATTAAGCGAGCAATGCTACGAATATACAAATAATATCTTGGAAGTATATATAGGTCTTAAACGAAAAGCTGAGCTTTCTTCAGAAATAAATAAGACGTAACTTTGTAGAAATTATAAAATTTAGTCGAAAAATCGAATCATTTTATTCCCTAGATACTGATGATATTGAAATGATAACTGATTACAAATCGCTATTACTTTGACAACGTTTTATTTTTCTTGCGTCTGTGTTTTTCAGAATATGTACTTTATCAAATAAAGCGTTACAAATTTTTTATATTTTGTTAAAGCTAACACTTTAAGGGAGAACCCTTGGACACCTGGTTTTTTAGCTTCGAAAGGGGAGACAGAAGCGTGTGAATGAGGTTATGCAATACAGTGTTCTTATCAGTCATAGTAATTATTCTGGTATAACGATAAGAATGAAAGTGATTTGAAGCGAGTGTTTGACGACACATAGAGACGAGTTTTGACCCAGCTCTTTGAGCAAATGTTGCCACAATGTTCAATATGTCAAGGTTTGATAAAATCAACTAGCACATGGCATGACAAAAAAATTAGCATTTGAATAAAAATTGTAGCTTTAACATTATTGGCAAGCCCAAAGATAGCACCCTAGCACCGTTTTAACCGTTTTATCTTCAAATTCGAGAACAACTTAAGCGGTGATAGCGGATTTAATCTTTAAAGCTAATATTTGAAAAGCAAATCCAACACTTTGCATTTCTGTCAGTGTAATCCGAAGAGCACGTTAAATGCTCGAGACTGCAGCACGTTCTGAGATGTTAAAAAGTTTTGAAGTTTTTCTTTCCAGCTGAAGAATTGGCTTTTGTTGCTGCTGTTGATTGTTATTAATATTTATTTATCATTTATGTTTTGCTTAATTTTTTATAACGCCCCACGCCCAACAGATTAACATATTTAAGCGATTTCTTTCATTTGTTAATTACTATTTAGTTATTTTTATTTTTGTAAATTTTATTTGCTTTTTCCAACCAGAGAAGAACCGCGTGTTGCGCTAAGTTTAGAACGCGCGGCGGATTGTTTTTTTGTTGTACTTTTATTTATTTAAATTGTTTTTTTGTTGCTTTTGGAATGCCGGTACACTCGTAGTATATTGAGGTTTCAACATTATTAAGTACTGGGCTACTGGGGCATAAGAAACTAACGACGCCGACGGATAACAATAAGCAGGCTGGCAACCCCCTGGGGTGAGTGAGTAACCAAGCACATGGTGTTAGCCCAAGAAAATTAAATTGGGTAACACTTAAACCACCGGCCGGCGGCTAATCGCGGCTGAAATTTCAGCAGTATATATATGTACGCGCACTTTGAACTGCGTCGGGGGCGTAGCGTGAAAAACAATTTCAGGCAATTTGGCTTTTGTTTGTTATTTTGGTACTAAGCGAATAGCTCTTAAAAACAACAAACAAAAATTCAATACAACAACAATGGAAAAAAATTGAAAACAATAAAAAAAACAACAACATTTGAAGTTTAGTAATGAAAATTGAAATTATGTTTTTTTAGACTTTTTTTTCATTGATGGCTTAATAGTTTTTGTTGCGCTGCAAATTCAAGGTTATGCACAGCATTAGGCCGGCCGCCTGCCACGTTGCCTTCATTCCAGATACTCAATTTTCATAAATAAATAAAATGTTTCATACACATGGATAGTTTTATTTTTATAATTTTTTGTTTGGAAAAAACAAATAAAAATTTTTCAATTTTCATTTATGCGAATATTTCATGTGTTTGCAATTTAATTGGAAAATTTATATCAGGGTTGCAACAACAGCAGCATTGCTTGGACGCTGCTCAATTTTTAGTCGGTCAGTCGATTAGTCGCAATCGATCGGTTGTTGTTTAGTCGCTCAGTTCATGCTGCGCGTACTTGCGCAAAATGCGCCATCTGCTAGTCATTTATTGTATGTATTTATTAATAAATTGGTAAAGTTTTTATATAATTTTATTTAATGTGTGTGTTTTTTGCTATGATTTCCTTTTGTATTTTCTTAAGTTTTTAATTTATTTAATTTTGTACAGTGCGGTTATTGTGGCAAAATGTCCATTAAATTATGAATTTTTATAAAAAAATTAAATAATTTTGATAAAGTAAAAGTTACACACTTTTAGAAAATTAATTTAACATTTCATTATTGTATTAAATAATTAAAGGTTACTCATACGTTGTTAAAAACTGTCTAAAAAGTGCTTGTTTTTAAGCAGCAGTTTGCATTTGATAATTTTGAAAAATTATTAAAAATATAGGTAAATGACTCGTAGAAAGGTTTCTAGCTTGCATCGAAGCAAAGATATTCAGGCTTCTTCGGATTCGGTTTCGTATTTGCTTAGGAAAGGAAACTAAGGTTCAAAGTTTAGATCAGGATCATACGAAAAAAGGGATATTGGTTAAATTATCGTAACTATAGCAGCACAAGTTCGAAGTTAAAAAAAATTCCATGGAGAATTCGGCGATTAGACTTAGATAACCTATTGACATTGATTTTTAGATTTCCATCACCGAAATAGATCGTAATCATATCAATTATAACTTTAAATTCAGAAAAATTAATGAGTTAGTTGTCACTCATACGTCATGTTATCCATATGCTAAAAATAGTGGTTATTTACGAGCAGCTACGATGTTAAGCTTAATATTTTTTGAATATATGCAAAAATTAACATAAGAGACTAACACGCCAGTTTCTAGTTAATATCGGAGCTTGACTAACATGTCAGTTTCTATTTAATATCGGAGCTTGAATATACACAAAAATAAAATATTAAAATCGTTATTAGCATTCGTGAATCTTACACTTTAGCAAACCAAAGGTTCCGATATGATAATATAGGCTTTCAAATTTTAAACACAGTGGACGGACTGGTAAGATTTTTGGTGCTGAACGAAATCATATTTCCAGCTAATTTCCTACATTTAAAATTTTTTAAGATATCCTTTATACTGTAGGATATATTTTTGAAGTGAAATAAATTTAGGCTGTGCTTTAATTGCGTCCCCTAAGTATTAAGGCACATAATTTTTGAATGAAAATAGTAAAATAGCGGTGTGAAAGAAAAATGCTTATCAAGGCGTATGAGCAACATTTATTATATGCAATTAAAAATTAAACTTAAAAAAAAACATATTACTCATACGACATGTTGAGTTAAGCAAACTGATAGAAATAATAATACCTACTTTGAATAACTGCTACATGAGCAACACTTTATAAAGCACATAAACACTAATCACGTGTACATTTTGCAGTTTTGAAGAATTACAAGTTACACATAAGTCAGCTAACGTATATCTATCAAAGTGATGATTGATGATGATGATTCAATTATGTTAGATATATAATGTATGGAAATTTTATTAGAAAACTTGTCACATATCTTGCGAAAGAATTATGAGCACAAATGCTTTTTTTTCTAAAGCTTCAAATTCCTTTGCGTGTAGCTCGGAACCGATGCACTTTAGATTCAGTATACTCCGAACATCTTTAATACATTTTTTAATGCGCTACAATAAAATATAAAATTTAATTGTGGCCGCTCAAGCCATTGTTGCTTGCCAGCAGTCAATGAAAAAAGGCATAACATTTAAATGAAGGCGTTTGCAAAAAAAAAAAAAAAAAAACCAAATTTTATAACATAATTTCCAATAAATTGTGTACTGTTATTGCGACAACAAAATTTATGAGTCCAAACGTGCACTTAAATTGTAATTTATGCTACGCAATATGACAAAATATTGCAGAATTTATACACACAATAAATTGACATAAAAATCTTCATTTTGTAAATTTATGAGTTTTTAATGACAAACTATGAATTCAACATCAAATTCATACAACAGCGAGTTTTCACTGCCATGTTCTTTTAACCATTCGCAATGCTGTGACTTTCACAAATTGTGGCACGTTTGCTTTTTATTAACAAACAGTGGGATGTTGAGCACTAAACTGCTCCAAACAAAGTAAGTGACGATGCGCCAATAGGTGTGGATTCACTGCAATTCTTATGAATTTTTGAGGGAAAAACAATTCAATGTAATTTATTTAATTGTTGTTTTTGTTGATTTTAAATATATCGTTTGATTTTAAATATATCGATTTTTATATTTTTTTTTTGTTTTTGCTATTGGGGGAAAAACTCTAAAAAGTACCAAAATTTCCGTGGAAATTCTGTTTGGCAACAAAAACAGCTACGCTATGGAAAACAAACAACAAAATTAACAAAAAAGAACCAATTCAGCCGACCGACAAACAAGTAAATAATTGTGCAAAATATTTACAAAATATTTTGGCGTCTCATTCGTTTGATTTTTTTCTACGTCCGCTCGGCAGTCCGTGTGTCTGTGCGTTCGGCTGTTTGCCTCCCGGATTACGCGCCACGCATCGCTTGTGTTTTAAATAAAGTTGCACGTTGCAAATGGCAAACAGTTTGTTAAATTTAATCCGTGCGCGAAGAGGTTGAATACGTTTAAGTTTCTTTCTGTCTACGCACAGAAAAAAAAACCAATAAATTTGCACGAAAAACATTGAAAACTAAAAGTGTTTTTGTTAAATTAAATATTGAAATTTATGTTTCATAATTGTCCTTCGAGGACTCTCTGGCTGATATACAACAACTGGCTGTAATCATGAACTAAATACAACAGACAAGTTAATGCGTTCAACGTTCTTTGCTGAAGGCTAATATAAAAAGTAATGAAAAATCGTTATAGTTGCGATTTGGCTTAATATCTTATAGTTCTAAAAAACCTTCTGGACGTAATCTTTGGAAACAATATTGACTTTTATAGATAACACTATTTTATTGCAGTGATGTTCATCAGTGATATGACATTATCGTAGAGTAATATATCGTTGATGTCATCAGTGATATGTAGATAGAACACTAGATTACGTAGAACTACTAAGTCCAGGCACAGCGATCTCATCTAGAGTCATATTGTGCTAGCCCCTGTTTGATTAAGATTTAGTCTAAGGCTCTGCAGGTGCTTAGAAATTTAAGTCGATTTTCAATGTTAATTTGTAAAAATTTTAGGAGAGATGATATCATGCAACAAGATGTTTCTTCAGCTATATATAAAGCAGTGCTATAATCTTCAATGCTTGTAGTATCAGTAGCAAAATTCATTCTATTTAGTTATGTAAGTAATTTACAGCGACGTCTTATTATTTCTACCAGGCGTATAAAGTTATTTCTGTTAAGATTTCTCCCGAATTTCGTCTTCTTGCTATCATATTCAGGCGACAGATATTCAATGCTTTCTTGCCTTACAGTACCACTCGGTATATGACGTTTCGCATAACTTGAAGAAATCTTTTGAAATCGTACAAAGTTTCAGTTACGTTTCAGAAATCTTTCATTTCCACTTCAAAAAGCTTTCTGCAATGTGTCAATATACGCCTTTTGATTTCATTCTAAACGTTTCTGAAACGTTAAAGAAATCTTGTAAGATTATGTGAAAATAGCAAACATGTTTTATTACGTCATTGGACTCTTTTTTTCATAGGAACTCTAAAGTATTGTTTAATTTTACCCACATCATTACTTGCGTTGATATGCAATTATTATTTATGACGTTTCTTAATTTATAATTGACAAATAAACTACACAGCATCATACATGATTCATGAAACATTAAATCTGTAACCTTTCAGAAACACTTCCGAATTTACGTTTGATAAAGTTTTGCAACGTTATGCTTGCAATATTTTAAATTAAATATTTGTGGTACGCTACGTACTGTTTCTGAAACGTTAAATGCCGAGTGGGGTATTTAGTCAGAATGTATTTGAATCAGCTAAGGTTTTGGATCGAATAAGATTTTTCGAAAAGTCAACGTTACACGAGCAAATTCGGTCTGAGAAATTCTTGTCTATTCTCTTTTGTGAATTTCTTTTGCGTTTACACATAGAAACTAGAATTTGTTTGTGCAAGAAAATTTCAAAGCAATTACTGCATCAACCCGCCACAACAAAAGTAAATTCAAAGCATAATATCAGGTAATTAATAGAACGAAAGGGATTTCGCGTGTACGGCAAATTCTGTACACCACTCTTTCGTTTTTCCCTTCTTGCCTACAAACAGGAAAACTTTCTTTCAAGAGTTTCCTCATGTAAACGCTGTCAAAGGGATTTGCTAACTCTACAAATAGATGCTGCTCCAATGGATACATATTTTTGATATACATTAATTTGCACGAGAGTCAGAAACTTCATCCCACCGCCCCTATAGCCATAATTTCATAAGCTCTAGACGCTACTCCAAGACTAGCTAAGATTTCTTTTTCGCGAGTTTAGCTTGTGAAATTTAATTAAAACCCCTACTTTACCTGAAGAATACTTTTTTAAAGTCAAGATTTGTAGAACAGTGTAATTAATAATCGTTTGCGTTGTTACTATGCTTTCTAATAAAAGTTTATATTAGCAAAGAAGCGTCAAAAAAGTGCCACAGACATTAAAGTCTTTGTAAAACTCGCTAACAACGATACAAACATTTTCTTTAAACATTTTTCTAAAAACAAAAATAAAAAAATTATGCCCCACCAGACTCATTGACGACTGTAAAAAAAAATTACAAGTGCTCAAGTAATCAATGAGTGTTTTTTTTAATTATATTTTATTACTTAAGAAACTATAAAAATGTTTATAAATAGCAATTATTTCAACA
Source organism: Meiosimyza decipiens (assembly GCA_963680825.1). NCBI lineage: Eukaryota > Metazoa > Arthropoda > Insecta > Diptera > Lauxaniidae > Meiosimyza > Meiosimyza decipiens. Next base: position 7,650,925 of record OY804259.1, on the reverse strand, counting down.
AAAAAAAAATATGAAACATAAATTATGAGAAGCAACAAATTTTCAAAAGACATCTTAAAAAGCATTGAATTGCATGCATATTCATAAAGTTTGAATCGCGTTGCTAAACTGATAGGTGAAGCTAATAACCGATAACATTTGAAGGAGAACAAAAGACTGAAATTTTAAAGTAACCCGTATCATTTAAAGAATACCAAATAGCCAGCACGGACGGCATACTGCATGTTTGACAACATAATTAAAATATTGAATGCTGAACAAATTTTTAAGCAGCAAACAGGCAAGGGGAGCGACACTCTACGAGTTGTTAATGATTATGCAATATACGGGTAGTTAAATAGATTTATAATTAAAGATTAAACTTAAGCGACAGCTTTAATTGCTATTCATGTCAGTACATTTCGAAATTTTTCGTTTTCATAAATACCCTACGCTTGGTGCTTAAAATAATTTCAGTTCGAAGGTGATAGTTTTTTAAAACCCTTTAAGCATTTACATTTTCTACTTGGAGTTAAAAGATGAACCAATTTTTGGAAAAAGCCTTTAAGACCAAATAACTAAGAGCGTTAAATGCTTTAGAAGACTATGCTGCGTTACTAGCCATATCGGCGAACTACTTTCGATGCTTCTTTTAGGCAAAATTAAGCGCTTATGGCACAACTTAAGTGGTCAAGCATGGTATGCATAAAATATCAGTTAGGATATTAAAAGCGGTTTTTAGTTAAACCTCTATTTTGGAGGAAGTACTTTTTTTTTGACTTTCTTGATTTTTTCATTATGCGTAGCAACTGAAGATCAAAGAGCTAGAGGCAAGTCAACTATCACGTATTGACCATATTTGAATGATTTATGCCAGCGTTGGGCAAAACACTAAAAATGAGCCAATTGTGACTCTACACAACAAACATGTAATTTTTCCTTAAATAAAATAATCAAAACAACAAACACAAGCTTCTAGCATGCTGCGCACATTTTACTGTTTTTTTTTTTATTTGCATTTTTGTTGCATGTTTCAGGAAAAAAAGAAGTGAGTGAATATGCAAACAACAATGCACACATTGTGGACAAGCTTCTCTCGTTTTATTTGATCAGTGCACTTTTATTTCTACACTCATGTTGTTCTTGCTTTATACTTTGGAATTGGCTTTTGGTTTATTACTAAATCGAATCAATCGTGAATTTTTTCTGTTGTTTTAACTGCCCCTTTTGTTGTAAGCGGCTCTTGCTTTCAATATTTTGCCCATCTACGATTTATAACACTCATCTGCCTCTGGTTTTGGCAAACACAATATGCCCTAGGTCTTTTGCAATCAATGTTTGCTATTTAGCTAGTTATACATTTTTTTCAGCTTTCTACGAATTGTGAATACAACGCAAGTAGAAATCTTCTCCTTTTGCCAAGAAATTCGAGGCAATTTTTTCACAATTTCGTGGTAAACGGTAGGAGCCAATTCTGGTGAGTAAGTTGCATGGGATAAGACTACCAGGCGAGTGTTTCTAACGTGTCACAGACCGGTTTTGACGTATGTGACAAGAAAAATTATCTTGTGATATTTTGATCATTTCCTGAGAAGCGAATGGTTCAAATCGAAAAATTTTTGTTGAATTTATGATCCCACCAAAAAGCACAGATCAACGTCTTCCATTCGAAGCCATGCGGTCTTGCGGTCAATGTGAATGGTGCGCCTGTAAATCCTTTTTAGCAATTAGGATTATCAAAACCACTTTTCCTTTCCAATAACGATACGATGCCAAAATGACTTTCTTTTGAAACGTTCGAACAAGAAATTAATGCTATTTGCTATTAACCTTTATTTGGCGGAAATATCGACATACTTTTAGAACACAGAGCAACAAATGCTTTTCCAATTTATCACTTAAGGGCATTTGACATTTGTTGATGGCACTTCAAAATGACATATATGTCAAACCTTTAACCTAAACACTGCATTGGCCATCGGTTTTCTCAAATTTGCATTTACTTAAGTAACTGGTATATTTGATAACAAACAAACAAACAAAAAAAAAAAACAATACATAAATCGAAACCTAAATAGCGTAGGGTAAAAAGTATTCACTTAGACCGAAAGTAGCTTCAACATATGTACATCACATGTACTCATATACTTGTTGTTGCTGCGTAGGCATACAAATACCCAAATCAATACACGCGTCTTACTGTCATATTTAAACTTCGAAGTTAAGGCACGTGTGCCAGCCACATCCAAGTGATGATTACCATATTGGAACAAAAGTAACGATTAATGTCTTCTTCTGAAAATTTTTATGATGTTTGTACTAATTTTACACAAAAACTAAAATGGCATTTTACATATTTGGCACGTTTGTTGGTGTTCTCTTGAGCGAATTTTATTTTATTTTATACCATACGCCTAGTAAATGCCCAACTATGCAGTATAAACATATATACTATATATATATATTGTATTGATATATATATATATAATTTATTATCTGCTATGAAGCACGCGGCTGAAAGCAAGCATAAACATTGCCTGGATTTACTTTAGTGTTTTTGTATTTTTTTTTTTAAACAAAAAGTAAATGATAATTAAAGTTAGCGTTTTGTTAAAACAAAAAAAAAAGCGCGAAACAAAAAAGTTTTCTAAAATGTTGACTGTTTTATATACCACCATACTCTCTCAGTACTTGGCCTAAAACGTTTCAGTTTTTTTTTTTGAAATCCCACTATTTAGTGGAATTTTTTAGACAACAATTGGCGCGCTTAAATTTTGTTGTGCGTTTTTTTTTTTTTTTTTTGAATTGTGGCTATGAAATTCCTTAGCGACACCTAACAATTATATATGGTTACTTTTTATTTTGCTTTTTTAATTTTTTTTTCTTGCTATAAAAGTGTGCTATTTATTTAAATAATAAAGTGCCGAAAGTTACTATACACAAAAAAAATGTTAATAAAAATACAATTTAAATTAAAAAAACCACATATGGAATTTGTATTATGCGATATTATTGTGAATAATCGGTTTTTTTGCCTTTGAACAAATCGAGGTATGCATTATATGTATAGTATGTTTTTTTATTTTAATTGAAAGCAATAAAAATTTGCATTTTATTAAGTACGGGCGCTTTTAAAATTTAATTTAATTTTGCTGTTTCGTTGATTAATTGCAGCAATTTAACAACAACAAAAAAAAAATGTGTTAAAAATTCGTGAACCACAAGAAAACATTAGCAATAAAAAACAAAACGAAACAAAAAAAAATCGTAAATTAATTTTATTAAAAACGCATGTTTAATTTTGTAGTTTTATTTTTAATTGATTTTAAAATTTATGTGCGCATCATGAGCTTTTGTGTACAAACGAATTATGCTGGTTGTTTTTTAATTAAATAAGAAAAGGTTTTTATTTTCAACATTTTTGGTTTTAGAGAGATTGGGCTTAGTTAGAGTGTAGCTAATAAAATTGTGTTTAAAATATGTATAGTATGAGATTGTTATGCAAATGTAAGCATAATTTTGTGATAGTTCTAAAATAAGCCGCCCACTTTTTAGTGCGTGCTGAGCATTTTATTTTGTTCATTTTTTGTGTATAAATGCAAACAGCGCTTTTTAGCATATTTTTAGGGGCAGAAGAAATTGAAGGAAGCCAGAATTCGCATGCTTCGAAGGTGAAAGAAGCCCTTAGAAGGTGCAAAATAATTCATTATTTTCTTATTTTGATCAGGGTTTTGATTTTTTAATTGTATTATTAGTGATCTCACATCCACTCAAAAAAGTTTATTTTATCGAGTCTTTTGAGTGAAGTAAGCGCAATTTGTTTTTGTTTTGTTTATTATTTTAATATTTCAATTGGAGGGCTTTGGCTGTAAAAATTTTACACCTTTTACTTTGCCGTCATAAATGGCCTAAACAATTTATTTATTTAATTTAAGAAAAAGCGCTTCTATTAACAATAAGATGTATATATATATATATGTACATTAGAGTTCTTCAGAAAATTGTATACACTCATTATTTTTTTTTTGGAATTATCCCCCAAAAATGTGAAAAAACCAAAGATCCGTTGTCTTACACGAAAATATCAGACCCAAGGTTGTCAGTTCTTTGATAATAAAACTGAAATTTTATTGACTTTTTTAATACTACGAGTATTATCCATTTTTCAAATTCTGCCATATCATTCAACATTTATCGACTTATCGATTAGTTACTCGTAGTTTTTTAAAGTTTCTACGAAATTTTTGAAATTTTTCGACAGTGTTAAACTTCATCAATACTTTTCAATATAACTTGCCAATTTTCAAATATTAACGACTTTTCGATACTTTTCGTATGTTTTAACTTAAGTGATGCGCTTTTAAGTCAATCGATATATTTCGATACTCTTCGACATTTTTTGACTTCCAACATAATTTTTCGAATTGCATCGACTTAAAGGATATTTTGCCATATAATTCAACACATATCTACTCTTGAGTTTTATCGAATTATCAATATTTTTCGATATTTAACGACATTTTTGGCTTTACCAAACTTTTTTAATACATTTAGACTTTTGGTCTATATCGTAATTTTTCGAAACTCATAGATTTATTCGATATTATCCTCATACATATATCGACATTTCAGTTTTATCGAATTATCAATATCTTTGATATTTATCGATAATTTTCGGCTTTTGCCGACTTTTTCAAAAGTTTTTCGAATCCTATCGATTATTCAGGTTTTTTCGATATCATTCGTTATATGCATATCGACATTTCAGTTTTATCGAATTAAAATAGACGTCCAATATAGCGTATAACGATATAACGAAGTTCCATTTTAACGAACAGTTTTTGAAATTGGAATTTTTCCATTGATGGCTCTAAATCCAAATAACGAACATTGTTTACTTCAACCATAAGTGTTGAACTGAAATAACTTTTTTTACCAGTAAAGGTGATCACAAGAATCCGGTCTAAGAGACCGGAACGTTTTAAAAAAGTCTCAATTATCAAAAATTTAGAAAGGCCGCAACAGTCTTAAACTATTGAGTAATATCGAAAAAATCGATAAGAGTCAGTAGATATGGAAATGTAACATGCACTGAGTGTATTATTTGTGTTTCATTGCAAGTGTGTGGTATATTTTAGTTTCGAAAACAAAAAAATTGTGTTTCTATTTCAACATCCAAAAATTTTTTAACTAAGTGTCCAAAGTGAAATTTTAGTTTTAAAGAATTTTATTATTATGCAGTCTATTCCTTTGTTTATTGTGAAACTCTCAGTACCGTGACAAACTTATCCATTCTTTGGCAAAGCAGTAAGTCCTTTAGAGTCTCATAAATATCGTTCATATTCAGTCCAATCGAACGCTTTAGGAAGCACTAAGTGTATAAAGATATAAACCATGCAATTTAAAATCAGTTGCAAAGTACTCATATATTAGAATTTAGCATGTAAACGTAAGTTTAACGTTTTTATAGATATACGATTTTGAAATCAGAAAATAAAAAATTAAAATTACTCACAAAATATTTGGTTAAGGCAGCAACATTGAAGCGTACTATCACCAAAGGTGGCAGGTTCATCTACTTACCTGAAAAAGAAAAATTTTTCCATTTAAAATTTTATAATATTTTTCAATTCAGAGTTTATTTTTGTAAATAAACTAATACATAATATAATACATATTTCTTTTTTCCTTTTTATACATAAATAATTTTTTTAATCTACGTAGCCAAATATGGTTTTATAGGCTCATGTTTTAGTGATGCTGCTGAAACGGCTCGTTATTATTGGCTTTAATGCCAACCACCACTTTTTCTTTTAATCATTTTTATGACTCAATCTTTTGGATTTGCATGATTATTATGGGCTTAGGTACATATATGATTTCACCAAAAACATAAAATATTTTGTGGTGTTATAAAAAGAGGATAATTGGTTTTTTAATTTGGTTTTATGTTTCTCATTGACTATAAACAGGTTTATTATCTAGATATGCTATATTAGAGCATTGGTTTATTTTAACACCCTAAAATCTAATCTTGCATACATTTCAAAAACAATCAAGTTATATTACTTAAGTTTCCTGTATCGTTAAAAAAATAATAGATATTGGAATGTATGTCGAGAGATAGAACGATGTGTGACAGTTTACTTATGAAGTGGCACATTGTGCCGCCACAAAATAAAAACACACATAATAATATTTGCACTCATTCAAAAAATTTCGAATTTTATTTATTGATTTTAGGAAATGCTCTATTTCAGTAAATGTGCATCTTAAACAAATTCTACTTTCATAAAAAAAAGTAGAATACGAGTTATAAGGTGGCCTCCCCTACACTGCACTAGCATACGAAGTTCTTACTCTGCAAAATTTTATATTTTCAATAAAAGTATATTTTGCATGGGGTTATTGAAAAGGCGTGGCAGTCTGCGTTAAGCGAAAAAAGATGAGAAAAAATTATGTAAACCACAAGCATCATTTTTCCCTTTTTTCCATTTAATTTTTAATGATAATCAAGTAAATTTGATTCAAAGCTTCAAGCTAAATAGCTAAGAAGTAGTAGCTAAACTTTATTATTAATATCGAAAGCATTAAGTTCTTTTCAATCACTAAATCACTAGCTGCATATTTTGGCCCTGCTGGGTTCGTGATAGTTAAATCAAAATTAGGTTTTCTTATTTATTATCTTATTTATTTTCGTATTTATTTTCATATTTAAATATTTAAAATAAAATCTTATGATCCTTTTTATTTTCAAATTCCAGCTTGTGCTAAAGAAAACTTGTGAGTGGTGGTTCTATAAAAATAAATGCAGCAACATGTCGACACATTGGAAACAAAATGCTTTTCTGCTGCTAGCAACAGTGATTCTTCTACTGCTTGGCCTTATTATATTTCTTTGTCTGCCCATTGGCAGTGGAATCAAGAATCCATCGGTAGTGACAACGACGACAACACAGCTGCCGCCACCAAGGTTTCTAATACCCGATATACCCGAAATCAAAACACAATATGTGAATCACTCGTTCATAGGTGACGACGATTGGAGTGGCGGCGAAGGTAGGTTCCATGCTATATTCCTAAAAGTTCAAAGGTTCAAACTAATAATGTAACATATAATATTTTCAAGACGATATCGAAAATGATATAGACGATATAAATAATAGCGTACCAGAAGAGATAATGAGTGATTTTGTAATACCATTTAAGGTGCATAATTTTACATTAAACGCCGATGATTTACTTTATGAATCGAAGCGAAATCATAATACAAATAATAGAAAAGGTTCGTTTCCAAAACAATGTGCCATCACACATGGATTTGTTACTAATGTTTTGCCATTGCAGATTATTTTTCAGCGTTTAGCGTAACGGGCACATTTCGTAGTAAGTCTAGTCAAATATGGGATCCACATCCAGAATATATATTAAATACATTCGGTCATCAATTACATTTGGTGTTACATCAGGATACTTCTTTCATACCGCCAAAAACATTTCGGGTAAGGATTTGTGTGTGGGGTGAGGTATTGCTGCAACTCGCTCTCATGTTGATTTTCAGGTCATACGTATCTTAAACAATAGAACCGAAGAAGAGAATGATGAAGCAGAAGGTCATTACTTAGGTTGTTACTACAAGGGCTTTATACAGGGTGACGAGCAATCAGCCGTAGCGGTTTCACTTTGCAATGGCATGGTAAGTTAGCAAAAACTGCGATTTGTCGTTAAGAGCTATGAGTTAAAAATAGAAATTAATGATCCACCTACATACGACGGTTTGGTATTGAATTCAGCATGTGTTTCTTGTTTTTCTTTTCTGCTTTTTTTCTCTCTCTCTCGCTCACTCGCAAATTTTAGACAGGCTACATAAAAACGAGTTTCGGTTCATTGCTAATACAACCGGTTAATCAAACAACCGATGGCAGCGATGCCGAAATATTGCACAAGGTATGGCGTCACTCGCGTCGCAATGCCAGACATGCTGTCTCCGGCAATCTTGGCATGGATGTAGAGGTACTGGAGCAGAACATTTTCTCGAAGTTGCTGCGCAAGAAGCGCAATTATGTCGATCGACATTTGTTCACCATGGAAGTTCTGATAGCAGTGGATCGTACAATGATAGAGTTTCACAAAGATGATCTGAAATCGTATATATTGACACTGATCTCGATAGTATCGAATATATTCTCAGATGCCAGCATTGGCAATTCAATTTATATTTCGGTAGCAAATATTTTGCTATTGCGTGATAATATAACGGCAGCTAGGAATAGTCGCAAGAAAAGTAAGTTTGGTAGTAAGCTTGGTATCATTTAGAATTGATATTTCATTTGATCGCTACTTTTACAGCAACAGCATCGGAGCTATTGCGACAGTTTTGTAAATTTATGACTCAGCAGGGCTATCACTATGACACTGCTATGTTGATAACACGGTAAGTAGCATACATTTTAGGGTATTTTTAAAGTTCACCAATAAAAAAAAATGCTCACATAGAAGTTTTTGAAAACAATTGCCAAAAAAATTTTGTGTAATGAAAAATTGTTTAAAATCGAAATGAAACTTTTTTGTCTCATACGGCTTTTAAGTTACATATGAGTTTTTAGTCACATATGACTTTTTACTCCAAACTTTGTAGTCGATAGAGCGTTTTGTTCACACACGATTTTTTGCACGAAATTTTTCTCGCATTAGACATTTTTCTCTCATGTAATTTTTATGACATGCTATTTTTTTCATGAAGTTTTTTGACATTTTTTGCTGTCTGATCGTAAATAAAATGTAAATTGTATGCATCTACATACATAGTCGCACACATACCAAGAACATTTTTTTTATTTGCTTGCGACTTTTTAGTCAAACATTTCTTTTTAGTTACATATGACATTTAAGTCACTCTGTAGTCTTATGCAGATTTGAGGCGTCTAATATTTTCTATTACCATACGATTTTATGTGGAAATTTTTTTTTATCGCATGCGACTTATTGCGTAAAACCGGCTTTTTTGTGCATTTCGCTTAAAGCTTTGAATCGCAAAAGACTATTTTGTTGCTCAGAAATTTTGTTGTGTAAGACTTTTTAGTCACATGAGAGTTAAAAGTCGCATACAACTATTTAGTCATAAAATCACTATTTTGTAATAACTTTGTTAACCAAAAAATTCACCGTAAAAAGGATATCAGATTTTCGCGATAAGTTTCATAAAAACTAACATACATATTCGACGTCTGAGCGATTTTTCCTTTGCATTATTTTCCTATTAATAAATCAGACGTGTACCTAAAATTACAAAACTTTTTCTAAATTTTGAAAGGTTTTTTTGGCAATTTTCTTACGATACTTTATACACCTATTGATAGCATAGGCGAAGTTGGAATTTATATAAGAATATTTCTATTTGCAGCGATCAAATTTGTCGTAATGAGCGTGAAACAAAATGTGATACATTGGGCTTGGCAGAATTGGGCACTATTTGCAAGAAACAGTCTTGTTCAATTGTACAAGATAATGGTTTGCCAGCAGCTTTTACCATGGCCCATGAGCTTGGTCATATGTAAGTAAAAATATGAAGTCTTGATTTTTAGCTTTATCAAATTCATAATAAATTTATTTCCCATATATATTTTAGTTTAAATATGCCCCATGATGATGACAATCGTTGTAAGCAATTCCAAAAACCAGGCACAAAACAAAAATTGCATATAATGTCCAGTGTTATGGGCGATGACATACACCCGTGGTCGTGGTCTGACTGTTCCCGTTATTATGTTTCTGAATTCTTGGAGTAAGTAGAAAGCAACAATTGCAAGATGTTTTCAGATAAATCTCATTCATGAAAATTTTATTTAAAATATCAACAAAAATTTCTGCTCTCTTTTTTTTCAAATGTTCTGCTAAATAGAAAAGAAGACAAATCGTGTCTGGAGGACACACCTACTGTGTATGTGCCAAACTTAAATACCAAACAACCTGGCGAAATCTATTCGCTGGATCATCAGTGCCAACTTATACATGGTAATCAGTCAAAGTATTGCTATTTGGAGGGTGAATGTAAACGTCTGTGGTGCAAGGCAGATAATCATTTGTCCGAATGCCGTTCAAGTAATCTACCCTGGGCCGATGGTACACCCTGTCGAAATAATCGCTTTTGGTGTCAAAAAGGTGAATGTTTATCACGCGAAGGTAATCAACGACAAATTGTCAATGGCGGTTGGGGTGCTTGGAGTCCATTTACACCGTGCAGTTTGACATGCGGCGGTGGAGTGCAAGAATCACAACGCGAATGTGATAGTCCGTTGCCGAAAAATGGTGGCAAATATTGTGCGGGTAGTCGAAAGAAATATCGATCATGCAATACGCAGAGTTGTCCACCTGGTTCGCTGGATTCACGTGAGCAGCAATGCTACGATATGAATGGTAGAAATCTTGATATTAAAGGGATCGATCGTTCGGCGCAATGGATACCGAAATATGGCTGTAAGTATGAGGAATTTTGTAAGAAGCGCTCTAAGTAATCGTTATTTTGAAAAACTAAAGTTTACAATGCAAAAATTAATATTTTTGAGTGAAAAATAAAAATCGGTAATAACAGCTATTTATATTAAAGAAATTTTTAGTTTTTGACATAGAAATAACATTTGACAATAATTTTTGTTCGAGAAAATTAAAAACATATTTTGAGAAAAGTTTCTATTCAAAAAATTAAATCAAATATGAAAGTTACTGCTGGTTGAAAAAAATCTATAATAACGATTATTTTTGATGTAAAAAAATAAAAATCAAATGTGAGAAACGTTGCTGGTCAAAAAATAAAATTGATTGTAGGTATATATTGTTCGGAAAAATAATAATAAAATACAACTTATTTTTGAAATACATAAATTTAAGTCAAAATAACGATTATTTTTTGTGGAAAAAATAAAAATCAAATGCACGTATATGGAAAATTTTTATCAAAAAAACATTATTTAGTACATATAAATATTGAGCGGAAAAATAAAAATCAAACATAACAGTTAGTTTTGATATATATAAATAAAAATCAAATATAATGGTTATATTTGGTGGAATAAAATAGAAATCATATATAAGGAAAGTTTTGTATCAAAACAACAAACTTAGTATATAAATTGATCGTAAAAATAAATATCAAAATTAATGGTTATATTTGAAAAATATAAATAATGATTATTTTTGCTGAAAAACAATTTAAATCACATGTGAGAAAAATAAAAAAACGATTAGTTTTGTCAAAACTTTTATGTGGTAATTTTAATTTTTGATTTAATTTTACTCAAAATATCAGCTATATTTAATAAAACAAACTATTTGACTAATACTCATATTCTTGATCTATTGAAAAATCCTTCCTTCAACACTCTTTACAGTATCACAAAATGATAAATGCAAACTATACTGCCGCCTCGAGGACAACAGCGCCTACTTTAAATTATCCGAAAAAGTCAAAGACGGTACCACATGCTCATTCGACAGTTTTGACAAGTGTGTCAATGGCATTTGTCGGCCGGCAGGTTGTGACAATGAACTCAATTCGATAGCGAAATTAGGTAAATCTAACGATGATGTTGATGTCGGTGATGATGATGATGACGAAGACAGAACAACGTGTTCTTTTGATTAATACACATCTGGCATGTGTTTTTATTGCATGACTAATGGACATGTGCTAAAAATATAGCCGCCCAAAACTTTCACTCGCTCTCTCTCTTTCTATAGATTTTCTCTCTATTTTCATTTACCTGTAAAATTTTATTACCAATCTAATTATACATCTTTCTCTTTCTCTCTCTCTCTCGTTTATCTTTAGATAAATGCGGTGTCTGCGAAGGTAAAAATGATACGTGCGAAGAAACTACTGGCAATTTTTATGTTTCGGACTTGTACAAAATTCAACCAAAGACCAAGTCGTATTATTATTATGTCACCACTATACCAAAAGGTAGGTCAACAGTGCAATGTCACCGGAAGTTAATCGTTTAGCACAACACGCTCATTATGTGCATTTTAGTTGTAATTAGTAACGCCTCGCACTTCCACTGCTCCCCTTAATGCACTTCATTGCTGCTGGTATTTTAATTAGCTGTTTAATAGCCCAGTTTGCGCACTATTTTTAAATATAAATGGCTTGGTCAGTCGGACGGTCGGTCGTTTGGTTCGGTTCGGTCAAGCAGTTAAAATTTACTGCGATAAACAAATAACGTATGACTTCACTTGACAATGAATTTACCACGAACATACATACGTACGTTATTTACTTTGTAGTATGTAGAGTATGTTTGCATTAATGAGTAATTAAAACTGTTTTTTATTTTTTTTTAATGTTTTTCCTTAATAATGATTTAAGCACACGGCGCACAGTGTTTCGTAGCTTCCAACAAAAAAAATTTAGTTTTTTGGAAATTTATATTTATCGATAGTAATTAGTGGGTTTGACACCATCCTCATACCCATTATTTGTTGCAAAAAGAATTTTTATTTACCAGCCATCAAGTCTTGAGTTAAAAACCTTTTATAGTTTTTGGCATTTTTAACTTTTGAGCGATGCCAACTTCACATACAATGATTTCCGAAAGATTAAACTCAACCAACTCAAAGCGCCTTTCTCGAACAGAAAAAAAGTCAAACCGAGCCACATCAGCTTAACAAAGGGCTTGATCAATGACATTCGTTGAATTTTTGGCTAAAAACTGATGGTTATATGCGCTGTTGCATTGCCGTGGCATAAAATCCATAGCTTGTTCTTCCACAAAACAGTTCGTTTTCAGCAAACATTGCCAAGCTGCAGTTTATTTCGTTTTATTTAACAATTCCAGGATATTATTTACTGTATTGTATATACGAAATGACTAAAACAACAAAATTTTTTTTACGTCATAAGCTGTGAAATTTTTCAAGATTTTGACTACAATTGCCGATAACGACGCACAGCTGAAATCTAATAATCTTTGCTGTCATATCACTGTGCGTCATATTTGCAATCCAATAATATTTTATTATCTGTAATTAATACGCGCGTATCTGTCCCAAACAGGGCTGGATTATTGAAGAGTTGGGGGAAAATATTAATTTCTGTGTATTCTTTTTTCTCTTAAAAGCTCATAAAATGATCAATAAAAAAAGCCTCCAAAATGTTTACTTTAAGTCTATTAGTTTTCGAACAAAATTAATTAAATAAATTAATCTAATATATAAAATTCTCGTGAAGACAGATATGGAGCTGAAGATAGTGAAATGAACAGGGAGGGCGGAACAACGTTTGCCGGGGCAGCTAGTAAAATATAAATTTTAAGTTTTTAGTGTCAAGCCTTACTGGGCTAAGGTAAAACTTTTTAACCTTTGAAATATAATATGGGTATTCACTTCAATGAGAAAAAATTTCGCAATCCAATCATATGGATTACTTTTTGAACAAACCAAATGACATCAAGTTGTCAAAGTTTAACGCCCCCTAAAATCAGCCACCATAGCGCCGTACTCTTACGGCTGTACCCTAAGTACGCCACTAATGACAACGTGTTTCTAACAAATACACACAGATACTTGTATGTTTGTATTGAAGAAAATTTAAAACTGTAAATTTTTCGCACATTTAAATAGAAAAAACAAAAGCAAAAACAAGAAAAAAACGGACGCCGTTATGTGTTCGTATGTACGAGTAGTAGACCCATAAAGCGGTGGCAGCCATAACCATAAAAATGCTATAAACATTCGCAACTGATAAGGCCTGGAAATTGTCTGTTTAAACGTGCAATTCAATTATATTTTGTGTTTTTAGTAAAAAAAATATTTTTTTTCAGCTTTTTACATAACCTGCAATTGCCCAGATTTTGTTTTTGCCATAAATTAATGCCTGACCTTAAGTTTGAGGTAAACGAACGCTCCGATAATGTTGTAGTGCTTATTGTTTATAATTTTTGGCGCCACTTCATCGTGGGTGCTTTTTTCGATTTTCCGTAGTGAAAATCTTAGATAACGAAATTATAATTTTCATTTTATATATAATATATATGTATTGTATTAGCGATAAGCCTTGCATATGGGATTTCTGTACAGAAATAACAAACTGAATTAAAAATTCAGTGCCATTAAAAGGCAACCGAGTTCAAGAGTTTAGCATGGGTACAGCGATAGTGTGATACTTTTAAATTGTGATTATATTTAGGCATAAATGATAATTTTGTGTTCAATTAAAATTAATTCAGCCAAATTTTCATTTTAATGTGAAGTATAGCTAGGAAAAAGATTATGAGGCGGAACCTAAATGTTAAGCAAGCAAATTTCTGTGTTTGACTTAGAATATTTGATATGGACGAATTAAATATTTATTTGTTTCAAATTTATATGATATTTAACAACATTTTGTCTAAGACAAAATATTTGATTGCTTTATCTATGTTATTTATAAAAAGTTGTTTGAATGGAAATCGTTTGTAACGCTTTCGCACAAAATATGCTGAACCGATTTTATAATTTCTTTTTTGAAACAGCATCTTTGTGCTAAAGAAGCTTATTGCATACTTATTTTTTTTAAGCTATTTTAAAATTAAGTTTTTTTCAGCTCACACAAAAATGGTCATTTTGAATTTTTTGTTGCTTATGCTTATGCTGCTTTTTGAATTCTGTGTTCATATTGTTGTTTTGATTTTATGGTGTGGGTCCATGTACAAAATAATGCCTCAAGTCTCAAATCAAAAAAAATTTCCATTACATCCCATCTTCATTCAAATAAATTGATTTTTAATAATTAAGTTGTCACTCTTATCAATTTACAGGTGCCTCCAACATAATCATTACCCAGCCAGGATATGAAAATGAAAACTACATCGTACTGCGTGATGATCAAAACAATTCACTGTTGAATGGCAACAAGCTGATTAGCACCTATCGCAACATCAGTTTCTACGCAGGCGTAACGTTCGAATACAATGGTGCGAATAGCACCATTGAACGCGTGAATACAACATATTCGCGTAAGCTGAAACGTAATTTGGTAGTCGAGGTGCGTATGGGAAACCCTTTTATTTTCAATTGAACGCAATCTAATGTAACACAAAAATTCTTTATAGATGATATCACTAAGTACAAATGCTGGCAAAAACAATGATTCTCTGCTATTGAGTTACACCTACACCATGGATAAGTTGAGTTACATCGAACCAGAAGTTGAAATATATCGTTGGGAGATGCAATCATGGAGCAATTGTGATGCACTCTGTCGTGGCAGCTCACATCGTATGCCAGTGTGTGTTAGCACCGCAATGGCATTAAAAGTAGCACCACAATTCTGTGATCCAAGTGCCAAGCCACAAACCGAATACAGAAATTGTAATATGGAATGCGTTTTATCGTAAGTTTCAAACGCAACTTTCTATACGCTTCCTCTTGAACTGTAGCTTATTGGCATTTCAGCTTGAACGTTTCCAGTATTTCTGAGTGTTCGGCTTCGTGTGGCATGTGGGGCACACGTGAGAAAACCTATCATTGCATACAAACACTACCGGATATTGGACGTTCCAATATTGTGGATTTGTCGTACTGTGTGTCAAAGTTTGAGTTCAGCCGCCATGAGCAGTGCCGTGAGGGCTGTTGGAATTATACAGAATGGACACCGGTAAGTGGTTGTTGTGAGATTTTGGATTTATTTTCTAACGTCAATTTGTCTTTTGTGCAGTGCTCAAAGTCATGTGGAACGGGTACACAAGCACGTGGTGTCGCTTGCTATCTTAATCAGACGCGTGTTGATGATTCTATTTGCAATCGGCGGCGGAGGGATCGTAGAGAATTGCAGGAAACACTTACGATATGTAATGCAGAGCCATGTCATGATAACAACTGGAACTACTATGAATCGATACCGGTAGGATATGCGTAAAATTTTAAGATCGTTTAAGAGCTAACTTTTATTTTGAATAACCTGGGGGGTGCGTTGCTAACCCATACCAGTATTCCATTTTTCCTTATTCAAGCGAACTAGGCAATTACCTGTCCCCTCCCCCTTCCGAAATTGTGAGAAATCCGCATTACTTCTGATTTCTCACTGACGTAAAACTATATTCGCCCCCTCCAAGAACCAAATTTCTGGTTATGACCTTGAAATCAGGCAATATCTGCTGTCTGAAATTTTAGTTTAATTAATTTTTGTGCCAAAATATCAAAAGAAGATTTTGTCCGATTTCAAAACGATTGCCACAAATTGTTCGGGATATAGTTCCTAATCAGTGGAAAATTATGAAATCAGTAATTATGCAGATTTTTCACAAATTGCTGGGGAGGTTCACGCCCTGTGGCAGTCGATGGCCTTGTCTGATTAAAAAAAAAAATAAAATTAATTACTGGTATGGCTGGGCAACTCCTCCGCATTATCAGAAATTGTTTTGATAAAAATCGAAATTGAAGTTTTCAATCCAAAAAAGTCAAATTTTGATCCACCTTAATGCTCAGCATTACAGCATAGACTAGCCTGAACTCTAGGGATGTGGGCAACATCGCTAGAAAAAATTTTTTAGAATTTTTGGTCTAAATTTAAATAATAACGGTCCGAAATTTGACTCTATCTCGACTTTGTTTAAGAAAAAATCAAAAAAAGAAAAGTTTCCTCAATAATAAATAATGAATTTAGGATATTTCTTCAGAGGAATTTAATTTTTTTTAACTTTTCTTTTAATTTTTAGAAAACATCACGTGCGATAGTCAATCATTGGATGACCGGCGATTGGAGCGAATGCGATGACAGCTGTGAAAAAAATCGTACAGTCGTATGTCGCAGCCCGCATGGCTATGGTTGTGCACAAGATAAGAAACCGATTCCCAAGCGCAAATGCTGCAACATCAAATATGTGTCCAATTGGTCCGATGTAAGTTAAGAGTCTATGGACTACAATTTAACTTCTTCTCTAACAAAATCACAATTTATTCCGTCATTTCAGTGCTCCGTGGAATGCGGTTTGGGAATACGTCGCAAAGAGCTACACTGCGCACGTGTCTATAAGCCAGAAATCAAGGGCGCACCCAGACGACGCGTCTACATTGATCCATCGTATTGTCGAAATATGCGTGTGCCGAATCCAAAACGCGCCAAGAAACCTTGCAAAGTTAGCTGTAAATGGTCCACCTCCAGTTGGACGCAATGTTCGGCTGACTGCAGCGAAGAGTATCAATCACGTTCTGTTTACTGTGAAAGTGTTTCTGGGAATTCAATCGGCTATAGACACTGTGATGCCACGAAAGAGCCACCATCGAAGAAAATTTGCAACAATTGTGTGCGGCGTGAACCGATCGTTACTGCGGTGAGTTTGAATTGGAATTTTCTTTTCTAGTGCACTAACTAATGCGCAATTTTCTCCGCTTCCAGTGCAATTGTGAAGGCTATCGTCGTCGTCGCATTGTTTGCTACGACTCTACGCGTAAACGCATTCCATGTCCTACGAAAGAACGACATACCAAGGAAAAGTGTCAACCACCACGCAATTGTTTACCACAATCTTGCGCGGATATACGTCGCTTGCATCGGTACTTTCAGGATCGTGAGTACACGATATACGTACGTTCCAAGTCGACAAAGATCTACTGCCACCAAATGAAATCAACAACGCCCAAAGAATACATTTCCATAAATCCAATAGAGAATTATTCCATCTACTATGATTATAAGACAACTAATCCAGACAAATGTCCGCCGGAATCACGCCGCCAAGAGTACCGGGATAACAACATCAGTTCCGGACGCACGCATTTTCGACGGCTCCGTGTAAATATCACAGAGTTGCGTGTGATCGAGAATGATTACACATTCACCGAAACGATCGGCATACCACAACCGTTCGGTTCGGCGGGTGATTGTTACAATCGCAACATGGAATGTCCGCAGGGTGATTTTTCGATTAACCTGGAGAACACTGGGTTTACAATACGACCCGGCACAACGTGGGACAAGTTCGGAAATGCTTCAGAGATGAAGACCTCAAGCACGGTAAGAAATCAAAAAGGATTTTATGTATTCATTATGATCAGATATAATTCAATTTCACCTCCCCTCCACACAGTTCGAAACTTCAGCAACAACTCGTCGTGCCTTCTGCGGTGGCTACTGTGGACGCTGTTCAATATCACGAACTCGAGGACTTTATCTGGATGTGGTTTGATCCCGAAACAAGCCACAACAACTAAACGCTGTTGTATTTCATTGAATTTTTTGCAAAACGAAATTCAAAACATTTTGGTGCTAAAACTGCTGTTGCTGATAATAAGTGACTGCACACAGAACTTGTTATCAAAACTACTGCATTTTATGCATTTATTCCTATTGCCATGTTTCACAAAAAACAAAAACAAAAACAAAAACACCAAAAACACAAAAACAAAAAACAAAATGCGCACACACAGAAGACAACGTCGAACGACAGCAATTTGGCCTAGGACGCCAACAATGTTCCGAGTTGTCTGAACATGGAACCACACACGAAAAGTTCTGCATGTTCAGTGTTGCTAGCGTTAGCACCGAAACTGGCACAGATGGCGCTGCTACACACAACTACCACTAAAACTTTTTAATAATAATTGAGAAAACCGAAAAAAAGCAAATAATTAACACAAAAAAAAAAACTAAAAAAATTTATTCTGTGAATTAAAAAACAAATTTTCGAAAAACAAAAACAAAACAAGAAATGCTGCACTGTATAACAGCAGTGGAAATATTTTAAGGCGAGAGAGAGAGAGAGAGAGAGAAAGAAGTATTTCATTTCTTATAGTTCTTAAGTGCACTCACCACTATATCATATATCATTATACGATATTTTGTAGATGTTTCGATTTCAACGATCTTGAAAACTATTTATACGTATGTATGTACTATACATGTACAATACACACACACAAACATATGCGGTAAAGTTGAATTTTCTCAGCTTTAGTTATTTTTAGAAAATCATGCAATCTATTTTAAAAAAAAAAAATTACAAAAATCAATTATAGTATTACAAATTTATGTATATACATTATATAATTAAAATAATAATTAGTTTAAGTTATATATTAACAAACCATAATATAACTAGGTACCATAACGCTTAGCAAGAAGTGAAGCAGTTTGTGTTCAATGGAGCAAATTGATAATTTTTTTTCTTTAAGTCGGCTGAAAAGTATTTAGTTCATATTTGTTTTTAAATGTATATATAATACGAGTACATCGAATGTATATAGTGCATACATAAAACTAAATTTATAGCAAAAAGCATCAAAAGGAAAAAAAAAAATATTAAAAAAATTTGAATTGAGTTAATGTTGGAGGAGCTAAATTTATTGCAGCAGATTTCATTCCATAGGTGCTAAAGGTATTATAGTTAAAGTTGTAGTGGGAAACAGCTAACAGTTTGATAGTTGAGCTAACGTATTATGCTATAATTTTGAAAAATTTAATGAAGTTTATAAATTGCAAAATTTCAAATATATAAAATGTCATATAAAATTTTGTGCTGCGGCTTAGCTTTTTATATTTTATTTTATGAAACATCAATTAGCGAAGCGTTTTCGATGCACTTTATGTCATTAGCTCTATAACATTTGAGTAAACTTTTGTAGCATATTCAGTAAACTTTGACGACAACAGCCTGATCTATGACAATTTGAAAATTGTAGACAAGTAGCAAAAATTTGTGCAATTACGTCATGTGTGGCACAAAAAAAAAACACTTGTATTAATGATATTTCTTTAAATTGAATACATTTTTTACATAGCACATTTATTGACTTTAAGAGTCCTATATTCTATAGCATAAAACACACTTCAGACTTTGATGACATCAAAGTGCAAACTCAAGTTTTTATACTGTAAGCACAAAATTCATGATGGTTTACATGAACATAAGTTTACGCTACGTACCTATGTAATGTGCTATAATTTCTATGATTTTAAAGAAGCTCGCCTGAATATTTTCACTCTAAATGGCTCATAACTCAAGTACTACTGAACGTATTTCCGTGAAATTTTTAGTGTAAGCTCATTTGTATTTTAGTCAAGTCTTTGTTAAAATTTCATTAAACTCTGACGATAGGTAATCGAACTTTGAACATTTTAGTAAAAAATTAAAAAAATTATTGAAATTAATGTTACTTACATGACTTGATGTTTTTGCTTTGGTGATAATTTTGTAATTGAAACAAAAATTTTTTATAGCACATATACATTTTTGGTACATTTGCACATAAACTGATGAAATTTTTACTATAATGGAATGAATTAAGGAAAATATTTTGAGCTATAACTTTGTTATTGTTCTTATGTAAAAACTGAAGTCACAATGGCACAATCACTAGCAACTAGATTTTTTCATAAATTTCAGTCTTAGCTCAGTAGAATTTGGGTAGTACTTTGTTCTATTTTCATTAAGTTCTGATGAACAAAAGCCATGCTGTGATTTTTGTGGAAGTTAAAAAATTTATGTTGCAAATGTTGCGCATACGTCATGTGTAATGACTAAATATTTGTTTTATTGATAGCTTTTTTTTAATAATAAATAACTTTTATAAGCATAAATAACTTACATAAGTTTTCATAGTACAAACTGTTTATTATAGGAAGCTCATATAATAAATTCTAATGACATTATTTTATGGCACCTTTGCTGAATTACTATTTTAAAGTAATTTCTTAATAAAATTTAATAGCAACTTTACTTTGAATTATAGCCTGTCGAACTGCCACTAAGACTACAATCAAAACCATAGTTACCTTAACTACAATAAGCTTCGCTTTCATGACTTAACTCAACCAAAAATCTTAAACCGTCTAATAAGAATACAGTTTTGAATCTCATCCTAGGTCAGCGCAAAATTCCAATTTCATTGTAAATAAACAAACAGAGAAACCCAAATATTTTATGGTAAAATTAAACTTAAAAACAAAAATTCTTGTAAATTATTATACATATAGTGAAATGCATATAAATATTTTATAGCAATATACATATATGTTTTATAGTGAACATGATTTTTCGAATAGTGCCTAAAGTGTTTATAGCAAATAGTTCAAAAATTACGTTTTATCTTCCACTTCAGTCAAAAGGTCTACAGTTAACAGATTTTCTGCGGTTTGCCATAATTATTAGACTTATAAGTATTTGCTATAATTTGAATGTATACTCGAAAAACATAGTGCTTCCATTTGTCACAATTATAGTTAGTGTCACAAATGTCAAAAGAAATGCCATAATTTTGTGTGTGTGCAAGTAGTTTCTGTTTATATGTATCTCAGTAGCTAAACACAACTGTGACGTGCGATTTAGCTGCTGTGTCAAATCGCAACAAAAAATAAAATTTGTTCTACACATTGCTATGTGATAAGTTTTGCAGTGTGAATAGGAAAAATCTGAACGATATCGTACGTCCCAGTTGTGTTTAGCTACGCATGCTCACTATGTAAGCACATACAGTGGAACAGTCTACAACTACGCTTCCGCGCCACACAATGCACTACTACAATACCTGCCGTATTTGCATAAGTTTCGTTAAACTATAATACGTGTATTCATAATACTGAAACATGAGCGACGCTTCGAAATGCAGCTGTGGTAACTTTGAAAATATAATTTTTTCAAATTTTTCTTAATAAAAACATATTATGTAATCCAAATTAGCTACTTTTCCAAGCGTCACTCAAGATTCATTCAAATGAAAATATACCTATGAAATAAAAGTTTTTTTTTATGGCAACGAATTGTGTTACTATTCAGCAATATATATAGTTACATAAAATTTTTGATTTTTCAAAAAAAAAAAATAAAACAAAAAAAAGTGCAACATATTTTTAGGCTCTTTACCTTTAATATAACTTAATTTTACTATGTATTTTAAAAACAGCAACAAAAATACTCATATACCATAATCTCTGCCTATTTTTTTTATTAATAAATAATAATTTTAAAACAAATAAATATTTTATATCCCTAATAAACGCCCATAAAAATCAACATCAATTTCAAAGTACACTGATAAAAAAAAAACATAACATTTTTAATAGTTCTTTTCTTTTCTTCTTCTTGAATTAATACACATACATGAGGGTATTATCTTCACGCCATAGTTTAATCATTGAATTTTGAAATTGCTTAATTTGTATTTAATTTATGTAAAATTTTGCTGGCATTATGTTCAAGCAAGCTTAGTCATATTTTTAGGTTTATTTGAATACAATTGTACAATAATATTTTTAAAAAAATTTATAATTAAAACAACAACCACAAAAAAACCCAAAAAGCAAATCTATGTACGATATTATTAATATCAAAAGAAAAATAAAGAAAATTTACATCAAATTTATTTTTGACAAAAAACAAGTGCATTTTTATATGTTTTTACAAAAAATAATAAAATATACTTATACGTAGGAGAAGGCGGGGCAAAGTAGTATACCTAACCTAAAAAATATACCTTACCTAAAAAAATGTTTCGCACAGTTAAACATGTAGGTTATTAGTGCGATCTATATTGAATCTATTAAGGTTATTAGGCTCATTATTTTCTCAAGAGAATATGCTTATTATTGCGATGCAAAAAAAAGTACGTTTCTACCGCTTTGCCCCTTGGGTGGGGTAAAGCGATATACGAAGTGCAATACATAAAAAATGAGAATTATACATTTTTTTAAACATTTTCTAAGCATAAATATCATGCTTTTTGTGTGTAATGAATGATTATCGAAAAGTAGCAGGACTTTTCTGCTTTTTGAAACTCCTGAAAACTTTATAAAATGACGAAATCAAGCTATGCAATACTGTTTTGCTTCTCCATGACCTATGTAAACATACGGAAACAAAAACTTATCAACATAAACAAATCATTGTCAACTGTAATGAATGTCACTAATATATACTACGACGTAATACTTTGCCTTTTTTTTAAAAATGCTTCGTATGAAATGAATTTACTTAAGTCGAAAATCCTCCAATTTTACATCGACCGCACTCATTTTGTTGAGCCTTGTGGTTCCCGATAACGGAAAGTCGAAATGTCGCTATAGCCTGGCATTTACATGAGCACTACTCAAACACAAATTCTTTATAATTACATTAGATGGCGTTGTAACGTAAGGATAAACGTACCCTTTGTATTGCTTTGCCCTGCTTTCCCCTATTAGCAAAGTTTTGTCTCACAAAAATAATAACAAAACTGGCCCAAAACTTAAAAACTTCATATTCAGCTATTCAACATTTTTCAAAATTATAATTTTTTTTCGAAAGTTTTTCTTGAATTATAATAAAAACCAATAGTTATATTCAGAAAATTGCTTCTTATTTTTCATTCAACAAAACGTTGCATGCCTTTGCATACTTAGAATTCAAAAACTGCAAACACCCTACTAAGAACTCCTTATGAAAGTTAGTATCGTAACTGTTTGTATGAATTAATACCTTAAACTTTTTAATAACAGATTTTTGCCGGCAGAATTTGATTTCGTCAAAAATTGCACTATAAGATTGTTTCAAAATGATTACTTTCTCCTTTGAATGTTAAAATGTCACTTAAAATTTAAATTACTTTGATTGAATTGCGATTAATAGACCCGAATAGCATGTGAACCCAAGAGAGAACACAAAAAGTTATATACTTTAAATTATCATTACTCGGAAGTAAGATAAAGAGAGCGAAAAATTGAGTAACTTAGATCAGAAAACATCTCTTCTGTAGTTTTCTCATTTTAAGAAAACAAAGTCTCACAATATCGAACATCTGATAAAAATAAAAAAATTACTAGGCACAGATGCTAATTTCCATTTATTTGAGTTTATATTTAAAAAATGTATGGAACCAACATAGCTAAAACATAAAAACCTTTTTCACGCATTTGCAGTAACACAAAATGTTATCGATCGCCACTGACTATCTCACCAGCTCTAAAAGCTAATGGCCGAATGATGCTTTTGGAGCAAACACCAGTCCAAAAAGCAGTCATTTTTTCATCGTTCAATTCCTCAGCCTCAGCTTCAACCATTCAAATGCCGGCAACTTAATCGATATTGTTTTCCAAAATAAGTTGAGATAAATGGAAGCTTCATAAAAAATAAACACAATTTTCGAAATCTATTAAGATATGTCAAAGTTATTCAATATTCCCATTGATCAGAATTAAGATGGCACACCCTGTAGATGTGATAGATTTTTGGCAGTAATTAGGAAACCTATCTTGCGAAATTTTCTGTAGAAAATGTTTAAATAAATCCTTCATTAATTTAAATTAAATCATTTCGACAAAAGTTAAGTCATAGTTGAAAGAAAAAGCAACAAATCGACGACTTGAAAACCTGTGGATTTCTCAGTAAAACTAAATTCTTATGATTGACCACAGAATTTCGTTTTACCAAATTGAAGCTTTGGTGGTAGATCAATTAAATAAAATATGCTCCACTAATGGTGTTTTTTTTTTTTTGTTTTTTGTTATTAATTATAATATTTTTTAATAAAAAAATATGAAATAAAAAAATTCGTGCTATTACGATATAACAAAAAGCAGTGAGTGATAAAAGATTTAATATTTTTTTTACAATTTTTTAAAATTTTATTAAAAGTTGTTTTTGTCTTTGTTTTTGTTTTTGTTTTTGTCTTTTCTAAAGCTTTGGACTATTGCGGAAAACTTTACTCTTAAAATAGAAAAGTTGTAGATGTTATGATGTTTTTGTTGTTGTTCTTCTTGTTTTGTTGTTTGGTTATGTTAAGTATTTTTTATTTTTAGTTCAAGTAAAATTGAACAAAACTCTTCTTCATTGATTCGATGAATTTATTTGTTGTTGTTGTTGCTGTTGTTGTTGTTGCTGTTATCTTTATCAATGCCATAATGGATCTTAATTTTTGGTTGTTGTCATTGTTATTGTTGGTGGTGCTAGTGTTTGTGGTGCTGATTATGTACTTCGCTAAAGCATTCGACCATCTTTTACTTTGTAAAGATTTAGAAGCACTTGCGGTGCACGATGCCTGGGCCGGATTCATCGTATTCCTGCTTAGAGATCCACATCTGTTGGAAGGTGGACAATGAGGCCAAGATGGAGCCACCAATCCAGACGGAGTACTTTCTTTCTGGTGGAGCAATGATCTTGATCTTAATGGTTGATGGAGCCAAGGCGGTGATTTCCTTTTGCATACGATCAGCAATACCTATGGGTAGTATAGAAAGTTGTTGGTTAGATAAGAATCCCTTAGTAAAAAGTAAATTCACTCACCTGGATACATAGTGGTACCACCAGACAACACAGAGTTAGCATACAAGTCCTTACGAATATCAACATCGCACTTCATGATCGAGTTGTAGACTGTCTCATGAATACCGCATGATTCCATACCCAAGAATGAGGGTTGGAACAAAGCTTCTGGGCAACGGAAACGTTCATTACCGATGGTAATGACCTGACCATCAGGCAATTCATATGACTTCTCCAATGAAGTTGAAGCAGCAGCAGTAGCCATTTCTTGCTCAAAGTCCAAAGCAACATAGCACAACTTCTCCTTAATATCGCGAACAATTTCACGTTCAGCAGTGGTGGTGAATGAGTAACCACGTTCGGTCAAGATTTTCATCAGATAATCGGTCAAATCGCGGCCGGCCAAATCCAAACGCAAGATAGCGTGTGGCAAGGCAAAACCTTCATAGATTGGTACAGTGTGAGATACACCATCACCAGAGTCCAAGACAATACCGGTGGTACGACCGGAAGCATACAGGGAGAGTACAGCTTGAATGGCGACATACATAGCTGGTGAGTTGAAAGTTTCAAACATAATTTGAGTCATCTTTTCACGATTGGCCTTTGGATTCAATGGTGCCTCTGTCAATAATACTGGATGTTCTTCAGGTGCGACACGCAATTCATTGTAGAAGGTGTGATGCCAAATCTTCTCCATATCATCCCAATTTGTAATGATACCGTGTTCAATGGGGTATTTCAATGTTAGAATACCACGTTTACTTTGCGCCTCATCACCGACATACGAATCTTTTTGACCCATACCGACCATCACACCTTGATGACGTGGGCGACCAACAATTGAAGGGAATACAGCACGTGGGGCATCATCACCAGCGAAGCCAGCCTTGCACATACCAGACCCATTGTCAATGACAAGAGCACCCGCATCGTCGTCACACATTTTGGCAGTTAGTTAATTTGTGTTAAAATCTGCAAAGTGGAGGAAATTTGAAAATCTACCTAAAAAACTTCCTTTTTTTAAGAACACAAAATTGCACGGAAACTAATTTGTCTTTTTACCGCAAACATTTTCGTCGATTTTTTTTATGTTTCTGGTTATCCCTTGAAATTTTCGTATATTGCAAAATATTGTTACTCTCCAAAATATTGTACCGAAGAAATGCAAAACACACGCAGTTTTAGAAAAAAGTTCAAAAATATGAATATACTTTATTTAGGCACACATCGCAAAAGTTCAGCAGTTAGATATTGATATTACTCAGTGATATATCATTGATATTTTTAGTGATATTTAACTCACTTGGAAAATGTTTTCTTGTCAGAATCATCTATCATATAATGCCTACGAGTGGCTTAATGGTAAATTATATAATATATAATATACATTGTACTTGAGCTTTTTAAAATCGAAGTACCGAAGAAATTATCTTGGAGCCATATTTTTTCTGATCTCTTTTTTCATTATTTGAGCTTAGAACTTTGTAGTAAACTTTTATTTTGGATCAGATTCGGCAAATTCACGAAAAATGGTACATTAAATATGTTGCAATATTTGGTTAGTCAGCAAAATTTAGTTTTCATTAATTTTTTTTTAAAAAAAAGTCGATAAAACATATTTTGACCTCTAGATCCGTTTCTAAGCAATGTATGAACTTAATCACTGAGAAAATGTTATTGTTCACAAAAATATCTTTTAAATGAGCTATATATCATTGGTGTACAGCAGTGATATGTCACTATCACTGATGATATATCACTGCTAAACACTAGTGATATGTAACTCATTTAAAAGGAATTTTCTAGTACTACAACATCTGTCAAGAAATCAATGGTATACATCGCATATATAAGGCTCTATTGGCAAAAATGTGATTTTCTTTGATCTTTCATAAGAAAGAAATTACTCCGAAGCAATATTCTGATGAAGTTAAAAGTTCTCGATGTAAAATCAATGTCGGAGAAATTTAAAAAAATTTAATTTTCAAAGTTAATCTGATACGGTACTTTGATTGAATTTTTTTCAGAAATAGAAAAAGTCACAAGTTATAAAAATGAAAACCTTTGCCTTCTGAGCTTCAAGCTTTGAGTTTTTGTCATTTATTACAATTAAAAATTTAGATATATTTTCGTTCACACTTTGCATTGACCTCAGTTCATACAAAATTGGAATGAATAACTTTATTTATATGCATCACGGATGTTACAGCTTAGGTTTAACTAACATGACCAACCGTACTTCTTGTAGGAGCACAGAACTTCCTTTTGGCCCGTTGTACTGCGAAGTACTGTGAAATGAACTCCTTTCTGTTTGTTGATAATGAATAGTTTTTTTTTTGGAAAAATGAAAAATATTTTTAGTATTTCTTTTCAGTTCGGTTTATACTTCTTTTTGCTACAAAACAGTTGATCACGTTAGTGTCACACGATAGTGTTCCGGAGGCTTTGCTTTTGTGTTCTCAAATCACCGAATTTCAAAACTGTATTTTATTCAAATTTAAAGCAATTTTTTTTAAATAATTAATAAGGTTTAATTTAATTCAAAAACTCCGTATTATTGCGTAAGTTTCACAAAATAAAAAACTTAATTCAACTAAAACAATAAATTTTGGCACGCGCAGAGGGCTGATGCGTACAAAGCAAAAGCTATTACGTAAGCACAAGCCATAAACCAATTTCAAGCGATATCAAATTACAGCAAAACGCGCTTCTTTAGCAAAGGTTTTAGAAAATGCCATTAGAACTTTTTGAATTAAAAAATTTTAATTATTTTTTTTGAAATTTTTTTGTAATTTAAAATTTTTTTATTGAAGTTCTGATTTTATTTTCTATCAAAATTCACTTTTATTTTAATTAATTTTTTTTAAAAATTTATTATTTTTTATGGTTTTATTAAAATAATTTTAATTAATTTTCACATGCAATTAAAATTTATCACTTAAAATTTTTGCAATATTTTTTTTTTTTCATTATAATCCTTTGCACACACCTTAAAGCCGACAAAACTTAAAAAAAATTTGCTTTTTAATTGCAAATTTTTGTATTCTCTTGGATCCTTGTTGGCGGCTTAACTCAACAACAAATAGAACGGCGAGTGCAGCGTGCAGCCTTTATATCAAAAAATTCTCGCGCCAATGAATGTCGAGTTAATGGCAAAAATGGTGAATCTACTCAAAAATAAACGCGCGCACACGCACACAGACAGTTTAATCAATTTTAATTTACGCACACCATTACAAATGCAAAGAATTTAGCAAAGAGTTTCGCACAATCAAATGCGCCAACGGGAATCAATCCATATATGCAGTTCTGATATTTTCATTTGATTGCAATGCGGCGCTACAGTTGGCATTTTAAGTTTTAACACAGCGTTTTTTCGAGCAGTCTTTTTCAACAAAAGCATAGTGACCACTTTGGTTTGTAGGTAAGCAAAACCTATAATTCATTAGCAAAAAATTTTATTAGATTTTATTTTTAACAAAGAATCTTAATTTTTCTTAAAAAGGATTTATTTTAACGCAATTCTGAATTGCGATTTATGCCTTGACACCAAAGTGCATGGCTTATTGATTTAAACGATAGCAGAGCAGACAGAAGTAAAATGGTATGCCTGCCCTGCTATTCTTTTCACCACAGAAAGCACAAAAACCGCAGTGTGACAAACCAGTCAACATCAAATTCTTATAAAGAGAAATTCCTTGAGTATAGCCCAACAAGCAGCTGGCAATATCTGCAACCTGGGGATAGTAAGCTTCGACACAACAGGTACAGCGCATTTTTTACTATGCATCCACTGAAGGGTTCTCATTTATGGCAGACGAAAGGAAGTACTCAGATGGTTTCATAAGCACCAGGCCATTTGAGATTTAACTTCCCTACATTTCTGAGTACACAAAATCCAGATTATTCCATTGACTGGTGGTGGAATTATGTCTAGATATATAGAGTTGGATTGATTTTGAAGTAATAAATGTGCTTGTTAATGACTTAGATGTTAGCTGACTATTAGCAACCACTTTAGTTTGAAGGACCTAAGCGTGCTAAGTAAGCTGGAAATGAAATTGAGCTCAATCTATCCCAATAAAGTTTCCAGAATCCAATTATCTCCTAAACTAATGCAGATCTCATTTTAAAATTTTGACTTTATTATCTAAATATATTTAGCTATATTTTATAATTGAAATAAAAAATATAAAAAGTTTGAAATTGTTAAAATTCTGATTGAAAATATTTACTTCCAGTTTTCTACAAGAGAAAAAGTTTGAATCTCGAATCTGATTTCGTAATTGATAAAAACCATTATGTTCAATATTTTATTGTAAATTTGTTTAAATCGAAATACTGCTTCCGAACAATCAGTACTTCATTTACCTTAAGTCATTAGAAGTCCGCAGCTTAACAACTAAGCCTTATGCAAAACAAAAATTGTGTGTTTACATTCACACCTTGTAGAAGTACACTTGAGCCAAATGTGAACGAATTTAAAAAAAAAAAATAAATAAAGGTAGTCTTACTAGTTTCATTCGATTTTATTTAGTAGAATTAGTAAGTATTTCTAAGCCTGCTTTGCTCTTATTTTAGCCTTTTATGTTTGGGTTCTCAACCAATCTATTCAAAAAAGAAAATATATTAGACATACAAATTCTTACTTATTGGCTTAAGAGTTACTGATGAGTTCGCTTAGCAACGATTGAAACTAGTATCACTAGCTTTAGCCTAATTTTTTTTCAATTATTCCTGTCTTATGTAATTTTTTTTTTGGTGTTGACACAAAGAAGTAAGCTCAACAAAAATGTATATACATTTTTTTATGCGATGTTGCTTCCCAACAATCTAAAATGCTGATTATAGCGCTAACAAATCACATAGAAGATCGCATACAAATAAAAATATAAATTGTAGCCACACCACCAATACCAACAACAGTAACACAAGTAACAACAACAAACACCGAAATAACAATAGATTAATTGCTCTATGCGCTACAATACAAACAACTCAAAAACAAAAAACAGTGGAGCCAAAGAAATTCGCATTTGTTGAATGCTCCCCATCTATCGCATTGTTGTATTGTTGCTCTCAAATTCTAAATCTTGAAAAATCGATAAGCGAATCATTTGCTAAAATAAAAAACGACAGCAACAGCAACAGCAACAACAACATTACTAAGAAAACAATGAAAGCAACAACAGCAATAGCAACAGTAATAAAGTGCGCGCTCATCATTAACAGCGGACAATTAGCGACGACAACGCTGCAGACAACAGCAACATCATCAGCAAAAACATCGTCAACATGCTTCGTTGAGTATTGTGCCCAGTTGGCTTCGTGTAGTTTATTCGTTAAATTTTTTAATTGATTCGCCAACACCAACAACAAGACAAACGATCGACAAACGAGTGAACGGGCTGTATAGAAAAAAAAAATGCACGAGGATGCACTGCGACATCTTTAAATAGAAACGAACCTTAGAAGGACTGATTCGAGTGCGCGCAACTTCTGCTGCTGCTGTAGCAGTGCTGCGCCGCATGCTCTTGTGTGTTGCAGCAACAATGAAGAAACAATGCTATGAGAAATGCACCAACAACAAAAATAAATCAACATCAAGGTTGGTGCGCAACAAAGAAAGCATTTTAGTGACGGAAGAAATTTGCAGCAATAGAAAAAATTAAATGCTAAAAAAATAGTAAACGAAGGAGAAAACACTGGCTTACACGGTACGTTAATGGATATTTAAGTGAATTTCTTGTTATGGGCGCGACACTTTTGAAAATCGATTTTATCTTTGCTTAGTTTAGAGAACATTTATGCAAATATATTCACTGAATATTTAAATAGACTGCTGAAGCCGCATTACCTTGGAGCCTTGGTGTTTTTTTTTTTCAACCAAAATTTTTTGATCAATATTGAACATATAGTATAGTTTGATTTAAAAAAGTTTGGGCAATGTTACGCCCCGCCTTATGTAAGAGAAAAATCAAAGTCATCATATCTCACCAACTATTTGACGCGGATGAATAAGCCTTGGTACATAAATATGTAAAATATGCAGACAAAAGTAAGTTTTAACGAAAAAGTGGGCGGTGCCACGCTCCCCATGTGAGAAAATGATATGCTCGTTGTATTTTAAAATAAATCCAATTTTAATTTGCCTACAAAACTTATTTAGTTGAGCACAACACCGTTGGGGTGGATAATTTTTTTATGATTTTGATAATTTATTAGTGACAAAATCATCGCGAAAGAAAGCGATTTCAGCGAAACTGGTATAGAATTAAGGTTTATTATATTGTTTAGAACATTGTATGATGAAGTATTCTATTCTTAATATACTCGCACAAAATTTTGCCATGGATAATGGATCGCTTAATCTAAATAAAATGTCATTATATAAAACAAACTTTGTTGCTTTGTGTAAAGGAAATTTGTCTTATAAAAAGTTTTTTCTGCTGCGCGAAAATCTATTGCAACACCTCAGCGTCATCGAATGGCAGCAAGTACATGCATATGCAGCATAGCCCGCACAGTTTCCTCAGATGTTGCAACATTTGTCATGTTGTTGCTGCTTCTTCGTTTGCACGCATTTTCGCCTGTCATGTGTTGCCGAATCTGTCCGCTATGAAAAATCGATCATTGGCTGGTTGCATCGTTAAATGAATTTCTTTCTTTCTTTGGCTTCATCTGCTATTTTTAAAAGTTCTCTTTGCTTTATTTTTATTCTAAGTTTTTTGTTGTTGCTTTGCTTATCAAGCGATTTAACCTTTTTAGGTTAATATATAAATTTAAGTTTTGGTTTTTTTTTTTTTGTAATTTGCTGTATTTAAAAATAGTTGCATACAAAAATACTTCGATTGATTCGTTCGATTGTTCGAACGGAAGTAAAAGTTTTCGCTAGTGAGTGTCGCTAATTTTTATAACCGTGTGATTAATTTGAACATTTCGGTTTCGTTGTATTATCTCTTACAGATACCAATTTACTTTTGTTGCATTATGTCTTTCTTAAATCGAAAATTTTTGTAAGAATTTTGAATAAATGAGGTTTGCAGAAGAATTCAATCAACCAGAGCAACTGTTTGGTGCCGATTTCTATTGCATGTTAACAAACATTTTTGACTAGTGCATTTTCGCTCAGGAGATTCGTTGAAGATTGGCTACGTTGCAACCAATTTGCGGCATGTTTTAAGTTAGAAAATATTAATTATTCTGCGCTGCTTTTTAGACACAATACTTCGGCCTAGAAGTTTCTAAATTTTGATTTATATGTAGATCAAAAGTTGACATCTAATTTTTGTTCTATGCAACGAAGCAAGTCGCTGAAGTATTGGTGCTAGTGAATTAATTTAAAATATTCGAAGTACAGATAGAATAACGATATTTGTGTGTTATTCAAAATGATAAATCACTTTTGACGCTGATGGTACATAACTTCATTTTAGCTATTCGCTTATTCAAAACTCCTGCAAATGTTTTCTACTTTTTATGAACTTCTAACGAGAATTATACTTTTTTTTTAAATTTTATCATTAAATGATATTATTGAAATAAGTGTTTTTGGCAATGCAGCCAGTTTGTGAACATGTTAACAGAGTCTTAGGATAGAATTAGTCATAATCTTTTCGATATTTCCGAACACTGTGGCTAACTTTTGAAAAGAAGACTAAAAAAAAAAAATTGTTTAAGTCAAAATTATCTTTATAAACCCAAACTTTGTTTTTCATTATATTTTCTTATTAATTTGTAAGCAACTGTATAAATATGTACACAGGGTGAACACCAGGAAAGTTGCTAATAAAATCTTAGTGTAAAAAAAAACACTTTTTATACTTACAATTGTCATATATGTACTGTCATGAGCAATTTTAGTACATATACTCGGTGGCATAACGTTTTAAAACTAGCGAAGCAAGTCAGAAAGTAATCGACGTACTGAGCGTACTTTTTAAGGCTCGATTTGAATGTGAACGATACATGGTTTCAACAGGACGATACCACACAGCCAGTGGAGCAACAATATTATTGCATGGGAAGCTTCCATGACACATTATCTTATGTTTTAGAAGACAAAAATATGAAGGTAATTTTACCATTGTATAATTGACACAGATACAAGTTACAAGATTGATAGTCCGCTCTAGCAACATTTACAGCAACATTGCATCTTGAGCTACGCAGTAGAATTATCTATTTTTGCGGTGCAAAACAAATCAGCGAGATAAATTTAGATAGAGATAAATATGATTAAAGAGATAGATGCAGACGTAAATCTGTTTTAATGTATTTTCAATAGAAAAAGTAGTTCTTTTGAATTCAATCAATTGTTTCATAAATAAAAATTACGTTTCGATGTAATATAACCTCAAATACCTTGAAAAACTGTGATATTCGCACTTTAAGGTTAGAGTATCTCGAAAACCGATACCACCAGAAAAATTCTGACCTCGAATTCGAATTCATAGGGTTGAAAGCTTTCGGAAAAACACATTTTGGTTTCAGACACTGAGGTTTGTCAAACAGTGTAATCAAAATATTAATGAATATATTTAGCAAAGTTTACGTTTTCAAGATTTTTTTTTCATGTTAAGCCCATTATTTTAAGCAATTTTTCGGATAACACCTTGAGAAAATTGGAGTTTATGCTTTACTTTATGTAACTCTAGGAACATTTTCACAAAAATTAAGCAATGAAAATTAGCCCAAAAGAATTTGTTGTTAACATTATAACAATTTAAGGGACATTTTTTTTCAGTGATATTCACCATACATAATGAGTTGCCAAGTTTGAAAAGCAGCATTATTAAGTGATGATTTTTTAGAGAATATTTCTAAAAAAGGCCATAAAAATGTACATTATTTCACTGTGCAAAATTCACATATTAAAAGTCTGCCACTTCAAAAATGTCGAGTTTTATTAACTTTATCAATAATATACTACTTTTTTTACAATCAGAGCGCATAATCTAAAGGAACATTGCCAAAACCTTTTTAATGCCGCAAACTCCATACCAAAATTTATCATTTTCAGCTTATCAACATTTACGAGTGTAGCAACATCAAGAATGTTTACAATCTTCAAAGCAACGCCTACAACTATGCAATGAAATATTTATTATAGAAAAAAATGTTTATTTCGTCTCTAATGAGAATTCATTTATCATTTATTGTTGTTGTTGTTGTTTTAAAGATTTTAACGCGCAGCTTTCACTTTACAACATTTTGAATATGCTGCTTATGACGCAGACTGCGTCATCAAAGTCAATCTCATAAAACCAGCAGATAAAAACCAATGAAAACTTCTTGACCAAGACGATGGAAGAAGAGAGCACCGCGTGAGTCTTAACGGGAAACCTTAAGTTAAAACAACTGGTTCTTTACACAGTGAACGAAAGAAGCGAAAGAGGAAATAGCAAGCAACCAACATAAAGAAAGGCACTGGTGGTGATCGTGATTATATTGGTTGTTGCTGCTGTGCTGTTTGTAGAAAAAGAAAGTGCAAGTGGATGTTTAAATATTCCGAAATGGTTGCTGAGAAACTGATGGTACCGGCAGCAGCAGCAACAACAACAACAAAAACAACAAACTTTGCGATGAGTGAGCAACAGAAACAACAACAGCAAAGACTGTGACCCAGTTCCATATACAATAAGAATGTTTGAGTTTCTTCTTTCTTTCTCTCTACAATGTAATATGTAGGTATACGGCTTCCTCTTCATTCTACTGATAGTTATTTTTGTTGGTGATGGACAATTACACAAAAAAAAACAAACAGCGGCGTGTTGTGTGAGTTCAAAAATGTCGCGAAATTTGAAAAATATTGAAAAAATAGATAAAAGTCTAGAATCACGTCATGTTATTTTTCAATTAATCCGCATTCATGGAATCACGTTCTTGGCACATTCGTATATTTTTTTTGAACCTTTTGAAATTCAGGGAATAAAATTTCGCAATCAAACTTTTCCAATCCATGGCAAAAGAAATGATTCCTTTGTCTACTCCATTGCAGAAATCAAAGCTTGCAATTGAAAAATATTAATTCCATTCCAATGAATTGTTATAAAGAATTTGATTCTTTAAGAAATTGAAAACTTAACTTTATCGATCGAAGCGAAAAGGTCGAACATTAATTTTAAACATCATAAGGGACGGTATGGCACTAATTGATGTGGAAAACTCTAAAATGAATTTTTAACATCACCAAAATCAGCAGGCTCTTTTGAAAAGTTAGAAAATGCGCTGAAAACGGGTTCGGGGTCATCTGAAATGATTTCCGAAATCTACCGCGTCGATTTTTGTTTCTATAGTTCACAGTCAAGCCTTTCGAGTGCTTAAAAACGTTTTTCTTTTGAGAAGGAATTTTAAAAATAATCAATATAAGTCACCAATGTTAAAAAATTTTAAATTTTTGTGTGGAAAAATCTTGATGACTTTTTGTTTTTGCTCATTAAAAACAAAACTCAACGGATTTTTTTACAAATTTTGGTATTCTAACATGCACTGTGTTGATTTGTAAGAAAAGGAGATAGGTTAGTGGGACGGAAAACTTTTTTTTTTTTTGAGCCTGTTGATGTCAGAATGGTCTGGAAAAACACTCGTAGGAAAATTGTGCCACAACATAATGGTACGGTCAAAAAAAGAATTATCACGATAATGCGATGTTCTATCCATCACCGTTGTGACGCTAAAGAGATGAGCCTGATTGCAGCGAATACAAAACAAGTGGATTCTTGCTGTTCCTTAAAGCAGTATTTCTCGATCTTTTTGGAATTGTGAGCTCAAAAAAGACTAAAAAATTCGGTCGACCCTCAAAGTTCCACCTTAAGCAGTTCAAATTCAATTTTTATTTATTTATAAAGCTATGAAATTAAATAATAAGCAGCGTGAATTGCAAAACCACACTGAAAAAAAAAAAACTTTTTTAAAACGTTAAGAAAAGTGAGAAAGTTTTATTCCTTAACTTTTTTTTTATGAGTCACTGCAATCTGAGCACATTTTAATGAGAAAAAAATTATAGCAAATCTTTTGTAAAAATATATTCTCAGTGTATGGTTCTTTGGTAACTACGATTTGCAATCTCAAACTTAGGCACAAAAAACGAATGCTGCCATAACTTTAGCAGCAATGCAGCACATGAGGGGAATTTTTAGGGAAACAGAAAAAAAAAACAAAGAGATAGAATAAAAATGCGCAAAAAAAGAAAACGAAAGATCTGAAATTTAAGTTAAATCAACACACAAATGCGGAGCTACATGCGATGACCAACATTTCATTGAGCCTACCCGCCGCAATTGTAAGTGAATGTAATTGTTTGCACTGTGTAAATGTGTGTGTGAGTGCGTGTGTATTCTTAACTTTCAGATTGTTTGAAATGCAAAAAAAAATGTATTTAAGATTCTGTGCTTTAAATTACCTTTTTTTGTGTTTTTTTTTTGTTTGTAAGCTACTTTTGTGGTGGCAGCCCGCATTTTAATGACTTGATTCTTCTTTTGATTTTTTTTTTTTTGTTATCTGGTGTTTCTTTCATTTCGTTTGGCTTTGCTTATTCTTCATTTCACGAAAAAAAAATCTTGATCTTTTTTTAGCAATTTATTTATTTTCATTTTTCACTTTTTTTTCAATTTGGCTTTTTCGTCGGTGAGAAAAGAAAAAACTTTCGATTGTCTGTACCGTTATAGGACTGATTTTGTTTTTTTTTTTTTATTTTCATCTTCATCTTAAGTTTTTGGGTATGGTTGGTTATATATGTAATCAGGTCACTGCGGAAAAATCATGCTTTGCTTGTTCTTCCACTGTCATTGGCTTAAATTAGGTGCGCACTCACTCAGCTTCTTTCATCTGATGAAATAGAACTTTTGTATTTAGCACTTTGTTTGCGGTGTTTCATGTTTTCGTGAAATTAAATGAAATTGTGTGTTTTTGTTTTTGGATTTTTCATTTCTTTTACTTGTGATTGCTGTGCAAAGATAGTAAAAATGATTTAAAAGTGAAAAGAAATTTAAATTTTTAACGGAAACGAATCAAGCATGAAAAATGCTCACAGCGCTGCAAGTTCGCTGCTTAGGTCTTTCGTTTTTTTTTAGCCTTGCGGCGAGTTTGTTTCTTTAACTTTTAGTTTTAACTGCTTTACAATAATTTTAATGATAAAAAATGTCTGAACTAACTGTAAGTGCCATTGTTGGTAGTTATTTTTAATTAAAGAAAAATCACATTTTTTAAATAGGTACCCCATCGATTTTATACTTAATGATAATAAAAAATTTTTATGATGCTGCAACAAAAAAAAAAAAGTTGCATCAAATAAGATTATCTTTTGAAAGTTTTTGCCAATAATATTGCACTACATTCAGTCTAACCCACAAATAGACGGTTATTTAAGCCCGAAAGCAGTCTTAATACCTACAAATCAGAGTACAAGTAATAATTTTGGTATCCTTGCCGTAAATGGGCGTGTATGCAACTTATTGTTTTGCAGATATTCTTTGAAAAAAATAGTTTTTGGCTGACATTTATACAAAGAGTGTTCAAGTTTGAGTTATCTTTTTCAGTTTTAAATAAAAAACATAAAATGTGTGAAATCTTTATTCATTTTTATTGAAAATTAAAGTACATTAGTTGCGGTGAATACTGAAAACGAACGTTTTTTCAGTGAGCTCCTCTGCTAGCTCGGTTGGTCAAAATTTTGAAAAACTTTTTCGCATAATGATGGTTCAATCAGTGCTATTTGCTTGAGGTGTTGTTAAGTTTAAGGAATTATCCGCGTAAACTTTACTTTTCAAGAAATTCTGTAAGAAGAAATCCAATGCTCTTAAATCACCTCATCTTCGCGTCAGTCTTACCAGGAATTATTCGATTATTAGACTTCTCTTTCAAAAAATCGATTGATTCCATTGCTGTGTGACATGCTGCAATGTCCTGTTGAAACCACATATTCTGCACACCAATACCTTCCAATTGATTTCACAAAAAGTTGTTGGTTTGAGGTTTAATTGCTGTGAACGACGACTAATTGATGTTCTTGGCTCTTTAACAACATTTGTGCTGACAGCTGCAATATTTTTACAGCGATGATAAATTCTGCTGCTCTAAACTTAAACTAAAACAGTTTTTTCAAATTTATCATTGATAAGCTTAAAAGCACGATTTGTCGGAGCATTTTCTCCACCGTATTAGTCGGAGAGCCCGCTATAGGAAAGTCGAGTGTCTAAGATTGCAGAATTAGATATACGTGAAAGATAGCAATGCATTTTGATGAAATTACCGAACCAGGGTTGCCTTGCCAAAGCTCGTCTCGATGCCAGAGACAAATTTTGTTGTTTTAATTAAAACTGTATAATATGAACATACAGCTCGAAATATGTGCCAAAGTATAGAACTCGAAGAGTCCTAAATATAATATACAAAATTGCATTGTCCCAAACATGGGTTTCCAGCGTTTTTTCGGGTAATTTTTTATTGATAAAGATAACAGCTTGCAATGTGTGCCAAATGATAGAGCTTGAAGAGTCTAAATAAAATATATAGAGTTGCCTTGCCGAATCCTGTCCCAAACATGGGTTGCCACTCATTTAAGAAAAATTGACCCTAAACGCGGGTGGCAAACCATGTTAAAGACAGGATTCGTCTTATCCTATATATTCTTTTCAGACTCTTCAAGCTCTATCATTTGGCACACATTTCAAGCATTAATATATATTAATACTGTATAAGCTTGTAATCTTATACACTCGACATTTCTACAGCGGGCTCTTGGGCTATATTTTGATAGGAATTTCCTTCCAACTTCTGAATATCTTTCAACATATTTAAAATAAGTTTTCATAATGAAACACGTTGTTCGTTCGCAAAACGATTCATTCTAACTAACCGGAATGTATAAACTTTATATATAAAAAAAAAAATATCGGTGTAATCTGAAATCTGTAAAAAATTATGCTAAATTTAAAATGATACCTAAAATTCGAGGGTGTTCGAATGTATATATTACAAATGTGGGTAACTATGTATTGTAATCTAATTGGAATGATATTTAAAATGGCTTATATGAAAATGGTTTGTAACGCATTGGCGCAAAATATACAGAGCCGATTTTTATAATTTTATTACTAAAACAACATATTTGTGCTATACAAGGTTATTACATACTTATGTTTTTGATTTTTCAAAGTAAATATCTTTTTTTTAGAATGAAGTTGCTTTAATTGTCGTTTGATTTTTCATTGCTGATGTTCATGCTACTTCTTGTATTCTGTGTTGTTATAACTCTATGCGCTGTGAATATTTTGCTTTTTTGTATAATAATCTTTTGGATTTTGATTGCAGTTAATAAATACCAACATTCGTCAAGTTATGGCTAAGCTATAACCCAAAATTTACGTCGAATTCACTAGAATTTAAAGTAAAAGTAACAAAAGTACAGAGTTGCCATTAGATTGATATTATTTCTCGTAAGTAGTAAAATATATCACAGATCCGATT
Source organism: Meiosimyza decipiens (assembly GCA_963680825.1). NCBI lineage: Eukaryota > Metazoa > Arthropoda > Insecta > Diptera > Lauxaniidae > Meiosimyza > Meiosimyza decipiens. The sequence continues at coordinate 7,611,269 of OY804259.1, read as the reverse complement.
AAAAAAAATGATGAATGAAATGAAATGAATGAATGCAATATATTGTTTTATATTGTAGCTAAGTTTCATAAAAAAAAAAAATTATTCTTGGCTTAAGCAGCGGCGCCTTTGAACAGCCAAATGGCATTATCGTTAGGAAAAATTCAAAAGTGATACTTTGAAATTATTGGCACCCCACGATTCTTCCATATTATTTACTTTTTTAACTACACTTTACGTTGAAATAAAAAAAATATTTCTAAGCTTTTCATACGTCTTTTAATAAAATTTACAGCTGCAAAATATTAGAAAGTTTTGGGTAAAACAAAAAAAAGCACCGCACATTATTCGAACAAAACTTCTGTACAGCGTAACAACCAACGAAATCATATGAGAAAACAATAACAAATACAACAACAACAGCAAAACAACTAAAAAATTATACAAAAAAAACAATTCTTATAATGAATTAAATTTCATTTCAGGCCTATACAGAGATTACCCAACACTGAAGAAAACCAAAAATAGGAAGATATCTATACAGTTGTAAATGCAGTTACATCAATATGCATTAGACTGTCCGTAACTTGTGAAAATTTTATTTTTCTGAGCAACTCTTAGTTTTGGACCAAATTTTATCTATAATCACGTTTGCCTCCAAAACTATCAATTTGCAGTAAAAATCGCACTGAGTACAAAGTTTTAAAATTGGTCGGAATATACAGAAAAATATGTCTTTTTTTTCCATTGCAACAATTATTTTTTTTCTAAGACGTCATAAGTTTTCTTTTTTCAAAAAAATTCTATATTTAAAAAATTAGAAAATTTTTTCGTGTTTTTTGTCAAATTTTAGGATTTTTTTACTTGAAACAATTTTTTATGAAATTACGAAAGTAAACTTGTAAACGAAATATTTAGTTGCTTACTTTTTAATGTTATTTTAAGAAAAAATTATAAATACGCTAAGAAAAAATTTTGCGAAAGGATTTTTTTCAGTGCATTTTATTTTTTCTTTAAAATTTAATGAAATAAAAAAACGCTTAAGTTGTTTATGTTTAATTTTTGATTAAAAAAAATTGTTTTAAAAAACTTTAACATAAATAACATTTTTTTAAAAAAAAAATTTTATCAAAAATTACATTTTTTTTACAAACTAAAAGCAGCTTGCGAAATAACGTACACTCTAATTTGCATATGCTAAAATTACCGAATAAATGGGTAAAACTAATTTCCATAATATTCAATGAATTTTGATAATAACAAATTGATAAATGACTAGGCCGCACATTATAGCTACCACTATTAACTAATGATTCTTTCAGGTAATTTAGACAAAAATTTCACTCTTCTTTTTTTTTGGATAATTAAAAGTGATGCTGTTACAAGCGCCTCAAGTCAAGCAGGCAAGGCAACCAACCAACCCGAAAGCTTAAAAATAAAATTTTTCACTTCCATTTTGAGTCTTTTTCAAAGTTACGCATAGTGATAGATAAATAGATACTAAATTGATAATCAGTTGCAACAACAACAACACTAGTAGTAGCTGCAACAAATAATGACAGTTGTGACTATGACGAACAAAAAAAAAAATTAAATTATATAATTAATAGGAGAAAAAAAAAATAGTAAAATCGAAGCAACTCTTCTAAAAAAGATTTTAACTTAGGGCATATTATATACAAAAACAACAACAAATAACTTTTTTCGTTACTTTGAAGCTTCTTTGCTTTGCTGTTATAACCAACGTCGTTTATTTTTTGATTTTTTTTTTTCTTTTCTTTTTTTGCGTTGACTGCAAGAAATTGTCAAAGAAAAATAAAAAAAATATCATCAACTTCAGTTTATTTTTATGGCTAAAAGCATTTGCGAAGAAAGTTATAATTCAAGTTAACAGAAGAAAGCAAACTTTACATTCACACACATGTATGTGTGTGAATGTGTGTGTATGTGTGTTTATAGTAAATGAAAAAAAAAAATTAAGAAAAATGAAATAATTCTCCCATGGCAAAGCAGCAGCTAAAGTCTTAACTTGACGCAAATACAGTTAGCGAAATCGTAATGGAACTTAAAATTTTTTTGAAAATTTACAACTGAGTATTTAAATTTTGAAAAAATCTAGCGAATAAGTCGCACTGTTCAAAGTTTCGAAAAAATGAGTACAGAGCAAAGCTGTCGCTTGCAGTCCTCATTGGGAAAATTAAGAAATTTTCTCATGAAACTACTCCAGTTGCCAACATATCGTATGACTAACACGAAATGGATTAAAATTAATAGTTCTATTCTATTATAATACATTACATTACATTATATTTTCATATATATTATTATAAAATTAGTTACCTTTAATAAAACTATGGACGTATTTCTCCTTTGTTGATAACTTGAATTTTATTATCCTGAAAGTGCATTCTGTTTTAGTTTTTGTTAGGCGAAGTTGCTCTGAATTTACAGACCCCTAGACATGGAAGGCTTTTTAGGCATCAGTTATTTGGAATAATTTCTACTCATTCAATATATTCGTAGTGAACGCATTAAAAATAAATTTATGAAATCAAATACTATCATAAAGAGTGATTTATTTAGAATTTTTTTTGAATTTGAATTTGAAATAAAACACTTAAAATAGAATTGGATGTCGCAATCTTTAGTACGAACCGAGAGAACAATCTCAGACATTTACTTTTTGAAGAAAATTTCATTCCAATGTTTGTCGCAACTACACCGTAAATGTTCCATTCGGCAGGTATAATTTTCGAGGTACATCGCGAACTACGCAAGTAATGTTGGCTACCAAGTGTTGAATCGTAGCTGTCTTATCGACGAGGACTTTTGATTTCACATTGCTTCAAAGAAAAAAGTTCAGGTCTAATATCACACGATCTAGGCGACCTTTTTGATTTCATAATTGGAAAAATCATGTGAATTTTGAGTGAATATAAGTTGAAATTTTAGTGACTTTAATAAGTTTTCACAATTTACTAGCGTTGTTCTGGCATAAATCTTTCCATAATGAAATGTCAAACATTATTGAATAAAAATAAGTAGCATGACACCAGTCAAAAAAAACAAATAAAAAAACATTCTAAATGAATCACCCTATATAAAGAGTTAAAGATTTTTATGTTTTTTGTAAGTAGAGGATAATCTCTGCAACAAAGTTCCCAAATTAAAAAATTAGTCTACTGAAAGAAAGCTACACTATCCCTAAATAGCATAGGCTATATTTTATTTTGATAATAATAAGGGGCATGGCACTTTCCATGCAACAAAAATATTTAAAGCGCTATGATAGCAAAAGTTTTGAATTTGGGGTTAGGATGCATATCGTCTATGTTAGGGGACGTTCAAGTACTACGTAACGCAATTTTTGAAGATTTTTAACCCTCCCCACCCAATGTAACAAGCCGTACTATTTTTCTGTACCCCCCTCCCCCTAGTTAAACGTTACATAACACCCAAGTGACCATGTTTACCTAAAAGTCACAATTATGTTGCGCAATGAACCGGAAAGTCGTTTATTATTGATTTAACAAAGGTGTCGCGTTTGCGGTAACAATAAATTAAACAAGAAATTTATAACTCTCAATACATGCGCATGTTGTTTATTTTATCTATTCATATATTCCTCCGCTAAAGAAGTTTCACTCCAAAAACAATGCTACGTAACGCGTTGTTCGAAGCCCTTTCACCCCTGTAATGCATCGTAACGTTTTACAAGACTCCCCCACCCAAATTGCGTTACGTAATACTTGAACGCCCCCTTAAGCACATCACGATATATGGACGGGATTAGGCAACGGGGCGTGGCACTTTTCATGCAACAAAAACAATAAAAATGCAACATCTATGGCAGCTACACACAGTTGTGAAACTTAATACATAGTTGTACATTGTTTGTGTCAAGCTTCTTGCAACGGGAGTACTGCCTTGGACAATGGAGCGAGCCTCCTCTCATACAAGAATAAAACTTAAATTGGTATTCTTGGTACTTATACAGAGCTGTGAAATTTAGTGCTTGGACACAATTGTCTGCAGTAAGAACTGCAGCGTTGTACAACGGGTAGTAAGCGGACGAAGCCGTAGGTAACAACTGGTTTTATATTAAAGTGCACTGAACAAATTATGCTCAGATTGAGATCCTCAATAGAACCTTAGTAAAATTTAATGTCATTCATATTAATTACTCTATTGATATTTATTTAAATAAAGAGACAGAACTGTGCATGTAGGCGTGGCTGCTCCCATACAGCCCAAATATTTTAAATACTATATTTAGTGTACTATGGGAGCAATCCAAATAAAATTTGGCATAGAAACTTCGGTTATTATAGACTTTGAAAGTAAATGGAATTCGATGGGATTGCATCAGTGGGCGTGGCATGTCCTTTATTAACAATTGTTTGAAAGCGTTATTTTAAGTGAGCTATTGCAATTGATAAGAAATTTAATGTAGATGGTTAACTTGCTATTGGTATATCTGATCATTTCAAAACGACTTTTCAATCTGTTTCAATATCTTAGAGTTTTCAGCCAGTGATGGCATTTTTGGTACATTTGTACTTTTTTCAGTACACTTGCATTCATCAATACATGCAACATATTTTGAGTAAATGCGGTACAATGCACGTAGCTGTGACTTTTTCAATCTTTTGCGAAATATTCCAACTTTGAATTTTCCAATATTTTTAGATTTTGGCAACATGAATGAAGCTGCGACGCATCTCGCTAAAGTTTTTCAATAATTTTTTGATGATTTTCTTACAGGCAAAATATAATTTGCGATTGCACTGTAACAGTGCAATTTAAGCTTAAGCTAAACAATATATCAAACGTTCATTTTGAAACAACAACCCCTAACATTCATTCCCCCAAATTTTTCTCACTGCAAAAATAACCAAAAAAACAAACAACCCGATATTCGGTAAAAAAAGTCGTCGTTGAAGTGAACGACTAAACTCTTACTTTACAACAAACACACACACACGATAGAAGCCCCGTCTTTACAAAATAAAAAAAAAAAAAAACAAAAAAAAAGCAAGAAAAACAATAACCAAAACAATCTTGGCCAGAACGTCATAACTTTGGCCAAAATCGTTTACGACGAACAACAATGGTAAAAACAGCGAAATGTTTTGGGAATGGAACGCGACTGCGATCTGCAACGACCACGCATAACCAACGAAAGAAAGAAAGAAATACTTTCATTACAGCAAAGAAAAAACAAAAAGAGATGAGAATCAAGAAAATCGACCGCAAGAGCGCGAGAACCCAAAAGAAAGCAACGACGACTTTCAATGACAGGAACGCATTGGTAATTGGAAATTCATGGCGAAGAGAAAGAAAAAAAGAAGCTGCTTGGCTTCTTGGCGCTTAATACAACTTGGCTTGGCTGGCTTAACTTTGGTAGATCGTTCGTTCGGACTGTTGGTGAATTTTGTTGGTTGTTTGTTAGGATAAGCGGGCGCCCCGACGATGCACAACGCGCAGACGTGCAAAGCGAGTCGAGGAATACGGTAACACTTTTAAAACAAAGCGGAGCATTTCACGCACAACAACAGAGCAATAGAAAATAATAAAAAAAACACTTTTGGTGAACATAAAAGAAAGCATAAAATATACAACAAAAACAACAACAACAATAAAAACAAAAGAAATAAATTGCCAATTGAAGAACCCAAGAAAGCAAAAACCAAACAAGAAAAAAATAAAAAGTTTTTGGGTTTCTGATTTTTTTTCAAAATTTTTTCAAGTCTTTCGCGTCGCACCAAGCGAAGCGGTTGATTAAAAAAACGCGTGCACGTTGTCGTCGCAAGTTGAATTTTTGTAAAAATTTTTGTTTAAAGAAATTATTTCCAATTTTTTTTTTTTAATTGCAAAGTCAACAAAAAAAAAAAGAGTTTATAGTGTGGCTGCAGTAGAGAAAGAAAATTATTTCTCAAAAGAAAGTTCTCTTACATAAAAAAAAAAAACCTTTAAAAAAGATCAACACAAAAATGTTTGCAATAAAAATTTTCAAAAAAAGTGTTTAATTTATTCGATCTAAAAATAATGACTTACAGAGAGCATTGTTTTATAGGACACCACCAATTTATTGTGTTAAACAGACAAGAATTCTGATAAAATTTTTTTTTTCGAAAAAAAAAGTGAAAGTGCTGCCAGTTTACGTGCACATATACGCACACAAGCAAATACTATTTTAAATACAACAACATAATTTGGATTACTTTCTTCTACTTTATCATTACTATCAACTACCCAGCTGCGTCTTCTTTTCGAAAGCCTTAAGGATTAATTTCATCATTGATATTTTGGAGTACGCATCATTTAAATTCTCCAGTTGTCATCAATGGATTTGGCCAATGAGATGATGGCACCGAGTGTCAATGCAAACTGTCAGTACTCTACGCGTTATTGTTGTAAGTCTCGAAGTTTCATGAAGATTTTATTTTCAGCCCAAAAGCACGAAAAACATTTCGCGCAAGTTGCGTGCACTTGTTTGACAGCAAACGTTAGATTTTTGAAATATATTGGGGAAAAAAAAGGAAAAACAGTCTAAGTCGACTTAAGGCAAATGGTGTTAAGGCCAAATTTTAATTTTTGCTATGCAAAATTACACCTTCATTTTAGATTGTTTCGTTAGCATTTGCTTAGGTCTTAATAATGCTCAAAAATGAAAAGAAAATTTCATTAAGAACTAATGGAAAATTGTGCTTAACTTCATTTATCAAAAGTGGACTTAAGCTGTTTTTCCTTTTTAAAGAATTTTTCTTAAATTCTCTTACAAATAAAATTGTGGAAAATATTGCGATTGAAGTGTCTTGGAGGCATTACATTTAGTGCCCTTCATGTAAGCACTTACTTATAACCTTAATAGCAAGCATATGAGCTTAAAGCTTACTAGCCAAATTGAAATTTAAGAGCTTTTAAACAATTTTTCCGTTTTAGAGCATAATATTTCTGAAGAAAATAATAAAATCGAATGTTCGGGAAGTGGCTTAGTTTCGGAACTATAACGTACGCAAGTGGCAGCTATAGCTGTACGGAAAATCGTTATAAGTTGGAAACCGCTAGACTGTTTTTTTAAAAATGTATATCATATGAAAGAGAATTTAATAAGCTATAATATTGATATATATATAAAAAACTTGAATTTGAAATTTGTTTAAGCGTTTGTCAGCATTAGAGAAGTCATAGCTGATGTAAACATTTCATTTAAGAAATTGCTTCTAATACCGAAGATATGGTATATCATTTGAAAGTTATTCTTTAGTGCTATAACTACTCCGACTTGTAAGTTCTACATCGGATTATTGCGCTCTCAAAAAACTTATAAATCCACTGGTAATAATTTATGACTCTTTATAATAAAAGTAAAAGTTCTTAGTATTAACAAGTATCTTTCAAATGAGCTACATAGCTGCGGTCTTGGATATATTTTTTCTATATGAACTAGAACATTTTTGCAATTTTTAATAGCTATAAAATTCTTCAATATAAAAATTAAAATCATTGCATACATTTTTATAAAAACATAACACTCTGGCATTATTTTGCTATTTTCACTGAAAACTACAAAAAACCCACAAAACTCCCAAAAAAAATGGGCACATCGCTAATTTCGACTGGCCACGATATACTTTTTTACAAGCTCATATATGAAATTTCTTTAGATTTTTTCTCTATTCATCAAATTGGGAGGGAAGGTTAATATTTTTACTATTGTTTTCAATTTAAAAGCAAAAGTGTTGATAGGGCGAATATTCGGCATATGGGACACTCAAAATGCATGTTTAAATTTTGGGAAAACTTTATTTTACTTGAATATTAATTTTTTGAAAGAAAAACTTAATCGCTTTTGTAGCAAACTAACTACAAAATGTTTCTATTTTAATTTGATTTTTAGCAATACCGAGCTGTTTATAGCTCAAAAAGGAGCTAAATGACAAAAACGTGCTGTTTTATGACAGTGTGAAAGCACCATGAGTTCGTTTTGCTGCTTTTAAAGCTTAAAAAGTTTGTCATTTTTTTTATAAACATAACTTTATTATTTTCTTGCTAATTTTTTATTTGCTTAAAATATGAGTTCTCCATGTAACTTTGCTATAAGTAAAAGAATATTATGTATAAATTTCATTTTGATGCGAGTATACTTAGGAATACTGCACTCATTGCATTGTTATGGTGACAACTAGAGACACTTCGCAATGTCGATAGCTGAAGTACAATACAGAAATTGACTGGGGCCAAGCAAACGTTTGATCTTTAAAAGTGTACTTAGTACAAGAAGGTCAAATATAATTATTCTTAAGAACTATTAATATTGATGTACTAAGTAGTTTAATGAAAAAAAGGACACATCCTGAGCACTATTTATCATTTGTGCGCCTTATTTGAGCTCATTAGTATGGTAAAACTTTGTGAGGAAACTTAGAATAGAGTCATTTATAATCAGCTTAGTCTTGAGCATTTTAAGATTGTTTATGAGATTAATACATATGAACTCTTTGCATTGCTGTATTTTTCGTAAAAGTATTGGAAAATGGCTCATATAGCTCACTGGACTGATATTTACAAATTTATTTTAGTGACATGGCAGCACTGTCCACGATAACAGACTTTAAGATTTAGGAAACGAGATTTGAGACCATTTATACTTTCATGTCTGACTTGGAGACTTAGGACAGAAATTATTTGTTTTTTTTTTTAAAAAAGCTAACACTAAAACCTTACTCATGGAAAAATTAAAAATGTTTTCTGTACAAATGAAATATTTTTCTCCTTTGGTTAAAAGAGCAGACCTTTCTTTTTGGATTCTACTTTATAGTTTCTGTTTATGTAATAATGGACGGTCCTTGTCCTTTATTTCTGAAACTATGCCTAAAATCACTAACAAAAATTTGCATGCATGGAATATTATATTTGCAAGCTATTCGGTACTCAATTGGAGTATTAAAGGTTTGTGTACCATATTCAGCGTCTTGAAAAAAGTCAGTAATATTCTTAATAGTATTCTTAGTTTTTTTTAAATATCGCGGCCAGTCATTTTCACACTTGATTGACATTACTCAACTCGCAATAAAGCCAGTAATCGTCATATTGAGCGAGTAGTGCCATGATAAAATCAAACTATTTAAATTAAATTAGAGCAGACCTATTATTATGTAGGTAATGCTATTTCACAGCTATATATAATATTCTAATCATTCGACTGCTAAATTCCTTTCTTATCAACTTTGAGAGGTGTCAATTTTTTCTGAACCTACACTTCAAAAATATGACACATCCGTCACAAGATGTGGTTTCGTTCGGGTGACATTAATTAAGTAAAGAAGTTAGTATGAAAAATTGTCTCTACAGCATGAAAAATTGAATATCACAGAAGCTTCGAAGCACTTAGAAAAAAGTATGTTGCCTTGCCCTTAACTTACGAATTTATGGTATAAAACGTTGATATATGGGTGTTTCTGTGATAATGGGTTAACTTTGTGGCTGACTTTGAATTACATGATTTTTGACTTCAATTCTGTTGCTTTATATGATTAATGTTCAATAGACGGTATGCAGTATTTTTGGAATTTTAAATTTCGACAAAATGTTGATCCAAGAGACTAATAGGTTTGTCAAGGGACTGACAAGTTTACCAAAAGACTAAATAAACACTATTTCACTATAAAAGGTTCTTAAGCCAATCAACTGATTCTCATACTATATATTAAAAAATTATTCTTTTACATAAGATCGCTAAATTTAGCTATTGGATTTAATAGCGAACTTTATTTGAGAGTACCCTTTTCTATTTTATTTCATACCATGCTATAAAATCCGAGTTTTTTAAACTTTTCGATGTTATTCGAGAATTTTTTTTGATACTACTTGACTTTCTTCGATACTAATCGATTTTTTAAATTTTGTTCAAATGCTATTCGATACCTTACGAATTTTTTGAATATATTCGATATTTTGATGTTTCTCAATACAAATTGACATTATTGAGTTTGTCAATACTACGCGATATGGTCAATGTTGCCATAATTTACGATACTTTCAGGCAATTATCGATCTTTTAAAAACATTTAGACTTTTAACGGCTTACTTTGCAGCTTAGCAATTTACCTAGACATACAAAGAAGGAACCCATAGATTAACTTTTATCTACATCGTGCAAAAAAACATCAGAAGCTACACACGCAACAAATGTTTTTCTACCAGCAACGGCCAGTAACCGAATGCAACGAAAGATTGAACGTTTCACAACCTGTAAGCTTCAAAATCCGTAGAAAGTTTCTTTAGTTTTTTGCCTTCTTCTTCATCTTTTTGTTTTCTTTTTTCTTTTCTTTAACAATGTTGTTTTGCTACTCATCATCATTGTTGTTGTTGTTGTTGTTGTTGTTGCTGCTGTTAATTTCTGTTAGCGATTCTCTAAGCTTTCTGCCGCTATCTGTAAGATACTGTGACTCTCTTAAAGCGATCTCACAATGCTGTTGTTCAGCATGTTGCTGATGTTCGGAACGTTGCTTGGTTTTGGAACATTTGTTTGGTTTGCTGTTTTGTTGGTTTGCTGTTTTGTTGGTTTGCTGGTAACAAACTTAACATTGGTGAAGTCACTTCAAGTGAAATGTTGCTGGTGTGAAGTGCGGAGCAAAGGCAGCAGCAATACAAACACACACAAAAGAGCGACACGAATATTAATAGGTGAAAGTTGTTTCTGACGTTTCACTAAACCCTTCTTTAAATTACTTTGCTGACTGATTCCATAGAGTGGTGTGTGCTGTGTGGAATCATTGCTTCTTTTATACGTGAGATGTGGATGTTGCTACTTTTTTTTTAGTGTCTCGATTGGAAGACGAAATTTTTTTCTGCTGCTGCTGCTTCTACTTTATATTGCAATCAAGATACCTTTGTTGTAGCTGTTGCATTCTACCATTTTCATTTTTATGGGCTGTGATAAAGATTGTGGGTGGTTAATTGATGTTGTAGGATGCCCACTACATCCTGTTTGAAATTTTAATGGGTTTTCGTTTTTATTCTGTTGACCCAATACAAAATTCTTAAGTGACAAATTTATTACACATTAAATGGGCAAAGTTTCGGGGAAAAAAAAAGAAAATTCCAAAGTCTTACCAAAAAAAAATTTTGTGCAGCGAAGATTTGAAGCCTGGATCTTCACTGAGCTATTGAGAGACATTTTTTTATGTAGCATGAAAAAATATTTCAAAAGATGAATTTATAAAAAAAGGCATCCTCAGCTTGAACCAGAGTTGCCAAGTTGAAAAGAAGGAGTTCCTGGCCTTTGAAAAATAAAATAGTTTTTCCTTGAAATGGTAAAAAGTAAAAAAATTTTTGGGAAAAAGTTTCAAAAATTAGACAATCCTCCAAAATATAACTTTTGCGTGCGAAATTCTTCTTTTTTTGTCATTCAAAACAATTGCCAAGTACCGGCTATTTCAGAAATTTTCAATTCCTACAGAGCCCCCGATGATTGACTTACAACTTTAGGCTTGTCCGAATCAAAAACGGCAACCCTGGTGTGAGCCATGTAGTTAAAAATATCACTTTTTTTTAGAGAATATTTAATAACGCGATATAAAAATTTTAAAATGCTAAAGAATTGTTTGAAAAGTCAATGAAACCAAAAAAAGTAACAGTATGGTGTGGATTTTGGTGAGGTGGCGTAATTGATCCCTACTTTTTCAAAAATCAAAATGGCAATGTTACCATTACCGTGAATGCAGCTGAATATCGAGAGATGATCAGAAACTTTTTGTGGAGTCAATTGGAAGATATTGATGAGCAGAATCGATGTTGCTCTTTTCGCAACTTACTTATTACAAATTCGCAAAACTGCCAGAAGTCTACATGAGTGAACTCGAAATGCCCATCATATAAAGTGCCAGATGCAATAAATTTGGAGTGCTTGAACTACAAGAATATTTTATTCCCATTTATTTTCAAGTGTAGCGCAAAAACTCCATGCACTCGCAACGTGGCAAGTGGCTTGGTGGTCGTTTCGAGTGCACTCATGCAGACCTCTAGTACCTGCCATATATTTGAAAACTAGCATTGGGTTGCATATGAGATTTTTTTTAGTGATGGGCTTTAAAGAAAAATAAATGGATTTTAAAATAAATTTTTTTATTTATTTCGCCAAAGGTGGGAATCCAACTCCTAGTTTTTTTTTGTCACTTTATGAGACCGTCCATTAAAAAAGGGGACTTAAACTTTCTGGATGGAAGTTCTGATAAGAACCAAATATATAAAACTAGAATTTTTTTTAATGAAATTTTCAGTTATTAATATGATGTATGACAATAATCGTACAGACTTGGTCTGCATTTTGATGTATTTACTATCGAAAAATTGAAAAAGTTATAACTTTGCAATGAGAGAAATTATGAAAACATCATCGTGATCATTTAATGCGTGATTTTTTTCCTACTTGTTTTTTCAATGTAAATTTTTTGAGAACTCACGCGTGATTCGTAACATGTGTCAACGCCAAAAATACTCAGTAAGATTTGCCATTTTCCTATAAATAGCCTAACAAACGAAGAGCGTCTTCAAATCATTGAATTTTACGAAATTCGTGCTCTGTGAGAAATGTGAAAATCCAATTTTTTATCGAAAAATTTTTTTCAGCGACGAAGCTTATTTTCGGCTCAATGGACACGTCAACAAACAGAATTGCTGAATTCAGTCTGAAGAGCAGTCAGAGGCAGCTTAAAAGCTGACAATGCACCTTGAAAAATGTACTGTTTGACCAGCGGCATCATTGGACCGTACCTTTTCAAAAATAATGAAAATCGCAATGTTACAATCAATGGAGCAAGGTACCGTGCGATGATTAGCGATTTTTTTTTTTTGCGCAAAATGAAAGAATTGGACTTGGCTGACATGTGGATTCAACAAGACGAAGCCACATGCCACATGCCACACGGCTTGCGATACCATGGACCTATTGAGAGGCGAGTTTGGTGAGCTATTAGTCTCACGTTTTGGAGCAGTTCATTGGGCGCCAAGATCATGCGATGTGACCCCAACTAGACTATTTTTTGTGGGGTTACGTGAAGTCTCACGTGTACAAGAATAAGCCAGCCAGAATTGCAGCCTTGGAAGACAACAATACAGCTGTCATTGGTGCAATAACGGCCAAAATGCTGGAAAAAGTGTGCCGAAATTGGAGTTTACGGATAAACCACCTCAGGCGTAGCCGCGGGCAACATTTATATCGAATAAGCTTCAAAACGTAAATGGAAGGAATTGATGCATCGCTTCAAATAAATATTTCATTATTTTTTAACAAATTTTCTGTTCTTCTTATAATTTTCAAAAACCAAATGCTCAAAAAATCACCACATATAAGAATATATCAATAACTCAATTTCATTATAAGGAAGATTAGGTCCTTTTTACCATGGGCTGCCAACAAAGTGTTACCACTTTGCGCCACAATGCGATTGTCTTTTGTTTTACAAATAAAATCTGCTTCATTCTCTTTTATTGCAAAGACATTAGTATTGGTGTCTTCTTATGCTTCTTGATTTCTATACTCGAATGGTAGCCAGCAACTGTATTGGTGTGCTCAGTCTCCAGTGCTATTTGGTGTGTTTGTGTTAGTGTTAAATTAACTTGAATGTAATTATTACAAAGTGAAAGTTATGCTGACGAATGCGTCGTCGTCGTCGTTGTTGCTCTTCTTGTTTCTGCTATTGTTGTTGTTGTCTTTGTTGCTACTGCTGCTGCTGCTGCTGCTGCTGTTGTTGTTGTTGGTTTTGATAGTGATAAGAATTATAATTTGGTTGTGTTTTTTTCGTGCTTTTTTTTTGTTTTGATGAAGTTTTATTTTAATGAGTTTTTAAATTTTTAGAAAATAAAAGTGAGTTTTTTTTTTATTACAGAGCCTCAGGGGCGCGACAGAAAGAAAAAAAAATTGATGATTAATGCCCAGTTGAACATTTTTCGATATGAAAGCATTAAATCTTTATTTTTTATGCTGCATTTTTGTTTAAAGTTTATTACATATTGAAAAATTGATTGAAAGATTTTCTTTATTTGCTATTGGCTAAATTTTGAAATGTAATATTTTTTTTTTTTTTGGTTTAGGTGGAGTCTGTAATTAAAATTAAATCGTTGATTTGAGTGTTATTTTTATATAAGTCAGTTGTGTTTTTATTCCCTCATAATTTTGTGCAAAAAGAATGTATATATATCTAACACAAAACATATGATGATTCATTAAAATGGGGATCTTACATTCACATTGGCTTAAACTGAGCGGCTGTTCCGCATTATCTCCCAAAGACAGATCGTACAATTAACAATCATTCAATGAAGAAGTGCCCAATTGCCATAACTGTTATTTTTGGACAATCCTTCACTGTGAAAAATTGCTTATATTTTTTGATTTGATTGATTTCTATTCACATTTTTCCATCCAGATATACAATAGAAAAGAACTACAATTAGTAGATAGTAATTAAATATTATAGTAATTTATACATTTTTAACAATTTAAATTCATAAAATAATTATTTAAAAAAAAAAAAAAATTCTTATACTCTAGAAGAGTCAGGGAAAAATGAGTATTGACAGTAGAAGCATTAATAATGCTGTATTTATTGCTACGCAAAGCTCGAAAAAAAAGAAAGTTCAAGTTTAAGTGAATGGGTAAGAATTGAGAAAAAAGCAAGAGAGAAGAAAGGATCTTAAATATGACACTGCTTTTAATTCAAAACAGCAAAAAAAAGAGAAAAATTAAATCGATAATTGTAACAATGTTTCTATTTCATTAAAATTATAACATAGAAGCCAAATGTTTCATAATGTTTCAGAAAACTGTTTAAGTTTCGAATTAGTTTTAAGTTAATTGGTATTTTATTATAAAGTCTACAGGAGATAATGGGGTAACTATTTCTATAAATTGTCGTGCGAAAAGCACAAATTGTTGTATTTTGAGTGTTTCTGAAAGAATAATAATGAGATCTGCCTAAAAAATTTGAGCGTTTAATATAAAATGGTTTAAGCACACGGAAATAAAAAAGATGACGAACTAGCAAGATGTTTAAGTTTTTAAAAATATTCATGGAAGGTGTTCTGTATGAGACGTTGTAAATCATTCGTATAGCACATTTTTGTAATGTTAACAGTGGCCGTATTTTATTAGCATAAGAGCTACCCCAGCAAGTAATACCATAGTTTAGCTTTGAATGAAACAATCCAAAATAGAACATTTTCATAATGTTGGCAGAGCATAACTTTTTAAATAATATATATAATAAATTTATAATATAATAAATTTTTCTTAAAACTGTTCGGGGATATGTTTTTAATGTTTTCGTATGCTCTCGCCGGTTTAAGTTATTATCTATAATTAGACCGAGATACCTAAAATATTTAACGGATTCTATTTTGAAACATTTAGAGTTACAAGGATGGTTTTCGTTGAAAACGCATGTGTTGCTAGATGATAGATTAAATTTGGTACAATTGAGATCATGGTAATATATATATCAAATTGAGGCGAAACTTGCTGAGATAAGCTTACATACATAAGTCTGGTCTTATTGCTTATACTAAGCTTATGACCGGCGAACCATTGCCTTAATATATCTACATCATTATTAATTTCAACAACAAGGTCTAAATGAGTATGAGATGCATAAGAAATGCATAGGTCATCAGCAAAAGCCGTTATCGTACCACAAAAATTCTGAGAGAAAATAGAGTTGATATAAATCAAGAAAAGAATGGGACCAAGTACGGCACCTTGTGGAATACCTAAGTTTATTATAGCTGAGTCGCTAAAACAGGAACCTATTTTAACCCTTTGTGTGCGATTCTTTAAATACGATGCAAACCAATCATAATTATGCCACGAAAACCAATAGCGTGAAGTGGTCGACCATATCGAAAGCTTTTGTTATATCGACAAAAAGGCACGCGCATAATTTTTTATCGTCTAGGCTTTTCAATAGAAAACAGTTAAAATCTAAAAGAGCATCTTCCGTAGAGACGCCTTTTGTGAAACGTAATTGTTTTGAGCTTAAAAAGTTTGATCTTGTTAGAAAACTGATAATCCGCTTTTTGAATATATATACCCATAAGCCGAAGCAAGTGGCGTCAATTCAGTAGGACTGGGGAGGGAATTGTCCCCCTCCCCACCCAAGTATCTGATACTAGTTATTATGCAATACATTTTTTCGATAAACCCATCTAATAATGGTGTTATTATAGTTCTCACCCCTCCTCCTCCCCCCCTAAGATATGGTGAAGTGACGCCACTGGCCGTTGCCAATTTATGGGTGTTTGCTCATTATATGCGATTGAGCGATTTGTTTTTGGGCAATAAACTGAGCTTAATGAATTGTCTCAACATAGACAAAATTTTAAACCAAATTCAGTCTCCAGATCATAGTAAAACTCCAAAAAATCGCATTGTTTTGATTCTACATTGCAATTCTAACTTTGAAAAAATCGCTAAAGCTAAGTACCTTTACTTTAACTGTGTAGAAGGTGAGGTCTCTTTCCCTGATTCTTATTTATTTTCTTATGCTCATTAATTGCTCCGTAATGAGTTTGAACATATCGGTGTGGCTTATAAAGAATTTTGCCTCATTTTGATCTTGAACGAGCCATATATTCCTTGAAATGCGCCTGCTTGATTGCTCGCTGCATTTACGAATTACAAGTCCAGCTTATTTGGTCTGTAGTAAGCTTTTCGGATTACCACATTTTTTGGGTGAGCTCTTTTGTTGCTTGAAAACTGTTAACATTAGTGCTGGCTGCATGAAATTCCAGCGGCATAAGTTGTTGACAAATGTTTATTGCCACCGAGCAACTTTACTTTATGGCCTGGTAATGCCCAGACAGGCTGACTTTCGCATTCGCTGTATTTTCTTTAGAATGTAGTCATTACTAAGACCGATCATTCATACTACGCAGTTGTTCACAAAAAAAAAGAACTTATTACATACAAAGTACCCTAAACTTAAACTGAATACCTCGTTTTCGAGGTAAGTAAGCTTTCCATGAGTTTGAATTTTTTCCCCCATTCAACTTAGAATCATATAGAGCACAAAGACATTTTACTGAGGTAAGTCTAAAAAAGGAATTGAAAATTTGAACTTTTATCAACGTGGTAAAGTACCATCTTTGATGCACTTATGCTCTAAACACTTTTTGCTTATCTACTGACAGACATCTGTCAATGTGCCATCTATTATTTCACTTAACGTGGATGGAAATAACCCTGTTAGCAATATAACCACATCGTCAGCATAATTCGCTTCTTTGACACTTTTAGTAGCTAGACAAAGGAGCATTGGATTAATTGTTGAAAACCATAAGAGCATACATACGGAGATAACACTACAACCTGAGAATTTTGTACTATGTTAGTCACCTGGAACTTCTTGAATGATCTTCATAATTATAATCCAGTTGATAAGCTACCTCATTGCATCTAGCTTATATACTTCTTCTAAGCTGAATTATATTTAAATAT
Source organism: Meiosimyza decipiens (assembly GCA_963680825.1). Lineage (NCBI taxonomy): Eukaryota > Metazoa > Arthropoda > Insecta > Diptera > Lauxaniidae > Meiosimyza > Meiosimyza decipiens. The sequence goes on along the minus strand of OY804259.1, from coordinate 7,593,790 downwards.
TATAGAAAGCCCACCTTATGCCTTAGAAAGCAGCCAGTGTGAATTGGTTATAATGTAATGAACTCTCTCAATCGCAAGGAATACTTCATGGAACGCCGTTTCTGTGGCTTATTGATAATTCTGCGCAGAAAGTGTTTCAAGCGCCATTCTAATGAATTGAGAATAAATGTAGATAAACTAATTAAACTGAAATCTTTAGCAACTTTTCTGAACCAACTTTGATATACAAACAAGTCGGAATACTCCGGAGCTCTTCAAAACATATATATTATTTAATAAAAAGCGTCGAAAGAGTTGAAAATTGGTTGAGTGGGAAAAGCTGAAAAATCATGAAAAAGTTTAAAAAGTCGTAGCAGTTGAAAAAAAAAAACGTTGGAAAAGTTGAAATATTCCATAAAAGTTGAAAAATATTGAAAGCCGAAAAAAGCGACAAGGTTCAATAATTCGAAATAATGTTGAAAAAACTCGAAAAAACTTTGAAAAGTTTGAATAAGTCGAAAAAAGTTGATAAAGTCGAAAAGTTGAAACAGGTTGAATAATCGAAAAACCTTGGAAAAGTCGAAAAAAATTTTGAATTAAATTGAAAAAGGTTGCATTAGTTGATGAAAGGATTGAATAATTCGAATATGTGGAAAAAATTGAATAATCGAATAAGGTTGAATAAGTGGAAAGAAATTTCAATAAGATGGAATAAGTCGAAAAAATTTTAAAACTCGAACAATGTTGAAAAAGGTTAAGTACAATTAAAAAAGGTTGAATAAGTCGAAAAATCACATTAAAATTTAGTAAAAATCAACATTAAATATTTTTTAAAAAAAATTGTACTTAATTTTTTAACATTTTTCGTTTCATGAATGATATGCGCCCAGCATATGCAATTTTTGTGTAACCAAAAACTAAAAGATAAAAGAAAACCCGCTTCTTTTGCAAACTAAAGTGAAAGTTCTAAATGATGATATCTGGCCTGGCTTGACAGACAAAGCAACGTGCTACCTGGTACCAACCAACTCTAAACTTCCAGAGTCATGTTGCCACGCGTTTTCTCATCACCAGTGCATAGTAGTTGAGCGAATGCTGGTTTGTGTGAGTGTGTGTGTGTTGGATTATTCATAGCTCTGCAACGAATGTTAGCAATGATGATGAAAAGAAATGCAAGAAAAATATTTTTAAAAAAAAATTACAAGTATTATATTGATAAAAAGAAGAAGTAGAAAAAACAAGAAACAGAAAACTTTATTTTCTATTTCATATATTTTTATTGTTTGAGGCATCAAATATTTCATAGCACCAATATCATTGTGTTGTATGGAATTTGTATCGCTATTGAAATATCCGATTTATTTTTCATTTCTTACTTCTATATGCTGTATTTCGTATTACCAAAGTGAGCTATGATCTCGTGTATTTTGAAAATTCCATATACAAGATGCTGTCAGTACGGAGATTATTTTAAGAAATGTTCAAACAAATGTTTCAAAATACTCTTAGTATTACAAGATTTCGAGTGCTGCTGTTAATTCAAAAATTGGATTTGATGTCTCCTACTACTGTCCATTTTCCAACATCATTTGATATTATAAAGTTTTTAACTATAAATGAACCATCTGCCTTTGTCTAAGATCCATTTTTGTTATTCTTCCATCGATTGATGATACAGTTAACATTTTTTAAATGAAATGAATGTTGCTTTAAAATTATTTTATAAAAATCGCCCAAAATACGCTGGAGATTGAAAATTTTTTTTTCGAATTTTTTCTAAAATTTGGTATAGTAAAATTTTTTCCGACGATTGTTGTTTGTTTTCAAAACACCTTAGAGAGGTTGGCACAATGTTTATGATACTCAAAGTTACTCCTTGTCAATGTCCAATATCAATTTTGAACTCTTCACAGCGAATGATGTAATAAATCATTTTACTAAAAATTATATTTGAAGGCCATTTTCAACATTTTCTCGCTCAAAACTCATTAGTGTAATGCAATGAGAAACCCTTCAAAAACAGTGATACTAATTCTCTTGTGGCTTTATATCTCTTTACGCAGCATAGGGCTTCAACAAAACACTGCCCATGTGCACGCTCAGTAGCGACTGCCTTTAATTCTCTCTGACATTTCACCGATTTCCAGTTTTAGCGATCGTTTTTACGATAATTTAGGATGGCCGCGATTTCTGTTACACTGAGGGTCACTCCAATGCTTGCCGCCAGGTTTTAGTTGGTGATTTCAGTTTCCGTTTTCACTGTTTGATTTGAATGGAAATCGGATCTAGACACCCGTTGATCATTTAAATATAAAACATCATTTAAACATAAAAAAATGTTTGCGATTTTTTTTTTTTTAGTTTTTGGCGCACTTTTTTCAAGAAATGGCCTTAAAAAAGGTGATTAGGCATAAAACAAAAAACTCGGACAAAAGTATGTGCATAAGATCGAAGAAATGTTGACAAAGGTTTTAAAAATTTAAAGAAGTAAAAAATGTAGTCAAATATGTCGAGAATTTTTAAAACTTTTGAGATGGACAAAAAATATTAAATACTAATTTCATACTTTAAGCAACGCTGTTTTCGACTCCCCTCCGCTGTGTCAAAAACTGTCTCACCAGCCCATACCATAAACTGTCACATTTCCTGGAACCCACTAAGAACCTTAAGTGATAAATGAATATCCCAGGGTTGCTAAGTGGCTGGTTTTTATCCGATCAAGCCCAAAATTGCTGGTCAAAACCCTCTGTAGGAATTCAAAATTTTTTTTAAAAAAAAGGTCGGGAATTGACATAGAACACTGAAATTTTCCAAACAACGTTACTGTTACCCTAACAGCCAGCTGCCATCTCCAGACTGCTGCTGCATATATTGCTCCAAGAAAAGCTTATGGGCATGAACATTTTTACACCGCTGTGCTACTTCCTCCACTGGCTTATCATATTCTGCCACTTCTTCTTATTTTTTGTGCACAAAGAAAATACGCAAAATGAACTGCCACCATTGGGGTTTTTTTCCGTTTTTAAATTTCTTGCTCCTCAAATGTTGCCAATAGAAAGTGAGACCAAATACGTGTATCTAAATAAATGACGTTAAATGTAGCCATATGGATGGATAGATACATAGATACATATGCATCCGTTCAAATACAAATCTTATACATTGGAGCATAGCAATAAGATACAATTTCACACGTACATAGCTACAGCTATAGCTATGTGCAAGCGCCGTGTATATGAGAAATTTTGAAGTTTGCTGTCAACAACTTGCTGGTAAATAAACTAAAAATTATTGTTGTTGCTATTGCTATGATTTTGTTATTTTTTGTTTGTTGTTGTTTATATAGTTAACATTTCTGTAATGGAATTTCGTTGATTGCATAAAAGTCGTTGTATTTTTGTTTTTTTTATGTTTTTAATCTGCCGATTGGTCATCCAGCTTTTATGCTGCTTCTGTTGCTACTGCTGCTTGCTGCTTTTCGCAAGCAGTCTTCCAATACAAGTTGTATGATTTTCACTAAATCAAAATCATATTTGATGATTAATTAAAAAAAAAAAAACGTTGAAAAAATACGCCAGCGGCTAACCGAAATGATAGAATTAACTATGGCATTGCATAACTGACTGTTTTGATTGCTTTACTTTCTTTTTCCATTTTTCTTTTTTTTGGATTTTTTGTTTATTTAATTTGTGATTTTTATCAAAAGGCACAACAATCGTATTGAAGAATTTTAATGGCAGCGCTATAAAAGTTTTTGTGCTTTAAAAGAGCTATAAAAATGCTTCCTTATGTTTAGGAATTTTTTTTTCGTGCATTTGAAGTGAAATAATTAAAGTTACTCATACGCACCGTTAGACACTTGCCGGCTGCATTGTTGTTCATAGAAGTGCGATGCATTCTGTTCATTGGCGTTGCTGGCGAATCTGTTGTTATTTCAGAAATCAAATGCATCCAAGCTATTTTTATAAAATTATAAAATGTTTAGGGTCTTCAAACGTTGCCTTATTTTTGTGTTAAATTGCTTTTAACACATAAACTACGTGCGAAGGCGCCTAGTATTTTATAAAATTTTATGTTTTTAATTCAAAATATTTAGTATTGAATTTTCACAGACTTGAGCAACACGTTCTGAAGTGAGCATTTAATTTTCTAAAGAGTTGAAATTTTTTATCAAAAATTTGTGAAATTGTAGCCGTTGCGAGAGAAGTGACGAATAAATTCAAATATTGGAAAAATGGAACAAAAATACGTGGATAAGGTCGAAAAAATGTTGACAAAGGTCAAAAAAATTTAAAGAAGTAACAAATTCTTTAATAGCCGAAAAATATTGATATATGTAGTCAAATATGTCGAGAAGGTCGAATCATAATGGCAAATTTTTAAAACTTTTGAGTTAGACAAAAAACACTAAATAAGAGTTTCATACTTTAAGCAACGCTGTTTTTGACTCCACCTTTTTCCCTTCGCTGTGTCAAAAACTGTCTCACCAGCCCATACCATAAACTGTCACATTTACTGGAACCCACTAAGGACCTTAAGTGATAAATGAATATCCCAGGGTTGCCAAGTTTCACCTGAATTGCTGGTCAAAGCCGGGGCTCTTGAGGAATCAAAACCTATTTGGAAAAAAACTGGGTATTGCATAATTTTTGTTTTTAATGAGCAAACAATAAATTTTTCAATATTGGCGACTAAAAAAAAGGCGGTACCACATCCAAAAAAAAAATTACTTTTAAACTAACGGGGCCAGATACTTTTCACCAAAATGCGGAAAGCTGATGACACTTTTTTCATCATTTTTTCGTTTGTTTTTATGTACGAAAAAAAAGGTACCCATTTTCACATCACGGAAACCGTAGCAAATCAGATATTTCAAAATATTTTTAAGAAAAATCAAATATTTACCAATTGTTTATATTCACTAAAAAAAGGTCAAAACCCTAGCAAAATATGATGTTTTATTTTCAATGAAAACGCGGACCACGCGGAGAAGAAAACAAAAAACGCGGATCATATGGTCACGTTATTTTAACCATTTCAAGGAAAAATTATTTTATTTTGGGAAGGTCTGCTGCTGCTAAACTTGGCAACCCTGGAATATCTTCTAATTCAATGAATTAAGAAAAACTTGTAAAGTCAGTGTTCTGGTTGAGACTAAGTAATAACTCGAAAAATTATATTAAAAAGAAGTCTCTAACAAAACTTTAACCTTTTTTTAAAAAAACTCACAGATGGTAGAGTTTGACTTTCTTTGGAAAGGCAATCTTCAAGGTCATTTGGGGTCAAATAAGAGTATACATAAATTTTTCATGTACTTGTGGTTTCGACCTTTTTGAATAGGTTATTTTGTTGGCAGTTATTCGAATTTGCTTGTAAATATATAGGTTCCTTATTAAAGTAAGTGACCTTGAAAAATGCGTTTAATAAAATATGTATGGCAACTCAAAAAAAAGAGCCTGCAATCTTATTAAAATTAAAAATTGCTTAGCAATGAGTGAGACTTATTAAATTTTTCCATTCTAGTGAAAGGTTAGTAATTCAAAATTTGAGAAAGTACGAGCAACATTTTAATTTTATTGTAACTATTTGCGATAATATGATTCGGCATCTGATCACTCAGTTTGAAAGTCATGAATCAGTCGGCAATCTTTCAGTGTTAAGGCTAAAAGAGATATTGGCACCTATTTGTTCGAAAATGAAGAAGATCCGTCAGAAAGAATCAACGGAGCACGCTCTATAGGATAATGTTTGAAAGTTTCACCGCTCGAAAATAATCACCGATGTACAGTTTCAACAGAATGGAAATACTGCGCATGCTGTCAAGGCGGCAGCAAAAAAGTTTTTGATAAAGGAATTAATATTAAATTTGTTTGATCAGCGAGATCACCTTTTTTTCACAGCACCATACCTTTTTGTGAAGTCATTTGCAAAACATATTTACCCAAATAAACGTCCAACAATTACGACACATTAAGGAACAAATTTGAATTGAATTCAAACCAACTGAAATCATGCGTAAGCTCGTGAAAAATGTCATGGCCATGAAAAGCGCTGATTTTGCGAGCAAACTGGTGGTCATTTGAGAGAGTACACAAAATACTGAAAAATTCTCTGAAAGATTTTTCAAAATAATAAAAATTAAGAAATCAAAGGTTTGTATTTTATATCACTGATTTACTCTCTTAGTAGCCACCCTGTATAATCATATCAATTTCACTTGTTAGAGTAAAAATTCATATTGTTACTCATACGCCGCTTAAAGAACCACAAAGTGCAACTATGGTAACTATTTTATGCCAGCGCCAGCAATAGCACACCATTATAAAGCAATGAAAATTCCCTCTTACTCGATTAGTAGTTGGAGCAGCATTAGCGAGTGTAACAAATGTTGCTGCTGCTGCCACCTGAACTCTACGATATGATGCAGAAATCGGACAGACATTCGGACAAATGCTCATGAAAATTTCCCAAATTACTGCTGCTGCTGCTGATGATTATGGCCAGGAATTTCCAGAAATTTGCGAGCAATAAACTGCTGCAACTGCAACTGCGCAGCAGCAGCAGCAGCAGCGGATTGTAAGATTTTCTATGCTTTGCTGAACGAGCAAATTGTTTGCAGCGGCGCAAACCATACTTTAGATACGCGCTTGCACTAAAGTACTCGTGTATCTGTGTAGCTTTTTAAATGACTTAAAGTATCTTTGTATCTATGTGAGCACTCGCACTATGTATGTCCATGAACGAGTAACAACTTGTTGCTTCCACATAAATCTTTCTTTCAATTTTACCACCGCTTCTTACCTTCTTCTATGCGCCATCCGCACTTTGGAGAAAGTAAAAATGAGAATTTAATGTATCTGTAGCTGTTGAATACTTGTTTAGTTGTTTGTTTGTTTGTTTGTTGGTACACGCGAGTAGCTGGAAAAAAAATTGTATATAATTTTTTATTTTATTGTTTTAACTTGAAGTCACACACAACGTTTGAAGCCGTTGACTTCGCTATTGAAAAACGGTCTTTCTTTTGCAGAGAATTATCTGTTTGCTGGAGAAGCGTTGGGTTGGCGTGCATGGAATATGTTGCTTGCTTGTTGGTTGGCTTACTTGACAGAGAGGAGTGGCTGCTGTAAGCAATGTATTTTAAAGATACTTCTGCAATATTTACACAATTGTAAGGTGAAAACGCGTTTTTCAATTTTCGTATATTTTTTTTTTTCGCTACTGCGAACTGATTTTCCTCTTGGCCAAATGTATACTCACAATTGATCGTAGACGAAATAAAAGAAATAGATATTCATAGCAATTCGGTGCAAATTGTGTGAAATTGGCTTGATTTAATTGCTTGTCTATTAGCGCCACATGCACCCATTCGTGGATATGTGATATGTCTAAAGTTATCATCTACATGATACCGCTTATTGTTCAGACTTTCTACAGGTTCCTCACATTTCAAGATTCATAGATGTTACTAAAAAAGATAGCTTTGGGTAATTTCTTCTTTGTAATTTAACAAAACGCTTAAACAATCATCAACAAAATCAAATCAGCATATGTGCTGGACATATGAAAAATGGCTTAAAGTTTAATGTTTCTGCGACATATGGTCTTTATGAGAGATTTTTCCATTTCGATATCATTTTATTGGAGAAATCGCCAGGAAATATCACTCAAACAAAACATTAGTAGCTGGCAAACATTTTCAGTGCTTTCTGAAATTTATATAAATCAATTTCGATCTAACTTAATATGACGACTATTAACTGGGCGACTACCGAACTTCTTTTGCGATATAGCTTTTAGCAATTTTGCTCACATACCACAAAATCGTTGAATCAAGTGATATTTCCTAGGAAATATTATCTAAAACTTGATATATACATTGGAGTAGGCACAACCAAAAAATTTTGAAAGTCTTGCTGAGTTCTAAAAATGTTCACAAAAAGACTACTTGAGGAACCATTACGAACTTGATACTGTAATTCCTGTGCTTGTTATTATATTTTCCCACAGATATAGCAAATTCCGGTAACATAACTCTTTTTCTCTCAATTTTCCCACTCAATTTTCCCACTCAATTTTCTCTCTGCTTCGCTCTCTCTCGAACTCTCTATCATAGATGGGCACACAACTATGTTCTTTGTATCGAAGAAATTCTATCGCTCAGTACTATCTGCCACATATCCCAGTAAACTAACGTGTCGCTGAGGAATCATTATTCGAAGTAGGAGGGAGCTTTGTTATGTTGTTAGCTCTAAAACTTTTTATTTTTTTTTTATTTGGAAATTATGCTTAGCTCATTTTCGACAAAATTTCAGCCACATTACTGTTTTTATTGAAAAATAAAGGCTTAGCCTACCGACAACTTTTTGCAACATTTTTAGAACTTTCGCTATTAATATGGCGCATAATTTCTTTCGTTTTTTTAAGCCCTAGTGATTTTTATAACATTCCCTAAGTCTGCTTCACCAAATTCAAGACAACTCTTGGCCCTTTAATCACTTTAGGCTCCTCACCAGGCTGCGATAGGGAACAATTGCTCAGCCATAGTCATGGTTTAATGCGACATATACTTTCCAAATTAGCCATCATCATTAACGATATGTCATCCACTATTAAAGCGAATAGTTCTGTTGATGGCGTAGAAACGATTGCTGCTTTATATAGAGCCGAATATGTGTCACTAGATAACTCTTTTACTGGCTTGGAATTTAACGGATAACAAATTGCACGCAAGCCCCTGCGGACCTTGTTGGCCATAAACGTCATAATTGGCTTCGAGCTGACGTATATGATGAAAAATTTCACGAAATGATTATAATCGACTTTACATGCGAGTATCTTAATTATAGAAGTAAGCAGTTGAACCGTTTTGAAATCCCGCATCGTTGAAAACGTCGACGTCGGTTATCGTAGGGTTAATTAATTTTCCAAATAAGATGTTTTTAGTTCATCATATATAAACAAATTCATATATAACAAAAATTTTCCGGCATGTACAGCACTTTTTTATTTATAATATTTTTTATAGCGCATCATGTTTTCCTTTACCTGGGCTTAGATTGTGTAAGAAAAACACTGTAACTCTAATTTCATAAGCAGACCAATTTCAAATGTCCAAATTTAGTGTTTATATCTATGTAGTAAAGAAAAGTTTTAGTATCCTGAGAGTTTTTTTTAGCAATAACAAAACAGATAAAGGTATTTCTTGCAAAGATAGAAAGATCATAGATTTGCGCAAATGAATGGTCATATTTTACTCATTTCATGTTCTGCATAGACTGAAATTGTGAAGTTTTTCGACTGTAGTCGAAATCTTTTTATATATTAGTCATCGTCCGAAAACTTTTCAAAAATAAACTTTGTTTGAACGAATCTTTTCTATATGCCCAGTAGCGCAGCGAAGGAGGAGCGACAGGTACAGTCGACCCGGCCGCAGTTGCTTTGGGGCAGAAAAATTGTCCTATATATATATATTTTTTTAGTTTTTGACTTTTTTGGTTTCAAAACTTTTGCCAAATTCCATTTTTAATATCGTTGTTTATTTTGATTTTTGCTTGCCAAAGTAACAAAACAAAATTTTTTATCTAATTTGGTTCACTGGGGTAGTTTTTGTTTACACTATTGCTGAGAGTTCTGAATGAGAGAACATAAAAGTACGCTTGCCGGAAACTCAGTCATTTTATTTTCAACATGTTCTCTTATAGTTAACACACAAAACACAAGCACTGTATCAAATATGGGTCAAAAGAGAAACTTTCATTCTTTCAAGCGCAGACCGTAGCAGCACCAACAACAACAACAACAGCAGCGGCAGCAGCAACAACAATTTTTTTTTTTTTGCTTTAGCAATCTTTAAAAGACTCTATGATGCTCACAGCATGCAATCTCATACGGTGAGATGGGCTTTTTGTTTGAATTTCAAAATCTTATTTGGGTTACATAAAGGGCGACTGATGATCAAACCCAACCATCGATCGATCGATCGATTGATCTCAAGTATCAAGCGAACTCAGCAGGAAATTGTAAGAAAGCAATGCCGATATGCAGAAGAATTACAACTGTGAATGAAGTGAAGTGTGAGCAAAGAAGCAGCGAACACAAGAGAGATGTTGGTTGGTCGGTTGGTTGGTTGGTTGGTTGGTTGGTTGGTCGGTTGGTTGGTTGGTCGGTTAGTTGCTTTGACAAACAAGTTAAAAGAAAGTGAAACTTTTTAAGCTGCGACGAGCAGAACAACACGATCACGTAGCGATCGCACGCTGTCTGTATTAAATACTTTGTTTGTGGATTTGTGCCGCATATGTACGTACGTGTATGTTTGTGTGTGTGAATGTGCACAATATTTATGAGCGGTGGGCTGGGATGGGCTTGGGTTGGGTTGGTGACTTGACTATAAAGCGGTTGATGGGTTGACAATTGACTTTGGACGATACCTGCTTACTGTCATTTTAATCACTTTGTTACATCTTCTTGGCTATTTATTGTTGTAATTTATTAACATGGCATTATGCTACTAAAAATGTTTGGATAAAGTGTAATAATGATATAACAATGGCATCAGAAACAGCCCGTTTTTCATTTATTTGGTTTTTGCAACCGTTTTAAAGAATAGCTTTCATACTGGCATTATTACGTTTTTGTTTGACGCCAGCTCTTTTGTAAGGCAGTCTTTAGCTGTTGCTGCCTGTATCTGCAAAGTTAAGCTTATAATGGGTGGTGAGATTGTTGAACTTTGTACGCACATCCTTTGCATTCCAGATAAATGTACTCATTAAAAATTTTCCCAACATCTTCTCACACTCATGGAAGATTTTTCTCATCCCCTACAGCATCGCATTTGCTTTGATTTTGTATCGTTTTCATTCAACATTATATGTATATTAAATTGGGCATTAGTAGTGAACATAATTTGTTTTTTGTGAGGATGTGTTATTTTGAAGGTCAAATGTTAAAGTATGGTGTTCTTTTGTGCCGGAATCGATGCGGTCTTTCCTTTTCAATATTTTTGCTTCTATTAAATTTTTCGATTTATGAAATCCGATTCGAGTTAATCGCTCTTTCGTTCGAGAATAGCTCATCAAACTATACTTCGCGTGTGAAGTGTGACTTCTTGAACTATTTTTTAGAAGGTAAGCCTTTTATTTAGTAAGTTAGTAATATTTTAATAATTCCGACAGTAAGGAAGCTACTATGTTGGGTTAAACGGCTCAGAAATAATAACTATATAGTGTTTGCTATAAAAGCGAACATCTTTTTTTAGTGCTTTTATTGCGGACTATCCTAGCGTCAATACATACTAGGGTGTTTATTTGAAAATTTTGTAAGTTTTTTTAAAAATTTTTTTACCTATGTTTAGGTTTAAAAATAATTCTCATAAAATTTCAGCTTCCTAGCTGAAACCATTGGACAGCGCGCACAGAGTTAATGTCCGATTTCATTGAAATTTGAAAAAAAAATACTGCCTTAGGTGTCAACATATGACGTTTTAGGTATTTTAGTTACATGGGAGGTGCCACATCCTGTTGTCAAACCACGCTCACATTTTTCGAATGGCTAAAAGTGTCAACAATGCATATATGCACTTATATCATAGAATTGTGGCGTGTATGTCTTCGAAACGCGATGTAGCCCATTTCCAATCAAATCATAAAACTCTAGGAAATGGGCTACGAAGTATTCAAGAAGAGTTCATTAGCGATAATTACACCTACTTTAATGTACGATTTGGTGCAGTCCAACCGTAAATATTTCTTTTAAACTTAAGCCAGTGTCTAAACATAACCATTTACAGCTGTTCTTCTAACAGAATGGCGCTACAGCATAGACTTTTTTAGGAACCTTTAGAAGAAATGATGCTACGTTAATAAGATAACGACCATATCCCGACTGAAAATCAAAAATCGCAATAAAATGCGCAACAAAACATCTAAAACTTTGCGGTAGATCATACAAGTTGTGTTGAAAAATACAGAAAATGGCCACCTTTTTGAAGACGTAAAGTTTTACGTTAAGGTCAATGAAATATATATACATATATCTAACATTATATATAACACTAAAAGAAAAAAAAGTTTGAATTTACACTGAAATAAAAAACAAAATTATAAAAAATTGAAGTTTTGTGCTACGCTGTTTAATTTAAAATATTAAAAATTTCTTCCCAAAAAATATTGCAAAATGAATACGACTCATTAGTAAAATTTCAGCTGAATTTCAAAATGATAAAAAGATGAACACTATCGAAAAATTAAGAAAACCAGCTCAAGTCTCAGCGTAGATTTCGAAATAATTAAAAGCAACAATACGAATGCCCCTAAGAAGATGCGATACGAATTAATGGACAGAAATTTTGTTGTGTAATAATTTTTTTTTTTTTCTTAATTTACCTTTGCTTCTGATTTAATTTTTTTGTTTTTTTTTTCCATACATATTTTGTTGTTTCTATATGCTACGTGTGTTTTTTTTTTAAGTTTACATGTTATGATGTTTATATTATTCGTTTTTTACACTTGTCTTGGTTAATACAACAAAATAACGGCGTGTAAGCTTTAATGGCCAAAACTATTCAACGTTGAAGAATTCATTAGCAGATTTCACTTTCGCTCGTGACGTCAAAATAATTTTCGAGTATTCCATGACGAACTCGTAACAACTGCAGATGCGAATGCGTTGATAGAAAAGTAATAAGTAACAACAACAAAAAAAAATGAAGGTAGAAGAAAATAAAAATTGAAAAAAATAATAAATATATATATATATATATATATACGATATATAAGAGTGGACTATGGAAAAAAGAGAAATTTCTTTTAATTCTAAGGAGGCATTATGAATGTAAGGAAATTTTATTGGAAAAAATTTTGTTGAAAATTATTTTGATGTAGGCGAAATATACCCAAAGGACAAAAAAACCTCAAAGTCACAAAATTTAACAGAACAAACTCTATGGTCTCTTGATCATTTTTACTCAGTGTTAAATGAAATTTATATTTTTGTTTAATAACAATTTTACAGCACTCTAATGTATATTCAGATACATATAAATCACATGCATCTCCTATCATTACCTAACAAAAAAAAAAAACCTCAACATTAAAGTTGTGCCCACAAATGCAGCCGGATCTTTTAATTACAACTTCAGATTGACAGTTTAAAATAACGAAAAACAAAAACAAAATATAAATTTAATACTGAAAAGAAATCTACAATCTCATACAATGAAAGTATCTTATTACCAAAATAACAGAATTTCTTGCAACATAAAATTAAAAAATAAAAAACTTCAACTACACAAACACCTAACGAAAAAAAGAAGTCTGAAGATACTTTTGTATCTACAGTAGAGCCATGAAAGCTTCAACAGGCGAAAGCGTACAATCGACACGAAGATCAATATCACCTTCGAACCAGCATAATATGCACAACAACAAAAGCAACAACGAAAGCCTGTAAAATTATAAATAAAAAAAAAAAAGAAATACAAAAAAAAACTCGAATTACTTTTAATCGCAGCAGAAGAAATGCGCGAAGCCAACGAAATGTATTGAGAAATGCTACAAAAACAACAACAAAAAGCATGGAAGTAAAATACCTACGTTAACGGAATATGAGCCACGATGGCTACTTTTCAAAGTTAAAAACCGAAAGCTCTTGAACTTTTATTGGGGAGTTGTTAAACTATGGTTTCAAAGGCTAGCCAGCGGTTATTTCTCGAGCTATGAGCGCTACATAAGGAATGGATATTGTTCAATAGCTCAAAAAAGAGTCTCAATTGTAAAAAGTTCCTAAGCTCATGATAGCTGAATACAAATTAGTTTCTTTCTGGAGAGAAATCCTTACGATAAAATTTAGCTTACATTACATTTTTTTGTAAAACTTCGATATAGAAACTTTTCATCAAAATACTCGTAATAGTGATCCAAATGTAATCGTCCAGCAGTGGTTGAAAATAATATGCAGTTCATGGTAATACAAATATAGTAATACGCACAAACTCTGACATTGCGTTGTCTCTGCGTTATGCATTGAGAGGAGACCTTTAAAATTGTAAAAAAAGATAGTGCCATAAACAATGTCATCGCGTCTGCCTGCTATTTTAAAGAATGTGTCTAAAAACAAAAACAGATAAATACAAGTGGCAGACTATTCAATTCTATTTCAAAAAATATGTCTAAAAACAGATAAATGCAAGTGGCAGACGTTTTTGTTGCTGAGTTTGAGAACAGATAGTAAATTTTTTTTTTTAAATTTTTTGATACATACAAACTTAAGTTATTTTATCATCGACAGATTGCGGTAATTATAAAGATTTTGTTATAAGATACGATAGCATCAACCTCTGCCACTCCGTTACTGCTGCATTTAAAAATTTAAATATTTCAAAAATGGAAATAAAAAATTGATTAATAAATCACTTTCCCGCGTCTGCCTCTTAGCTGACTGCTTACTTTACTTATTTAACTATAAATATAGAGAAGACAGACGATTCCACCCATGATTTTTCAAAGGCAGACGTCTATATAAAACAAACACCATGCAAATTTTGCATTCAATTTTCAAGTGCACTACACTTTTGCGAAGATCTCTATAGATTTTCAGGATTCTCTGACAATGCTTATGTTACTTGTTATTTTTTTGCATCTGTATCTGTCGTTTTTATTTTTTTTACATTTAATTTTATTTACAATACATCCACAAAATCATCATTCAACTGATATTTAACTCTTCAAAAATTTTCTACTTTCAGGGGAAGCCGATAAAGTCAAATCACTGATCAGATTGCGTGCGGAACTTTCGCCACTTTTCACAGGCAAACGTAATGCCTCCAAATATGCTTGGGCGTAAGTGCTTATTTTGAGATATGAAGCAGCATTATAGTGCATTTCTTTAACTTCATTTAAATGGTGCTAATTTTTTCTTCTATTTATTCCTTTATTTACCTATAATTTCAAATAGCGTTGTCGAACGTGAACTCAATGTACCACTCCCTCTTTCAAAAATTATTAAAAAATGGAACAATTTACTACAGGAATACAAGGTAAGCAAAACAGTCCAATTAACAATTGCAACCTCTTCTACTTTACGCTAATTAATTTATAATATTTTACCTGTTTTTATTCAAACCCTTAACCATTCTCTTACATGACAACTTTAAAAATACCCCCTCCTTTTACACACAATACAAAGGCAATCAAAATGTCCGAAGAACCCAAACGTCGCGAGTGGCCATTTTTTACACTGATGGACGTCTATTTCAGCGAACAGGTCAACGATCCCTCGCTGCGTTTATTTTCTTCAACAAAAACACTCAAAGAAACTATAGACGACAGCGTCTTCGAAGATGATCCAATTATTGCCTCGGCAATTGCAGCTGCCACCTCAGGCGCTTACATGGATATCGAAGAATTGATACGGCGTCAAAAGGAACGCGCCAATGATAAAAAGTTCGCTGCGGACGATTACAAATTCAATGAAATCAAACCAATGATGGCCAACAATAAATTCAATCACAACAGCGACATCGTCAAGCTCTCGAAGAGCGTTGACGATCTCAGCATGCAACAGCATAAGATCAAGGAAGAGATAATACGTCAACGCGAACAGGAACAACAGGAAAATATTGTCAAAATCAAGCAACATGCACGTCAGCAACAACAACGCTTTCAGCAGCAGCAACAACAGACACAGGTCCAACAACATCCACATGCCCATCACGTACAACATCATGCAACACCACCACCAAATCTACATAGCTTACAGCAGCATCATCTACATCAGCAACAGCAACATCATCATCAGCAACAACGTGAACGTGAGCAACAACAGCGCGAGCAACAATTGCAACAGGCACAACGTCGAGAGCAACAACAGCGCGAACAGCAACAGCAACAGCAACGTGAGCAATCACATGCGTTGCACCATCAGCCGCCGTCACAAACACCACCGACAACGGCACAACAAATTCATCTACAAACGGCACAGCATCAGGCACAGCAGCAGCAGTTGCATTTACAGCAGCAGCATCAACAGCAGCGAGAACAGCAGCGTGAACAGCAGCAATTCACCGACCCCAATACCATCGATCAGTACCTGCTGTCGTGGAACAATTTTCATGGCAATATGTGTCGCGGTTTTCATACACTGCAGAAAGACGAGAAGATGGTGGATGTGACAATTGCCGCCGGAGGAAAGATATTTAAAGCTCACAAATTGGTATTAGAAGCCCTTCAATAATGTTGCAGTAAAGATTATTGTATTTTAGGCGTGAATTCCAAAAGAAATATGGATAACAGAAGTCACTTATACGAGAATGGATTTGAGAGTTCGTGCCGCGCTCTGAACCGTTGTAGCGTGTTGGCTTCTCTCAGAAGTGGGCAGAAGTAATTTATTTTAAAATCAAACTGCCAGCATAGTGCACTAGAGATGATCTAAATTCTCCAATCCATTTTCGTATCATCAGTGATACTGAAAGTCCAATCCCAGCTGCATGTTATTGGGGGGCAAATGCATTATGTCACTCATTGTATGTTACGGGTTCTAATGCTTTCTCTCCTTTACTTACTTTTATTCATCCTGACTGTCGTCTAGGTTTTGTCAGTCTGTAGTCCATACTTTCAGCAGATATTTTTGGAAAATCCTTCCAGTCATCCAATCTTACTGATGGCTGATGTGGAGGCAAGTCATATGATAGGTCTTTTGGATTTCATGTATAGCGGACAGGTTCGTTGGTTTGGTGTTGCCAATGTTTCCGTAATTGAATGCATTCGTATCTTTGCAGGTTAACGTCAAATATGAAGATCTACCAGTATTCCTTAAAGTGGCTGAAGCAATGAAAATTAAGGGATTACATACAGAGGTTGGTATTCTATCAAAATATTTGGAAAACAGCAGTTTTCTTTGAACTACACGGGATTTCCGTTAGTTTCTAAGAAATTTAGTTAGGAGTTCCGGATATGCACTTTGAGCTGATTGACAGAGCCTTAATCAAATCTTTTACTATTATCTCTCGCATTGCTTTGTTGTTGCAATTAAAAAGCAAGCAACGCTAACTCTCTCGCATTTCGCATAGGCAAGAGCAAAAGCTCAAAGCTCGCACACAGGCATGTCAGCTGACCATTACTGTCTTCATTTAACTCTATTTTTTTTTTCCTTCTTACTCAAAATCTCAACTACGTAACTTTATAGCTGATTTCAAATTAATTACAAATATTTACTTCTTAATTTTCAGAAAAACATGGACGAGGACTCGAAGGAAATGAACTCCAATCAAGATGCCACTGAATCAACTGAATGTCGTTTTGATCGCGCAACACATAGCGTCAACATTACAACTGGCCAAGGAGCATACACCGGTGGACAAACGCAACTACAGCAGCAACTAGAAGCAAATATGAATGGCGTTGGCAACAGCAGCACCCCAATACCGGTGCAAAGCTTCTCTTCATTTCGAGATCACATCAAATCAAAGGCAACACTGGCAGAAACTTTTATGAAAAATCTTAGTCGCAACAACAATAACAGCAGCAATAGTAGCAACTTCAATCATCTGAACAATTGTACCACCAATAGCAACAGCAGCAGCAGCAATAACAATGGCAATAACAATGGCAACGGCAGTATTGTTCCCGAAGCGGTCACTGCTGTTGTTGACAACTATGCGATCTTACATGCGAACAGCAAAAAGATGTTGGACACACGAAAGCAACAACATAAGAACTGGGCTAAACGCAAAATACAAATGTACTACAATGATGAATTGAATGAGAAACGATTAAAGGAATCAATTGAACAACAATATGGTAACAGTGGTGGAGGGGAACCACATGATGGCAACAACAACAATAGCAGCAGCATAAATTGTGGCAGCAGCAATAGCTCGGAGACACAAGAGGATACAAATTTAACAGCAATTGCAACAGCGGCAGCAACACATCAACAGCAACAACAAGTGCCACAACCACCACTACACAAGAATTTCAAAATACGTCTTTTGGAAAATCATCGCAGCAACAGCAGCGAAGAGGAGGCTTTAAATTTGGTACAAAATGCCACAGCGCCACCTACATTGGTGGCGGCAACTAAAAATGACGAGCGCTTACAAATCGATTTGGAGAAGAACAACACGGAAGCGGAACATAGCAACACCGATAGCAAGAAAAAATCACTGCAACATGCCTACACACAAGAGGACAATGACAATAATAATGTGAGCAACAATAATGATGATGCAGCGCAGCTCTTGCGTAAGAAATTTATAAGTGCCGATGACAACAACAACAACAATGAGGTAAACACTGACAACAACAACAATGAGACCAATAAAAATGCAGCACTCATCAATGCGATCAATAAGTCTTTGGAGCGTAAAGTGCAGCAAACGGAGGAAGATGACACCAACAACAACAACAATAAGAACAACAACAAAAATGACAGCAACAATAACAATAGCAATGAATTAGATCTGAGCAATGCAACTATAGTGAGAAATATCGCCACAGCTGAAATACTCTGTGGTCTCAAGAGTAAAGTTATCAAAATCAAACGAGAACGTGAAGAGGAGGAGGGACAACAGCAGCAGCAACAATGTCGAAATTTAAGTGAGATAAAAAATGCTGATTGACAACAACGTTGCTGGTAACCAAGCGATCCTAGAAGAGCAGCAAAATGAGCAATACGTATGGAAGCCGAAATGCGAAGCAGGTATAGCAGGGAGGCAAATAGAATCAGTAGAAGGATCAGTGCAGTGAAGATCAATGGTTTAGGTTTAAGTTTTTGTTGTTTTATTCTCTCCATTTGCGAAAGGGAAGAGCGAACAATTTTAACATTGATGTGCATTTGTTTAATTTATTTTACATATATAAACCTTTACATTTTTTTATCATTTAAGTTATTTATTTTATTATAATAAAAGTAGTAGTAGTCATAAGAGAAAGGCATAAAAACATTGAAGTAGAAATTGTTAGGAGCAACGGTAAGCGGCCTAAGTTAGGCCGGAAAACGCAACGTCCAAGGGTTTTTTTTACATAAGCCCATTAAACCGAAATCAACTACTTGCAATAAGGTTATGTGCGAAATTAAATGGGTAAATTAATGATTAAAGAAAAAACTTAATAAACGCTCTTACAGCAATATTCAAAGTTGTTTTCTATAAACTAAAACCTCACCTCAACTCGTGTCTCAAAACTGACAAAACAACAATATTTTTATCTTTAGAGCGTGCTGCTGCTCAGAAGTTAGTAGCCATTTGCTTCTAATGTTGCATTAATTTATAGATTCCTATCTTGCCCTCAACATGCTAAGGGCACAAGGGGATGTCAGTTAGGTCGAGGCTGTTGCATCTAAATCAGGTATGGCTAAAGAAAGTATATATAATTAATGATGCTGCTCGAAATATTTGAAAATTTCAAAAGCTTAAGGCAAGTGTCGAAAGCTTTGAGTATTGAGAGCTGCTGCTCGCATTATTTGGTTGTGCGCGTGTACAAAAAAAAGAGCAAAAGCTCAAGTTTACGCGGCTGCATTATTGCTGGCCATCTCTAAGCTAAATATGTATTCATAATTATTGCATTATTTTCAAATGAGAGCAATTCTTACAATATTACAACCCTGTAAGAATAATAATTCAAGAAAATTTCCTCAAAATGTAGGAAACTTAAATATTAAATAAAGAGGGCCAATGTAAGCTGCAATTAATCTAGTTTTAATTGATTTATGTAAAACTGCCCTGTATGTTATAACACTTAAGCTTAAAAAGTTGTAAATAGTAAATGTTAGTTGACTGAAAAGTATCCTGATTTCTACAATTGAAGAGAATTCTATTAAAAACTAATTCGGTTCTTTTCTTACAACTGAAAAATAGTAAAATTTCAAATTACTAATCAGTAATGAGCAGATCTGGGCACTACCAAACTCGTAGTTTCTCTTCAATGCATATGTAGTTGTGTTTGAAGATTTGTGCGATAGCAGTATTGCTTTTCAAATCAAACCGAATTGATTTTTACGCTCTCCACTTTACATAGTATGTACATACGTAGATGATAGGTTATACTTCTATGTGCGAAGCAACAAAAGTCTCAAGCTGTGGCAGGCTTACTTGCATTGTTTTATTATTTTACTTGAAATCGTCTCAATTGCAACTGAATTGCAAGAGCGAAAGCTCAAAGCTTGCGTGTTCGCCGTTAAGGCCAAAGCGTGAAAATAAAATGTGTGCATAAGCTCAAAAGAGAGTGAAATTTGAAAGCTTTGAGCAAACTTTTGATCATTGAGAGAGCTGATTGCATTGTTCCATATGATTTCCACACCACTGGCGCAAAAGCATTCAAAATCGATTTATTGCGTTGCTGCTTGCTAGCAGACATCGGTGTAAAACTTTCTTTCGTGGAGTTACTACCCCTTACAATAAGTAAATGTCTGTAGAGTTTAATGCAGCATACGCACAGTTTTCAGTTTCATGCTGATGATCATCTCAGAAATAAAATTGATAAAGTCGCACAAAACATAATAGACCTTGAAGTACTTCAAGCTTTTTTGTTCGTCAAGTTGACTGCTTAATCTAACTTAGCTTCCAAGAAACATACTTCCTTAGCAATTTGGTAGTTTACAGTGGTTTTGCGTACTATCCCGAAATATTTTTTGCTTTAACATTAACTGCTGATTTCTCTCGGCTCTTTGTCGCCGGTGCACGGTGTGTCGAATTTTCTTCGCGCAACACTGAAATATTAATCCGTCTACAGTAACACCCACGAATGTCATTGTAAAGTAAGTAACCCTTTAAGCTAAGGCTGTCAGTTGACCAAGAATATCCAGAGTTGATCCGCAACTCCATTGTCTATGCCGCGTACCGAAATAATGTGTTGAACGTCTACAACGTTATTGTTCTTGAACAAGGCATATGCTATTTACAACATTTACAAAAATTTCCCAAATTTTTTCACAAAAATATCGCTTACTTTCAATAAACTTTAGTTTTTTATGCAAAAACACGTACACGTCGATAAAAATTGAAAATGCCTAAGTCCAAATCCAACATCAAGCAAGACAGAAATTGTCTAATTTTCTTAGCAGCCTCTGCGGAATTTTGGGATTTTTTGATTTTCATCGAAAAAAGTATATATAAATTAAGTAAACATTATTTCGTTTTAATGCTGTATAACATGAATGCATTTTTGAAATGCCTACATTTTAACTAAACATAAATATAAAATATAAAAAAACAAAAAAATAATGTGAACATATTTTTGTTTGTTTGTTGCTGTCGTTTTAACTTGCCAGCTAAATATTTACAGAACAATTTGTTTTTTAGAACAAAACGAAACTCTCATACTCTTTAACTTATGAATTATTTATGCTCCATGTTTTTTTGAAATTTTTATTTATAAAAATATTTCTGGTTTCTAATTAATTTTTATATCACCAATTGAAGCCGTGGGTGTAAAAAGAGGTTTAACTCACAATTTCAGTATTTCCAGCTGAGGAAAGTTTTTTTGGCGAACAGCTGGTGATCGCTGCTTTTGTCACTTTTTCTATGAATTTCAGCGTTAGCCGCTTTTTCCATCAAGGACTTCAATTAAGGAGGGCTTCTTTTATTTATATTATAATTAAATAAACGAAAAAAAAACATTTGTTCATAAAACGATTTTGTATCAAGTAATCTGTATTTCGTACTAATGTGGAATACGCTACTTACAAGTACATATACATATACATACATATCTTTGTATGTGGATTCAAATCATTTGTAATATTATTAATCTTAAAATTGTTAATGTTTATCCCGTCAAAAACAATTACACGTATATTTGAATTTATTGCTGAAATAAAGAAATTTACAAAAATTGAAGGAGATTACGTTGTTTTTTTATTTTATTTTAAATAGATTTAGCAATGTCGCAAACCTTTTGCCCAGGCCTTAGGTTGTTTTAATTGGAAACTACCTTAAAAAAGCCAAAGTTTTACCCGGTTACTTGGCCGAACTTGAAGACTTATTCCATCCATTTTAATATTTAAATAAGAAACCCGGTTGACCGTACTGTCTTTTTTTTTGTCCTTTATCTTCTCATGGCAAACTCTTCCAATGTGCATAATCAGTAGCGAGTAGCATTTCACTAGTTCTGGTGAGGACAGCATCGTGAATCTCCTGTGGTTCAAGCATAGCGATAAGTCTACTTTTTTTGAGACTTTTTCTAATCTATACGCCTATTTTCATGTATGCGTTCAGCAGTGAACTCCGGAGAAGCTCTCAACATTTTGGCAATTATTCGATCAGCGCCCGCTGCTTTGTCGTTTTCAAGAAATCTTAGAGACTTTGTTATTTCCGTTGATCGATTAAAGTGCTGAGCCTTCTCATTGAAAGGCTTGCGGCGTTTCAGTGCCACTAATGAGCTTAGGAAGAATGATTCTTAAGGTTTTGTTGCGGTCTGACTATCAGAGTAACTATTTATGTTTCTCTCGAATACAGCATTCCTGCTCAGCTAGGATGCCTTAAAATCGCGCTGTGGTCAGGTAACCTTGCAACCAAATTTTAATATCACTTTCTTATAGTAAATAAAGTAATCCAGTTGGTTATTTAGCTTAGAGTCATTCCATGGAAGTCATTTCTTCTCATTAAAATTCGTTCCTTTTAGTCATTCCTGTGTGACGTCTCATCATCAAGAATGAGATTTTTGGAACAGCATTGTTTCAAATAGAAGGAACAATGAATTTTTGAATAGCCGAATATCTAGTTGCTATCTTGGACTATCTTGGACTAGCTGTCATCTGCTAGCTTATCAGTCAAAGAGAACGAGATGACAAAGGACCTCCAAAACATCTGTAGGTGTAGTCATGATAGCACCTACCTAGCGCGTTTTTCACACTTTCAAAATCCCAAAATCATGACGCGTATAAAATCACAAAAGGTAAAATGAGGTTTTGCTAAGAGCGCACAAATTTTTTTTTTACCTTACTGGTCTGATTTCTGTTTAAAAAATTTCCTGGAATGTTTAATCCTTCTACTGACACTTCAGACAAAGTACTATTTTCCTTTTCAATCAATTTACCATACAATAAATAGTGAAAAATAAAATTCTCTGAAGAAGAGATCAAGACCTATATGAGAAAAGTCACAAACCACAACTCGTTACTCAATTAATTTTCTGGAAATCAACCCTATCATAAGAAGATATAAAGTAAATAGCATAGACAACCACCATCACATGAACAAAACCACCCCATTGTGTAGTGTCCTTAACATGGTGAGTAATCATGTAGCAAAAAACTGAACGAAAATAATTCAACAAAGACTACGTAATAGAAAAACGAAATAACCCCCCCCCCCTGCGTTCAATGGACAACAACTTGCGGTGCCAAGTGTTGTATTACTTTCGCGTACGGATATCCAAGATTCGTATGTGTAGACAGGACATGCGCACTGTATTGTGGATGTTTTTCAATTCAGAACTAATGGACGAAGGATATACGGAAAATCCCTGCCCAAAAAAGGTTTGTAGTAAAAAAAACGTCACAAACGAGAAACCGGTTAATAAATTATTGCCAATAATTGCTGTGTTAAATAAAAATACAAAACAATTATGAATAAAACTGGGCGTAATAGAGAAATTAAGTGCATTGCAAATGGAATAACAACAAAATGAAATAGAGTTTAAAGAATTTAAAACAACAATAATACAAAAAAATAAAACAATAAAAGTGAAGCAGCACAAAAAGGATACGCGCGTTGTAAAGTTGAAAAAAAAAGTTTAATAAAAATTTTACGTGAGCAAAAAAACGTTAATGAATTAAAAAAAAACAGATTTCAAAAACATGAAAACATTTTAAAAAAACACAAAAACCAATTGAGCATAATAAGAGTGTACCAACAAAATTGCAAGAAAAAATTGAAAAAAAAAAGATTCATTAAATTAAAACTGGGAAAATTCTTTGAATTCTTTACATTTTTCCAGCGCAAGAAAAAAACAAGCAACGAGCAAGCATTGATACATACAGAAATCAGGATTCAGGATACTATAAACGCACACACACACACTCACCGAACAGCGCGGTGCGGAGCGGAGCGTTCGTTTGTTTCTGCTTCAAATCAATCTTTGTAAGAAGAAGAAGACGCAAAACAGCGAGCGAGCGAGCGCTTGAGCACAAAATTACTCTAATGTTGCACTTAGGCAAAAGCTGGAACGTTAGCAGTAACAATCGCAGCAGCAGCAGTAGCGGCAGCGGTCGACCAACGCCTCTCTGCAAGCCGCGCTGCGATACCCCACCCACCTCCACACATTTACACTTAATGTGTAATGCTCCAATCAGCCAGTCAACCCTTCATACCAACAAAAAAAAACACAACAACGGCAAATTGGGGGATGGTCGGTCGGTCGGTCGATTGCTGCTGGCTGGTTGATGGCTGGCTGGCTGGCTGAGTAACTGGAGGTCGGCAACATGAAAAA
This sequence comes from Meiosimyza decipiens, assembly GCA_963680825.1. NCBI lineage: Eukaryota > Metazoa > Arthropoda > Insecta > Diptera > Lauxaniidae > Meiosimyza > Meiosimyza decipiens. The sequence goes on along the minus strand of OY804259.1, from coordinate 7,569,389 downwards.
AGACAAAAAAACGAGGAAACAGAATCTCTTACATTTCTTGGTTTTTGTTTTTATACTTCACTGTCGTCATTTGCAACGCGGTTGCTGTTGTTGGAGTTGATTTAAATGAACGTAGGTATATTTTAGGGTGTTGTAAAAAAATTCAAAATCACTTTTAATGAAACTGTGAGCACGAAGCAATTCGTAAGACAAAATGTCGAAAGGTTGTTATATTTACTGCATGGTTGCAATTTAGAACCAATCGGAAAAAGGATTCGCATGAATCCCAAACGTTCTTACATTTTATTCCTGTTAGTTTATAAATAATTAAATTTTTTTATTGAAATAAATAATTAGCTTTAAAAAAATACTTTGCGGTGTGGCCGACCGTGTTTTAAACGATTAGGGTGGTTCAAATCAAAAACTTTATTTCAGACTTCATCCATGAAAAACTGGTACTGAAACTTTGAATTTCAATTCCGAAGCGAAACGCAATTAGAACAGGCGTGAATAGTTTAATAAAAAAAATTACGAAAGTTTTGTATTAAACGGTTAAGATCACCAAACGATAGATCCTTACATTAAAGAAACTTTTTGACTATTGTTTTATGTGATCACTCGAAGTTAAGACCATTTTCATAGAAAGTTAAGATCTTCAATAAAAGATCACATCGAGGTTTTATTATTTCAGTAAAAACTTAATTCAAAGTAGAAAAAATCGATTTTTCATAAAGCGTCTATTGAGAAAAAGTTTTTAAAATGTGCCGCACTGAGTACTTCAAAATATGCAAATCTCAGAACTTGATAGCTTTGATATTTACAACATTTTGAATGTATTTTTTAGTAAAAACTTTTGCTCAGCAACAAAAGTCATAAGTACCATTCAAGAAGTTGAAATATATCAAAAATTTCAAAGTTACCCTATTTATTCTACTTGAAGGAATTTTTAAGAGACTTTATTTTTTATTAAGAGCTTTATAAGTCAAGGAGCATGACACAGCGCTTTCCACACTCGATTTACGGGATTAAGTTGAACCAAAGTTCTTTCAAACAATCTATAGAAATCCCATTTCATACATTGATGCTATAGGTCGAAACTAGTTTCAATACATCCACCATCGTGACAAATTTCGACCCGTAGCATGAGCACTCAACTTAGTGGATTAGTTTACAAGCAAAAATTTGGAAAACTGTATATTTTTAATTTATCTTTATAATGATTCAGGAAATGGTCCATATTTAACTTGTGGCACTTCCTACATATTTATTACTAAGATTTCTATAAATCGTTTGAAACCTTTTTGTTTGCATGTACTTAAGTTTTCGTATGGTGATTAAACCCGCAAATTGAGTATGGGAGCCAGTACATAATTTTATCTGATTTACAATTTTTATTTTTTATATCGTTTGAAATGTCCTTCCTTGTACTTATATATCTTTTTTCACGCTAACTGCGGTAATTGTGTTACTTAAAAAGAAATCATAGCAGCATAATTTGACCTGTGTGACCTTTCACGCACCATATAAATGATAGAAAGGTGAGAGCAGTACCTTTCGAACATGATACATATTAATGGAGTCGGACATGCTGTTAGAATGTGCCTTATGAACATATTGATAGCTTCAAATAAAAACCTATTTTGATATACTTGGGCCTCTTTCTGATGATACTTATGACTAGTTTCTGGGATGGTTTAAAATGAAGTACGCAACAATGATGTTCGAAAAGTGTGGGTTAATTTTTGCCTTTTTTCCCAAAATGCGCTATATGAAAAATCAATATTTTTGCTCAAGTCCATTTCTGCACCATGTAGTAACTAAAATCAAAAAGAAATCGCTACATAAAAAGATTTATAATTAATTTTAGTCAGTGATAATTTTGTTTTTCTTTTGCAACACCCTTCACATTCACTACCAAGTGTGTTTGTGTGTGTGAGTGTGCATTTGCATGCTTACATGAGTACAGCTGCCAGCAAAGACGATTTGCTGTTCCAAATCGTCGTCGTCGTCATCATAGCTGTCGTCTAAGTGTGCGCGCTTCAAAGCCGGTTGAGGGCGGTGGTCGGATTTACATTTTTTTTTCCTGCGGATGTTTTAATTTTTACGCAAGCGAAGAAATTTGTGAAAAATCAACAGCAAAATTTCATTGCTGCTGCGTGAGTTTTTTCTCTTTTTTTTTCTCGCCAATGCACTACGGAAACGGATATCGTATAACGGTCATCGCGTACGTGCGTGTACAAATGCACATATGGATGTAGGTACTTGCGTACATGTGTGTTTATGTGTGAATTTTGACCTTTTGGTTGCTACTGCTGCTGCTGCTACATTCTTGTGGACACTTCAATGTCATCAAAAAGGGCTGTCGTAGATATCTGTAATTGAGCCGTATCACAGCCAGCTTTGATGAGCATTGCATTGGCCAACTTTCGTCAATATTTCGTTAATTCGTTGCGTCGTTTCGCGTAATATATTGTGCGAAAATGAGTGTGTGTGTGTGTGTGTGTGAGTGTGTATGTTAGCGCGAGTGTGTGCAATGTGTGTTTGCTGTTGTGTGTGAAAAATTTTTTGTGTTTTGCGCCCATGGCCACTCAGCGGGACTCTAACAAGTTGTTTATGGATTGCTTTTCTTTTTTATTTATTTTCTTTCGTCGCATCACAAGTCGTTCTATTTAGCACCATAAATCTCGTGTACAACATTCAATTTTCAAAATATCCATGCAGTGTTGATATGTCGCTTTCCATTGTGACACACAGTGGGCGTGTCAACAGAAATGTATACCATGTGACTGATTTTTTTTACAAATGTACAATAGTATAATAATGAATTACTCAGAAAATAAGTGTTTAAATATTAGTTATTGGTTATCTCTTCATCCCGAAAACAATATCTGCAGATATTGTTCACGATAAAGCTATTTTGTTCAAGTTGTCAACGGCAACAAATATTCTTAATTTATTCTTCTGAAGTTCAATGTGCTGCTATTGCCTAAAGACTTCTTTGTTGGACGCAGATAAAATCGTAAGGTATTTTAGGGCACACAGACCTACAGCCAAGTTTTTTCAGCGACGCTCAGAGATTAAATTAGTTAGCTCTGCAAAAACGTTTCCGGCTAAATACAAAGATCAAATTTTATTTGCATATTTTTCCGATAACTATGCACGACCCAAGTTTTCAAAAAAAAAAGTCCTTTTTAATCAAAATAAATACCTAAACTATTCCACCGCCTTATTAAACTGTTGAGCCAGAAAAAGCCTTTGGTTAAGAACTGTGCTTGAACTTCGAACATTTTTCTGATAACTTTGTGCGAAAACTCCTGTTTTTCAGCCAATTTTTCATTTTAATTTATGCCCAACTGTTTTGGAAACTTTTTCCTAAATTTTTGACTATAATAAAATTTTTATGAAAAATTGGTTCAAATTAAATACGGTACAATAAAAAAGCCCAGTCAAGGACAAAAACGAACTGTTATCATGTATCGTCCGTATGACGCGAATTTTCCTTATGATGATAAAAAATCTATTTTTCCCATTTTCAAACTGTTCTGTTCGATTGGTGCAAAACACAAATTGGTGCATCAAAAACTATGAGAAAATCGACCTAAATGGTAACTGGAGAAAACACTAATGATGTTGACCTTTTTAATCAAGTGGTACAAAGGAAATTTTTTTGAGAAATTAGCTCAAAGCATACACAAATTTTCGAGTAGAGCTATTCCACTTTCAATTTGTGTTTTAATTTTAAAACAATAAAAACCTGTTGTTTCAAGTTCAAAATGTAAATCATTTAAATACGGCCTTAACCTTTTTACCCCTGTTGCTTCTAGCTAAGGTTTATTTATTTACATGCCTTTTTCATGCTTATGAGTATGCATATGTGAATGTGTATATTTTTATATCATCATCATTGCTTGCACATCACAGCTACACACACATACATACAAAAATTATATTTTCTTCTCACAGAACTCTTCAAGATGTTGTGAAATGTTATACAAAATTCATCATATCACAGCCATTTTGATGAGTTTCGTTTGAAGTGATAACATCGAAACTACAACTCTTCATTAAAAGGAAATAGCTAACAGCTAACATAATCACAAATAACAATGACGGAGTTGATTTCTTGTACCATGTCGTCAAAATGTTTGTGACAATTATGTCGTCAGCAATATTCATATCACAGCCATTTTGACGAGTTTGGGTGAAGGAATTACAACTCATATAAATGAAAAAATAAATTTTATACTATAACTCATATCGTTCATTGATAGCATGAGCCTACAATAATGTGAATATATTTGGGTTTTGTAATCTAAGAAGCTATTCGAAGATTGTTTTGGTCTACCAAGTCAAGAAATGTAAGTTGAGTTTAAGTTTTTCATACTTTTTTCACTAATCGACCAATTACCTAATGAAGAAATATCCAAAATTATTCTTAGAAATCAGTAGAGACGTCTCCGGGTATCATTAAGAAACAATTTCGATCACTTTTTCTTGAAAAACAAAGCTTACCACCAAATCGATGAAGACAGATCACGTGTAACTTTTGTATGTTTTTGAGAGGAAGACAAAGATGTATAAAAACGGGCTATAATTGGTGCCGAATGGTTCCCAGGGTCGGTCGTAGCAAAAGCTTAAGTACAAATTCAACCTTTTTACATAGATTTATGGATTTCTTTTTTTTTAACGTCGAATGGTGTGCGTTGACGCTCAAAGTGACTATCAAAAATAGTTTTCGATCTTTTTTTTGTCAAAAAACGGGCTGAAATCGTTCACGAATGATGCCCCGGGACGTCTTTAGATGTTTAAACTTTCTGCCAAGGAAATTATAGCGCTTTATTACATTTTTTAGAGTTGTATTTGTCTAGTTCATTACATATTTACCATAAATGATTTCGGCATAAGTCGAAACATTGCTGCGCTATACTTTATCAAAATTTATGAGAAATAGATAGAGAAATAAGCTTTTGATGTTCTTTTGTCAATGAAAATCAAATAAAACTTAAAATGTTTACCAACGAAGATATATGTATGTACATATGTATGTCGAAAATATTTGGGGAAAAGTTTTGTTCATAAAATATATGATTGAAATTTGTCAAAAAACAACCTTAACCTATGTCTCGAAATTCCGAGCGGAACAAAAGCTTTAAAAAATCAATCTTTATATTAAAAAAATTTTTTGATCAAGTAACTTATTGTATATATTACAGGTAATGAAACAATTAAATTGACGTTCAAATGGAAAGACGTTCTTCAAGGATCTCAAAGGCTGCAATAACCAGCGTTCATTTCGACACTTTTAACTATGTATAATTTGTTAAATAAAAGATGAAAGAACATAAATTGTTTAAAATTGCATCTGAAATATGTAGTTTAAAAAAGTCGTTTAACACACGGTTCATAACTTAATTTTGGTTGATTAAGTCTTAAAAATTACTATGAATATGTATATAGAAATATCTGTAATTATCCCATTTGGAGCCAAAAAAAAATATTTTAATACAAGCAAAAACAAAGGTCAAACATTTCTCCACGAAAATAAAGCATCACACTGTACAAATTATTTAAGATTGCCGACACAAAAGGTCATCAACTAACTTTTTCGGAAAAATTGTTTCGAATGTCCATTTGATAGGCGTCGCAGCTTTGTGAGTAAGTATGAAAAATATATATAGATGTGCAAGCAAACATATTTCTACTCGTATGTATGTATACAAATGTATTTACCTATATAACAGGGGCATATGTAAAAAATATAAGTAGTATGTTTTGCAGAATAGTGCCTTATATTACATATATCAAAAGTTATCTATTAACACAATTTTAATAAATTTCGGAAAGAATTTAATCCCTGATGCAGATCCAAAAAGTGATGATTTTTTATGTTTATCGAATTGAATACATCGGGAACATATACAAGTATTTTTGACCGCATTTGATAAGAACTTAGAGGTAGAATTGTGTAATTTTCTTTAATAAGCCACGCAAAAAGACAAACGATTTAGTTCCATAAGACTATTTCCTGTTCAAACTTCCTAAGAGTCCTCTCATTTTTGTCTTCTAATAATCTTTCAGTAGAGTGAGTGTAAATTTTCGGAGCAGTAAGATCCCAAGCATACCGTATTCAACATATTACTTGATGAAATCAATTACCAAGGTAATTGTAGGCGTTTCAACCAAGTAATGACATGCCTGAAGCCCAAGGAATATTTTGGGGAATGAGAAAATTCAAATTTGGGTAATAATTTTACGTAAAAGCGATAGGAGGCGAAGTAACCTCCTCCTTCAAAAAGGAATGAGAAAATTCAATTTTGGGTAATAATTTTACGGCTAGGCGAAAAGAGGCGCAATAATAAGTAAGTATTTATTTTAAACTATTTATACAATACTTTAAATGATTTAAAGGCAATTTGAGGTGCAGTTTATGAAGTGCAGTTTGCATATCGCTAAGGACAATGATAAAAAGATCTCTTAAAATGTTAGCAACTGATGCAGGAAATTGCAATCAAAATTGTTGCCCGAATGGAAGACGGAATATGTATTTATGTATATAATTTGCAATAATGTACCGAAAATACAAGATTTACAAACAGTCAGAACAACTTCAGTTGCACTTCAGATGTTAAAATCATAATTAAATATCGTAACTCTAAAGCCACCTATCGTTTTTGGCACAATCTCATTTGCCAAGTGCGTAGGTGTCTCTTATATGGCACTTGTGTCCAACTATATATACAATTAAATGTTAGGTTTTCACGCAACTTAAATAGACACTTTAAGATCACAAGATACCAGCAAACAAAACGTTCCAAATTTGTAACGAATCGTTCGTCGCATCGTCGACTTCGGTATCAAAAACGTTATTGCATGGAAGGTTTACACGATTTCTTAACAACGTCCCGGCACGATTTCGTAACGCTGTGCTTAAAATTAGTTTATGCAATTATTTAGTTTCCTAAGATTTTAGAATTTGAGGGGAAGGGAAGACAGATTTGGCTAAATTTACACATAGATCTTCCGCGTGGAACACAAAAAAAAATTTTATGCAAGATTTTTTACTTACCACTTTGGGGCTTTCGGAGAGGCCGAAGTGAAAGGTTCGTACTTAACAGCTGGCATTTGTTTTCCAATGCTTTTTTGTTTTTGATTTTGTTGAACACTTTATTTTTATATTAAATTCAAATTTATACACCTTTTGTTGAGTTTTTTTTTTAACACCTGTTTTTGACACTTTAAAAAATTCAAATAAAGAAATTCATTCGTAGTGTGGCCAGACGTTATTTTCCGAATGTGTTAATGTACAACAGTCAATTGTGCTACGCGCGTTACCCAGGATCGCATCACGTGTTTTACTGTTATTAGGGTTAAGGGAACATCGATTACCATCGATGTTTTTTAATATTGTTAACTTTCGATAGTTTTGAGCGCTAACGATTAATATCGAAATCTATTTTACTGTCCTTCAGTTGTATACTGTGTTTTGTTTTCTGCTGCTTCTACTTGCTATGGACCAGATTTCTTCGCCAGGATTGTTAGACACATATGTTAATGAAAAATATATCGACTGTTGCTCACGAAATAAAATAGCTATTAACTTTGTAAGAGATATCGAGCTCGCGCCAAACAATCGACCGTTTTGAAATATTGCAAACCAGAGTGCAATTTGTCATATCACAGGTTGCTAGCAATGGGAATGCAACCAATTCGAGACATCACCTTAAAATACACCCTCTAGTTGAGTACGGTATAGTCGCTGGAAAAATTATAGTGATAAGCTCTGAAAAAATTGACAATCCGTCCAAGTAAATTTGATTCTCTTTATAGTTTTCTTCTATACTCAAAAAACAATGTGCTATTAACACATTTTTTGAATTAAATACCGGATTTTAATTTAAGAAAAATTGTCATATCTCTAAAATAATGGATTTGATTTCAAAACTTTGTTCACCAATATTGTAGCCCATTATATTATCTTGCTTATTACATCAAATTTTTGATATTCATTTAGGCGTTCACAACTTATACTCATTTTTACAAAAGCTATATATGCAACTTCCGGCACTTTTTTATAGTTTTTGTTAACTTTTTATTCCCTATTACCTCTAAAAAATAAATTTAGAGAATTACAGCTAAGGTAAACTTATGCCATCGATGTTATCGATGTTTCTGTATCGATATTTCCCAGCCCTAGCCGTTGTTTGAAATTAACTTTTTTTGTTCATCAATATTAAAATTAGAATTAACCTACTAAATTTTAATTGTATTGTTTTATTTTAAGTTATGATAAATCCACCTATTCACTACTCAAGAAGATACAATTAGAGAGAAAAACCAATTGCAAAGCATTGTTCCAATTTTGCAATTGGGCGTTTAAGTGTGTTGTTTTTAGCAGTTTGGCTACTTCGGCAACAATGTTTTATAGGCTATTTTGTAAATTATTTTTCTTATTTAACTACATGGCAGTAAACAGACCCACTTTGGGTGTGTAAGCATATACCATCGTCAATGTGCTGTTGGTAGTTCCTTAGCTCGAAAGTCCAAATGGTTCTCAATGATCTGTAAATAAGGGAAATGTTGGAGTGAATTGAAGACGCTCACCACAAATCGTGCACGTTGGAAGAGTTTTGTAGAGGCCCTACGCTCCTTGAGATGATAAAGGACACAAGAGAGATTCAGTTCAGATGTTGGAACGGAAACTCAGTAGTCCCAAACTCAGTATCCTTAAACGAAATACATTTCTGCGCTCAAAATTAAATAACTTGCTGAATTTTTGTACTCATGGTTTTAACGCCAAACAGGAATGAATCCACTATAAGATTTTTGATTAAAAGATCGCTTGGTCGCAAATTACCTTATGATTTCGAACACAATTAGCATTTCTTCAGTTTTTCTCAAATCACTCGAAAAATGTATTAAAATACATAATCAAACTTGTAGCGGAGCAAATAACACATCGATTGGTGAACAAAATCTGTTGATAAGATTTAATTGAGCTATGAAGTTTTCCACTTGAAATTTCTCCATAAAAAGTAACAAGATTTTTTTGACAAAAAAAATATATGTTACTCGAATTATCCTTCCAGTACTCATATCCCTTGGTGCAAATTTAATGATATTCAGCTCTAAGGTTGCCGAGTGACCGGTTTTGACCCAACCAAGCATGGGAATGTATGTCAAAGCCGGGAGCCATCAAATGATGCTCACAATGTTATATAAAACAAAGTCAGCATTTTTCTATGATCAGAGCATCATTTTCGAACAGTTACGATTAGAATAGAATGACACACCAGAAGTCATTCGCAATTCATATTGGCATATTGAACAAAAGGTTTACTGGCTGAGAAGAGACTAGGCCTAGACTGTGGCAGTAATAGTCATAGTCAGAGTTAACAAACCTGCCAGCTAAGGTTACCAGTTAGTACAGCTTAAAATAAATAAAACTATTTGATGTTTCTGAAGTTTTTATTCGCATTTTTTTTTTTTTCTTTTTTCAATAATTGTTCAATCATGCTTTTTATTTTTTTTTTTTTTTCTTTTTGTATTTAGGGAAACTTGAAGGAGTACAAAAACACACTCAGGCGTTGTCTTTTGGCAAATTTTGTGATAAAGATTTTCCAAAAGCAATTAACTAACTATATATGTTTTTAAAAGCTTTTTTCAATTTAAAGTTTTAAGCAAAAGACAAAAATAATAACTTGCAATATTTCATATTCTCAATATGAAAGAAAGAAAGCAATAGAAGAAAATTCTTATTTTGGTGCTCCAACTCTTAGTGGAATGATTTGATGTAACAAGTTATCGGTAAAGAATTTTTGGCAAATCACAAAACCACACAAAAAATCAACACCTGTTTTATTTACACATTAAGTGTAATGCGTCAAACGTTAAATAAAACGTTAATTTTTTTTTCCTATGTTTTAATTTAGTTAATAATTTCATTTAAATTGCTTTTAGACAGTTCTTTATTGTTGTTGTTTTTAACATTACATTGTTTTAACGTGTTTTCCGAATCGTGCAAACGTTTTGTTTTAGTTTTTGCATTTTTTATGTTTTCTGCTATAATCAAAATTTCTTTGCATTTTTATGCAGCATATTTTCATATCATCTACAAAATTCAATATATACGCTTTTTTGATACATTCCTTTTAGTTCTCCTAAGAAGTCAACCACAAAATAATAACAAAAGTAAGAAACATTCATCATCATCATCATCATCACACAAAAAAACATTTGAGCAAAAAAAAAATTATTAAAATGTTTAAATAAATTAGGCTTTTTTTGTTTGTTTGTAACAAAAGCAAAACAAAATCTTTAGTAAAATCAAAAAATTTGCTCCGATTTGATCATTTGACCGTTTGACTACGAGTGAAATGAAACGAACTATCATCGCTGGTTGTTTTTGTTGCTGTTGTTGTTTTTCTTGCCGCAATTTTTATATGTTATGCATTTTTACGTTGAAGGTTGTTGCTATTGTTGTTTTAGTTTGATTTAAGGGCGCTGATGTTGTTGTTGCTTATTGATTGGGATGCTGTTGCATGACAATTTGAAATTGTTGACTCTGTTGTGGATGCTGTGGCGCTTGATAATAATGATGATTTGGTACTAATTGCGGATGTAATACAGGACACATGAGATGATACGCTGGTTGCTGTGTTTGTGGGGCGAAGGTGGGTTGTGGTCCCCCGCCTGCAGGGGAGGGTTGTGGTGGTGGATGGAAAGTCTGATGTGGCTGTCCGGGTGATGGTGTTGTTGATGGTGGTGTCTGTGTCAAAAATTGCAATGGCTGGCGAAAAGAACAAAAAAAAAAAGAAATTATTTTTTTCAAAAATTGATTTTAAATTTTTATACTCACCATAGTGTGTGTGTAGGGTTGTGTTTGGAAATGTGTAGGATGCGTTGTCTGTTGATAGTGTATAAATTGTGGTATTGGCGCCGTTGCTAACAAAGGTTGACCTGTTGCTGATGTAGCCGATACATGCATTTGAGATGCTGTCATTTGACCTAAGTAAATATTAAATAAAATTTTGATATGAATTCAAAAGTCGACAATGGTATCATTATCTAAGTTTTTGAATGAATAGAATATCAATAATAAAATTTAAGTAGTAAAATTGAAAAAGTTAAGGCCCCAAACAAATCGTTGAACTATGCGAATTAAAAGTTAACAGCACATATCTCACGGAGCAGATATCTAAACAGGGACCGAACGATTTTGGTTTTAAAAATAAAAATCACTGCAAATGATAACTGTTTTTATTTCTATTTTTTTTTTTTTCATCGAGACTGCACTAAACTGAGGTTTCAGAGACATGAATTTTTGATATTTTTTCGGTAAATGTTAATTCGAAATTTATTTGAAAGTTTGGCCACATTTCCTCAGAAAAGTTTAATTTTATGACAGTTAAATGTTTTTAATCCTGTATGTGGTGTCACATCTAATTGTTCAATCCCACCCACGCAATTAGTTTCACTACAATCTGATCTATATCTTTTGCCATGTCTCTTAGCAAGCCAATTTTTAAAAAAATCATTAGTTGATGATGACATTGCTTGGAGATGCCCTATTTCGAATTTTATGTTGTTTGGACTGGGCTTAAATTCACTGTCAGTTAGTAAAAGCAAAGTTTTTGTAAGGAAAAAGTTAATTTTAGATTTTCTGGGGAGCGCCGTACCCCTTTAGGATTTCAATTACAAAAAAAATCCTTTGACATATATTGTAATATTACTGCAAACAATTTATCCCGAATGTTGTTCGTATCAGTTAGTTGCAAAATAATACATTTTTAAATGAAAAATGTGAAATTTCGAATATCTAGCACGTCCCATAACACTTAAGAATTACAGGTTCGAAAAATTTATTCTTGTTGTTCGCCTACAAAATATCATACATTTGTAAATCAAACATTGGCGAGTTTTATAAATCCCAAAAAAAATCAAAAACTATTATTATATATATGTATGTATATATACGATTATTATTAATCGAAAATAAAAATAAAAAATTACGAAGTTTTTTTTCAATAAAAAGATATAAACTGCCTATGTAATTAATGTAGATAGTAAAACAAAGATTAATGATTACCGTAGTTGCCTCTGCGCATGCGTGGCTGTTGACCAGCTTGTGGATGAATTGGCGCCTGGAATGCTGTTGGCGGCATTACTGCATAAATCTGTGGCTGATTTGTTGCCACGTGCGAGCTGGGCGTATAGATGACCGGTGTTTGTGGCGTATGTGGACGCGATGGATTCGGAGTGCTAGGGCTACGTGGCTTGAATGGCTTTGCTGATGGATTGAGCACATGAGTTTTCTTTACAACAGCTGTTGGTGGTGTTGATTTATCAACGATTGCAATGCTACCGGAATTAGCTGCATTGTTATTGGATGCAGCTGCTGTCGCAGAGTCAACAATAGTCAATTTATTGTTATTCTGAACATTACTATTGGTCGCAATAACTGTCAGTTGCTGCTGCTGTTGTTGAATTGGATTCTGTTGTGTACTTTCAATAGGAGGCGATGACAATACAACAGGTGATGTCTGTTGTTGTTGTTGCTGCGTTGGCGGAGCAACCATTGCTGTGGAATGGTATAGTGTCTGCTGTTGCGGCGGCTCTAATTGCTGTTGTTGTTGTGGATGTTGCTGCAGTTGTGGTTGTTGTTGCTGCTGTTGTTGCTGTGGTACTACATGTGGTTGAACCTTAGCGATATGCATCATATTTCCACTGTCGACATGTTGATGCTGCTTTTGTTGTTGTTGTTGCTGCTGCTGCTGTTGCTGCACATGTGGTGGCACATGTTGCTGTTGTTGCACCACTTGCTGCGCAACATAATGTTGCTGTGGTGCCTGATGAGAATGCGCCGGCTGTTGATGCTGTGCTGGTGGAGCATGATGCTGCGGCACATGTTGCTGTTGCTGTGGTTGACTAACATGCATTACAACATGTTGCTGTTGTTGTGGTGCATGTTGTTGTTGCTGTTGTTGTGGTGGCGACACAGCAGGCTGTGGATTGTGACTGCCTGTATTTTTACTCAACTGAATGTGTTGTGATTGTTGCGACGGTGGCGCTTGTTGTTGTTGTTGTTGTTGTTGTTGTTGTTGCTGCTGCTGCTGACTTGGTGGCGCATTGCCGCCACTCATTTGAAAATTTTGTCCGAATTGACGCAAGTCCTGCAACTGATTATCCCGATTGCGAATCAATCGTTGTGGTTGGGGAGGAGGTTGATTGGGTGGCCCAGAAATACCGCTGCTACCATGCACATTACCAGATGGCTGCGCATGCGATTCATGTGAACCACCTCCACCAGTTTGCAATGGCGGGGAGCTGCTGTTATTGCCACCAGTATTGGTTGGTGGAGGTCCATGAGGTGGACCATGTTGAACGTGCATTGTCTTACCCATTTGCATCTAAAATAGTTTTACCAGAAATATTTTTTAACTAAATAATCGATTTCTAGTGAATATACCAAATGCAGGCAAAATCGCCATAACATATAAAAATAATATTGTCCAAAAATATTTCATAAAAAAATACAGTCAATTTTGTATTAAAATTATCAAAAATTTTCCATTTTGTTTCTTCTGCAATTTGCTATGGAAGAACAGTTCAAAAACAAAATAATGAAACAATTTTTTTATTGTAAATTTGACGTACTAATTTCGGATGGATTTTCAGAAAGAAAATTAAGCCCTTTGCAAATAAGTGCGGTTTTTTGGTTATAGTCTTCGATTCTTTTTTTGAGTTTTCATATGTTGTAGATTTAAACAAATGGTTTAAGCAAAGCTTTAGGAGTTTAAAATTTTTTTTTTTATTTTTTCAAAGCCAAAAATCTTGTAATCTAGAACGGAAATCTGCAACGCTGCTCGTGACAGCTATTAGGCCGATATCATTTTCCATGTTTAATGCGTAAACATACGTATCTTAATAAAAATTTCAATAGTTTATAAGAATCAAAAGCGTTTTATTTCACATTTAAATTGAAGCCTCCAATAGAATTGCTTTTTAGTGCAAGCTAACGTCGACTTTTATAAATCAACTCAGCTGTATGCTTATGATATGGGGTTTCTTCACTTGCGTGTTTAAAAGTTTTAAGGATTTTTAGTATTGGCTACGCCAAATTTCTTTGTTAGATACATTCATCATTGCATTCATGTTTTATAAATTTACACTTTAATTTTTATAAACCATAATTTTAATAATTTAGGAAATCGAACACTATGAGCAAAAAATCGCTGTACACAAAAACAGAAGTAGTAAACTGCCTATATCGCAAGGAATGACTTCATCCCCGATACAAAGTATGCAGCCAGTAGAATGCACTGACTGAATCGAGAATAAGAATTATATTTGTTATCATTTTACCATATTGTACATATATACAAATTTGCATTAAAAATATAAATATATAAAAAAAATGTACAAGGTAAAATTGTTTATAATAATTCTTTGATATATTTTCTCAAATTTTTTCCATTTCATTTCACTATCGAAATGAATGCTTGCAGTCGGGTCAAAAGTATGCAAATAGCTATTTTCTTAACATAAGCTACTAACCTGATGCTGGGACTCTCCATAAGAGTTCGACTGCGCCCCTTGATATTGACGGATATTTCGTTGTGGCATTGGTTTTCCAGTTCCCACATTTGAATCACCGTTTTGCTTTGAACCTCCTCCCATATTGGACTGGTGCCTGTATTGTGACGGTCTGTGTTAAAAATTTTAAGCAATAAAATATGCTACGCCATCGATCTCACAAAACTTCACATAAGAAATTAAAAATTAAAAACATACCCATGCGACATCGATGTATAATTTTGATTATTCACATACGACGGTTGATTTTGCATCGGCATCGATTGGTAACTGTTGCTCTTAACATTATGTTGCCCACTGCTGCTGCTACCGCTAATTGGGTTACCACCGCTTCCTTGTGATATCGTGCCACCACTACCACCACCTCCACCGCTGTTAGGCGGCGGAGTATTGCGCACCAGTTTATTATTTTGGGTCATCGATTTACGCTTCATTACCGAAGCGTATTTGTTATCCTGACCCATGTTAGCACTCTGCGGCACTGAACTCTTCATGCCGCCCATGGGAGCTGACGATTGCGTAGAGTTCGTTTGGCCCATTGCCACAGGCGGTGGCGCAGCATTCATAACGCGTTCAGGGCGTTCATTTATTTCGCGTTCACGCTGCGCATGTGGCGATGGACCTGAAGATGCCGCAGACATAGTACTAGATGCCATGGCAACTGGTGGTGGTGGTCCAGTAATGTTACGCTGTGGTTTGCTTATATAGCGTTCAGGCACTTCACGCACCTCACGCAATTCACGCTCACGCTCACGTTCGCGTTCCCGCTCTTTTTCTCGTTCGCGTTCACTACGTTCACGTTCTCGTTCACGTTCTTTTTCACGTTCACGGTCCTTTTCACGCTCGCGATCACGATCACGTTCTCGTTCACGTTCTTGTTCGCGTTCCATCTCAGCTGAAGGACGTTCGACTGCGGCATACATAGCTTCTTCATCACCATTTTCTAAATCCAGTCGCTCTCTGCAGGCAGGATTGTTCTCAATTTCAGCGGCAAGCTTTTCGGCCTTCATTTCAGCCTCTTTAAACTCATCTGAGTCCTTTTTATCTAATTGTACAGTATAGTCCGAAAGTGAATCATCGAATGTAGACTGCACACCGAATGAATTCTTATTTTTTTCGAACATCTCATTGGGATCCCAACCGTTAGACGCACCATCTAATTCGATATCAACGTCACCATTCATACCTGAGGGATCCCACGGTTCGAGCTCTTTCTCATCAAATCGTGTACCTATAAGGCAATCATTAAATTCTACTTTAGAGATATTTTAAATTTATTAGTAAACTCGAGTCACATATGTAGATTTAATTACAATTTTTACTCACCATTACACTTTTCAGAAATAGCTGCATCCGTTTGAAAAGAAGAACCAACTGTTGCATATTGTGAATCAAAATCTTTTGCCGAAATGCTGACGACATTGTCATATGGGAAAATCATATAATTGGGTACACTTTTACCCTCATCGGGTGCATTTTTACTTGTTTTAATACAAAATGGCAACTCTAAGGCAACATCAAAATTCTGCGAAAAGGTACGAAAAACACCTTCATAAATATTTCCTGAACGTAAACGAACTTGAACGACATTGCCAACGAGTGCAGTAGCTGCATGCATAAAATACGTGTTATTATAGACACCCTGTGCTGTCGGACGTCCTTTGGGTTGTCTGTTATCAGTCGTAAATCTGAAGAGTAGAAAAATACAAGTAAATATTAAGTTTCTTTTTATGATTTTTAAAATAAAAAGGGGGAAAACGGAATTGAAATTTTGTCCACATACATAAATATACATATATATTTCATTGTCAGTACCATATTTCAATGCAAATTGAATTTTTTAATGATAATGCAACTTATATTTTAGTAACAGAATTTCAACGCCAAGTTTTTTTGTAAAATAGAATTTCTATATCATTATTTGTGAATTTTTCAATTATTTCATTATCGCTATGTACTACGTTTCTATACTAATTGGATTTACAGTTCACAATCAGTACTTATTTATTGACATTTTAGCAAAAGTACTGCGCGAACCATGGAACAAAGAAAACTTTTAAATCATATATTGTAAAGAAAAAGTTAGGCGCTTGATTGCGGTTCGGTATTGCCGTCAAAGCATAAATCACTTCAATTTTAATAAGACAAAGAAATTTGACGTAAAATAAAACAAAAATAATTTGCGCCAAGTGAAAACAAGTCACAAAACATAGCCACAGCTCAGTCAATATTCCAAGAAGCAAGGCAAGTGGAATGAACTTACAAGCGATGGTACGTACGATGCGATGGTTGCGAGACGAATTATATAACAAAAATATGTATGAGCAACAGCACTGCTTGATGCTATTTACACTAACTAAGGTTGGATATCTCTCTTCGCTGTAACAAAGTGACCCAAATTAGCAAATTAGCTGAATAATGCAAGGGTAAGAATGGGAACAAATTGCGTTGAAATAAAAAACAACAACACGAACAGTAGAAAAACAGAACAACACTTTGTAAACTTGGCATAAACAAATTTTATTAAAAATGCATAACTAAGTAAAACAATCAAGTGGTCAAGAGTAAACAAAAAAACTGCAAGTTGAGCATATAAATATTATTATTTATATTTTAACTTTCGCAGAGGAGAAACCAGGGGGATTGTATTTCAGTTTGCTTTATAATAATGTATGGCAAATAAACAATTGTGGAAGTTCTGTTGATCATTTTTTGTGGATGGTAAACTAAAAAAAACGTCTAAAGGTCCGTCGTAAGCTAGAACAGTAGATATTTTAATGAGCCGATGCGCAGAAGGGCCAAATTCACAATGTCTTGGCACAAATTATTAAGATATGATTTTTTGGTAAACTATTATGCCGATTTGATTTACAGTAAAGGTATTATTCTGTTCGTATTACTCAAAATATTAACAGAGGGACTTAAAAGTTTAAAATTTTTGTTTATAAACTGTACAGTGGGCAAAACAATTAATATTTCTCCAACATCTCTGAAAATAATTTATTTATTCTAATGAAATTTTGTGTAAATCAGTTCGTGCGATATATTTAATTAAATATTTTACTATGGCTAGACAACAAAAAATCAAATTGTTTAGATTAGAGCTTTTCTTCAAAGCAAACAAACAAACCAACGGTCGAACATCGACACCGATACACATAATGGAAAGGTAACAAAACTATTGTCATTATTGATTTGATAAAAGCTACGCTTCCATCGACATTTTTACCAAAGGTATTAAAAATTTTCAAACGACTTTGCTTGGATCACAACAAAATTACAAACGCACATCTTTTACTTGGAAATCCTGCCATTGATTGTACGTTTTGTGGCACTTGCCATTATTCGTAAATCACATTCTCAATGACTAACACTACAATAATGGTAACAAATCTTCCTTGCATACATCAATTTTACAAAGTAGCTCACTTCATAAACTTGTTATTCCTACATTTTAGTACATATACGATATGTAAATGGAAATTACATCCATGTGCAGTGTTGAAACTTATAAACAATTGTAATTATTTGCTGTTTACAGCCTCAGAATTAATTTAGGTATTCATGCAAATGCATAAAAATCTATTTAACCGTACATATAAATGCAATTTTTTCACATGAAATATAACTTGTTATTACTTAAGCGTATGGTAGGATTTGAACGAGTTTGCATGAATACCCTCAATGCTTAAAATTAGTGATAAGCTGGAGAAAACAAATTAAAATTGAAACCAAAACTATTACTAAGGGACGATTTCGAATCTACGTTCCAACTTCTTTTTTCTATTACTTTTAGTGCACTGATAACAACTGAGCATTATTTCCAAAGAAATTCGACCATATTAAATAACATTAGTAACAAAGTGTGACATGGGGGAGTAGTTAATCTAAAGGATTCGTTACGCGGGATCGATATAATAAATACACTTTTTATGGCCATTTAAATTTTTACGTGTGATTGAAACTCGTGCTAAAATTCAGTATGTTCATGGAAAATCATTGCACATTTTTGCTCTGTCATTGTGTGCCGAATTGTTTGTTCAATTTTTACTAGAACTAATTACTACTTTTTATAAACATATTGAAAATATCTAATACGTTAAGAAGAAAGCTCGGAGTTATACCTTAAACACATCATCGTCATCATCATTGATTGAACATGGGTTTGGTAAGTTAATATCGTATGGTGGGCGCTAAGGTACCTCAGGTTCCTGGAAACTTTTTAAAAAAACGGCGATAGGGAAACATGACACCATATTGTGACGCCTGATATCTCACTCGAGGTAAAAGTATAAAAATGAATATACTATCGCTATTGTTTTTTGCTCTAAATGTTTCAGTTTTTCTTACAAACTTATTCGTAAAGCTTACAGTAACCAATATTATTACATTATAATTTCTTCTGCTCGGCCACCGTACACAAAATTCGAAACATTGAGAAAACGAAGTAGGTTCCTCGTTTCAAGTTGTCAATTGAGTGGATGGACAGGGCTCATTTAATTGTGTCGATAGACGCCACAAAGTTCTTGTCGTTTTTGTTGCACAAAAAAACGAAAAAACAACAAACTGATTGCAATGTAAAATATATAAAACTGCGCCATAAAGTGTACAAAATGTTTGTTTACAGAATACAAATTGCGACTGTTATTAATTGCTATTTTTTCTAAATAAATTATATCAATTTAATTTAAGGCTGAATTAAGTTAATACATAAGTTATTCGTTGTGTAAGGACAAACAATTTTTAAATTACACTTCCCCTCCAGTTGGTATCAATGTTCCTCCACCATTTTTGCACAGTTTAGTAAACCTTAGTCTGAAGTTTGACAGATAAATCAATAAAATTATTTTTCGAGTAAGCATATTTCTGTAAAAACTTTGGTTTAAATTTTACTCTTACTAAGATATTTATTCTGGTGTGAGCCTAAGTAACCTAACTTGTGTTACAATAGATTTGAAATGCATTTTTTTTTTGCGAATTTTTTTTGAGAAATGCCTAATGCGCTACTGAGGGCAGTATTGTACTTGTATGTTCATTAAATTCATGTCAGTCACCTTTTCTTGCAAACACATTTAACTCTGTGTTCATTTTCGTTTCTAATGTATGGCTTATTGTTCCTTGATGATAAAAGTTTAAGCACCAAGAAAAATCTTTCGCATGAGGTACATATCCGTTGGTAGAAAAAATTAAATTCTTATATCCCAACATTTTGACATTGATAGTAGGAAATAAAACCTCAAATCCCGGGATTCTATAATCCTGGTAACAAGAGCTGACAATATTTTGTGATCGTATATGGATTGTTTAGTGTTGAACATTTTGAAAAATCAATATGGGTTCAATTAAATTATCTTTCACTCAAAAATCAGCACAACGTTAGCAACATAAACCGTTCGTTTGGATACTTTCCGTTGTAAAAATCCGATTATTCCAAAAGCGGATTAAGGATCTGAATAATCTTTATATTGATATAATTTAGTAGACAGATGATTAGCGTCCTTATGTGGGAAAACCAGATATTAGCAGAGTTCTATTGAACTTAATGATTGATTTCGGTACTAAAGAAACTAACTAAGGTTTTTCGCCAGTAAGAAATGCCAAGTACATATCAATATTTTAATTTATCTTACAAGAGTATTAATCCTAAGCAAAATCCATTACGGTCTCTTTTTATGTGGTAGTGCCCCGAAATCAACACTGAATATCGTTAGAGTAATGTATCATCAAAGCATCAGAAATAGCCTATTCGCTCTACGCAGTACTCCGATAAAAAACCTACTTGCTGAAGCAGGACTTCCTTCACTCGAAGAATACGTTTACGAATGCAGATCAAAACTTTTACCTAAACTTCTCTACCAGAACAAATCAATAATAGATGAAGAAACTCGCAAACTATATACTTCTAAAAGAAAATGGAGATCATCACCAGCAATTTTAAACTCACTTAAACTAGCAAATGACCACAATATAGAAATCAACTTCCACAAACTAAGCATCGTAGATCCACCAGGCCGCAATTTCGCTAAGTTTTGTGACATCTCTTTGTCAAAATTCAAAAAACTGAACACACCCGACTTACTATTTAAACAACTATTCACTGAAAAATACCTCGATCTAAGAAACGCAGGATGGTCATTCTTATATACAGACGGCTCAAAAATAAACAACGTTTGCACGTCATCGGCAGTAACCGATCACAGTGGAAATTCAGTTTCTTTAAAATTACTTCCATGCTTTTCTTCTGTCTTCGCAGCTGAAGCTCTAGCCATTTATAATGCCTTGATTTATGCAACTCAAACTCGGCTTAAAACAGTAGTTTGCTCTGACAGCCTTTCTACAGTTCTAGCAATTATGAACACCTCTAGCAACAAGTGGCTCATCATAAACCGTATTAGAAATATTCTTTACTGTAACAAACCATCTTTACAAGTTCTTTGGATACCAGGTCATGTAAATATTGACGGTAATCATCACGCCGACTCTGCCGCAAAGTATGCATGCAATGCACCGATTACTATGGATAGTACAGTGGAAAAATTAGACATGAAGAAACACATTACAAATAACTTATTAAAATTTAGAACTACGTCGTGGCATAGTTACAATCACCATCACTACACATATATCAACAGGAATTACAACCCCCCAAAATATCCTCATAATTTAAACAAAGCTAAAATCAAAATATTCTCAAGACTCAGATTGGGACACACTTTAGCAACGCACCTCTACATATTTGAAAAAAAACCGCTCCCCTCCTGTTCAACATGTGGTACAAACCTTTCTCTAACTCACATACTCAATGACTGTCCTGACCACTCAACATGCAGAAAGATGATTTTTGGTTCGACCATACCTGTAGATTCGCTGAAACAACCTTCAACAGACAATATCGAGAAAATATTCGAATTTATAAAATCTACTAAACTAATTATATAGTTTTCGTTATACTAATTTTATTTTTACTCTCAACTTTCACTTATTTTTTTGTATCTAGAGCTGATGGTCTTAGCAGCCAATGCTCCTTTCCTTGTTAGTTTTTATAATTTATTTGGAAGCTAATAAATAATAATAATAATAGATATTCTCTTAACTTTCATTACGTGTTTTCCACCCCTTAAGACAAGCCAACTGGGCAATTGCACCCATTAATGAAACATATGCTGTTATTGTTAACTGAAGTAAAACGATTTCTTAAAAGTGGCGCAAGAAGATAAATCTATAGCTACGCTGTCAACATCTCTAAAATGGAATCAAACAGTGAAAATTGTCACCAACCTTGAAACGCCACTGAGGCGATTTTTCCGCTTGCTATTGCTGTTCATGTTACTCTTCTGGAACTGCTTGTTTTCTTCTGTTTATTTCTTGTTAGAGCTTATTAATGCTGCTAATGATGATGATGATGATGATGATTTTGCTCCGCACTAATTCACGTGCGTTTTGTAAATCGCCAAATTTTCCCCGATTTTCTTTTTACTCAAAAAAACTTTTATATCGATTTGCAAAAACAAAGATTCTATGATAAGAGCTTGCCGACTTCCGCAAGTTCCGTATGGCAGGCAACCTTGGTGATGAAAACCAACCAGGTGGACCTGTTCTACGAAAAATTCACGGTCCACTGTGCACTGCGCTGATATTTCCTTCGATTTCCTGTTTCTGCCCGCTCCTTTTTTGTGAACAATGTGAAAATCTTCGATTTTAATACAAAAATTATTTGGAATTTTCAAAAGAAAAATGCAAAATTCTCAAATTCTTGACTTTTTTTTGTTTTTGATTTTGTTCGTAGACAATTTTTGCAAAATCTTCTGCTGAAGCAATAAAATTTTTAACTTTTTACTTTTCCCTTTGTTCTTATGTTCAGCTTTTGCTTTTCCTTTTTCGTGCTGCTGATTTTCACTTTTTTTCTTTCTTTCGTGCAAGTTTCTATTGCGTTTTTTGCTTTGCACTTCGCTCCGCTGCTGCGTTATAAATTTTCTTCATTCAATATCGCTTTTTCACTTCGGTGCAAATTTTCGATTTTTTTTCTTCTTGTAATTTTGTACGCACTATAGCAAACTTTTGCTGTTTTTTATGTATCGCTACTTGCGTGGCGGTTCGCGCGCTGTTTCATGAGATTTTTTCTCCGGAGTTTGTTAATAACAAATTTTTAATTAAAATTTTTCTTGCTGTTAAATTCGCTTTTCTGCTGCTCTGCAGTGGATCTGTCACCAATCGCACTGCTTTATCGTGCAGTCATTGGCTTTTCCTCTTTGGGCTTTGGTCTTTTCTGTCTTGACCTAAAAAACTATAGTTGTTGGCCACGCGTTGGCAGTTGTTTGGCAGTTTGCAGAAATGTCAAAGTGACATTGTTTTTCAACTACCTTATCGACACCTTACAGGAGAAATAGATGAGCGAAAAAATATTTTAATTGTTGAAATTATGTTGACCGAAACGGTGTTCGTGAATTAAATAAATGTGCAAATCGGTAGAAGGGGATATATTCCCTCACTAGTCAGAAACATCTAGCCTTTTTCAGTCTCATTTTTTGCAGCCTGTTATCCTTTCATCAATTACATAGAATATATGCAATGCATGCTTAGACGTCCAATAGGCTTTTTCTAATAAGGACAGCTCACATGTTCCCATATGTTGTGCAGCATGGCTTGACAGCATATTGTAATGCACTCACATTTTACAGCTTATCGTCCAACATTATTTGCAGTAAAAATTTGAAGCGTCCACATAATGAGATTTTTGTTGTTGTTGCTGTTCCAAAATTTTAACAAAAATTCATGAATTAATTACTATGTCTTACACTGGTTGGACAAGCTAGTAAAAAAGAAATCAAAAAATTTCGAACTCTTTACAACTAAAAGTCAAACGTTTGTTTCAAACGTTCATATGATCAGACATTGATGTTGTCAAACCACGGATCATGTGAACTGCTTTATTATCTATGCTGCTTTGACTAGTTGTCTTACGGCAGTGCTGCCAAGTTTTATTTACGAACAAAATCACGCAGTGATATGCGTTATTTTATCATTGGGATAAATACCTGTAATCGCTTCAAAAAAAACGAGGTGGCTACCTTCTTACTATACGCGAAGTCAAAGCGTAAATTCACGAACAAGACAAATGTTAAAGATTTACGAGTACGACAAAAGTTTGTTGTGTGCTTTATTTTAATCATGAAAAACACCAAATTATCTTTGCCTACTACATTTTGATTGGCTACCAACTTCTTGGTTTATCCAAAGTTAATTATTTGGTTAGTAATTGCGCCCCAATTAAGTTTTGAGGTCAATAGTCGCACAGCTATTTAGTTGTATGCATGCGCATGCGTTTGATTGCATTTGGACCGCGTAGTTACCATCCTAAAATAACAGATAGCTATCCATATTTTCAACAATTCACCAAAACATTGATGCCAGATCAGGTGAATCTTCTTCGTTTGAATTTGGGAAGTCAGAGCAGAATATTTAGGAAAATATTTTTTTTTCTAAATTGTTATGTATTCCTCAAATGATTGTTTTTTGCGCTATAAACTTGTAAATGTTAATAAAATAATTTTGAGAAGAAACTGCGAAACTTATGGGAAAATTGAGCTCTATCTATCTGGCAACGCTGCACCAAAATGTAAACAGCTTAAATCTGAAAAAGTTCGCTCATAATTAAGGACAAGGAAGCTGTTCAAAAAATCTTCGGTGTACATAATTGCATATTTCGCACTTATTGCCTAAGAAAAGAACATCAACGCTTGATGATATCCGCATCTGCATCGATTTGATTTGTATGCATTTGAATTTGCGTACCTTCGGCGAACATAGTGCATGCAGTTCGACCTCGGTCAACGCAACCCTCGATAAATGCAACTTCTCGATGTGCGCAACAAGTAGATTTCTTTCAATACAGAGTCAGTAAGTGCAACTTTTGAAACAAATTTTACATCGCTTTTTCCAACGTATTTTGTTTAAATTTTTATTTATATCATTTCCGTTAAGAAACCGTTACAATAGTAATTGTTGATATTTTATGTATACATACATGCATACGTATGCAGATATGTAATTGAATAAGACTTGATATTTTCGTTTCGATTACCTTGTAAAATCGGTGCGACAAAACTTTGTTAAATTGTCAATTAAACAGAAAATGGAGATTATACACAAATTAGAAGATGATATTTCAGTGTAAACCTTATGTGAACAATACTATGTACATAAATCAACAATATGCTGATTTAGTCGGAAGAAAATTACACTTAAAATGTTCATTAGCAACGCCGAAGCTGGTCCTGGGCACAGATTTCTTTAAAAACCGTCTACGAAATGTGAGTGTATGACAGTTTGGGTTCGGGCTTATATGACAGTTGATACCAGATTTTTGGGTCAACTTTTTGTTTGTAAAGATTACTGCTTGAAATGTTTGCTAAATGATTGAGGTCGAAGAGAGTAAATAGCATATATAGAGTTACTTTGTTGAATCCTAACCCAAACATGCGTTTCCATCCGTTTTATGTGTCAATTTCTCTAAAATGGTTAGCAACCCATGTTTGGGACATGATTCGACATGACAACCCTACATATTCCAACCAGATTCTTCAAGCTCAATCATTGGGCATACATTTCAAGCTGTTATCTTTATTAACAAAAATTTACCCAAGAAAACCGGTTGCAACCTATATTTGGTACAGGATTCAACAATGCATCCTTGCATATTCTATTTAGGCTCTTGGAGTAGTTTCATTTGGCATACATTTCAGGCTGTAATCTTAAACACTTTTAACTAAAATAACAAAATTGACCAAACATCGGTAATTTCCGGATATTGGGAAGGGCTTTGGCAAGGCAATCCTGCTTGGTTAGTTTACCTAAACGCTTCTGTATCTTTCTTGTACACCCCATCCTGTAATCTTATATACTCGACTTTTCTACAGCGGGCTCTCCGCCTATTAAAAAAATCTTGAATTATGCGTTCGAAGGGTTGGCGTAGAATTTGTAAAGTGAGCTCTTTTTCTTTTTGTACAGAAATTTGACGATTACAGTGTGTGACAAATAGGGTTTAAGAATAGAAATGCAGCTGAAGATATCCGATTCCTAGAAGACCATACGAGCCGTTAGCTCTGGGTTCAGCAAGGTCTTAAGTCGGCGCTGAATAGCGCCTGTTCAAATTAAATTTAAGATATCGTAGCAACTAAATGTGAGTGAAAGCTTTCGTATGAAAATATTTGCAAAATACAACAGATTTTCGAGTACCATGACACTTTACCCGATGCGCTGATTTTATCTAGATAAAATATCTGTCGTTTATACAACATCATACTTATAAATTGCTCATAAATATTTGACTCTACTTTTTATAATATGTGTATTTTGATTTTGTCTCTAATAATTTGAGATTTTTTTTTGGATAAATTCTTAGATACCCAAATTAAAAACCTAAAGAGCAATGTAACTTAATGGGAGAAAAATTAAGCAAAATTCACTTAACAACCTTCACGTGAAAATACCGTGAGTTAAGATAATATCAAATGCGTTTTAGGATATTGGGTTCCAATCAAAATATATACATATAAATGGTATATTTTTTAATATGCATTCACTATTTATTTTAGCATCCAATTTAGTGACAACGCCACAAATTCTAAGATAAAGTTCTTTAAACAAAGCCTGGTCTATATGAAACATAGGTGGCATTCCCATTAAAAGGATTGGAGGATTTTGGCTCCCAGCCTATGAGCGATTATGGTGCTGGGTTTTTTATGAGAGATTGTGTTTATAATTTGGAAGTTGTGATGTCTCGAAGTGTGGTCGAGGTCTTCTATTAAAGCTGCTAACTTTAAAATAGACATTTTGAAACTCTTTGTCTTTATCTTCAGGACAGCCTTGGGTGTTTACATCAACTTAATGCGGAAACATGATTGCGGCTAAAGTCTTTTTGAAAGAAATTCCTAGCACAACAAAATCAAAAGCAAATCTTGTGATAAGTATTGTGTTAACCTTAATACTCGTATATCTTTGTTTTACTAATGCCAAAATTTTCCACAAGAGAAAAGTTTTTTTGGCGATCGTCAGGCATTTTATAGCATAAGTTTGTGCAAAGTATCTTTTATCAGTCGTTGATATTTACACAACACCCAAACAATTCGTTGGATGCTACTTTATTTTAATGTTAATTCAAATACTTTAATTCTTTTGTGGTATCGTTTTTGGAAATGAAAAATACCTACTAAGCTTTAGTGTTGCTAAGATATTTAATTAAAAGACTTAACAAAAATTATTTGCACTCTTGCGTATTCCGATAACAGGGGTGATAACACACTATCATACAGTCTTATCACTGCTCAGCATCACACAATAGAAGTTCATCATTACTGTGTGACTCGTATACATATCTATATGAACTTGAATGTATCAGTATTTGTAACTCAAGATCTGTGCATCTTTTTACATATTTTAGAATAGGATTTTCAAATCTTTTGGCAGTTTATATTCGAATTGGCTACAGAACGTTTATACTATTCTCAATAGCCTCTAACTTTAAAATATTATTTTGACTACGTTTTTAAAAAAAGTGTTAAATTTTTGTGTAACTCTATGTTGATAACTGAAAATGGGAAATAAAAGGTTCATAGATAAAGGTAGATAAATTAATTTTTCTTCTGCATTTAGATAAAATATGGTGTGAAAAATTTAAGTAAAAAATATTAAAACAAAAACTTTGATTTATTGTTTAATATTAAAAAAATACATATAAAAATTAATCATAAGAAAGAAAAAATGGCCTGAGGACCATTAGCTAAAACTTAACTAAATAGATATGAAGAAAACTTAATACGTGTGGCACCCAGTGTATTGAAGCGTTGGAAAGGAAAGAAGTCCGGTTAAATTGTTGTATTAACTCTTTGATTGGAGCATTTTCGCCTATTTTTTGTTGTGGAAAAATAATAGGTCAAAAAAAATTGGTTTGCAAAACAAACAGATCATACTCGGAAGGAGAGCTCCTTCTAAGTAAAAAAATCATAATTAAGGAAATTTTACGGTGGCAAAAATTACATTATAGACGTTTTGGTATTCCCACTGTCTTATAATTTATTAATTTTAACAAAAAAATCATTGCTACGGTTTGCATTTTACGAAAAAAATTCGGTGCGGAAAAACTTTATTCAATTGAAGAGCACGACCATGGGATCGAAATAGCAGATGAACAAAGCATGCGAGTTTTGGAGTACGCTATTCCTATGTTTGCAGAAATCTGCAATTTCGCTCATGATTTTCACCTGTTAATTTTGTCTTCTTAAAAGTTGCAACGACATGTACTATACTTTTGCATTCGTCTTTAACCCAGAAATCTCACGGTGCGACACCGAGCTTTGCAAATTTTTCATTTCATTTCAAATAGAGAATTTCGAATCTTACCAGCTGCTACGTGAACTCTTTTCAGCCTTCTAGACTAAAATATCTGGCGCTGACGATCATCTACATATCTAGTCTCTGAAGCGAAGGTTTGATCTGTCTGTCTTTTCTTTTTGAGTTTAGCGATTGCTCAGACTCTCTTCACTGGAGTGCTTGCTGTCTTCCATTCCTTCGATGCGTTCGAGCAATTTAGCCAAAGAACTACCGACTTAATCAATCTCATTATAGAACTTGAAGACTTTTCGCTTAAGTCTTTTTCTTCTCGCATATACGACAAGATGTGCGAAGCATAATTTTCCACTCAAAAGACCTTAATGCCTGTTCCAGAATTCGGCTCTTTATTCTATAATCTATGCAGAACAAGTTAAGTCAATGATTCATAGAGATCTATCGGGAGAAGGGCTTAAAGTTCAGTTGTTTCAATAATCCAAAATTGTATTGACTGCCTAGGGTAGCCCTTCAAAGTATCACCAAAAAGATGGTAATATTGTATATCAACTTATCTACAATCTTTACAAAGGTTTCACAGGAAGTAAGCTAAATGACAGCGATTAAACAACGTAATTTTATTTCTATAACCGATTTATGTTCGGGCGAAAATGAATACAGCTAAAAATTTGAATTTCTATTAGCAAAAACATCATGAATATACGCCAATATTTTCACTCATAAAATTTCACTTCATATCAGTCGTTATTGCAAGATAAACGACGACTTATGTAAATTGTTTTTATTACTTAAGCGATAAACAAATCCAAATGTTCACAGAATGATAAACTTAATCGTACCAGTAGCCTCTTGTGAAAAGAAAAACAGTTGCAAAGTACCTAGATAATTTTAATTGTTTATTTAAAAAAAAAAAAATCTTCATAACATCATAAATGAAGCGATGGCGCTATAGGAGCTATAAATTACAATCTTACTAAATCTTTTGAATTTTATTATATAAAAGGGTGGTTCCAAGTGAAATGTATCTTCTAAGATACCTTGTTGGTAATTTAACTAAATGTTATTATCATTTAATGTTTTTTGTATAAATTTTCATTAAATAGATCCACCACATCTTTTGTCACGTTGTACCTTTGTGCATAGAAAGTTTCATTACAGTCCGTTGTAAAACTCTACAGATATGATATTCTAAAGCGGTTCTTCCATGAGAAGTGGCACGCCCATTTATCAAATATCGTCTGACGAGTTTTTTTATGATTTTGTACATTTGTGTAAAGTTTCGTTATATACCGTTGGATAGCTTACTAGTTATTATAACTTAAAGATTTTGCTGCTTCGGGAGCGGCTACGCTCATTTAACTAAACGACCATTTGATATGTCAAGTTTTGTTGCAATCTTTTGAATGAGCTTTGATCAAAATCGAATTGAAACTTTGTGTGCGATAGCTTTATCGAATTTCGAAAAATGTCAGAAAAAAATCGTTATTTGTTTGGAGAAGCTAAAATTTGGATTTTCATAAATGATGCCCAGGAGAAACAGCTTGATCGGGGCAGTGATTGTAAGCTTATATAAATCCATATTATCGATACTTTTAGCTGACCATTTTTTAAAATATTCTTAAAACACTTTTTTTTACCTCAAGATCAAAGCTTTGGTTATTACGAAACAATTCAAAAGAGTTGGAATGTCTCAGAAGACAGCATTTTTAAGTTACCCAATTATTAAACCAATATTTCAAGAGTCACAGCGACGTAATATACACAATGGAAATACCCAAAATCATTTTATAAAAAGTTGATTCATAAAGTTGTGACACATTTTTTACTTATATTGAAATCTATGTATTTATTCCCAAAGCTTTTTGGATTTTCTCAATAACAATAGAAATTATTCGAACAATCAATTCTTGAGTACTATCTATCATCATTTCACACAATTCATCACACGATCATCTAATTATCATGCCCGCGCATTCAAGGCAAATATTTGCGAATTTGTCTGTGGTATATCAGGTTTATTTTTGGATTAGAGCCTACTACCCGCGTTTCGAAGGCAATGTTTAAGTCGTCACATGTACGCGTAATTGATAACAACAACTTGGAGAAAAGTAAATGCGCTCGTACCTAACATGTGCCAGCTATATAAAATACAAGCGTCACCTAATGGTTTCTTGACAATTACTTGAGTCAAATTAGATTTGAAAGTTTAATTTGAGATTACAATTGGTAAAGCAAATATTTAATGAAGTTGGCAAATTTTCAAATATCACGTTCAATGTTTTTCTGTACAAAACATATGTTTTGTAATTTTAAATTGAGTGTTTATTTAATATTTATTATTGCAAAAAAGGCACGTATTTTGTATTGTAGATAGTTTCCATCTTAACCATTTGTCTAAAGACTAAATTTTTTCGGTATATTAAGCTAAATTTAAACATTTTTTCAACGGTTTTAATGTTTTTGAATTGTAAAGAAAGTCTCTCATGTTCAAATCTGTCCCACTTTAACTAATTCCATAGGCATCAGCAATTTCTTCGCTGTTTGAATTATAAGCTACTGCAGTGGCTGCTCTATATATCCGGCACTCTTCCATATTTTCACCAATGATTTTATGTCATCGACTTCTAAATAAATCAGTTCTTTTCCAGACAGCAACATTTTGCATTCATATTGAACTAAAAAGCACACAAGCACTCTGGAGGTTGAGCGAAAACGACAAGACGATTTTTTGTTTTCTCTGATCTTCTCAATATGACTGACGTAAAAATAACGAGATCCACAGCTTTATATATCGGCTCGACCAGATCGGTACAGATCATGTTTTCGATGTGGCGAATTGCATAGGGTTTTTGAAACTGTGCATGAAATATTTTAGCTCACTTGACCTCCAGACACTCTATTTCATCTTTTTAGAGTCGATGTTAGAGTATGATTCACGCATTTGGTTCAGAACTTGAAAATCCACATTGGAGTTGATGGATCGAGTTCAGCGACGTTGAATTTTACTAATAGGAGTAGCGTGCAGAGTATTCAATGGATTTAGCTCACCCTTGTTAAAAACCCCATATAAAAGGATTGACATAATAATAGTAATATATTTTTGAACTCAAAATGATCTCTTCAGAAACTTCATCAATGGCAGGGAATTCCACTGAAGTTAATGTTTTTGGAATTTTTAAAAAAATACTCAAAGAAACTAAAGATAATTTGTGAAAAAGAAAAATTTAACAAAAAAATTATTTGATTTTATGTTCGGCGCTATACCCATCCAGCACCATTAGTTAGGTACTCATATAAAATATAATCTTCTGTTTATTACTCCTATACCATATTTATATTGCTTCCATCTTAACTTTATCACATTAAACAAGTCGGCAGCAACATGTTCTAAATAATTATCACATATTTAATATTTATATTACTAGCTTTTAATATAGTAAACACTTTAACGCTTGTATTTAATATTTAATAACTGTGTTAATTGTATTTATTTGTTTTCATAAAACGGGTTAAATTGTTGTAGAGAGACGTAATCAGAGATATAGACTACTGAACAGGCTCAAATGTACATACAAATATACATATACACAATTTTTTGATCTTAAATTTTAACCGTCTATAATTAAGCCTAGTGACCGTACACACTTTTGATCAGAATGATATAAAATACACCATCATAAAATCAACGTGAGTTTTTTTATAAAAAAATACATTTTGACCATACTGACGAAAGCCTTATTATACAAACGGGACATTCCAGAGATCTGCCCAAAAATAAGCGCTGCAGTTTTAAGAACTCAAACTGAGAACGGGTGTTTCCGAACTTTTTTTTGAATTCAATATAGCGGCTTTATTATGGCGGCCGAAAGGCGGAGAAAAATCGAGTGTCCAGCAAAAAAATATTGTAAAAATAAAAATTCGCAAACGACCTGGTCGTATCTAGGCTCAAATTGTAGCTGATGGACGCCTCTAAAAATCTGGCATGGTAGGTTTATCAAAATCCAATATGGCGGATCCAATATGGCGAATCCAATATGGCGAGTCCAATATGGCGGGTCCAATATGGCGGTTGAGACTTCAATATGATAAACATCTTAAAAGTCAACCGATTTGCACCAAATTTGACATATGGTGGTCTTGGTGGTTACTGATCACGAAATTCATAATTGTAATTTTTGCGAACTACGTCCATTAAAAATTTTAATCAGAATGATACAAAGAATATTTCTCTTATAATAATAGAGTTTAGCTACTACAACTAATAGCATTCTTAGCTATTGAGCTTGAAGTTTTAATAAAAACAAGAAAAAATATCCTAGTTTCAATAAAATTCCAATTCAATTGCTTACGGTCATGTCGGAAGTTTAGCCTATGTCATCCTGAACCATATGAGCACTAGGCAATTTCTGTCAAAGTTTAGGAGTTATAGATCAAAGATCAGTGAATCTCATACAAATTAACCATATTTATGTACATATATTCAATTTGTGATGCTTCTTATCTTTCAAACTGTCCATAACTATAACTTGTGCCTATAAATGACGACATGAACAACATCATACTAAACTGCAGAGTACTTTACGTAAAAGATTATTGCCCAATAAAAGTGCCAAAAATAAAGAAGCTTCAATTGTTGTCTATTTTTAATTCACTCTCAATCTAACAAGTACCTATGCACTGTTTCAAAAGTAAATCCCCGATTTTCAATGGGCTTAAATCGTAACAAAAAAAAAAAGCGCCTAAATGTAAATGTTCTTCCCACAAACAAATCCAAACACTTAACGTATCATTAAATAATAGATATTATATGTTTGTACAATGTCGTCAACAACGGTTTGGCGAATTTTTTCCGCAGAATTAAGCTATAATTATATAATAGCGCTTATAGAAAGCTGCAAACTATAGGCAACAATGTTCATAGCTTGAGCTAGCAGCCAGTTACATTTCAAACGTAAGATCGATCAGTACGTTATGGGATTCTTTAGAAAGCGCACAATTTGGCTTACAAACGCAGCAGAGTCTGAATCAAATCAAAGTCATGACAATAACGAAATAAACTCATATACCAAACAAAATAAAGATATTGAAAGAGATGATTTGCAAAATACGAGCATTGCTGTATTAAGCAAAAGTAATAACCAATTAGTTTAATTGTACAATTTTAAGTGAAGACATCAATTATAATTTTGTGTTTATTTAAATTCTTCTATAGCTGCCAGCGAAGAGAAACCCATGAAAAATGGTGATCTTATAGAAAAATGTGAACTATCAAACAAATATACGCCACCAAAGGAGCCACATTGGTTGCTGCGCCGCATCTACATTTTGCAATGGATCAGGAGTTATGATCGTGAAACAGCAGCATCCGATTTAATTGCCGGTGTAACGCTTGGTATGACGATAATACCACAAAGTATAGCATATGCAGCATTGGCAGGACTCTCATCAGAATATGGTCTATACTCGGCGTTTATTGGTGAGTTAAATGTGAAAAAGTTATTCTTCATAACAGTTACTAATGATCGAAAAAAATAAAACTGATAGAATTTGGTTATAAAAGAAAAAATAATAAAAATTCACTAATTTTTTCGTATGAAAAATAAATGATTACAAAGGTCCACAAAAAAAATTCTTGCAGTTGAAAGATGGGATATGATACCGCACGGTTTTCGGTGTGCTGAAAACTAATCTGCGATCAGAATTGCTCGATCATATCAAGTTTTTGAGATAAAACAACATGTTTTTTTGAAGATATCTCAAATAACTGACATGATAGGGAAATTCTGTCCGCGGATTCATTTTCAGCACACCAAAAACCTTACGGTGTGGTAGCTCATTTTTCTATTTCAAAACTTTTTGCTGGACCTGCGTTATTATTGAGCGAAAAAAAAAAAATTACGTATAACTGTTATTTTTTATCGGAAAATCAAAAATTTTTCATTTGAAAAAAAAAAGTGAAAATCAATACATACCATTTCAGGTTCTATCATCTATGTCTTCTTTGGCACAATACCTCAAGTTTCGATTGGACCCACAAGTCTTATGTCGCTGTTAGTGCTGCAATTTTGTGCCGATAAGCCAGCACAATTTGTGGTGCTATTGGCTTTCTTAGCAGGACTGGTTGAATTACTAATGGGCGTATTGCAATTAGGTATGACATACATTGTATATATCTGAACTTCAATCGCAAATAATGTTGAATATTTTTGCTTGCAGGTTTCATTGTCAGTTTTATATCAAGTCCAGTTACAAAGGCCTTCACAACGGCTACCTCATTGATTATCTTTTTGGTGCAAATGAAGAATTTGCTGGGTTTTAAGCTAAAAGGCCTTACGTCCATAGCGGCTGTTTGGAATACCATTAAACTTGGAGATGCTAGCATGGGTATTATCTGCTTTACAGTGCTATTGGCTTTACGAGTGAGTTGATTTTACTGTAGTAAATATATTTGAAAGTAATTAAAATATTTTCGTTATTACTTTTAGCAACTTTCCCAGATAAAATTCAAAAATGACACCCCAGCTACGCGTCGTTTAAAGAAAATTTTATGGTACATCAGTAATTCACGCAATGCACTCGTTGTATTCTTTGCATCGCTATTCACATTTGTTTGGGTGCAGAAACATTCCATAGAGAGCGTACCCTTTGGTTTATCTGCTAAAGTTATTTCCGGCATGCCGTCAATAAGTCTACCACCATTTGTTTTTGAATATAACAATGCCACATATGTCTTTACTGATGTCGTTAGTGAACTGGGTGTTGGTATTTTTGTGGTACCCATTGTTGCTGTCCTGGCTAATGTGGCAATTGCGAAAGCTTTTGGTAAGTACGAAAACTACATTTCATGTGAAAGAACGAAATTTATAAAAATTGCTCTTATTTTGAAAAACATTTGGTATTGTAATAGTGCCAAGAAACAATTGCTCATAAAATGAGCTAAGACTTTGAGCTGAAAATACTTGTCTTAAATAAATAAATGAGTACGAAACTAAATAATTCATCAAAAATTTTTTATCAACAGTTAAGGACGGCAAGCTGGATGCTTCACAAGAGATGCTGACACTTGGTATTTGCAACATAGCTGGCTCCTTCTTTAGTGCCATGCCAACATGTGGTGCCTTTACACGTTCTGCTGTCAGTCAGGCCAGTGGTGTACGCACGCCAATGGCGGGTATTTTCACAGGTACGAGTGTTAAAAAAATCTTCAAAAAAAACGCATTTTATAATTCTTGATCCTTTAACATATTATTCAAAGGTTCTTTGGTGCTACTGGCGCTTAGTGTGTTAACACCATACTTCCAGTTCATTCCTAAGTCAACATTAGCAGCAGTGCTTATGGCAGCTGTATTGTTTATGGTAGGTCATATTAACAGTCCGTAGATATTGGGAATACATTTTTAATTGCGCTATTTTCATACATTTAGATTGATTTCTCGCCGATGAAAACTCTTTGGAAAACCAGCAAAAAGGATTTCTTCAGTTGGGGCGGCTGCTTATTAGTTTGTTTATTGGCCGGTGTTGAAAAGGGACTATTCTTTGGCATTATCATAAACATAGTTATCATTTTGTTACGTCTGGGTACTCCCAAAATTGAAGTTGATTTGAGAGAGGTACGTACAATATTAACATTAGCATGAAAAATAAGTTGCTTTTAGTATGGAAAAGTAGCTAAATATGGAATACCACTTTTTTATGGAATAATTACCCAATTATCAAAGATCTATGGAATGAAATCATCTAAAATATATTATCATTGCTAAAGGATTTTCGCTTCCAGTCCGTTTTATGTCTTCTAAGCTGCGCTATTCCTTATTTAGCACTCAAACCATATTATGTACCTAACACATATTTTGCATTTTGTTTCTTAAATTTGTTCATTATTAATCTTTTATTAATCATTTTTTTCATTTTTAATAGTGGGAGAGTCATCCCTATATTCTTATTGTACCACACTCTGACATCTACTATACGGGTGTCGACTATTTGCGCGCCAAAGTATGCTCCACATGCGCTCTTTACCATTATGACTTTCCGGTGGTTATCGATTGCAGACGCTTTACACAATTCGATTCGACATTTAGTGAAGCATTGCAATCACTCGCCAAGGAATTGAAGCAGAAAGATGTCATACTGATTCTACAGTTTGTTAGCTCAAAGTTACAGGAACAAATGTCCGTTCTACAAAATGTGCGCTTTTGCGATGAGATTCAGAGTACGGATATTTTTATGGAAAAAAATAAATCAACAATTGTGTTGACGTAATTGGAGAAGATTTAATTACGCTATCATTATTTTGGTTGTAAAAGCTGTTCATATAATAAAATACCTTAGACACTGTATCAGTATCTGACTCGGTTTGCTACTTTACGTATGCAGAGAACGTTTAAGAAAATTATTTATTTAGTTAAGTCATGGTATTGTAAATAATATTAATTTATAATCCAAGTAAATACGAGTAATTAGTAGGTATGTAAATAATAAACACAATAAAATTATTTTTGTTTTCGAATTACTGTACAATTGCGCTTGAGGCGAGGTCTTAATTTTGGGAAAACATTCTGCAACTAAGTGGGAGATTTTCCGTTTTTTCATACATATGTATTGTAATAAGAATCTAACTGTTTGCGCCGTTCGCAGGTTTGATCTAGGAAGCTGAAATTCTGAGAGATTTTCTTCAAACTCCTTTCTATAATGAAAGACTCTGTGCGACACAAACACTAGGAATAATTTGGAAAACAAGAACTAAGAAAATTTCAATAAGTGGGCGTGTAGCATCTCCATATTACTTATACTTACAATTAAAAAAATGAATGATGCAAAAGAACATAATCACTTAGGCCTTGTAAACTTAAAAGGTACATACTTTCAAGGCAGTGTAGGGCATTTAAGTTTCGGCCAAGATAGCACCAATTACTATTTATTGTACTTTATTTTTCGTTGTGTTTGCAAAATTTAAAAACCAAATTTTATTAAGTTTATATTTTGTTTTATTCATTTTAAATTAATAAATTATAAATTATAGAAAAAGTATAATAATTCCGTATAACAATTGTTGTTTAATATTTTTTCACTTTTTTTCAATATATTTGAAATAACAAATTAATGTACATATACATATACGCGGCATATATGTATGTAAGTATGTGTAAGTATGTATATGTGTATGTATGTATGCTTATAAAGTATGTATGTAGGATTAAGTATAAGTGTCGGTATGTGTATTATAGTGATGTATGTATGTGTGTGTGCAAGTGTCTGCGTAGTTTTTATCTCAGGCTGAAATTAAAAAATTTTTCTGTTTTTCACATATTTTCATTTAAATAAATGCAATTAACTAAATTGTACAATATTTGTTGTTTGTGTTTATTTATTTTGTTGTTCAAT
The DNA here is from genome assembly GCA_963680825.1 of Meiosimyza decipiens. Classification (NCBI taxonomy): domain Eukaryota; kingdom Metazoa; phylum Arthropoda; class Insecta; order Diptera; family Lauxaniidae; genus Meiosimyza; species Meiosimyza decipiens. Next base: position 7,532,090 of record OY804259.1, on the reverse strand, counting down.
TATTAAATCGCATAATTATATAATTAGTTAATAGGTTTTTTTAGTTTTTATTAATTTTGTTTCGTTTAATGGAAAATTATTAGAAATAGTTTTACGTGGGGAAAGAGTAGATTTTTTTTTTTGAAACAACTTTTTAATTTGCTGTCTGTTTTTATTGTTGGTATGCATGTATTGATTTTTTTTTTTTTTTTTTTTGTTGTGTGGTTTTAACTAATTTTAACTATTTTCATTCTTTTCTTTATATTATTGATATAATTTTTTTTTTTAGTTTTTTAAGTTGCTTACTAAATTTGATGGCATTTTTTGTTTTGTCTTCATTATTTATGTCTGTATGTATGTATAGATATAAGAATGTTTCTTGTTTGTGAAATAATTATTTTCATAAATTTACGTAATGTTTTTGTTTTTTTATATATATATATATAAAATGATAAATCCAGCTTATCAGGAAATTTTCGAACTCGAATACTTAGAAGTTGTGGAAAACTCCAAAAATTTTTCAACTCGAAAGTTTTCTTGGGAGTGGTGTTGTCGTTATGTATATATATATATATATATATATATATATATATATATATTATGGTGTGCCATTTTTGAGCAACTTTATTTTTTCAACTAAAAAACAGGCTTAAAACTTTCAGAAAGGTGAAAAATGAAGCCTCTAAAAATTTGAGCTCTAAATATTAACATTTAGAGGTGCCTGTTTCTAACTTTCCATTTTCCATATAAATTTCATGGAAAAAAAATGATTTTTGTTTCTTATTGTTGTAGCTTAACATGAGAGCATTGGAGAAATGAACTGAAACATTATTTTAGTAGGAAATTGAACGCTCTACACAAAAAAAAAAAAAAAAAAAAAATAAAATTTAGTTTATAATTTTACAGAGCCCAATGCATAATTACTTTTGTTTAACAGTTAATCAAATAATAAAATAATATAATTTTTTTTTGTAGAGCGTTCAATTTCCTACTAAAATAATGTTTCAGTTCATTTCTACAATGCAAGCTACAACAATAAGAAAAAAAAATCATTTTTTTTCCATGTAATTTATATGGAAAATGGAAAGTTAGAAACAGGCACCTCTAAATGTTAATATTTAGAGCTCAAATTTTTGGAGGCTTCCTTTTTCACCTTTCTGAAAGTTTTAAGCCTGTTTTTTAGTTGAAAAAATAAAATTGCTCAAAAACGGCACACCCTAATATATATATATATATTTTAAAAAATTATTATGTAAATTTAAAAAAAATATAATATTAAATATGTATTTTGTTATGTTGTTGTGGTTTTTGTAATGGAAATTATTTATAATATACATATTCGAACAATGTTTAATTGTTTGTGTATGTGTGTCTTATAGAGTGTTTCAAATGGATATATATTGAAAATATCAAGTTGCTTTCAACGCTCTTTATAAATACCTTTTGATTATTACAAGAAAACCATTAAAGCAATTTTTCAAAAAAAAAATATATATCCCAAGAAATCTGCCGTATTCAAATATAAAAGCGAAGCGGTCGAAAAAAATCACCTTCACCGATGAAGCACATTTTCATCTGAATGACTTCGTGAATAAACAAAATTTGGGGCTCAGAAAATCCTCACACAATCCATGACGAGCAACGGTCTGGTGCGGATTTCGCTCAGGCGACGTGATTGGGCCTTACTTTTTTGAAAATGAGACCAATATTGTAGTCACTGTGAAAGGCATTCGTTACTGAACCGCATGGAACTGGACGACATGTGGTTTCAGCAGAAGGGCGAAAACAGGCACGCCGCGCATGAAACAATAAATTTATTGCAGCAATGAGTTCCAGGCCAAATCATCCATGAAATTCTGATGTCAACTTGCCACCAAGATCATGCGATTTAATGCTAAGCGATTTTTTTCTTTGAGGTTTTGTAAAATCTCGGAGTTATGTGAATAAACCAGAAACAGTTGCTGAGCTCAAGGTCGAGATCTCGCATCGAGTCATCGGTGAGACACAGCCACATCTTTGTGATGTTTCCAGCATATAATTTTTGGCAATTTTCATTTTGTTATTTTATTTGAATAACTAAATGGAATTAAAAATGTTGAGAGCAACTTAACATTCAGCAACTATTTTTTTTCTCCATGTAGGTAATGAATGCGTTATTTTGTTTTTCACAGTGTTTGAATATAATTATTTTTCTTTTGTTTTTAAAGTAAAGTTTTCACATTTTGCTATAGTTTTGTTTTGTTTTCATATTTAGATATATATGTTTTTTTATTATTTATTTTGTATTTGGTTTTTTTAAAGCAAGAGGTACACAATATGTTTGGTTGTTGTTGTTGTTGTTTATAAATATAATTAATATTAATATATGTAAGGTAAATGCTCTGTTTTTTCTAAATTTTTTTGTTTTTTATTTACTTATTTGTTTTAGGAAACGTGTTTATTCTCGAAGAAGGAAAGCGATATTGTATGATTTTTTTGTTTTTTGTTTTTAAATATTTGCGAGTTTAGCTAACTGTACAATTTTTATATTCAGATTTTGAATACAATATATATAAAAGATTTAAAGAGTTATTTTTTGTAAGCAAACAAAATTTTGTATTTTTAAAATAATCGAAATATTTTTGTTTTGGAATTTGTAAAATAAAGTTGTTCTTGTTTTTTAAGTTAAAAATTGAAAAAAAAAATAAATTAGAGCTGACATTAATTATATTTAAGAGGTTGTTCTTCAGAAAGTTTATATGTTTATATAATAAAATAAATAAAAATGATTAATAATGTCCTTTATAAGTGGGTATCGTAAATCAATGCGGACTGCGTATCGTATAGTACATACATACATGTGTACATACGCTGCGTATGCCGAATCGGTATTCGGTTTTCCAATTTTGACACAAGCCAACAGAACAACGAGCAATATATGCTCGTGAAAAAGTAACGAGCTGCGTTTCAACCAATACGAAAATGCAAAGAATTTATTTTTGACAAGGTGTGGCAATAGGTAGCCAAACGTATTCTACTTGTCAAACCCTTTTATATAATACCCATGTATAGGGAATTGTCAAGGTAAACCGCCATTTTGGAATGTCCGTTATATAGGATTAAGTATGATATCACATAGGTTATTGTATTTTACTCGCCAGCCACATTCATTTGATACCGTCGTTGTAAAGAGTCACCATTTTGTATTTCCAATGACGTCACGTAGTTATCGTATTCTACACGTCAAACACTTTTATTTGATACCCATTTAAATATGGTTGTGAAGAAAGTGTAAACGTCCATTTTGAGGCCTCCACCATATTGAATTGAGAATGACGTAACGTAGCTTATCGTATTCTAAACGCAAAGCCTTCTCATTTCATTCCTATTTCAACAAGGGAGTAATGAACAAAATGCGTTATCTTGGAGCGTCCGCCGTGTTTTATTTAAGAATTTGGTCAAATTTCGGCCCAGTTTTGCTTCAACGAATGAATATAGAAACAGATATCTTCGTATTTCGTTATAGCTGCTTACAAATATCTTTCAATATAGTATTTAAGAAAAAAAAGAATGGTATTCAAGCGTTATTTTTTTTTTCCTCTCTGGGAGGTACTACAAAAACAAAAAGCTTTGAGTTGAATTTCATAACGATTGCTGCGATAGTTCAACAAGGCCAACGTTCACAATTTATGTACTACGCCTGCTCATGAACTCCCATCCAAAAAAAAAATCCACTACAAAAACTTTCTTTTGTTTTCATAGATCAGAAATCATCAAAAATAGTTATTTTAACTTAAGAAAATAAAAGTTATAAAAAAAAATTACAGTAGTTAAAAAAATCTAACTGGGAAAAATATTAAGTTATGCCAGTGTCCAGTTTGAAAAAGATATAGTGTTTTTATCAAAAAAAAAAAAAAAAACCTATTTATGTAACGAAGCAATAAAAGCTCTTAGCAGACGTTGCGAATTCATGGTAGCAGGTTCATTTTGAATGCGCTCCTAGTGCAAATGAGTGATTATAGCTTAAAGCTCTCTAACATAACTGCAAAATGTAATCGTATTCGTTTGGCTTGACACTGTTTTAAGCGTAAAGTGCTAAACACAATAGATGCAAGATGCGAGTGCGACAAAAAGAAAGCTTTTCGATCGCATCGGGTTTTTAAGCTTTTTTTAACTTGCATTAAAACACGATGAAGCAGTTGCGAGAACAGCTGTTTGTCAATTTCAAACTGAAAGAAAATTATTTTTTTATATATATCAGTGCAAATTGTTTTTTCTTGCTTTCAAAAAAAAAAACACTCAAGCACATGATCGTTTCGAGTGCACTCATGCAGATCTCTATTAAGCAAAAATAAATTTGCACTCCTTTATTTGATTTGTGGTGCTTGTGCACAAAAGCTTGATGAACTCGCAACGTAGAGAGTGGCTTGATGCTCATTTCGCGTGCACTCTTGCAGAACTCTATTGCAAGGCCAATTTGGTAAGCAAAAAATTTTGAAATATCTAGATATCATAATAGATTTTATACGACTTTCAGTCAAACTTAACAAGACTTCTGGCAGATGTCTACCATCTGAAACACCATCCAATGGTATAATTTGCAATTCAATTCAAGCTTAAATTAACTTTAAGAAACTAAGCGAAATACAATATCCTTAAGACTTATTCAACGACTTATTTATAATTTTTAAAAATTAATAATTATTTTGCAATTTTATTTAAGTGTTTACAGTCAATTTTAAAAATAAGAAAATGAAATATTTCTAGCCTTAACAGTAATGTTTTACTTGCATTAACTGAATGACGTTTTTAAAGTAAATGAATTTAGCCAAAGTTCTAGTATCAGGAATACAGTTACGACTAGAAATGGAGAACTTAATCGCAACTCGGACAAGATTCAAAATATTATTACAAATTTTGAATAAAAGTTAATTTTATATTATTTATTGCTTTCAAGGAATCATAGCTGATTTTCATTATTTCAAAAATAAAATAAATTCTTGTTATCTTATAGAAACTATGTAGCATAAATTATCTTTTTAATTCTACAACAACTAACATAAGGCCCACCGTAAGGTATACGAAACTCAACAGAATTCATGCGCTTAACTTACAATTAATTACTCGTATCTGCTAAAAAGTTTGTCTAACATTTCTTGATTGCTTTATTGCTCGGTGGTATTAAAAAATATTGTTGTATATCATGCAGATTATGGACTCTGCTTAGCTAAACGGTGTACCCAGTTGTAAAATTTTGTTTTATTTTTTTTTTTTAAGTTTGTTTTCTTTTGATATTTGAGTTAATTTTCTTATAAACTTCTGCTACTGAATACTGAATGTGTCATACGAAATATGACGTCTTTCCTTGCAAATGAATTAAGATATAAAGTGAAAAATAAAATTTCCCTCGCCATCAACATCAAAGCAACAAGTTTGGCCTTTCATGTGTACTAAAATTACATTTATCAATTTACACTAGTTCACAAATTTATAGAAATTTTCCGACCCATGGTATATGACATATATTTTGTATGTTAAATCACGCGCTAAATTCAAAAATTAAGTAAATGGAACAGTTTTCGAAATATTGCTTATGCTTTCGTATATAAGATTATTAAAACAAAAGTGTTTTATTTGGCCGAATTATCGGTTTACATTATTTATGAATTTTTCGATCATTTCAAATTTTTAGAAATAATTTGATGATGCTGTGATTTACACAAATCAAAAAATTTTTGGAAAATTATTTCCTTATTGAGTTTTAATATAAAATATTATAAGAAAAATAAATTACTCCTCATCAAAACCAGTTGAAAAATATAAAAGTTACAAGCATTTGAGTAAAAAATGTCTTTAGTCTGTAGCCGAATTTGCAAAACCCAGCGAGGATTTTTCCTGGTTATGTTAGTACTACCCAACCATTATAGTCAAGTTAAAAATGCTACACTGTGTATTGTGCCAAAGATATTTTACACGTTTTGAAAGATCACAAAAATTGTCTATTTACAATATCTAATTGATGGTAATTTTAATGGAAAAATATTTTGTATCTGAACTGAAGATATAATGGGTCACTATCCTCATTCTATTGAGAATATATCTTAAGAATAGTAAGTAAAGAAAAAGTTACACGGGCCATAGGAACCCTATGTCCATTATACTACACCATCGATACATAATGAGCAACATAAGTACTTAATGGAACGCAACGGCTAGCTAGAGTTTATTGTTGTCATTATATAAGTGCAGACAAATCTCTCAAATCCAAGCTCTGGGTATAAAATGTATGGACCTGAATTTATTCACTTGTTTAGTTTTAAAAACAAATTGAATATATTTATAGATATGACTCGATAAAATAAAACACTATTGGAAGCAGTCGTTAAGTGCGCACTTAGAAAACAACATGAAGTGGATACCTTAAAGTGAGAAAATCACAAGAGTAAAGTACGAAATTGACGGTACAGCGTTGCCTGTTTTGTATACCTCTGTTTTTTAATGCCTCTTTCTTTTTAACCTCTTGCACGCAGTACAAAAGTTGAATGAAAGAACAAAACAGTTTTTAAACTAATTTTTCAATAAATTGCAAAACTTTCTTTATTATTCTGTCGTCCACATAGACGTAGGCAAGTTTTTTTGATGAGGAGCAGGATTACAGTAAAAAAGTATAAAGGAAACTTATTAACATTGACATGAAAATTATTTTTTTCTTACATTAAAATATTATTTTTGGAAAAAATATTCCGAAACCCACCAGCTTACCTACAGCTTAAAAGCTATCACGATAATGTAAAATGGGACTAAGAAAGAGTTTTGCAAAAAGTAACGCAAGACGCACGAATCACCTGCTTTTTAGGTCTGAATGAACCAGGTTTTAAATCAAACTGTTGATGCAGAAAAACTATAATTAAGGCCGTAACGAGATCCGGGGCGATGTATTGCTTCTTGTATACTTTCGCAAAAAATTTTTTGTGACAAGCTGTTTTCTTTGTTGCAGTCAAATTGATAAGCAGAGAAAAGAGTTTTCACTTTTTAATAACATATCTAACTAATAAATCCACCAAGCGCCAGGCCCTGACTATAAGCTACTAAACCAAACTACTGCTGAAATTTTTAGGCAAAAAACTATAAATACAGAGCTCCTCGATTAAAGAAAAATTTATATTACATTTTTAAGAAAAGCATATTAAAAAACAAAATATTTTAGTGCTCTTAAGCTTACAGAACAAACAAAAAATGTTCTCGCATAGCTAAAGGGGAAGACTACGTATATTAAAGAAGTAACAAAAATTATTGCAATTTATAAGCTGGAGCGAAATGCGCTTGTAAACATTTAAATAAAATTTACAATTGCGTAACCAATTGAAATTGTTTACCGAAACTAATTTAATTACTAATTAATGCCAGCGTTAGTTTTTGGAGTTACAGTGTAGGGAGTGTTTTTTTCAATTTTCTAATATTGTACATAGTTGGTAAACATAATAAATAATGGAAACTTGTGTTTTTTAAATATTTTGTTTTTTATAATTCATTTAGTAGAATTTCATATGTTTCACGCATTTTAAATCTTTAAGTTTTGTTGTTTTGTTTTTGCTTTGTTTGATTGATAAATTTAAATATGTTTAATGTAATTTTTCATAATTTTAATGTATTTATGTATAATTTTGTTATTTGGTTTTTTTTCTTTTTTTGGTTTGTTTGCTTTTCAATTATAATCATAATAATAATAATATTTAAGTTTTTGTATGTTTTGTATGTATGTATGTCTTTTGTTATATTTAGTATTTTATATAGTTTTATTTGTTATCATGTTTTATATTTGTTTTTTTTTTTTTTGTTATATTTATTTATTTATAAACTGGTCAGCAACAGTAGCAAATTTAACAATGTGCGTAACAAATAATTTGTAAATATATTTATATTTATATTATATGTATGTATGCTTTTTTTAAATTTATATCATAATTTTCATTCTTATGTCGACAATTTTATTTAATTTTTTTAATTTTTTAATTAATCTTTTAATAATATGTACTCGAAGATCATAATCGTAATAATAATGATAATGTTAATTAACCATAAATACAATATTATTGCATCGCATCTCAACTCATTTCATTCACTTCAATTTCAGTTAATTTTAATTAATTTCAATTTAATCAAAATTTAATAACAATTTATTTCAGAATTTTGGTTATTTGTTTTTATTTTTGCCTTTCTTGACTTGACTTCTTCAATGTAATAGATAGATAGTTTCTTTGCATTTTATTTAATGTCGACTTTTAGCTCTTATTTAATAATTATAATACTTCTATCAATTTCATTAATAAAAAATATTATTAGTTCTTTTAGTTTATCATAATTGTAATAATAATAATAATAATAATTATGAACATAAATAATATTTATTAATAATAGTAATAATTTAAATGACCTACAAAATGACCGGGGTTATTTGCCAAAACCGAAACCGAATTTGCCAAATAAATCTTTTCCTTTCGACAGTACATCGCCTCCGGGTGCAGCGGCAGCGATTCCTTTCAGTCCGCCCAGCAGACCGGCGCCGGGCCCTTGTCCTTGCGGTGGTGGTTGTTGCCCCTGTGGTGGTGGCTGTTGTTGTTGTTGCATACCCTGTTGTTGTGGCTGTTGTTGTTGCATACCAGGTTGTTGCTGTTGCATACCAGGCTGTTGTTGCTGCATACCAGGTTGTTGCTGTTGTTGCTGCTGCTGTTGTTGCTGTTGCTGTTGACCTCCACCGAATAATCCTCCAAAACCGGTTGCTTGTTGCTGCGTTGGCTGTCCACCGCCTGGTGGTTGCATTGGATCTGTTTTTGGTGGTTGCTTTGAACCAAATAAACCACCGGTGGCAGCCGAGGTAGCACCTGATAGTAAGCTAGTAGCTCCGGAGAATAATCCGCCAGAGGATTGTGTTGTAACCGGCGGTTGCTGTTGTTGTTGTTGTGGTTGACCCATTTGTCCCATTTGACCCATTTGTTGTGGTTGCTGTTGGCCACCCATCATACCCATTTGCCCCATTTGCTGTTGATGCTGCTGCTGTTGTTGTTGCTGTTGTGGCTGTTGTCCCATTGGACCACCCATCTGTCCCATTTGCCCCATTTGTCCCATTTGCTGTTGACCCATTTGTGTTTGTTGCTGACCATATAGTTGTTGTTGTTGCTGTGGTTGCTGCTGCATACCAACATTACCAACGCGGCCGATCATCCCCTGGAATTATTGGATTTTTATTGTGTTTTATTGTTTAATTCAATATAAAGCTTCGTATTTAAAAACTCTGCAGATGTATTTTATACAATATATTAAGGTGTTTAGAAAGATTACTTTTTTATATTTTATTGCCAAGGCTTAGGTTGAGCCAAAATCTAAACTTTTTTTGGTACAGAAAAGTGCCACTTCATACCAGCGATTCACGGGTTGAATTTTCGGAAATATGTTCCGTCTATACTTTTAATTTATATTTTCGAACAAAAATATTTGTTCCTAATGAGTTCTTGAACTCGGATTTCAAGCTCGGAGCTTGTTTTTAACTATTGAGTCAAATTTTTATGTTAGTTTTAAGTTAGTATAATTTTCTCATTTTATATGAAACCCGACGCGATGATTAAAAACCGGCTCCCGGATCGGAATTAACGGTAACTTTTTAGAAACTAATGGATTTGTTCGAAGTAAAAGTAAAGAAATAGTTTTTGGGTAAAATACCAAAACGACTCAGCCTTGTGCTTACTCCTACCGTCAAAAATATTAGAACGATAAAACTCATGCCAATTCAGGGAACTCGATGGTTTTCCATTGTGGAAACAAAGAGCAATGGCCAAAAACTTCTTTAAAAATAAATTGGGACCCATACTCTTAAAAAGTTCAAATCAGCGTGAATATTGTTTGGAGGAGTAGAAGTAAAATTATTGCAAAAAAAGTTACTAAACACCCCAATATATTGTATGTTATGTAATATGTATGATTATATGTATGTATATGTATTTATAAATTAGTATTGGATTAGGTTTGGGTATTACGAATATGTAGTGGGGCTTTGAGATGTCTTATGAAATCGATTTGATTTGAATTTAACAAACTACTTGAGAAACGGAAATATTTTTCTCAATTAAATGATTTCGTTAGCTTTAAATACATATATATATATATTATGCATAGTAATGCTTCTACGAAAAACTACTTTAACGTTAACTTTATAATTACATCCATATATACGTAGTATTACGCTGATATTGCTTTAGATATATCAGATGTACCAGATTGGCTTTACGTAAGTGTACCACAATGCGATTTGTCCTCAAAGTCTTATGCTACACCAAAAGGGAACATAGGGAAATGTTTAGGGTGATGTATATTAGGGTGATTTTTTCAATATTTTTTTTTTGTTTCTGAAATTTGCATTATAATTTATTAATTTATATACAAATGTCTACTGGGGAAACACACCAACAGGGAAATTACCAAGCTTAAACGCCCATTGCCGATGATGCTTTTTCATGTAAAAATGAATGGGAGCAATATCAGTTGTGTTCGGAAGGAGAAAAGTAATGCTTAAAAACAAGCTCCAATTTATATATCAAAGTGCTAAGCTTTAAAAATCAATTTTTTTTTGTACAAAACGGCATCAACTGATTTAATAATTTTAGAGGAAATTAAATTAATGAACAAATATTTTGAAAAATTCTAATCTTATACCTTTTGGGGGAAAAAAAGTCGGATATATATAACCCCAATATATAATACATCTAACAAATGGAAGTCATACTTGAGCTAGGGCGACCAATGCTAGGAAAGTTTATTTCTGTTACAAAATAATGCTCGATTTGGTCCCGTTGAAGTGAAATTGTGAACAATTTCATAAAGTTTAGATACAATCAAATATTAGCTTCAAGAATGTTGCTGGTTTTGGCAAGATAAGTGATTGCTATTTTGAGATCAAGTAGTACCTTCAAAAAGACCAATTTCGTAATAAAAATCAAAAGTAGCCTTGACATTGGCATATATAATCTATTATTAGTATATATTATACAATAGGTGCTCTTTAAATCAAAAATTAAAGACTAAATTATGGCAGCGAACACTGCCATCGAAAACAGAAGTCTATATTTCGACTGATTTTTTGTATAATAGGCGCAAAGTATATGTCATTTTCCTAAAAGCGCGCAAAATTAACTTGAGAGGAAGCATCTAAACATGGCAAACGGAGCAATGAAATCATGAATTTTCACCAAAAACAGCTCTATAGAATAAATAAATGTGATTACTGTCATACTCCAAGGCAAGTTTTGAAATAAAATTTAAAAAAAATTACACCGACTTCGCTTTTAAAGTGAATTGGTTCCACTTACTTCGTTTTGAAACTCTACAGCAGTTTGAAAAATTCAGTATTTTAAAAAAAAAATAACTTAATAAAAAGTAAAAATTTATTGCAAAATTTAAAATGTGTACAATTTGCCAACTTAGGAAATCTTCAATTTAAGTTCGCCCAGCCATAGAAGCAAAAAAAGAAAACAGGAACTTCGCTTAAGTGATTAATGATCAAGGACTTCACTGGAACAGACCTCAATTCGTTGGATGAATGTGCAATGTATGTATTTCTTTTACATAAAATAAAATAGGGTTCGGCATTAGAAAATTTCCCAAAAAAAAAATTTCATTGCATACTTTTAGTTGTTAAAGAAAGGTAAAATTAAGGTGTTAAATTTAAGAAGAAGCTGAATATGCTGAAAAGCGCGCGCCAGAGCCCAGAGGTTGGTGGTGACTTCTACTCATGAAATCTCAATGCAACAAACCATCACACCTTTTTAACTTTTTTGCTACAGTTAAATTTGTGAGTCTTGGATTGAACTCTAAATCTCGGTGTAAAATTTAAGTTTTCCAAAATTTTTCGACCTTGAATGACGATATCAAAGGCACAGCTACGATCCTATTGCGATATTGACAATTATTTTCTACTGACTGATATTTGATTTATGTGGCAAATTTCTTTTTGGAAATGTTTAGTTACCTATAAAAAATTTTTAAAAATTACAAAATACGGTTTTGAAATATTTATTTCGAACAATAAAGCTGATACAGAAAAATCTTAATAAATTTCAAAGTTCAAAGCCCCTAAGAAAGTGAACTAAGTGGTATTTATTTTTTTTTTTTTGGGAGCTGTTTAACCAACAGCGCGCAAGACAACTTGCAAATGGACATGTTTAATATTTCTATTAAAACTTTGAGAACAAGCGCGGCTGTTACAAGTTACATTTTTATTACAAACTTTCAATTCAAATAGCAGTTACATAAAAATTCAATTTGTCATTAAAACATATACGAGTATGTACGCATGTAGAACTAGCAACGTTTTCAAAAACTTTTTATGCCTTTAATCTTAAACATAACGAACAACGAAAAAAAAACATACATCAAAACAAACTCTATTTCATATATAAGATTCAACTGTCAAATTTTACATTGACATTTTATGCGCAAAATTGAAACAAAAGTATATTTCATTTCTAAAAGCCCGCTAAATAAGATATGCGCGTATTTTACTATATATAACGAAAGCAAACTTTTTGTATAGTACGAGTATATCCCTAGAAATTGTGTTTGGTTTTATGAAAATATGTTTAACTTAACTTAAACTATTTTTATTATAGCCTTAATTAAAAAAAAAAGGAAAAAACAAAAACAGAAAACATAATTTACCTGGATTGCAAACTTTGCAATATATTATGTTACGATATATTTAAAAAAAAAAAAAAAAAAAAAAAAAACCTGCTAAGCAACTTTTGTGTATATTTTGTGAATCAATGAACTTTTAACCCTTTCGAAAGAAATTTTTATAATTCAAAAATGTTATTCCGTTTTTTTTTTAGAAAATAATAACAGAATAATTTACTGTAAGCAAATTTACTCAAGATTTCGAAACAAAAATATAAATATAAAAAATAAAAAACGAGAATTTTTTTAATTTTAAAACGTAAAATAGTTAAAAAGAAATAGTTTTTAATAAAAAAAACATGTTATAGTTTCAGATGAGGCACGATACGTTAATATATATAGCAGTATAAAGCAACTAATAGAGTGAGAAGTTACAGTGGCGAAATTTACAAAAATCAAAATCCAATATTATATATATTAGAATTTAAAGCAAAAAAAAAAACAAAACAAAAACAAAAAACATAAAAACACAAAAGATTTGACACATACAGTGAATCACATAGAAATTTTTACACCATTACATCCAATAATATGTATATAATTCATAACATATTCATTATACTGCATTGAGTAGTAAATAAATTACGTTAATAGATATGAATATTTTGCTTTAAGGTTGTTTTTTTTTTAATTAAATCAATATCACGATTTATATACATTCAAAAAAAAGAATTTATATATAAATATGTCTTATATATATTAAATACATTAATATGATAATTGCATTGACTATTTAATATTCGAAAAAAAGTAAAAGAAACAAATGTACATAATGATTAATAAATACTTCATGGAAAAAAGCAATTAAGCAAAAAAGCTTTTTATTTAGAATAAGCAATTTTTACTTAAAAAAAAAACAAAAACAAAATAAAACTATCGCTCTGCTTTTAAGTGTGTTCACTAGGTGCGTTCTTATTTTGAAAAGTGGTGATTGGTTGTTTGTATGTATTATGTCGTATATAAAAATGTCAGGAAATTCTTTAATGTTTTACAATGCACAAATGAAACAAATATTTAATATTTTATTAAAACTGCACATATTGTATGCATAGTGATGCACAGAATTCACACAGAAAAAGCAATATGTATTTAAAAAAAAAAAGAATTATACGACCACAGCGTGTTTTAAAAAAATAATTTTGAAGTGTAACAATATTTATGAATAATTTTTTTTTTTTCTTTTTTACAGATGAAAAAATCGATTTTGTACATATTATGTTGCACTGAATGACCCCAAAATAGATTTTTGTTATGAGTTTTTATTATTCCGTTTCATAAAAAATATTAAGAGCGTTATTTTTTGAAGAAATTATTTTTATTGGACGAGGCTCATTTCCACTGGAATGGACTATTTGCGTTTCAAGTGTACGGAAAATTCTTGTATTCAAAGCCGGCAAATGTCGGTGTCGTAACTCAGCTGAAAATGTCAGCTTCTTTTATGATACTGGGGTGGAATAATTCTATATAGTTTTTTGCATCCGCAGCTGAGTCACCTTACTTATATACTTTTAACACGACGATACTATTGACTGTACAGCCAGCGATGTATAATGGCGCAATTCTTCAAAAACTATAAACTGGCTGAATATTCTCAAAAATAAAGATACGTTTGCCGGATTTAACAGGATATCCTCAGTGGATATTTGAAAGAAAGAATTTACGAAAGTAATCCACATCCCCTTGTAGAACTTATAAGTTACATCAAGTCAAATGTGGGTGCGTCTATTGATAGCGGTTCACCTGATTGCGCTTTGTGCTTTTTTCACTTGAGCACGCTATGCGTAACTCGCGCGCTATCGCAGCGATAATATTAACATGGTCCTGCAAAAGATAACCAAGTATTTTTGTCTGCTTGAATTAAATGGGAAAGAATGTTTTGCGTCACAGTTTCGTCTACATCTCGTGAATCAGTCCAGTTTGAAACCCATTAAATTTGATGTTTTTTCAAAGAGCTCGATTCAGTTTATGTAGATTTTGGATACAGAGAGGTTCCCATTCACGAAAACAAATGTCATTGTCTGGTATGGTTCTTGCTCTTTGAAAATGCCGTTAATGAAAACTCTTATATTTTATCTGGAATTTATTGTTATGGCTTTTGAAACCATATAGTTCCAGCAGGAAGATGCAACCCGTCATAGTGCTTGCAAAATAATTGAGTTATAGCGAAAAAAATTTCTAGGTCGTATAAATCTCAAGATATGTACATACATAGTACAAAATAAGCCGCCAAGTCAAGATGGTACTTTTGCCTTTGTGGTGTTTTTGCATTCCTGAGCTTAAGACGTAGCCAGAATAATGCAAAGATGTTTCTGAAAACTTTATTAACCCCTTGAGACCGAAGCCTAATATATACATATATATAAAAAAACGGACTCCGGTTTCAGGTCTCTCGTGGTCAAATTAAGAAAAAAATTCGGTCTAGAAAATTCGGAAAAGCACTTCATAGCTAGAAAAGCTGCTGTCATATTAGACCTCATCGGTCATTATAAATAATTTACCGTTTATTTTCAAAGTTTCCATAATTTTCGGAACGAGTAACACCAAAAATAATTTCCCCAAAGTTTTCGTTTGGTAACGTACAAGGGTTGCCAAAAAATTTAATGTATATTTCTAAGTTATTAGTGGTCATATGATATTGTCTAAAACTGTATAGGAACAGTTTTACTTGAGACCGATGGTCACATATGACCCCATTAAATTTTGTGAAATTTGGTGAAGCTACTGTACTTATTTAGTGTTAACGATATTTATTCAATGAAACACATCTTAATTCAAAACAGACAATTATATCTGGAACGTATTGGTTCAATTTATTCGATATATAAGCGAAATACTTGAGTACCATAAACAATACACTGCGCGCGAAAAGTCATACCAACAGCTGGTTAGCTGTCTGTTTTCTGATGTTTTTACATGCTATGAAAACTATATTCAGCGTACATTTTACCGGATTAATTGTTATTGAAGCAATAATGAAGAAAAAGCGTGTGGGGTCATATGTGACCCCATCGGCCGCAAGGGGTCAAAAGAGTAAGAGTTTGTCAGCAGAGCCGTGTGGCGGAGTTGTTCCATACAAATCGTAATATATGTATTTTAAAATAAAATATAAATATTGTTACATTTCGAATAACTAAATACTACGGCTATTTGATGTCATAAACTAAGATGAAGATTACAATTATCAGTAAGTTTCAGATAACTCCAAAGACGCTGTTTTTTTGTTGCAAATTTAAGCAAAGATTTCTCAAAATCATAAAATGATGGTGTAAGCTTGATACTTGTCATACGAAAATCTTAAGGAGCTATTTATTTTGAACGCTTAAAGTTTTTGTGCGAGCTTGTGTCACTATCAAAACTTGCAAAATGTAGTTTCTATTTAAATTAATCTATTAATTATTTATATATATTAAGGTATATATTTGCTCCATTTGTGCATTTTATAATTGATATGATTAATGTGTTTTTTTTTAAGTTGGTGAGTGTCGAAATGTACTATATTTCACGCATGATCATTATAATAAACTGACTGATTGACTATGCGTACATATGCATTTTATAAAAAAAAGTATGCCTTTATTTTTTTTAAACTTTATTTTACAAGTAAAAGATGAAAATGTTTTGTGTAACTTTCATTTAATTTTTCTTTTTTTTTTTGTACTTGCAATTCCGATTATTTTCCATTACAAAAAAAAAAAAAACGATTATTTCTTTAATAAAAACTAATACACTTATGACGTCACATGAACAACTACAAAAGTTTTGTAAAACATGTTGCTAGCTATACATACAAAATATGTTTGTCAAAATTTTATCATGTACTATACTGTAAGCATTTTAAAATGTATTATTTGCTAAAAGAATTCTGTTGTAATTTACATTTAATTTGGTTGATTGATTGATTTATTGATTGGCTCGAAAAGTATACGATATGAGTAAATTGTAACGTGTAACGTGAAAGCGTTTTGAACTGAATCAACGTTAGTACGTAACGATTATTAACAAAAATGTTGTTGTTTCTGTATAGATATTTAACAAGTAGCATTTTTTTTCATAATATTTTCAGTAAATATAAAGTATTTAGTATGGAATGTTTTGAAAGAAAGCAAAAAGGTATAGCAATTTGTAAATTTTTTTTTTATAAAAATTTGTATTTTTCTTTTTAATTTAACTGATTAACTTTTTTTTTAAACAAATGAGCGTGAGTGAGGTATAGAGCGAGACAGATAGACAGCAAAAGAGAGAGAGAGAAAGAGCATGTGAGGTTTGTTTTTTTTTTGTTTACTTTCTTAAAACAATGAATGCATTTAATATAGAGAAAGAGTATTTACCTGCGTTTGGTGATCGGGGGCAGGGTGGCCCGTGTTGTCTAACAGTGTAGGGGAAGCAGGGCGAGCATCTATAGCAACAAATATAACATAAAGACTTCACATTTACCACAGCAGACCATTACAAAAAAATAGTAGTTAAAGTAAAATTATATATGTAGTTTTTTTAGTTATTTTTTTTTTGTTCTCTTTAATTCCTTTTATTCTTCTTGTTTTCTTTTGTAGTCTTTCCAATAGACACGAGTAATATGTGTGTAAGTCGTTTATCTATCCTAACAAAATTTATTTCACATCAAATGTTCTATTGTCGTTGTTGGTTGAGAATAAGTTAAAAGTTTAAGTGCAGTTTTCTATATAATTCACCGCAAGTTCGTTAAATTGATAGAGTTAATATACGATAATCGCAGAAATTTCAAAAGTATAATGCTTTCTGAAGTGAGCATCGTATATGCCAATTGAGTTTTAATTTTACTGTAAAAGATCGAGTATTTTTTTGCTGAAAGTTAGAGCTTAGGATATATAAGACATACTCAGTTTCGTTGCCAAAATGCACTTTTTATTAAAAAAAAAACAAATTTTAATTGAAAAAATTATTAAAAAAAAGCAATTTCTTAATACTTTCGTTGATACCAACTTACATATAAATTATCTGGCATCATTATATGTGTAGAAGGGACAAACAATAAATATCAATTACTATTTTTCATACTTTTATCACTCTTTGTTCTCAACATATTGTGGCTTTATCTAAGTTTGGACCCACTTATATCTTTACTGCAGTTAGTGTAACAACAAGTTAAGAACATTGCGGTATGTCAAAAATTACAGTCACAACCAAGCATCATTGCAATAGTCAGCAACAAACGTACAGCTGTTACAAATCAGAACAGCCGATAAACGTCGAAAGCACCATTATGCAAGTGCACAAGCTTAACAGTTCAGCTAATGTTTTAACCACACGTGCAAGTAAAGTAAATTGCAAGCAAAGAATATCTGCTTGAAAGGCAAATCATTGGCACTTTCAAGTGCCACATTTGCCCAAAGGTATACTATCTTTCATGTGACAATGTTAGTGCCGTAAATACTAGAGGTCTGCACGAGTACACTCGAAACGAGCATCATATATGTACACTTCTGAATGTAAAAAGCTTCAAGTGCTTGAACTTGTAAAATATTTCACTTGCGATTTATTTGCAGCTTCTACGGCTTTGTGTTTGTTAATGTTTTGATTTATGGTTTTTGTGATAAGTTAGCTCAATATACTCGCAACATGGTGAGTGGCTTGATGCACGTCTCGAGTGCGCTCATGCAGACCTATAGTAATTAATAAAATTTTTAACGAAAAAATCACAAAGTTTTAATAAAATTTTTGACATTTTTAATAAGTTTTATTAATGTATACCAAAACGCTTTCGTTGTTGTCGCCAAATTCTAAGCCGAAAAAATTTAAGAATTGATTTTGAGCTTCAAATAAATTTACTTCACTGATAACGCCAAAACTTAAATCTAACGACAACGAATCAAAATGATTACTAACAGGAGTAGCTTTCGCTAGTGAATTAACTGCAATAAAACCAAGAAGTTGGTTTAAGTAAGAAAAAGTTTGATATCTAGTAGAACTAAACACATCTTATGTATATGTATGTGCCAAAAACGCACCAGAATATGTAACTATAACCGTCTGAATGAGCTGTACAGACGACTAGAGTCAAAAATTGGCGTCACAGAAACCACAAAATAAATTATGACATGAGTGAATGAAGGTACTATGTTACATTTGTCTCAATTTTCGTTTTATGCCTCGAATGTAAACGCACTGTTCATAAGCACAATGCCCAAGCCACGAAATATTTTCTTAAAAATTTAATAATCAAATGGACAAATAGTACAAACATATATGTATATATGAGAGATAAAAACTACTTCGTTTCATTTCATTTAAATTTGTATCATACCACTTTTAGTCACTCATATGTCTCTAAATTTTGTAGCTCGTATGCGTTTGGGCAGCGTGATTATCATTTAAGATACATTATCACAAATTCGCTGCAATTGTTGAAAACAAAATATTTAGTTTTGTTCTCTATACTATTTATGAATATAAAATTGATTTTATAGAAATGCTTTGTAACGCTTTGGCGCAAAATATACAGAGTCAATTTTAATAATTCCTTTTTTAAAACAACATATTTGTATTAGAAAAGGTTATTGCATACTTGTTTTTTTTTTTAAATTAAATATTCTTTTTTAAGATTAAGTTTTATCAAAACTTCACAGAAAAATTGTCATTTGGCATTTTCGTTACTTATGCTGCCGCTTAAATTTTGTTTTTTTTTTTTTGCTTTTTCCTCTCCACTATTCTTCAATAAGAATGAGCCAGTAGAATTTTTATGATATACTGCATCAATATACAAAGTTTTTTATTCGTATTTGAAATTTCAGTTATATGCTGCTTAAGTCGGTATCATTATTATTTGCCTAAAATATTAAGAAACTATTTAAATTTTGATTTTTCTAATGGAAAATTTTCGATTCTTTATTTTTTTAAGCAAACAGTCCATTTTGGCAACCAAAAATATATTGCTGTAGCTTTGAGCTTTACTTCAGAAAGCCTTACACTTAAATGAAATGAAAATAAATTAACAAAAATTAAATGTTAAATTAAAACAACAAAAAAAAGTATTCAGCTTCATAACACGATTAAGTATATATGTACACACATATGTATAGATATTGTACAGTTTAAGATGCGAATTTTCCATATGTAGAGTATTTGAATAGAAAGCATTTGAAATCAGAAAATCAAGCAAAATTAGAGAGTCCAAAATCATATGAAAAATTTACCTTTTTTTTCCTTTAACATCATCATCTTTACTAAATATTTGTGTGTTTGTATATAGTATAATATATATACCATTGTATATTTATTATTTTGTAGCAAGTATTAAAATTGTATAGTTAATTACTTTTCGTATTTATGAAATAAAAATTGGGCAGTTAAAATTCTTTAAATTCTGTACATGTGTATACAATAAGTTCATTTTTTGTTTTTACAAAAGACAATAAATCTTTTTTTGTTTTCAATATTATGTGTGCTGGAAAGAAATAAAAGCCGCTGCTCTTGTTGTTGTTGTTATTGGTTGTTGTTGTTGAACATAAATTAAAATTTTTTTTTTCTGAAAATTTTTAGTTGAAATAATTTTATACTAATAAAGGAAATTATAACTGCAAAGTAACAATATTGTACATACATATATGTTAGTACAGGTATATACGAGTAGTTATACATACATACATAGATATATGTTTATATGGATATCAATATAAAATAAAACAATACTACAGTAACAAGAAAGTATATATATTTAACTGTATAAGTAAAAGTATAGTAGTAATATGAATGTCGTCCTTTCAAAAGCCAAAAACCATAGATGGTTGCCCGACAAGGAAAACAATAATTTTCTAAAATATTCAATAAAATATTCCAAAAAAAATAGCATAAACTAAGAATGTAGTGAAATAAGATAATTTTATTTCGATTTTCGATTTTGGAAAAGCATGTATTAAAAAAAATAAAGAAATTTATATTAAAACAAAATCAGAGAAAGCTAGAGAATGTGTTATCATTGGGCTTGCCAAAAATTATATAAGAGTAGGGGAAGATCGTTACCCTTCGTACGCAGGGCACATTTATACAGTCAAAATAAAACTTGAACGAAACACCGTACGGTCTTGTTTTTGTATGTGTGCGTGAGTCGAAGTACCAACTTTACGTCAACGTAGTATGGCGCCATTCGCATTCTACCCTACAGTTAAAATCCTAAAATTTCATAAAAAGCGTAATTTTTCAGCAGTTTTCTATCGAAGCGCGGGAGACGTACTCCGTTGTGCAAAATAAAGGGTGTCCCAATAAGAGTGCACTTTTTTATTTAAAAATAAAAACACGTATTTTTTGAGCAAGTTGTGATATTTTTATTGCATTCTAAAGTAGACGTGTTCCAATTTAGTATGAAATAAAATATCCGGCAAATGGCCGTCGCGACGCTGATGACAGGGCATTGGTCTTTTCATGAAATTTTCTATGACTTTTTCGCAAAAATGTGGCTGTATCTCACCGATAACACTTTGGATTTCGGCCTTGAGCTCGAGATATGTTTCTGGTTTATTCACATAAGCCCAAGATTTCACAAAACCTGAAAGAAAGGCTATAAATCGCATGACCTTGGTAGCCAATTTCAATAATTTCTTTGGAAAAATTCGCAATTTGTTGTTTTTCTATGGCCCAATTAACCAACTGCCAATATTTAAATAAATATAACGCGTCGTTAATTTTTGTAGCGTTCCATTTTTAATAATCGGAACAAACATAGTTACAGCTGTTAAATTTCAGAGTTGCCACTTGCACGAATACAAAACTATACAGAATTTAAAAAGTGTACTTTTATCGGCACACCCTATACTTATGTGTGAAGTTTAGTTCATTTACTTTAAATAACTCTTTCAAAACAGGGAGATATTTTTTCTATGAGAGATAGGCATGACCGTAAGACGATTTGAAACATTTTAAGTCCTATAAGACTGAAGATGTAGCCGAGATACTATATTTCCCCTCAATCGTGATTTTTATAGTCAGGCAGACGGATAGACATTGTATATTTTTATTTTTTTGTTTATCAATTTTCTCATAAGTATTAGGACTAACGGAACCAAAATTGTTAGAAATTAATTGTACTTTAAAATAAACCACGGATGGTCACAGAAATTATATAGAACTTTTAGTGACGCAGCCCTCAAAAATTTGTTTTTTATACTTTTTAATTTACGTTTTTCATACACATTTCCCAAAATCTAAATTTTTTCTAATCCAACTTAAATATTAAAGCATTGTCAGCGTGCTGTTTCTTGTGCTTGGATACAGGAAAAATATGTTAAGACATTGACATATAGTTATGTGCTTAGCTTCCGTTTCGGATCCGTTACGGATCCACATCCGTTTTTGTGCACATTGGGATGGTTATAGCTTACTGACATTTGATAACACGTAGGCTTAAGCTTTCTGGTGATGTACCGACATGCTTTCTATAGTATCTTCATGCTCATTAAAAAATTTATGTAACTCAATTTCTTTAACATTCAAAAATCATTTTCTAAACATCAAAAATATCTGGCAGGGTTCATTAAGAGGGCACATGAGCTCGGAAAAGAAGTTTTATTAAACTTATATATATTTTTTGAATTTTTCAAAAATTCTATAAGTTAACCATAGCACATGTTGTATATGGGTCATTCCATCTATAATGGGCCTATCATTACCCTCATGTTTTCTAATTAGGCTGAAACTTTTTTCAGTGATTGGTCTATCATGTAGAAGATATAAAATAATTAGATAAAATTTTTTTGACCAACATATATTGCTTACAAAAAAAGTTTCAAATTGTGTTAAAAAAAACTCATAAGTAAAACACAAAAAATTCATTGATGAATATAAACAAACCAACACAATCCAAATATGCCGTAGCGGTCATTGAAACTAGTATAAGCATACGATCTTGTTGAAATTTTGGTTATTTGTTGTGGTACTAGAGATCGATTAAATTCCGGGAGTATTTCGCTCCAACGTTATTAATTTCGAAAATACAGCGGTTTAAAGTTGGTAATTTTCGTCATGCATTTTTCTCAAAAATGTAGCGCGATGGAAAAAATCTTTAAAGTTATGCAAAAATTTTAATGACGTTCTGGGGCTGGAGAAAAAATAAATACAATTTTGTCACACCATATTATTGTTAAAAAAAAAAATTATATATTAATACCTAAAAGTTTTTTTAAAAGAATAAAACGTGTACGCAGAGTCAAATATATGAATAAAACAGTTAGTGTTGAAGGTGATAAGCCTATGAAAATATAACTTAATTACACTTTTTTGAGATTTAAAGTAGCAAACGACTTCAGAAGCAATGGGAAACTACTATACAACCAAAATATTTAATTTATGTTTTTCAAATTGTATTTAATTATTGATCTATATATATATATATCATTATTATTGTTATTTTTGTGATTAGTGTTTTAAGATTTCACTGTGCCAATCCTTAGAGAATATAAAAAATAACATTGAAATTCCAACATTATACAGCATTCAACAATCATGAATGTGCGATAAAATATGAAATAGGAAACCAATATCACTTTGTCTGAAATTGAAATGATTTGAACATCATGAATTCAACTCTTAAATATAGGAATTGCAATTTATTTGTACTACTTTGTTTCATGCATATGTAGATATCTCATGAGAAAACTAAATAAAAACTTGAACTTAACATTTAAGAAAGCTTTTCAAAAACTTTTAAAAGAAAAAGTGACAAAAGTTATGAAAAACAAAACTCAAATATCTATCAAATATATGATTATAATGATAATTTGCATTTGGGGTTTTGAATAGAACACACCCTGAATTTCTAAGAAATATATCAACATTTCGACGTCCAAGGGCTTGGAACAGACAGAAATTAATAGACCAGACAATTTCATGGTATTTAAAGCCGAAGATAAGACTGAAACGTTGCATATCCCATGATATCGACTGCTTAGAATTGCCAGAATGTTTGTAAGAAGCTTTCTGTGATTTGTTGTTTTGTTAGGATTCAAACCCAAGTTTACAGCATAGTAGCCGAACACACTAGTCACTAGGCTATCGAGCTAGCCATATGAAGCATATGATCAAACGAAATCAATCAGAATCAAAAGGGTGATCGGTAAATAAAACTAATAAGAGTGTTATCTTTGATTTCACTTTGAGTTAACAGTCAAAGTACACTTAAGTCCTAGATTTTTATTAAAAGGGACCTCTTCCAGCTCGCTATATGCAGACCAGTTCGACAAAACGTACCCACATTAAATTTGACAACTTTCATTTAAATAGCTCGCTGTGTAGCCTTTTAAAGTTTAGGCGTCACGCCCTCTTGCGGAGCGCCGAACTATTTCTGGCATTTGCGTGAAACTTTGTTCCGTTACCTTTAATAATTCTATCAGTATAGCGTTTTGAAGTTTTCGATTGCATGGGAAGTGCTACGACCTCTGTTCAAAATTTGCCAACTTTTTGTGCAGAGCTTGTCTAAGGTTTTCCTAGCATTTTTGAGAATTTTGGCTATACTACATCAAATAACTCGAAATTAATAGTTGTATGATGATAAAAATTAAAAAAAAAAATACAGCATGTTTTTATTGGAAAGGACTTTAAATAGTTTGATGGGTCGCAAATTTAAACTGAAATTTAATTTTGAAAAAAAGAAAAGGTTTTTTCAATTATTTTTTTTAAGCCCAAGAGGTCTCGAAAAAAATCATATATATACCCAGAAATGATATCTAAATTAGGGAAGAGATTTAGTGTTGCCACTTTATCTTAAAGACTTAAAAATCTTATAGTAACATCATTTTAAAAAACTTTTCGATATTTTTTATTAAGTAAAAGTACGTTTGAAAACAACAATTTTATAAAAAGGGCAATACGGCCTATAAAAAACATAATATTCTAAAAATGTATATCCCTTCAATAACTAAATAAAAGAAAAGAGAAAAAAACATAGAGGGCTTGTCTCAATCACTACTATAAGAATAAAATAATTTTAAAAAAATCAGAGATGCAAAACCAAAATGGATCGGACTTAGCGTATAGTGCCCCATATACACATAGAAGAATGTTTGAATATAAGCAGAAACTGCAATTTTGTGTATCATGCTAACTTTGATCGATTGTATTTAAGCTGTAAAAATGTTTTAAAGGTTATTATTTAAAAAAAAAAAATTAATACTTTATAGCATAAAAATATCAGAAAATGACCTTGAACGTAGCCCTTTCTACTTTAAGCAAATCTTTGGAAAGCTTTCAGAATGCCATGAAAAACGTTTTCAAAATTCATAAAAATACGCAAATTACATTTATTGGCTGGCTGAAATTACTAGATAACTTATTTTTTGGTCTTAAAAAGTTTAAAGGCTAACTATGGTCTAAGTTTTGGTTTTGAAATCTTTATTTTAGAAAGAAAAACTTTAGAAAGTACTTAGTAGAATACACCATACGTTATTTCGTCTTGAACATATTGCTTGTATAGAAAACAACAATTCAACTACACCCTAATTACAGATGGGTCTTCAGAAAAACGACGGAGACAGCATTTTCTGATTTCAATGAAAAATCACTAAAAACAAATCCCTTGAAACTTTCATGATATTATGATGAATGATGTAAAAAATAAAACACCAGAACAATGTAATTAATTTATGGAACTTTCTTTCTTTTTGCTTCAATAACGAGATCTATTGACATGTACAACAACAAGACTTACAACAACAACAACAACAACTATTTATAGAGTTACACGAAAATAAGTGCCGAAATTATTTATAATAACAATAAGTAATGTAGAAAAATAGTAATTATATATGAAGAGAAAACATTTTACAAAAAAAAAATATAGAAATGAAATTTATCAAACGCAAAATGAAATTGCTCCAAAATTAGAGAATATTGGTAATTGTTTATCTGTGTTAATCTTTATCTTTTTTACATAATAAACCTAAATCCTTAAAGAAAAACTTCATATACAGAAGAAAAAAAATGCAGAGTTCTCATAACTCCAAATTTGTTTATCTCTCAATAAAAGCCTTGCAATCGAAAATATTAATAAATCAATATGTATAATGCCTTATTGTATTTATGTCGTTAGATTTCTTTTGTTTCCGATTTTCGAAAAAAAAACTATAAAATTAAAAATTTCAAATCGAGATATCGTTTGATAAAAAATAAAATTTTGTTGTTAACTAATACATATTTTTAAATAAATATTACTTACTTTTACCTTGTGGGCCGCGTTGACCACCGACCCCGGGCATCATATTATCTCGTGGAGGTGGCGGTGGCCCTCTTGCTCCTGGGCCTTGTCCTCTGCCCCGTTGACTTAAGCCGCCGCGTGCACTTGGCCCACCAGGCACCATTTGATTGTTGTATTGATCTGGTGCCTCAGCCAGAAAGTTCGATGGCACCAAGCCGCGTACACCATCCAATTCACCCATATAGAAACCGTCTTCATCCATCTCACCATAGACCAGTATGATTTCACCTGTTTTGAAACTTAATTCCACCTGCAGTTGGGTTTGAATAGAAGCAGACAAATAATTTGGATAGAGCGATACTATTGACATAATGATGATTAATAAATGTTATATAGGGTGTGCCAATAAGAGCACTCTTTTTAAATTTTGAAATTTGACAGCTGTAACAACGCGTGAAAACCCATTACAAAAATGGGGGAGACCGCTCGCAAAATTCGCGGAAGAAAGTGCACCTAATGTAACAAACAATTAAAAGAGTGGTAAAAAAATTTTAAGAAACTGGGTCGATTATGGACAGAAAGTCTTCTCTGCGTCGACGTGCCGGTCGGTCTTTTGAAAACATTGCTGATATAAGCGAGAGTGTCGCTGAAAGCCCGAAAACATCAATTCGGCATCGTTCTCAACAACTTCAAATTTCACCTGTCATTTGGACTGTCATCAGAGGCACGGTGACCATTTGCCGAATATTCAATTCCATACTTAGTCGGATTGTGTCCACTTTATAACGCATTAAAAACATCACATTTCGCTCAAAAAATATGTGTTTGTATTTTTAAATAAAAACATTATTGAAACACCCTATAGCTATATATATACATGTAGTAACTGAAAAAGTTGGCATGCCCTGCCAAGCGAAATGGTTAATTACCCAAGAGACACAGCTGCACAACTTTCATTTGAAATCTACACAGGGAGTTCAGTGGCAAAAGCGCACATTCAAGTTAAATTTCAGATGGGCTGTGGGATCGGCGGAAAGGTTTATTCAAGACCACAAGAATTTTTGGTGGCAATATTCAGCAGGCGTTTCCCAGGCAGATTCTAAATGGTTGTCTGTTTTTTAGTGAGAACAATGTTTGAAGTGTCTTGAATTGTAAGTTTGGCTGAGTTCCAAAACTCATCTAATGCGCATTCGATCCAAAGCCATTAAGTCACACAAAATATCTACAACTATGTTAAAAGTTTTAAATAACATCACTAGAGTTATCGATGCGCAATAAATACGCAAATAATGCTTCGCTAATTATTTTGATGCGTTCAGCAAAAAACCGAAATGAAATCTCCAGAAAAGTAAGTAAAATTGAGGATCAAAACTAAATATATCATATTTAAAGTTATTTTGCACGTTCCGATATAAATGCAAATCAAAATTTATCTGGGTTGCTCTGTACGTAGTTAGGCATTAAACGAGTGAATAGTGTTACCGAATCTTGACTTAAAGGTTTCAAAACTAAAAATCATCTGCCCTTATTCATAGAATGAGTAATTGAAATTAATTAATAGCTTCAGGTACTCACTTCGGCATCCACATTGGGACTTAACTCCTGCGGATCATAGTCATATAATGCAATCATACGTTTCACTGGCATATTCGCATATATATCACCCCAACGGTCCCGGCTAATATTACGCATACTTTGTTGAGCTCCGGCCTGTCCAGGCATAAGTTGACCAGGTCCACCAGGCATTTGTCCTTGAACAGCGCCTGGCATTTGAGCCATTGTACCGCCACTGCCATCATCAACTTCAGTTACCATATTATGCGGCACATAGCCTCGTCTACCGCGCAATTCACCCCAATAAAAACCATCAGCATCTTTGTCCCCATAGATCTAGAGAAGAGAGAACAATTTATTCGCATTGCATTTATCATAGTTCTCATTAAGTTTCTTTTTTTTTAAAAAAATTAATTATGTAAAGTATTAACTCAATCAACTATTAAATATTCAACTATTTAAGATACCAGAAACTAAATAAGTGTATGTTATTTGAAAAGTAATAGGAATAAATTACAAAAAGATAGTTAGTATATTGATAATGGAGCTGCGAAATGGCAAAAGGCATGCTTTGAACTATGAGCTAGCAAGTGCTTCTTGAATTGCTCGGCCAAGCCTTCCCGATTCGAATTGTTCACTGATTTCATCCAATCTATGTTCTGTAATTGGCTTGTGCCACTGATTATAATTCTTCCATAATACGCACAATAAAGTTACCATTGCTTTATCCATTGGTCCTCTGAGCTACTGAGCGCCCGTTTATATCTTTGGAGTTTTGCATCAGCATTTTACTGTACTTCTGCTCGTATACTTTCATTATTTCTATATCGTTTTCAGTGTTCTGTGTTTTTATGTTACCATTTTGTTTTGTTTCATGCTTACCTTAATGGTATCACCTTCTTGAAAAGGCAGTTCTTCATCGCACCCGTCTGGATTGGGACTCATAGTGCTTGGATCATAGTCAAACATTGCAACAAAGTAGCGTTGCTTCTTTTGTTGCATTTGCTGTTGCTGTGAGCCTGGCGGTAGTTGGCCCTGTTGTATTTGTTGCTGCTGCTGACCTAGTGGACCCCTTGGACCCATAGCACCGCCTTGCATTTGACCAGCTTGCATTTGGCCAGGCATTTGACCCTGCATTTGTGCTTGCAGTTGACCCTGCAATTGACCAGGCATTTGACCTGACATTTGACCAGGCATTTGACCTGACATTTGACCTGGCATTTGTCCCTGCATTTGACCCTGCATCTGCCCTGGTGCTGGTACACGTTGTCCTGGAAAGCGCTGCTGTTGCTGACCCATGGCACCTTGTTGTCCATATGGTTGTGGTTGCTGCTGTTGCTGCTGCTGCTGCTGTAACTGCTGCTGCAACTGCTGCGGCTGCTGCCCATGTGCGCCCATCGTTTGCGGACCTTGTGGTCGACCTGGAATCACATTGCGCTGCGTTGTCGCTGGTTGGTAACCCTTTTTTTGTATATAGCAGTATAAATTTCGCAATTTTTTGTTAATTATAATTTATGTTTTGGTTTTTTTTTTCTTAATTTTGTTCAAGCATTTTGTTATAGGTTTTTCTTGCGATAAAATAATATTGAAAACTAAAAAAGACGAGTACGATTATTACGAAAATCATAAAAAAATTAATGCATAAATGGCGCCATCTCTTAACGAGAACATGAGTTTTTGTTAGAGTATAGAGGTAGGTTTACGTACGAGTAATCATAACAAGCTATAAAAACGAAATTAAAAATATTCAAAGCAAAAGAAATTGATTGGGAATAGGAAAGGGTAGTTAGTTAAGATATAGGTTAAGGTAGGCCAGGATAGTTAGGTGAAGGTTAATTTTAATTTATTAAATCTTCTAACGTTATATACTGTTTATATATTATTAAGTTTTGTTGTACGATCATTGTTGCTATATCATTAGCATGCATCAAGGCCTGAGTACAAGTCGTAACAATTATTATTATTATTAATTTAATATTGCAAAGTAATTAATTACTTCACAATGGTTCGTTAAGAACACTAGCAGCCAGGCCATCGACTAAGTCGTAACAAAGCGATCGCATTCTCTCACACAATTGAACTAGTTCTCAATTTTCAAAAAGCACATTGAAGGCACAAAAATTTTGTTTTTCAACTCAGACAATATAATTTACTCATATCAAATTTTTCATTGTGTTTCAATCTTTTCAACATTTATGGAATTTTTCGAACTTTTCTTATCTTAATTTTTTTGAACTTTTTTCATCACTTATTTTTCACATTTATTTATTTAAAATTTTTTGATTTACATATTCGAGTTTTTCAAAAGTTTTCCACTTTTTCAACTTTCACAACCTTTTTCTTTTTTTTTCAACATTTCTCAACTAATTAAGTTTCTTAGCTTAATAACGTTTTTTCGACTTTTTCTCAACATTTTTTTGACTTATTCAAGATTTTTCAGCATTTCTCGACATTTTCAATTATTTTTTACATTTTTTCGAATTTATCAACATTTTCGGACTTTTAATTTTTAATCGACTTTTTCAAGATATTTCGTATTTCTCAATATCTGTTCGACATTTTCAATTCTTTCGCGACTTCCATATTTGTCGACATTTTCAACTTTTTTTCGACTTACTCAAGTTTTTTTCAACAGTTCAAAACTTTTCGTCCTTTCATCATTTATTGACATTTTCAATATTTGTTCGACATATACAACATTTTTCGAATTTATCGATTTTTTCAAAATTTTCAAAATTTTTTCGACTTTAAATTTTTTTTCAACACTTAACCCCTTTTCAACTTTAAGCATTTTTTGATTTTTTCAACAATCGGGTTAATCATAATTTTTACTAATTTTTCAATGAGGAAAATGCTGCTATTTTTGTAAAAATCAATAGACTTTTTTTTGAAAAAAAAAAATCTGGTACAGGTCGATATTTTTTTAAGATCTAACTAGTAAACCTTAAATAGTTCAAGTTTGGAAATTGATAAACAAAAAAAGCTGCTCGTGCAATACTGCTAAACAGCTGCCTTTAAAAATCTGTCGCCCTAGATTGTAGGTAAGTCCGCCACTGGCTGTATGCAGTATAATACATACGATATATAAAATACGACACGATTTATCTACTTTTTGTTGTTATACTAACTAACCTCTGGCAGCAAAATTTTGCGCAAAAAAAAATATTTTAAGCTTTCTACTACATTGTTTTACTACTCAAAGTCAAAGACTAAATTTTTTGGGTAAATATGTAAATCATAGACCAGAGCCAGAGTCTTTAAGAGCCTTAGTTTTGTACAAAAAGTACATTGTTACTTAAACTTTTCAACTTCCAAATGGTTCCAGTGAATTTTCAACTGTTTTTAGTCAAAGTTGTAAAACAGCTGTTTACCCAAATTGAATTGTAAAAGCGAAGAATTTTGATACGAAGTTACTTCTTACGCAAAATACTATACGGGAAATTTTTCTACACAACATGTGAAAGCTTCCTGTAAATATCATCAATAGGAGCATGAGGAGGTATAAAATATAGTGTCACCGGTATTTTGCAGCTTAGAGACACCACTTTAATTTATTTGTCGAAAAGATATCACTATTTCTATTAAATATAAACTAAATGCAACAGTTTTTGCGTAATATTTATTTTATTAAGTTCCTACGTTATAGTATATAAAATATTGTAAGCCCTTTGCGAAGTTTTCATCATTAGTTTGGAGATCAGTATTACGTCACTTCTTGCCAGAATACAGTATGTGAACTTTACTTAACGCTATCTTGTAATGCTCGATTTTTCTAAAAAAAAAAAAAAAGTCACAGAGGCATGATTAAAGAAGAGACCATGCATGCGCATACGACTAAACTATACGGAAAATCAACGAAGCCACCCAAATCTACTGGCACGATCTCTGATCACTACAACTCATATTTATATCCCGTCTACAGAGAAGAAACCTGCCAGCACTGTAGCCAAGCATGCGGACCGACAAAATATCTATGCTATTCATATAACATTGCTTATATCAAAATGGTTTGCAACGCTTTGGCGGAAAATGTACTGAACCGATTTTAATAGTTTTTTTTTTTAAACAACATATTTGTGCTGAAAAAAGTTATTGCAACACTAATTTTTTTATTTATTAACGCTAAATATCTATTTTATTCGGATTAAGTTTTTGCGAAACCTGACACAAAAATTATCGTTTGATTTTTCGTTGATTATGCTACTTATTGAGTTTTGAGTTGTTACTGTCTTTTTTTGGTCAAAAATAATTCAAATTACCGTTTCGAAGTTCAAAGAACAAACTCTCTTTCAATGTTTTTTTTTGTTACTTTTGTAGACGGAAGACACAATGAGATGTTATGAGAGTAAATTCATTATGAAAAAAAATAATAAAAATTTTAGTTTTCCGGTTATTTGAAAATACCACCAAAGATTCTTTCGCAAAGGACTCACAGCATACGATTATCTATTTGAACTATAATTCCAACGAAATAGCGCTAGTTTGGAATTTGCATTGAACTTTCTAAAATTTAAGGGAACGTTTCGATTTTTTTTTTGTGTTTCTATCAAAAGCAATTTAACAATTAACTTGCATTAATTAATTATTTAAATAAGTTAGTATTAAAGTATATTATGTGTATAGGTATGTGTTTGTATGGCACTTACACTTACGTTTTGATTCACTTGAGTCTGGGTTGGTTTTGAGAACAGGCCACCGAGTAGCCCACCTAATAAGCCATGGCTTCCATCGGGCTGCATTTAAAGTTGAGTTGTTTTGTTGTATAAAATTTGTGTGTTTTTAAAGGTATATCATATTTTTTGCTTAATTTGTTTGGTGTTTAAATTAAAAATTTGATTTTTAGAGTAGAATTTTCAAATTGTTGCTTTAGCAAGCCGTTCTTAATTTATTTTTATTTATATTTTAAATTTTTTTCTTAACCATGCTAAAGTTGAAAAAAACTTTTAACTAGCAACGAAATCACGCTTTTTGGAATAATTTTAATTAAAAAAGTTAAAGTAACTCTTACATACATACATTTACATAAATTAAGGGGGGTGTAATATGAATAATCGCGTAATTTTATAATTTTTTTGTTTTTTTTTGCAACAAATTTCGTGATTCAGACCTCGGTCTTAGAAAATATACGATATATAAAAAAAAAGTGAAACTTTTTTATTATTTTTAACTTTGCAATTGAAAGAACATAGACAAGTTCAGAAATAAAAAGACTTAATAAGACAGTATGAAAGAGATAGAGAGTCTTCAAGATAAAGTTTTAGAGAAAGTGTTAACATTAAGAAGAACATAAAATAATGTGGGAAAAATTTTTGACTCAAAAGGAAAATGCAATCAAATGAGATTATTTTTGTGTTTTAGAAAAAATGTTAGTCCTGCCGCTTGACAGTTTTCTTAAAACTTTTCACGCTATAAGAAAAAATTATGGTCCTATTGAGCAAACAATCTCTAGCACAGGTAAAAAAATCGAAGAAACTGAAACTGGTGAGGGTGTGTTAAGATCTTTGCATCAGAATTACATCTTTATCTATATAAAATTTATTTAAGCATCCGATTGGGTACTGAAATAAAAGGCATTAAATGTTGATCAGCGATGAGACTCGGTGATATAGTTAGCAAAATTATCATATATGGGACTCTGAAAGTAGTAACTGCCTGGTATATATTATGCTAGCCCGTATTTCTTTGAAAGTGACCGTAAGGGAGCAACCGTTAATGTCAATTCTGAGCGCAATGTCCTGACTTTTTTGCATGCAATTGAAGATTTCGATCTAAACAATATGCGATTTCAACCTATTTAAAAAAAAAACTTTTCTGAAGATTACTTCGATTCCCATTTAAAATTATTCATTTCTTTTAAAACTGTTAAGGATTGCATTTTTCTTTTGCTGTCATTAAAAAGTAAAACTTCGCAAACTTAATTTAAGAAGAAATGATCTTGAATGAATGTATTTGTATGTGTATCGATATGTGACGATTTCATTCATTCTCTTTTGATATTCAATAATTTTTATTTATGAGATCTTATGAAAAGTTAAGTAAGTTTGTAAAGTAGAAATAACATTTTGCAGAACGTGTTGAAAAAAAACAATACCTACAGAATTATGTAAAACTGAACATTTTATGCAAAATGCAGTATTAGTACAAAAATGTTCATGAATATGTTGACAAAAACGAATATTCTGATGCAGGCAAATAAAAATTATCTATTTTTAATTTTTCTAAAACATTTTGTCGTTCTTTTAAACAAAAAAAAAATAAAGTTAAGTGTGTCGTTTTTATTTAGAATATTTTTGTTAGAAATGTGTAGCGTGTGGGTTTTTTGTAGCTATAAACCATAAAAAACTAACAATAAAGTGGTCTGTTTTATAAAGATTTAAGCTCGCATTTTTAACAATATATTTTGTAGCGCAGTTATAAATGAATCAATGCCAACATTTTTTGCATGGAAGCTCAATTGCGATAGAAAGCTTTTTCTGTGCACAAGATATTATATTCGT
Source organism: Meiosimyza decipiens (assembly GCA_963680825.1). Classification (NCBI taxonomy): domain Eukaryota; kingdom Metazoa; phylum Arthropoda; class Insecta; order Diptera; family Lauxaniidae; genus Meiosimyza; species Meiosimyza decipiens. The sequence goes on along the minus strand of OY804259.1, from coordinate 7,498,202 downwards.
ATGAAAGCACGAAGTTTTGAGCTTCTGCTCTACACACAAGATAAAAAAAGGAGCACGTTACCAGCGCGTAATCAGGCCTTTAAATTTCTTTTGCATGGGTAAGAGCGAAAGCTCAAACATAATGATCAACCAAAGGGTCGAGTTGAAGGGCGATCGCCCCGGGTGCAAGGCTTGGGAGGCGGCAAAATAGTCGTGAAAAATATCTCATTTTGGTAGGGTTTTTGAAAGTCAAAAGTGAGCACCTTTTTTTTTGTGCAAATGGAGATTTTCGCGAATGTAAAGTGAAAGATATCTCATTTTGGTAGAGTTTTAGATTATCAAAAAATGAGAACCTTTTTTTTTTTGGGTCGACAATAAAATCATTATTTGGTAGTTCTCTAACATTGTGGTGGCATTGAAACTGTTCGCCTCCGCCAAATATGCATGGTACGCCTTTGCATAAACAATATTATACAAAAGAGTTTTAAAAACTCGGAGCAAGAATACAAGCTGATACGAACACTGTCTAAACGAAAGGAGCATTTGAGTAAGTGGGTGTGGCAATTTCATTAGATGCTAAAGCCTTAAGTAGCCTCCATTGACATTTTGTGATATGGTATGAAAAAGCGTGGCAGGGGTTTAAAAGTCAAACCATTGGTTTACGTAATATGTGAACAAGGGGGTCGTTCAAAACGTTGAAAAAAATCTAATTAAAATTTCACTTTTCCGAAGTTTGAGGATAGCACGAGTTCTTATGAAATGTGTTAGGGCATGTTTGTCGGGTATGAAATATGCCTAAAATTTCAAAATTGGAAATTTTTCAATTTTTCAAAAATAAAAAATTCTACGGTATTCCTTATAAGGACTGTTTCCTAGAATTCTTATTGAGATTTTTTATTTAACAAATTACGAGTTCTTAACAATGCATAAACCCTTAAACGTATTATCCTACGTAATCGAAATTATCCTATGAACGTGTTTTTTTGTTTCCAACGTGACGTGGATTTGAATTAAGCCATAAGTCGTCAAAGTTCAGCCAGCATTCATTTAAATAAACAATGACCATCAAAATTTTGATGATTCATATTCAGCTGGAATTATGGGCCTAGTTACAGTATACATTGTATGTATATATGTATGTATATTTGAGAATTATTGTGTATACATGTAGGTATGTATGTATGTAAAAAAATTTTTTAGTTTTTAAAATCCAATCAATAATAAATATTAAAAAAAAATTGTAATTTACTATGTGTTGTTTTCATTTATATTTACAAATTAATATATGAAATATGATGATATATACTTGTGATAAATATGATTCAAAAACCTACCTGTTGGCCTGGTTGCTGCCCGGGTTGTTGTCCCTGTTGCATACCTTGTTGCTGTTGTTGCATTTGATTTGGATCATATTGACTTTGATCTTGACCCATCATGTGCGATTGCTGTTGTTGTTGTGCTCCTACCATACCACCCATTTGCGTTTGACCCATATGTGGCCCCTGTGGTAGTTGTGGACCCATGCCCATTTGATTTGGTCCCCTTCTAACGACAGCATTACGAACAACATCTGTTGTAAAGATTTTTAAAAATTTCAATTTTAAAAGATCTTACACGTTTTGTTCTTTTGACCATACGTACTTGGAATTAATATGGGTGCACTATCGGCTGATTGGGAATCTCTTGATTTTGTTCGTATGGTTACGGCACGCGGATTAAATACGCCCAATTTGCCGATATCAATTAGCGCATGATCACCAGTTGGCGAATTGATATCCGTCACTTTTTTACCATCAGCGTACACGGCATAGCCAGTAACGGGCCCAGAAGAAGTAGGCCTATTGACCGGCTGCCATGTCACTAAAATAGTACCATCTTGAGGACCAGCCTCAAGTTGGATATCCTATAACCGAAAAAAAAGAAAATATTAAAAATACCGAAATAATGGGAAATATTAAAAAGAATGCATTATCATTACCGATATAATGGACAATGGCAAATATAATTTATCATTGAAATCACTTACCTGTGGCGGATCCGGCAAACCCTTAGTGAGCGTGCGGAAGTCAGCGTATGCACCCGGTGCCTCCTCCTGTGGGCGTCCTGGTGTCTGATGGCCACCTGGAGCGCGTAAGTGCTTAGCACGTACAGTAACGCGATATTGTGTGCTTGGTGCTAACCCAGTTATGGTGTGCCGATAAACTCCCGGCTTGACGGTACGAACCTCTACATTATTAACACACACCACATGCTGGTGATTTGAATTTGCAGGCAGCCAAGAGATGACCGCAGATGAACACGTTATATGTGACGCACGAACTGCTGATGGACCGAGATGTGCAGTATCACGACCAATGATCATGGTACAGGCAGCATCACGAGATGTTTGGCGATTTTGTGTAACACTACGTACGCTTATCCGATGAGGCTATAAGTAAGCAAGAGACATGTAAAAGATGCAAAAAGAGATTCCAAAAAATTCCGACTTACTCGATTTGAGTCAACACCTTCGATTAGAGCTCTGGTACGTTCATTGGCCTTAACGGTCACCTTGAGCACACCATCGACATAAACGTGATAGCTATCAATGAGATTATAGCCTACGGGTTCTGGAGGTGACCAGCCAATAAGAACACTTTTATTCAACTGTCTTTCGAGTGTCAGATGCTTAGGTGCTGGCACTATAATGAAAAACAGAAAAAACTCAGAAGGATGCTTAAATGTGCTGGGGTGTTTATTCGCAAAATGGCTTTCGTTAAACCTGGACTCTTTGTCAAACAAAATTAAAATACACTAAGCTACACAACTTCTTTTTTGTACAACTATTGCATTTCTATAGCAAATGGTCAAGCCTACAGGATAGGTAGTATATAATATATAACCTTTCATGCTTACATTTGACCAATGACCAATATTTTGAAGAAAAAATAAACGAAATAAGTAGTTAATAATAAAATTAGTATGCTGCTTGAATGCATCTGATGCTATTCGCCTTGTACATTCCGATCTAATAAAGATTACTCACCATTGTCGCTTATATCGTCTTGATCGTGCTCCAAATCGGTATGTGTTTCACTTAATCTGGCCAAATCTTCGTGCGTGTGGGTTAAGAGTGGATTGTGCGGTGGCAGCGATGGCAGGGATGTCGTATCGCATTGCATGGAACCATCCTCAGCGTCTCGGAGTGTCGAAAGTACAGCTTGATGGAATTCCAATAAGTCGTCACCTGAGTTGTTAAATTCGTATTGAGTTGTTTAGAAAGAAATTAAGATATAAAGGAATATCAAACAAGGAAAAAGGTCTTTAACGTGAACAGTTTTACTCCTTCCAATAAGACTTCAGAACAGTATCCACCACAGAGGAATTTTCGGACTTTGGAGTGAAAAGCTGTTTTATCAGCTGGATAGCTATTATGTTGAAATATGTACATCATCTAAGCAAATCGAGTTGACTATCATAGAACGAAAATTTATCAGGAAAGAAACTCCTGAGTGAGGAGTTCTCTTTCGTTCATCTACTGGGGACATTCATTTGGGCCGGTTTTTTTAACAAAAATCAATATAAAGTTTTGGATACAACCTGGGGCACTGTCAACTTAATGGGAAGTAAAAGCCTTTTTTCGAAGAAAAAATCATGTGAATCAATCGGTTGAAAAAGGTTGCAAATGATTTGTATTTGTATTTATATCAAGAAATTATGGGGAAATATTGATCACGGATTTTGGGCAAGAACGTTCTCAAAGAATTGGAAAAATTAATAATGGGTATTGGATGCATTCAAGACCGTTTTGGACACAGGCGGTTGAAGGAATACAACCATATCCTCGACCAATCGATTGATATGCTCTCGGTCATAATGACAAAATATAGAAAATTAATTTTGGACAAGATATAGTGTGCCGTCAAAAATTTATGTGACGCTGAACACTAACATAATTATTGGAGAAAATTTTAATAGATCATTTGATAAATATGGGAATATTTAACATTGTCAAGGTAAAAATATTGGGAAACACTTTATTTGACCATTTGATACATAAGGGAGCATTTAACATTATAGCAATAAATTTGGACTAAAAAACTCATTCGGAGAGGTGATATGTATGCTGCAAACGAAAGTTTTGGGGAAAATTTTTATTTAGCAGATTTTCAGATAGAAGGTAACTTAAAATTTTGGCAAAAGTTTTGTATCGTTAAAATTATAAGGTCATGGGATATTTAAAAAAACCAACTCTCAAAAATATTCACCAATTAAACGCTGTACAAATGAAGCAGGTACCAATCCACGACGTCCATCTAATAGTTCAGCATCAAGATAACCACCTTGCGGCTCCCCACTGGTCCAAACAAGCAGATAATCACCGGCACAAAGTGATAGCTCACCCTCGGCTTCCCTGTGATAGAAAAAATTTATTTAGAAATTCACAAACTTTCGCGCTATATTTATTTGAATAGCCTACTCTGGTGGATCATATGGAAAACGTGCGATGAACACACAACAGCGTCCTTTGCCCGGTATATCCAGCATATCAACTTGTGGCTCACTAGCGCCATTTAACGTATGGCCGCGAGCTTTATAACATGCAAAGAAGCAACAGCATAAGTCAATAAACTTGGTCTCGAGTGTCAAAACTTACTTTCTAAGTCTAATGCACCTAACGCCAGTCCACGCTGTGTATGCATCATTGATGCACTCATGCTATCCGTAAACTCGTCCAAGCCCCAAGTACTGGGTGGTATTGGTGAGCACGGTGAGCTGCGATTGCCATAACGTGTTAATGGTATATCAATCTCATCAAGCATCTTCATCTTGGTCGCGTTGCGTAATGCTGCCGATGTGAAGGGATATGAAGAGCCCGAACCAACGTCTATATACGGTGGCGCATAAGCGTTTTGTAGACCGGAAGATGACATACCACCACCAGGCATACCAGAACTAAGACCATAAAGAGCAGCAGTGCCCGTCAGCCCAGACAGACCTATACCAGAGGTGCCACTCAGGCCAGAACCAAGTATTGAGCTAGTGTCCATGACATTACCTAGAGTGTGATGCGTAAGCGATGAACCGATACCTGGTGGCATGCCGGACCCAACACCCGTACCACTTAAACCTAGTGCCGAATAACTGGTGGCGCCGGTAGGCATGTTATGCGTATTCAATGACAGGATGGGCATTGTTGTGCTCTGCAAATTGTAGAGTTGTATTGTTCCTCGCTTTTTATATTTTGTATTTTTTTTTTTGTTTTTTTAATTTTATAGTCATTTTTCAATTTTATTGATAGTTTTTTAATACATTTAAAAAGATACATAGAATTTTTGTTGTTGTGGTAGTAGTAGAAGTGGTTGTTGGTTGTGGTAGTATTGGTTGTTGGTAGTGGTAGATATTAACAATGGCAACACAGACACATTTTTACGATATACACACACAGAGAGAAAGGTAATTACAATAAACAATACATACGATATTCGATAGTTAGAGTATTTATTACGATATTTGTACAATACAAATAGAAGAAGACAAGAAAAGAAGAACAGCACAAAAAAGGAAAGAAAAAACCAGAAATTGTTAAGAGTTACCGTTATTGCCTTCTCCAAAATGTACATTATTGTTATGTAATGGTGTTTAAAGAGCCGTTTTCACAATGACCGGCTAAATCTTAACCAAACCCTTAACCGGAACTTTAACCGGTAGTTTGACATAGCAGCTCAAACAAAATCTTTCAGTTAATGTTCCGGTTAAGTTTAACCAACAAGCATTGTGAAAACAGCTTCTAAGTCCTAAAATTTTTTTTTTATAAGATATACAAAAGTTTTAAGTATGATTGCAACATAAAAATTCTTAAAACTGTTTTTTGTGATTTAAAATGTACGAGTATATGAATTCACATATACATGTGATATGATTAGAACTTTTTATTTTATTTTAGCAAAGTGATAAGACTTGCAAAATCTGTGTAGCTTTTAAACCAAGCAATAATAATTGCTGAGCAATTTGGTTAAATAAGTGAAAACAAGTCTTACAAAACATAGATTAACCAGCATGATAATTTTTAAACAACATCGAAACCAATAATTATCAAAAAAATAAAATATTCAACAGCCTTCAGAGTTTTCTAGTCTTTCTTTTAATTTTTTTTTTAATTGTAAGTTTTATTTACACACACAAGTGCGAAGAGAAAATTTAATTTAAATCTTACGAACCATACAAATTATTCTATAGGGTTGCTTTGCGAAAATCACTAAAGTCGGAGCTTTTATAATGAAACACACGTAATCCAAAATACCGACACCGACGTGATCATATAAATCAAGTTAATTTTGAAATTGTAAAAAAGAAGGCTTTTTCAACATCCAAAAATTTATTGAATATTAAACCCAACATTGAAAACTTAGATAAAAGGAACAAAGCATCCATTAACGCAAGGGAATGGGCAACTTTTGACGTAAGTTGATTACTTTGGCAAGTGTCATTTACTGCTGTTTGTGTTGTAAAAGTGATATTTTAGTATTTGAACTTGAACTCAGAGTTCCCAAGTGGTCGGTTTCAAACCGGCCAGCCCGGAAATGCAGGTCAAAACCGAGAACTCTTTAGGAACATGAAACGTTTCAGAAAAACCCGGGAATTTGATGATTTTGGTTTTAAGATGTTCTCACACAAAAATATTTAATTTTTGAATATTTTTCCCCAAATAAAATTTTACCATTTCAAGGAAAAATTATTTTATTTTGAGAAAGTCGTTGTTTCAATTTTGCAACCCTTGTTTGAGCTACTAAAAACATAGATTATATTTAAAAACAAGAATTCGAAAAATTTAATTGAAGTTGCTTTTAATTTAAGTTTAACTTAGTGTATTCATTGGGGCGCTACTGCCGTCATCTCCGCCACTGTCAGTCGTATACTTTGACGTAACGGATGAGATGGACTCTATTGTTCAAAACCTTAAGATTTTTAATGTGAGCAATATGAAGAATCAAATTACTTATGGAAGCGTTCCACGAAGTAATCAAATATTTTGTATCGATGCCATGAGAATCAAAGCTTAAACGATTTTTAACGTATTCCTTTGAATACTTAGGAGTGTAGTAACTTTCAAAATTATTTTATTTTTTGTTTTAATATCAAAGAATATCGTGCATATCTTCAATGCAAATGTTGCAAACACTTAACATGCATGGTGGCTTGGTAAATCATCAGGAATCATAAAGTCAAATTATTGAAGAGTCTATCTTAGATTATGTTATATTCGGAAACTTAGGGACCCATCAGAAACTTTGTAGTCTCATAATCTGTTTTAGTTTCTGAAACCCCAACAACAACAGAACAGGCTTGAGAACCCTTCGATCACCTTGAATTTACTATAATTTCAAAATCACAGAGCTTGGGATCTCTCAAGAAAGGACTTCAGAGAAAAGAAATTCAAAGAGAGCCCTTCAGAAACTTAGAGGTCTCATAATTAGAAATAACATTTGATGCTCCCTTCCCCCCATCCAAAGGATCAAGGGCCACTTTTTGAAAACTTTATCTTAAGCCATGAGAAATTTTTCTGCTACTGATCTTGCATCCTAGATTGCAATGAATTCTCTACATTTTAAAGAAATTTTTCTCATTTTTCACCACTTTCTCATTTCACTGTTTACTAAAAAATAACTCATTTTTCGAAATATGAAGTTTTATTTCATTACCACGAAATTGATGCAGTTTTTTTCGTATAACAATGCCAAACTTTTCACTTCGCAATGTAAGAGAATTTCTTTACTCGTTTTTAAAAGAAAAGAAAACAAAAACATTTCAACCAAAGAAATGGCGTAAATATTAACAACATACCACCGTAAGTACTGCAGAAATTAAAACTTATAAAAAAGTATAGGAAGCTGGAAAAAAGCATTCAAAATGAGATGAACTCAAAAATAATTTAATTCACATTGGCAACAAACCAACAGACATCCTTAACAAGAGGGCAAGCATTTTGAGTAGCAAAACTTTGAAGAATGATCTTGTGAACAGACTGAAATAATGATGTTACAACGATGGACTCATGTAAGTATTTTCAATAATGAAACTAGGTACTATACGTCCATAACGAACTTGTATGAGCATAATTTTAAATTTACAAAATAAAAACAAAACATTTACACGCGCAAGATAAAACAAAATTAATTAACCAAAAAAAATATAAAAAGACAAGTAGCACGGGGATAACGATGATTTTGCAATTGGCCAATTAAAGTTCGTTATAGAGACATAACATTTGTGATGTTAATTTTACAAGCGCATGAATATTATAGTCCAATTTTCCAAAAAAAAAATAGATTTCTGCTTTTTTTTAATTTTTGTTTTCGTTTGTTCATTATTAAAAATAGTTTACCTGACTTAATGCTGATGGCATTGACTTCATCGTATGAATATTTACCGGCAATTGTGGAAGGCCAGTGATTCCACTTGTTCCACTCAAAAGTTTCTCAACTGAAGATTGACCACCCGAATATGGGTTTGTGTTCATCGATTGTATGGCATGGCTGCTAAGACTCGATGATATACCCCCAATTGAACAAGGTACAAGGGTCGATATGGATGAGAGTCCAGGGCCAGTACCGGCACCGTTTGTAATGTGTGATGACATGGTTTGGTGAGGTAATCCATAACTGGTGAAAGCAGATGTCCCGGCTGTGGATGTGCCGCCGAGAACTTGTAATCGAAAAGAAATCAACAATAATATTAATAAGTAGAGTAATATTATTAATTAAAAATAATTCTATTTTAATTCTTATTTTTCTTTTGAAATTTAATTTGATTTAATAGTGATTTTTACTTTCGAAATCATAATTTTACGGTGCCTGACATATGTAAATGCATTATCTACGAACCTGCTCTTTTATAACGATTCAGTTCTTCTTCGAGATCTGAAAAAATTTGTACACAAAATTTTTAAAAACATTATCAAAAGCTCATAGAAGAACATTATCATGTCGTACAAACCATTTTTTGATATGGTTTTATATTCGTTATTTCCCATGGTATATATTGAACTAGTTGGCATTGATGATACTCCAGTATTCGATATTCTCGGGTGCTCTAATTCGGCCAAAACACGATTATCCTGTTGCATAAAACACAAGCATATGACATTAACAAAGATCAAATATTATTTATAATTATTTTAAGGCAACTAATATAACAATAAAATTGATATACTGTGAGCATGAATTAAATATGAAACAGATTCAAATTAGAAAATTAAAAGATACCAATTTACGAAGAAAAAGATCACAGTACAAGAATACAAGAAAAGTTTTACGATATTAGTGATAAATTTAAGAAATAGTATAATATAATTAGAATAGAGTTTTAAAACAATATTGACTTAAGCATGCAACCTAACGTTTGCTACGTGAATGTTGGAAAATTACCCTGACATAAATTTTTATCTTCATGTATTTTATATAACATATTGTTTTATATAGAAAGCTTATAGATTTCCTTTTAATCATATATATTTCTCTGTTATTTTTATCAGAAATTTGTATATCATTATACCCTTAAAATTTTGAACATTGGACAAGGAATATTCGAACAAAATTTATTCTTAAAGTTGAGATAGTCTTTTATTTAATGTTGCGCTACAAGATTTATGATCACTGGCCTATCCTTTTTTCATACCAGATACTAGCACCGATATGCCCACGCGAACTAATTAAAAGAGTTTAAAGTTCAAAAGTTATATGATATGTCTTATATCATATCCTGGTATGACAATAACATCGCTTCAAATGTTAGATAACGTACATTTGCCTCAGTAGTGCATTTTCATGTCGCATTGCAGTAAGATCAGCATCTCGCGAGGATCAAATAACAAGGTCGGCTGCATACACAATTGTATCGATCAGTTTAATAGAGCTTTTTGAAGTAGTAATAGACAAAATAGAATAACCCTCAAATCGGCCACAAGCTCGTAGTCTTAAAGCTTAAATAGAAATTTCCATTTTGACGACAGACTACATTCGTTCAAGTTGACTTAAGATCTTTTCAATGATTGCTTTATATATAGTCGTCAAACAGAACTTTTATTTTATTTTTACGATTAACCCTTATAAAATTATTTTATGTTACAAACTTTAAATTCACCGCAAAGTTTTTCCAAATCCCTTTAATATAGCAAAACATATTTTTAAGGTAAAAGCGTACATTTAGATTTTTAAAGATTTTGTAACATACCTATACCAGTTTTAACTTATAACATAATAATCCATAACTTCAAACTTCTAGTGATCAAAAGTAAAAGCTTTTTCGATAAGCTTCCAGAAAGTTAGCTTCGATAATATGTAAAGTTTCTGATCAGAAGTATTTTTATGTATCTTTGTATGTATATATGAATGTGTGCATGTGTTTTCAGTTGGGTCATTAAGCACGCTAGGACTAATATAGCATGGTTATCTAGCCAAGCAACAATGGTTGCTCTTCCCCATTATCATCGGTAGTGCAGAAAAGCAATGGGGTTGAAAGAAAAAAGTTTAATTTATACGGAAACGCCAGCAAGTATGCTATATTTTACGTTCATTTTATATCCAAAAGAAGTTGTAAAATAAGGCATTACCATATCAATTATTTTCCAAGTTTTAATAATTTCGCATTTGTTGCGAAACGATGGGTTGAAATTTTTATTCATTTGGAAACAGAGAATTGCGATTTTAAGAAATGGCAATAGCGGAATAAGTATGTTATCTATTGCCCGGCACGACCGCCTCTGTGGAACGAGTATTCGCTTCCATGAAGAAGACGTGGACAGATGAAAAATCTCAGTTAAAAGTAGAAACTTTGAAAGTCATGCTGACCGCTAACATAAATTTAAATATGACATACTGCGGAAAGTCAAAGCGAACGACAAATATTTTTTTGAAACTCAAGGTGAAATTGAACGAATCGAAAACGAATCAGACGAAGAATGCATGGACGAAAGCTCTGATTAAATTTAAGTGTCAAAATATTTAGTCATACACAACAATTAATATTTATTCTGCTTTAAAATGCAAAAAAAAACTGGATGCTGTAATCAATCCTGTTTTCAGAAAATTAAATCTTGCAAAATAATATTTTTTCTCCAACTTATCCTGTTTTTTCTTGAACAATTTATGGCATAGTTAAGTAAACATATTAAAACGGAATAAAACCATATTTTTTTAACTTCTTTCCCTCGTACTTTACAAAATGATCAAGTTCAATAACTCCTAAAAAGGTTAGGTTAGTAAACATTTGTCCTTTGTAGACCAGGTTCCTACAGTTCCCAACTGGGTAGTATGTTTGTGAATTATGTGTGAGGTGCATTATATAATATATAATACTCTATTAACTACTACATAGACAAAAAAGACATACGTTAGCTATTGATAAACGTGCCTGTTCTATTTTAGCCATAATAATATCGATTTCCGAGCCTTGGTCCTGATGACTGATTGTCGGTGCCCATGTGACTGTTGAGCTGTTACCTGATGTATTTGGTATGCACGAAGATGCAGCACGCTCAGCAGCCGCCGCCGCTGAGCGTGCAGCTTTAGCTTTTAATACGGACGACAATTCAATTTGCAGTTCTTCGCAGCGTACATTTTCCAATGCCACCTGTGCGAGAGGTGCAGAAAATTTGTTACCCTATATACTTTCATAACAAATATCTATAAAGTAAACCTTTTTTTCCAATTCACGTGCACGTGACTGCAGATTTTCAATGGCTTCGGTATCGGTTCGACCGCTGGATGATAAATTTCGTATTTGTGCCAAGGTTTCCTGAAGAGAAAAAAAAGAGGAGGAAATATGAAAGGTTCCTATGTTTTTTTGTTTTTTATGACAATACTAACTTGATGTGCGCGTTCAATTTCGGAACGCCGCGTTTCTGCATCCCGCAACTGCAGACTAAGGGAGTCCAACATACCGTTGGGTGCTGACGACTGGTGCATTGATTCGTACGGCATCTAATTCCAAACAAAAAACAAAGATGAATTTACTGGAGAAATTATAGAATTATAGCTTTTATTACAATATATGGTATGAGCAACTAAAATAACGCATTTAATATAGTGAAATGAAGTGTTGGATATCACAGCGTGTCCCGAAATAGTTCACATGAAAATAAAAAAACAAATTGTCCCGGAATTTGGGCCAAATTTTTTTACAGAGCCATAATAACATACGACTTCACATTGTTTTGTATGCATGTGCCTGTGCGTTTGTATTTATATGCATGAGTATGTGTGTATTTATGTGCATAGAACAATTTGAACTTTGAACTCTAGGTTAATTGCTATTTTGACCGAATTTTTGGCAGCTGCCAGTGTTAAATGCAGTTTAGCAGCAAGGCAAACGTTTTTATGTTATAAGTAGCTTCCCTCAATTACATGTTGTACGAGATAAAGTTGAAACTACAAACAACTTTTCTACAAATTTTATCTCAGCAAGTCACCGATTTTCATAAATATTTCAATCTATATATGTACTAGCTTTGAAAAACATACGGAATCAATGTATTTAGAATTTTTGACAAACAAATTTTTGTAGCCTTTTTTTATTTTTCATGAGTTTTGTAACATTGTAGCACAATAATGGTTCGACTTATGCCAATATGATAACTATGGAATTTTTATGGATAATTTTTCCGTCCGAGCGTGCAAGGAAGTAAGTGTCTAGATATTAATGCAAAAATATGGGCCAATAGATTTTGTTCTGCTCTTTGTAATGGTGTTTTTGCGCAAACCTTTTTTTTAATGGGTTCTAAGTTCGGCATGTTTCTCTAAAACTAGCCATAATTTATTAGAATAAAATTTACGCGAATTGAATGAACAACTCTTCAGCAGCATGTCCATAAATGCTCATAGGGCGATAGCAAGAAATGCTGAAATGAGAAGCATATAAAGAAGACGGCGTCTAATTTATGTACATATTTTATACATTAGTACTCGTTTCTAGTTAAGCCTATGAGAGCGGTATAAAACAGTTTTGCCCTAGACGCCCTTCGTTCTAACTTTGTTCAGCGCTGCAATTTATTTTTGGCCGAGAAATCCCTATAAATTTGAAACTATTTGAGTTACAGCATTTTTTTTTATAACACTCTTAAAGAACATTCGCTTATCTAAAACATTATGCCAACTGTGGACCATAAAAAAGCGTTATAGATCCGTATATATTCGAATTCGTATATATCTATGGGGTTGAATTTTCATTTATTCATCTGACTAGCCAATGCCAGCAGCAGTTTCCTTTCAATCTAGCACAGAAGAAATGGATCCCTTTACTTATTCAAGTATAGTGCTTCACCGAGAATCGATAAATATCTCGGTCCCGATAACGATAACGAAACGATATTAAAAATATTATTTCTCTTTTGACCGAGGGCGAGAACGAGAAAGGTCTGGCCGATATCTCGTTCAAAAATAAATTTATTTTTTACGTGGTTTTGTGTAACGAGAGTGACCAACAGTGCCTTGCTACACAATTTAAAAGTGTTGAGCAACAGCTATCATCGCCAAATGCTAAAAAATTGGTGGCTCAGCATCAATCAGATTTTCGCCCGAGTCAAATTCGACATACCTTGCAAAAATCACCATCTAAAGTCTGCCAACGAGCAGTGGAACAGAAAATGAGGCTGCCCTAAATCATCTTGTAAATGATAACTCGAACCTAAAATCCTTGAATTGGTGAAATTTTGTAGAGAATTTGAGACACACGCTAATTACTTTGCGCGGTGAAAAATTTTGTGAAGATCTTACGCTTCGGTTAGAGGTAAAGGACACAAATGGATAGTAATAACGTTTGACACACTCTTTACCGATGACTATAACTTCGAAATATGATCCAAACGGTAACTTTTGTTGATTTTTTCTGATATAAAAAGTTTCCCAAAGTCAAGGCACAATTTTCTTAATTGCTTTGTAATAAAAATTGATAACTATTATTTTTTAATAAATACTTTTACGTTACTTGCTAACTATTATCCATAAGATTTTTTTTTTCGATCCACAATATCTATTATTTCAAAAAAAAATTAATTTTAACGTTGTTTTAAAGGTATGCTAATTTGGTAAAAATTTTTTCACTAATCGATGAACATATGTCAAAAATATACTTGGATGAAACAGGCGATTCTGGATCTTCAAAGTGTCCGATTTCATTTCATTTTTGCTAAAATTTTTTTATTTTCAGCAATAGATGAAAAGAAGTTGAGATTTAGGACATCACCAATGTGTTGCCGGGTCTCCAGTGTTCGATTGCCAAACTTGGTACTTTTGGGACTCGTTATCGTCTCCGGTGAAGTTCAAAATTATTTTCGACTTTTCTCCGATGATCGGTGCAAAAATATCTTAGCAAAAATGTGCCAAATTGGAGACTTTGACTGCTCGTGCCACCACGGGTGATGTCAAAAATCAATTTCCGAAAACAAAATTAGTGAATCATTTTTGAACATTTTTTTTTTTTTTCAAAGCAACGAAAAACGATTTTTGATGGAATTAGTTATGAGGCAACGTAAAATTAAAATTTTAAAATATAAAAAAAGAGAAACAATTGAATTGAGATTTTTTTAATGAATTTTTTTTCATCTCCATTTGCAATGACTCACACAATCCATGAAAACATGTTACTCATACGAACCCGTCATCAGTTGTGTCTAGACAGCGATTAGACGAATGACAACTCAGGCAAATAAAATGTTATTACACTCAATTATTTGCACAATGTATTGGCTATTAAAAAGTCTTAAGTTGTCCAATACCAAATTAAGCAGTTAATGTGATGTAAAATAAATGTTCCTTTGAGCCAGCGCAGACAGCATGCTCTTTTATTTTCCAACCGAAAATATTGAAAAATGCGGTTTAATAAAAGGACAAAGCATTAAGGCTGCTCTGTTATACCGTGGGCGGTTTTCACACACACGCATAATCAGTTACATCTATACATACATACATTCATGCCTACATGCGTCGTAGTATATCGCAGTACACACTTACATACATAAGCATTTATATACCATATAAGTAGATTGGAGCGCTTATCGTAGCGTGGGTCTTGAATACAATTTTCGTATGACATTTAACGAGACGCGTTGGAATTGCATTTCAAATATCAAAGTTCTTCGAGCAGCAGCAGCAGAGTACGCAAAAACAACACCAACAACAACTTCGTTTTATCTTAAAGCTGTCCTTTTAAGGATCCAAAGTCAATACCAAAGCATTGCACGTTTTTGAGATACACACAGAAATGTTTTTCTTTAACTATTTTTAGAGAAAAAAAAAAGTTTCGTCAATATTTTTTTAAATATCCTTTTGCATTTTTTTTTCTTTACCTTATTTGCTTTTCTTAAATCGTCTTACATGTAGTTAAAATCAAATTGACTGCGTGCGAATGACCAAAGGTTACGAAAAACCTTCATCGAACCACTAGTTGCTGACTTATGACAATGGGTCACACTTAAAGCAGTAGAAATTTAAGTTGTTATATCAATTTGCTAAAAAGCATAATGAAGATATGACATAAAAGAGTCAATTAAGAGCTATAGTTGCAGAGGATTAAGAGAAATAAACGGTTTTTAGCAGAAAAAGAGCAGCAGCCTTAAAGTAGACTTTAGTTTAGTTCAATAAATGAGTACAAAGTATGGGTTTCTAAAGATTTTTAGCAGAATTTCCCTTTTGAAAAGAGCAAGATATATTCGGCACATAAGAGCTTTGTTAGGATGGGTATTTTAGTTTTACAATAACTGCGCAGGCTTGACAGTGTTGCCACTGTAATTTTATTTGAGCTAACGTTCCCAGATTACTTAGAGCTAAAGTTCGCTATTCATACCAATGTTGTTTATGATTAGTAGCTAGCAATAACGATGCTTGGGTTCAAACCAAAGCAATTAACTAAGCGTTTAAATAATTTATTGAATGAGCTTACCTACTGTTCAGATGGTGGCCTACGGTAGGGTAGGGTGATCAAAAATTTCGGTGCCAAAAGTCACTGAAAATGATTCTGTACCTAAAATAGAAACCATGCGCTGAGATCTTAAATGTAAGTTATGTACAGAAACCTATGGACTAGAACCAAAGTCTGCAAAGCATTTATTATCTAATTATGGAAAACAAATTGTTGTAAATTATGTTGACATATGTAAGAAAAGAAAGAGGTAACATAAGTAAGAACTCTTCGTGCACCAGTGATTCAGGAAGCATCTGACTTAAGAGTGCGCAGCTTTCTGGTAGGATCTGACCCACAATAGGTGACCAGTAGTGGTAGTGACACTTGACTTCAGAGCTACAAGCCTAGACAATTCAGACATTTTCTTGGAATTGTAAACTTTTTCAGAAATTAGAACTAAGAGAATACGAGCTCATGGAACCGAAAATCAATAACAACATTGCTACGAAAAAAGTTACACAAAGAAGATACTCGAAAATCTTCTTCCAATGCGGCCGTCTCTACTACATAATCATTTTCGTTTAAAGCTTGAGATTCAAAGAAGACCGCTGAACAGAAATATAACTCCCACCGGATAAACATTTTTACAACTACACATTGAAATTTACTAATAAAAAAAAATTTCCTCACTTTTGACTTTCAAAAAACCTTGCAAAATAGATATATTTCACGACCATTTTGCCACAGAGGTCTTATCCATAGGATTACAATTTCATCGCATTTCTCCATTTGACTGAAATACCGAGTTTTTTAAAAAAAAAATTTAAGGAAACTTGTGCGCTGGCAACTTAGTTTGAGAGAAAAACAGAACCATACAGTGCTAGAAGAGAAAAAGTGAGAGGAAATATTCAAAATTTTCTTTTTAAGATTTTTTTTTTTTTTTTGATACGCAACGCAACGTAACATATCCCGTCTTATAAGCAAAAGTTTCTGATGCATTTTCCACGCAAATTTATACTGAGTGCCAGTATAACGCACTAAGGAAGTGAATTACCGACAACAAGAAATTAAGATCAACTACATCCTTATATCCTTGCACCACCACTTGCATACGTACTTTGCCGCCTCTGGTGCTGTTACTTTGTACACAAAGTGTTGCCTACTCTCCTGTTTGGTTAGGCTATTTTTAACAATTGTCATGATGCTGACGAGAAAAGCAAAGCATAGAGAAACCGTTAAAAACGGTGCTTGGCACAATTAACTAATGAGCTTGTTCTTCTTCTTTTTTTTTGCTATTAGTTTCTTTGTCAAATCGAAAAGAAGAAACTTACAAATTTTGCTCACTGCCAAAAACATATATGCAGTTGTAGTACCGACTCATCCGTAAATTCTGCCTCATCAATATGGAAGTCAACAAGCCGCATTGAACATATTCAAAAACGCTTCACTCGATTTGTTTTAAGACGGCTCTATGCCCACTTATTTGGGTGTGATGCTTCAGTAGCTTACCGGATGGGCGAATCGTTAACAATATTATGTTTATTAAGAGCAATATTGATGAAAGAGTTAATTCTACTGATTTACTAGCACAAAATCAATTTAAGGCCCCAGAGGGTCTAATTTGTTTTACACTCCGTACCATAGAACTAATTATGGTTTCAATCCCCATAATCTATTTTTAGATGCCTTTCAAATTGCAGCGCAATTGAAAATCAATTAGATCTTAGCGCAATATAAACATATTCAAAAAACGTCTTAACGATATAACTACGCTTAATTTAAATTAAGAAACTTCGCATCCTAGTTTTTAAGTATTGATACCGTAATATGTTAAGGTTTTAGTCGGATACATGAAATGAAATAAATAAATATGACCCTTATGGCAGAGTTAAACGTTCTTATCCTGCTTTTTTAGCTAGAGAGCATTAAACATGAATAATTTGGGATTGACTTTATATGTTAATCCTTTAAATAATCGTGTTATCTCAACAGGGACATACATACATATACAGGTTTGGGTATGACAGTGCAACTCCACTACCCTCAATATTTGGTCAAAGTCAATTTGGTTAATGAAATATCTTGAAATCTACTAGTCGAATTTGTTAACGACTGAGCTTATTCCACACAATATACATATAATTGATCTAATAGAATAGATTGAGATAAGAACGCCATTATGATCATCGTATCTAAAAGTTCCCCTTAGCGAAATTTGAATCATAATGGATGAATTATTGGGAATTTAGGGAAAAACGGATTTTCATTTTGGCCCACTTTATTAAGGAATAATGACCAAAATCTGGTATGCCTTTTACCGTAATTTTCCTTAGCCAGATAAACTGCCGTAAGGGTACATTTGGTGTATGTTTTTTATTTAAAAAATGCTATAAAATGTACTCATTTGGGGCAAATGTACATAGGTACTTAGATAATGTGTCACATCATTTTTAAGAAAACTAATTAGGTTATTTTTAATTGTTAATAAAACTTCAGGTTAATCATAAATTTTACTCGAGGAAGTAACGTTTTCCAAAAGAAATGAAATGATGATTATAATTCAAAAACTAAAATGTTTTTTTCAATATTTTTGGAAATTATTCATTTCATTTTCAAATAACAACCATTGCAGTGGTTCCTAAAATATTACGCTACTTGAAAACAACTTCCAATGTCTATAAAAAATGTTTATGAACATCAGAATATTTGCGTGGAAACACCCTCTTAAACTGTTTTAAAGTGTGGATATTGATAACGCATAGTTTAGAACAATTAAGAAATTGACAGAAATAAAATATATACATTTTCCAGAAAAGTAATTTTGTGCTGGTCAACATCCCAAAATAATGTATAGATGCGGATATCTCAAACAAATACTAAACACGAATTTTAAAGACTTCTCCTTTAGTTTTATAATTTTTAAAATCAATTTTATATTAATTAGCTTGAGAAAATACTGATTTTTCACGAAAAATCCAAAACTTTGAGTTCATTAAAGAAAAAATATGACGTGATGGACATAGTATCTATAGTTAGGGAAAGGTACAAATATATATCTTATCTCTGGTCAACATTTTTGTCTACCGCCGTATGAAAGTTAATATTTGCTGTTATATCAGAGATATGCAAAGTACTCGTATTTCAACTTGGATTGACATCATACGAGTGAACTGATGTTGGCAAATTGAACTAACTACGTGAGTATATGGCAAAATTCCCATTTCGGTGTCCCATCCTCGTCCCTCTCTTTTTACCTCACCGCTTAAGCATACCCAACTCCCGTAGTCATAAACCTCAACTTATCACAGATGGATGAAAATATAAAAATGAGACACATATTCCATATGAAATTTTCATTCAGGTTTCTACTCTTTATGTTTTTTTTCTTTTTTTTGTCTTTTTGTTCTGTTTCTTTTTTTAGAGCTTACTTTATTTTTTACATGAATTCATTTATCCACTTTTTCGCTTGCAATTTTTTCGCACTTTCGTTTTCGCTTCGAAAAAACTTTTTTATTCTTTTATTTTTTTAATTTAAATATTTGATTTATAACATTTTTACAAGTTACTCTTACGAGAAAATTAAAATGAAATGCACTTTTCCGTATTTTTCATATATTTTTTATTTTTAAGGAAATAACGAATATTTAATATGTGGGCCGTAGTTAAACTTTTTCATTTAAACTTCTTATCTTATTTTCACCACTTCTTGGTAAATTACTTTAACATTTTCAATTTTTTTTTAATTTTTTTATTATACATAGTATAGAAGATTTTTCTTCTGGCTGATGGTTTCTTTAATAGGGTTGATCCAATATTTTGCTACTATACAAATTTTTTGCTCGACTTTCACAGAAATTATTTTTCTTATGTTATTTACGTTAAATTTTTGCACAATTTATTTGTCTAAATATTGTTCACGAAACTCTTTTAATTTTTACAATATGTATAGATATTTATTTATATAAATATGTGATTTTTATTAATTAGAAAAATTTTGGTTTTATTGCAAAACCCAAAAAGTGGGTCATCTTTCGGTTGGTTTCAACGAGTAGCTACTATCTACTACTTGTACTGATTTTTCCATGCGAAAGAATCGATTTTTAGCCTAAGTGAGGAAGAAACTTAGTTTTCTTGGTGTAGAGAAATTTGCTTCAATTTGAGAATTAAACGTGAAATTTAACTGTTCGTGAGCGCTAACGCAAAAAAAATTCCTTTTTCAGCAATACGCTCTCTCTTTAACAGCAAACTTCCATACCGTCACTACGTTGCACTCACACAGTTTGACCGTTAGGTTTTGCAAAAAACGTGTGCTAAACTTTAATTGAAAATGTAAATAAAACCCGCTACCCATGATGGGGCCAATGAGAATGAATGCAATGGACAACACAACTGTCAAAAGATGTTAGCTACTATTGAGTCCGCTCTCTTTCTGACACGCACTCTTTCAGTTTGTGGGAAATTCGATTGTGGACATGCGCATTCGAAAATATTGCATACGGTTATAAATCTGAGCTTTGTGGAAAACAACTGTCAAGTGGTTAACATAACCTTATTTATTCTCTAATGACAATTCCAGGGTTCAATCGCTTACAACACTGTCAACTATTACCTTGTACCAGGGCTGCTAAGTGGCCGGGTTTCAGCCTGAAATTTCATTTCAAGGATGGGGGCGCGGTAGAAATTGAAAAATTTTTGTGAAAAAGCAGGGAATATAATGATTTTTGTTACATGTACTAAAATTTGTTTTTAATGAGCAAAATAATGGTCAACAATTCTTTTCCACACAAAAATTAATTTCGAAATAATTTTTTGATGTTGCTGACCAAAATATCTTTTTCCTTTATCCCCTTCTGTACCATTTTAAGGAAAAACTATGTTATTTTGGAAAGACCGGGAATTGGATCTTGGGGAACTTGGCAAATTGATCAGCTTTCATACTTCCACGTGTGGCATAGTATCAGGGTTGCCAAGTGAACGGTTTTGACCCGGCTAATTAAAAATCGAGCCCTGCTAGGAATTTTCAAAACAATTAAAAACATTCTTTTGTTTAAAAATTAAATTTCAATTTAATACGTTTATTGTTAACTCTTTAATGTAAAATGAAATATAATAAATTAAGTTTAATTGCGATTTCGTAATTGTCCTATGCGGCTTTTTACATACGTACGTTAAATCTTTTCTTTAAATATTTCTTTCTTCAACAATAAAAGATTTGCTAAAATTTTTTTTTTTCAACAAAAAAGAAAAGGATATTTACATTAGATTCTCTTAAGTCATTACAATTTGTCAATTTATGATCAATATTTTTAATAATACATTTGTTCTACTACTACAATAAAAATATTTTGATATACTGATGTTATCAATTATATTTGATTTGTTTTAATTAACATGTTTCAATTTATAGTATTTGTTTTATATTTTTAGGGTCAAATATTAATGTCAGATCAATTTAGTTCAGGTGATCAGTTAAATTTTTACTATTTTTTTTTTAATTTGTTTGTTTAAAAATTATTAAAGATTTATCTAAGCGTTAAAGATTCAATCCTAAGTGTGGATTTATATTTCAATTCAACGGTTTATGGTGCATTTTCGTTATATATATAATTTTTTCTTACGGTAACTGTTTATTTAAATTTTATTGGACTTCTGTAACTGTAAGATTTATTGAAAATAAGTTATTTGAAAAGTGCGTATTATTTGAAATAAGAAATACTTTTCTATTCGCATTTACTTTTAACAGTTAACATGATCTGATTAGTCTGCCTTATTAAGTAAAGTGCACTGATAAATACGGCATTAGATCTAAAAAGTAAGAGGTAAAATTTTTAAATTAGAGACAGCTTTAAATTTGAAGACGGAAAAATGCGTTATATATATTTAAGGGATTTTGTTTAATACTTACTGTCCCTCTTTAAAATACTCCTTCAATGTTGTGCTGAACTTTTTGGAATACTTGACAAATTCCTTTTTACGTTGTTCAACTGCTTGCTTTCCAGTAACACCTGGAATAAATGAGCTAATTTCGTTGACTACATCAAGTAGCTTCTTTATTGCACTTGCAATTTCCCTTTAAGTTCACAACAGGTGTTAAATTTAATAACTGATATATTAAAATACAAATAAAAACAGAACTTACTTAATTGTTTCAAGAAATGTTTTACGATCGGTTATTTCATCAGGAATACGGCTGAGTATAACTTTAAGTGCTACAGACTTTTTATTTAACTCTTGGAATGGCTCCTCGGTACGTGTTAAACGGTATTCATTTACTTTAAAGAAGAAAAACATGAAGTTTGCAATTTGAAAATCTATTCATATTACATTTTCAAATATAAAATAAACCAAAAATGATTTTTGTTAATATCTCGATTCTACAATGTCTGATTTTCTGTAAAGAACGTTGACAGCTTTTAACGCATGACCAGATTAAAAAATAAATCACAAATTATATTTCCATGCTTTAATTTTATCGATATCGATCTTATATCATTAATACCGTGCGTCGTTCGGAAAAATTTATTTGAAGCTTTTTTGTGAAAAACATATTCGAAATTTTTTTTTTTTAAAATTTATTCGAAACTATTTTGTACAAAATCATAGCATACACAACTCTTATCCACTATAAATAGAATGCGAGACATTAACAAAGTAATTTAACCTTTTAACCTTCGATGTCATAGAAACCGTTGAATAGAATTTAATCAAAGTCTTGCTAATTTGGACTATACAACTATTGTATTCCAATCTAAGGTAATTTTTATTTTAATCTTTTTTTAGAGAGTTATATGCTTTCGACGAGATACATATTATTTTTTGGCGATTGAGCATTTGTGCTATTGTTCGTAATGGACGCTTGTTCCTTTGGCAATTGGTCACAATGATCAATCACCTAAAATGAGAAATTATTTATAAGCAATTTGTTGATCCGGCAATTATTCATCATGTAAAATTGCTCAAAATTATAAGAGGTTTGTACAATTTATTATTTTTTTGCCATTTTAGTCGAGAGAAGTCATTTGATCATTAATGGACACATCATTTTCTTAGAAATAAGCGTAGACATTATATACAATTATAAGACATTCGAGTTTAAATTTAAAATTTAAAGCCATTGGTATAAGAAGGGTTAACTAATTATTCTGTTTAGTTAGTCTTTCATGTGCCTTAGTCTTCATTCATAATTTAAAATTTTTTTTTTTAATACTCACAGTCCGCCTCAGAAATGTTTCCTTGCAGACGCAGAACCGCTTCATTTAAATTCACATTCAATTCTGCTCGACGGATAATAGACGCAATAAGATCATAACAGAACCCGGGATTATTTTGCTCAGATTTAAGAATCGCTGACCTCAAAGACTGCGCTGCGCCCACATCGCGACGCTCCAACTGTAAATTAAATTGAAATTCAATTGATAAACAAAGGCGATAAAATACCTTTGCAACTACGAAACAGTTTTTTTTTATCTGTATATATTACCAAAACAGACTTTTCTTGTTTTTTTTTTAATGCGATTTTTTCGGTTCTGGCGTAGCCCCGTTTAGAGCAATTGAGAGAACTTACCTGTGCAAATATTGGCCTTAAAATCACTGGAAGCACAAGCGTTGAAGTTGGCGACTCACCCATTGTCATTTTTTAACAAAAAATTGTTAATTTTAAATTAATAAAAATTATCCACGATTAAATTTATTTTCTTTTTTCGATATACACGACTAGAAAACAGCGAAGAACCAAGAATTTAGCCATAAGAAATTAAAACGAATGAATGCAACGAAGAAAAGAAACAGAAACGGAATATGACAGCTACATAATGACATTATAATGAGCTGTGTTTAATAAAGCTTTTAACCCATTAATGTTCAGATAAATTTTAACTGCGTCTATGTCTACTATGTTTTAGTATATATCCATTCATTTATTCAAAACGATTCTAAATTAAATTAATAAGACAACCGTGATCAAAAGTATTATGCACCTTGTATATTTCCATATATTAAGACCTACAATCGAATAAAAATTTGCTGAAAATGCTATAGGGAATTTGGTTGCATGTAAAAATTTTAACTGCGTCTATGTCTACTATGTTTTAGAATATATCCCATTCATTTATTCAAAACGATTCTAAATTAAATTAATAAGACAACCGTGATCAAAAGTATTGGGCACCTTGTATATTTCCATATATTAAGACCTACTCTCGAATGAAAATTTGCTGAAAATGCTATAGGGAATTTGGTTGCATGTAAAAAGACAAGATTATTAATATTTCCCTTCTTATAAACACGAATTTTTAACAGTTTTCTTTGTACTATAAAATCGGTAACAAGGAATAAAGAGTACTGACAAATTTCCTTAAATCAAATAGCTTATATAAATATTATATATATCGTCTAATATTGTTACATCTAATAGCAAAATTGAAAAATTACGGGTATGCCTAATACTTTTGCACAAGACTATAAAGTTAGAAATGAAACAATAGTAACTAAAATAACCAAATAAAGTCGCTGTTAAGTTTTCGAAAAAGAATTTAAATAATTATGTAGCATAAAATTGTTCAAAACAAAGCCCCTAACCTAACAAGCCCAAAAGTGATTTACGGAATAAAATTTTCTCATGCACATAGAAAATATACATGAAGCCAACCCAAAGTCGTGGCTTACGTGCGCTATTCAAAATTTTAATTTTAACAGGCGTACAGAAGTGAAGTTGACTGCAGGACATTGGCATTGTTGTTGCTTGTCCATTGATTGTATTGTATGCAATATTCAACGCATTTATTTAAGGTAAGCGTACAAAAAACTTTCATGAGCTCTGGAACGCAGTACGCAATATGCATATATTGAGGCTGCTACCAAATGAACGTTTTTTCAACGCGCGTGAGCCAACAGGTTTCAGCATTCTATAAATTCAATTCAATAAAAGAATGTACGTTTGAACCCACGTTTGGTTTTATTAACGCTGGGTTTAAGTTAGAAGCATTCGTGTGGGCCCAGCCTAATCGTATGCTGTTATTGCTATTTTTGATTTCAATACTTCAACAACAAAAAACAGTCTCGTGTGAAAATCACTGATATTAATTTTATACAACTGAGATAGCCCTTAACAATTAACTTTTGGCTGTTGCGGCCCTATAAATTAATCCCAACTGTGACAACCGGTGACAAGCAGCTGATTGTCATCATTAATTTGAACTATACGGAATTCGGTGAAAAACCGAAATTGTTCTTATGAGTTGAGGCCAAAGAGGATAAAAACATCAACGTCAGTAGATTTTCTTCCTTTAAGAGTTTCGTTCGACGGTGCGTGAACAAAATTTAAGTTCGGCACTTAAAACCACACCGAAGTCATTAAACATACACATACATTTAAAACAAAATATATGTCTGGCAGTCTAAACGAATGAATCTGTTCTGAATTTTAATTGTACCGATTAAACAGTATTTCACTATACACAATCAAGCACCATCCTTGGATTTTTTTACTTTTGTTTCAATTTGACAATTCACAAAAGTCTTTTTTTTTTGTGTCCAAATTTATTTGAAATAAAGTGAAAATTATTAAAAAAATTAGCGGGAATCAATATTGTGAAAAAATTTTGGCTGTAAACCAAATGTAAATATGTAAAAATGTAAAATGAAAAAAGTGTAAAAATGTAAACAAATCCGGACGGACAAATTAAATTTTCCACTTTTTTTTGCCGTTACGTTACTTTTTTTCATTTACGTTACGTAGTTTTAATTAGAATTTTAATTAGATTTTTCTGGGACAAAATTGCAAAAAAATGATGCAAAATTTTTAGTCCAGTTGGAAGCTTTTTTCAAACTTCACACTGCACTACTTTTTTCGATTTTTTTTTTCGCGATTTCGGAAATTTCATCGTCTTTCATGATTCGTCGTGAACAAAATTTAAGTTCGGCAGTTCGATTTTTTTCCACTTTTTGACAGCAAAAATTCCCAGTCCGTTGATAAAAACATCAACGTCAGTAGATTGTCTTCCTTTTTGGTTGTGGCAGATTTAAATTTATTTAAAAATTATAAACAAAAAGTTTGCAGAAATATCATTAAGCATGAAAGAATTTCCACGTTTCTCAGCAGCACTGCGCGCAAATACTGATTTAGAAGTGAAAGTGCATCTGCCAGCAGAACTCAAAGATATCAGATCGTGGCGAAATTCTAATCTGCGAACGTAATTATAAAATTATTTCATAATTAACCAACCTAGCATATGCTAATCATAACTGTTCTTTTTTAAGCAGACAATCTGATGAGACTCCACAAACAATCCTTCAGCTATTGGAGCAGCTGCCGCGTGAAAAATCGGCACCAGTGAAGTTGCAGCTACAAAAGATACGTAATTTAGTGCAAGAATGCATGGGCTATGAAGAGCATCCCAATGTGGTTGAAAATGCAGCACTTTACCTTTTTTGGTTGTTTTTAGGGCAAAAAGTAATCAGCGTTGCGCATACAAATCGCATAAAAGTCATTTTTGGTACAATTTTTAATACGATACTTCCACGCGTCTTGGAATGTGTAAAGCATGTAAATGAACTATTGGATGAAAATGAATTAGAAGACCTTAGGAATTGGGCTAACAAAACAAATACTGGTGGCGGACATGCAAACGGTTGGGGCTCACATATAAGTGTTAATCTACGACCACCTCCACAATATGATGCACAGCGTTTGCAAGACCTTTCACCAAGTTCTATTCTTAACAATGAGGCACAAAAGACTTTCTCAATGCATTGGAATAACACAGAAGAGAAGCATAGGTATGAAAGTAAAAATATTTTATTATATCCCAGTGCAAACATAGCAAAGAAAACAAAACTATTTAAGAAAACCGCCCAAAAGAATCGATCAAAAACCATATAGAAATTCGTCCTTAATGAAACAAAAAGGTTTTGATGTTTTTTTGCAAATAAAATTATCAAAAAAAACTGTTTTCTTAACGGAAGAATTTTTGGGCAATTTTTTCTTCGTAGCTTCCATAAAAAATAGCACAAAAAACCAAATTTTAATTAATAAATTGGATGTTAAATAACCAAAGTATTAAATACGATTTAATCTTATGCTGTTGTTTGGCAAATTTTATTGAAGTAAAGTAACGTATTTGAAGTTGATAAAGTTTTAGAGGAACTTTTCGTGGACATTACACCCTGAAATTGTTATGCCTTTTACAGGTTTTCTCGTGGGCGAACATTAAACATAAATAATTTTTTTTTTAGAAAATACCCACAACTGATACCCATAAAAATATTTTATGTTATGTTTTACATTTTATTTTTGGGTAATTTATTGTGTAAGTTGTTTTTATTTAACTTATTTCTTTTAACACCTTTTTATTATTCTTTGTTAAATTTGTTTGGAAGATTTTGGTTACTCTAATTCGAAAATGTATTTTCAGCAACAAAAAACTGGAAACATTATTTCAACTATCAGAGTCCACTGGTGACACAAAACTGATAGCAAAAGTGAGTGAAATGCTTAATTCGAAAAAGACAAGTAACGAGCTTCAAAATGATTTGATTGAGCTGCTAGGGTTTGAGCACTTTGAATTGGTGCAACAATTGCTGGAAAAACGCACCCAATACGCCGCGCAATTGGACAAATATGATCAACAGGAAAAACGTTTGAAACGAAATAAAGCTGCTCAACAACATCAGCAACAACGCAATACAGAATTGCGACCCACAGTAGCTACTGCTGTAGTCGTTCAATCTGCTATGGAAAAAGAAATCGGGAAGCAAACACGACGTGAGGAGAAAAAAATGAATCGTATACTCAATAGCATGGGAAAAGCTGATGAAGATGAGGAAGGTGCGCGCAGTCTTAATCCAGTACAATTACGTTTGCAACAGCAACGCAATTTGCTCGAAAATGCGCAACAACAACCAGTTTTAAAACATACTCAACGGCTCAAAGAGATGCGTTCCACCCATTATACAGTTCCTAACTACCCCTATGTGTTCGATAGTCAGTTGGGTGCGAAACAACTTGCTGGATTTATTGGTGGCAGCCGCATACATTTACCTGATACGGCAACACGCATAGACAATAAACAATATGAAGAAGTGAAAATACCTGCTACAGAACCTCCTCCCCTTGCTGTTGGCAACAATCGCATAGATATTGCCGATTTGGATGACATTGGAAAAATGGCTTTTGCCAATACTGAACAGCTTAATCGTATACAATCAGTTGTATATCCAGTGGCGTATCACAGTAATGAAAATATGCTAGTTTGTGCGCCTACAGGTGCTGGTAAGACCAATGTTGCAATGTTAGCTATTGTACATACCATACGTTCACATTTAGAAGGTGGCGTTATTAATCGTGATCAATTCAAAATAGTATACATTGCGCCAATGAAAGCATTAGCTAGTGAAATGGTTGAGAATTTTTCGAAACGCCTCAAATCATTAGATATACTTGTACGAGAATTAACTGGTGATATGCAACTAACCAAAGCCGAGATCACACAGACGCAGATATTGGTGACCACACCTGAAAAATGGGATGTAGTGACACGTAAAGGTTTGTATTTATTCTAAAACTTTTACAATAATTTAATTCAAAGTTCAGTTGCATATGCTGCTGACCACTCGTACCACTGTAATACTTCCTCTGTATCCATACATGCGCTGTTTCGGTTGATGCCTCGAAGCATATTGTAAAGCTATATTTTATAGTAAATTAAGTTTCGTGAAATAATTTTTATACCAATTTCAGTTGCAAATTCTGTGTCGCTAGCAAAAGTATTGCTACTGCTGGTTGGTCACAATACTCAAATCAATTAACAAGTGTTTTTTAATAATTTTTTAGATTTTTTAATTTTAAAGTAAGTGTTATAACTAATTTAAAATTGTGAAACGCAAACTAATTGTATTCATTGTTAATTTTTCTTGTTTTCTTCTGTAATATATTTTTTAATAATTGTTTTCTACTTTTGTAAAACAGCGCCTTGAAGAGGTCGCCATATAGCGACGAAACGTTGGCTATATTTTTCAAAAAAACTACTATAATTTAAAAAAATAAAAAAGTACCAAAAAAGCTTAATAAAAACTTCTTAATCACAATTTTAAAATAATTTTATTAAGTATATATTCCGTATTATATCAAAAGACTTTATGCAATTTAACAAAATTGTTGTCAAAGCTAATGAGGGTCATCCCAGAATTAGTGTATTAACAGGAATGTCAATTACAAAATATAGTCCATAGAAGCTAGAAATTGCTAATATTGCACGATTCAACGCGATAAATTTTTTGAAATTCATTAATGGGGGGTGGAAAACAGACTATTCTTACTGAACGAAATTTTCACTACCGACAAGGAGTTTTAAAAGAAATGCAATCCAAGATATTCGGCTACTGTCTTTTCATAAGACAATGCTGACGTAGTTTTTGAAAAAGTGGTAGCTAAAAGATAATCACAATTTCCCATATAAAAAAATTAAATGATTTATTGAAAATACCATTATACATGAATACATTTTTATCGATTACAGGAGCTGGAGATGTTGCGCTCATCAGCTTAGTCAAGTTGTTAATTATCGATGAAGTTCATCTATTACATGGTGAACGTGGTCCTGTTGTAGAGGCGGTAGTTGCTCGTACACTACGTCTTGTGGAATCATCACAAAGTATGATACGCATAGTGGGTCTATCTGCTACGTTGCCAAACTACATAGATGTTGCTCACTTTTTACGTGTCAATCCCATGAAAGGCCTATTTTATTTTGACTCACGTTTTCGTCCTGTACCACTCGATACCAATTTTATTGGTGTAAAATCGGTAAAACCGTTACAACAGCTGTCAGATATGGACCAGATTTGCTATCAAAAATGTGTAGAAATGGTGCAGCATGACCATCAGGTCATGATATTCGTACATGCACGTAATGCTACAGTACGCACAGCTTCAACACTACGAGAATTGGCACAGCAAAATGGCACAAGTTCGATGTTTCTTCCCAAAGATTCAACTGGCTTTGGTTTAGCTATGCGTACAATACAAAAAAGTCGTAACAAGCAATTAGTGGAACTTTTCTCATGTGGCCTAGCGATGCATCATGCAGGCATGTTGCGCGCAGATCGACAAATGGTACAGAAATATTTTGCAGAAGGTTATATTAGAGTGCTTGTGTGCACTGCAACTTTAGCATGGGGTGTTAATTTGCCGGCGCATGCTGTTATCATTAAAGGTATATTAACACTACTTACATATGTTATTTTGTATTAAATACATAGATAATTTTATAAAACTACAAAGTTTTATTTGTTCTATAAATCAAGGAACTGATATTTATGACTCCAAACATGGTTCGTTTGTTGATTTGGGAATACTTGATGTTCTTCAAATTTTTGGTCGTGCTGGACGCCCTCAGTTTGATAAAAGCGGTGTGGGCACAATTATTACAACATATGAAAAACTCAATCACTATCTATCTCTACTTACAAATCAATTCCCGATTGAATCCAATTTTGTACAATGCCTTGCCGATAACCTTAATGCTGAAATTGGCCTTGGTACAATATCAAATGTTGATGAAGCTATAGAATGGCTCAGCTATACGTATTTATTTGTACGCATGCGTATCAATCCCCATGTTTATGGAATTGAGTACACCGAATTGCAACAAGATCCTACGCTTGAAGCTAAGCGTAAAGCACTAGTGATATCATCCGCAATGAGCTTGGATAAGGCACGAATGATACGTTTTAATCAGCGAACTATGGATTTCAATATAACTGATCTTGGTCGCACAGCTTCGCATTTTTATATTAAATATGATACTGTAGAAATATTTAATGATCTTATGAAACCATTTATGACTGAAGCTGATATATTCGCGATGATATCACAAGCACAAGAATTCCAACAGTTAAAAGTTCGAGACGATGAACTTGAGGAGTTGGATGATTTACGCGCTAATTATTGTAAAGTAAAAGCAGCAGGTGGTAGCGAAAACGTATGTGGAAAGGTAAGCTGATTTTTTCATGGAAACTATTTTCATTTTGTGTTTTTTATTTTTTATTTAAATCGAAACTTGATTGGTAATAATAAATTTAACGCCCCCTCAAAGCTACGTAAGAAATTTATTCAGTGTGACAGGAAAATTCAGTTTTATTTTTCAGCATAGTGTCCTTTAAACTCGATAAACTTTGTCCAATTTTGCAACTTTTTGGATACCTTTGGAAAAATAAGATTTCTCACTCTTCAAAATATCCGTTTGTTTTCGTGATGAACTCGTCATTTTAGCCAAAGCTTTTTCCACCTCTTTGGACATATCCCCACGAGCAGTATATTTTGTATTTATTGCAAAAAACATATTCCTCTTTCTGTTATTATGTCATTTGCAAGCGCTTCTTCAACACGGTTGGTCCATAATTACCTCTCAGAAAATATGTTTATGTCTTATTTCTGTCAATTTAATTTATATTTCTTGTTTTTTCAGGTGAATATTCTTATGCAAACTTTCCTCTCGCATGGCTATGTGAAATCGTTCTCTTTGGTTTCTGACATGTCGTATATTGTGCAAAACATTGCTCGCATTACGCGTGCTCTATTTTCAATAGTGTTGCGTAATAATAATGCTATCTTAGCGGGGCGTATGTTGCAGGTGTGTAAAATGTTTGAACGTCAACAATGGGACTTCGAGACTCCAATGCGCCAGTTTTCTAGTCTCACAGCAGAGACAATTGATAAGTTGGAAAGTCGCGGTATTAGTTTGTACACATTACGTGAAATGGAAGTTAATGAGTTAAAGGAAATACTGCGTAACCAACGTTACGCTGAAAATGTGTACAGTTCAGCACGTGAAGTACCAATGTTAGACATTGAACCCATTTTGCAACCAATTACTCGTACAGTGCTGCGTATTAAAATCGATATATGGGCCAATTTTAATTGGAATGACAGAGTGCATGGTAAAGTCAGTGAGAACTTTTGGCTCTGGATTGAGGATCCAGAAACTAATTTAATTTATCACTCGGAACTATTTCAAGTTCGTATTCAACAATAATAGCTAATAAAATTATCCAGTTGATAATGATTTCTATTTTGGAATATCTTAGGTTGCACGAAAATTCGTATTTAGTGGCAAGAGTCAACAACTCGTCATGACTATACCACTTAAGGAACCGCTGCCCCCACAGTATTACATACGTATCGCTAGTGATGTTTGGCTTGGTAGTAATACATGGGTTCCGCTGACATTTAAGCATCTTGTGCTGCCTGAACATCATCCACCACTTACCGAACTACTTCCGCTGCAACCGCTGCCAGTTTCTTGTTTGCACAATAAAGAATACGAATCGCTTTACAATTTTACGCATTTCAATCCAATACAAACGCAAATTTTTCACTGCCTATACCATACAGATCACAATGTGCTAGTCGGTGCACCTACTGGTTCAGGCAAAACTATCGCCGCCGAAATGGCCATGTTTCGTGCCTTTAATAAACATCCAAAATCTAAGGTAGTATACATTGCACCTTTAAAAGCTTTGGTAAAAGAACGTATTGCCGATTGGAAGAAACGTTTTGAGAGCGGACCATCACGAAAAAAAGTGGTTGAACTTACTGGTGATACCACGCCCGATATTCAAGCAATTCGTGAGAGTCAAATCATAGTGACCACACCAGAAAAATGGGATGGTATAAGTCGTTCGTGGCAAACACGTGAATATGTGCAGGATGTGGTACTTTTGATGATTGATGAAATTCATTTGCTGGGTGAAGATCGTGGTCCGGTGATAGAAGTTATAGTATCGCGTACAAATTTCATCACATCACATACGAGAAAGTCAATTCGCATTGTGGGATTATCGACAGCCTTAGCGAATGCACAAGATTTAGCGAATTGGTTAGGTATAAAAAAGATGGGTCTGTATAATTTTAAACCCTCAGTACGTCCTGTACCGCTGCAAGTGCATATTAATGGATTTTCAGGTAAGCACACTCTTTTAATTAGCCAATTTTATTTAGTGCAGGAAAAATATAAACTTTTTAAAGAAAAAAAAATTACCGGAGCTTACTTTAATCCATTTTCTACAATTTAATGATAGGATCTTGTATATTTGATGCATTAATCAAAAGAGCGCTAAAAAAATTTTGATGATTTTTTTTTGCTTATTAGTTTTTGAAATATCTTGCTAAGGGATTCCCTACCTCACGATATTAAGACACTTTTCTTGAAGCTCGATTTCATTCGAGCAATAAATGTACGAATGCTCTAATGGAAGGCAATAATCCTTCTTCATTACGGAAACTTATAGATCGGGTTAGAATTATACGTTCATTAAATTTCTTATCAACAGGTAAACACTACTGTCCTCGTATGGCCACGATGAATCGACCTACTTTCCAAGCAATACGTACTTACTCACCGTGTGAACCAACGATAGTTTTTGTCTCGTCTCGCCGTCAGACGCGCTTAACTGCCTTAGATTTAATTACTTTTGTTGCTGGCGACGATAATCCAAAACAATTTCTACACATTGCCGAACAGGAAATGCATCAAATTTTAACAAACATTAAGGATACCAATTTAAAATTCTGCTTAGCATTTGGTATAGGACTGCATCATGCTGGCTTACACGAAAACGATCGCAAAGTGGCTGAAGAACTGTTTTACCATCGTAAAATACAAGTTCTCATAGCTACTGCTACACTCGCTTGGGGTGTTAATTTGCCCGCTCATTTAGTAGTAATAAAAGGAACTGAATATTTTGATGGTAAAACGAAAAAATACGTTGATATGCCAATAACTGATGTACTGCAAATGATGGGTCGTGCTGGACGACCACAGTTCGATAATGAAGGTGTTGCAGTCGTGCTGGTGCATGATGTTAAAAAGAATTTCTACAAAAAATTCTTATACGATCCATTCCCTGTGGAATCAAGTTTATTGCAAGTATTACCAGAGCATATCAATGCCGAAATAGTCTCTGGCACAGTTCAGACAAAGCAGGCAGCTTTGGATTACTTAACATGGACATATTTTTTCCGACGATTGCTACGAAATCCCACCTATTACAATTTGGATGGCATTGAACCGAGTCAAGTTAACTCATTTTTATCGTCACTGGTGGAACGAGTTTTGTATGAATTGGAAGCATCAGCGTGCGTTATGCAACAGGAAGGCGTACTGATCCCCACATTCTTAGGGCGAATATCATCATTTTATTATTTATCTTATCGTACGATGAAACATTTTCTAGATGACATAAAGCAAGAGATGAGTATTCGTGATTTGCTATTGGCCATTGCAGACTCTTATGAATTTGATCAACAGCCTGTACGTCATAATGAAGACAAATATAACGAGTATGTACCTACTTTTTTCTCATTATTTAAACTTAGTCATTATTGTAGTAAGTATAAAAAAGAAATTGGATTGAATATCCTACAAATTTTAGTGAAAACAGGTTAAGTTGTAACAGTGCTCCGGAAAAAATTTAAATAAAGAATTCGGTTTGCTCGATGGTTCTTGAAATTGCTTATTCTTTACGTTAGAAGTATTTTGAGTTCAAGAAGAAAACATCCGTTTGGCACATTTTTAAGGCGGCAACAAAAATGAAGAATCTTTAAAATTTATTTCTATACATTTTTTTATTATATCTTTCGCAATTTTCATAAAGTTTTTTTTTTATAAAGTTATTTAAAAAAGGAACATCGTATTAAAATTCCAATCAGAATGACCATCCTTTTTTTCTTAACAAAAAGTAGTTGGTAATTTTGCAAAGGCTTGCATCCTAAATAACTTTTCTTTTGTATTCTAAATAAATTTTTTTAATGAAATCGAAATAACCGATAACTACTCAACTTTCTGAGGAATGTCACTTCCAATTACTTTGGAATGGAAACCTAAACTTAACAGCTTTATGCCTTTGGTAATTTGATACAAAATTTCGCATTGTAATTATATAATTTATTTTATCGCAGAGAACTTGCCGCCAACTGTCGCTATAGTCCGATGTCATCCACGTGGGATTCATCATATACAAAAACATTTCTTCTTCTACAAGCACACTTTTCTCGCTTAGCATTGCCAAACACAGATTACTTGACTGACACGAAATCTGCATTGGATAATGCGACACGAGTTATGCAAGCTATGGTGGATTATACTGCCGAACGCGGTTGGTTGTCCACAACACTCAAAGTACAACTGATAATGCAATGCGTTATACAAGCCAGGTGGTTTGATGAATCGGAATTTTTGTCACTACCTCATGTTACAAATGCAAACGTCTCTCTGTTTTACGATGTGCAAAGTAACTACGCGCACCTTACATTGCCCGTTCTAAAGGAAGTATGCAAAAAAGATTATGAACGACTTGCAAGTCCATTGCGTGATATTTTTGAAGAGCCAGAAATCGAGCAAATCTATAAGGTTCTACAAGCATTTGAATACTATTAAGCACATATTTTCGAACTATGCAATTTTTTTAGGTACTACAAGATTTACCGGATATAACCATAAGCATTTCAATGCAGGGTCGTTACAAGGATAATATGGAAGCAACACGCAATATTTCAACTGACTTAGTGTCAAATCAATGGACGGAAATTCATCCAAATGAAGTAGCTTCAATATTTTTTATTTAAATTAAAAGCCTGAATTTATGAATAAAAATATTTCTTCTAATTTTAGGACTATGTGCTGCGTGTGGACATAGTACGCAATAATCGTTCGTACAATAATAATGCTGTTCATTGTCCAAAATATCCAAAAGGCAAAAACGAA
This sequence comes from Meiosimyza decipiens, assembly GCA_963680825.1. Taxonomy (NCBI): domain Eukaryota; kingdom Metazoa; phylum Arthropoda; class Insecta; order Diptera; family Lauxaniidae; genus Meiosimyza; species Meiosimyza decipiens. The sequence continues at coordinate 7,462,587 of OY804259.1, read as the reverse complement.
TCATGGTTTTTAACACTCGGCTCACAGGCAAACGATGAACTGCTTGCTCTGAAACGTGTCCCAATGCGTGGCCATCGCACGCAGAGTCGCATTTGTTTTCAGTCAACACCTCGTCGTGGACGTATAGTGCTTACTATGTACTTAATGTCGGATGGTTTAATCGGCTTAGATCAGCAGTTTGATCTGCACTTAGATGTTGTCGAAGCTTATAATAAATGCGTTGAATATAATTTTGATTAATTAATAAGATAAAATCTTATTAATGAATAAGTTATAATAGAAACAAATTGAATTTCCCTTAAATTACATACATAAGAAGAAATTATCTATTTAGTTTTTGTTTTGTATATGAAGTAAATTTTTCTAAGTATGAAATGGTTTAAAAAGTGAAACTTAAAAAGTTTTTGAAAAAACACTAAGTAATTTAATAAAATGATTTGTTTAGCATAAAGATATAGCTGAGTATTTGAAACAATTGAATGAAAGGAACAGTGTGCCACAAATAAGAGACCTTTTAAAAGATCGTAACTTTTTTGTGTTGTTATTTTATCCTAGTTCATTGGTAAAAAACTTTATTGCAGAGTTACACCTCTAAGTTGCAGGGTTTTTAACAAAGTTCCTTTGAAGCAGAGATGCGCACAAAAATCTGTTTTGGGATCTGGTTAATACAACATCAGTTTGTGTGAAAAACTCAAAAATATTTTACCAAAGAAAAAATTGTGCTAACGAAATTTTTTTAATAAACTGCGGTAAGCTAATTGCATACAAAGAAAAGTAATGATAATAATTTTTATCATTAAACTGTTTCTTTTAAGTGAAACAGTCAAGTTGCACATTACGCGTGCGCGTTAGTGCAACTTAAAGTTATGTTTTTTCCACATGTGAATGCGATGTACTTGATCACGTGCAGCAAACAAACAAGCAATTTTTCAGCGGAGTGCGCTGCTATGGATCATCTACTACTACGCTGCTGGATCGCTGAAGAAAGTGTTGAAAGAGTCATCACCACCAACGACAGTCTTATCAGAAGGCATCTGACCATCAGGCTGGATGCCATGCTCCAAGCAGTACAATTCCCAGCAGGCGTTACCAATTTGGACAATAGCTTGGCCAACATGGATGGAGATCCTTTCACGCTAGAAAGAAAAAAAATTAGTACAATTTTCTACAAATTCGCAAGAAAAGCAAGACATAAAATTCTATGCATGTCGTAGATACTTAATGTTATAACTAAATTATGATCACAGGTCGTGACAAGACAAGACATTTAATTTAGTTAAAATTCACCGCAGTTAGGTTTGCAATTACCTTGTGGCTAATTGGAAAAGATCTTTTCGATCGATCTAAAATCTCAGTATCTGTCATACGTTTTGCCAGCTTACCGGAAACTTCTAGGTTGGCCATGCTTTTTGGTAACTGTGCAACTTCCACAAATACATTGGCTGTGAGGCGCCAAAGCCAAATCATTTTATGATTGTCTGGTGTGAGGAAAGCTCTAAGAAACATCAATTTAATTTGTTGAATAGTTACTTAAAAAGTATATTTGATTGATTACCGCTGCAAATGATTTGTTGCCAGCTGTAAATGATCTTTACAACGTCCGTAGCCATGCTCTATCTGTAAATTGTAAGCCAAACCGGCAGTTCCTTTAAGCCCAGGCAGGTAGTCGGGATGTTCTTGAATGTGCCATGTAGTAAAAAAAGAATATATTAATAAAATAAATGGAGTTTATATAAATTTATGTATGAGAATACAACCTTTATAATACTGCTGCAACAAAAACTCAGAGACGTCGTCATGAATCTATGTCTGAATACTTGCTGTCTGGATAAACAAATCTTGCAGCGCATTCAGAACGATGTAAAGAAATTTTGGTTTTGTTCGCAGAGGCATCGCGTTTGATACATTTTCGCTTCTGAAGCAATGGAGTCGAGGACATTTTACAAAACATGCATTTCCAGACTGTTTTGATTTCTTGTAGAAAGGTGCTAAAGCAAACTATATCTAAAATCCAGAGTATCAGCAAATGCAAGTCAGCAGGTTTGCAGTTGTTTGGAAAATCGTATCGCTCCAATTTGCTTAAGGATGTTGCCGAGCTAAATGTGATACGTGATGTTTACCAACAATATTTGGATGCTACTTCAACACAAGAAAAAGTACCAACGAACTACCTAATGAGGTGTTAAATATTAAATGTTTCTTACGTGAAGATGTTAAATGAAAAGATGAATTATTTTACAAAATCAACCAGAAACTCAGTACTCTTATTCAAAAAATACTCAAAACTGCATGAGACGCAGCATTGCTAGAATTTCGCTTCAATTCACATATGGGTCATTCCATCTATAATGTTCCTATCATTACCCTCATGTTTTCTAATTAGGCTGAAACTTTTTTCAGTGATTGGTCTATCATGTCGAAGATATAAAAAAAATCGATAACATTTTTTTGACTTAAAAAAAAAGTTTGAAATTTTTTTAAAAAAATTCGTACGTAAGACAAAAAAATTCATTGATGAATATAAACAAACCAACACAATCCAAATTAGCTTTTATATTATTTTTAGGTAGTTGTGTACTAGTAGATGACGAAAAAACTGCAAATCTGAATAAATCAATGCCTGAACGGTTTCTATGTGGTAAAAGATAAAAAAATTGACTTTTTCAAAAAACATCAATTTCCCAAATACTCCATCATCGATTTCAACTTTTATAGGCTCAAAATTTTTAGACTATACAGGAGTATCATCCCTGAAAATTTTATCTTCTGGTTTTAGGAACATGAATCAGTGGCACACATCATCCAGAAGTAGTTGCTATCATTTAAAGAGCTGAAGCGAAAAGCGCTTGTTGGGCGTCACCACTCCTCAGATTTGAAGGCAGTTTACTTCTTCCATATTTGAAGGAACAGGCAATTAAATGAGACCGTTCACTTAAGGACAGCAATCGTGCAGAAATGAGAAACTTGCAGCAGGGAGCCATGCTAATTTTGAAAAATAATGTGGATGTGGATGCAATTTGACGGTGTGAAAATATGGAACATTTTTCCGCTCCCAACTATAAAAAAATTACATCAAGCTCTAACACAAGCTATGTAATATAAAAAAGAGTTAAAAATCGTTCACTATTCGATTTAAAGAAACCAATTTCAAATTGTTTTTAACATTTTATTATGCTTTAAGTATTTAATAAATGTATTTAGTTAGTTCTACAGTATTTTATATATTTTCGTCTTCTTCGAGCTTTTGCTTTCGTAATTTCTGTTTGTTCTTTTGTCGAAATATTTCCTTACTTGCCTCTTTGATCGCTTCAAATATTTTTGCTTGTGACATAATTTGTTTTTGTACATTTTCTACAGCCGGTTCTGCATTGATGTCGATAAGATCACTCAAAGCTTCCCCCATATCGTCGTTGACAAAATTCTTCTCTTCGATTTCTGCTCGTTTGACTAATGGATTTGGGTTACGTTTCTTACCGCAGCCGGTGAAAGCATTGCAAAATGGACGCTTCTCATATTTCCACTGTATGATGCCGCTGAGTTTATGCTGAAAATTGATATAATTTTTGTAAGAAATATGCGTTTCTGCAAAAAACTAAATGTTCTACGATTAAAGACACTCTTCGATTTGATTTATGTTGGTGAATATCAAAAATGACTTAGTAGCAAATTAATCATTTTGGTCAACGACAGCGGATTTTGGAGCTAAATTTGAAGCCAGTTCTTCTGTACGGATGTCTGCTACATAATCTGCAAGTGTTCTGCAATGTCGAATCGCTCACCAAATGCGAGTTTTTATTTTCTTTCATCTCAAACGGTGAAATGGAAATTGATGGACGGATAGACATTGCGGAAATCACAAACTAAATTCTATCGACAGGAATTGGAACAGAACCCTGAGGGAATGCGGCCGTCTTAAACATCGTGGAAACGATCACTACGTGATTCGAAGAAATATTGGGGAGAATTGAATGCACGTTGTAAGAATTTTTTGAAGGTTCTATGTATCACGAGGAGATAAATGACACAAGGGATACATATACATGTATAGCTAGTCAAGCTATTATGTTGAAATTTGATACCAAACTTTATGCTACTATACACTGGACTTGTGCATTAAAGAGCATGGAACCTGCTTTACAAGCTGTTGTAGCTCGCTTTTGCCGTATATTACAGCTCTAGTAGCAGCCCGAGCTGCTGAATCCTTTGAATCACTGCAACGGCTACTGTAATCTGTGTATAACATTAAGCAGTGCGAAATTTTGTATGAAGCTGTTCCGGTAAAATACGTTTTTTTTTTGACCGGAAAGATATACCATGTGCTATCAAAACTTACGTCGGACAAAATTAGTAGATGTTGATGATAATGACAAATTTCAAGATTTTCCATCGAATTACATTACATTTCAAGATATTCAATTGAATGAAGTCTGATTTGACGCGAAATCTTCTTCTCAACTATCGCTATTCGGAGCCGGCATTAAACTGTAGACCCCCGCCAATGTATAAAATCGAAATAAAAATAGTGCGTAGTGTCGCTGAGAAATAAGCTGGGTCGAGGCGCTTAAATATTATTATTGTTAACACAATTAATGTTTTGAGCAACAGTTTTTAAAAATTTTATTATTTGAATTTTTTTTAAAACTTTCACTAATCATTTTTTATTCACTTAAGTTTCTAAAAATGTACTCTTTTTTTTTAATTCAAATTTCCAAGCACACCTTTCTGTTGCTTACATTGGCCAAATTGACTTCAGTTTCAGTGGATGCCATTAGAGAATCAACACAAAACAACCATACGAAAATCCAAATTTTTGAGGCAAACATAATTGCTGAAATAAATTAATTAATTATTGTATTTTAATTTTTAGTTTCTTATCGCTATTAATATTTTACGTCACAAGAAAAATTTAAAATTTGAAGAAAAAAAAAACAACCAAATCTTAACTCACGGAGTGATCGAAAGCAATTGAGCTGTAACACTTGCGGGACCAACGTTTAATATAGAAATGTTGGCAAGAATTTGCGTCATAACTTTTAACAACGGACACCCAGCAGCACCCTTTTGTTAACCATAAACTCAAAGTCAAAACAGTCAACAGTAGTCAAAGAGTAGAACCTTCTATGGTCAATTTTGTGTTTCTATGTTGTTGTTGTTGCTTTGGTTATTAAAATGTACTTTTAATGTTCCTCTATCACTTATTACTTAACGCGTCCCTTTACTGGACATTGGATGTCCTGCTGTTTTCTGAAAAGTGGTTGTTTGGTTAAGATTGCATTGAACACTGTAATGTAATTGATTTTTGTGTTTTTCACGTTTTGCTGCTAAACACTCCCACACACGTCGTCTTCAACCAAAGCATGGAATTTTTATAAAAAAAAAATTGAAATTAATATTTTGCGGTTTAAAGTCAATTTTAATGTTATGAAATAACACTTTGTATCGACATATCGCAATCAATATATAAATCACAATTAGGTTGAGAATATCAACAGCTTTGTTCGAGAATTATAGCAATTGGATTAAAAAGTAATCCGAAGTTTATGTTCTAAAAATGAATTTCGATCGAATTGGCTGAAATTTTAGTAGGATGTTGTTTTTGTCGTTTCGAGATAAAGTCTAAAAGCGGACAAAACTATTTGTGTCGAAGTTAAGAAGCTATAGGGCGAGTGGATGCATCCCACACAAATTTGCTTTATATTCAATTTTTGATCTAACATATCTTTAGAACTCTGCATAACTCAGTTTTGTGTATATATAGGAATTTAGGATGATCTGAAAGACATCATATTGAAATTTCGAAAGACCATTTCTCATAAAAAATAAAATTTTCCTGGTACTTTCAGTATGAAAGTATCATATGAACACAAGTCTAAGTCATGGACGGTTTAACAGATATGAAGGATCAAAATTGAATATATGGCTAGTTTTTTCGAAATTCCGTGCTTACATAAGGAAACATCATGGGGTTGACATATCACGTCGCAAGTAGCAACATTTAGAACGAAATGACCCATTTGTTTCAACTTATAGAATAGGTTATATTAATGGTTAATTTTTTAACGAATGCCATATCGACCTACAAAAAGCATATTTTTTGTTTGGAATTGGCACATAAGATTTGTATTTTTAAATTTAATATTTCGTCTAATTTGTAATAATTGATTGTTTTCACTCTTTGAACAAAGAATGGTAGTTTTAACGTCTCAGAAACACAGTGATGGCAAATTTAGCACAACGGCTAAAGTAAGTGAAGTCAAGTGGAAAAGAAGAAATTCCCAGCATTCCCAAAAGAAAATAAAGTTTCCTTAAAAGTGTACAAAAGTAAAATGTTTTGTGCGAAAAAGGAAAATCCTTTTGGGGAAAATTTTGATGACCATTTTTTTTGGGTCAGCAAAATTAAAAAAAAATTATTATAACTAAAAGAAAAATGTAGCTGAAATTGAAGAATCGACCCATATAACAAATACGCTTATTAAACCTCAAGATGCCAAGCGGTGAAATTCGAAAATGAAGTCTGATGAATGTGACCTCATTGTTAAAGATTGTTTAGCGTCCGAGTCTGCCAAACGATTTTCGGGTCTGTGCGATATTTTCTTTAACCTGAGCCAAACACTTACTGGCTCCAATTATACATGCTGGAGAGACTTAAAAATTTAAAAACTTAAAAATGATATAAAAATCAATTGCCGCATGTGTGACGGAGCATCACTTGAGAACGGCTGGACCGATTTCTTTTTTGTTGTATTTGTAATTGTTAAGAAAAGGTATGAAAGAAAAGCTTGGAAAAATTTGATGGAGAGATTCGGATAGGGATAGGGATAGGGATTGGAAGAGGAATAGGAAAGGTATAGGAAATGGAATAATAATAGGAATAGGGACAGCAATAATAATAGGAAAAGGGACAGTAATAGGGATACGAATAGGGATGGAGATAGGGACATGAACAGGGAGGGCAAAACAACGACCGTCGAGTCAGCTAGCAGCATATAAAAGCAAAATACCCAAATTATATTTTCCGCCGCAAATATAGTTATGCCGCCTCTAATGGTTTATTTTCATTTTAATCTTGCCATTACTGTCTCAAACTCACAAGAAAAGTTCTCTCCGATCGCCGTTGCGCACCACATTTATTACATGCTCCCTCAAACGTCTATTAATAAACGATCTTTCCGACGAAAGATAAAATCTCATTGCAACAAGGAAATTTCCGAAGCAATGCGCACCGTTGTGTCAATCCGAGTACAGCTTTCAATACGAACGTGTCCCAATCAAAATATTGAGAAATTGCAACAAGTGCAGCGGTTACAACGGCATTGACGGATTCATTTTTAAACAAATAAATACATAGTAAAAATTAAAAAAAAAGTTTATTAACTATAAGAAATAAATTTGTTTATAACCACGCGAGAGTGAAAGTTTAGTGAGTATTTAAAACACGCAGTGAATGAGTGAACTTTACAAAAATTAAAGGAAGCAATTTCAAAATTTTTTAGTGATTTTATCGATATACTAAAATGAAAATAAATTTATATGAAATTTTTCAGTACAATTTTTCTTAAAAACATGCATTAAATATAATAAAAAAAATTCTAAGAATAGCATTTTTAAAAAGTTTCTATATCACATTGCAACACTCGTTTTTCCTATTTTCCTAAAAATATAACATCTATTTTAAGATTATGTTACTCTTAAAAGTGTAACAAAAAATTAATTCCAAAGTGACGTCTAATTAAATGACAAGACTATTGATAATAAATATACATTAAATGAGTCATAAATGTAACAATATAAAATAATGATGTTCATATAAAATTCACATTTTTTGTGTTTTCAATATAAAGAATTTATACAATATTTTCATATAGCGACGTACAATTACTCAAACATTTAAAAATACAATTCATGTGGGATACCAAGCAACAAAGGAGAAAAATTATTTATGATAGACTTTCCAAGTACATACTATGTATATATTGTAGAATTGTACTCTAAAATAAATAATTTTATATAGTGCTTTATATATTCTAAGTAAAATTTGAAAAATTTATTTTATAAATAAATTTGATGATCTTAATTTTTTATAAATATTGTATTAATTTTGGAATTTCTTAAGTAAACATATTGAATAAATTAAGTAAACATCACTTTACTATTTCAAACAATCAAACTAATATAATCCATTCCGGCCTAGCTTAATCAAAACCAATAGCACAATCGTCATGTTCCAAGTACTTACACGAATCGATTTACATCTATTGAGATGTAGGAAATAGATCGAAATAAAACTGTCTATATCTCAGGTTTTTGCCCATATAAACTCTTGATCATTACTACCCCATAACTCCTTCAGGAGTGTAGGGTTCTGAACAAAAGTTTTGTAGCTATCTCGGAGTCGAAACCCGAGGACCTTTGACATATAATCTAACCGGCCTAATACGAATTTGTGACTTCCAGATTGTGCACAAACTTGATGAGCTTATGAATGAATGGCCTTTTGTTTGTCATCAACATCTAATATTATTTTCATGTAATCTTTTGGAAAGAAAATTGTGTTTTTCATTTTGATATACAATTTTTTTTAATTTTTTAGCTCCAGGCAACGCAAAAGCTTAAGTTGGTACTGAGCAAACTATAAGTAATTGGTTTGCTTTCAACGTTTCACATGAATAGATTTTTGAAAATTGATAGCCCCGTAATAAATTGCTTAGTAGTTTAGCAGCAACGGCGCTTTATTTGTGTAAAACGATTCTATAGTTAAGTTTGTTTTTTATATTAATCTGAACCCATGTATTGCTGTTTCAACATATCCAAAAGATTTTAACTTAGGCAGACAGAAGTATTTCTTTAAAAATGTTCGCAATTTAAAAAAATGCACAGCACTACTGAAGTAGATGGTTTCACATATGGTGAACTTTTTTTTTTTTGCTTTCGCAGTCCCCCAGTACCGAATTTACACATTTTTTAGAAGTGAGTGCACAAAAATATTCGCCGACGTTAAACCAACCTAATATTTTAAATTTGTGTATCACCTTATGATGAGCATGAAATGTCTACTTCATAAATTTGTCATCCATATTCTGCACAACATGTATTCTACATTTTTCTTCGCTTCTATGTGAACGACCGAGACGACTACCTTGTCCCTAATAGCTACACCAGCTACTGATCACAGACAATCTTTTTGGTTCTTATGATGACCTTCTGTGATTGATCATGTCCAGTGGCACCCTCTACCACAAGTAACAATAAGCATGTGTTGATGATTCTGTATACGTGCACGCTTTTCTACTCACCTAAACTCTTTTTTACGCTCTTTAAGCGCCTTCTCGTTCTCATTTTTACGCTCTTTGAACGCCTGCTCGTTCTCCGGACAGCACCGATCATGACCAAGCTTTTTGGAGGTTAACTGTAAAAAGCGCTATATGAAACTTTAAAAACTGAAAGCAAGCGTTTCATTTACAGAGGCAAAGCAAAATCGGCGTTATAGCTCCAGAGCCGATCGGCGAATGTAGACTTTTAAATTGGCAAATAATGGTCAAATACACTTACCATTTGGATCCAAGGCAACAATATTTAAAATTTTTCAAATTGTACAATGATCTTAAAACTCTTAATGATCTTAAATTTCTTATGATCTAAAAAATGTGATGTTGCGAGTGTGATATAAACAAATTCAATATTCAATATTTATAGCATGTCCTCAAACTATATGTTTAATTATTTTCAGTTTAACATGTCAGAGGCTAATAACGAAACAAGTTCCACACAGAGGCGTTCTGAAAATGGCAAAGAACGTTCAAAATCTACTGAAGAAAAAGAAATACCACGGGAACCAGCGCTTGTTTGTAAGGACATAAATGTAAGTTTTAATTTTAACATAACAAAATGTGCGGTACAAATACGACGGGAGGAGAGGATTTCAACAAATTAAATTGTTTTGATAAATGATATCTCTTTTGCCAAATGCATACATTTTTCCATCCAAACGATCAAAAAAGTCGAATTAAAAATGTTGTTCTAGACCCTTAAATAAAAAACTTCAATTCTTTCTTTTGTTTTAATAGATAAAGACTGAGCTTGAATGTCTTGTTAAACTGCTCGATGGTAAAATATACAAAGAAGAAGAGGTTGCCATGGAAGAATTACATCAGTATTTAATAGAAGATGATGGTTCTTGGTCATTGGGTGACAATTTCCTCACATTTATACATCGTGTGTTGCGAGAGCAATCTTTTTCACCCGATACTCGAATACATATGATCAAAACCTTGGCATATGCGGCACTAAAAGACGATGTTATCATTATATTGCATCAAGATCGTAGAGATCATGCATTAATGAATTTTGCGCAAGATTTTGATAAGCATACACCGGAGGAACAACAAGCCTGGGCGATGTTCGTAAGTACAAAAATACATAAATTTGTTATTGTTATGTTTGAACAAAATTATAAATGTGAAATGATATTTAACAGATGTGTAATCTCTTTGAAAATGTTGGACCATCCGAATGGTTATTATATATTTCCGAATGGGATTACAATGGACAAGTTATATCGAATATTCGCGTGACAACTAAGGTCGCTGTACACTGTGTACTTTCCAATTGTCCACAGTTGAAAAATATTGGCTCAATGATTCTTTATAATATTGCAATTAAGGAGGTAAAAACAGTAGTAAGTATTATAAAATATGCATAGCTTACCGTGGAATATACTCATGTGTATCTTCTAATATTATCAGGTTTTTGACGATGTAGCCGTAGAATTAGCTATGGCGATTTTGCAATTCTTCCAAAGTAGTCCAAATGAAGAACAAATTTTCCGTACACTTAAGGCACTCGTGCGTTTCTTAGAGGTATGTAATGTAAAATAAAATATTCGATTCAATACATAATTCATAAATATTACAGATTTCTCAAGATGTTGCCGCTATTATTCAGATGATTGGACCACATCCTAAGAAATTCGCTGGAACAAGTGGGCGTGTAGATGAACTTGTGAATATCATTAGCCGCAAGGTGCCGGCTTAGAAAACATAAGCTACTTTTTAAATAAAAATTTCACTATGCATAACTTTTTCACGAAAACGAATGAACAAAACCATTTTAATAAAATAAAATAAAATTACTTTTGTTATATTTTACGCATTTTTAATAAGCAATATAATTAATTTTTCCGTATATGATTTTTGTTAATAATATCCTATGCCATGTTGTCGCCACAACAAAATTGCATTAATGGAAATGAACTATTTCTGGCGCGGAGTTGTAGCCAGTGTTTCTGATTTGATACAAACATTTCTGAAGGCAAATGTGTCTCCTGAGATGCGTCATCAGCTTTGGGGGAAAAATATAAGAATTATGTTTTAAAAGTCAATGTTATAGATATATGTTCTTTCCCTCGCAAAACCATAAGAAAATATTGTTTTATCTACCGCGACCCATACTTTTTTTGGGTCTGTTTGATTCAAATTTTACTTACTTGTCCTTTTATCATATTGCGGTGATTGAGTTATCGAAATGACATCTTCCGGTTTTCTTAACAATATCTTTCCCACACCTTTGCACATACGCAACACATCGTGGTTACTTAATTTCTCCGAATATTCCGGCTTCAATAGTGAACAGGCAGTAATCCATTCACGCACTATATCGAAATCACCCAACAAACGACATGCACCATTTACGCTGAATTTTATACGTTGTTGATAGATATGATCTAACCAGGCTTCACATATGATTTTTAAGATCAGCTTCAATATTGTTATATCATGTGTGGCTTTTATAACTGGCAGATAGATTTGATCCAGCACAAAACTGACATAGCCGCTGGGCTCATCTTCTTTGAAAGCATTTTGTTGCCAATGCACTGATGATGGAAAACAAAGTTGAAAGTTTGCCAAGCATAAAATGCGACATACAGAGGACATTATTTGAACACACTCATCAGTGGTTTTCTATTAAAAATAAAAAAGAAGAAAACTTAATGAAATCGCTAATTCTATAATCATCAAATATTTAGCAAAAATTATCGTAAGTGACAAGTTTTGTAGCATGTTTCAATAATATATTGTCAGTAACGATCAAATTGATTAGTAGGGAGGACAACAACGAGGACAGTTCATAAGTCAGTGATAAACTATAAGAATCATTTTTTGGAGCAAGTTTCATAATATTTTTCAAAAAAGCCTCCTTTTAGATTGACACACTGTTCGGACTTTATTTTAAATGCACACGTCGATTATTCATTGGTCTCTGAAGTAGCATAATGAATCCATGTTTCGCTCACAGATACAAATCAGTGCAAAGGCTACTTGCGACTCCAATTTAATTGGGTATATTCTTTGTCATCTTTTATATAACAGATTCATGGAGTATTTCTCGAACTATGTATACCTTTAGCTTATCGATATTGGCGTTAACTTCACATATCAATTTTGTGCGTAAAGCCACACAAACCAACATGAAGATATCGGTTAAATTGGTAGTTAATTTCGGCAGCTTAAATGTTGTAAATGTCTCTAGACATATTTTAACGTCGTGCTCTAGAATACGAAAGAAGGTGTCCATTTTCCAAGTATTACACAAAAGTTTTGCTTGTTCTTTTACCCACAAACGCATTGAGTGCACTGAATGATCTGAAAAAATGTTTAATATAATGCTACGTACAAATGCTGGAAAATTGTCATTCACTAACCAATACGATGTAATATTGGTATTTGCTCAGCCACCGGCACCATACTTAAGTTCTCTACATCATTTTTTGGAAAATAGTTATTGCTCAAATTAATTAAACTGGAGAAGACGGTTACCCACACGGTGCCAGTTGGTGTACCGAATTCCTGTAAGAAAAATATTGTGAACACTAAAAGTAAAATTCATTTAAACACAATACATAGTCCGAGTAAACATACATTTTTTGGTGATCCTCTATATGGTTTTACGGAACTTTCAAAAGCGGAATTATAATGTATCAAAGTCAAACGAAATAATTGATCCCAAATGTTATTGGAGACAAAATTTGTCAATATTTCACCAATACCATGCAATGTTGAATACACAGGCTCTGGTATATCTAATCAAATATAAATTGATGATGGCTTAATTTGATACTTTAAATTGAAACTTTACCATTCACATTCTGGGAGTATAACCAATTTCTGATCGAATCAATGTGTGTCAACGAATAGCATGATATAGGTGTGTCTATCCACCAGAGCATAATGTGATCTAAGATAATGCCAACATAGCCCCATATTAAACGCATGCCACGTGTAACAAACGCATTTAAATCGGTGTTATTAGAAGATCCTAGAATGAAATCAAAAAGATTTTTTGACTAAGGCTAAGCTGAAAAGCATTAACCGAAATTGAGTGTCTATGAGATTAGTGTTTTAAGTTACATTATTCAATAATCAAGTGCTAAATATTTATTGAAAAGGCAAAATTTGAACCGGCTGCCGCAGCACGCTTTACTTACCAAAAATCGAAGGACATATATGATTGACTTTTGTTATGAGCTGCGATATGAAAACGCGCTCCTTATGCAAAAAATGCTCCGTATGCTTATACCGTAAGCTTTGCCCAACGCCTCTTTCACTTTCTGCACCACCGCACATGGTGGCAACGTTGGTGTAATCCTTTTGTGGCAACTGTATGCCACTATAATCGCGATTTGGATCGTAGTACTGCTGGAACTCACCATCTCCAGCAATATTAAGTGTTAATATACGCAATATCTCTAAACTTGAACAATTGGACTCGCAATGGTCTCGCCAAGCATCCTGTTCACCCATATTAAAGAGACCAAACATAAGATCCAACGAATTCTGTTCGATGCGATATTGTGAAACCAACTGTGTACAGGAAAGATTCAATAAGAAAATGTGTAAATAAAATTTGAATTGATACCTGCAGCACATAAGCGAAGTCTATAGGCTTATGTGGCAACAACAACGATGGGTACATATTGCTGCATATATTGGCATTCATCTCATTATCTTGTGAATTTTCATCGGCTGTTTGCAGAGAGTTATGGCACTTGTTATATAAGTGCGTGATTTGTAAAGCCCAACTAAGCCACATCTCAGATTGCATAGACTTACGCAGCAAATAACTCAACTATATTAAAAAAACCTAATTACTTGCCAAGAGCATTGAATTTATTACAGTTTATACGAACTGTTTTCTTCAACACAAATGTTAACTGGTAGAAGCGACGTTCATTCAGCTCCAAAATACTGTTAAACTTTTTCATCAGCAATGCATTATACGGGCTACGTTTAATTTTTTTCGATAACGAAAGAAAATCTTTATTTTTTGTTTCATCCTTTAGGCTCCAATACAACTCAACAATTTTTTCGCACTCTTCTAGTATGGTATCCTAAAAAATTGATAAAACTACACTGGATTCTTTTTGCTATTTAAGCTTACATGTTCACTAAATATGTCGATCTTAACATCGATAACGATTCTTTTTGTTATTTTACGTAAATCATTGCCCAATTTGCTAATTTCTGCAAAAGTATGTATGGGCGTAGATTTATTACGACAGTACCATTTGGGTGTGGAACTCATGTGTACTACAAGAAACTAAAAAAATAAACTATCAAAATTATGAAACCTTAAAGCAACCTTAAAAAAATTTTTGTTTAATCGATTTGCATCCACGATAGAACTGTGGAAAAACTGGTTTACTAAGCAACCAAATTATTTTACCTAAGTTTGTATCTTTAGATTTGTCAAAACCTTCTAAAGTGCGGATTAGACTACAGCAACACATTTGATCCCATTACGTAGTAACATTGTAACATGTCCAAATTTTCAAATTGATAGATATGACGATATCCGAAAAACAAACTCCAGACCTCAGGAATGGAGCCCTTAAAAAAAATTAAATGGCATGCGCATTTTAGAAGAAAATTATAACAATACGAGGGTTGTTCACTAAGTCAATGAGAATTAAAAAAAAAAGTTGTTTTTCGGTCCAATTACATTTTATTTTTATGCATAGTCATCTCTTACTTAGCTCAATTGAATTACTCATAAATTTTTGAATCCCTATGGAAAAACATGATTTCTCAAACCAACAAAAAATATTTGCTAAAATAAACATAATGTATAATATCTGAACATGTGCCATTACATTCTCCCTTTTTACATTCGTGCCGCCTACTTTTTCCGCCAAAA
The DNA here is from genome assembly GCA_963680825.1 of Meiosimyza decipiens. Lineage (NCBI taxonomy): Eukaryota > Metazoa > Arthropoda > Insecta > Diptera > Lauxaniidae > Meiosimyza > Meiosimyza decipiens. Next base: position 7,447,398 of record OY804259.1, on the reverse strand, counting down.
GCATATCCCCATTTTCGAAGTTCAGTTAAAATAGAAAAAACTTGCCGTGGAGGCTTTATTCGGCATATGAGCCCTATCCAGAATAGGGCTGATATGGCCAGTAATTGTTCTTCCCTTTTCAAGTGTGACCGTGACCGTTCTGGCTGATAATATCGTCTTAACCTTTCTTGGACCCACTTTTTGGCTATTCCTTGCCCACAGTAACAAATCACCGCTAAAACTGGCGAAAAGCTAAAACTTTTTGCACATGCTCAATTAAGATGCCCAAGTCATAGTGATCTCGAACTCTTTCAGAGTTCGATTTATTCCTTAAAACTCCTTAAATCTTTTTAAATCATTTTAAGTGTAGTTATCTTTTTGGGCTGTCCCGAAAGATCTGCTTCGAGCTTGAGAAGTCATTGTGTCATTTGTGAATCATTCTAATCGAATGATTAGAATGATTTTGGTTTAAAGAAATGAATTTCCTTTTAAAAAATAATGTTTAATGTTACCTGAGCTGATATTTCATATATTGGGTGTTTTTTTTAGAGGTTTGTTTTTCGAATAGAGATAAAACTGGCATTTTATGGTCAAATCTGGCAACTCTAATGTCATTTATGTTCAGTTTGGTTTGCCATTTCATCATGAACAGGTTGACAAACGAACAACGCTTGCAAATCGTGCAAATTTATTTCGAAAATAATGGTTCAGTTCGCGAAGTTTACCGCAAGCTCCGTCCATTTTATGGTCGACATAATCGTCCATCAGAGCAATTAATTCGGTTAACCATGGATCGTTTTCGCACTACGTTTACTCTATGTGATAATACGCATCCGCAGAGACGTCGAACAGTGCGCACCGAAGAAACAATTGCCGCTGTAGAGCAAAATTTTGAAGAGGACCCGAATGAATCGATTCGCCACCGTGCACAGCAATTGGAGATTTGTCCATCAACTTTATGGAAGATTTTGCGCAAAGATCTTGGCTTGCGACCTTACAAGATCCAGCTTGTGCAAGAATTAAAGCCGCGAGACCATGCAATGCGTCGTGATTTTGGTGTATGGGCCGAAAATGAGATTGATCTCGATGCTGATTTTCATCGCAAAATTTTGTTCAGTGATGAGGCTCATTTTTGGTTGAATGGCTACGTCAACAAGCAAAATTGCCGCATTTGGAGTGAAGAGAATCCACATGAGACCCTTGAGACGCCATTACATCCACAAAAACTGACTGTTTGGTGTGCTCTATGGGCTGGTGGAGTCATTGGGCCATACTTCTTCCGAAATAATGCTGGAGAGTCAGTTACCGTTAATGGAGACCGGTATAGAGCCATGATAACCGACTATTTTGTTCCCGAATTGGATGGCATGAATGTGGATGAGTTGTGGTTCTAACAAGACGGCGCTACATGCCACACAGCGCACGTCACAATCGATTTATTGAAGGAAACATTCGATGAGCGCATAATTTCGCGGAATGGACCTGTCAATTGGCCACCAAGATCGTGTGATTTGACACCATTGGATTATTTTCTTTGGGGATATGTGAAGTCGCTCGTCTACGCCAACAAACCAGAAACGTTAGGGGATTTGGAAGCCAACATTCGTGGCGTTATTGCCGACATACGGCCCCATATGCTCGAAAAAGTGGTTCAAAATTGGACCTGTAGAATTGGCTTTATTCGAGCCAGCCGCGGCGGACACATGCCCGAAATCATATTTAAACATTAATGGCATAAAATTATCCTTCCAATAAAGCCAAATTAATGGACATTAAAACGATTTTCTTGTGTTTTATTTCAATTCGAAGCTCTATACCTCTAAAACAACACCCTTTATAAGCATTTAAAAGCTGAAAATAAATACATTTTTTTAAAATTTATATTGTACGACATATTACTTTCATCGTTTATTAATGCAGAGGTAAAAATAACAAAAGTAATAAATATTGCAACTTACGTCGTTTGGCGCCCGATAAGCAACTTGCTGCAACAGAGTACCACTGTCACAACCACTCTACCACGCGGTCGTTAATGGATTGAGCGCGTTGCGATCGAGGAGAAAGGCCTTGAGGAGGGATGCTGTTGCTTCATATTTGTAAAGAAAAATATTCAAAAAAACATGTGAACAAAATCTTTATAGCCCGCCTCCTGACGGAGATAAATCAAATATATTTAAATATTTTGCAATAAAAACTGCATCATTTGTATGTTTAAAGAAAAAAAACTTTATTCTTATTGGACATCAACATCAAATTGAGCTCAAACACTCAATCTTTACATTCGCTTTTCCTCTTTCTCTCGATTTTTTGCTTAATTAGACATGTTTCTTATTATTTTAATATTAGTATTTTCTTTCATTTAAAACTGAATAAACGAGATGTAAATATACAACACATTTTCTTTTTGAATCTATCACAATAAATTGTTACAATTATAGTTTTAAATTTCATCTGAAATATAGTATATCTTTATCTGTTTCTTTTTTGTTGATTCTCTGTTAATTTTAATTGGTTTCGGTTTTTCTCTTTCTTTGTTATAATTATATATATATATATATATATATATATATATATATATATATATATATAATTATATATATATAATGAATATGTATATGCATTTAATTGTCAGTAGTGATTTTCTCTTCAAGAGTTGGAATATCTATTTCTAGTTTCAGGACTTGTAACCTTGGGTTATAATAACCTGATAGGTAATATGTATCATTGTTGTCGTATATGGATTGATATTGCTTTGAGTCCGCACCATATTTTTCAAAATAATGTTCAAATGGTAGAACCTCACAACGATGCGAAATAGTTTGCACATCATTCTCATCTTCATGCGGCGATTCAAACAAAGCACCCTGCAATAAATATCCATTAAGCATTCCATTCGAATAAGCTTATAAACTTCAATACGTAACAAAACTTACGGGATATTTCAAATTAGGACATCCTGTCGTTTCTTCAGGATGATAGAACCATCTTACACGTACTACTTTATTGCTGGACGCTGTTTCCCACATTGATTCAATGCGTCCAATATATGGCCGATCTGGTCTGCCAGTAGATAAAAATACTGCACAATCCCCTACCTAAAATCACGTAGGTAAACATTAGTTTACTACCACTAAAGACGAAAATGCAAACGCAAAAATACCGTTATAGTTTCTTTTCCCCTTTTGATTGTTTTGTAAAATTGTTTTCTTGCTCTGCCCTTAACACCTGCTTTGCGATATGCTTTACCAAGCCAACCCCACAGTTGACGCTCAGGTAAAAATGCCGCTATTTTACTTCCCTTACTGTTATTATGCTCGACTTCATCGTCACCCTTTGCCTAAAAATAAGATATAAAACAAAATAAGTGGAATGGTTTTTTTCAAACAAAATTCAAGTGAATCACCTCATCTGAAACTTCTGACATCATGTTCGAAGTTGTCTCTTCCTCCAAATATAAGTTTTCTGTCTTCACATTAAATGTCTCCGTTGCTTCTGCTGCTGCTGACGCTGTTTGTGTTGATTCCATCTTAACGTTGGTCGCCCTAGGAGTGTCTGAAATTCTATTCAAAATCAACCCTGTACTTTCACGTACATTGGCTTCTCTTTCTGTTTCCTCAACAACAAAATTATCCTGTTTGTAGGAATTCGTATAAATTGACGCAGCCGTGTCAACCCCAAATCCGTTACCCTCAGCATCTTGCAGCGCAGTTTTGCGATGATGTTTCTTGTGCTTCTTTCGTTTCTTATGTTTATGATGCTTTCGCATGCGTTCATTTGGATCACTAATGCTTCCACCAATGCCACCATTGCTGGCCAAGGATTTCTTTTTCAAACTTTTAATTCTCTTCTTTTCACTACGTTGAGCAAATAGATCCATTGATTTTTGTTGCATTTCAGTATTAGTTTTGAGCAAATGCTGATGATCATCTTGTGAAGATGATTCTTGATGTTGAGTTGTATGATCAAAGATAGTGCCGGATTTTATGACAGATTTTTTCTGTTTGCCCAGCGAACATAAAGGATTATCATACTCTGCGAAAGAAGTCCAAGTAAATAATGTTAAAAAATGTTTGTGCCAAAACATTAATGTTAAGGTTAACGGATTAATTAGCGCATTATCTATATCTTTAAGTATTCAAATTCAAAGTAGTATTAACTTAAACTTTTGACATTTACTTACCTACAATTGGGTAATCACTCAGTAGAAAACGTATATTTTGTAAGCGGATCCTGCCGCTATCGCCATCATCAAATTCAACACTTACGAAATCATTTGTTGTACCATCATCTGAATTCTCTGATTCAATTGCTTTGCCTGGGTATAAACAACGATATTGTTGACTCCAATATGCACATAAACGTGTACCAACTGGCACGCTCTCTAAACTATTTGGTGCTACTTCTAGAATCTAGAATAAAAACAATGAAAAAGAAATTAAAGTTAAGATAAATTTTATATCATGTCAAAAATTGTGTATTTAAGCCTTACAGTATCTTTAAAAATCTCCTCTCGAGACATAATATGCGATTTATTGCCTCGTTCTCCATCTAAGGTTATGGCATAAACATCGGGTGGTTGTAACGGCTTTAAAATACCTGCATAAAAAAGGCCTCCCATATCTGTCAATACACGTGTTTCTTTGCGGTAAAGATGTTCACTTGTTAGCGCTAATTCTCGATCGATGCTGTTTCGTCGTAAACGCTGTAGCTGTTGTTGTTGTTGATTTGTTGTGACCGTAGTCGTTGTCGAAGTTGTCGGTTCTATAGAGTCCGTATTCGGTAATAATAATCGCGATGCCATAAGCTTACGTTCCTTGCAGCCAATTAACTGTGTTGATTTCTCTGAAGAGCCATGTTTTTGTGGACGCACCGCCGTTGCTGGCATTGTACTTTTGATAATACTACTGTCTCCTAATGAACTAGGTTCTAGCCTCAAAGGTTTATATAATGATGAAGAACTACATTGTGTATTCACGTTAGGGTGATCCACATTCGTTTGATCCACATCTGTAGTTACAATAGCGGGAGGAAATTGCGGCTGCATTTGTGATTTAGTATCATTAAAGCGTAAAAAGTGAGATGGGCTCAAGTAGGAGCCAGCAGCACTAGACGATTTTGATGCGGATAGTAATTTTGAAAATTTATAATCGCACAAGGGCGATGAAGTAAGATGGGATGTAGAAGAGCTGCCAGTATGTGTAGAAATATTTATGTTTCCTATACCAGACAACGTGTTCGAAGCTGTCCCACATAGTCCAGTGATTTGAGATGTGGCATTTCTCGCAGCTTTCTTTTTGTTCTTCTTATTTTTTGACATTTCATCAAGCTTTCGTTTCTTTTTACGATATTGTCGCGTTATATCTGCTAGACGCATACGCATATCTGATTCCATTGCCTTAAAAATCTCTTCTGGATTTGGCCAGTTACCAAATCGCTTATAACTAGTATCAACTTTATTGAAGGCACTTTTCAAATCCTCCTCTACGTCGTCCTCATCATCAAATTCCATCTCATTATGCTCCAATTTTTGTTTCAATTTATGTTTCTCCTTCGAATATTTTTTCTTATTCTTTTTTGAATAGCCCTGTGATTTTTTGCCTGATTTAGATGATTTGGAATGTTTATGCTTTTTGCGTTTTACTTCGATTAAAGTAGGCGATTCTGTTAATTCCATACCACCATCTATTGGACGTTCCATTGAATTTTTTAAAGAAAAAGTATTTTGTAGTGGAAGGTTCAAGTGCTGCTGTTGCTGCAAGAAACTCTCGCTGTCGTCTTCATTGCCATTGCCATTGCCATTATCATCTTCTTCGATACTGTTATTTCTGATACCAAACAAATTTCCACTGCTTTGTACTTCTTCTTGAATACGTTGTTCAGCCAATGCACAAAGTAAATTGAGACCACCTAGTGGTTCCGTTGCTGGTAATATTGGTAGAAGAGGAACACATGTATTCTCAACGGCGCTTGGATGATGTTGAAAATGCTCTAAAGCGTTTTGTGCATTTGACGGCATCGTTTGTTCTGTTTGTGCCTCTGTATAAGAATTATATTCGGTATGATCTATGGGCTCTAATTTAACATTTAAGATCATAGAATTTTTTGCTAATGAGCTTGTGCTAATATTAGACAGAAGCTCCAGTCCGGTTAAGTCCTCAGGTGCAGTTTGTGGCGGCAGGATTGACGCTGGTTCTGCTGTAACTTGTAATTTTATCGCTGTTGTGCTTGCTGCATTTTCTCCGTATATTGTAGGGGTTGATTTTTCGCCGGAGCCTTGGAATAACAAATGTGACGCTTTGTCCTCATTTTGGGAGTTCGTCTCGTTTCCTTCTCCGTCTTTTTCCTCCTCCTCTTTTTCGAATATTTCATTTTTATGGCACTGATCACTAAGGTTCTTATCCGCAGACGACATTGTGAGTTCCAGAGGCTGCTCCACCGGTACTTCAGTTTCATGTGAGTCCATTTCACTTGGCGGCGGCGTCGCTGTTACAAAGTCTGATGAAGGAATGTTGTTGTGCTGCATGGCGGCGGCAAGTGGACAGGATGAACTTTCATCCTCACTACAAACAGGTGTGTCAGTTTGTATGTTAACATCTTGCATTTGTGGCGGAGGTCCAACTGATGGTGCAACGCGTGGCACACCAACAACAATTTGCTGTTGTGCCGCATCTAATGCTGACGTTTTACAATTTAATGCCTCATCATTAAGCTGAGTCGGCGGTCCAATTGTTGTCGTGAGAGTGGTTGTTGTTGTTCCCACATTATTAAGGAAATTTGTAGTCATGTTTGTGGGTGCTGCTGAACCGCAAGAGCCTAGCCTTGGCAATGCAGTTGTACTTGTTGCTGATAAATTAAGCAGAGTTGGTGATGGGGTTGCTTGGAAGAGTATTTGTGGCTGTAGCTGCGGCTGTTGCTGTGGTGGTGCTGCAGTTTCAATGGAAGCTGATGTAGGTGGTGTAGGAAGACGCATTAAATTCAACGCTTGCTGCGTGTTAGCTTGCAACTCAAATAGATTTGTTGCCTTGTCGCGATCAAAAGTCAACGCTGTTGTCGGCGTTCCAATGTGATTCTGATGCGTAGTTGCAGATAGTGTTGTAGTTGTGGTTTTTGCAGCTGCACTCATAAATTCAGCAGCATTCCACTCTTCGATTTTCATAGTTGGTGGTGGCAGCAAATGGTGTGACTGCGGCAGCTGTTGCTGCTTTGATAACGTTGTATCTTGCAATCGCTTCGATTCTGTTGCTGACATGCTAAGGAATCGACTACTTGTCGCACTACTTGTTGCGCTGCTATTGCCTGCCGATGTTGATCCTAAGCCCAAATAATTTGTACTTGTGCTGCTATTTGTTTGCTGATTGTGTTGACAAAATGTTGATGATGCGGCCGCAGCGGCTGCTGCAGCAGCAGCGGCTGTTAAGTAGTTGGAGCCAAAGAGTTGCAAAGGCGTTGCATACGACTGTGGCTGCAACGACGAATGTGGACTCATTGAGGGAAAAATAAAATTTGGCGGCGTTTGCATAGCAGCTGTTGTCGTACCCTGTGGTATATACGAAGGCCAGACAAATGCAGCAGCCGCTTGCTGAAACGGATCTGTGGGTGTATAGAGTGGAAAATTTGATATGCCTTTTTCACGTTGCGGAAAAAAGAGAGTATCATAATTAGTGAATGAGTCTTAAAAGCGTTAATGTAAAATTTAGAAAAAAATAAGAAAAAATTTATTTTTTCGAATTTTTTGCATAAGCGTACGTAAAGGAAGCTAAATAAAATTTATATTATGAATAACTCTTTAACACACCTAACGCAGCTGCAGTAGCCGGAAGAAGAACTACTTGACCACGACTTGCATCACGTTGATATTGAAGTCCAACTGTTGCAGGTGACATCGAGATCACTGATTCAATAGGAACAGCACCTGTGGAAATTCCAGCAATACAAAGTGGTAATGTATCCGATGTTTTATTTAAGAAAAAACATAAAAAGTTAGTTATGTGAATATTGCTTACTGGGATATTGCCAGAATGTCGATGGTGCTCTATTTACACTTTGCATACCAGCTGCACTTAAGGCCAATTCTTCTGCAGTTGCAGAACCAGTCATAAGATCACCATTTCCAGTGAAATAAATATTGCCACAGCCGGAAGAAACACCACCTGAAAATTTGTTTTATTTTTTTTTATAACTCAACTATATTTCACAAAATCAAAACAAAAAGCATTTGGTTGTCAAAAAGGAGTACACAAAAAAAGTTTAACTCATCGAAAAATGTTTATCGAAAAAAACTGCAAAAATCTGTGAATAAATTTCTTTGGTCCGGGAATGATGGACTTATCTGACTTGACGGTCACTACGAAAAACTGCAGTAAAAATTTAAATATTTATCATTGATTAACTCGCGAAATGATAAAATTTATGGCAGAACTATAAAATCTCATCTTATTGAGGGAAAGAGAAAAAAAAATTAGTTTTTAATATCGTAAATAGACTTAACTGGTTAGGGATTCTATTAATCTGTGTATCAGATTCTTAAATTTGCAATATCATCAGCAACATATGGGTCCCATTCGAGATATTTAGTTATTTTTTCAAGTGTTAAGATTTGTAGTTATTTAAAACTTATAGTTTAAATACCTCAACTAAAGGGTGTTTTTTTAGAGGTATAGAGCTTCGAATTGAAATAAAACACAAGAAAATCGTTTTAATGTCCATCAATTTGGCTTTATTGGAAGGATAATTTTATGCCATTAATGTTTAAATATGATTTCGGGCATGTGGCCGCCGCGGCTGGCTCGAATAAAGCCAATTCTACAGGTCCAATTATATAGAGCTTCGAATTGAAATAAAACACAAGAAAATCGTTTTAATGTCCATTAATTTGGCTTTATTGGAAGGATAATTTTATGCCATTAATGTTTAAATATGATTTCGGGCATGTGGCCGCCGCGGCTGGCTCGAATAAAGCCAATTCTACAGGTCCAATTTTGAACCACTTTTTCGAGCATATGGGGCCGTATGTCGGCAATAACGCCACGAATGTTGGCTTCCAAATCCCCTAACGTTTCTGGTTTGTTGGCGTAGACGAGCGACTTCACATATCCCCAAAGAAAATAATCCAATGGTGTCAAATCACACGATCTTGGTGGCCAATTGACAGGTCCATTCCGCGAAATTATGCGCTCATCGAATGTTTCCTTCAATAAATCGATTGTGACGTGCGCTGTGTGGCATGTAGCGCCGTCTTGTTAGAACCACAACTCATCCACATTCATGCCATCCAATTCGGGAACAAAATAGTCGGTTATCATGGCTCTATACCGGTCTCCATTAACGGTAACTGACTCTCCAGCATTATTTCGGAAGAAGTATGGCCCAATGACTCCACCAGCCCATAGAGCACACCAAACAGTCAGTTTTTGTGGATGTAATGGCGTCTCAAGGGTCTCATGTGGATTCTCTTCACTCCAAATGCGGCAATTTTGCTTGTTGACGTAGCCATTCAACCAAAAATGAGCCTCATCACTGAACAAAATTTTGCGATGAAAATCAGCATCGAGATCAATCTCATTTTCGGCCCATACACCAAAATCACGACGCATTGCATGGTCTCGCGGCTTTAATTCTTGCACAAGCTGGATCTTGTAAGGTCGCAAGCCAAGATCTTTGCGCAAAATCTTCCATAAAGTTGATGGACAAATCTCCAATTGCTGTGCACGGTGGCGAATCGATTCATTCGGGTCCTCTTCAACATTTTGCTCTACAGCGGCAATTGTTTCTTCGGTGCGCACTGTTCGACGTCTCTGCGGATGCGTATTATCACATAGAGTAAACGTAGTGCGAAAACGATCCATGGTTAACCGAATTAATTGCTCTGATGGACGATTATGTCGACCATAACATGGACGGAGCTTGCGGTAAACTTCGCGAACTGAACCATTATTTTCGAAATAAATTTGCACGATTTGCAAGCGTTGTTCTTTTGTCAACCTGTTCATGATGAAATGGCAAACCAAACTGAACATAAATGACATTAGAGTTGCCAGATTTGACCATAAAATGCCAGTTTTATCTCTATTCGAAAAACAAACCTCTAAAAAAAACACCCTTTACTACTAATTATTTCATAAAACTCCATTTGGAGCGTAGGGCCTGAACAAAAGTTCAATACTCGTTGTTTTATTATGAGCCAATTTAAGCCAATGTTTGGCACATCACTTTTTATCATTCGGAGCCACAACATTCTAGGTCTTCCTTTGCATATATCTCCCTAGGAGTTCGACCCACGCACTGGACGCGTCTGTTTATGGTCGATCCATGGATAGCGTCTTTTTATCTTTGTCGAGATAGCAGTATGTATGGTATCCAGATGATTTTCGAGATCGTGCGATCTTCATTATTCACCATTCGTGAGTGACTATAATTTACAAGCTTAAGGCACTACTGATTGAATAAATCATTGATTGTTGTGCATATCTTATGGAACTGTTCGTATATATGTTGATAAATATCTTATCAGAACCATTTAAGCTAAAAACATTCAACAAAAAAACAAATATCTAAAAGTTCAATCTTTACAACATATGTTGACATATGTTTATTCTCACTTGCGACACTACTTACTCAAACCCTTAAAAAAAGTTTCATATTACAATAAAAACATAATACAAAAATCCAGCATCCCTTGTTGACTTGCCACCTAGCAATATATACTTGACAACACAAAACAACCCTACATGATTCGACAGAAACATTTTCAAAACTAATTGAAGTGCAAGAAAAATACATATTAAAATTATCTAACATTAGCTAGGGGTGGGTGGATTGATGAAATCTTAAATTCTTCTGAGGAAATGTCTATTATGTCAATGAATGTTAACATTTCTTAATTTTTTTTAGATAAAAAATTTTCAAACATTCATTTTTTCGATGAATGTTCTAATTAATAAGGTTGGAATGAATAGAATTGGTTGCACAATATAAACGAACTTTTCATATAAATTAAATATTTCAATGGAAATTATTTATTTTTAAAAATATGCCTGCGTTATTTCTAATATTTTTCCTGATCGAGGAGCTTGATATATCTGCTATAAGTTTTTGTCAAAAAAAAGAACATTTTTGACGTTAATAAATTTCTGTATTAGCTCAGTGTCAAGAACCAAAAAATGTATTTACATTTTATTTAAAATTTAGTGGATTTAACAGAAAAAATGGTTTCGAGTTTTTTTGTTTATTACTTGATAGCTTTAAAAAACAAAAGTAATAATAAAAAATTTAGTGTGTCATTTAAGTTGGCAAAAGCTAATAACTCGAGAGCTGTGTAATGATAAACGATTTGGACAAAAGTTATAAGGTTTCTAGGTGGTTGAAATCAATTTTCTAGGTCAAATCGAGGTAAGCTGTGACTTTTCATATCCAAACCATATTTTTTTATTGCAGATTTGTTTTCTATGGGAAAAAATTGATATGTTTGGTGTAAATGTTTTTCTCTAGGTTTTTTAGTGTTAGTGATAAGAACAGTTTTGGTGAAAATCTCACATATTCTAAAAGAAATTTTAGACTTACGCGCCTTTTACTATTAATGTGTAGGTTATTTAGTTTTACCCGAGGCCAAAGATAACACTCTTATTAGTTTTCTTTTTCGATAAGAAAATTATTGCAATTTTCGGATATTTTTTTTTGTTTTTTTGTATCAAAAATAGCTGTGTTGATAAGCACAAGAAAGATGATAAAATGTTTATTTTGCTCAGCTGGTTCTTCAACATAAAGGGCGTGTCCTTCACTTTTATGAGATAGCGTCGCCAGAGAGAAACCAAAAAACAGAAATCAAAACTTCGCGCAAAATAAAATTCAGTCAGATCAAAATAGAACGGTATCAAAATGTATGCTTTTGTGTTGAAAATTAAATTAAATTTGACTTTTTCTGATTCTGTACAGTGTACAATTTAGTATATCTTATGAGTGCATTTTTAACATGGGGCGGGAGTAATAAGTTACACTTTGACTAAACCAACATTAAACTTCAACTTTTGTGGGTGGTGATAGTATCAGTTAATTAGATTGATTCGATGGTGGGGTGGGTAAGTGAAGAAGGTAACTCAGCCTGTCACTAAGGCCCTGTGTCAATTCAGTCAGTCTCAATAGAAACGCGGAAAAGATATAAGAAAGGAAAAAAGCAAATATTTGGTACAAAGTAGCAAAACTCAAAAAATGAAATTGTAACGTTACCACATATAATATTTCTTTCTTATTTTGTTTTATAAGAAAAGAATCTTTCATGTCGTTGTCACGATATTGAAAAAAAAGTAATGTAACGTGGCTTTATTTTTCATCGCCAAAAAAATATTAACCATGATTTTAATAATAATACAGGCACAGGAAAAAATAAATTTTAGTTAGAACCAAAAATCAAACTTTATAGACACGAACGAATTTTGATAATTGAATGTAAATCTTTTATCAGTTTTTTCCTATCTAGACAGGATTCTGATACAGGCTGATTTTGAGTATGTATTGATTTTTGTTTCATGTGCAATAAACCGAACTGAATTGTAGGGAGCAAAAAAATCAGCCCGTCGGGTTCCAAAAAGTTAGAGGGACTCTTGAAAAGGAGTTCTGCATCTTTTTTTTTTAATCGAAGAAAACTAAAGCAGTTTTGGTTGTCTTGAGAGCTCTTTTTGTCAAAAAAAAAAGACATGTTTTTGGCGGATAATTTGTTTTTCTTCACAAAATGCATATACAAATTTGTTAAGAAAATAAAGATTAAGTTCTTACAAACATTTTGGATTAGAAAAGTATAAATATTGGGCCCCGACTGGGCACATCATGTGATTTGACCCATATTTAATATATTGGATAATGTAAAGTCGATAACTTCCGTTCTACTATCGTTGCCACAAGTTGTACGGTACAAACATTCTGAGCCACAAAATATTTAAGCAGAATTTAGTCAAAAACCTTATTGCCACGGTTATTGTACCTCATGTGTTCTAAGTCTTTTCTATTCGCTCAATGGAGGAGGCACTACATTATTCTCGAGAGTGCAGTTTGCAATACCGAATTTCGACTGCAACTACGACTTAATATCGAAACTTTAGCAACGTCATGTATTCGACTTTATTTGGAATAATCGCACTACCTTAAAATAAATGTGTCAGCCCACGTTATTTCACTACAACCACAAATCTGATACAACATACATTTTTGACCACTCTCCATAACTTTATTTATTTACTTTTTTTTTCATTGATAAAAATTATACTTTTTTTCACTTTGGATTCTGTATACCCTAATTCCAACCTTACAGGAATACTGACAATTTTAGCCAGCTAGGTTTTTTCTAGTTCGTAAGCTGAACTCTGCTAAGTAGATGACATTTTCAAGATGCAAATTCTAAGTAAGTTTATCATCAGAACTAATTTTTATTCACGCGCATTAATTTATGTTGGTTTAGTAACAAAAACATAGTTTTTAACTTACCGATATCAGCTACGCGTATACCAAAGCAATTCATGTCTTTGTTTAAAGTTTGTTGCACTGGAATTGATGCATTACCAATGGATGCTAAAGACTCTTGTGGACGCTTACGTGCGACAGCAATGCCAATCGGAACGGAATTATCTGAAAGAAAAAAAATATTTTTAGGAGTAAAAACATGATGATACTACAAATTGCCAGCGTATGCCTTACTTGTATTTGATATAGGTGGCGGTGCACTTAGAGATGACTTATCCAAATCATGCACCTTTGGCGAAGAAGCCTCTATCTTTACCAGCGTTGTCAGCGTTGAGGAAGACATAGTCTTCGACGATGATGATGTCAACGAGGATGTTGAGCTGCTCATACTGCTGGAAAGTTGTTGTTGCTGCTGATGGTGATGCTGCTGCTGTTGATGGTGATGCTGCTGATGATGGTGATGTTGCTGTTGATGCTGATGATTATTAGAAGTGGTTACCTCAGAGACTTGGCAAGGTTCACGCTTAATTTGCACAAAAGTGTAGCTGCTTGAAGAGGTAGATGAAGCAGAATTGGTTTGATGTGTGTGATGCGCTGCAGCAGTTGTGTTACTAGCAGCGGTAATAAAGTGTGGATTATTAGTAACAGCGGAAGAGGAAGTATTGCCAATGTGAAAAGGTTCCAATTGTAGTGTAGCGTTTGATGTAGGCACTAAAAATGTTGTTCCAGTGCGTTCATAATGATCTGCTGCCACGAATGAAGCAGCAGCAGCGGCTGCGTTATTCAAAAGATCTGCTGTCGCAGCCGCGGGGTTAAAAGTGGCCATTTAGCGTAAGGTTTAATAAATGGATTTCTTCCTTGTTTTTTTTTTCAACTGACGGTCTTTGTATAATATTAAGTGTTTTGGTTTATAGTGTAGCTGCTGGCGCGTTCTAAATTGTTTCGCAAATCAAACAGATGCAGTTTTTCACTTTTCAAAATGTTCATCTTTAGTTTTTTCGAATTAATTTGTATATATATCAATTTTAAAAAATTGAAATCACTTTCTGATTCTTTACCATTAAATGACATAATTTTAGTGACGCGCGCCCGTTACCCCAACCGACCCCCACCAAGCATGGCAAAATTCCAAGCGGGTCAGACGCGCAGTTTTGTGACACTTCCACTTTATTTCAGTTCAAAAATGCAACACAAAATTCCAGACATAAGGAAAACATTTACAACTTGCAATTCCAGGAAACGCAATTCACGCGCGCACCTTCTTTATCAACCCACAAAGTTTGCGACCCGTACTCCTGCCAAGAATTTGCAACAAATAAAAATTCACTTTGCTGCCGTCGCAAATTCACAATTCAAATCAAGTTTCAGGTTTTCACTTTTTCTTGCCCCCACCCTTTGAAACTTCTTCTTTTTTTTGTTTTATTTTGCTTTACTAATTTTATTCTGCTTTGAAACTACGCTTTGAACTTTTCAACTTTTATGCTAGCTGGATTCTGCTTTGCTTTCTTTCCAATTCCATTTTTTGGGTTAACTTCCTTTTTGTTTTTCTACCAATTTCGTCGTTGTTGTTCATTCATCATCGCCACCATGCATCAACCAACCGACATTCTCGATTCTCCACATACGCGTGCAACTCCTTTTCATTCCAGCACCAATTTTTCTCTTTTTTTCAATTAGTTTTTCCTTTGGTTCGTGCGAGAAAAATGTTTATTCCAATTATTTTATATTTAATTGCAAAACACAATTCACAAAAAAAGTCAGCCAGAAAAAAAATCTTTTTTTTTTCATTTGCTGAAATGTCCTAACATTTTTAGCCACTTTGCACTTTTTTCTTACACACTACTTATGCACTAATAAATAATTGTTTTATTTTTAGTTTTAATTGCAATTTTTTTAAAAAAATTTATGTTCCAAATGTTAAAAAAATATATTTTTATTTTTTGAGTTTTTATTAAATTCCGTGTTAAAAGCGTATTTGTGATTTGATTCAGTGTTAGACGAGAATGGAATAGCGATTGTGAAAGTTCGAAATAAATACCGAACAAAAAAGGACGGGACAATGGGGCAGTTCACAAGATTCAACACGCTGTCCAACATGGTTTGACATCAATGCTCGATCATGTGAGCTCTTGAAACATTCGCATGGCATTCATTTTGTACGGAACTCAATTTTTTTGATTTTTCAGTTGGTTTGTCCAGACATGCAACCTATATGAACACTTACTGTCAAACCTAGTGCAAACTTTTTATTTTAAATAAAACTTATCAATTTTTCTGCTGTTTGCTGTTGCAAAGATTTATATGTTAAACAACAACAAAGAATTGTATATTAAAGAACAACACTCCGATTTTTGTCGGTAATTGGAAAGTACCGCAGCGTAACACAGAGTAAAATCAACGGTCTTAGAATCAGGGGAAATGTGATTTTGGCAATTTTGAATTGATTCGACATTTAAAAAAAAACACGAATACTAAATTTTGAGAGACAAAACAATGTAACTGACGTTAAAATTAAAAAAGAATCTAAATCAAAATGTCAAAATAAGCTATCACTATCGCACTGAAAAACGCATGTACTCGAGCAAGGGATCAATGGTGTTTAAGCCCTCAACATATATATTTTTGAATTTGCAAAGTCTTAAGCCCAAATTAAGACTGTTGATTTTACTGTCTTACGCTGCGCTACGTTGCAATTACCGACAAAACTCGGAGTGTTGTTCTGTAATATATAATTCTTTGCACAGTTGCTCTATTTGGAGTTTAACAAAAAGTTATACCATGGGCAAATCTAATTAGCGTTCCAGCAAATGCGATGTAATCTCGAAAAAAGTGGGGTATCCGGGATGTGCAAATAAAATAAAAGTAATTGAAAATAATAAGATTTTCAGAATATGAAAGTGATGACCTTTTTTTTTTAATACATATAATTGTAAGTAAATTATGTTTATTCAATATATTATATAAATTAAAATCACATCCAATGCTGCAAGAACGTAATATTATAATAAATAACTATTCGATACAACAACTGGATGTGCTTCAAAATTAAATGTAAACTTTTAACTTAAGCCCTAAATTCGTACAATGGGAATCGTCACATTTTGTTCACATATAAATTCTACGTAAATCTTTTGGCGTAGTGATCAAATTACACTGTGGACATAATTTTCGTGCACCCAATGAACGTAACCAACACTCCTCACAATGGACATGCCAACACGATACTGAAATAGCAGGATTACGATATTCATCTAAGCATATTAAACATTTAAATTTATTTTGAACGTGATTTTCGTAGTGACGCAATTTTGCTTTGAGTGACTCAATTATTTGCAAATAGTTTTGTCTCTTCGTTGTCACCTCGTCACTGGAGTTTCCCTGAATTTTCATGTCTTCAGTCGTTGTGCTGTATTGCACAGAATAGGGAAGGACTTCTGGATCTAAAACAGCTTCAGCAGGTTGATTATGATCACAAACTGTGGAGTTACCCGCAATCAAATGTCGCATATACGTAGCAACATTGTGATCATCATTGGAATTATTTATATCAATTACTGGAGGAATCACATCGTTTTCAGCATATTGAGCTGGTCCATATATGCGGGTATCATCTTCATCGACATTGAGATCTTCATCCTCATCAGCGTTGTGGTTGCTTATAACTGTGCCAACACCAAGAGAGGCATATCCACCCTGTAACAAGCTGGAGGCTCGTATGCGTTTCTGTCCCGCCCATTCATATTCTTCATATTCAGCATCGTCGCCGTCTTCTGAATTTTCATCAGAATTATCATCTGCGGTGTGACGTCCATTTACAATTGCAGAACTACGACGAAGGCATTGTTCCGCATGCCTTTGAATCTCATCATGTGGAAAGTTTAAGTTGCACACAGGACAAACGTGCTCTTGTTGCTGCTGCACTGGACGTTTCCGATGGCGCACCTAGAAAGAAACCATTTATCAATAAGCAGAGAACTAAGAACAAAGTGAAAAACAGATTTTGTGTCCCCTAAAGTAATATAGGAGCCACTGCTAGCAAGGTACAAGAGCATGTCTTAAAGATCAGTATCGTTGTTGAATTTTATCGATACTCTGAACATGTGACTGAAGATATGGACAGTCTCAGGAGTCAGGAGTTCCGACCAACTGCAAACCCTAACTGAAAGTGGTAAGAACTTTTTAAGTGTATTATTTGTTAGGATTTTTTTTCTTACAACACGTTACATACGATGCATGCAAATTATGTCGGTGTTTTAAAGAAACGTTTAAACAATAGAGACAAGAACCATCATTTATTAAAATAATACAAAACAGAAGGCAAGAACCGTTTCTTAAAATAAAGCACGTACGGTGATCGTGAGCACAAGTTGAACCTAACGTCAGTAATTCTGTTGGTTTAAATTGATGTTTTCTCAAAAGCATATATTTTATCTCCGAAAGATGCATAGGTTTGTCCAAGGGCTAGATATTCATTAAAACATAATGTAGTAATTGTAGTTTGTATGCTTTCTTGTGTAGTTTTTATTGCCCTTGAGATAGCGACTTAGATGACGGTGCTTACACCATTTAAATTTTGAAAACTTACCCTAAACCGCGATTGTCGATTTTTTTGAACTCTTCTGAAAATCGTCCAAGGCTTCCGAGATTCAGAATTTCTGCTTCCATTAGGCAAGTCGCATTCGGTGGGTTCTACTTGTTCTGTGCTCTCACCATTTGGTGCATCAAATTTAAGCTGCATTTGCATTTGTTTCAGCTGCTCTAATTCCTCCTCACAATGCTTGGCCACTTCGTAGGGCTTCAGTGCGGCGTCACAGGACGGACAATGAACGACTTCTTCCGTATGTCGCATCCGAAAACGATTAATTGCCTCAGTTTTAGCCTCCATACGACTTACATTTGCTACTAGTACTTTTTTAATTTTTGTAGCGATTCTTTATAATTTTATTGATTTTATTTATATTTCTTGTTTTGTTCAAAACCAAGAAGCCAAAGGCGTTATGAACAACAAAGATTATACGTCACAACTTAATTGACAGCTGCCGAGAACAACAAAAAAGTGACAAATAAAACTAACCATGGATCCATGGAACCATGATTTAACTATATAAGGTTACTGCAAAAAAAATGCTGCTTCTTCCAAAATTAAGTGTAGTGTCAAATCGTAATAATTTTTTTTTTTCGATTTTTGCATTGGATATCAATTTTGACACTCCAGTCTTCTGACGTTCAACACTTTCAGATGTGAGTTTGACAGCTTGCGAGAACCTTAATAGTTAAATCATGGATCTAACGATCCAACAAGCCTTGAGACTTTTCTGGATATTTTTTCTTAGTCACCATTTAGACAAGCAAATTCGGCGAAGCAAATTTTTGTCTATTCTTTTTTGTAAATTTGATTTGCGTTTGCGCACGAAAACTAAAATTTTTTTGTGCTTGAACATGTCAAAACAATTACTGCGTCAACCCGCCACAACAAACGTAAATTCAAAACAGTGAGCAAACAGAATGAAAGAGAATTTCGGAGTACAACAAATTCTGTCCAACAACATTTTTGTGTATTCCTTCTTGCCAACAAACAACAAAACTTTTCCTTACGGGTTTCTGTGTGTAAGCGTTGACTTATTACTCGTTACAGCGAACGAATCTAGGGCTGAAAAAGTAGTCGAAAAATTCTTTACTTGCCGCTTAGTCAACGCTTCACGAGTAAATTTGGTGAAAACATTCTCTTTTGTGAATTTGTTTTGCGTTTACACATGAAATCTAGAATTTCTCTGTGCAAGAAAATGTCAAAACATAATATCAGCTAACGAATAGAATGAAAGGGAATTTGCGGGTACGACAAATTCTGTACACCACGCTCTCGTTTTTCCCTTCTTGCCTTCAAACTTGAAAACTTTTTCTCAAGAGTTTCGCCGTGTAAAAGTTGCTTTAGCAAATGAAACTGAGCTGAAGTTGGCTACGATACGCCACTATCCGATTTTTCGTGCCACAAAACGATGAAAGGTGTTTGTTCTTTTTTTGTTTTAATTATATATATATGTGAGAATCACGTTAGAAAACCCGAACAAAGGAGAAGTGAAAAGTTTTCCATCGTCTACCGTCAGAGAATTTCGAATGTTTATTTGTTGTGCACAAAGTTTTTTGGGAAAACAAATTTTCAATTTTATTTTTAATTTATTTTCATTAATAACTTTGTAATCATCATAACGAAAAAAGGACGAAAACTTTTTGGGTATAGTATTTACTAAAAAATAATATGAATATTAGAAACCATATATAGTGAAAAACGTGAACGAAAAAAAAAGTGGAAATGGGTGAACTTAAGCAAGCGACAAAATAATGAAAATTCGTGGGCACAAAGTGAAAAAGGAAAAAGCAATTTGTCGCCATTTTGATCTGCGACATTTAGTAGGATTTATAATATCAATATAAAAGTGTAACTAACTAATCGGTGCAAAAAATTCTAGGACTTCAACGGACTTTATTAAAAAGTGTGCAAAAATAAAGAAGAAATAATTCGTGTAATTCTCCCGAAAAATCAATCAAAATGTCGAAAAAAGAAATTGACAAGAATGATGTTGCCAAGGCTCCACAGCAGCTGCAGCAGCAACAATCACTGCTCATCGGCAACATTAACAACAACAAAATACTAGGCGGATTTAGTTCCTTTGATAGCGATTCTTTGCCCGATTACTCTGAATTTGATTCTGAGTCTGTGACATTGGATTACTTCAAGGAAAGGTACCGTTGATAAGTAGAGGGATAAAGAGAGACCAAGGATGTGTTGTTCATACATTTTCCTTGATTTCGATTTTATTTTGGATTACTTTATTCTATTTACAAGAATATTTTCCTTGCATTACATTATTGTTTGTTGTTCTTGTTGCCCTTGTTTTTCATATATTTTACAACTGTTCATATCAAATCATATGATTTCCACTCCAAGAAAGAAAAAGTGGAAAAATTGGGCCTTCACTCATGCCTTTGCTATAAATAGTTCATTTTTTTTTTTTTTTGTTGCTGCTGTGTTATATTGAAATTGTTTTTGTTACAGCATTTCATTTATTGCTTTTGTTTTATTCTCTTGTAGTTTTCCTATGCTTCGCAAATATTTTTCTAGTGTCTATATTGTTTTTAGAAACGTTCCTTGTTAATATAGTTTTGATGGAAGTATTTAAGGCAATTACGAAGGTGACACCAGTACTGACATCCATTACATTGTACTGATGAGCTGTTGACGTATATAGGACTGTTGTAATAATACAGTGTGTGATCATTTCCCAGTTAAAGATAGTATGATTTGATTTGCACTTCCACAAAATGCTTAGTGTTAATGATACTTTTTCATAAAATTACCTACTAGAAACAACCAGTGGAATTTACATAACTTGCCGTAAAAGCTTTCTTCTAAACTCTCGTCGAACGGCATGAAACTTAATACTGTTTCAAAAAAGATAAATACAAAAGTATTTTTAAGAATAGTATTGTGGTTTGTTGTTAAGCTGTGAGTTCACTAAAAACAATAATGCTTTAAATTAAAATTGTCACATAAGTGTGAATCGATTTCTTTTTTTTTTTATTTAAAAGATTTTTCGATGGAATTATCTTAAAATAATTTTTGGCATATGTCTGACAAGCTGCCAGATAACATTCCGCTTATGGAATGCTTTTTCATCCAATAAAGGCTTCATATCCAAAAAAAAAAAAACGAGCTGTATAAGATCCCAAAACGTCAACCACTGATAGTTTGTTAGCTTAAACCAGTGACATGATATTGGTGACGGATTTACTGAATAATATATCAAAATAATTCATGAAACCTGTTTGTCTTGGGCACAACATGTATTATTTGAACACATTTGTTTTATCATACGTCATATATAAAACTAAAATATTTAAATAACTTCTTAAGTTATTAAAGTTGTGTTAATTAAAACCTCATTTAAAAAAGTAACTATCTATATCATGAAGTAATTGTACGAAGTACATTTCTTACTTACTGTTACAATATCACTAGGTATATATCATTATGTGCCAGCATTATGTTCATTAACAAAAAAAAACATTAACATAGTTAGAGCAAAACAAATGAGGACAGTAAATGTAGTTTTGTTTTAACAACAGTTTGCTTCCGGTATTCTCGTATTTGTAATGTTTTGTCGTTTGTTTCTTTTATATCACAAAAACCATTTTTCCCATTCTTTATTGTAATGTTGAAACATCATACGAGTTTACGCGGCTGACGATCGTGCAATCGCACATAATATTTAAATTGGTTGCCGCAATAATGAGAAATTCGTTTCTGGTTCAAATCTAGTTGAATCATTTAAAAAGACAAATTACCAGCTTACTTTCTGCCTGTTCCAATTTATTACCTCGTTTATAGCCACACTACTTTCAAACGGTCATTTTTATTGTTTTTTTTTTTTCAAAAAATATAAGAGTTAAACAGAAATAGTACAGTGGATATAGGTTTAAACTTCGGAGCCTGCTAAGAATTAATCGATATTGGAATTCTTTAATGGCTATTTGAATATTTTTCGAACCAAAAATTAAACTAACTGTAGTCTCTAAATTAGAGCGTCAACGTCGTTTATCTGCCAAAACTATCTCTTGCAGATACATTTTATATGAACCACCAGCTTATTCGATTTTCCAATTTTGAAAGAGCGTTGATATCCAATTTTTATTTTATTGTATTGATTTTTTTTTTCTGCCACAAACAGTAAACAAACAAACTCTACATTACATTTGAAGCTACGCTCTTTGTTAAGGTTAGCACTCGACACAATTGCGTAGCGCTAGGGAACACAACGCCTAACGCTCTATTTTAGGGACCTCAGTAAAATACATTGTGGTTAGATATGTTCATTCGATGATCAAAGTATGCTCTCCTCAGAAAGAATTCATGAGTTATCCAGTTGCGAGTAAGAAAGGAGCAAAATATCATTTATTCAGAGTAATAAACGAGTATTTTATTTTAGTTACATTAGAATTATAAGCTTTCAAACCTCTTTAAACTAACTAGTATACAAAAAGTATTCCAATTAAAGCAGTTTAAGACTATTCCGCCTCAATAATAAGCAATCTTAAATGAGTATAAACTGAAGAAAAAAGTAGCAAAGCGATACACACAGGCATTCTTTGGAGTCAATTACTTGGTCTAGACGATCCGCCCTCCTAATTTTATGATTAAATGTAGGTGACTCTTCACATGAAATCGAAGACAGCAGCTTCTTTGTTACAGTAGTTATGTAGTGAAAGAAATATATTTTTAAATCAGAAAGATATAAAAGTAAAATTTATATGCGCACACATAATTTTTTCTTACATCGATCGCACCATTACCATTTTGCACTTACATACATACATACGTATATCTAATGAAAAGCATCAAATAATATTGTTATTCGTTATATAAAAATCACAACTAAGTATTTACACTTGTTCCATTTGGGTTAGTTTTATATATTTTATTTATTTAGCTAACGCATGTTGGATTTTTTGTTCCACTTAAATATCAAACTAACATATTTAAGTCGCTACATTTCTGTTTGTATTTTATTGACAGATTTAATTGAATGTTTTTATGTAAGCATTGAAAGTAAAAGCCTAAAACTAACGCAGAAGCATTTAAACTGTTCGCCAATTACAAACAAATATATTTATAAGAAAACGCAAAGCTCCTTAGCAAGTAGAAACTAAGCATTAGACATTAATTGTCAAATCGTACACATAAAAACTGAACGAACCAAACAAAAAAAAGGATAAAAGAAACTACGAAAAGGTGTGTATTACTTGCAGTTGTGTGTTGTATTTTAAAATTAAATCAGAGAGACAAAGGTTTCATTACAATATATATATATGAAAAAAGTTCGATATTCATATCGTAATGAATATTTTGATAAGCTACATCCAAGATTGTAATAAGTTTTATTGTCGCTTTTTTGGTTTTCACTAACATCAGCTCCAGACGTCCATCACCATCAAAAATGGCGCCGACAACCACTATTGAAACCATAACAATAACGAGACCATTAAAGGTAATCGTACAGTTTATATTAGGACAATTTTTATTAAATTGCTCTACCATTTGAAATTGTATTTTTGCAGGTCATTGCATTTATATGCGGCGTCATTGTTGTCCTGTTAATGATAATGGCATTGGCATCAACCGATTGGTTAATGGCAGAAGGTTGGCGTCAGGGTTTATTTGTACACTGCATCGAAGAAGATGTTTTGCCACCTCTTCCATTTAATTTACATGATCCGCCAGGCTGTTATGCCAGCAGAGATGTTGGTATGTTGACTTTTAAATTGCTAATTGTATTCATACTCTTCTTGGCAATTTTTTTTAAAACACTTGCTCTTATATTTACAGCATATATTAAAGCCACAGCTGCCCTTTGTATTATCACATTGATAACAGATGTTATTGCCACAATTTTGACTGGACTCGGTTTAAAGACACAAAACCATAATTTAAAATACAAATTTTATCGAATTGCAGTCCTTGTTATGCTGTTGGCATGTAAGTAACAGCAGAACCGTTAATGTCTTAAGAAAGAGTTTCAAGAGAAACAACATAATTTAGGTGGATAAAATTTCTAGTCGAAGAAATGTAATTTGAGATATGTGCGTCTTATTTATCGTAAAAATCACACTATTTTTATTTCATTGTAATCTATAAATGTTGCGATTAAATATGGCACAAAATGTCAGTCTAATGGGCCCACGACTTTGCTGGCAAACTTCACAATAATTGATTTTTTCCATTTTCCCTTGGCTGTTCCAATAAAAGCTGTTGATTTAGTTTTTGAATAAAAACATTATTCGAAAATTGTTCACTGTCCTGCTAAGTAACAAATTCTCGCCTGAAAACTCTACGGAAATTCACCAGTTGTTCTCTGTTCGTGTAATATTTCACTTAAGCTAATCCCAACAATAACATGTTATGATGATGCTTTTATTTAGACACCCTACACGGCTAAAGAATGATAAACTTAAAAAAAATATAATTAAAAGCATTTAAAATCTTTAAAAAATGTGTTTTAAAAATCACGCTGTGTTAGAATAACGCGATGTTTGTTGTAATAAAAGTTGCGTTTTATTCCCCATCCCCTGCTAGCTCTCTATAGCGAGCAATGATAGTTGTAAAGGAAAGCATAAACAAAATTATAAACTTAGCGAGTAAAATTATAGTTGGTATGTATACAAATTAAACTTTTTGCACTGGCTTAGATGTTTTTAAAAAAACTTTATTTTAAAATATCTAACAATACTTAAAGTTATGAAATAAATGTTTAACTGTTATTTAATAAGGTTACTGCTTAACTGTGACTCCGGAAAGGAACTGATGCAACTGCAACTTGCTGCTATTTATAAATCTAACTGTTTCAATTCTTCTTCTTGTTCTTTCAGTCTTCTTCTTGTTCTTAAGTTCGACTTTGCTCCAAGAGATCGAATTACCAATTATGCTTAAGATCCATTTGACACGTACAAAAGATATTAAAATTTTTCCAATTAATTTTATATGACACGTTCAGCTAATTACTTGATTTGGTCTGGTGACATATTTTGTGTATAATTTACATGTTGATCGTATGGAGTACGGTGACCTTAACCTACATAGCTAGTTTTTATATTGTCTGTTGTGCATTTCGAAATGAAAATAAGAGCTATTTATTTATACTAATAATTTTTAAAATGTCAGGCAGCAAAAGGAAGCAATTTGAAATAAAAAAAGTGTAAAGAACGACTACTCGTATAAACAGCGAGTAGGAAACTTTGTAACTTAGTAATTTGATTCGCACATACAGACTTGGTCAATAAAAACAGCAGATATATCTAATTATTCGCGCTCTGTGAATTGTCTGAAGTTGCATGTTATTTGTAAGTTCTTGACTTATATTATTGGAAAAAATCTTTGGTTCCTAAAAATTTCAATCAAAGCGCGACTGTCCATTTTGTATAAAATATGAAAAATTTTATTTTTTTATGAAGATAGAATGGAAAATATAATTTTCATTAATTTTTGTTGCCATAATTTATTTCTTTAAATATTTCTTAATTACTATTACAATATATTTTTAGTGCTTGCCGTTTTGTCAGCATTAATAATTTATCCAGTTTGTTTTGCTGGTGAACTTAATTTGGGTATGAAAAAAGTGTAATTATAAATAGTTATTTAGAAGTCTCATATAATTTATTTATAGCAAACCGACCAATCTGGGAATTCGGTTGGGCATATGGCGTTGGTTGGGGTGCTGCCATATTCTTATTTGGAGCCGTTGTTCTCCTGCTGTGTGACAAAGAATCAGAGGAAATCTATTATAAGGAAAGAAAAATTGTACATGAAAACCAAATGCGCGCCTAGGCCAGGCCGCACGACCTGCCTGACGTCGTTCTTTAGACTTAAGTATTTGATTATAATTACAGTGCTATCACATCAAGTTTTTACATCCTCATTATCAATCATTTACATCTTCCTAACATGACAATTTATAACCCTTTTTTATTTAACAAAACACAACTTTATAATATGAAAACCAAACAAGAAATCCTAATGAAATTTATTCGGCAAAAACTTCATTTCAATGCTTTAAGCATTGAAAATTGAAATAAATTTTCGGAAAATTATACAAATATATATAGATATATATATATGTAACAAAATTTGATTCATATACGATAACATAATACGTAACCAAATACATACACATACATGCATTTCAATTAAACGAATATTAAACGAAGCAACAAGTTCGAATACCCATAAATTATAATTAGCAAAGTCAAAAAATGATTCAATGTTAATGAAAAGAGAAAAAAAGCAAAATCTATTTGTCCCACAGATTAGACATAACTAACTATTAAATGTGCAAAATTACGCTTGAACGAGAATTTATTCAAAAACAAAAAGTTAAATAAAAGAAAATCATTAAAAACACTGTCGGTAGTTGCTTGTTCTGTCGTTATCTCTAAGTGTTGTTATTCGTATATGGTATTTCTTTCACTTTAGCTAACTTTGTTCATCATTAATCTTATGTACAATAGTTTAAAATATCCTTGCGAAATAATCCCGACTTAATTTAAAGCGTCAATATTATACAACACGCATTATTGTTTGATTAATTTATAAGAACCACGGCTTATTTTATTTATACATATTTAAATATTAATTTATTATATAATTAAGTTATTTATTGTTGAGTTATGTATACATATCAGAAATATTTACAGTTATATAATTTATTAAAAAAACGCTTTTTGAGCATTAAAATTTTGTATTTTTTAAGAACTATGTCAACTTTTTTCTATAAAAGCAAACGTTGATTCTTGGTGGCCATAAAATGAACTTGTATATATATGTAGAACATCAGGAATATAGAAATTACAATGTTATGTCGGATGATTTTTAAATATTAGCACTATTGTTTATCTCGAACCAGACAATGTGCTTCTTATTTTATTAATAAATCAGTTCTCAAAAATCAGACCATCCCATAATCCTTATTGTGGGCTGCAGCAAACAAAAAACATATCCCGTGTGCAATATATAAGTATGTAATTTTGTTAATGGCTTCAAAAAAGCAACTAAGCTTTCAGATATACTCTTAAATACCACTTTCAAATACAATTTCAATTGTGTTTTCAAATGTTAATTTAATTTGAATTCACCAATTTAAGATACCTTGTGGCGATTTCTCGAATATGTTAACAAATGTATCTATTAATTTTTTTTACCCACTATCGAAACAAAAGACCAAAATTAAAATTTACCACTATCGAAACAAAAGACCAAAATTAAAATTATTTCATGCAATGTTTGAAAATTGAAACACGAAAAGCTTTCCCAAACGGTTTATACAGAAAGCTAAATATGAGATATAAATATTTGTACTTTTTGGTGGTCAAATAATTAGAAACGTTAAAACTACACTATTCTGAATAAAACTCGAATAAACTAACGTTATTTTGAGCGTCACGACCAGCTGCTGCTAAATAAATCCCCTGAATTCAGTTCAAAAATAGCGCTCGAAATTTGCATTCTAAAAATGTTGCAACTTCCGATGTTACAACCTCTTGTCTAGTGTAACATAAACACATTGTTTTTTTAATTTTGCTAAACTTTATTCAAACAAACAAGTCCTGCCAACAATAATTTAATTTTATAGTTAACTCACTGATGGAAAATATGCATATAAATTACTGTTCAGTCTGAAACATTTTTTGTGTTCATAAAATATATTCTGTATTCACAATAATCCCAAGAATTTATATGAAATCAAAGGAATAGCTGTGTTCAACTTACTCAACAATCTCATCTCCATACATGTTAAAACGCATACGTATTGCGTGTGTAATCTTAATTTAACCTTTTTATTTTCCAAAATTAGCATGCAATATGTAAAATTGAAAAAAAAATATTCACCAACTAAAAGTAAAAATTGATCAAATCGTAGGCAGGAACGTGCGGTGGCAAATAAATGTGAAAAAACAAAAAATATGTTAAGGATAGTAAGAAGAAAAACCAAAATATAAAATTATTAATTGAAATAATTGATACAAACATTAATTATTGAAATTGTACTTCTTTTAATGTACAAAAAATAAAAAAAATTACAAAAATTAATAAAAAACCAACAGTAAAATTATATTTATAATGATATTTAAGAATTATTATAATCGATATTAAACAAAGAATTTTCTAGTTTCAAAATTTGTATTGCTAGTGATTTATAATGATGTTAACACAACAAACTTTTAACCAAATTGTCTTCTGCTTATTTTAATAATCAAAATAAAACTGTTACACATTTTCTGTTCAACCTTTTGTTTGTATATAAAAACGAATCGTTCTTTATTACCTTCAATTATATAGACTTACTAAAATATAACAAAATAGTACCATACGAAAACGGAACTCTATCTGAAAACAAAAATAAAATTTATAATGACAACATATGTATATCTACTTAATTATATAAAAAAAGTCAAATAATGATATTAATGAAAAATAAAAAACATATACATTATGTGTCGTCCCAATTTTAAGTAAACGAAGCGTTTTATTTGCAAATTTCTTTAAACTTGTTTCAGAGTAAAAAAAAAGAACTTCCTAATTGATATCCCTAGCAGAGCTTTAGACCTACAGCGATCATCTATCTAAAAGATATCGCTTATGCAGATAACACTTGCTTTCTCGCCACCAAACAGCTTAACATGCTAGTAAAACTTTCCGACCTCAGATCTATTTCAGAAGATTAATCGGTAAAAGTAAATAGCATGGACACCTTCACTTATTTAAACTGTGACATAACTCCAACAAGAACATTCATGCTGGGATCCACAGTAAACTCCATACTTTTAGGCATACAAATCAACTAGTTTGGTCTAGGAAAATCTAGTTTATCCACAAAAAGTTGTCGAATTTCGAAAATAGGATGTGGCACCTATCAAAGCAAAACCTTCAAAATGATATACTGGGAGAATTATTTAAAGTAATACAACCATTTGCAAGAAATAAACAATTTTTTGTTAATGAGCGTGTCACCTCCTAAAGAAACAAACACTTTAAAACGCTATACGGATAGAATTATTTAAGGTAATGCAATCAAATTTTACACAAATATATGAGGGAAGCTAGTCATTGACTAACAGGAATAAGATTTGTCATGCTCACAACTCTTTTGTAGGGAAGTGTAGCGGGGGATAGGTTCTCCTATCTATAGTGAGTGGAGTTTTATTGAAATTTACGTGTGTGGTTAAGGGAATGGTATGTATCAACATTATCTGCGGGCTATTAAGACATCCATAAAGCCTTGTTAGAAGGATTTGATATATTGCTGCTAGTTCAATTAAGGTGTTTCTTATGAAGCACTCAAATAGAAAGGTTTGCCATCGATGTTATCTCTTGCAAATGGTAACAATTCTCGTCATTACCTTAGGCCAGTGAAAGGTAAACCTACACAGATGCATGCTAATGTGTGCTCCGAATGTACTCGAGTCATGTCGAATCGTATTTCGCAGCATACACGACGACGCAGCCTCTGCTTAAGTTCTACCGCATGCTTTAGACATAACAGTGACTTTATATAATAAATTTTAAATTTATTTTATTTATTATAAAACTGCAACATTTTACCAACATAATGACACCTAAATTGCCACAATCGGTGCACTAGAAGCGACACAATTCCATTTTGAAAGCACTCGTAGTTTCAGTGCACCAACATAAAAGTTGCCCCCAAAAGATGCAATCGTTTTTATCAATTTGTGCTGCCAAACAATGCGCGAAAAAAATATGCAGCATACTTTTGGGGATATATAAATATACGGTATGCTACTGCTTGTTCATGATCGCCTGGTGTTTGGTGAATTTTGGGTAATGCGTTTTAACAAAAATTTTTGTTTGCTACGCGGAAAAATAGGAACTCGGCTACTACTGCACCGAATTTAATAAATGAGGTGTCAATCGTTTTCTAAAAAGTTGTAGATTTCTTGTCAAGCACAACAGTTTCGATATTTTGTTTTTTTAAGTTAGTTTTAAAAAACTTTGAAATGTGCGTAGGAAATTAGTAAATTTTGGTGTACATAAGAAAAAAGCACACTCCAAGTCTTGATTCAGTACATTTCCACAAAATCCGAATAAATCACACAACACATTAACTTGCCATTAAGCGATTTTGCTTGTTCTTTTTGCGCAATTAATGAGTTTGAAGCAATTTTAATGCTTCAATATCTTGATTCATAGGAATATCGTGATAATTTTTATTGAAGACTGAAATCAAGCATCTAAGGAATAAAACTAAACAGATTTTACCAAAATAGACCCAATAGTTTTTGCGTGGTAGGCTAACATCTAAAACAAGTATTTTACTTTTTTTTAGTCTATTATACTTCTCCCGGTACGGCTTTTTTTGAGTCGAGCTATTGCGTGTTTTCTAAGATATCTTTATTTTTATGTTTTTTTACTCATTTTCGCCACAATCCATGTTACATAAGTGGTGGATTTTGTTCCCATTTTCAAAAAATTCTTGATTAACTATTCAACTCAAACTACAATTGTAAATAAAAGGCCAAATTTAAATGTACAGTTATTCTTTATTTTCAAAGTTTTTATTTACATTAAATTATTGCAGAAATTAAGAAAAATTAAGCTTGGTAGTAATTTTATTAATGACGATGATTTCATAAATTGAGCTATGTATGTTTCCAATTTTAAATACTGTTTTCCTTACTCTGAAATTTTTTTTTCTATTAAACATTTTTATAAATAATAACGAAAAAGGATTTTTATTTATTAATGCATAACATTTATTAAGGTAAGTTATAGTAAATTTGTTGCAATATACGTATTATCACAAAATCAATTATTTTTTTCTTGCTTTACAATTTATAAATTTAGAAAAAGTAATTTTTATAGTTTAAGTAACAATAATATTTTTTTTGTTTTTATCAACAATTTCAACATCAATTTGTCGTTTAAACTTTTCAAATTTTGCATAATATTACATAATTATGAATATTAAGTTATTTTTACAGTCTTTTTTTAGGCTTTTGTTACTTTTTGTTTTCTAATTTCATCTTTTTAAGAAAGATTTTATGTCTTTTAACAAATGTAATGTTTTATTCTATACCAAGGTTTGAATTGGCGTTTTTATGAATTTGTGATACTATTTAATAAACCATATTTAAAACTGGTGCAATTTAAAAATAATTTGTTATTAAAATACAAAGTACATATATTTAGTTTGTTCAAAAAAAAAAAAAACTTAAAACTAAAAGAAAATAATAAATATGTATACAAATTATAACCAAATAGTAATCAACAAAATATCTATAAATACTACACTCAACAAAGATATTGCAATTACGAGTGATGCTTTGCCTTGACGTTCAGTATGACAATGCAAAAAAAATATTATAAAGAAAATTAGATTATGACATAGAATTATATCTAAGGTTACTATCGACGCCACCACCACCGGGGCTGCCAGGTTCTGGTTCAATATCTGAGTCTGAATTTGAAAAACGCTGGCGGCTAGGAAACACATCGCGAACACTGTCTATAAAACGTTGCTGGAACGTTTTGTATTCCATGTCAACAGATTGTGTGTCACCAAAATTAAAATCTGCTACTTCCACGGAAAAACTAAAACATCAGGTAATAAAAAAGAATATTTTATATGAAAATAGTTGAAAGGATTATTTTTAAAAACACAATTACCGATTTTGATTTTGTATATAGTAAGCTACACCAAATACAACTAAAATAACCGCTACCAGTGTGCAAGAAACCGGTACTACAACAACGGAAAGTTGAGATTGCTTCTTAGCTGAAAACAATATGGATTTATATTAATAAAACAAGGCGAATTTCGTAAGTACCTATGGATATCAGAATCAATTTAAGTGAAAAAGCAAAATTGATTCTGGCCAAAATAGAATTGATTGAATTTTCATTACAAAACAAATTGGATATTCAAAAAATTAACATTTCAACTCGCATTAAAATAGTTTTGATATTAGTACGCCTAACAATATATTCATAAAATATTATTCTTTGCCTCAATTTTTGCAGGAAAAGGTGGTCCGGTTAACAGAAAATTATCCTTTATTCAGAAAAAAAAATACACAAAAACAAAAACAAAATACGATTACCTTCATAAATATTTACTGTAACTTGATTCCTAGTTTGCGATACATCATTGCGAATAAAGAACAGCACAGTTTTGCTTTCCCCAAAGTAACGCATAAAGTTAAATTGACACTTTTCTATGTTATAGTAGCCGTGACAAGTTTCATTGCCTGTTGCATTGTAAGGTGCTAAAAGTTTTAGTAATAAAAAAATTAATTTACAGAATACAAAATTGCAAATATATTTTGATACCAGTAAAGACAGATGTACAAATCTGCAATGTTGATGAGCCTTTACAATTTATTTCGAGATTTGTGATGTCGCCATGTTGTAGCCAATTTTTGCCACTTACAGTAAAGTTCGCAATAGGTGCTATGTATACATAAGAAAAAAATCACATTTAGAAAGAAACCCCACATTTTTACCTTGAGCAACTCACCTTTTGATACAATTTTATGCCTAAAATAACCGTAAGTCTTGTTGGGATCCTGTGCAATTATTGATTTATTTACGCAATTATATGGTGGGTCGGATGAATACGTAATATTCATTGGAGTGATTTGATGCGCTGCATCTGTTTTTGTTTGATTTATCATCGTAAAATTGAAACCTAATAACGCAGCATTCGCTTGAGCTGTGCGATCTATTGATTCTTTGGCGCCTTCAGATAAATCACGTTTGGAACGACTGGAATTTTGCAATGGTACAGCCGTTGTAGGTTTTACAGTTGTAGTTGTGATTGGTTTTACACTTGAAGTTGTGATTGGTTTTACACTTGAAGTTGTGGTTGGTTTCACAGTTGTAGTTGTGGTTGGTTTTGGTGTAGTTGTTGTTGTTGTTGTTGTTGTTGTGGTGGTTGTAGTTGTTGTGCTCGGCGTGGGGTCTGGCAATTTTTCAAACGAAGCAACAACTAATGCTTCTATTTCATATATTTCATTTTCTTGCTCATAAACAGCTTCATAGCTAACTCCATTAGTAACACCCAGATAGGTACAATTTTGGAACCAGTAAGTTTGAATACTTGTTGCATTACGTGTCAAAAAGTCAAGATCACTCTCTTGCAGTGATATAGTATGATTTACAGTTGACTTAACGGCAACAAATTCTTTTTTGCGTTTTTCGCCATTCTGTAGCAATAGCATTTCACCACCTAGTGAATCATTTATTTCGATATCGACGTTATTTGTAGCAATATTCAGCCACATATAAAAATAATTTTTATCTACTTTAAGGGTAACGCGATACTTAGCAGGCACTGTTTGCATATCATATTTTACGGACCAATTACTGTAAGGTAGCTCTGATTCAATGTTCTGAAAATTAAAAAATTTATTTAAGTCAAAGTCAAAAATAGGTTGTAAATAGTAGTAAATTGATAAAGTATAACTACACTTTAATAGGTTTATAATAACGTAAAAGTTTTAAAAAATTTATAAAACAGATAAATGCTTTATTGCTAAATGCTTCCCCTATAATTTGAAATAAATTCTATTGAAGACAAGGTCAATTTGACAAACTAAGGTTCGATATTTAAAAATACACATAAAAAAAAAACTACAACATGAATTGCTAATGTAAATTTTCGTAATTGAGAAATATAATGCCTCACGAATCTAACCACCATTAAATTGTACAATTATCTTGTTAAACTGACTATACTCAAATGAAGCCACGTAAGATTGCAAAGCATCAAGTCAACAAAATAATCTTTAAAAATAGTTATTTCAAAGCGCATTCAACAATCTATTGTGTATGTTTTTTTCAGAGATTATAGGCTGATCGACTTTTTTAATGCTTAGATGAGACAACGGTGAAGAACAGTGTTAAAAAATCTACTAATCCTAAAAGAGCTGAAAGTCTAATATGTACATATGTATAAATGCACATGAGATGATAGCCATAAAAATAAATAAAAGTTTATTCTATAGCTTGGCAAAACTCGTTGAAATGAGTAGAAACGTCCATGTGGAATGTGGAATTGCTAATGCAAGAAAAAAGTTTTAAAAGCTACAACAAACTCAATGAGATTCGGTATGATGATCGTTACCCACTATAAACTTAAATGAAAAAATGCTACCTACAAATCACAAAATTTTAACTTATGCTAAAAAAAATTGCCCTTATAACGAAACCACATTTGAAATACATTCCGAAGCATCGACTTTAGCATCTACAGAGATACAACATTATCACCGATATAAAAATTTTTTCCCTCAAAAGAAAAAAACTCAACAGCAGCCAGAATCTACAAAAGATTTACCTCCAAATTGAACAAAACCTGATGGACAAAATCTGGAAACTGCTTTTACTGTCGGCTAAAAATACTCAGTGCCACTACACTGCTAATCGAAATTGGATAAATATTGCATCTGCTCCGACTCATTATCTCGACTATATCCACCTACATTGAAACTATATAAAAATTTAAGATGCTTTAATACAACACCGCCACAAAATTCACTGCAAATGACGCCGAAAAGCATGCAACAAACGCACCAAAAACTATTATAATAACTCACAATCAACCAAAGATATGTTAAGTCAAATCATAGCTATTCACTTAAGCAAACGAAACTGTAACAAATACATATATCACTACATGCTTATGACCGAAATCGGAATCGCGCTCAAGTACACTACCGGCATACCGAAAATGAAGCTTTAATAATATTCCGTTTTGGACAAATTCCCTTAGCTTATAAGCTTTTAAGGGAGAATATTTTGCAACCATTATGTTCACTATGCAATAACGACAACTTATCTATAACTCATCTAATCTTCAAATGATGAGTGCAGGTCATCCAACTACTATTTCATAAACACATATGTAGGTAGTAATCTTAACATTATATTTAATAGTATGGTATTATTGTTTATAAATAATTATGATTAGGGGCCGAAGTCTCAGTTGTAAGAGTCTAGTTTTTAAAGATTTGTGTTATATATAAAAAAAAAGTTAATTTAATCGAATAATATATAAAATGTACTCGCTTTTACACCATATTTAATATTCGATTGTATGTGAGGTGGTTCAAGTTTCTACACAGGTTTTCGTGTTATCTAAGAGATTTCTGTGGCTTCTATGAATTCAGTACATTCCCAAAAAGTCTAAAAGACACCGTTGGACTAATAAACTTTCAGAAAAAATAATGAGCTCAAATGTTTCTTCAAATTCTTATTGTCAAATCACTGCCAGACTTGAATTAAATGAAGACCAATATTTACAAAGATACAAACCAGAGAGCAACCAACTTATAAAATCCTAACTTAACTTATCTTCGTAAATAAAGGCAATTTAAACAACAGAAAAATATTCATGAGTTATTCACCTTTGAATAAAACAATTGAACAAGCAAAGGAAAATATTTTAAATATTTGCATGAATTTATAAATTGTGTCAACGTCACGCATTCCTATAGTATTTTAAGCTCATTCCAGATGTTGAACTTACCACAGAATGGGGTGTAGGTCGCACATTGTCTTCCCAATTGAACATGTAGTTCCCATTTTTTGCCACTTTCCCATCATCATACAGCGTGGCCGTGTAATTTATTGTTGAGCCTCGCACCGTGGAGCCCAAATTTTTAATTTCAACGTAATATGCTTTCACTACTAAAAAAAAAGAAAGATATGTATGTTTTTCCAAAAAAAAAGAAAATTTAGATACAAAATTATGGGCGTTCTACAATATTTAACAATTTTTTAATTGCGTCTTTTGTTTATTTTGAAATTTACCTGAAATGACGCAGAATGTTGTTATGATTAAAGCAAAAGTTATGTTTTTTTCAGTCATTTTATTTAATTATTTTGCACGCCTAAGACGATCGACTTGTTCCTTTTGTAAATTTAATGGCAACAGCAAGCGTACGTGGGGTTTTTTTTTGTAATATGATGATGCTTTAAATTTTCTTGATAATTTCTGTACCAACCCCAGTCCCAGACCCCAATTATTTGCTCGTCCACTTTACACTAAGCAATTGAAAATTTTTCCTCCGATTTTTTATTGCAGAAGGCTATGCTTTTGCCTTGCATCTGGATGCATTCACACAATTAAATGCTTATTGCTTTATTTTCAACTACGCAAATTAATATAAATGATAAAATTTTAGCGATTTACAAGAAAGTATTTGCAAAAACTTTATGAATAATGCGAAGAAAATCTCCAGTACAAAAAACAACTCAACTTTATTGGGGACATTTTTTTGACAGTCCATATGGACAATTTTTAGTTCCGTGCTGCCACCTTAAGCAATATATTTTTTTTGGATTTTTGAGATTCTAGTGTCAAGTTGAAGTTTTTGCAAAAATTGTAAGGAATTAAGGAAATTACTAGAGACGCAGGGAAGCTAGGAGGCTTTATTTTTCTCCACTAAGAAAGAATAATCTATTACAAAGAGCTTTCTGTGTTGATTTCGAATTAAATGGTATATATCAAGACATTAACGAAATGGTTCCTGATTTTATTGACAAAGTGAACAATTTAAAAATTTTTTTGTTAAATCAAAAGTTAACCAGTAACTGACTTCTATTTCGACATTCTGTAAGTCTAACGATACCTCGATACTCCGTGTTCGGTTGGAGCGTTCAAAGTTTGTCAAATTTCATGTGAAAAAATCGAAAGTAATTGTTTTTTCTTTTAAATGTACTGCAATTGTATTTGAACTGGCTACGTCATACCCATACACTGTACAGTACTTAAGTGTTTTTTGAAGATTTTTTAAAACAAAAAAAAATATTTTCGATTTTTTTCCCCATGTAATTTGACAAACTCTCCGTGGTAGCAGAGTGAAAAGTATCGATGTAAAATTGATTCTACTGGTTTTGTTTTGCCAAAACGTATCGAAATAAGTTAGGATAACAAAACTTAACTTTTTTGGAAAACCCGGGCTGTCAGAGCGTGGTTGAGCTCTACTCTGCTAAGTTATTTTCCCTATACAAAATTTTACTGGCATCGCTGGCACACTGTAGAACGTCTTCTGAATGCTTCCTATCCATGAATTGCTGAGTTGTCAATTCATGAAGAAAGCTGTCAAAATCAGTGTGGAAATTAGAACTTAGGTTTTTATACTGCGACCACAAAAGATAATTCATTGGCAAAGTTAAAGTTTCCAAATAAAATGTCGAAAGATACAAATCCAAAAGATGCAATAATAAAGGCAGCTTATGCGGATGTCAATAAGTTTGGACAAAATGGGGAATTCGAAAAAGCGATAAAAGCAGTCAACCGCAGTGAGTACCAGCTAGTGGGAAAGAATACCCCCTACTTTTGAACTATAGATACTTTCGTTTTTTAAGTTTTGGGAGTAGCACCCGATGATCAAACCGCATTGCACTGCAAAGTTATATGCCTTATTCAAATTTCGAAATTTGAGGAAGCATTTAAATTTATCGAGAAGAACAAACTGACCACGCTGGTCTTTGAACGGGCCTACTGCGAATATCGCTTAAATAAACCGGAAAACTCTTTAAAAACAATCGATAGCGCTGGCGTCAGCCCACTGCCTCCAAATTTGAAAGAGTTGCGTACTCAGGTCTTATATCGGTTAGAACGTTATCAGGAATGCTTTGATTCGTATAGAGAAATCATTAGAAACACCAATGATGACTATGAGGACGAACGCCGTACTAATTTGAGCGCAGTGGCTGCTAATTTGGCAATGGATGAGGTGGGTATATGTGTGGGTACATTTGATCAAAAATAAAATTTCTTTTATTACAGTCTAAAGAAATCCCCGACATTCCTGAGGAGACATATGAACAATTTTTCAACGGATCTTGCATTCTCTCCAGTCGTCAGCGCTATGCTGAGGCTGAACGTAAGTTGCGCTCTGCTGAAAAAATATGTCGTGAAACTCTCGAAGAGGATGGCGCCACCGAAGATGAGATACGTGAAGAATTGGACGTGATACGCGTTCAGCTGGCCTACTGTTTGCAAATGCAAGGTAAACAAAAAGAGGCTGGAACACTTTATGCCGAGTGCTTGAAAAATAAACCTAAGGATCCCGCCTTAGTAGCAGTGGCAAGTAATAATTCAGTTGTTATTAATAAGGATCAAAACGTGTTTGATTCCAAGAAGAAAATACGTCTTGCTATGGCTGAGGTTTGTGAATTTAAATTGACTACTCGTCAAAAACAAGCAAT
This sequence comes from Meiosimyza decipiens, assembly GCA_963680825.1. Taxonomy (NCBI): domain Eukaryota; kingdom Metazoa; phylum Arthropoda; class Insecta; order Diptera; family Lauxaniidae; genus Meiosimyza; species Meiosimyza decipiens. The sequence goes on along the minus strand of OY804259.1, from coordinate 7,409,186 downwards.
TGCCTTAAACAACTGTTTACTGGCTTTATTCACTAACGCCAGTGACCAGGTGCAACAGTTGTGCCAAAAATTGGTGCAGCAATATCCAGATTTAGAATTTGAAAATTTTTTAATTCGCTGTTCACAATTAGCTAAAGATAAGAAACACAAAGAAGCAATAGAATTGTTAAATAAATATGCTGCTGTCAACAAGGAAAAGGCGTTCGCTTCCAAATTTGCTATTGTGCAGTTATTGCTGTCGCAGGTAAAAAATATTTTTGTATTTACACAATGAGGTAATTTTCTAAATCTTGGTCTTCTTTCAGGGTAATCGCAAAGAAGCCATTGAAGTTTTGCTTTCATTGGGAGAAGCCAAATATAAACCAGGTGTTGTATCTGCTTTGGTTTCACTATATCTTGGCACAGATAATAAGCCAGCTGCTTCAGAACTGCTCAAATCGGCTGTGGAATGGTACAAGAAAAACAATGTAAATTTACTTAATTTTTAAAATTGTTTAAATGCGTAGATTTTAAATTGAATCGTCCGCTTTACTTGTAGGTAGGCAGTGGTGACCTTTCTGACATGTGGCGTCAAGCTGCTGAGTTTCATCTTCGAGGAGGAGCTACAGAAACAGCTGCTAGCTCTTTAGAAGAATTGCTGAAGCTTAATCCCAACGATATGAAGGTCTTGGCCCAACTTGTTATTGCTTATGCTCAATTTAATCCGAATCGTGCGTTGGAAATAAGTAAGAAGTTACCCAAGTTAGAAACATTAACTACTGCTTCAGAAATTGATGCTCTTGAGGCTGCCAATTGGGTCATGTCTACTAAGGCTGCAAAGAAATCGGCCATTGCTAAAATTGATCAATCACCGAGTACACCGGCCACTGGCGAAAAGAAGAAAGGTCGCAATCGCAAGCGTAAAGGTAAATTGCCCAAGAATTACAATGCTGAAGTGCCACCAGATCCAGAGCGTTGGCTGCCAAAATATGAACGTGCTGGTTTTCGTAAGAAGCGTGATCGTCGTGCTAAAGACATTATTAAAGGTTCTCAAGGCATGGCGACCGGTGCAGCAGAGCAATTGTGAGTTACTCTGCTTTCTTTACGTTATAGTATTCAGCCTTATTTCTATAAGTCGTCGTTTTCGGGTTTTATACCGCTTCATAGAAAAGTATTCATATTCTTGATCAGTGTCACCTGAGTTTATTTTGCCGTGTCTATCTGTGGAAATGATGATTATGGGAAAACAAAAATATAAAATTGGTACTACTGTTGCTTTTATTGTACTTCATGGGATTAAGAGTTGGTGAAATCGGTTAACGGCTACACCTTCCGCCCATTTATAAAAAAATATTGCAATATTTCCCAAAAATACAAATCGTTCGCACAACTAGACAAAAGTTAGACCAAGGTTTATAAGAGGGAGCGTTATAGCTCGCATACAAATAAAATCTTTAAAATGCCATACTGAGACGTACCTCCCCTGTAGACAAAAATGTTAAAGTGAGAGTTTTATAAGGTTATACAGTAAACTTGTACACAAATTTCAAAACCACTTGATAAAAAGTGAACGAATTTTGACAAGTGCGTGGTAACTTTCATGCAATACAAATTTTTCGATTGACGTCGCCCGTGTGTAAACAACAAAACAATCACAAAGTAGAAAAAATAATTTTGAAGCAATTAGGACAGAAAATCGATAGTTTCGACGACTTAAGTAGGACTAATTTAGTCGGGATTTCTATCTAATTTTCTTTTGTATTTATCTAATTTCTAAAAATTTAAATTATCTTCCTTGCAGCGATATGTCGAACCGCGCCAATTTGGGTAAGAACTCACCAGCCACTCCTGTTTACCAGGAACCGACGCCAGGACCCAGACAACAACATCGCAAAGGAGGTCACAAGAAGAAGAAAGGTGGCAGATTCTAAACGCATTACCATTGATGCGCAATCCCATAAATCTTATTTCGGTATTTTTAAAGCATTTGAATTTTTGTAGATTTTTTAGAGTTACAATTTATTACACGATAATGGAAATAAAAGCACCGTTCATATACGTAAACTCGTTATTCCTCATTGTCGTCATCTTTTGATTTTCCAGCTATAAGCGGTGGTGCATCATCCTTGCGCGCTTCGTATGTATGTCGTGAGAGTGTATCCAACCAGTTTACTAATGACTTCTCTTCACTTTCAGTTTTATAAATGTTGGCATTTATATATTTTTCAATAAAGTCATTGATATCCACCTCGTGTTCACTCCATATAAGTGGTTGATGTATGCCATCGCTTCCATAACGTTCATTGTAACGCTCGTAATGCACAGTGTCTAAAACTAACCCTAAGCCGGGTGCCATTGGCAAGTCTAAGCGTTCTTCTGTCAACGCTCGATCCAAAGTATCTGTTGTGGTATTACCACGCACAATGGCAATAGTCAAACCAACCATTTTTCGTATTTGATGAAGCATAAAACTCTGCCCTTTAACTTTTATCGTAAGGAATTCGATACCTTGCTGACTATGGAAAGGCTCGTTACAGTTAAATGACATTATAAATCGTTTTGCAGATGGATCTAGAAAATTTCTGAAAGTTCACAAACAATTTCAGAAACTAAGCACAAAAATTGTATCGAATGTAGAAAAATTTAAGGACTTACTTGCGACTTGTAAAGTTATGAAAGTTTTTAGTGCCCTCGAAAAGTTGTAAAACATCACGCACTTTATTAAATGTATTGCTATCGATACGAAAATTTTCGTCGCTGTGCGTCTCCTCATGATTAGCAAAAGCTATTGTGGGCAGCGTATAAGTGTAGGTGCGTGCATTACACTGATCTTTGGCATTAAATCCCTTAGTTACACGCTTAGCGGAAAATAATCGGATTTGTACTGGAAGATCAGCATTAAGAGCTTCGATGTTGAGTTCATCAGCTGCTTGAAAAATGGAAGAATTAAGTAAATCTCAAAAATTAAGTTAACTTAGTTAGGGCAGTAAAAAGTAGCTTTGATTTTTTTATATATGTATTACATTTTTCTATGTTTCTGTCTGGCTGTAGGTCAAACATATAAAATATTTTCATATAAAATTTAATTCTCGATATTTCGACTTTAATTTAAGGCCATAAAATAAGGTTCAATGTAATATTGTTTAATTATCATTAATAATTATCCGTATCTTAAAGAAATTACTTAATTTCTTAAAATACGTATAAAAAGTCACATTAGGACGATTAAAACAAAATTTTAAAACATTTATCACAACATAAAACATCTTTGGTATAAATAGGTCGAAAGGAATTCACTTAAATATATAACTATTAAATTCAGTCGAATATATTTCATTATTTCGATCTGAAAATATATAGACTTACGCAATTTAATAGAACACACTTGTCTTGCAGCCGATACACCTTTATCGGTGCGTGCCGCACGTTGAAAACTTGCATTTTGTGCTTGTTCGAAACTATCCTCCGTAATCCATTTGTGCTTAAGCATTGCCTTAAACAGCTCTTCTTCGATTGTTTCCATACCAGGATTGCGTTGCATGCCAAAGTAGTTTGCACCAGAATAACCCAGGAGGATTGCAGTTTTTTTACGCTTGACGCGATCCGCTGGATCAAACGGTGTGCGTTTGGCTTCACTACCATCGGTTGCTTTATCGTCTGTTCTGTAGTCAACCCAGTTTCTCCTCTTAAGATTACGTTTCATTTGTTTTGCTTCTTTGTGCTCTTTGAGCGTAGTTTCCTTTTCTGTCTTCTTTTCTTCCTGCAATTGCTCTAATTTATCAAAAGCTTCAGCCATTGTTGCCGCAAAGCCTTTGTAGCGTTCTGCAGAAAATATGCCGAGCTTTGTTGAAGTCTGGAGGATTCTTTGCTTATAAATATGTAATTTTAGACGTTCTGTGCGATAGCGAAAATGTGTTGGCTAGATAGGTAATTTTCTTTTATATTTCATATTACCTGCTTTAGTAAAAATTTGTGACCAGGCAATACCTAGCATACCTTCAGCACACAGAAAATAAATTATTGAAACTTATTTTTTTTACGTTTAACGTTACTCGTTGGCTTTCGGATAACTCCAATGGATTTTTTTCTACTTTATTGGCCAAATAACCGGCAACTAAGAAACATTTCCTTTTTAACAGTCAAAGGATGTCAACCAAAGATGTAAACACACACGTGGAAAAGAAAACGAAGAAAGAAACATTGAGTGTCATAATGACATTTCTTAAAAACACTAGTGCCATTAAACATTTTTTCTTGACGTTGTTGGAATTTTTAATTTGGTTTGTGTAACTAAACTTAATTAAAATTTGTATTAAAAACTCAGTTTGTTTCAGCAATTCAATATCATGGAAATCGTTGGTTCAGCGAGAAATTGCCTTAAGTTCCTACAGGTATAAATTAGCAATATTTTGTGTACTCAGTCGAAATAACCTAAAATTTTAAATATATGAAGGTGCTGCAACCTGGGGTACTTGCGCCAGGATTACAAGCGCTTGTTAACACACAGCAAGTGCGTTACCGGCAAACCAAACATTGGAATCCTAAATTCAAACGTTTGCGTAAGTTAAAGTTTGTTAAAGTTGAGCTGCCAGATTTTCAAGAGAAACCTGATGAGTTGTCACAGGAGGAGGTCCGCAGTCGTATGAAGGAGCGTGGACTGCTACCGCCAAGACCGTGGTTAGAACGTCCATTTCACATTAGCTGCACTGGCGGTATATTTGAACCATATGTGCCACCAGAAGGTGATGGTAAAAAATCCATAATTTCCAGCACTGGTGCTAAGCAAAAATTTGAATTTTTGGAAAAGAAATCTAAGAGTATGCTGGCGGTGCGTAAAATACGCAGCTATGAAGAAGACTTCAATAAAGATGAGTTCGGTCAAAGGGCACAAGACGTTTATATTAATGCGCACAATTTCATGGCGTCAAAGAAAAAACATGAATTGCGCGAATGCATAACAGAACGTTGCTATCCAGAGATGACGCATAACATCAAGGACAAGACTATACATTGGAAGTTCTTGCAATCTCTTGAGCCACCACGTGTGGTGCATGCACGAGTCACAGATGTAATTACGAAAGAAAACTTATTCGCACAGGTTACTGTGCGTTTTCATACGCAACAGCTGTTGGCAATTTATGATCGATTTGGGCGTTCAATGCATGGTAGTGAAATTATTGCCAAGGATGTGCTGGAATATGTTGTTTTTGAGAAGCACATTTCCAATGAATATGGTCAATGGCGACTACATGAAAAAATTATTCCTGATTGGTTGCCACCAAAGCAGTCGGCACTAATTACGTATTGCGTTATTGACGAGCCCGAAATCGAACAAGAGGAAGTTAAACAGTTGGAAGAACCTAACAAGCAATTGGAAGCTGGCGTTGAAAAGAAAGAACAAATAGCTGCAGAAAGTGTAATTACTGCATCTACCGAAGAAACTTCTGGGAGCGGCGGTGCAAAGAGTGCGTCAATTTGATTGTACTTTTTACTTGCTACATGCAAGTTGAAATATTTTCATTTTAATACAATTCAATAAAAGTTATTTGTTATAAAAATGTGAACTTAGCACTTTTTATACTTTAAGAGGCAAAAGTCAATTTTTTCCTGAATAAACAGTTAAAGGATTTAAAGTATTGTGAAACAGGTTTTAACGTATTTATTAAAACTGCATTTTTTGTTACATACTAATAATATCATAAGCATGTTATTTATAAGTACATATGTTGCACAAAAATTGTTTTGCAAAAAAAACTCAAAAAGACGGACATGCATGTATCTATGTATGTATGTCTGCATACATGTATTTTTGTATGTATCAAAATATTTTTATGCTACTTTTGTTAACTATGTTCATCTTTGCAAATGTATCAATGATAATACCATTAAAAATGCAAAAAAATAAATTTGTAAAACTAATTTTCGAATACTGCACATCATTTTTAGATGTAGCGCAGGCCCTCAACCAATATGGACCCAATGGGATCCAAGTATGAAGAATAGCAATGCTAGTAAATATGTATTGAAAATCGCAAAAATACAATCAGGGATCATTAAAACTATCTCAGGTTGGAAAAAAAAGATCGTTGAGTAGAAAATATTTTCTCAAGCTTTCAGAACGTCATAACAAATACGCAAAGAGCAATTGGTATTGAATAGAATATACAAATGGTTAAATATAAAATGGTCACAAACGGTGCTTAACTGTAAATGATAGCTTATAAAATTTAGTACACTTAAAATGTTGGAGTTGCTTAATTCAAAACTGCTGTACCATTTTCCAAATTGAAAATAGCGTATCTAATATGAAAGTCCAAGTAGAATTACTTTGAGAAAATACTTTATTTTGCAAGTAATATCTATAAAGCTGTATTCACGTGTACTTATGATGCTCTGATAACGGATATAGCATTAAAGCCTTGTCAGAGACTTAAAAGGCACGTGCCAAAAATATTAGCAAATAACACACATTTTTTTAATTAAAATTTTAGACAAGTGTTTAGTAGAAGGCTGGTGTTTCCTTGAACAGGGTAACCGGAAAGTCACTGCAATGTTGGGGTCTCTGGCGTCGTCGAAATATTGAATCAGTGGCAGTTCTATCGTTTTGTATATATTTGATAACAATAATAGAGTTTAGCCACTACATCTATTGGCCTTCTTAGCTATTATGCCTCCTGCTTGCAATGATAACAAGTCAATTCACAGTATTTTAAATGCCTTTTTAAGAGAAATATCACTATTTAATTTCGGTGTACTCAGAAATGCGGCAAACGAATTGGTGGCATAATTGCACTATAATGACTAAAATCGGTGTTTTTGAAAAAATAAATTTGCTTAAATTATTATAATTAAGGTCTTTAAAAAAAACATAACCAGTAAGTTTTATTTGTAGTTGCTTTAATTGTTATGTAATACAATGAATTGAAAACTTCATAACTAAATATTTCTAGCTAAATTAAAAAAAAATTTCCAATGTATCATTAAATTTGTAGACAGCACTATGCCTATTTTGAATGTATGAATTATGTATGTACATGTAACATAATATCTATAATATCAATATCATAAATATATAGAAAAAAAATTCAAATAAAATATTGTGTAAAAACATAAATATCACTTAGAAATTATATTGTTTTGATTGCGTTTAAACAAAACTGCTGCTTGGCTCTTCAAGATAAGCGCAGCGGCCAGTTTGCTCTGCACCTAAATGCTTGCGACTGATGTCAATGGGAATTTTGCTTGGCATTTGTAGTGTGGAACTGGAAGTTGCATTGCTGCTATTACTTGCATTATTAGTGGAGGTGTAATTCATGGAGTTTGGCTTGCTGACACTAGTGGAAATGTTCGAACTGCTGCTGGAGGTTGTAACACCCCAGTTGGATGGTTTTATAGGCAGCACTTTTGGCTTTGGCGGCAACGGAGGAGGACCTTTTGTATTGGCATAATCTACAGATCCCTCAATTAATGGCAAACTAAATGCATTGGCATTAGCTTGATTCTCAAATGCTGCCGCCGCCGCGTCTTCCTCATCGATTTTCATAGGTGAAATATTTGTTTTATTTTTATTCGTAATAGAAAGTCTTGGCGCCGGCTGTGGCCGTTCATTCAATGAGGCTGAAGGTGAAGGCGGTTCTTCTTGTGTAGGTGGTGGTGGTGATGGCAACGATGAAATCGATTTGCTGATTGGGCTTAAGTTAGCGCGCATTTTTCTTAACTTATTGACGGCGCTCAGATTTTCCTTGTTCTTTAAAAAGTCAGGTAGCTCAAAGTTTATTTCAGTGCCACGTTGATCTTCTAAACGGGCCAATTGTGCACGTTTCAAGCCTTCAAGTAGTTCATCTGAGAGATGATAGTAAAAATAGTATATATGAAATGGGGTTAATTTGTATAAAGTTATTTGTTTGCACCTTGGTTTTCAGCTACTCTCTCCGTAACCTGCAGTTTAACGCCAGCCTTCAGTTTCGCTATAATCGGTTTCTTGATACCACCTGTGCCTGTAGTTAGCAGTGCAGCACCACTTGAAGTCTCTACTCCACTGTTAAGATTTTGTGTATTAATGCTGATGGCTTCATCTGATTGGCTAGTGGATGATTTCTTTTTTGGCTTTAATTTCGTGCCTGGAATGTTTGAGTCTCTTCTGCGCATGCGTTCAAATATGGAAGACGTTTCTGAGGCGCAATCATCTGACTGTGATGAGGTTGTAAGATTATTTTAGATTTTATGCTATTTATTAAAATCAGGAATGGTTTTTTTTTGTTTTAAATAGTAACTTAAAACCCCACATTAAATATATGAATAGCCATATCAAAAAATTGTGCCGCAATAAAATCTATAATGTGTGATTCATAGAAATACATTGAATGATATAATAAACAAACCTTCAGCGAACACAAATCGACAGCATTTGGCGCCTTTTGCATTGTTCCTCCACCCCCACTGGAATGTGCCTCAACTTTGCTCTGCAGCAACTCATTAAAAACTTTATTTGTTATTTCATCCAAGGTACTTTGATGCGGATTAATTGTTGCCGGTGTGACAGCACCAATGCCCGTCCGTGTCGCTGCTACTGCTGCCAACTTCGTTGTAGGAAATGAAACACTTTTTGGCATCGAAGGCTTCATTACGGTACTGGCGGCCATGGATTTGGCACCGCCGTTCTGATAATCGACACTGCAAGAAATCGGTGCCTGTAGCAAGACAATTTGCAACCGATGACCATCAGCAACTGTCACCGGTAGCGATAAGTCAAGCTGCTCGTGTGTATCACGCATTAGCACCTGTACTTCATCCATGCAATAGTTATATTTTTGCAAAATGGGCCGTATCACTTCGTGTAGCTGTTTCTTCGGTTTACTCTTAACGGAGATTACCTTCGGATCTGGAAGATCTAACTTAAATGCCACCCGCTGCTCAATTAGAACCTCCTTGCCGGCAAGTATTTGTGCTGGATTTGCCAAATCAATAGACTTGGAGCTGCCATTAATAACTACATCGTAAAACTGATAGCTGAGTCCACGTTTTTCCAGTAAGCGTTCGACTAACTGGCCCACTGTATCGCCAGCTCGCGTCTGCACAATGGTCGTTGCACCATCACTTAGTATGACGCGACATAATGAGCATGGTTTGATCTCTTCAAATTGACCATTACTGTGCTGCAGCGTCGCGTTACTGGGTAGCATATCGAAGCTGGAGAGCGAGGAGCGTGAACTGTGTACATCGCTCATGGAACTTTGGGTTGAGGGTATTTTTAATGAGCTGCTTGACAATTGTGGAAGTTTGGAAGGTGTGTGACCAGTTAATTTATTGACACCATCTGCTTCGGCACGATCACGTGACTTACAGCGTGTTTTACGGTGCCAGGGTAAAAGACTTTTACGTCGGCGATCTTCGGCGTTGCTTGCTGATTTTTTTAACTTAAAATAAGAAAAATAGTACTTTTATTATGAGTATATTTGGAAAGGTTTCAAAACCTACCACTTAAGCTTCATTCAATTAAGGCCTTGTGGCTTGGACACAATCATTTCATTCAACAACATACAACATAAGCTACGTTCCACAACTAGCACACCCCACCAAACACATACATACTTTTCCTTCATCATTCTATTGACCACTATATTCACAACTACTTTCACACACCGAAAGTGCCGAGCACGCAACGCACGAAACACCGAGTACATTCCATAGGTCATACACACCATTCAGCTGGAAAGTTCCTAGAGAACACGGATGTCCTCCCAAAAAAAAAAACATAGCACTGTAATGCATTTTTCAGAATTACCCAGAACTCACATCATTCGACACTGACTCTCATACAGGCATGTATTAAGCCATGCTCTGTTAGCAGGAAGCCTAGACAAAGCTTGAAACCAAAGTTTGGGGACTATCTAAAGATAATGCGGGTACGTTTTTTTTTTGACATAAAGCATTTGCTCCCTAAAAAATATCGATTTCTATCTACAATCAAGTTTTTTCATTGAAAGCCTCTACTGTGTCTTACCTTTGATGAGGCTGCTAGCTGAAAATTCGTCTTCAACAATTCATCTAAATCCTCCGCCGTATATGGCAGCGGCTGATGTTTATTGTCTGCCTCCAAGCAACTCTTGTACAAATCAGAACGTATAAACCGTTGATAGCTGTCGAATTTCATTAAATTAAAAATTTGCTTTTGCGCATGCGCAAAAATGTCTCGTTCTGCACTTTGTAGTTTTTCTTCGGTGAGATTACGTGCCTGTGAATCCACATTAACCGGCTCGAGTGAGCCATTTGCTAGATGTTTTGAAAATATGGCCATCGCTTGTGTGGTGCGCTCAGATTCGTTGTCTAAATTACGAAAACGCTCGCAAGCTGTCCAAAAGTATATATTCTCAGCGGAGAACTCTTTTTTAAGAAACTCTGCAAAGGTATGCAAACCGGCAGGATCTTCGAGTAAACGCTCAAAGGAAGTACCCCACGCAGTAACGCCAGTAGGTCCTGAAGGTGGTGTCTTCGTCGTCGACGTCGTAGCTGCAGCAGCACTTGAATCAAAAGTTAATGCGGATGTAAAAGCCACCGATGGTTTTTTATTTGGTACTGTAAGTGTTGGTGTTGTTTTCGTTGCTATCGTCGCAATGTTAAATTTTGCGTTGTCAACTCCGCTGCCAATTTGCTGTTGACTGCGTGTTTGCTTCAGTTCATCTATGTAGGTGTCCATGGATTTGATATAAACATCATTGTCAGATGCAGTCATTGAGGCTGCACGACGTACTAGGGGACTCTGTGAATGTGGATGCAATAATGTATTTTTATCTGTGCGTGGAGTACGAAACGATGACTGACCCCAGGCACGACGAAATGGTGAAGCATTTGGGGGAAGAGCACGGTTCTAAAATTTAAAAAAAAAAATGAAAATAAATTAGTAAGCGTATGGAATATACTTTAGTTTCGCGAGAGCATATTTACTTATTATAAATGAAAGATTATTTTATTGCCACACCCCTTTTTTTAGTGATTAACGAACTAACAAAAGTAATGTTTGTAATAGTAACAAATGTACAATACAAAAATGAAACTCATTATCATGGTCACGAAGAATGATAAACTCTTGAACTCTTTTGTAGAACCCATTATAATAATTTTTATGACTTCACATTAAAATGCGTACAATTTATGATGTCTTGTACGTCACTATCCCGTGAATATCACATAACATTTTCATGCAATATCTCTAAAGGAAGTTGCTAAATTCTTGTCATGTTAACGCGTGAATTGCTACATATTTATGAAATCTATTTTATACAAGTCATATATATAATAATGATACGATATTATTAATATCTAATATCGTTCAATTGAACTATTGATTTCATTAGTTGTAAAGAAATTGTAACGAACATCCGTTGAGATTAATGACTTTGATGTTGTGTTACAGAACATGTTCCACATGTTTGTATGTAGCATAATGATAATTTTAATTTGTTTCGCTGTAGAGAAAACAAATAATTTACGCTACAAACAAACCAAACGTGTATGCTTGATCTCAACACACAAAAAAAAAACAACGAAAATTAAGTCATAATGATTTCTAGATCGCAGCAACTTTTTCATTGTAATGAGCAAAGAATAAAAGCTGTGCAGTTTTAAGCAGCAAAATATATGGGAAAACTTATGTTTCGAAATTTGGTTTTTTTCATAGAAAATAGCCAGTACCATATGTTAAATATTTGCATAAAAAATAAAGGTCCAACTATGAGCTGGCTGCCTACAATCAGATGTTGATTAAATAGTTTTATTGGATAAAGTGTGGATGATTATTAGATGGCAGCTAAAATACTCTTGGACGCCAATTCAGGAATTGAGTATGTGAAAATTTCTGTTTTTCTGTGTTAAAAATGCAGCTATTTAATTGCAAGCATATACACTCTCAGAAAAGTCAATGCCTTATTGATAGTCGCTCACAGTTTGGAGTCAATTGCGCAACTTTTAAGCTGTTGGCAGTCGCTGCACAATTATTGCCAACTATTTGGTGTTGTTTAAGTAGTTAAAATTTTAAGAATTTTGTATTCGAGATTAAAGTCAATATAAATATTGGTCGATAATTTGTTGATTTCTTTGTTAAATAAAAAATTGGTCAACTATTTAATTGGAATGCACACTTCCATAAGAAACAATGTTATTTTTTAAAGTTGGCCGAATTTTTAGTGATAGTCTCTCCACAACTTTTGATTGAATTAATGGAAATTACTGGCTTTGGTGCAAAAGAAAACTAAATATTTCAAAGCGCAAAAGATTATTTTTTTATAAAAAAAAACTTAATTTATAGTAAACAATTTAACATTTTTGTTGATATTTTTTTTTAAATGAATATAACTTTTGTGGCAAATATTATCGAGAAAACTCATGAAATAAAAATTGTTCACCTGTAAACCTTTTTATTTTAATAAAATTTTTTTCTATAAGAACATACAATAGATAAGCGACCGCGCACTTTTTTAATAAAAATTTTTAAGCAAATGTCTAAGCGCACTTGTTATTGTTGTTGAGCAAGTACTCGTACATATTGCCGCACAAAAATTGTTATTATAAAAAAATTAATAGTGTTTAACAATTTTTTATTTGATGCTTCTTCTCGACAATATGTTCCACATAATTGGTACTCATTAAAAATCATCAAACATATGAAGAAGTTAAAAAATTTTGAACTTGTTTATAATAAATGAAAATTTTTATAAACAATACTTTTCTTTGCAAAGGAAGAGTTCATATTTTTGTATTAAAATGTAAGCTATTTTGCAGTTTTTTAAATGAGTTCATTGATCAAAATATATGATGGGAAATTTTGTCTCATAGCTCGGATAAAACACCCTTTACATAAGTGCATTCTTGATGTATGCGTTTTTTTTGCGTTGCTGCTGCGATGTTGTGTGTTGGCAGCACTGTACTAAGGCCTTGGAGAGCGATCTATCACTCAGTGATAGTTTTTGTTACTCATCTTAAGAGCTATGCGATTTTTACAATGGAAAAATCGGTCTAATAGAGAAACTGCCTTAAGTTTTGTATTACAAACGAAATTGTGTGTGTCGAATCACTCAATATAATGCAGGAGACCTACCTACGGCGTTGGAGAGCTATGGTGTTTGTCGAAAAATAAGCATATATGAATGGTATAAAGTATTTAAAGAACACCGACACATTGTAGTTGATATACTTCGTTTTGGACGATCTTCCAACATTTCGCGTCAAACCAAGGCTGATAGTTTTCATCGATTACAGCATTGTGTTGCACTATTTCCAGAAAAAATGACAAATAAGGCCGCCGAAAGCGTTCAGATTTGTGGGCGGGTTTTTTTTTTCATTATGGAAGTTTTTGGCCAATAGTTCAACGAATGTTATCAACCTAGCACCGTATTCAGCTGATATAGCCTAGTCTGACTTTTTTCTGTTCTCAAAGCTTAAATATTCGCTTCGAGGAAGGCGCTTTGAGTCGGTTGAAGACATATGAGCAAATTGACTGAAGACTATTCCTCAAACAGTCTATGAAAAATGTATGGATGATTGAATCGAGCGCTGGCTTAGTTGTATTACTACAAACGATGCTTCTTGCAGAGAATGACAAAAAAAAATTACAGTAATTTTTAATCGAAAATGGAAAAATGAGATTTTGTTGATTTCTAAAAAATTGATTTTAATTTTTGAAATTATTATTATTGCAACGATCTCTGTAATTCTCACAACAAATGTATGTACGTACATATGCTCTGCATTCACTTAACTTCAAAGTGAAATGTTTTATTAGTTGAGAAATAAAAAGAACATATCATTGAGAAAATTGAAATCTCTAAAACACTTGTGTGCGATTTTAGCAATTTTCTGCTTTTCATTATCATAACCATGTACGCGTACAAGTAGAGACCAAATTGAGGTCACATGGCACATACTCATAAAACAAATAAATGTTCAACGTCGTTGGCAACGTCAACGTCAACGTCAGCGACGACGACAACGACGACTATACTAGGAGTTGAGTTCAATTTAAATTGTAAGCCAACATGAACTACATAGAAACAACGACACAAAAACAAAAAACACAGACATTAAGACATTAAAGTTTAAAAGCAGATGACAGTACAAAAACTTTAGAAATCAGAAATGATTACCAAACAATAGCGTAGCTGTCCAAGTAGGAAGTCACTAATTTTTAGCAGAGTAGAAAAAAAAAAAGAAAATGAAAATTAGAGAATTACCATTTAGGCAAACAAAGTTCGCAATTAGTTAAGCAAAAAAAGAGACACTTTAATTTTTTAATGACCGTAACAAAAGAAGAAATCTAAGTTAAACGTGAAAATTGCACTAGGGCGTAAGCCTAACTAATGCGATATTTATGAAAAATTAAATACGAGTACGCGTATTCCAAAAGCACTAAGTCAACAAAGCGGTACATTAAGGGGTTGCATACACTCAGATTCCTAAAAGAGAAAGGTTCAACTTTAAAACTATGTATATTACTAAAAATTCACTTCAAGACTTCTGAAGTTATGATCTCGATAAAACGTTGCCAAAATCGAAGTTGTAAGAAAATTTGCGCTAGAGAAAATGATACGAAAAACCAAGCTATTAAGCTTATCATTGATAAATTTGAAGAAACTGCTTCAGTTCAAGATCAGAGTAGCAGAATTTATCATCGTAGTGGTCGTTTAAGTGAAATTATTGCAGCTGTTAGCTGACCTAAGGACAAACCAACAACTTGGTTCAATATTTCACACATTTTGTGGAGCCAATTGGAAAATATTGATGTGCTTCAATATTAAGATGCAACATGCCACACAGCATCGGAATCAAACGATATTTTGAAATAGAAGTTTAATAATCGAATAATTTCTCGAAGAACAGACGAACTGGCCAATAAGATCATGCGATTTAACACCATTGGAGTTTTCTTATGGGGTTTCTTGAAGAGTAAAGTTTATGCGAATAATCATTAAACTGTTTAATATTTCAAAGACAACATTATCGAGCAAATACCATTAATTGTACCATCATTATGCAAAAAAGTTATTTAAAAATTTGGTAAAGCTTGACAGCCTAGGAGTTCACTTGAACGAAATTCGTTTTCATTAATAATCGGAACCAATATACTTTTATTTCCAATAAAAATAAATAAAGATTTCATATAATTAATGTCATTTATTTAAAATTTAAAAAAAAACCCATTCTAATTCTTGACTTGAACAACAACTAAAAGTATGCAATGAAATTTTTGTTTTCTTCTTATCGTTTGCCTCGTTTTCCGAAAACTATTTTATCGAATAGCAATAATACTTAAGCCAACGCTCAGCGAATGACCACTATAAATGTAATGCACCGTTGTTGATTTGTAAAAGAAGCAGGTGAGAAGAGTTTTGGCGGTGAATATTTTTCTTGAATCTAACGATGTCACAACAACGGTCGCTCACAGAGAAATACAATTGTGGTCCTAAAACACGAATGATCATGATAGTTCATTACCTTATGGAACACCATTTTGAAGCATAAAGGATGCGCTTGCTGAGACGTACCATTGTTGCGAGAGAGTACTTGAACTGAATGATTGACAACATTAAAAAGAACAAATTTCCAGCTCTTTTCGAGCTCTTTTCGTTATGCGTGCTAAATCATTTTGTTTCGCAACCAGCGCACGCATTTTGGTGGTGTAATTTTGTTTTCAACGCACTTACTCGAGTTAAACGATTTCAGCTCGCTTCGCCGTATACTTTTTGTTTGTATAATTTTTGCCTTCAAGCGTCGGCTTGTTCAGATTTTTTATTACTCAAGTTAACGCAATCGCTACATGCTTTTTGTTTGTGTAATTTTGATTTCAAATCACTTACTGCTTTAGCTCTTTTCTTTAGATATAAATCTTTTGTTTGAATGCAATTAGCTTGCAGCAGCTAATACAAAAGTGTTCGCCAACATTAGTTTTTTTCCCAAGCTTTTGTTACTAGCTTCCGAAGCAGATTTTTGTGTGCTTTTCTGCTCAAGAGTATGAACATAGGAGACATCAAGTGTATTTTCTATTAATTGTATCGCACATCATTAAACTCTATTTAGCAGTTCAAAAGTAGTTTACGGGGCACTGGCCCAGTTGTGCGAATTGTACTAGACAGTTCGAAGATCAACAGAAGTGAAGTATGTATTTCTTACAACACAGCTGATATATGTATGCACATCAAAAATATTCGAACTCCAAGACATGGGGGTCGTGCACTTTATTAAACCTGTGATATTGATTTATTGGTCGACTAGCTCTTGCAACTTTTAGAATGCGATTGCGGAAATGATCAAACCAATTCATTTATTTACTTTAATGTGTCAATAAATATATAAAATTTTTAGTTTTTGACAAAAAAAGAAACCAAATTGGTTCATTATTTCTGAACGATTGAGTTTCATGATTTTAAATTTGGTATACAATTTATTACAATCAACTAATTGAAACTCGTTGAATGTGCCATTAAATGGGACGACTTTCTTTCTCAAAAAACAGCAAAAATTTAATTTAGTCATTATCTTAAATCATTTTATTTTGACTGTTGGCCAGTGTAATAAAGAATAATAATATTAGTGGAATTCTGCATATGAAAGTATAAAAATCATTTTAACGCACAATCGTCAGAACGACTGATGGCTTCAATTGAACACACATTGCACTAGCATAGTCTGTCTGTTGGTCTTTTCATTAAAACCGTTTTTTTTTTGTTGTATATAAATGTGTTTGTCTGTCTCACTTTGCGCGGATATGCATAAATGGACAGTGGACTTTGGGAGCAAGAATATGGGTGTGCAAAAACGCAATTGTAAATGTGATAAGGTCCACTAGGAAATTTTTCCAAGATGTTAAAACAAAAAACTAAAAATAATAGACAAATATTGCATAGCTATATTTAAGTACAGAATATTTAAAAAAAAAAAAGTTAAATTGAATCAATAAATGATCGAGAAAATAAAAGTTATATATCGGGCAAAAAAAAATTGTTAAGAAAAAAACTATTAAAATATAAGACTTTTTGGTCCAAAATCAAGACAAAAATCGTAAGATAAAAACACCTAAAAATATTTTGGTTCAAAATTACTTAAAATTAAAAAAAAGAAAGGAACTTTTAATCGAAAAAAAAAACAATATGATGATTAATTAAAAATTACGATGGCTTTTGAACGAATTAGAATTCAATTAATCAATCAATAATACCATAAGAGCCCGCTGTAGAAAAGTTCAATTTATAAAATTACAGTCCAAGGAATACGGGAAATATAGTAATGCACTTTGGTGAAACTAACCGACTAGGGTTGCCTTGCCAAAACCCGTCCCGATGTCCGAAAATGACCGAATTTTGAGCAATTTTGACGTTTTTAATTAAACTGCATAATTTTACAGCTCGAAATGTAAGCCAAATGATAACACTGGAAGAGGCTTAAATATAATATATACATATATATTGTCGAAACCTGTTCCAAAACTGGGTTGAAACCGGTTTTTTTGGCGTAGGTTTTTATTAATATATATTAATGCTTGAAATGTGTGTCAAATGATAGAACTCGAAGAGGCCTAAAAAGAATATATGCGGTATGTTTGAGACAAAATTCGAAAATGCAACCCCATATATTTTGTTTAGGCCTCTTCTAGTTCTATCATTTGGCATACATTGTGAGTTGTAATATTATACAGTTTTAATTAAAACAGCAAAATTGGCTAAAATTCGGACATTTACGGCCATCGGAACAGGCTTTGATAAGGCAACCCTGCTTCGTTAATTTCACCAAAATCCAATACAATCTTTCTCGTATATCTTATCTTGTAATTTTATGCACTCGACTTTTCTACAGCGAGCTCTCCGTCTATAACGATTTTTCTTTAGAAAATCATAATCCTGCTAAAAACTGCTCGATGCTCTCTCTCTTGGTGACTTTTTCATATGGAACATTTTTCTTTAATGGGTTGTTGAATACTATAGTAACATATTATAAAGTACATATATGTGGTGGCTTAATACCACCACATATAAACAATTATACAACTAAAACACTATACACAAAACAACTTCTCTAAAATATTCTATCAACAACTTCATATATTTTATTTACTTTTTACAAAATGTAAAACTTCAATTTTTATATTGAATTCATCTTCATTTGATCATTAACTTTAGCAGCATTTCAAGTTAAGTTGCTACTGGTAATCAAATGACTATCGTCTTTATAACAATGTTTCATTTCTTTTAAGGTTTCACTTGTTGTAATTTGAATCTTTTTTTTTATTATGAAGAAAATTGAATCAATAATTAAAATTTGCTGGACTTGCCAATTTGATAGCTGGGAAAATATTTCATTTTTGTTTCTTACACTTTAGATAGTAACTTAATACTTTGTCATATGTTTATGTCATAAGATTTCATTGAGACAGCCTGTGTAATCGAACTATGTGCATATTTTTTTTTTATTAAAGACCGGTTGATATCAATTTGCTGTTTGAAAAAAAAAATATTTACTAAAATAACGAATAAAACCATATGAAACTCTAATTATACAGCATTATCTTTTACGCTGTATAAAATGTGACTTTTAAAATTTTTATCAATAATGCGATATGCTGATATACCATAGAGTTTATGATGATAAATTAATTAAACAAATACTTTGAATGACTCGGCGCCTACGTGCAATTCCACCCCAACCCATGCGCCGTAAGAAAAAAAAAATTCAACCCATGAATTTTCAGCACAAAAATCGTCAAGTTGCAACTCAAAACAAAAAAGAATATGACGTTTTTTTTTAAAGCAAGTTCTAGTATTAATTAGAGTGGCGCGAATACTATAGAACAATACATTTTTTCCCACAGAAACCAGCATATAATACTCCTCTGAAAGTTATTGATGCGCTGAATTGCAATCCCAGCTCAAAATTTTTCGTATGGTACTGGTTATCGAGTATGAAAATTACGGTTTTTCGAAATATTTGAGGTTAATTTTTTTTACCATTACTAGAGCCCGAAAGAAAGACTCTAACTCATCAAATCGAATTTAAATTTATCTGAAATTTTTATTCTTCATCTTCGAGCAATTTTTCATGAGACAAATTACTGTAACTCAATTAGATAACGCTCGTTCGCTGCAAGATCGTCATAACTCAAAAAATCTAAAGTTGGAGAAAAACAAATTTAAAGTTATCAAGAAATTACTTTTTATATGAAAATTCAATTCAATTCACACGAAATAAAACATCAAATGGCGGATATTTCTGAATAATTACATAACTCGAAAAAATTTGCAACAAACGAGCGATATTATCAAAGTTACGGGCTTTCAATGTCAATTTTTACAAATCAGCATTAACTGATTTATCGCTATGTTAATGCTATGTGTCTACTCGGTTATATTCTACACGGGTAGAGTGAACTAACTTTTACACCCCGTGTTTCTGCACGAGCGTATTAAGGTGAGTGTAGTTAAACCAGTTATAGCTTCTCAATGAATCTGCTGTTTTATGTCTTTTTTTTTTCACCCGCTTGTATTCAAACAAGATGTACAAAAGTAATGAATTTTAATAATTTTATAAAAATATGTGCAAAATAGAAGAATGATATAAAATGTTTCAGATTTTAAAAATACGAAAAGTCGCGTATCAACGAAAGAACGTTCGAAAAAGTTTGATAGCTAAACAGCTGATTTCAAGGTTACCTCTGCTCGATTTGTGTTTATGCAGAATTTTCAACCCGTGTTAAGCGCTGTAAAAAACATGGATGGAGAAAGCTTGGTTAGAGGCTTCTACTCAATAGAAAAAAGAGCTAAGGTTGGTCAGACTAGTTTCATGCATTGCTAATAGAATCATCAGTGACTTTTAAGCCGCTTAATAAGAATTTTTATGGCTGATATGTTTCTTTTAGTGCATAGATTTATTGAAAATTTAAGCAAAAAATGAGTTGTGTCTTTGTTTTTGTAACGCATTTCATTTTAAACAAGCTGGCACAAAGTATTGATATCACTACAATAGCATAGGAAATGTTGGCTCACTTTAAGATTTTAGATGGATATGTGCATTTTTGAAATGACTCAATTATTTGAAAACTGATTTGAAGTGCCAATATTCGTTTATTTTTAGTGATGTCAGTGAAAAACAATTATAAAAGAAGGAAAAAAAATTATGTTCAGGCTGATTTGATTTTTTTTGGGAGGTCGTGATCAAGAAATGCTGTTTTTGTAAACAATTAAATATTTTGTATAGGATCGAATTTGCTTTACTCTAATACTCGTCTATCTATGTACTTGAAAGTTCGTACGCACAAGTGAAGTTCCACGTACCTGTAAATTTAAATTCAACACAGTAATAGCATTTTTTTAGTTAAAAATAAAAAAATCTTAAATAAATTCTCCATTATTTTTGTGAATTTATGACGCACGTTTGCAAATTGACAATGAGTAGCTCATGAATTTTGCTGCTTTTGAATGAAGTCGACGACAACGACAGAAACGGTGGCGCGGTTTATAGAAACAAACGTTTATAAGATACAATTGTGTATCTTATCGCAAAGTATGTGTTAAGAGAAAACAATTTTTTCCCAACAAAAAAATTTAAAAAAAGCAAATAAAACACTAGAAATTTAACGATAAGCGGAAATTCGTGTGAATTTTACTTTACTTTATTGTTGTAACTTTAATAGCTCACAAGTTATAGAATATTTTGGCTCTACGTGGTCGAAGCTTTATAGTTCAAGGCTTGGAGAGCTTTCATTGGTGAGATTCTTATTAAAAGCTTAAGGTATTTCTACTTTAATTGATTATGGTTTTAAAGATCTGCGAACAGTTAGTTCGCAAGATATGACCACTTGAAGTGATCGAGAAATGGTTTATACTCATTAACTTGCTTGGTTCACAGTTGTGAAGGATACCAAATTTATATAGGGTTGTTTCCCGAAACAAGTTTGAAATCTTTTAAATTCAATTTCTATAAACACACAATAATTTTTTATATCTGGTATAGTTCTCGAGATAAACAAGGTGTAAACTGCACATTCTCATTGAAAGACCACAGTAGCACTGAGTCGTCCAACTATTTAATTGCAACTTTGCGCTGTTCCTCACACTTCAATTCTTTTGAGACACGTTGCTATTGTGGGGAAACATGTCTCTTTGTTCATCATTATTGTAACCCTTCTTTTCCTCGAACGGGGCATAGAGCAGCAACAAATGCCTTTCATATTTTCCATGTGTTCAGTTAGATATTTCAGCAGTGGCCACATTTTCCTCTGTGTCGTTTGATCTCCACGTTGTTTTTGGCATTTCAACTCGCCGTGCACGCTGAGGATTCCATTCGAAGCACTGTTTCGCGATGTTGTCGCTTTACTTTCTCACTGTGTGACGATATCCAACAGCTTTTGAACCGCTTCACGCTACAATTGTATATAATTTGCGGCCAACGTATCTTTAGGATGTATCGCAGGCAGTATTGACAAAAGTCTGTCATTTTCTTGTGATATTTGCTGAGGATTTGGAGGTTTCACATAGCACGGATTTTACGTTGGATTCGAAGAGTCTCAACTTAGTGCGTAAGGACATTTGACTGGATTTCTAAACTGGAGACAGAAGTAAAAGGAAGCGCGAGATTTACTAATTCTGCACTTTGATGTCTAAATCTTTTTCAATATGAAATTCACTATACATTTTTTTCATGAGTTTTTTTTTGGAAATTTTTTTCGAGAAGTACATAAGCAGGATGGTCGGAGTAGGTGTTGCAAACGATTCTAATGTGAAAATTACAAGTAAAGTATGAATTTAGAAAAATTAATCATGTATGGCTGCTATGAATGTGAAATAATGTTGCCAATATCAATCCATAGTTTTTCAAACGAAGCTTACGAGGAGCAGTAATAGTTGCACACCTAGCTACATAGCTAAGGAAAGTTGCGAGCGTATGAAATGCCAAAGAATTTGATCTGAAAGTTATGAGCTAAAATCCTTTTTATGAATAGAAAAGAGTCAACGCAGTCGATTATTGATAGTACTACCAGCCGACTACTTCAAATTGTGGCGATTAAGAATTAGATACGCTAACGAGTGCAGAGATTTCTTAACATAGCTTGTGTCTTAGGCAAAATTTTTCCAAACGCAATTTATTCGCAGAGAAAACCCTGTTTTTGATGTTCATTATCACCATACAAACCGGAAATGTGATCTTCGCCACTGATGCTCTAAGTTAAGTGAATTTTAGATAAAGATTTTACTTTACTTTCACTAGCTGTCAAATGGATTTTCTCACTAAAAAGCACGTTATTCTAAAAAAAAGTTTTGTGACTCTAGCCCTTTGATATATCGAATTATTTACTTAATTTACTATTTCCAGGTGCGTCATGTCTCAAAGGCAGATACCAATTGCTCGGACAAGTGGTTTTTTAGTAACCAGTGGCGTTGAACATGCCGAAGCATTAAGGAAAGATAACTTTTGCAATTTAACATTATTTGGTTGTTGTGTCAGTAGTCACAAAATAGACAGAGTACTGTAAACGAAAATCTTGGAATTTGCGTTGTTTTGACGAAATTTTTATAGATACAACTTTAAGATAAATATTTTATGACATGTTTAGATGAGGAAGCGCTGTTGCTTTGATTGCTTACCGCTTGCTTAATTATCGGAAGATATATTGTTTTTGGTTTTGGAGTTTTAATTTTTATTAAACTAAATTTTCTAGGTATTACGTTTCTTTATATACTCGTGCTTTTTTTTTTTTGTAGATAAAATAAAAGTAAATTATTTCGAAATTCACAAAGTAAAATCCGACAAAAATAACAAACGCCCGTTAATTACTGCCAACAAAAGTGAAATGTACAATAATACCATAATAAAATAAAAATAATAATAAAAGTTATAATACAGGCAAAAAAACAACAACAAAAACAACTACAATACGAGCGTACGCAATGAAATAACGCGGCGGCGTTCCGCGCTCAAGTCAAAACTTCAACGAACCGCAAACAACTGAATTTCATGGCAAGAAAAAAAACTCAACTCAGCTTTCGTCATTTCACATTTGCTGCTGCTACAGATACAAAGATACGAAATACGCTAAATACCCAATAGGGAATGACATTAGTGATGACAAGCGATAGATATTTTCAAGCATTTATTTATATTAAGCAAATTGCATGTAAAATTTTTGTATAAATGCAACAACGCAGCTTTTGGATTAAATAAGATTTTGGTGGGTAACGGAAAGGGCGAACAGTGAGACAACGCAACATTTTTCACAAGTGTATGCTCAGTTTTTTTTCATACCCCATGCTATATTTCTTTTGCACTTGAACTATTGTTGCTCTCATCTTTTATTGTAGAATTACACCAGAGGCGCTAAATTTCGCGAAACTACGCAATCTTAATAAAATTTTTCTTTGCCGGAAATTTCCATGTTTTGTAACTATTAAGGAGAAAGCTGGCAATTCTCGAGCTATGGCGACCAATTTAAGGATACTTTTTGTACAAAATTTCTTATACAAAATTAAACTGAATTTGGGAATATTGAATAACAGTACGTAGTTCACAATTCCAATGTGGTTCAAAGAACGTTGTGGCATTTCACCGCATTGAAGAAAAGTAGTTAACAGATTCAAAGTGATTGAAAGTACTAAATGACAATTGATCTCAATTTTGCAATTTTGAGGTCAAAAGTCACGTCTTTTCAAATTGTACTAGAAATCAAAACGTACTTTTACCTTGGTCAGACATGGCTTGTGTACTTATACATCGTGAGAAAGTAAATCGGGCTTAACTATATCTTTTTTTTTTTTAATCTAACGAAAAAATTTGCACAAAGTGTTGTATTATACAGTGAAACCAATATACAAAGTATCACCAATGTCAACATTAACAACCGTCATTTTGTATTTGTTGGCTGCTTTTGCAAGTGGAAAATTCGCCATAACTACTCACTTTGTTTAATCAAAATCGTATATGCCTTATAAATAAAATATTTTGTTGCCATTCAAAGTCATAAAAGAAGTTTTATATAACTCATTTACAGAACATTTTTTAAGCTGATTTTTGTGCTATTTTTTGAGATTTTTTTGGGCGATTTTTCAACATTCGTGTTTTCGAGTCAAACAATGTAACAAAATCAATCAAAATGTGATCTCACATTGTTTAATTTTTAGCATTGGGTCATCTGAAAATGTAGATTATGCTGTTGATGAGATCTTGGCAGCAGCATATCACTCCACTCTTCACATTATGAGACCGAACTCGTGCATGCGCTCAACTGAAATTTCTCAATTCAACGGATTATGGTGCGGGTTGTTTGGAGGCTTTAAGCGAACGATGACGAATGCAACAAACAGCAGTAGAATAGAAGATGTAGAAGTTTTGCATTGCAATGAAGCAGCAAGCACAAAACTGAATAGACCGTAGAACAACGCACAGAGTTCATTCAAGCATGTCGATATAATAAAAAGCATTACACACGCTCTTCATATCACGTTTTCGAGTCTCGATCAAGAGAATTCGCTCTTGTTAGTTTCTCTTAAAACAAACTGCTCTTGAAGTTTGTGGGTAGGTGAATCCGTAAAACTTTTGAAATAACAATTTGGGCTTTTCTTTCTTGTGATTATAAAATATATTTTGTAAATTTATTATTTTTATCGTATAGTGCCTAGGAAGAGACTATTTTGGACTCATTTAAGAACATTTTATTTTCGCTCCAACTGACAGAGAAAAGTTGAAAAAGGGTTTTTGGCATGACTTGGTTCCGGACGCATCAAGAGACCTTTTTGAGCCCATTTCTGTAGAATTTTTTCTTGCTCCAAACGCTACTGAAACGTAGAAAATGCATTTTGAGCATAACTGGAGGTGGCCCTGAACTCAGAAAGTGACAGTTTTGGGCCTATATCCGGAACAATTTTTTGTTTTCAATCGATGCTTGGAGCGGCCCCGAACCTAGAAAGGGATTATTTTGACCATAGAAAAAAGTCGATGGGACAAGACTTTGGAACAAAAATAAAAAAAGAGTAAGAATGACCATTTGTGGATGTGGATTTTTTTTTAATTATAGCCGCTGTTCCAGCCGTTCCACTTTATTGCTTTAAAAATCAAGCTATGAAACGGCTGTTTACTATGCCCAGCAGCTGATATTTTCAAGCTGTTAAGCTAAAATTTATCAAATTATACACGTAATAGCGCAACTTATTATAAAAATTGTTTGAATTCCTCTTTTGAATTCTAAAAACAAATCTATGCTTTTTTTAATCCGGTGATATAGAAAAATATGAAAAACTTCACAGATAAGCAGTTTATAAATGTTTTAAGTTAAACTGATAAAAGTTAAACAAAAGACAGCACGACAACAACAAAGTATTTATAATATATATAAATAAATATAAACAAGCAAAGAAGAATGTTCATAGTTGGCAAAAAAAAAATGAAATAAAAAACTGATGGTTGGAATGCGCCAATTAAATGATATAGCAACCAGCAAATATCAAAGCAAGTGGCTGAGTATCTCTTATACAGACACTCAACTTTTATAACAACTCACTGTTACTACTTGAAAACAAACGACATAGGAGATATGGAGTAAATGTAGCAAAAATATTTTATTTTTCCAGTTACAGAACATAATACAGGGACGCACAGAGCAGAGTGCAGGGCTTGGGGCGACTGAAGAATTTTTTCTTTAAACATTTACGAACTATGTGCCATATTTCTTAGTGAATGGTGGTTCAGCAAAAAGCTATGTAGTGGGGGAAAAGGTTCCAAGCAATGCATATGAAGAATACCGCACTATTTGTATGGGAAATAGGTTTCAATCAAAAGCACTTATTTTGTAGAGAGAGCACGACAAAATCCTATGACAGGACTTTGAGTTATTGGCCATTTTAAATATTGAAAATCAAGCGAGATATCAATTTTCTTTTTCCAAAGTTTTTGAATACGAACGGCCCTGTACACATATGGATGTGTATATTACAAAATAAATTCATTTGTATCTTTATTGATAAGCGCTTACACTTAAAAATAGAAACAATAGCTTAGGGATTGTATTGGCACTTAAAGAGCACCTTGTATGATACCAAAAGCACATGGCAATGACCCATCTTAACTAAAATTCATCTTTTCATCTTTTGCGTTGGTTAACATTTCTCTTTATTGCGTAGGTGGAACAGCTGGTAGATTGAATCATATATTAAGAACAACTTCCATTGGTACTTTTTTCTTTATAAAAAAGTAAGGAAAGTGAATCAAAAAAACGGAATCATCATTTAATTGATTATATCCGGAAATTTGTTTACTGCTGTGAACGAATACTTTTGAAAAAGAACATAGAAAAAATGCGGGCTAAATATGTGCGCACATACCCGGCATATTTGTGTTAGTAAATGTTGTGAGTTAAACGCATATGGGGTTGCCGCTTATGCTGCTGGCTGAATTGCAAACAGTAAAATAATATTAATATTAGTTAAACTTGTAAACGATTGTGCATTTTACAATTCGAATTTGTTTTATTCGCCATATGTGAATGGAGATTAGAATTTTAATGTTTGTTGAATTACTGTAAATATGATCTTAATCCTTAGTTAACTACATAATTTATTATATTTTTTTATCATAGAATTACCATATGTTCTCGTGTTTGATGATGTGACAGTTTCGCATGCTCTAAAATCTGTAAATGTTAACGATTTCAGTGGTTGAAATTCAACCATTACCATTATAGTGACAAAACAAAATATACTTTTTGGTATCAAAAATCTCATATATAAAAAAGCGCTATTTTTTGTCATCGCTTTCAAAAATAAAAACCTTGGTATCATGTTGCCCTATCTCAATCCCTTTCTTAGTGTCCTATATATGTATGGGACGTGGTGCTACCCACTTAAAAATCTTTTCTCAAGGTTCAAACAAATTTTATACCAAATTTCATCAAAGTGGGTCCATTTGTTTAGCTGTGAAAATATACTTTTTACTAGGGGCGTGGCATCGCTCACTTTCAAAACATACCTTTCCACAAGATTAAAGTTCTTTCTGTACTAAATTTCATCAAAATTGGTTCATTAGTTTCGCTGTGAAAACGTTTTATCCTGTTAGGGGCGTGGCATCGCCCATTAAAAACAAATATCTTTACACTGGATTGAAGCTGTCTTCATATTAAATTAAAATCGATATAGCAGCTCCGCCGTGACAGCGTTTTTTTCGATTATTGGCGTTGCCACGCCCACTAAAAAACAATAAGTTTTTAATAATAAATAAAAATTCAGAAGCTCTAAAGAAAAACTGATATGCAGGCGAAACAAGAAGTCAAATATTAATAAATCTGTGCTGCTGAACTTGTTATTTATGAGTTCATTATGTATTTTGATAAATGTAAATTTTAATTATTTTTAGACAAAAACAACTTTGTAGCAACGTGCTTTTATTCAGCTTTTAATTGGTGTACAACACGATGCCCTTTTAAAGTGTACGCAATTAGTTTTTGCTTGTTTTTTTTTTTGGAAAGACCTGATGAATAATTTATTTACAAATCATAAAGTTTACCATAAATGTATTCATAAAAAATGAAAGTACTAAACCAAATGAAAATAAGGTATGGAAAAGTCACTGTTGGGCTCTACACAAAAAAAATCAAGTTGCGTAGTTCGAAAATGAGCACCGTTCTGAAAAAACTTCTTTTCAAATGTGTGACATTTGTGGTGTTCCTATTCCATGGAATGTTTTGATTTTTTTAAAAATTATTTGCAAAAAGATAACTCAGAAAAAAGTTCATTAAACCTTGTGATGCGCAGTTTGCTTTTTTCTGCGCACTAAAGACAATCGATTGACGTTTAGGAACACATGATATTGTAACATTAGTTTGCGTTTTGGAACGCGTGACTTTGTACAATTGCAATGCAGCGGACGTTTAGGAGCTTATTTAAGCTGAAAGTAAAGTAGCGAACATGCAGCGAATTATACACTAAAATGATTATATACCGAGTTTTTTGGGGAGTTTCTTGATAAAAGCTATATGTGAAGTATTTTACACATAGGGTGGATGAAATATCGTATGACAAAAATGTCTTCTTATTTTATTTATGCAACTTTGCTGTTGTTATTACATTTTGGTGGGCGTGATACATCCAATATACCATAAATTTTTTAGCTAAGTGACACGCCTACTTATTGCATCTCGCCTATTATCAGTTTCGCCTGATGTTAGTAAGTGATATTTTCTACCTATCCATAGTATATCATATTATTGTTCTCGAGATCTTAAACATTCAAATTTCAATATAAAAGGTCAATGTCACTCACGAATTCTTTCAGCTTTTCTGCGAAATATTTTTCAGTAGCTGGCATGATTTCACAGCAAGTAAATTATTAAAAATTAGTTGAATCGATGAACAGACGATTGCGTAGCAACGGGAAGCGAAACAAACAAACGAGTATGAAGAAGTGTGTGAACTAATTAGAAGAAAGGCTAACAAGCAATCAGAGTTTATTTGGGAATTATAGAATTAACATTGATTTTTTTTTTGAAGTAAAAAGAAGCGAATTTAAAGTGTGTAAACATTTTTGTTAAAGTTTTTGAATTGTTGTGAACAATTAACAAAGCTTTTATTTAAAACACTAAAAAGTATGTTTTTGTTTTTAACGAGTAAGAGTTGCAAAGTTTAAAAGAAACGATTTTTCTGAATTTGTAGATTTTGGGCTTTTAGGTCAATATATTTTTGATGCCTAAACGATTTTTCATTGAAATGGAAAACATTTTTTTGGGAAAAAGTCCTTCGGTAGAAAAAAAGTAAGTACATATAACAAAAATCATCCAAATCCAAGCTATTACAGCCGGGCTTGGCCGCTGGCAGTTCCAGCTACTTGGCAACCCTAAACTCAATCGAACTCGTAATAATTTATGTACGTAAATTTAGAAATTTATTAAACTTAAAATATTACTAGCGTCGAAGGGATATAATCATAGAGAAGAGTTAGCTTAGACCAAAGGCCGACGAAAACCTAAAAATGCATAAAAAATCATATCAAATCAATCACCTTTAATAAATTTGTGCGAAAAAAGTGTTGCTTCGTTGCTACGCATTTTGAAAATCATTAAAAAATACAACTTTAAATTTTGTAATTTTATTGACATTCTTGGGAATGAAAACCTTAATATAACAGTGATAATTTGTTAGTGCATTGAGATCACACTTAAATTAAGTTAATGAACCATAAATAAAATTCAATATATATAAATAGGGTTAACGTAATAATACTATGTAAATAAAATGTTTACTGATATTCATCCACCTGAGAGTGAATTTAACGTTTGGCTACAACCAATTCAACAACGTTCGCCAAATAGAATCACCAATTAAATGAACGTGGAATAATGTTGTTAAGTTTACAAATGACTCACACGAATGACATCCGAATGTTTCAGATTTGTAGCATCAGTCAGGACATTAGAGGATTTCTTCAGTTTTTGAATATTCTTAACAGCAGCAAGCTTGGTATTCAAATCTTCCAATTGCTTATTTGTGTTATCAGGATCACTGATTGAACGCCGTAGTGTTGTGACAGAAGCGCGTTTGGCATGAAATGATCCACGTAAAAATCTGGCTAATTCATATGCAGGATTACGACATGATGATGATTTTTGCACTTGCGGTGGTGTAACTTTAAAACTTGGCAACAAAGGCGGATGCATTTCAAAAGAGGAATCCGGTGAACAATTACGACTGTAGCTGCTGCTGGTATGTGTGAAATTTGAGCTTGCAGAAGAGATGCCATCGTCCAGCGCTTCCTCATCATCAATATCGGTGCTGGAGTGTCGCGGAGCACGACAACCCAAGTAAGCACGTAGCGAAACAGGTGAGGTTGCGACACTGCTGCAGCGTGATGAGTCTCCGATTGAGGATGTTGAGGCTTTCAGTGATTTGGACTTTTTCTTGGCCGAAAAGAATTGCAAGACTTTGCAAGCAGAGCGATAACTGGAACGTTCTGGCTGTGAACGTTGTAGCAGCAGGGATGTATCTTCAGCAATTGGTTGTGCTGGAGCTGGCATAGTTTTTGTTGAATTCAGTGGTGTCACTGCTGTATTCTCATAGTTGCGCGGTTGCTTCTCCGTCGATACTGCTAATACTGTGAATTTCTTACAGCAAAATGGTGAATTCTTTGGCGTAGACTTGGCCTGTCTTGTTTCGTAGTCCTTTACGAACTGCATTAAACTTTCACGATCCAATTCTGTAACACAACGATGGCGTATGCGTTGTGGACTTGGTATAATTTGTTTGACCTCGAAACTGGTATCAAAAGAAGCCGAATCATTTATATGACTGATTGATTGTACAAAGCGTTCCACCATGTTGGCTATTACAGGAGTTTCGGTGGTATTATTAAAGTTCTTTGTTGGTTTAAATTTTTTAACTGTACACGGCGGAGACAGCTCTAAAGTTGTTACATTTTTACCCATGTTTTTGGCTAGAAAATTTTTATTTTATTAAATTTAAGAATTTTTTATTTAATTTGCAATAAATTCGCCGAGTGTTTATTTTTCTTTTTAAGACTTGTGTATGTTTTCTCTTTGCTAGTCCTCGTAAGACTGTGCGATTCAAAATCCTCAACTATGCAAGAAATCTATTTGAAATTAAAATTGAAATATCTTCTCTCTTTGTTTATCTCTCCAAAGACAGGTTGAAGAAGTTGGGTGATGTTTTCAATGACGTATTGCACGAAAAAACTACTACGACGATCACAACATCAATTTCGCGGATTGTGTGCTCAATGAAAATACAGCCTTAGCATTATATGAGCGTTCGTATGTTCAAACGATCAGACCTCAGTGCTTGTAATGAGTAAACCGCTTTTGTTGCGCATTTTGATTACGTGCGCCATACTCAGCTAAGGTAGAGAGGTAGGGTAAGCACGTGCGTTAAACCACTGCAGTCGCTAAGCACGATCGTGACGCTTACTCATAATGCGCGACATTTTTGTTGCTTGGTTTGATACTGTCGTCATAGATATAAAATAAATCCAATACGGATATGTTCGACGATGTGAAAGTGGTGGATATACTCGTATGCGTGTATGTACGATATGTTACAATAACAACATAGTCATGTTTTGAATTTGAATATCCAAAGCAGACACACGGCTATTTAAAGTGATGAGTTTCACCGTAAAAAGTGTCCAAATTGCTATTATTTTCGAATGGTGTTAAGGGTTCGCAATGGTTAATGTGCCTCACCATTGCTGGTAAGCAGCCTGTTGCTTGTGCAAATAGGGTATTTTTTCGCCAAGTATAGCAATTATTTGGCATTTGCTTTAAATTGTTTTGATGTAATGATAAATGAAAAAAAATGTGGGCGTTTCAGCGAATGTTCTTATACTTAGAACATAAAAATACGGATTTTGCACGAAATCGGTTTTATTTAATAATTTAAGTTTTTGTATTTAAAGAGTTTTCAAGGAAGCTTAAAGATTAGAATACACCACGTATTTCCGTCTGTCCTCGTTCTTTATAGATTTAAAGTAACTTTATCCGATCTTACATCTTTGTCCTGGGGATGTGCGCGTTACGGCATTGAAATTGTTGCCACCAAAATATGTCGCGGATACCCAGGAAGTTTAAAATAAACAAGCACAATAATCGTGTAGCTGTGCATGTGGTCACATGCATAAGCATTTGTCTCTGTTGTTCGACAATATATTCCGTGCACGTTGATTGCACTTCAAATTGTCCTTCTGAATGCAATCAAGACAGACGTATCGTCTTAGATTTAACTGAAGGACTTTCTGTTAGGAGTGTTCCGTGTGAAAATCTATTTACATCATGCATTGGCTAAAGAAATGGGTGAAAATCACATGACTATTGTGGGTAGAATTCACAAAAACTAGTTTTACCAGATTAAAAAATATGAGAAAACAGCAAAAATCTTGGAACGAGTCAAGGTGGTAAAGTGATTTTTGTTGTAGTGGTAGAAGCACAAAAGGTGCTGAGCATTTAGAACGACCCAAAGAGGTCATTACACGAAATATGATCGTATATTTATACAAAATGTTAAGCGATATTTAAAGACTGAGTGCGTTTGGCTAAGATGCATAAAATTTCAGAAGATTACTTGAACATGAGAAGCCTATGCGATATTTAATCGCAAACCTAAGGAGTTTCGGCTTCTATTTGTAATTGTAAAGGACGAAACATGCATTCATTAAATGGTAACAGAAATCACAATCGAAACAGCGATTAAGGTGAAAAGGAAAGAACGATTATCGGTGAATATTATTCGAACTTATTGAATCGTTTCAATGACTTTTTGATAGAAAAACGTTTGAATTTGGCGTAGGAAGATGCTGTTTTCATTTTCATGGTGAAATTTCTATCAATTGTACTCTCAAGATTTAGATACCATTGACTTTTTTCTGTTTTCAAACTCGAACAAGAGAGCTGAGAAAAGGTTTGACTCAAATGTTTAGGTTGAGCAGAGTAATTGTAGTTTTTTGAAGATATTTCAATAACGTTAGTGGTATAGTGGAAACAGGCAAAAAAATAAATTGCATGCGGTCACATGCACAAAACGATCAGTGTCAAGAGGCAAGTGAAGGTAAAGACATTTTGTTAACTTATTAACATTTCTGCAATACTTTTTTAAATCTATATATCAAGCTACAAGGGACTTTTTAAAGGTTTTTTTAGCTTATACCGTAATTGACTTTAATTTTCGCATGACGCTGACGACGGAATAACCCGCATAAAAACACATGAACAAATCAAATTCGGCTCGGGCAAAAAAATTTAAAAAACGAATAATGTTGCAATTAACTGTCAACTGTCAACAAATTAAAAAGTCACGATCGACAAGATCACGCATTTGTTGCGAACAATGACAACAGCGCGAATTACTAGAAATAGTAAAGTGATTCATAATAATTTTGAAGGAAAAAAAAATTTTAAGTAGCATTTTTGCAAGCTATAAATTATAAAAATAGAAAAATTAGCTAAAGCAAGAAATGCAATTCCGAACAATTAGCGCTTCGAAAAAAAAGAAATTTTTGAAAAATTGATTCCAAAAATGCGCGCTGCTGCTTCTATGAAATCAAATTTTGCCACTTCAACGAATTTATTGCAAATAAAATCAATGTTTTTTTTTTTTTTTTGGGGTAAACACACTTCGGCGTAAATTTTTTTTAATGATGCTACCCAATTGTAAACAAACACTAATTCGTTAATAACTTACACACATAAACAAAAAACAGCAATATAAATTCGTATACATTTTGCACGGTGAGATAAATCAAAATACAATAAAGACGGCGGAGGACGCGCACAAAAAAAAATTAACACTTTGAAAATTTGTTATGGGAAATTATGGAAAATACCCCAATAGATCGAAAAAGCCCGTTTCCCGTTAAGCTGCCGAAAATAGATTTTTAGCCGTAAGTTGTATTGCACTATGCTTTCTTGAGTTTGTTTATTTCTTTTGTTACTCGTAGAGCAGTTGATATTTTATCACAAGATCAATGCTGTTGATAACTTGCAGTGATATATTTTCGCGCGCACTTTGTATATTATTGCATTTTTGGAATTTTTGTGTAGCACAGTGCAAATATCGCATATGTAAATTTTAAAAATAGCGGCCAACTGCTAGATCAGTGATCGCGCCTATTGTTTTTGGAAAATTTTGTTAATGTTGCGCGAGCGTTTTCCTTATTGATTTTTTCCTTTTTTTTGTTATTTATAGCAAAACTTTTACGTTGAATTAAATTTGGCCATTTTATTTGTTTTTATTTGGTGGAATTTTTATATTTTTTTTTTAATAGATTTGTTTTTCACCATAAGAGTAAAATTAGGAAAAAAAGTTTACTTTGGCGTTAACTTGATTTAGCACATTAACGCGTTATTGCAAAATTTTCACTTGAATAAATTTTTAAAAATTACACTTTTTATATCAAATTAAAGCATTTGCTATTAAAATTTTTATAGTAACACAGCTGTAATAGCGTGTACGCAGTATGAAACTCTTGAGCGATTTTTTGCAATTTTTACAAAACTAGATTTTTCATTATTTTTTGCTTTATTTTATTGACTAATTTATAAAATATTGTGTAGCCAATCACCTAATGCGTAGCCGTTCTCGTATTAGCGCTTTAAATTGTTCGAACTTTGCTTACAGACTGTTTTAACTTGGCTTACAGTCATCGGTTTAGAGCTGTTGTCGTTGTTGGTTCAGTTTGCTGACGTTAATGTCGCCGGTGACTCAAAAGTCACAGCAGCAGCGGTCGTTGTGGTGGTGGTGGTTATTCTGCCAATAACGAGAGTTAAACGGCTTAACATTTACACGCACTCATACACACATTCGTCTGAGCTGTAACTCACAGCCACAAACGTCGCTTAAAGGTCGGCGGCTCAGGTGTTTTAATATCTTGAAAAAAAAAAATAAATAAAAAATGCGCGCTA
This sequence comes from Meiosimyza decipiens, assembly GCA_963680825.1. Lineage (NCBI taxonomy): Eukaryota > Metazoa > Arthropoda > Insecta > Diptera > Lauxaniidae > Meiosimyza > Meiosimyza decipiens. The sequence continues at coordinate 7,374,787 of OY804259.1, read as the reverse complement.
CTACAAAATTTCGTTACATTTTGTATGCAATTTTTTGGCCCTTTTAAGTGTTGTCACTTTTTAGGCATTTTTGAATAAATTATTAAAAAAAAAAGTAGTTCATTATATATTGAATTGGAGTACAATAAAAAAATTAATATAACGTATTATCAGTTCACAAACTTTCTTTTTTAACCAAATGCCAAGTCACATAGACATAAAAATGCAAACATTTTTTAAGTAAACCAAAGTCGAATTTAGGTAGCGCAACAATTTATGTTTCATTTTAAAGTAAAATCAACACAATAAAGTAAAATCGAAAAATAATAACATTTAAATAGCTGCCACTGCTCTTCTTACAGCGGTGCGGTGATTACGATGTGTACAATTTTTGACTACTACATGTTTCAAAAAGTCCCAGGAAAATTGAGGAAAACACAAACTTTTTGATAAAAATCGATTTTATTCTTCAACATAGTTGCCTTCGTGGGAGCTACACTTCATACAACGATACTCCGACAATTCAATACCTTTTTTATAGTAGTTGTTGTTGAGGCTCTCAAAATAGGCATCAGTTTCGAACTGGACCTCTTCTCATTTGAGTAAAATCTCTTTCCCTGGCGCCATATTTTCAAGTTTGGCAACAGATAATAGTCGCTGGGGGCCAAGTCTGGAGAATACGGTGTGGGGCAGCAATTAGTGTTGCGATTTGTTCAATTTTGCCATTGCTTTGAGCGATTTTTTTTGCCATATGCAGCCGTTTTGTCTTCATTTCATTGTTCAAACGGTTCAATAACGCTACGTAATGGTCGCTCATGATGGTTCTGCTTTCCTCAAGATAGTCAATAAAGAGGATTATGCCATTTGCATCCCAAAATATACTGGCCATCAACTACCCAGCCGATGCAAAATTTACTTTTTTTGGAAAAGATTGATTAATACCAAAGAAATGTCGATAAAAATCGAAAGAGTTAAAAAAAAAACAACTATTTTTCAGTACATAGTATTACTGAGTAGTTAAATACGAGTGCGCTATTAACTTCCTGTTATTGTATAAATATTTCAAGTAAAATGACACTCAACAAACATCAGCTATCTATTTAACTATAGCTTGCAACTTAGATATTAGTGAAGCAAACAATTTTTAATGATGCGGCCTAGAGTTTCTGAGAAATTATTTGATATTTCATAGAATTTTATTAATTTGTCGTTAGATTTATTTGGTTGGCCATATTATTTAATAACTTCAAAGTGCAATTTTAAATAGAATTTTTATTGCTGAAAATATTTACTAAAGGTTTCTATAGATTTGACAATGAGTCGCCGCTGGCAAAATCACCCACAAACGCTTAGAAATGATAAAAATATTTATTTGTTTTTGTTTTTAGACAGCTGTTCGCGTTAACTGATAATTCATAATTGGAGTTGTTGATAAGTCATATAGCGAATCAATGACTGCAAAAAACTCAATTCACCTAAACAAACATAAACTATAAATATGTCCTTTTTTGTTTGAAATTTTAAATAAAATAAAGAACCGGTGAAAGAGAATTTTTTTTTTGGAAAATTCAACTCATAATAAAAAGTTAACTGCTGCAATTCCGATACACAAGTGCATTACGAACGTAGGTAACAGGTCGCATGTGCAGTGACCGTAGCATGCCGCCAACAACGACAGGTGCCTTAGTTAGCAAGAGAGCACATGCCATGGCACTTGCTACAAAGCATGCAATAAAAAAAAAAGACGTTAAATTGTATTAATATTTACCCTTAACTTTTCAGTTTTAATTTATTTTTTTTTATGTTTCAACAATTTTTAGAAAATATGATTTGAAGTATGAAACATTTCTTTCTTGTTATAGTTACCACATGAGAAATAATTTGGTACCAAAAAGTATGGCATTGGTTTAGCTGGGGTTAAAAAAAAATGATTATTAAACAGAGATACATAAATTTTTTTTTTAATTTTGTCAGTTATTTTAATACAGCAAGTGAAAAAACACATCAAATGCGCAACGTATTTACCATATGACGCTAGAAAATTCCCATACAGATAATGTATTTTATTATCACAGTAGAATTATTAATGAAATAACTCTACAGATTGCATTATTTATTTTGTTTTTTTTTTAATATTCAATAGTTTTTATAAGTACCCTACATTCAGTGTATATTGACTTTGTCATTCCGTTTGTAACGCATAGAAGAGAACGTGGCAGCTATAGAAAAGTAAATACATAGCCATATAGCCATGTCTGTCTGTCGGTGAAAATCACGATTTCGAGAAAACCAAGCAAGTATTGTGATTGATATTTTGTACATTGAATATCCCTTTTGGCGCATGCCAACAACAGTGTTTCAAATTTTCACCTCTTTTACTTTGCCAACATTTGATGAATTATCAAAATATTTGTCTTATAAATTAATACGAGTAACTCACATACGAGCGTAAATTTTATTGATGAAGGGTTTTCCAATAGGGGTGATATGTTTTCATTCGACAGTGTGGCCTGAGCAAGCAGTTTATGAACTTTTTATTGCCTGTGTTTGGATTTAACAAACATGTGATTTCAATAAGACGCACAGTGGTTTGTATGGTACGGTGGTCATAAATAGCAATAATTGCGTTAGACTCGTGAAATTTGGTACAAATCTTTTTTAGGTTAAAGCAACAAAAATTTGTGAATATGAAACAATCGATCAATGGACACGCCTACTTCTCATACAATGGTGAGATGAGGTTTCTGATTTTCTTTGATATCGGATGTCCAAAAACTGAAATTTGTTCATTTTGTCATTGATTTTCATAAGCGTGACTACGCCATGACAACAAAATTCACTATAGACCATAATGTTTTCACACCAATAACTTACCAACATTTGGGTGAACCTAGGATTGTACTCTTGCCATTTAGGATAATGAACAAAGGTTCTACTATCTGATCTCATGATATTGATATTCGTTTTTCCAAAAATTGATACTTTTTCTTGAGGGTAAAACACGGGCGTGAAAACATTGTGGTCTGTAGCGCATTTTTTTGGCATGGCATACGCCCGCTTAGAAAAATCAATCACAAATTGGACAAATTTCAGTGTTTGGACATATTGAAAATCCATATAGAACCTTATGTGTTTCATTCTATACCAATTAAGTGAACATTTTTATTAGATCATGATCTCAAACACTGCTCTGACTTAAATCCAATAGAGAACCTTCTCTGAACAAAGTCTAGATTGAAATTGTAAGGAAAAACTATACAAATATAGGCTATTTTTGGTCTGCCGCACAGCAAGATTCGTATGCCGTATCCAAAACAAAATGCGAAAAAAACGTGGAGAGTGTTGGTCGCACGTGTGAAGCTATCATCAAAAAAAGAGGCTACAGCACGGGATACCAATGATTTCAATGTTTGTGCATGCCAAAAAGTAAAGAAATGCAATTTTAACACGATATTTTCTATTTTTTTTCAGATTGTGCTATTTATATTGTATGTCCAGCTCATTTCATTGGATTTTTATTTACATTTTGATCATTTTTTTTAGTGGATTATAGCTGAAGATCGTATTGTTATTGAATATGAAGGATATATCTTTCCAAAAATCAAACACATGTTGTTTGTAAATAATAAGAAAGAAAATATAAAAAAATGTGCCATTTATATGTCCATGGCTATATACCTGTATATTTTTTTGTCTATCAAAGATTGCTACTTTTACCATTTTTCATTCATATACATAAAAGCGATAGAAGAAAAATAAATTGGATTTTATAAAGTGAAAACAATGTATTTTGTTTCAAATAAGTTAACTAGAGTTTTCTATCCAGTAAAAGTTTCTAATATTAAAAGTATTGTTCTCTTCTTCTTTTCTAAGTATTATTTAATGATTTTCGTAAAAATATGACGAGGTTTTGTTAAAATAAAACATAAAAATGTCATATTTCGAGACACGATGAAACTTCAAATATTAAAAAAATTATTTTAATTGAAAAAACCAAATTCCCAATAAATCAATATTTCGAAAGCTATTCATCGGTCCAGCCATAATTTTCATTTTGTTTTTATAAACTTTTTTGTTTTTCTTGCATTTTATTATAAGTATTAAAATATGCGATTTTAAATCGATTATATAAATAAAAATGAGTTTTGACCTCGTCATACCTTTTGTGAGAATGTATACAAACGCATAAATTTTAACTCACCGTTACATTATCCTCCGAATAAAAACCGCAAACGAGTTCCAGCATGCTGTTCAATGACATTATCGTACGTATTTTATATTGAGAATATTTAATTTTTAACTTAGCACTTGTGCTCCATGAAATTTATGGCAATTTATTGTTTTTTATTATTTTGCGAAATATTTATTTTAATATTTTTGAACTCAGCTGCTAAATGGCAGACATTTTTTTAATAACTACATACAATTTAAATGAATCTTTATTTCTTGTTATTTTTAATAGCAAATCATGTTACGTATTCAATTTTCATTTTATTATTAAATCGACATTAAGGAAGCACTCACATGAGAGAAATTACTTTTGTTTTTTAATATTTTTGAGATAATCAACTTGAACTTGATGTGAAGCAAATAGTGCAAATAGTAAGTGCGTAAATTTGCTTCTTTAGAACACAATGATTTTATTAAAACCAAATATATGAATTATATAGAAAAACACTCGATATATTGAAGTCGTAGTAAACTAAATTTGCTGATTTTGTAAAAATCATGTACCACGAGCGCAGTATAAACAAAAAAAAAAGCAACACGAACGAACAATTAGATAACAATTTTTTACATGAAAGTTAATTGCTCATGATGAAATTAAATTAAATCAATTAAAGTCCCGAACGCTTCAATGAATAAAAAATGTATGAATGAGTGCAGTGGGAATGTTACAATGCCATGCACAATATAAAATTGATGACGTAAGGTATTTTTTAAACTATATTTTAGTAATATTTTGCGTTTGAAACATGGGCAGGTCTAAGGAAATATATGCATACATAGAAAGAAAAAAAATCTTTGGATTAGATTATAAGCTGCATATGAATCATTAAACATATGAATGTAACACTGAAACACAAAGTTTTATCCCTTGACTCAAGCCAGACTATGTACTTTTTATTTTTATAGACTCCTCAGACGATACGATTTTCTTACGACTTAGGCAAGTCGTATAAAAAGATGTAGTGCCTCATGACAAGACGTAAGAAGAAATTAAATTATTTTGATATTTTCATATGACCTAATCGTGCAACTGGTAGTATGACAAGTAGTATCATCTGAGGGCACTATTATACCCTACATATAGTGCTTCACCGAGAACTACTTATCGTTATCGTTCTCGGCCACGATAACGATAGCAAAAATATTATTTCTCGTATGAACGAGAAGAGTCTGGCCGATATCTCGTTCTCGGCAATAATGTAATTTTTATCGAACGATAGGCACTAAATTATCGCCGAAAACGAAATTCAACCAGAACTTATACAAAAACACTTAAAACGCAACATCTTGGCACCTAAGGTAGCAGACGTTTAGAAATTCAGTGCGGGGATGTATACTGTTAAGAATCTCATGAAATCTGAACGCGATGAGACAAACGGGCGTGGCACCTTCATAGAATAAAATTACTTAAAACACCATATCTTGGCATCTATCGTAGCTACAGTTGTGAAACCTGATATGTAAGTGCTAAGTAACTTGCTAAATGTATATGGGGTTGGATAATGGGTCATAGCTCCTACCATACAACCCAAAAAACCCTGACATTACTATTCTTGGAACTTAGGCCAAGTTGTGAAATTTCGTACATGGACCCAATTGTCTGCAGTAAATACTGCGTAAAATGTAGACGTGGTTGTACAACGGATAGTGCGCTAGAAAGACGCTGGTCCAGCTAGTATTATATATGTATAAAAATGTGAACGAGAATTATTGCTGATAACGAGACTATAACGATACAGATTGAAAAATTCTCGTACGAGAACGAGTACGAGTATTTGGCGCCATTGCGAGGACGATACGTGGGATTGGGCAAAATCGGTTAACATACACTGGACTATCGCACACAAATTAGACGAGAAATGGCTCTATAGGTTCCACAGTGTCGTTTCTCAAAAAATTTGCATTTAAATCCGGAACTTATTTGTTTGCCTCATACATCTTATTATGTTTCGGAACCACTAGGGAGAGCATAGGACTAAAATGAATCGTCTTCATTGAATGCCATCTTTAGCTATGCCTTTGATTTCCCTTTCGTGTCTTTCCCGATACTCGAATTTGCTTGGCGGTAAGCTTCATTCGGTGGGTTCCGAAGAGAAGGTGCGATTCAGCCCTATCTGAACTCGTTTGTTGTTGGTATCTGGATATTTTTTAGTGTAAATTGTGGTTTGGCCACCTGACTTTTGTAATGCGTATAAAGCAACGAAAACTTGCAATATATTTATCAACTAGTCGCTAGCAAGCCTCCCCCTTAGCGCCCATAAAATATTGATTAAACATTTGAATTAAAAATGTGAGCTTTCATTTTCTTGGAAGTAACTCAGTAATTCAGCTGAGTAAACACGCCTTTCACTTTTTGATATGCTTTCTAGGTAAGTAATACTGTCGAATGTCATCATTGTTAGCCTTGAAAGTTATATCATGACTAGATAAGATCAGCTTCATGCTTTATGTTTAAGTGATAATTGGCAGATGTCGTCAAGAACGATAAGAAAGATAAAAGACGATAATAAGCTACGCTGCTGGGCGCCTGATTAAGGGACAAATGACGATGATAACAAGCCGTTTTGTAGCACGTTGCATTTGAAAATTTCATGATACGCATGTATCATGGTTGATGCCCTTAGCGAAATTATCTTTTCACTGCAGTTAAATTCATTTTCTTGCTCAGCAGAAATTCTCAAAGGATGTATACTGGTCATTTAGCTTGACTCTTTGTCAATTATTCTCAAGGTGTTAATTTGATCCACACAAGAACGATTTCACCAGGGTCTTGCCCTTTGCTTCCGTACAGCCTAATCGAGTTTTTTGATTTCTTTGTTTAGCAGCACTTTCGATGGCATTGACAGTAATATCCCTATAATTCCCGCACTCGCTGAGGTCACGTTTTTTTTGACCAGTATATACTACGGCAAGTATTATTTGCCCTATTTTCGGGTATACAGTGATAGCATTTTGACTGTTGATGGTTATTTTATCAGTTTAGTTGAAATATCATTGATGCTGGCGGCGTTTTTTACTTAGCGCTTGGATTAATTTCTCTATTATATAGATTGATTGCATCACTTTAATCATCTTAAATTGGACAGATTGTGGTTGAGGTCTTTTGTCTTTTTCTTTGTATGTTCGGCAAACTTTCTTCCTGAGTGGATTAAAGACTTTTTTCTTTGATTTTGTCAGTAGTTCGACACCAATTGGCTGGGTAAGGTTCAAATAACAAAAAAAAAATTAAAAAATATACGTCGCATGAATTTTGAGCCGATGAATCCGAATACGGTGGGAATTTTGTTCCAGTTTTTTTAACACATATTTTTAAAGTTTTTCTTAAAAATATTTCATGTTTTATTTTATTTTAAAATGTCAGTCAAAATTAATTAATATCAGACCCCACTCTAAATTCCAATCAAAATATATATGTTTGCAAGTTGAAGAAGTGCAGCAGGGTCTGATTTTTGCACAAAATGACCTTTTGAGATGGCGAAGTCTAGTGAATTTATTGTCTCTGGTCTGGTCCGGTAAACATTTGCTTGTTGCTCTTTCAATTGTATTGAGCAATATGCACGCAAAACTAAACATACGGTACGTTCTTAAACTGCTACTGTAAACTGTAACTCTAACATCTGGTACTGACAACTTAAATAAGTGTCGGCATGCTGTTTTTTTAATAACTTTTATTATTTATTTGTGAATTTACGAGTTAGTTACTATATTTTGTAGAGAAGAATTAAAATATTTTTTTTTTTTTGCTTGCTACAATTAGAACTTTGTGACACAAGTTCGATGATATTTTATTATTTCGTATTAGGTATTTGTTTATTTTTTTTTAATTTTATCATTTGCAATTTAAGTGAAAACTAAAACTAAAACATTCAGTTGGAAAATTAAATGCGCGAAATATAAATCATTCAACGCGTTTACTTGCTCTAAGCTTGGGATTTAATTGTGTACTAAATTGCCAGATATTTTTTTGAGCTCAAATTATTTCGTTCCAGTGTACAACTTCTCATATTATGCTCTTTTTGTAGTTGTAATGTATACTTATTTAGTCTCTCGTTGAAAGTTCCTTATCAAATTAAAGATAAGAAAATATATTTAATAAAAAAAAAGAAATCTCACGTAATTTTTGCATTATTTGTTTGTCCGTCGTCTATGTTTTATCGTCATTGTTTGGGTTTTTACAGCGAACTCTTATTTTCGCTTTACTTAATTGTCAAATATCAATTCATTTGATACTAAATGATTTAGAGGAGATGATGTCAATATCGTACATTTCGAGCAAACCGAAAATTTCATCTTACGAAAAAAGTCCCATATTTAAAATAACGTATAACTTCCTAAAGGAATATTTTAACTACAAAATAGAAAACGAGTCCTAATCGAATGTCTATTCAAGGCCTTTTTTTTTTTTTTTACATAACCGAAAAGTTTGAAATCAACGATAATTTTTAGGTTTACTATTAATAACAGCAATTAGTTTTGATTTTTTCACTATTTTAAATTTTCGATTAAACTAACGATCGTTATTAGTTTTTTTCTTGAATAAAATTTTATGTTATTTACATTTTTTCCTCCTTTAGAAAGAGAAAAGAATATGTTTGAGTCAAATAAATTTATATTAATGATAAGTTTCTAAAAATATTTATTCACAAGTAACAAATGCTGATATATATTAATTGTAATAGAAGAGCATAGTTTATTGGTTCAAGCATGTTATTTTTTTGAAGGAGTTGAATTGAATTAAATAAATATTTGTTAATTTCATTTTAGTTCACTATACCTTAGTGTATTATATAATTCACAACACATTTAAGTGAAATACTTCATAGATATTTTTTAATTTTTAAACAAATTAAGTATTTAGATAAGCGATTTCAGGGGATGTGTTTTGGGATTCATGAGCAATTTCGTGGGTGAAACAATAGAATAGAAAATAATTTTAATTAAATTTATGAATCACATAATGTACAAATAGTTGCGATCTCTCACCGAGAATAAATGAAATGATGATTCTGTATACACGCCTGGTAAATACTAATGACATCCTACATAATGAGTAACGATATTGCAAAATATCGAAACATTAACATAGGTATCGAACAAAAAAAAAAATGATTTTATTGTACTGCTTTTTTTGGTGGCAAAAATATGCAATGTATGTTACATACAATCAAAGAAGTTTCTTATTTTAAAATGATAAGAATGCCAGATAAACAAACTGCTGGGTAAAGGCTCCGGAAAACTCAAAAAAAAAAGATCTTAATGAGCTTAATGCTGGAGAGAGAGAGACTGATATCAACTTAGGGTCGCTGAGATGCACTCTGCCAGTTGACTTTAGTCGACGTTACTCCAGCATATAAGTCGTAAAGTTTTAATTTTTATGCACATAGTATTATTAGATTATCCAATTATAAACGGATATATTCCAACAACATTCAATTTCATTGTTTAAGTTTATCACTATGTGTCTATGATTGAACATTTCTCAGTGCTCATTACTACTCATATTTTCCCTTGCTATCTTGTTTAAATTGCCTTAAAATTAAGAATTCAAATTGCAGATCTTATGCTTAGATACACAAAATATAAAATTCTTTGCAATAAATCTGAGATGTGGGTGTCAATGATATAATTTCTTAGAAGACAATCATTGCCATAAAAATGTTTCACAGTAATGCGTTTTTAGGTAAAAAAAATACATCATTTTATTTTACTTTAATTTATGTTTACTGTCTCTTGGTAATTTTAATGACAGCGCATTTATTCAAGAAAATTTTTTTCTCTTAATAATATAGATCAGATTTTAGCACGTTTAAATTGCTTACGTCAGGAACTTAACCAATTTTTTAATTATTAATGGGCCTAAAATTAGCTAATAAAAGGCAAACGCCATTGTCAGCGCTTTCAAGGAACATAGTTTCAGGCTGTCGTTTTAAACTGAAGAGTAACGTTTTTTAAATTCAAACATATTTAAAAGTAGCATGTACTAACAAAATTAGAATAAATCTATTTATATTCAGATGGCTACTAAATTATTTATCAGATCAATATTTTTTTCATTAAAAAAGGCTGAACTCAGTGGGTTCAAATTTGCAAAATTTCACAATGTCAACAAATATGCTATAAAATTTTCACAGTTAAATTGATTTGGAACGCAAAATGAGTGAAATAGCTAAATATGGAATATTACTCTGGTAAAATTGAAGACATCTGTTATGAATCATTCTGCTACATCAGCGCTTGTATAAATTAAGTATTTATATTGCACATAATTTAAAATACATATTCAATATTGACGAAAAATTATAAATATTTAAATATTTATCTAATTTTAAGAAATTTTTCAATCAAGTAGGAGTTCAAAATTTTATTCAAGGCTGAAGCTACAAATAGCTGATATTCGAAAGCAAGAGTTAATAAGAGTTAATTAATTAAAGAAAAGATTAAAAACAAAATTTAATTTGAAAATAAGTAACACTGTGCGGAGGTCGGTTAAAACGGGGTTCACAGTGCGTTTTTTAGAAATGACACTATTCCATATTAGGCAACTAATTATTGCATTGTTTAGTAGATATATATCGAACATTTCGAGTTAAACTTGGGTATAAATTTTCAATGTCATTGGATAGCTTTAATCGATGTTCAAAAACGCAATAAATATATTTTATTGTGTTTGATTACTTACCCCTAATTCAGGTTCACTATTAGTAGTTTCTAAAAATACACCAACGTGTCCAGCAAGTCCAGTTTTTTGCTTGCTGCCATCACGTCCAATTGTCGAATAAATATCCTGTAAGCTGCTCCAGGTATCAAACTGTCCAACATCTGGCACTGACAAATTAAAATCATCGTTGCATTTTACCGATGCATTATACCCAAGTGATCGACGCGTACGAGAAAGCGACAGCGCATATTCATCCTCCATGTTGGTTTCGTTTTTCTGAACTGGAGTTGCAGCCGCAGGAGTTGCATAGACTTTTGGACTTAATTTACTTGGGACATGTTGCAATGAAGAGCGCGCACGTACATTAGCGCGACAATCTTGCAGCAGTGTGTATGCATACTCAATATTTGTATAGTTGGCATGCGGCTTAGCATGATTGGCAGGATGCAGAAAATTATGTTCTTCCATAGCAGTGGAATGTAATGATATATCATCCATTGATTTTCGGCTTCCAGCAACATCATGGGAGGGTGTTGCACAGTCATCCATTAGCGAGAGCACATCGTCACAGGAACGCGTGGCAGTTAAACTGGAAGCAGGACTCTTAATGAGATTAAAACTTGCTAACAGATTTGGTGCTGTGTTGCGTTGTTGTTGTTGGAGCGCTGTAGGTGGCGTTTTTGGATCAGGCATAGCGCGCACTGTCAAACGGCTACTGCTGGCTGCCACGGGGTCTATATTGTTAAAAATACCCAAAGGACGTGCAATAATTCGTGCTGGCATAGCTCCAACACCAGCTGCAAGTAGTTGTGCAGCTGGAAAATCGACAACTAAAATTCGATCTGATATATTGTTGCAATCATTATGGAATCCAATGCCAGAATCAGAGTTTGAGGTTGTAGTGGAAACTTCGCTATGATTGCTGGGTTGTGGTGAGTTGGCTTGAGCGCCAACTAGATCGTGCTGACGCTCCACGCCAGCATGACGTGCAGCAGCTGGCGGCAAAATTCGCATCGTATACATGCTACGTATGAGATTCACTACATATTCCGAATTATTGGGAAACTCCAAGCATAACTGTGATATCGGATCTTTCGTGCATTCAATACGAAATTCTTGTGCGCGTTCTACATGCGCTTGATGGTCGCACAACTTCGTATCGATTACAAAAACATGACAGCTGTTAGAAATGCTAATGTTGGTAGCGGTTGGATGTGCTACATCGACGACATCATCATCATCATCATCATCCTCCTCGTCGTCATCGTCCTCATCATCATCGGCTTGTGATGTGTGTATGGCACTGGTTACCAAACCAAAAAATCGATTTTCACTCTCGGATGATGAACTGACATAGTTAAGACGTGCTGCTGTATAGGTAGCCAAAACGCTGCCGTTTGCTGCCTGCAGCCGCAGACAACTAGGTAAAATGGTCATGAGCACTGTGGTCGGTTGACGCTTTTCCTGACGCAGTTTGCGTATGCATGAGCGCACTGTTTGCAATTTTGAGCTGTTTGAAATTTGCCTCGGCATTTCAATGGTACCCAAATAGCCGACAATTGTACGATACTCTAAATCAATATGACACGCGTTGCCAACGCTGTTGGCATTACCACCAGGAGCGGTAGGCATGCGTACCATTGCGCTAACATTTGAGATGTCATTGGAAATATTGGCATTGGCTTTTGGTATGACATCGTAAGAAGTTGAAGTTGTTGCTACTGGTGCCATCAGTGGTATGTCTTCAATAACTGGACGCAATGTTAATGTATCCAATGTTCTAGTATTGGAGTTGGCGTACCCAGCTATTCCATTTTTCATGCTACCGCCAATACCAGCTCCGCGTAGTTTCTGAGGCGAATTGCGTAAACGATTCATTTTCATTTTGTGATGCAGGTAACTCGGCTTTATTCTTGTGTTTGCGGTGCTTGTGGCACCAGCTTGCAACAGCAAAGCATTTTCTTCATCTGAGCTATCGGAAAAGTAATTCTCCGCAATTTGCATTCGTATGCTACCGAATGAATTGCCAATTAACTGCACAACCGTCTCGTGTGGTAGCTTGGAAACATTTAGATTGTTTACGGAAATGAGAAAATCACCAGCGCGTAGTCCTGCCTGATCTGCGGGGGAATTGCCGACAATACAGCTGAGACGGCAGGGCTGTTGACCGGAGATAGTGAAACCAAAGCCATTGTAGCCGCGGCGCACTTCAACAGTGCGAGTCCCATAGTTGGGACGCTTTTTACGACGGCGCTGCTGCTGTTGTTGCGTGTGCGCAGGTGTAGGATGATGGTGATGCATTTTATGAAACTGGAGAAGAGGAATAGTTAAAAATTTATTAAAACATTTTTAGTCTGCAGCGCTATTTTTTTAAAAAAAATATTTAATTTGAGAATAGAAAGACTATTATTAGAAAGTTACAAAATTTTATTCAATATCACGTGATTAAATATTATTGTTTTTTACTACAAATGGTTGGTTGAAAATAATATTGTACAAATGCTACATCATCTTAAAGGGCATGAATTAAGCTTTCTGGAGAGGTTTCCGGAAGAAATAGGTCGGGAAATCAACATAAATAAAATATAAAGCAAGTCCAACCAGTGCCAGTAAAGCAGTAGCTTTATGATAGGCGAATCCAGCATTGAAGAAGTGGATCAATTTAGTAACAAAGTCAGCGTAATTACACCTGACATTGATACCATTAGAGATATTCATGCTAGGATAAACTGAGCAAAAGGTACCATTGCCGTACTTCGCAGTGTCTGGAAGTTTTCATTCAACAAAGCTCAAAATTTTTGAGTGAAACGTGTAGCTGTTCTTTTTTACGGCTGTGGAACTTGGCTTACCAGCAGCGCTCTGTTACAGTATCTACGGATAAACGTTGACAAAACCACCAATATATGTCTATCGGCAAGCACAAGAGTAGAATCATAAGGGTGCTAGAGAACGCGGCCGTCCTAAATCAACGTGGAAACTATCGCTACAACAGAAAATACGTGAATAAGTGGAATGTTGAACAGAATTGAAGGCACTCGCTACAATTCGTGCACGTTGGTAAAGTTCTGTGGCGTCCCTATGCTTTGTGAGATAAAGGAGACAAGAAGAAGAATACGTTACTACCTACAACTTCCTCGCGAATTCGATTAAAAAAAAAAAATCCCTGAAGTAAATCTTCGCCAAAATGAAGGGTGATGTTCAATCACCCAAAAGATCTGGCGATGTAAGACTCCTATGTTGGCGGCTTTTATTGCTCTTCTAACTTACAACAGTAACCCACATAACTTACCCAATGCTTAGGTAACGTTGATTTGCCACGACGATTTTTCAATAAATAGAAAAATTCTACGTTATTAAAAAAGAAAATCGATCGAGTTGTTGTTGTTGCTATTGTATGCGTGAGCGCTGGAATGCGTGCAGACAGCAGCAGCAGCTGGCGGAGCAGCGAAACAAGTAGAAATCCAGTTTCAAAAGCTATGCAGTCTCTTTTTTCTTAATATTTCGATGTTGATTAGTTGGGTAGTCTATCTATCAATGGCTTCTCAATTATGGACAAAAAATGCGAATCTGGTTGCGCAGCATAAAATCTCTGCGCAACTGCATCAATAAATCCATCATATTTGAAACACACACATCGAATAGTTTAATTTTAACACAATTAATTTAAGTAAATAATTAATTAATAGTTGTAGGTATTTAAAAAAACAAGTTTACACATAATGTGGCAGAAGAAAAAAATAAGTAGAATTTTACAATTTATCCAAAAGCCGTGGATATTTCGTGACACATTTCTTTTTTTATTATTTTCAATCACTTTATTAATTATAAAACAATCTAAGCAAGTTTATAAACAATCAAAATATATATTTTTTACAATAAAAATTAATTTTCCATTTTTCACTTTTTGTTTGCGCAGACGCGACAACTGAAATGTCAACGAGAAAATGAAGCTGTCAGTTATATGAACGTATAACATCTGGTATAACAGTTTCGTTTTTGCTAGCGTGCAGTGTTGCCAGAAGCTGAAAAAGTTCAAAATTATTTTAAAACATAGCAGATCGTATGAGTACACTAAAGATGTTTTGTTATTTTAGTCGAAAAACTTTGATAGAGTCGGAAAAATGTCGAGAGAGTTTGAAAAAGTTCAAGAAGTCAATAAGAATTAATAATGTCGATACAAGTTGAATATGGTTGAAGGAAGTCGAATAACTTGAAAAAAGCTGAATAAGGTTAGAAAGGCAAAATATGTTGAAAGTGATGGAAATGGTCAAAAAATGTAGAAAAAGGCTTATAAACTAGAAAAAAAGTTCATTAAGACGAAATAAGTTATATATGGTTGAACAGAATGCAAGAAATTGAACAAGGTGGAGAATTCGAAAGATGCCAAAAAAAGTTCAGCAAGGTTGAGTAAGTCGAAAAAGCCGAAATGGATATTCTTAAATATGGTCAACTATGTCAAAACAAGTTGAGAAGTCGAACAAAACTCGGAAAAACCTGAAAACGTTGAAAAAGTCAAGTAAAATTGAAAAAAGTTGAAATAATTTAAAAAAACGTTGAAAAGGTCAAGTAAAATTGAAAAAAGTTGAAATAATTTAAAAAAAACGTTGAAAAGTTTGCAGATTGAAATTATGTTGAAAGAGGTTAAAAAATGTTTGAAAAGTCATAAAGT
This sequence comes from Meiosimyza decipiens, assembly GCA_963680825.1. Taxonomy (NCBI): domain Eukaryota; kingdom Metazoa; phylum Arthropoda; class Insecta; order Diptera; family Lauxaniidae; genus Meiosimyza; species Meiosimyza decipiens. The sequence continues at coordinate 7,359,251 of OY804259.1, read as the reverse complement.
TCAACTTACTTTTAATTTTAGTTTCAATTTTCAGCAACGGTGGGGGGTGCAATACCGAAATGTAGTTCACTGAGTTTAAGTTCAACTCGCAATGGAAAACTCCGTTCTATGGTCGAAAAGTGTTCAACTGAACTGGGCTTCAGTTGTGACGCACTTAGCTTACACAAAATTCGACATTTCAAAGACTTACCAGTCCGCAAAAAAATCAGTTTCTCCCTCAAAATTTCACTCAAAAACTGTGTGTGGTTTGACGTAGGAGATTCTCCCAGCAAATTAATTTGCTTGATTGATTTTAAGTTTAATTTGTGTTTTTTTAGAGACATTTATTTTGAAGGTTTAAAATATTCGTTTTTACTTTGGAAAAGCTCGTGAAAATCGATGAATTATTATTAATTGTTTATTTATTTATTATTAGTTCACGTTATCGTGCGTTCACTGTATTAGAAAATAAATTTAAATTAAAAATGCAATTAGTTACATAAAGCGGTGGTTTTTATTTACCTTCATTTAATTATTCATAATTGTATAAGTTGTATTTTTAAATTTATTGTTTATTTTATTAATAATATGCTGCAATTTTATATACTATAATATTTTCAATGTATACTTTTAAATATATATGTAAATATTATTTATTTATGGTAAAACATATTAAGCAACATAATAACATACTCGTATTATAAATTATGCTTAATTTGAGTTTTTGCTTAATTACATTACATTATTGATAATTTGATATATTATATATTATATTATGTTTGCAGTTAAAAATACGTTTATTTTTGTTGTATTTCTTTTTTCAAAGTTAGCATGATATTTTTATTTCTTTTTATTTAGTACTAAATATTTAATTGCTTAAATCATATGTATTAATATATCTAAGCCAGGGTGTTTCTCTTCTTAGAAATTTTTGTTTTTCTGAAACTGCTTACTTAATTTTAAGTTAAAATATGAGTATATATGGGGCATCAGAAGTCCGAACAAAAAGAGTTGCTCCCGACATTGTATATTTTTTTATGAATTGTATTTGACTAGTGTATGATTTACCACACATAGTTTCAGCATAACTTGAATCATTTTAATGTTATATTTTTTTCAAAATATGTGAAAAAGAATTAATTTTTAATATATTTCTAATTTTTGCTAAAGTCACCTCTACAAAATATATTGTTAGATCATTAAATGCTAGAAAAAAATTGTTATCTTCTACAAGATTAATGATGTTTGAGTTCAACTTTCAAATTTGCCAAAACATGAATTTCGATATGTCCTTAGAAATCTGCACAGAATAAAAAAATCCACAAAATCTCAGTATCTCTTATTTTAAATTTCTGAATTTGTGATATTTCTCTTATAATTTTTTAAAAAATCAAATTATAAATAGTAAAAAAAAATTGTTAGTACTAAAAATATAGGTTTTGGTCAATTTTTAAGTTTATCTCAAAATAAAGAAATTTTTTTCAACAAAACTACTAATTTCTAACATTTAACATATCAGCAAATTTTTTCATAGAGTTGATATTTGCTGAGTTAAAAAATATTTTAAAAATTGAATCTTTTATTTTTTATAAATTTTGAAAAATCATAGTTCGAGTTATGATTAATGGTAAACAATATAATAAATCGGAAACTTCAGAGTTCAGTTCAGAGCTACATACACTAAAATAATACTATGTGAACTTAAAGCAGAAAAGAAATTGTTAGTAAACTTTAACTTTGTTATATCTGCATTACACTAAATAATTACAAATTATTTTATAGCAAAAAGTTGCATATTATTCACATTTCTTTAAAGTTTATTAGTTTTTATCAAAAAAAATCGATTAATTGAATATTATTGTTTAAAAGAAAATTTAATTTATTATTTTACAAAAAGGAACATTATTATTGTTTTGTTTTTTATTTTTAAGAAGTGATAATGGTTTCATTAGCAAAGTCAGAGGGCGGCTAATCACCAAAAAAGAGGTAGCAACTTCACCAAAACCTTGGGGGGAGGCAAGAATTATAATTCCACCACTTTAAGATGATTTTATTGAATTGATGTATTGAGTAATAACTAGTATCAGATCCTTGGGGGGGGGGGGGAAATGCCCTACCGAATTGACGCCACTGGTAGCAACGCAGCAGGATGATAGAAAAAGTGAAGAAGCTGAGTGAATTGTATATTCTATCCGATATATTTCATACATATAGAAGACGTCCAATATAGCTTATAACAATATAACGAATTTCCATTTTAACGAACAGTTTTTCAAATTGGAATTTTTCCAATGATGCCTCTAAATTACGAACACTAAAAATGTTCACTATTCCAAATAACGAACGCTGTTTAGTTCAACAATAACTGTTGAACTAGAATACCTTTTTCATACCAGTAAAGCTGATCGCAAGAAAATTTAGCATTCCGAAGTCTAACTTAACTTTTATGTCAAGATATGTATGTGTGTATATGAGTAAATAAAAGCCATTCGCTTCAGTAAAAAACTCTTCGATATAACGAATTTTACGATATAACGACTGACCTGTGCATTAATTAGTACGTTATATTGGACGTCTACTGTATATTGTAAAATTACTGGCCATGGCAGAAAACTTAGCCCCTAATGCAGCTTCCTATAGTCGCGACCGAATGAAATTAAATTGTAAATTTAAACAAAAAGGTAATTGGATGAGATTTGAAACAAATCGAATAGCATCATTAAAAAGTCTTTAAAAATGTAAATTTCAAAAACTTGATAAGGAGATTATCAAAAACAAAGAAAAATTCGAAATATATTCATCAAAAAAATCGAAAAATAGTCAAAAAGTATTGAAGTAATTTTATATCGATGTATCTCAAAAAGTATTGGATATTAATAATAAACATCAAAAAGAATGATGCATTGATGTGTCGAGAAATATGGCGTTGTAGCGAAAAATATATAAAAAATTGAAATGTAATAGCCGTATGTGTTATTGCAATACATTGAAAGAGTATCGAGTATAATCGAAATACATCAAATAAGTCAATAAGAGTATCGAGTAGAATAGAAAAAGTCGACAATTATTGATAAATAGCATCGAAAATCAACAAATAGTAGAGAAAATTTATTGGTATTGCAAATATCAAAAAGGTCAATATAAATCAAAATCTTTGAAAACCTTAATATGTATGTCAAATAACTACACTGAGAAAAAATACACCAAAATTTGGTAGTAATTAACAAATGGTATATTTGATATAGGCGAATTAAATATTTGATATATATTAAAATGTCACATATAACATATACATATTAAAGGTCATATATTTGGTAATAATTACCAATTCATATTTTGGTTGAAATAAATATTTTGGTTGCATGAATCATTCGATTATTAATAATCACTGAATCATTTGTTTGACAAAAAAAATTCTTTCTTTTTGCAAACGTATGCATTAAATAATATCGATTTGTGCCAAATATACTTAAGTAGTTTTTTACTTGAATATGATGTGAATTGCAAAGTTTTCATGTTAATGAATGAAATCAAATAAAAATAAGATTAACAAATCCAAAATTCAACCAAACAAATTTGTTCAATCGACTCAAACTAATAGAACGTTTGACCCAATAAGCAACAATTTAAATTCCAACTAAGGACATGGTAATAACTACCAAAATTTCTTGATAGTTAGCAAATATTTTTTAAATCTATCAACCAAATTTAAAGGAACCATACTCTTTTCTCAGTGTAGGTACCAAATCTGTAAAAAGCGCGTTTCGAATAAAATTTGACTTTCAAAAAACTTATGCTATTCGTAACAATAGCTACTACAGCTGTTAGTCTTCTTAGCTATTAACCTTAAAGCTTTAAGTCTAGTAAATAGATTAATAAAAAATAAATGTTGCTTGTAATATCTTGTGAGTACCTACTCAAAAGTTTCAAAAAAGAATATAAAATTTCAACATATAGTTTTCTTATTCAGAAAAAAGTGATGCTTTTTTTAATTTATATACTTGTAAGTATGTACTCGTGTATTGTATGTATGTGCGTTGGGTTAGCATGAAGTGGGCTTTTAAATTCTTTTTAATTACTTACAATATATTCGTACAAATTTTGCATTTTATTTAAAGTGAAATTGCTTTAGTTTGTTTTTTTTCGAGAGTAATAAAAATGTAATCTAAGTGTAAAATATTGTTTAAGTTTTTCAGATATGTTTAAGTGTAATATTTGAGCATAGAAAGATATTTTTCAGTAAAGGGTATTCGTATAAAAAAACAAAATGGTTCAGAAAATAACTTTGTAAATACCATACAGCTACGCTTTAATTTTTTTGTTTAAGTTAATATTTTACTATACATTTTAAAATAAAATGAGACTTACTATCTTAAGTCTCTTAATGGCAACTTTAATTTATATGTTTTGCATATTCTGTTAAGTGGACATTTACATCTAAATAAATTGTTAGTTTAAATATTTTTTATACACCGTATAAAGCAGATTTTTTAAGTTTGTGGTTTTAGTAGTTTTTGAGATTAATTGAAAATTTCTTTTTTATAAAAAATTTTGACTGCGTTTAGTTTTTTTTTTGGTTTTGTCAAAAGTCTAGTACAATGCCAGAAGCTTGAAGTTGTATGTTAGTTTTTTTCTATAGTTCATAAAAGCACTAAGCAAAGCTACACATATCAATGTAAATGTTAAAAATACCACGATTTTATCTAACTAATTTAATATAGCAATAGATTTTTATTTTTAAAATATTTCATTTATGATAATGATTTTTTAAATATACATACACATATGTTTTGTAATTTATTAAAAACCTTTTGTTTTATTGAATTAAATTCGGTTGGATAGCTGATTGTGTGTGGATTATAGTTTTAAAGTTTTCTTTTTTTTATTAATAATTTAAATAAAAATACAACTTTTGCACAAAAGTCGAAATATTAGAAATGCGTTTTTTTCTTTGTGTTGCATACTTTGAGGCATGCAAGAAATAATATGAAATTTTATCATGTATCATGTTTGAAGTTGGAAAATTTAAAATTTTTTTACCATTATAAAAAAATCAAATTAAGCCTTTGGTCGTATCGTATTGGAATCGATTTTTGTGATAACATATCGTAATCAATTTTCGTGATAACAATTAAAATATATTTTATTATGTAATAACTTAAGTAAAAAACTATTTTTTTTTGTGTAAAACTCTTTTCTTATAAAAACTCAATTGTAATTTAATTGCTGAACGTTTTATGTAAATTTACGCTTACTTTTTGAAGCAAACATATCTAAACACAATTATTATTTCAAACTAATTATGGCGTAACTAGTGACTCTTCAAGGTAGCTGGCTTAACCCAATCTTAAAATAGGATTACAAACTATTTCATAAATTAGAAATCAAACAAAATATGTGCAATCAAGATATAAACCGAGCGATTTACTGAAAACCTACAAATCAATCAGCCTTACATCATTTCTACTCAAAACTGTGGAAAGATTTGACGATGCGCAAATTACTTAAGGTATCGCCAGTATGCCTACATTCAAAGTATGTCGACTGAAGTTGCACTTCAACATTTGTGTTAATTTTTTTAAACAAAATTGCACTTAATGTCTTTTTAGATGTAGAAGGTGCTTGGTGCTTAAAAACGCTTTTTACTTGATTTAAAGCTTCAAGCTAAATAGCTAAGAAGGCTAATAGCTGTAGTAGCTAAATTTCTTTACTAAAAAGAGTTACTTTTCATAACACTAATTTTAACTCTCTAACCAAGAATAGATATATCGATATTCCCACTTAAGGTATCGATATACCTACTTAAGGTATCGATATTCCCACTTAAGGTATCGATATTCCCACTTAAGGTATCGATTTTCCCACTATTATTTGCACAAGTGTCTTCTTCATGTGTAGAGATCATGCATTCATTACAAGCTCTAAGAGCTATCCACGGATAGTGTACTATCACCGTTGCTGTGCGCTTTGGCCATTGAGAATCTACTTGCAAAATGCAATGGAAAAAGTCTTTTGCGTTGATCGCAACTGAGCTCTCTCAAGTAGTTGGTGTTGGTATCGAAGCAAAAGGGTACCTTATCCATCTAAAAAAAAAATATAGTAGTGTACATTAATATGAAAAACACCTGAACATACGTTCGCTATTATGGCTAGCGTCAAACATCTGGGTATTATATTGTATAACTTCGAATTTTGAGCTTTCAATGGTTTCAGAATCTGCAATATATACCATATATATGTATATATTTTGGAAAACCTAAAGCCTCTATTATTTTTCTAAATGCATAGATTAATGATCTGTCTCAGCTTATAAAGAAATCAGTGAGCAAAACCGCCATTAAAATGCGACACTCACAAGAGCACAACACGGAAAACATATAGACAACCTCAGAGTTCTGAGAGAATTTATGGCACAGATTAACATTCGCATTTGTTCTAGTTACTTAGATAGATAAAAAATATTCCATCTACGAACTATCAGCTCTCGAACTGGTAACGAGTTTGTCTGACGAGCTAAGCCTACCCTAGATACGCCAATGAATAGGAATTTGTTTGAGTATGAGTATCATACATATACATTTATTTAATTAATTTATTCAATTAAATCATTAATATTATACGTTCATTAAATGTATTTACTCGGTATTAAGTTAATGACTTTATTTATCCTATGATTTTTATATAATTTATTTTATTTATGTGTATGTTTTGTGCTAACTTTTTTTCATTTCTAGTACAATCACATTTTGTTGTTTATATATATACGAGTTTCTCGATTGATAGGTAGGATATCGGAAAATGTTTATTATAAAGTGGATAAATATTTCTATATAACATACAAAGTTAGAGGAAGTTATTATGTTTTAAGCTGCTAAGTATAAGCGGGTAGCATGAGGAGAAAGCGTATTGTTGAAGTTTTAGATTTGTGGTGGTGGATTTAAGAAAAATGTATGTAAATATTTAATGAAAATTGAAAAAAGTTTGTGTAAAAAAATATTAACTTTCTGTTGATCCACAAAAAATGATCGATTATACGAAATGTTAAGAAAAATTTGTTTTCTAAAAAATTCAAAATTCAAAAACTATTAAGTATTAAGATCATCGAAAAAGTCTATATATCTCAAAAAATATCGAATTGCAAGAAAGATTTGTGAAGTATCGGAATTGCGTAGTATCGAAAAAGTCGATATAAGCTACAAATTATAATTATTGAAAACATGAGTCGAAAAATATGCCATATGGTATCCGAAAGTGTTAAATATTTCGAAAAGTTTTGAATAATATTGAAGAAGTCATATATTATAAAAAAACATCGATTAAAGTTGCAAAATATCAAACTGTTTCGAAAAATATCGAAAATTCGCTGAAACCCAAAAGTATCGGGTACACCGAGAAATCAGCTTATTTGACCGATATCAACGGTTGAATTGCACTAACCCATAATATCGAATGTATTGCTGGCAAGCCTGTGGTGCAATACCTAGCTATGATGAATCAAAAAAGAGCAGTTTTGCTCAATAATAACGCTCCAGCTAAATGAGTTTCCGTTAGATCGTTTCGTAGATAGAGTTTCTCAAAGTTTTTTTAGTTTCCTGACTACGATTTTAAAAATGAGACCAGTTTTTACATCAAATGGATATATCTTTTTGGACCAACAAAAACTTACGCATGATATAGAGTAAGTCAGTGAAAATTAGCACATTTCTAACTTAAAGTAATAGTGAAATATTTACATAAAAGTCAAAATTAATGGGTTGAGTTTTGAGAATTTGACTTAAGAGTTAGAGTTCCCAATACTCAAGATATGCCGTAGGTAATTATTACTAAGGAAAATCGTTTTCAGACTAAATCCAGCTTATTTATAAAAGTTGGTACTAATGGTACTGCGAACGGCCTTACTATACAATATACTAGATAGAAAACTTAATGAGACTAGTTAGTGTTTCCTTTTATGTTACAAAATAATTATATACTAAAAAGCATTTAAGATCGAAACATTACATCCACATGTAATGCCAAAATTATACTGGGAAAGCTATATATGTAGTATGTGGTAAAAAATTTAACTAAAATTTTGTAGCAACCTTCAGTTCATGTGATTCGCCGTCGCGTATAAGCCGCAATCCTGATCTGAGGACATCGAATAATTTGCTGAATCTCTATCCTCTGGTATTGTAGTACTTGCTAAGCCATGATGTTGCAGTGGATCATGTAGCAATTTCGAAAATGTATGATGACCGGCACCAAGCCCCAGATGACCATAGGGTGATTCTTGCGCAGACATTGTAACGTGCGGTAAACGTCGTAGGAAGTGTGGATTTGAATAACGTACACCATTTGGCAGTGTGGTGTGCATACCATAGGGTAGCTGTTGCTGCTGCAGTTGTTGTTGTTGCTGCTGCAGTTGTTGCTGCTGCTGCAGTTGTTGTTGCTGCTGTTGTTGTTGTTGCTGCAGCTGTTGTTGGTACTTTGCTGCATTAGCACCCGCCATAGCAACCACCGAATTGGCATACATTTGTGGCTTAAAATGCGAATAATGTGATGCATGCATCGATGCTGCCGATGATGTTGAATAACCACCTCCAACGTTTCCAACCTGTTGACTGTGACAGCCGACCGGTAGTGGCATGGTGCTACAATGTGAATAATCAAATTTCTGTTCAGGAACTGTGCGTTGTAATGGAAGCGTAGAGCTATTTGATGCGAAGCGACTGTTGTTGTTTGAATTTGCGGCATCAGTGATAAAACTGGACATTTTCATGTTAGTGGAACGTCCATATGGTTCCTCTTGTATGACCGGTTGTGATGGTTTCGGTGGTGGTTTGCATACAGCACGCGGGCGTATAACAACCTCAATGTCACGTTCTTCACCCGAATGTACGCCGCTCGATGATTCGGATGGTGCACGTTCCGGTGGTGATGTGGTGCTTTCAGTGGTGGAAGTGGTATCACTGCGTGGTGTCAATGCTTCATTGGGTACGCCAGAGTCAGCGCGACGTAAGCAGCGTGGTGTTGAACTGGATGCGATCTGGATGTGTGCGCGTGAAAAATGAAAAAAAAAGTAGTTATGAAAATACTGCTTGTCGATATTGAGAGTTGAAATGAAATGCTCAAGAACCTGATCAAAAATAAGAGAAATATCTTAGCTCTCTTTTCGTCGAATAAAAATAATTGAAATATGTGGCCCCTTTTCTCTTAAAACTTCCTTCCAGATCAGTGGCGTCAATTCAGTCGGGCTGGGGAGGGCATGGATACTAGATATTATTCAATACATTAATTCAATAAACCCGTCTAATAGTGGTGGAATTATAATCCTCCCCCCCCCAAGATTTGATGAAGTGACGCCACTGCTCCAGTTGTATATAACAATGAGAAAATTTAATGGAATTATTTGAATATTTAATGAGAACTTTATCAACAGTAATACATTATACTCATTAAAGGAACACTAAAACATTGCCTATACAAAACGAACACGAAACAGTCTACAAAAACAGGTATGCAGAAGATATGCAACACCATACCAATCCAAAAGCGATGTGCAAGAAACGACACGAGTTACGTTTTAATAATTGAAATCAAATCGAGATTTATATCCGGCAGCATGAGAGCAGAACACTAGTCAACGCTATGAGCAGCATTTCCATACTCTTGGATGGATTTATGTTCGTCCTCAAAAAAACATAAATCTTCTTTTGCGAGCAACGAACGCATGCAAATCAAGACACATGTACTCAGACAGAACCTCCTTCCATTTATCCAATCCATTTCAACGTCGCAGTAGCACTCACGCCCACACAACTTGTAATAAATTTGTGTCCTCTCTGCAGAGTCATTGACAAATATCGTAGTAATACGAAGGTATGGAGACATACATTTTTACACCGAAAAAAAAAACTCGTTACGTCTGTTTTGAAATAACCAAAAATGTTAAGTATTGAAGGTTTGAAGTTCGGTTTTTACGGAATAATACGCTTTGTCAAAATGTTTCGTTCACTTTCAATCAGTAACGTACGTTTATTTTCGTTATAAACATTGTCATATTTCCATATCAAATTCAATGTCAAATCAGGATTGCCAAGTGAACGTGATTGACGTGGACAAGTCCGAAATTTCATGTCAAGTCAGCAGCCTGGTAAGAATTGAAAAGTTTCTGAAATAGACGTGAATCGAACAATTTTCGTGACATGGGCTGTTGAATGAGAAAAAAAAGGTTTCCCCACAAGAAAAATTTTTACCATATAAAAAATAAATTTTTTAATATTGCTGACCAAGAAAACAAGTCATCAACTTTTCCCAAAAGAAAAATGCAATTTTAACAAATGTGGTAAATACATTTTTTTTTTTCAAAAGGGATAAGCGTCTCTTTGACTTGGCAACCCTGCATCAAGTCTTTAGAAAAAACTGTTGGTACTGTTTACTACTTCTCATAAAATTTCTATATTGAATACCACAAGTTTGTCAGCATTTTATCCATATATATGGTGCCCCGCCCACTTGCGCAAAACATCCTAGTTTCGTATACTCTTTACGATCGAAAAGCTATATATTATTTTATATAATTTACCTTAAATCTCTAATCAATACTAAAATTTTTGTTTTCAGTGTACTTACATGTGCTTCGTTAGTGTGTACTGTGACCGTTACCGGTGCCAGTGGACTGACTAGATGCTCAGGCGATGAAGAAAGTTGCATTATTTCCGGCATTGCTTGTGGCGCTTTACCGATTGGTTGCATTGGTGGTAATGGTCGTGGAGGTGGTGCATTTGACATTGTATCACTGGCATGTTGTGGTAATGGCGGTGGTGGTGGTGGTGGTGTTGGTTCCAAATCTCTTGTAGATGCATATGTTACGCTGTCATCTCGAACGCATGCTAATAGCTTCCCCTCTTCGGATGTGGTGTCACTACCATCAATAATGCTGCAATTGGCATAGTCACTGCTCAAACCGATACCAAAAGCGACGTTAGATGGCGCTGTTGTCAACAATGCTGGTGGTGGCGGAAGTTCATCGTATTCACTTAGATGTAAAATTTTCACACAATTTCCAATGATGACGCTATTGCCAGAGGGTGTTGTACCATCACCATTGCTAGTGCCGCCAATGCTGCTACTACCAGCTATGCTAGCTCCGCCAACACCACAACCACCACCACTAAGCGCACCGCCAATGCCAATGACTGTTGTTGTTGTTGTTGTTATGGCGCTTCTTAATGTTGCATAGTCTCCGTCATCAATTTCCCCCGCAGCACTGGTAAAACATACCGAGGTTCCACGGGGCGAATCGCTGTTGTTGGTTGTTAGTATTTTTTATTTATTTTTGTTTTTGTTTTGGTGTTTTTTTTTTTTTTTATTTCAGCGTTGACACACCAGTTGTTGGTAATGCAATAGAGAGTAGAAAAAAATAATGTTGGAGAAGAAAAATTGATTAACTTGTATAAATGATGATGTTTGAAAGTAGGAGAGGGGTGGGGGGGTATCTTTCGTTTATGTTGGTGATGTCAATAAACAGTGCTTTTGATGTGATGCATTTAATGATTAACAAAACTGACCGATTGCAAACATGGAGCCAACTAACTTTGCTGCAGAAAATATTTTCTAATATTTTTTTTTTGATAAATTCTGAATAAACTTCGATTTTTGAAAAAAAAAATAGTCTTTGTTCGCATTTAATATTTTGCAATAAGAACCCCGTGGCCCCATATAGAATTTCATAGAAAGTGCCATGATCACATTTTTTTCTGGAACTTAGTTCAATCACTAAACCTTTCTAAAATGCGTTTTAATAGGTCCCTCAGCATAGTGTTTCAAAGTTTTCGCTCATTTAATATGAACCACGCCCACTTATTCCATTTCTCTAATTTTTTTTTTAATGCAGTCTTCAAATATTTTTTTTTATGTTATTTGCTGAAATTTACTTTAAAAACTTTGTCAGTATAATATTTAAAATTTGCCCAGTGGCGTCAATTTAGTAGGGTTGGGGAGGTCATTGGTCCCCCCTAAGGATCTGATACTAGTTATTTTTCAATACATTGATTCAATAAACCCATCTAATAGTGATGGAATTATAATTCTCGCCACCCCCCTAAGATTTGGTGAAGTGACGCCACTGAATTTGCCACGCCTACTTTTTTGCGGAGTACTTCGTTTTATGACATCACCTTATTTAAAAAAAATTGTGTATTTGTTCCCAAAAAGCTACTGCTACATGTTCTATTAAATTTTTTAGGCTAAAAAGATGATGCCACTCCCACTTTTTAGCTGACTCTTAGTTGCATTACAGAAACTTCCTAAAATGCGCCCTGCATATTTCACCAACTATGTTTTCGCCATTTTATTTTGAAATTTTTCGAAACCAAGTTTCCTCAATATAGCGTTTCAAAGTTTTCTCTCATATGGCAGGAGTCACACCCACTCTTTGCTTAGTATTTCGCTCTAATACTTCATCTTTCCATAATGTTACGTCTTAAAGGTTACACTTGATAAAAAGTTGTCGCGTTCACTTGTCTAAATAAGCTAATTTATTTCTATAATAAGTCTGCTTAAGTTATTTGATTGCATAGGAGCTGCCACGCCCATAAATTTAAACCACCCTTGTTTAAGCTACTCTCACTTAACAATGTCATGCCGAGTTTGGCTCGATTTTTTTATTTAGTAGGCCTGCCAGCAAAGTGTTTGCAGGTTTTTGAAATAGGAACTATTTTTACACTGGTCAACATAAAAGAGCGACATAAAGTCAAAGGATTCTCTATCAACTCTTGTTTTTGCGATATTTTAGGTTGAAAATATCGAAAGAATCGCTTTTTCGTCAGCTTCTCATTCCTTTAATTCGATTAAATAAATTTCTTCCGAATATTTTTGACCACATAATCGCACATTATTAGATTTTCAATTTAAAACTCAATATGACTTATTTGCCGGAAATAGTATGTAACTTTAAAAATATGTCTTTCTATAATATAAAATAGTTTTCGGTAACAGAAAATTTGCGTTCATTGAAGGAAGAATAAACCAAAACAAGAAAAACAAAGCAAATTTAAAGAGAAAATAAAAATTCCATTGCATGGCTTATGTCAAGAATTAACAAAACAAATATTTCTGTCAAAAGGCAGCGAAGTGTGCGAAAGATGCGGATCCCCCTAATAATACTTCAGATAAATTTAATATACACACATACATATATACAATTTAAAATGATTTTAAACGAAAAAGTTCGATCGTAATCGTAATATAGATTAATAAAAATCGATTTTCCTAAAATAAATGTATAAACTTTTCTAAACACCCTAAAAAAGAACCCGCGAAGCCTGTTACATGTTCTTTGTTGACCAGCGTTATATCAATACGGATGATTGAATTGTTTACAGTTAAAAGTGTTAATCATTAAATGCCTCAATCAAAAAAAAAAAAAAACACTGTACTACAAAATAAAACTAAAAAATAAATTATGACAAAAAATATAAAATATTAGTTAGTGAGTAGTAACAATTTTTTATTGTTGTTGTTGTTAGTAAATCAGTCAATTACAATAATTGTGTTAAATAAAATTTAATCATAAAAAAACAGGCGACAAGCGGAACAAAATAGTTTTTTACGACTTTGTTTTTGCAGTTACAAGATCTATTTAGATGATTAACATACCTATTCTAATAAAAGTTACAATTTTCAATAATCGAATTTTTATAAAAAAAAACTTTAATAATCACATTGGAAAACTGGTGCACATTTTAAAATCAAGTATAAAATTGCAAAAGTAATGAATTTTTTTTTCAAAATTACGAGAAATGTCTAGAAGATGAAGTTTTTGGAATATGCTGAAGCGTGTCACTTTTAATTGAGTTTCAACGCTACATTACAAAAATTACTTAAAATAATGAAATAGTTCTATGTGTTGGCTTTTATAAATACATACATATGACCCACACTTTTTGCATGAAAAAGATCTTATGGAAAAAATTGCTCGAAAACAAAACAGATTGAAAAACTTAAATTTTTATGGTAGATTTTGTTCAAAATTTTATGTAAGTGAATTAGCGTAAAATTTGGGTACTTCTTATGTTTACATTTTTGTATTATTTTCCTTAGGAATATCCTTCAGTAATCTAAAATTTTAAATATATTTTAGAGTTTTAGAAAAATCATCAAAAAGATGAAAATGGCTCAATGAAATTACGTTCAAATTAAAATAGCAAAAAAAAAAAAATTAAAATTGTTTGGCCATTTTCTCTCAGAAAAAATCGTTCATCCACAAATTTGCAGTTTTTGGTGGACATTCTCAAGTAATCGCTTCATGATGCCCAGTGGCGTCACTTCAACAAAGCTTTGGGGAAAGAGGGGCGAGAATTATAATTACATCATTATTAGATGGTTTTATTGAATTGATGTATTGAATAAGAACTAGTATGAGATCCTTGGGGGGAGGGGGTAATGCCCTTTCCAGCCCTACCGAATTGTCGCCACTAATGATGCCTAAGTAATATTCCTTATTTAGCGCTTGTTTTTCTGAACAAAAAAAATCAGAGTGCACCACATGCTGTTGCGATCAAAGAAAACTCGGATTTCAAAATTTTTAACACAATTCAATTTTTCCGACTTTTTCAAAACTTTTGGAAACCACGATTTTTTTTTTTCATATTTTCACATTTGCCAAACATTTTATGACGATTTTCGAAAACATTATAAGCTAGAGAAATTAATATTTTGCAATATAAAACGTGACACTCTCGATTCGAACTATGCTTGTTACTATTTGGATAAGTTGCATGAAGCAATTTGTACTTAAGAAACTATGAATTTTTTTGCAATTTTCCCATGTTCTAAAATATGAGATATGCTATCTATATATACACCAAGATTTATACAAATCCTTTTAGCGTTAAGGCGTGATTGAGCATGGAACAACATCCATACTCTCACATTTATAGTACAAATCTTATTCAAGTTAGTATAGTAGGAAGTCAGAAAAGGTGTTGTAGTACTAATTATTTATTTGATCCAAGCAAATCTCTCCAAACCACTCAAACAAATATGATTTTTGCTCACATAAGAAATACTTTAACAGCCAACGCATGACATAGTAATAGCTAACAAAATATGTTTATTGTTAACAAATATTTTTAAAAATCCTTTAATCAAATATATTTATTTGTAGGAAATATACACCATTGCCAGTGCATTTAAACCACTTTTAAAAAAACATATTTCCCAACATATACCAACAATTTTTGATACCAAAAAAAGTAACCTCATAGACATTTCTCTGAAAAAAAAACAAAATTTACACAAAACTCAATGTTAGAATTTTTTAAAAACTAAGAAAACACAGTAACACTTAAAGAGTTAATAATATAATGTGGTTGAATTTTTGTGATATTAGTGACGAGAATTGTAAGTGACAAAAGTAAAACGTGCAAATTAAAATAAAGAAAAATCATAAACACATAATAATTATTACACATACGGAACGTGACAAAAGGAAAATTAAAATGAAATTTTCTTTAAACAAATTTTCAACAAAATTTTTAGTACAAACTCTACGAGAACATCTGTGAATTTTCAGGTCATCTTTATGAGATGAGGCATTTGTTTTTTATAAACTCTTATGTTTTCTTTTCTTTTGAATGAATGTCTTTCTAATTTTCTGTTTCTTTTTTTTCGTTGTTTTTTTTTTCATTACGAATATAAAACGATTTTTTACCGCTTGCCATTGTTTTGTTCATGGTCACCAATTAGAAGGACATCATCAGACGTACTCGTAACTTCATTGAATGTGACTTTTAATTTTGGCGAACTCGGTGTCAATTTCGGCCAATAGATGTCCTCGACAGCATCAGTGCTGGATGCATTGCTTATGACGCCCTTTTGCTGCAGCTGCAACTCATGTTGACGCTGTTGATCCAATATACTGCTGCCACCTCCGCTACTTGGCATGCTACCGCGATTTGGCATCAAAAGTGGTTGAGTTGAGGCTTTGCCAATGCCGTATGTGTCGACAGGTGGCAATTTAAATGTCCAACGACGTTTGGCGGTCAAACCCAGCCAAATGACAATCCATAGCAGTATGTGCACAACGCTGATGAGAGCTGGTAAAAAAGAACGCAAAAAAAGGGAGTAGGGTAGGGAAGTGTTATGAAGAGTTTTGGCCATGCTCGTATATTCAAATGTTTTGTAATTAAAAGGTTTTCATCAAATGTACACAACGAAAACACGTTGCTCAACTCTTTGAGCTGTAATTATGGGTCGACTGACTAACTAATGGATGTTGACCGTATGCCACGTGCATATTTTGGAGCCATATAGCGTTGTAATTAAGTAAACTTTGTGGGTTGGGTAAAAAATATTAACGTATTTTTTGTCAAATTTGTTGTAATTACTGGAATTAGGGAACCTTAGGTATAAGAATGCTGAATAATTAAAGCACGAATGACATACTTTCCATTAAACTAAAAACCAGAAGGTTTAACTCTAGGGAAAATCCATGAAAAGTGCTTTCTTTACCCAGACTAACAGTACCAAAATGCGCTTCTTTTTTTGGATATTACAGACTGGATGACTTTGATGTAGAAAGTACATTTAATAATGCGTCTTGTGGTTTCATGCGATGAAATTATTGTCCGACTGTATTGTTACTTTACTGCGGACTCTTGCGATTAGCACGATTTTAGCGGATTTTGTTTTCATAGCTTAACGCATAAGGATACGCTGATGATGTTGCTGCGCAAGTAAATGTCAAGAGCATAATAAAGAGTTTCGGACTGTTTTCCGACAAAAGTGTTCATTGCATAAATGGATAAAAAGTTCTCAAATTAAGAACTTTCTTTTTTGAATGAAACCCGAATTTTTTAATAAGTAAACGGCCAATAACACCCATTTTACTTTCATTCATTACAATTATCTTACCTGAGAAAAATGTAGTACAATGTAAATTACTCCGATAGGTTGCACTCAAGTCATTTAGCAGCGGTGCCTTAACAACTGCCAATGCTAGGACGTAACACAGCGAAGCACAGTGCACGAAATAAATCCACGTTTCACTTGATTTCATGGTGATTAACGAACGATCACGCATTTTAGCCGCTAATCGTCCATGTCCATACAAATACATAATCATCGAGGATGATATCAATAATATGGTCGAGAGCAAAAATAGCGCCAAAGTCACGACACCATTTAAAATGAGACCGGTGTTTTGCACCGGCATCGCTTCGCTGTACACTTGCAGCTTATAGAGGGATGATACGCCGACATAACTAAAAATGATATCCAATGCAGAGGCAATCATTTGTATGCTGAAGACAGTGGCAAACGATTTGGTTGTCGACCAAAAGACAGCCGGATAGCGACAACACCACACCAAGAGAGCGAACATTAGATTAATAAACTCAGCGCTGGGCGGATGTGTAAAGACGTTCACATCGATGGGCTTTTCAATGCCAAAGAAGATTTGCAACATGCCAGCAAAACCGTCTAAGCGCACCAGACCAGCACCATTAGCAACTGCACCACCATCGTCGTTATTGTCTGTGATGCTCGCAACGTTTGTGTCACCGGGTGGCGATGCAGTGTATTCAGCTGCTGTTGCAGCGGCACTTAAGTCATCCGTTTCGACATCAGTGTTTGCGGCATCGGAATCATTGCTGTTGTTCGGCACATCGCCAATTAGATATTCTGGTTCGATTTCAACCTGCAATTAGAGATGGTAAATATATAATGTAATTTGAAATATTGGAAATTTGAGGAGCCCTTCCCTTTGAAGTGGTGTTTCGAGTTTTTTTTCTAATAAAACTTTATTTACCTAAAGAGATTTTTTGTAATCTTTTTGAAAAATGTTATCTCCTTGCAGAGAACAGGAGAGGAGAGGAGAGGAGAGGAGAGGAGAGGAGAGGAGAGGAGAGGAGAGGAGAGGAGAGGAGAGGAGAGGAGAGGAGAGGAGAGGAGAGGAGAGGAGAGGAGAGGAGAGGAGAGGAGAGGAGAGGAGAGGAGAGGAGAGGAGAGGAGAGGAGAGGAGAGGAGAGGAGAGGAGAGGAGAGGAGAGGAGAGGAGAGGAGAGGAGAGGAGAGGAGAGGAGAGGAGAGGAGAGGAGAGGAGAGGAGAGGAGAGGAGAGGAGAGGAGAGGAGAGGAGAGGAGAGGAGAGGAGAGGAGAGGAGAGGAGAGGAGAGGAGAGGAGAGGAGAGGAGAGGAGAGGAGAGGAGAGGAGAGGAGAGGAGAGGAGAGGAGAGGAGAGGAGAGGAGAGGAGAGGAGAGGAGAGGAGAGGAGAGGAGAGGAGAGGAGAGGAGAGGAGAGGAGAGGAGAGGAGAGGAGAGGAGAGGAGAGGAGAGGAGAGGAGAGGAGAGGAGAGGAGAGGAGAGGAGAGGAGAGGAGAGGAGAGGAGAGGAGAGGAGAGGAGAGGAGAGGAGAGGAGAGGAGAGGAGAGGAGAGGAGAGGAGAGGAGAGGAGAGGAGAGGAGAGGAGAGGAGAGGAGAGGAGAGGAGAGGAGAGGAAAGAGCTAGTGGAAAGTGCTACGTCGAAAAAATATGGCACTGGAGCCCGCGAAAGTATGCAATTCAATAGTTGGCCAACTGTTTAGTCCGCAGCATACTCTTTAGCACTGGACACCGATTTAACAAACTTAAAAATGTTCAATAGTTGGCCTAGTTTTTTTCAGTGTTAAAGTTGGCCAACTATTTAATTGAAAGCTTATACACTCTTTTCAGCCTTGGTGCATTTTTGGCTATTAGTCAACTAAGTCTTTAATCGATTGCAATCGCCTTAAAAAAAATATCTGCATCGATATGATATTTCATAAGCATCACTCACCTGCATTTCATCATCTGCCATACGTTTGACAAACTTTTTCACTTTGGTCTTGATTTCAATAATTTTCGAATTGCTCGCTACAGGCGTTGAGGGTATAATCTCCGGCAGCATTTCAGGCTTAACAATATGAATGTTGCTATCACGTGTAGTTGTGCTAATTGTCGAAGTAGTTTTTGTATAGAGTGCACGACGTCCATAGTCGACTTCATCCTCGGCAGATGCTGAGTTCGCCGGTATACGTGATCTACCAGCTGAACCAATTAGTGATAAGTCTATGTCATCTAAGCGATTCAAATCCATTGTTTTTGATGTAGAAGCAGCGTTGATGCGTTCGCTTCTGTCATCATCGAAACGCATCGAACGGAATTCATCTGAACGTCCTCCAGACGCTAAGCTGGATGCTGTCGTTGTTGTCATTCCATGATGACGACGATGATTTTGTAAACGTTGGCGATGTTGACGATTGTGCTTTCTATTAGATTTACCATGATGCTGATGCTGGTGCTGGTGATGATGATGATGTGATTTATTTGGTTGTGTTATTTCCTGCTGGGTAGCTGTTAAAGTTATTATACTGCCAGTAGTAGTAACAGCAGCCGTTTGGGTTGATGCTGATGATGTCAAAGTTGTAGCTGCAGCTGTTGTCGTCGACTTAGTTGTTATTGCCTTTGCTGTTGATGTTACTTGTGTTGTTGTTGTTTCTGCAGTAGTGGGTGTTGTTGTAGTTCTATCATTGGGTATTTTTGTTGCTAAGCTGTTTTCTACGCTATTGCCCTTTGATTGTAATCCGAATTTTTCAAAAGGTTTATCATCGAAATTTCGCTCCAACTCTTGAGTTGTTGTGGAGCCTGTAGTTGTTGTTGTTGCCGCTGCTGTCGACGTTGTTGAAGTTGTTGTTGTTCCCCTTGTTGTTGTTGTACTTGAATCTTTTGTTGCTGGCAATTCATTTGAATCGATTTCTTCTACCTTAACTCGTCCAGCAATTTGATTTAAATTTGCGTTGTTAGCTGCTTTACGTTCATCGTCGTAGTTACCATTGTCCTCCAAGCTGGTGGTTTCTCGACTCACTAAATCTGGCAATTCAAAGTTCGTCTTTTTTGTTTGTTTTTCCAGTTTGTTGTCATTTGTTATCTCGAGAAAGCTATTGCTGTGGCCAGTCTCAATGCTATTGCCGTCAATGGCTGTGAACATTGTGTCATTGTAGTAGTCTTCATCTTCAATGTTCGATATATTCTGGTATGGTGAAGTCATAACGGACATAACAACCAAATTGCGTCGACTCACCGCTATGAAGTCTAGTTCAGTTTGCCAGATATTTTCTGAAAGGAAACAAATGGAAGAAAGAAAGAATGAAATGAAAGAAATTTGAAGTAAAGAGAAGATTGATTGTAGTGCAATATGGAAATTTTAAGGATTTTTTTGTTGTTTCTGAACTTGAACTATTTTCACGTGTACCTATGTTTTGAATAAAGTGTCACTTAAGAAAATTGTTTAGACAGTAAAACAAGCCATTGAGTGCATAAATACAAATATAGTACTGGTAGTCATGTATATAAATTTGATTACATAAAATTTGTTTGTAACGCTTTGGCGCAAAATATACTGAACCGGTTTTAATAATTTATTTTTAAAAACAAAGTATTTGTGCTAAAGAAAGATACTGCATACACATTGGTACTGGTAGCTATGTATATAAATTTTATTACACAAAAATTGTTTGTAACGCTTTGGCACAAAATAAACTGAACCGATTTTAAAAATTCTTTTTAAAAACAACATATTTGTGCTAAAGAAGGTTACTGCATACTTTTTTTCATTTTTGAAGTTAAATATCATTCTTTTTCGTAATAAATTTTTGCAAAACCTAACACAAAATTTCCGTTTGTCGTTCTCACGTTCATGCTGTCTTCTTGAATTCTGTGTTGATATTGTTGTTTTTTCAGCATCTTATTTGTATCGTTTGTTTTTGGTGTCAAAGTTCAAAGAACAAAACTCTCTTTCAATTGTTTTTTTTTTTTTTTTCAATTAAGAGACTAATGTCAATATGAAAATAACAACGGAACGGGCGCGTGCGAAGTCTATGTGTATGGAAAAAATAAGACAAAACATCAAGAAGGATATTAAATATCATCAAGAGCATCTAACATCAATATAGTCAGGACATCATCTTGTGTCTCGTCTAAAATTTAAATACCCTGCACTGTATTAAGCGTAAAGGTGAGCAGCAGTTGGCAGTACAATGAGACAGCTATTACTTTCTGCTGCATAATTTTGAAAGCTCCATAAACTTATGCTCCGTTTATGTTTGTCTTGTCAAAGTCAAAATTACAGATTCTGGCTAAGAGCTAATTTGTGTATGAACAGAATTTTCCAATAAATCATTTAATCGATTACCTGTTTATATGACATATGTTTGCAACATGACGTAAAATGACAAGTAAAATAGATTTTAACTAATTAGTGTCACTCATAGCTATGTGTGCGAGTACACTCACATATCAACGTTGTTCATCTACGTCATTCGCTTGCGTAAATATATTTAATCGTACATGATGACTTTGGGTATTAAGGCATGATGAGCAGCAGGATACGATGCGAGTGAAATAACAAAGCAGCGGAAGATAATAAAGTGCTAAACAGCTCATTAGTTAAGCTGGAGTTTGTTAATTAAGAGAAGAAACGAATAGCGCTGTGTGAATAGTCTACAAATTGCCCAACGCATAAAAGCAAAGCCAGAATTATTAAATAAAAATCGACATTGTAGTGTAGGTACACCAAGGGAGAAGCGAATTTATGCGGAAATTTTTTCAAAATTAGATTACACAATGCTCCAAAGAGTGCTACTAGCAATGCCCTGAAGGAATAAATTATGTAGCTAAATACTTTCTTCAGCATTTTATTAAATGAACAGAAAAACTATTTATGTCAGACCATAGCTTTGGTTTCTACTACGGAGCCACTCTCATCGCTCTAATCATTTTAGCGCTAACTACTTCGTTTTGCACATTTTTGCTGTCGAAGCATTACAAAAGCAAAAATATGCGAATGAGAGATTTTTTCAGTGCTTTATTATGATTTTGCTATGGTTCTTAAGAGGTTCATGCAAAATAAAAAGGAAATACATGGGCTTTCAATTCTCGTTAGCCACATATAAAATATAAACTTTTCTTATTAAATCTTAAGCAATAAGGAAAGATGTCAGCTGCAGATTAATTTTAAAAATTAAATCAAAAAATTGCCATTGTGAATGTAGTCATTAGTAGCACAGGCACAGAAAAAATAAAAAAATTTCGTGATCCGGAGAGATCTATACTATACTATACTATTCCTACATTTTCGAGTTCGCTGAAACCGAACATGATCATAAAAAATGATTTCAATCGCCAGTGTTCTCGCTACCACCCCCTTACCACCTCCCTGGAGGTCGAAATTTAAATTTGCATACAAAATTGATATGGGTATGCATTTTTACGTTTCTTGGCATGCCAAAACCGAAAATGATAACAAAAAATAAGTTCGACCTTTCCATCACCCCCTAATGCCCTTTAACTACCCCTAAGAGGAAATATAGCTTAATTTTTGAAGCAAAATTTGGGCGCTGGACCGAAAATTATAACGAATAGTAAATTTGTTTTTGTCACTGGACCGAAAATGATAACGAATAGTAAATTTGTTTTTGTCATTTTCGATTCCAGCGTCCCAAAAAGCACATCCATCTCAATTTTGCTTGAAAATTTAAGTTTCATCCCCTATCTAGGGGTAGTTAAGAGGCGATAAAAGATGATGGAAGGGTCGTACTTATTTTTTGTTATCATTTTCGGTTTTGGCATTTCAAGAAACGTAGAAATTCACATCCATTTCAACTTTGTATGCAAATTTAAGTTTCGACCCCCAGGGGGGGAAACTGGCAATCGAAATAATTTTTCATGGTTATATTCGGCTTAAGCGAGCTCGAAAAATATAGGATTATTCGGGTCTACCTTCTGGGTCACGACATTTTTTTTGTGCGCCTGTGTTGTTTTTTTACTAAAATAAGTAGCACAAAAAGTAACAATCATTGATAAAATATCATGAGATAAGTCTATGATTTCAATAACGACTACAAAAGGGGATATTCAACAAAAGCAGCATAATAAGTACTCGAAAACTTTATTTACCCAGATATTTAGTTTCTGTAGCGCTTTATCATTGGATTTTCCAACTCAGCAGATTTCACAAAAGCAAAAAAAAGTGAAATTTAAAATTTAAATTAAAATAGAAAAACATGAAAATTGCATCAGAATCAAAAGAGATGATAGCAAAAGGAGAAATCAATGCAGCGCATTGAAATGTTGCGGAAATTAAGAAAAAAATCGCATTTCATTGAACACAAAAAAAAACAGAACTTAAACTGAAAACTGCATAAATAAAATGTACAAGTTAGATGAAAAATAGCATGAAAATGAATCAGTACTTAAAAGTACTATGGATCGATATGCATGCAAATAAGTGCTAAGCAAAGCTTAAGCCTTGCTTTTTTTTTTGTTCAAAAGCTCAAGAGGCACTGGAGGATTAGTAAACCAAACAAAAAAAAAACCATTGCTAGTCTTTGCTTATAACATTTATATGCTGAGCTATGCTCGTATAAAAGCAAAATCTAATGGAATTTTTTCAATGTTCGAATTTAACGAGTTATCATCAAGTGAAATGAAAATCAATTTAATTATGCAGCATATAATGCCGTGAGAACAAAGGGACTGACTTTTGTACGCAACTATGATGAAAATGCAGTAGCATTACCGTCAGTTCCGTAGTTTTCAAGACATGACGATTTTTTTGTTAATTTCATTTCTTTTTCGCTTAAAAAAGCGTCCATAAAAAATATCGACAAGTTTTATAGGAAATTCAAGAAAATAAAACATGTCACAAGCCACGCCCACTTGTCAAACTCTGCTCACATTCTGTCTAAAGCTTGTCGAATGTTTTCGTGCAAAATTTGCTAAGATTTTTTTGAAATATTTTCCTTGCGTAACCATTCAAAGTTTTTGGTTTTATCATAGATGCCACGCCCACCTATCAAATGGTGCTTTATATATTTTTCCCGTACCTGCCTTTATGTAAAAAAGAAGCAAAATAAAATGCCAAAACTTTTTATTTTCATTAGATATCACAGGATATCTCAAACAAATTGTACACAACACAGAGCTTTAGTTAATGCGAAGGCATTTTTTGTTCAGTTCATGGCAGACATATCAAAGTCTAATTAATTGAATGACTTTGTGAGGTACTTAAGCACCAGCTGGTAAGCCATCATCCAAATATCATTTCAAATGCACTTTGTAGGAAATGTCTGCTTATCAGCTTTCAGTTGGTACAATGAACTTCAAATACAGGCAAACAGATGTAGCTGATTGGCAAGTTTTTGCAAGAAATTTTTTCAGTGATTCGATATTCTGAGTTATAAGCTGTATTAAGCGCAAAAAGTGCCAAAAATTATTGTAATTCTCATAGCTTATTCAGCATTTTAACGAAAGTATCAGCAACGTCTGAGATTTTGTTGTAATATCTGACTATCACTAGCAAGTATATTTGTGCCTCTTCAACTTCTCCTCTCATGTTTTGAAGATAAAAGCATATCTGATTTGTTCCATTTTGAAACATACTTTATACCATGGTAGTAGACGAAATTCTTTGAATAAAGCAGACCTTTTCTTGGCAGGTTGCATGCTTTCTGACAGGAATCTTTAATTTTTTATGCCAAGTAATTTTTCAGGAGTTCAATAGTTGCAAAGTTGTGAAGAGTTTATCCGTTGCAACAATTTTTCTAGAGCCTTTAAGAAACTGCTCAGTAGAAAAAGCAAAAAGAAACGCTTATTTCACAAAAAATAAGTGATTTTGGTTACATTTTGCATCACTGTATGTACTGCTAAAAGTTAACAATACTTCCTCCCAATGGAACTATCACTCACTCTACGCTCTTAAAAGAGTTGTAAAAACAAAAGAATAAAACCAAATGCATGCCAACTAAAAATAGCAGCAGGACATTTTGGCTTACCCCTGGCTAATAGTTGTGAGTCACTGTGGTAATAGTGCTGATGCCAGTGCCGTCACCACAACCACCACCACTACCAGCGCCAACGCTACCATCAATACAACAGGACGACGACCTAAAAAAAAGAAAAAAAAAAAAAATTGGCTTCTCATATTTCACTACTGCAACCTGCATGAGCGCAAAAGAAAACAACAAAAAAAAACACTCCAGCCATAGTTGTAGCACTTTCCAACTTACTATGGCAGCAGCGCCAGGCATCATCATGACTGCTATGTTGATGTTGTTGATTGCACAAACTTTTCAACGTTTGCTTATTTCCTGCGTTCATAGACAAGTGAACAGCTTAACACTGGACAGTACAACATTTGTTGCATGTGAATGGAAGATGATTTTTATGAGAGTTAAAAATATATACCAAAATATACGATAATGGTGATATATAGTACAGAAAAAAGTCCGAAGGAACGTGGAAAGCTGTGTTGCTGTTTTTATGAACTTAACTTCGGTGCAAACCCTATGTGAGTTTTAGTAAAAAAAAAAAAATCAAATATTTCTTAGAACACTTTTTCCAAATACCGTGAAACCTCGATTATCCGTCTCCCTATTATTCCTCCGTTAACCTTCACGGTCCAATTCATTTCAGGTTTTAATTTCGTTGTCGTCTTATCAAAGTAAATAAAAGGCTCTTCATTTCCTGGTATTTATGCGATGGATTGTTTTGGCTTCGTTCCTCTTAGCTTTAGGGAAGATAAAAATAATCTTTTATAAATTGTCCTGAATACCTAAAAAGGTGTCGCAAGAAATTTGTTACACCCAATGTAATTTAAAGATGATTAGATAAATAGCTTTCATCGCCTTCATCACAATGTCCAGATACTTCATCACAATCAACAAATTCAACTGCTGGTTTTGAGTACATTTCGAAAATTACTTGCTGTACGCCAGTTTTTATCTGACATTTTTTTGCGTATTTGTATATATATTGACAACGAAAAATTTTTCAGAATTTAGGATAAATAAGATCTGAAACTTATGTGACTTTTCGGTCATCAGTCATGCGGTCATCGCCGTGCCTCACGGATAACCAAGATTCTACTGTAGTTCGAAAGCTATATTCTGTGGCATATACCTCTTCTAAGCTACGCAAGAGCTTGGTTTCTGAGAAAGTATTATTGCAAGTAAAAGTATCTTTCAAATGAGATATATCTTGCTCATGTCTATCAGTGATATATCACTGACTTTTGGTGTCATTAGTGATATGTAGCTCATTTTATAGGTATTTTTGAGTACTATAGCTTTTTCTACGGTATCATGCTTATGTATTGCTTAGCATTAGTTGTATTGCACAAAATAGGTATTTTCGACCTTTCGCTTAAAATTTTTCATTGCATTTTAAGAATACTGCTGCTGATATAACACTACAATGCTCGCACACAAATGACTCGCTTATAAGTTTTCCATTACAGTGTCTAATAGGGCGACAAATAACAAGTGACAGCACAATTTTTGTAAATTTTTGTCCTATTGTGTAATATTTTTGTTACATTTTTGTCTTTCACTACTTTTATCAATATCATCATTTTGTTTATCTACAAGTTTTTCCACTGTATGCTTTACTTTAATATTTTTTTTTTTTCACTTTTTATTTTCAGTTTATGTGTTGTTGAAAAATTGTTTGAACATCTCGCCAGCTGCTCTGTTTTGGGACACACATATTTCAGCAGCCCACTTAAAAACGAGCAACTATGTTTTACCAACACAAGCAAAAAGATTTTTAGATAAGCGCAACTGTCCGTTGATATTAATAATGCTTAAGCAGCTTAAGCGTTCCATGTGTAGGTTCTACACGATTATTGGTATTAAATGCAGTAAAGCTGTCCACTACTGCATCATTCCTTTATGCAGCAACTTAAGTTCCCACATTGCAATGAGTGATAAGTGAACTTTAATGATGACACATTCATTGAAGTTGCTTCAAAAGTAAGATATTAATATTAACTTTAAAGCATACCTGGAAAGATTTTGTATCACAGATATAAAAGCATAGCCCCTAGTGCATAAAAACTTTAAAAGCAGCAGCTTGGCAAGAAATGAAGTTGATGAGAGTTTAAGTGTAGTAGATCGGTAAGAGCTACAAATTCTACTTAAGCGGAGTAACAACTAAAAAAATGGTAGCCGATGGAGAAATGACTAATTGGGGCCCAACGCTGTAATGCGATGCGAAAGCAATGCGATTCGAAAGTCAAGGCCATTCAATGCAATTTAGAGTACAATTTATTTAATTACAATACGATTTTGTTTTGAATGGGATTACAGAATAGTGCTCCATGTAAGCAACATAACTGACCGATGTGATAAATCTAAGTAACACACCCGCACAAGCCAGGGAGTGTAGCAATCACAAAAACTAAGATTGAACCATGCTCATTAAAAAGCCACAGTGGACATCGCATACACTGCTGAAATGTGAACATGGTTCTCATTTCTCATCATGGTTTGTGCAGATGCGGGAGTGTCTAAGCTGAATGGCATTTCGAGCTCTCTGCGGTAAGAGCAGTGTTCATTGATGTTTGTACGAGCTCACCCGTGGATAGTAAGGTGATTCAAACTGGTAGCACTTTAAACGAAGCTCTTGACCACAGATGAGACAGGTTCGTTTCTTTGTACCACGGGTTCTCAGCAACTCTTTGGACTTCAGTTCCTGCCAGACAATTGAGGTAAGCTTTTTATTGTGTACGGTAGGCTAACTTGTGATCGCAATGTTTTGGATGTGGTTGATAGCTAAATTACGCGTAGAGCATAGGATTGTTATGGAATTGGATGAACTCAACCTGGTGCTGTGTACGACGGAGTTATTAAAAAGGACCTAAACTCAAACCAAGGGTGAAAATTTATTCACAATACAATTTATTTGATATCTGTGGTATGGGATCAAACTTTGAACAAATTGTCTTATATCATAGAAGTGCTGCTCGACATCGTACTTCAATCTCAAGTGTGATGTGACAGGTATCCACATTAAACATCAGAGACCTTTGTTTGTAGGTTTGGCAAAAAGTGCTGAATTCAGGGATAAAATGAATTGCTAAAGGCAGTGAAAAGCCACTGGACAGACTACCACCACAACTATCACTCAGAGAATGTGCGTTCAAAACGATTAAAACGATTTGACTACATGATAAATTACTTTTAATTGAAATGAGTTATTATTTGTTTTATTTTATTAATAAATTCAAACAAATTTTCACAACAGAAAATAAGTTCTATTTACGCCAAAACAATTTCCTTTTGTAGAATCTTATCCATTTTGCTTTGATCTTTGTTTAAACTGTTGCTGCTCGAACATTTCTGTCGTCTCGACTTTTGTGCTCAGCAAATTATTCATACTTTAGTTTTCTAAATAGAATTAGCTGAATGTTGCAAAATTTAAGAAAACCAACCACAATAACAACAATAGCAAAATCAACAACTGTTGAAAGCAAAAACTTAAGTCAAAGAAATTACAAAAAAAAAACGAAAAAAAAATTATAGGAAAAAGCAGAAAAGACAGTGAAATAAAATGAAGGATGCAACAAGAAATTAATGTTTACTTTGGTGTTCCATAGCAGAACAAGAAAAGAAAAGAAAAGAAAAGAAAAGAAAAGAAAAGAAAAGAAAAGAAAAGAAAAGAAAAGAAAAGAAAAGAAAAGAAAAGAAAAGAAAAGAAAAGGCAAAAAAAATTATACTCAGCATCTTCCATTAGAGTGGCTCGTAAAAACTGTCAAATCCATGGATTAACCAGACCAAAACAAAATAAATCCATTTTCTGTGCTATACGAGTGCAAAGAAAAGTATGAAGAGCGGTGTAGCACAGGATAGAGACAAAAGAAGTATAAAAGAAAGACGCACAACTGAATTTGGAACACTTTAAGCAATGCGCTAAGTAAACTTGTTAGTAATCTTTAGCACGAATTATACGATACCCATCCATCATAATTTTTTGACTTTTCCACGACATTTTCATCATTATCATTTTCTTAACGATTAAGTAGCATTAACATTTTGGTAACGAAGCGTTGATATTTAATATTCTATTTGTTGTTGGAATTTTAAGGCGTGCTTACAAAATCATTACGTGGTCATGATGAGAGGAGACAAGATGGTGATTACATTGCGATATAAAATGCGTGCAAAATAAGTTAAGAAAATAGTGCTAAAATTAAATTAGTGAATCATAAAAATTAGCGAGAAAAGTTTTCTTTTATGGTTATGACAATGAGCGCACTTACATAGAGGAGTTAGTTGCCTACTTTTAGGAGAATGCTCAACTTTTATAGCAATATGTGATGGAGTGTCATTATTTTTAATGCGTACTACATTTTTATTCAGAGCCAAAATTTGCTTTCAGTTTGGAAAGTTTTTTTGTTGCAAAGCAGTTGTTTTGCAGTAATCATAGCTAGCAATTCATGTAAGTCCATCAAAAACTACATTTTCCATTTTGTTTTTGAAATGTTATTTCATTTAAAAATAACTTCATATTTACTATAATAAGCATTTCGGAGCTACAAATATCGACTGCATTGGCTAAAATAATAAAATGGCGTAAAAGTTACAACAGAATTAGTTTTGTAACTTTAAATGAAAGTCTTTTTTTCAACAATTTTATATATAGCGCACTCATTTCAACAACACTTAAGTGTCACTTAGTAAATTGACAATGAAATAAACAACGAAAATTAATGGAAGCTTAATAAGTCAATCAATTATATATAAAAGTTAACAATACTAAAATACAACAAGAGACAAAAATAAAATCGACTGTGAATTATTGATGCAGTAAAAGACCGTTGACATTTGATAAATTATATGCAATAAATGAAGTGATAAAAAACCAAAAGGTTGAAAAATATTATGCACGTGCTATTTAGAATTTAATTTAATTTATTTTTATTATATTTCACCTTTTACTATGCATAATTTTCATCACAAATTCTAATGAACAATTATTTGGTATACGGTGCGTATGAGCAACTTTTAATTGCTGAAACCATAATAGCGCTCTTATTAAAATCATCATGGTCCGCATATTTTCCCATAAATCGGACTGATTTTAATAAAATATTTTTTCGTAATGATTTTTGTATGACCACTGAAATTATTATTCGTTTTAAATTAAGTGCTTTTTGCATTTTGTACAAAATTTAAATAAATAAATAAAATATATGAAATAATTGAATAAAAAACTTGTTTTCTTTTTATTGAATTTAAAACTTTTAATATGAATTTATTAAAAAAAAATCAAAGAGCAACAACATGGTGATTGGTTGCAACAATTGCAACAGCGTGTGTTTTGCTGCTGATTGCGAACAACACATGCTTACATGTAAGCGTATTTATTTACTTACTGATACATGGAGGAAAAAACGCGCATAGAGTTGTTAAGTGAAATAAAATTTCAAAAATTTTTCATTTAAAATAAGTAGATAATTTGGTAGACAAAATCAACAACTCAAATGACCGCTTACTAAGAGCAAAATTCACGCAGAAAGTTATCAATATATAGACATATTTCTTGAGAAGTATTAAAAATAGATTGAGCAGGATGAAAAGGAGAAATCCCTAAATAAATTTCATAAAAAGGTTTTGAAAGTGTCTTTTAATAGAAAACAATTTAGATCAAGTTTTCGAAAATTTTTTATTTTGTAAGTTAAATTAATGCAGATCCAATGTAAGCACTAAAAAAACTTCATTTAGTTGGTGCTAAGTAGTTCATTTATTTTTGTAAAAATTCAAAGATGGTATACGCTTCACATTGTCTTACGATATTTCAATTTAAATCTAACAAAGATCGATTAAAATGGAAACAAAAAATAATTTATGAAAGGTCAAAAGAAATTCCGTTACCAAAACAGCAAGAAATTCACTATGCAGTTCTTTACGACTTTCAGCGTCAACTTAAGTGACCACTAAATAGTAAATAGAGCAAATTCACCATCTGTTCAGATTATTTGCAAGTGGTGCCGAAGATTATAGACTGGACATTTTTTTCTGTAGAAGACAAGCCACAAAAAGATTGGCCTAATCTACCACCGACGAGAGGAATGTGAAACTGGAAAAAGCTAAAGTTGACGAAGATCCTCGACTGACACAATAACGCATGATCTGCTTTACCCGTAGAAATATCCATGGATTCCACACATTTTGAATGAAGTCCAAAAAGAAGCGCGAGCACGTTTTGTTCGATATGTTCTAAGAAAATCCGAAAACGCACGATCTAATAACTTAAATAAAATTATAGCCGGTGATGATGCTTGTTTTTATAAGTATAACCCGGAAACTAAACAATAGTTTATGGTCTGGAAGCCCGGAAGGAGCAAATTCGCCTATTAAAGCCAGACAACAAAAGTCAGTGATGATGTCTTTTTACTTCACTAGAGCTAAAATTGAAGCTGCTATTGCATTGAATAGTGGATAGATAGTAACTTCATAATGACATACTGAAAATTTCGAAAATTTATTGGAAATCCAAAACAAAACAAGAGAAAATTCGCCCTACAGCATATTCTCCAAATTTGATGCCAATATTTCAAATAAATACATTAATTACGTGGGAAGTAATTCCCTAGGGCTTATAAGTTTTGTAACCTCACTGTTTTTGATTTTCTCTGTGTATGCATATATTTAGTCGTCCCACAATACGATTCTTATATGCACAGTACGCACATAAGTGTACTATGTATGTATATTTAATTACCTTTTGGCAGCAAGCCGTTCTCAGTGATTCGAGCCTCCAATAGCAGTCGTGGCATAAGCAAACACAACGCAATCACAATGTGTACAAATGCTGCCGTTGGACCACCATGCGTCCAGAGGGCGCGCAATGTGCCACCGTGTGCTTCTTCTTCGAGCCCATCATGCGGTTGCATGGAACAGTGACGTTCCTTGGAGCCACCAGCCGCCAATTTGATGCCATCGTTGGCCAAGTTGCCGACCTGAAATTTAAAGAGCAAACAAAGTGTGAAAAAAGTTTGTTAGTTCGAGTAGATGTCAATGAAAGACTGTTAAATGATGGAAAGTCTGACTGCTGGATGATATCAACATATATGCGCAGAGTGTGCAAAATGAGACTGGGGCTATTTTGAATAAAACTAAAGATTTAATATATTTTTGGATAGCAAGTGGAGTTTATTGACAAAAAAAAACAGAAACTCAGTTTTATTTTCAGAATTTTATAGCTCAGAGCTAATGATTTTAGTTCATATATGGCTCGGTGACTTCAAAGTTTTTGGGAACTTACCCTACGATAAACATTTTTGGGCACTTACTTTACAACAAAAAGTTTTTTTCTTATATTAGAAACAAGTACTTCATTTGATATACATATTTTAGGGTAACGCAAGCTCAATATTGAATCAAAAAAAATATGGTTACGAGTGATGGATTTTTTCAGATCTTGATAGCTCAGTTGGGATGATTTTTAATTCGTATGTTTGCAGGTGACTTTTGTGATATTTTGTCTGCTTAATAATAATATTTGAGTTTAATAAATGGCCGCTAAGGTATAATTATGCACAATAAACCTATACACCATTATTAAAAATTTAAGTATATTAAATATGGCAATAAAAGCCTTAAGAACCATTTTCTACCAAAGTGTTAAGCGGTTTTGTGCCAGCGTACAACGTAATGATTTTGTTCATGTCCTGTTAAGCGCTTGCTTAGCAACTTAGCTTAGAAAAATGTTTTTTTTTTTCATTTTACTTATTTTAATATCCCATCTATGCTGTGTTTACGGATTCGGCACAAACATTATCACACATGCATAAGAATGCATACATATGCAGTAAGTACATATCTGTGCTAAATAGTTTATTTGGTTTGAGTTTAAAATGGCAATATTGGCTGCGGTATGCAAACTAAGCTGTAGCTTTTCATAAAACTTTTCTAAGTAGTTTCAAATTGGAGCGTGGTTAAATATTTACTTGAGGTGAAATATTGTTCGCTTGCTAGAGTTTGGTTCGATAAAGTAAATTTCAGAATATATTCCTTTAAGCGTCAAAAGTTATTACATCTATTTAATTACATTTTACGGGGCGTATGAGAAACCTTAGATTTAAAAATTAGTCATACGTCTTGATTAAAATTAAATTTTTAAGTATTTTTGATTATATGGATTGCATTTCTTTAAAATCATTAAAATATATATTCTGTTAAAGATGTAACAAAATTTTGATGCAATTCCCCCCCCCCCCCCCCTCCCTCTTGAGTGATATTTTCTTTTGACTAGCGATGACTATTTGGTTTGCATTTTTGTTGAAGTTTTTCGGTTGATTCACAACCATTTATTCATACACATACATAAGCAAATAATGAATATTTTTCCAGAACAAAAGCTCTTTTGCATTTATTTGGCTTCTGCTTTCCATTTTTACTTTAATCTTTGACTCATTTTTGAATGAAAAGAACAACAACCAAAAGAAAAAAAACACAAAAATTTCATTCCATCAGAGCAACTGAAATGTCTGCATATTTTCATAGTTTTTGCATTCTGTTTGTGCAATTATGTGTAATTTTGATAACAAATATTATGACAAAATGGTAAACACAGGCAGAGCAGTACACATACAGCTACATCACTTCCGCTGTTGCTGCAGCTTGCAGATTTGCTCATATACTCGCATGTATGGGTATGTTAAGCAAAATCCAAAAGCAAAAACACTGAAGAATTGAACCACAATTAAACGAGTAACATTTCGTTCCAATCAGCTTAAACCGCAGACACAATAACAATGCCTGCTCATATGCTCTCTTTCACACTCATTGCAAAGTCAAACAGCAATATGGCGGAAGCACAGGATATCCGTTTTAACACCAAAAATCTTCTATCTACCACACAGTAGCACAGCAGCATTGGTAGTGGTAACATTTTATGAAATGCTTAAATGAAAATTGCATTTATTTGAATTGTGTCAGCATCAGTGCATTTAATGCTGTGATTTTAGTTGGTGTATTTGCTTAATTTCTATTTTTTTTGGTTTTTTGAAAAAATTTAATCAAATTATAACCATTTCAATGAAGATAATATTTTCAATAGCTTAATGAAATTGTCGGTAAACATTACGGAAATAGTTTTATCGATAAAAAGTTGGAGAAAACAAAATTCAGGGTTCGATATTTTACAAACTAAAAATGAAAATTCACATAGAGTCATGATTTATTCTTAGTAGACCATAAGCTGAAAATAAGTGATGGTCAACATTCGGTAAAAGTTTCGTATGCCAGAGGCTCTAAGGTGCATAGAAACGCAAGTTATCGACATTTTCCGCTGGTGGCCGCTTTGAAAAGTGTTTTTTTTTCTCATTTACCAAGTTGATGATAAGCATAAGTAGCTGTAGTCAGTGCGTCACAATTCATTTTTTAATAAGCTTTTGCTTGATTAAAAGTTTCAAGCTAAATGGATAAAAAGGCAAAAGACTGTAGAAGCTCAACTCTTTTATTATTATTAAGAGTAAGATTGATTCCTCAACTTTTTAAAAATATGAACAATATATTTCAAAAACTTACACAAAAAATGCAATATATTTTCCATTTATGGAAAAGCGTCACTTTTGCAACTTTTCGCAATGTGTGTCTGTTATATGCTCGAATGTTTGTGTGGGTATTTTGCAATTAATGTTATTATTTTCGATGATATTGTCACTCTTGATAGAGTCCTTTGTCTTTTTTAGTTTGGTTGCGGTACAGGATGTCTGCAATTAATCGAGTTATCATGTTGCTATCCAGCCACTGTGCGTGTGGTTTTACCGTAAAGTAGGATAATTATTTTAAAGTTCCTACTTGCCACTTTTTTCAACTCACATAGGATAGCGCCTCCATAAAGCGCTTTCAAAGTGTAGAATTTATAGCAATTTTTCTCGAGCATTGCCCCAATTTGTATACTTATTTTTCATTCAAGCAGTTGTTTCTATGATAAATAAGGACGACCATATTTTCTGTTAATGTGAGGATTGGTTTCCAATTAATTTTCAAAACTGAAGACAACAAATTTAATGAGGCAGCTACTTTCGTAAATAGTGAAAATGGCATTTTGATTGTACAAAATTTTACGATATTATGAAATTTTATGATATTGTGGACTTTTTTCAAATAGATGCGCAGGTTATATTATTTCATCTGAAATATATGTTATTCTGTTAGGGTTATTGATATAAGAGAAGTGATGATCTTTATGTTACGGTGGTATAGGCGGCCAAATATCCACGGTACGGTGACAGTTTTTAAAAGTAATTATTCTGGTCGAATTTTTTGATAAATCAAAATATTCGGCAATAATTCTGCAAAGTGCACAAATAATAAGCAATGTGTACTCGAAGCACCATAGCATTTCTTGTGACAGATGTGAGTTTTGCTTTGATTTGAAATTTTGTTGCCATGTTCGGCTCCATATGCTACGGCACGCCCGCCGCAGATATCCATTAAATAGCGAAAAAATTACATTTTTCGTGACAGACTATACTATGTACACTGTTGACTGCGAACAGCTTACCAGTAACCGAACTGTTACAAGAGCGATGTCTTCTTAGAGAAAAATAACCCACAAGCACGAAACTCTTTCCCATGCACCTTTAACTTGTTGTGCTCAAGACAAGTATATGCCATGAAAGCTTACTCTCGTCACTGCACTTTGTAGATAGAGTTCTAATTGAAATGGCCAATATGAACAATAAACAAAAACAAACCGTTCATAGTAAAAGAAATAAAATAAAACTAAGTTCATTGCATTTATTAATTTGATAAAGGACCACAGCATAAATAGTGCGCCACAGGCAGCAAAACAAAGACAAAATGTAAGAAAGAGATAGAGACATAACACATTTGCAACATTCAACAACAAAGTGAACGTTTGCCAACATTTTCAAAAGAATTCATTTCAACGTTGACTGTCGCTATTTTATGTTCCCGCCAGCAAACCCCCTACACAGCATCAAATCCCTAATGTAGCCAAAATGATAGTGTTTGTTGCAAATAAATTTAATAATAAAACACAAAGCGAAAATTTAACAAACACAAGCGTAAGCGAAAAGAGCAAGTGCATGAGGGGGGGGGGGGGGAGATAGGAGCTAAAATTAAATTACTCAACATAGCGGCATTGTTTGTTTAAATTAAATAACCGCCTGAGTGCCAAAGTATTTGTGTCGCTTCAGTGGTTGTGTGTTTGTGATCACGTGCTATTGTTTTGGTGTTGGTGTTGGCGTTGATGTTGATGTCAGTGCAGTGCATTGTACCGTAAGCTTCATTATCAGCATCAACAGCAACATGATGATGAGCGGTAGCGAGTAGCAGCAGTAAAATGCCTTGCCACGTTCACTCCTTTTTTTGTAGGTAATAAAGTAGTAAATGAATTTTAGCACATTTTCACATACTTTGCACTTTACATTTTCACATATTTGTATGGGAATATTTTCAATATTATGCATGGCTGGAGTGGTATTTAAAGTAGGCTAGAATAATAAATAAAAAACTGCTCAAAAATAAAGAAAATATTTTTGGAAAAATCACAGAAAAATTCACCCAAAACGAATTGTGTAAAATGGGTGCCAAAATTAGGACATTATCTCTTTTGGTAAAGAGAACTATACATACTACCCGCAATGCTACAAAAACCTGGACGAGCTATTACCCCGAAGATGCTTATTTTAACATGTGCTGCATTCTCAATTAATAATTATTAATAATAATAAGAGTTTAGCTACTACAGCTACAGCTTTCTTAGCTATTTCGCATGAAGCTTTAACTTAAGTAAAAAGCTCATTAAAAATGTTTTTAATTTAAAAATTACAGACTTCTCGCCACATAACAGCCCTAGGATACTAAGCCAATTAGTTTCGCTTCGTGACAACTCCCCACTTCTGTCAGAAAAGGTACCGGTGCGGAGTTATATTGACGGATAGCAAAAACTAAATTTTTCCTTAAAGGGTTTCTTTGCCTGTAAAATAGATATGTACATCTTCAGAAAGGTGAACACTTAGCGGAACCATGCTTACAAAAGATGGAAACAAGCAGGCAAAGTAGAGAATGTCTACTCATTTTTAACTATAAGTACGCTACAAAAGTAATTTTGTGGCACTTAAGTGCCTTGACTTGGATTCTTTGCCCAATTAAAGAATAATTTAAAACGATATGGATAGGAACCTACTCCCATATAACAAAAGTGAAGGGTTGTAAGCATACCTGCTTGTGGAGTATATCTCAAAAACTCGATATATTTTTCAGTCACGGACTTATACAATAACGAGCATTAAGCCAAATTTGTTGTGGCAAAGGCGGATGCAAGAGAAATAATGCGGGTTCAAAAACCTGTCTAAAATCAACATTGAAATTGCAGTTCATATCATTGAAAAAAAATCGTTAAGGAGGCCCCTAAATTTTTCCCTAATTATTTTTTCAGCGTCCCCGCGTAGCGGCCTTGTGTTATTAGCCAGAGTTTTTACGCGCGAAGTTTGTCTCATATAGTGTGTGATTTTTTTTTCCTTGCAATTCCTATTCCATTACTTTATTGGATTAACTTTTATCGTTTGGCATGAGCATTTAATATCTCATACAGTATTACACACCTACTTACTTAAATACGCCCACTTTTAGCTCATTTTCCCACATCTACATTAGTTATATATATAAAGTTTCAAGCTAAAGCGTTGCATAGTTTTAGGAAAGTAATTAATGGAATTTCCGTAGGTAGTGCCTACTGTTTTGATTTAAAAACAATAAATTTAAAATTTTTCTAGGGCACAAATAGGGCAATTCTTCAGAAAAGCTGCATATTGTTTGGAGTTCCGTTTCAAGGAATTTCTAAATTGTAATTCTGTATTGCAAGCTTAAGTATTCTAAGTTAGGCCATTCAAAATTCACAATTTTTTATATCAAAGACCAAGCCAGATATTTAAAAAAGATGCTGATACCCATTGATTTATTCCAGCACATTATGATCTAAAGATTTCTGAGCCGTTAATGTTAGATAAGGCATTTTGTGACCAAATACTATAATTCATTAAATCTTAATTTCTGAAGTAGGCCTAAAGTAACTCAAGACCTCGGAAACGTGATATGTCAAGAATTTATGTACCAATGGGTAAAGTTGTTAAACATTTTGTGAACTGAACAAAAAATGCATTAAAGACATTTTATGGCCAAAATTCAATTTTCAAATTTTTATATTAATGTACGAGTTCAATTTTGCACCCTGACTTGTCAGTGTTGCAAAGTTTAAAAAATTAAAGGACAATACAAAATTTCGATATACTGTAAAAATTGGCTTTGGAATTCTGTACATGAGCGTCTATGAGTTAAAAAAATATAAAAAATAAAAAAGCATGTACAGTAGACATCCAATATAACGAACTAATTGTAGTGTTTTTTATTAAAGAAGTTAACTTTTATTAACGCATATATTAACTCGTATAAAAGTTGAGTTAGATTTTGGAATGCTATATTAACTTGTGATCACATTTACTGGTAAAAAAAAAAGTTATTTCCGTTCAACAGTTATGGTTAAATTAAACAGCGGTCGTTATTTGGAATAGTGAACATTTTAAGCGTTCTTAATTTAGAGACATCAATGGAAAAATTCTAATTTCAAAAGCTGCTCGTTAAAATGGAAATTCGTTATATCGTTAGACGATATATTGGACGTCTACTGTATTCGTGAAAAAAAATTAATCAAATTTACTTACTTTAAATACCGCCGATGTAAAGAATAATGGCAGCAGTATGAAAACCACGCCGGACAAGACAATCTGCAAATTTAATTCAGCCACGGGCTCGATTTTCCATTGGATCAGCGAACAACCTGAGGGTAGAAAAGTGGAAATAGTAAAAAAAAATATTAAAATTGGTGGTGTTCACTGTAGTGTAAGATAATTAAATGGATAAAAGTTTTAATAAACTAACTGATAATTTGTTAATTGCAAGTTCAACACTTTGTGGGTAAATACTTGCTATGAAAGCAATAATACAACCTATAAGTTACATATTATTTAAAAAAAAATATAATTTTTTAATATTTAAAAGAAAACTGCTAAAATGTTAATTAATTAATAAGGAAATAAGCGGTTGAGCCACTAAACGTAGTGGCAGTTTGGTTTATATGAATTAAATGTTAATCATACGTCATGTTGTATATTGCATGTTTATTCATATAACACATAAGATAAATGTTATTTTTATATTAAAAACTAACAGAATCGCTTTGTTAAGCTTATCACTATTGAATACAAATATTAATTTTATTAGTAAGCTGTTCGTTTTATTATAAAAATCAAAGGAAACAATTGAAATTTATTAATATGACATGTAGTCTATTGTTTTTATGTTTTTTAAAAGTTGTTAAAATAATTCGAAACTTAGTTTTTGTAAAATTAAATAGTTAGGGCTGCTCATTAGCTTTCCATGTC
This sequence comes from Meiosimyza decipiens, assembly GCA_963680825.1. Classification (NCBI taxonomy): domain Eukaryota; kingdom Metazoa; phylum Arthropoda; class Insecta; order Diptera; family Lauxaniidae; genus Meiosimyza; species Meiosimyza decipiens. Next base: position 7,320,015 of record OY804259.1, on the reverse strand, counting down.
AAAGAGTTTTTCATAAAAAAGTTGCATTATTGTTTAAAAAAAAAAGTTTAGAAGAATTAAAAGTTAATCAAAAACCATTTCTGACGAACTTAGGCATTTTGAAATTTGATTTTTGTTTTGAAATGTTAACATAATAGAAATGCTGCTTTTAAATAAGAATTTCTTTAAGTAAAAAGTTATGTTTTACAATAAAAAATGAGGGGGAAAAATTAAATGTTACTCATCCGTCCATCACTCTTCCTAGTTTTTATCGTTGACCTGCTGTCTTCGACCACTAACCCAAGCCATTCCTTTGCGGATGACAGCAGCATTTGTCATTCATATAGCTTTAAAAAGCGCGCAAGCTCTGTGGAGATTGAGAGAGAAAGGCATTCTATGTATGGGACACGCTCAAATGACCTAAAAACAATCTCCGTGTGGGGTCGTGCTAATCGGGTCGATTTTAATGCTAGCAAGACTCAATGTGGTTTGCTGTCTCACAGACGAATGGATTACTCTCCTCAAGCCCTCAATATGGCTGTCGTAGGTATTTCGAAATCAACAACTCTTGACGTTCTGGGCATATCAATTCAATCAGATCTGCGGTGGACGGATCATGTATTTGGTGTGGCTAAGTGCCACACCACGTTTTTAAACGTTGTAAGAAATACTTAACCCCTGTTGACCTTCAAACTGTCTATTTCACCTATAGTAGACCTAAACTGGAGTACAATTCGCACTTATGTGCCGGGGCTCCAAAAACTATTTTGGAGCTGCTAGACGAGTTCAGCCGACGTGCGATAAAATTAATTGGGAATGTTGATATTGCATCTTCAATTGATTCTCTCGAGCAACGTCGTAACGTAGGATGCTTGATCCTTTTTTTGTAGATATTTTGATGTGCTATGCTCTAGAGAAGTTTACGAGCTGGTGCCTACAGTTCGGGATTTCTCGCGTAACACTCGGGCGTCTCATCAGCCCCATCACTTTTGCGTCAGGTCGGTGTTGGCTAGAACGTGGCACTATCGTGATAATTCGTTTTTTGGTCGTACCATTAGGTTGTAGAAAAATATCACTGTGAGCGTTTTTCCTGACCGCTCTGACATTATTAAATTAAAAAAAAAAAGCATCCACCAACACTACTATTCTTATCCCCCCTTCCCCTTTCCCACTAACCTATATCCGTTTCCTAAAAATCAACACATAGCATTTATAGGGGATATCCCTGAGCGTTGGTTTAAGTTAAAAAAAAAATGCGTTATGCTTATTAAATATTTTAATTACAAGTAAAAATCACTGGAATTTTTTTGTAATAAAATTAAGCCTAACTTTTATTTTATGAAAGTTTCTTTTGATAAAATCCCACTTTTTTTTAATAAACTTAGCAAATTACAAACGATAGACAACACAAACAAAACACACTTACCCAAAAATCGATATGCTCCATGCACCGCCAGATAGCCTTGGAATAAAGTCAAGAGCACACCATACCAAATGGACCACAATGAATTCAAATGGAGATTATTTGATTGATCCAAATCCGGATGCATATTGCTATATTTTGTATGTTTTCGTTTTGAATTCATTTGATGCTGCTGCATATGCTGTTGCTGCGGCTGCTGCTGTTGCTGCTGCTGCTGCTGATGATGATGATGATGATGATTGTGGTGATGACTATTACTAATGCTGCTGCTAGCAGTTGTTATCACTGAATTCGAAATACTCGAATTAAGACTTGAAGGAGGACAATGTTTTCCCATGGAATTGGCAGTTTGATGATTGTGGTTTCTAAAGTTGGTAAAAAGTTTGGAACGTGATGTTATGGAATTACGCTTTTTATTAACTTCGTTGTTATTTTCGTAACCAACTAATGAGCCACTTATGGACATGTCCTTTAAGTGTTTCTTTTATTTTTTAGTTTGTGATTTTTGTTTTTCTGTGATTTTTCGTTTATGCTTTGTTTTTTAGTACACATTGGCATTTGTTTACTTTGAATTATTTATTTTGATTGCTTTCATTTGGGAATGATAAATACGTTTGGATTGATGTGTGTTGATTCAGTTGATACGTTTTATTTGCTACATTATAGTGAATGTGGCTGATATGCAACATTATTGCTGGTGTTTGCATTGTGGCGTATTGGCTTTTCAATTAAGGTTATGCTCTGTGGAATACAAAAATTTAAAAAAATTAAAGGTTTTTTTATATATATGTAGCTTGAACTATTCATAAATGAAAGTTGCTTAAAATTTTGTATAATATAGAGCAATGTTTGTTCCAATAAGTCACATAATATGCTGTCAAAAATATTGCAATCAAACTCACAAAAAGATTGATCACATCCATCCTATAAAATTACACAAAAATTTCGACTAAAACTAATTTTTTTCTAAGTAAAAATTACTTTTTGAAGTAATGCGATTACATGACTCAAGCAGCAATGGCTTAAACGGTTAAAAACCGTGCAGACAAAAAAGTAATTAAACTAAGATGTCAGCATGGTTTAGCGTCATTTGACGACAAAAGCATTGACACAAAAGCAATAGAGGTCAGCTCATGCAAAAGAATAGAAACTTTTTAACAAGATTTTCACTGTACATATTATACATACTTGGGTAAGTCACCCGCAAAAAGAATCAGCTCGTTGGCAAAAAAATAAGTTAAAATAAAAATAAAACACAACATAGAAAGAGCTCGAATTTGAAAAAAGTGCAAAAGTTAGATGCATCGTTCGTTGTAGATATAAAATGAGATGACGCAATAAAGTTCAGACTCAGTCATGACTTGAGAAAAGTTTGTGCTTAAACTGCGTTATCCACATGTTAAGCAGCTTAAGGCATTGCAGAGAGAGCACTTAGTGATAACAGCTATTGGGTAATTGCATTTAATCGGTTACTTGAAATGTCCAGTGTTTTCAAGTTGTGCCATAAAAAGTTTTTGCTGCAGTTTGAAGGAATAGCGTTTTTAAGTTCTGTGGGCTGAAGAAGGGTTAACCAATACGAGGTCCCTTTTCTAACTGGCTTGTTTTGACAGCTGTCATGTGTCAAATGGCTTGTCCACATGACGTTTGTGTTGAGTATTCAATACGACTCAATCATGAATAGACTTAATTCTGAACAACGTTTGTTAATTGTGGAAAATTACTACTAAAATCAGTCATCAGTTAGAGGATTTTATAGAGTTCTTCAACATCATTTTGGTCGTTATGAGCGTCGAACTGAGCGCACTATTCGTAACACCATCACCAAATTTCGAACAAATTTTACACTATTGGACATTCGTCATTCGACCAGAGTGCATACAGTCCGTAATTTTGAGCAGTAGCAGAGAAGAGTGTTCGTGAAAACCGTGAACAATCGATTCATCACCCATCTCAGGCTTTGGGCATCTCTTATGGCTCGTTGTGGCGTAACTTGAGGCGTAATCTTGGTCTGAAGTCTGATATACATTTTAATTTTGGTTTATAGGCCTTTCAACAACTTCAATTTGATACATTATTTTATCGAAAAATTATGTTCAGCGACGCAGCGCATTTCTTGTTCAACGGCTACGTTAACAAGCAAAATTGCCGTATTTGGGCCTATGAACAACCAGAATCAATCCAAGAGCTTCCAATGTATCCCAATAAAAGTAGTGTTTATTGTGGGTTATGGGCAGGAGGCAACATCGGACCGTATTACTTCAAAAATGCAGATGGAGCCCGTTTTACGGTCAATGGTGCTCGCTACAGAGCAATGATCAAGGAATTTTTGTTGCCAAAAATTCACAATATTGATGTAGCCGACCTCTGGTTTCAACAGGATGGCGCAACATGCCGTAGAGTTGGTGAAACAATCGCTTAATTGAGGGAAGCGTTCGATGAAAACATCATCTCAAGAAATCGTCCTGTTAATTGGCCACCAAGATCAATTGATTTGACGCCATTGGATTACTTTCTTTGGGGATATTATTCAAGGAATACCGGTCGATATGCTCGAAAGAGTTGACGAATATTGGACGCACAGAATAGACCATTTAAGAACTAATCGTGAGCAACATTTCAACCAAATAATTTTCAAACATTGAGTTATAGGAACTGAACTATCATTCCAAAAAAAGACTTGCATCAATACATTGATTTTTATGTGTTTTATTTAGAAAATAAAGTAGGAAACTTTCATTGGATCACTGGAACAGTTTCCAGCAACACTATTTGTGCTTTCATGATATTTACTTATCAACCTTCTAGATACCCAGCATGTTAAGAGCGTGGTGCTCCTTTATCAACTTTAATTAAAAATGAATAAACTTTAAATTGGATTTCTATAATATTTTTGAATTCTATAGAAAAAAATGTAATAAAAAAATGAAAATTTTGTTTGAACTACACCAAAGTACAAGACACTGACAGCCAGCCAGTTGTACTTGCTAGTGGCCATAAGATTTTGGTTTTTGACTTGGGTCGAAAAATAGTTTAAATTTCAAAACTATAAAAAAATCATTTCAAAGAATATGAAAACTTTCTTCTAAAATTTGAAACTTTTTGGATATCATCAAAGTAAGAGAACTTTTTTCTTTTAAGTTGTTTAGCATCGTGTGTTTGTACTTGAGAATTAATTATGCACTTGACAAAGCCGGCAACAACGAAATTAACATTTAGCCCACTGGCAAAATGTTTTTGTAAACGTGTAACTTAAAAGTTGTTTAATCAAATTATACGCACTTATTTGAGCAACATTAAAATTTTTCGATTGTGCGCTACATGCAGCACACGCCTCCCGCTCTAAGCCATTTAGCTTAAGATTCCTCAAGTGGAAATTAAGTAAACAGTTGAAAGTAGAAGTAGTTCATCATTAGGGATTTTTTTTTAAAAATATTTTTCCATATTTCATATTTTGTCTACCCACTACAGAGAGAGAGAGATGCTTCATTTAAGGCCACTTTATTATTTCATACTTAAAGTACTCGTAAGCTGTTGTTGTTGATGTTGCTGTCTTGTTGTTACTTCCGTTGGTATCATGCAGCGAACAGCAAGTGCTGCAGTTTGAAAAAACGCTTAACTTTCTTGGTATTTAAGCTTTAACGCACACCCACACACACACACACACACACACGATATTATTTCAAGCATATGCGCACTCATACAGACAAACACTGCGTGAACTTAAGCGGCAAAACTTAAAAAGTTATGCTGTAGTTGCGCTGCATGAAATAAACATGAGGTTAAACGCTTTCGCCATTAAATCGCCATTTACTCATATTGTTGCATAAGGGGGCATTACAAGTCAAAACGAAAGGAGTTGAGTTTTGAGATCTCTAATATTGGTAATATTTTCGTTGTGCATCGTCAGGTAACTCCTAATACTGAAGCAAGCTCTTCTTGCGTTTGGGCCGAATCCTCATCGAGCAATGTCTCCTATACCGTATCATTGAAGATTTTTGGCCTTCCTTCACGAGGTCGATCGTCTATTTCGAAACACCAAGAACACCATCTCCGTAAACTTTTTGGAGCTCTCGATGCGCGTCAGCTGCCGTTTTCTTCGATTGAAAGAAGAAAATCAACATCTCCCGCAAATGACGATTCTTTGGCACAAAATCAGTCATTTTCGAGCAACCAAAAACAGATCGATTTGTTTACCATATGTTTAGCCTAGATTCATAGAGTTTCGATATGAACCAAATCGAGCTGCTTACCGCTAGCGCCATCTATTGACAAACAGCGACAAATTAGTTGCGCACATTCGACCTCGATAGCAAAAAACAAAAGCTCTGGAATAAACCAATTCCAAAAACCAAACAAGAACAACATTGGTATCATTGGTATGGAAATATGGCCACACTGATAAAACCAAACAAGAGAAGCTGCACTCAATGTGTGCATTGTTGTTGTCTTGCTCAACAGCTTCGGTTTTTTGTTTTTTTTTTCAAAATGATGCAACAATAACAATAATGCATAGTGTGCGTAGTAGTAGATGAGTGCTTGTTGCTTTGGTTATTTTGTCTTAATGTATTTATTGTAAAGAGCTAAAATTGGCTCATTTTACGTATTTTGCCCATCGCTGCTCTAAGCCACTTCAAGCAACTATTATGAAATCGGGTTGGTTTAACAAGAGAGTTTGAGAGCACCGTGCATTTTCATTTGGTCTTGGTGTGCCGGTTCTTAGTAATAATAGCAGAGTTCAGCTACTACAGCCATTAGCTTTACTAGCTATATAGCTTGACGCTTGAAGTCAAGTAAAATTTCAACTGTTGGTATGAGAAAATGAAATGTATTCTTTGCTGTGGTATGAATTTTGTATATGAATCGTATACACCGGAAAGTATACTCAGGTTAGAGAAGCAAAACGGTGCCTTATCGCATGAGCAGTTAGTGGACTTATTTCCAACCTTTTCGAACACTTGCGCTCAACAGTTTTTTTCATAGTTTCTGGAACTTTTTCATTATAATTATGTATCACATACCATCATTCCAAGCTGAGCACAATGTATGACGTTTAAAACATCGGAAAAGACATAAATGAAAACTCAGCTTTGAAGTAACTAAAAGTTTCCTCTTTGTTGCCAATGGCAGTCAGTCAGCAGGATGTTCATTAAAATTTTTCAAAGGTGAAATAGAAAACCCGGCTCGCTATGTGAGCATCCTTGCTTTTGAATAAGCGGTTGTGGTGTTTTTATTTAGTGTAATTTATGTTTAATGTTAAAAATTTAAAAAAATTTTATACTTCGCAATTATGCGTATTTCCATATTAAATCTTTTTAAAATAAGCAAACAAATTACTCAGATTTCGTTATTGGTAAAATGTTGCTTTTAAAAAATGTGTAAAAATTTCAAAATAACATTTATTAAAAAGTTTCCTTCAAAGTCATAATATGACATTTTCTTAACAGCAACAAAATTCATTTGCTTATTATGAAATACAATAAAAATTCCCCAATAAAAATTACATTACCCATAAAATAACTGAAGCATTTCGTTAAATAAATTGAAACTGAGTCCTTTTATTTCATTTTTTGAGATTTGAAATCATTCGTTTGTCCTCTTGCGTACAGCATTTGTACTCCCCCCTTATAAGATTTATTAAATTCCCATCCGAAGTCTATAATCATGCAATAAATTTCAGATTTTCGGGTGGCACAAAAAATAAAGTCAACACCCACTATGTCAATTTTTTTTTGCTGCTTACTGCTATCACTGCGCCTTTGCTGCTGCTACTGCTGCTTCGCAATTTGATGCGTTTTCAATTTTGGGGGATTATAAGGGAATTAAGAGAACTACATTCGATTTATTGGAGTGGGTTCATTGGATAGTGTTGGAGGGTAAACCAAACCAAAAGATATTTTTGGCAGCTTTAAGTAAACGTACGAAAAGGACACTACTTTTGGTAAAGTTGTGCCAGATCATTGATGGGTTGCTCGCTTGGTTCATTTAATACCACAGTGCTACCACTTGGGGGGTTAAATTTGAATTGGTTATATGCTTACTCTGTGTAGTATGGTTTTGCCAACCGACAAGGCAAAGAAAAACCATAAATTTTCTTATCAAGACGCTTGATAGCTGGAAAATTTTGCAACTTAAGTGAGTAATAAAATTTCACCAATGTCGGCGTTGAACAGCAGAGTGAGCTGGTTATTTTTAAAGAACCAAAAAAAAAAAGGTTATGCCAATGAAAAAAAAAAGTATTTGCATAAAGATTTTATTTACTTTAAATTTTATTTGTTCAAGTGGATGTTGTTTACTTTAAACAAGTCAATACATTTAGGGAACGGCAGCATTTACTTTAAAATTAGTTATCTATGAGTTTTGTGCTTGAGTAAAGAGTCATTTAAAAATAAGAGCCTGAAAATCTGCAATTCAAAGTAGTACAATTTTCAATACTATTCTTCTGCAATTGCTATAGCTTTTACTGTTGCATAGTTTTAGGCGTTACATTTGCTGAGTTGTGTGTGTATTACTGTAGATAAAAAATAAATTATAATAATGCATTGCCAAATACAACAACAAAAACATACATAAATTGACATTGACACCATAATCAGCATGGTAAAACATTTTGACCACACAATTAAGCTGCAATTTTTCACACGATTAGTTCGTCCGATAACTAAATTTATACAAATATTGCAATTTTATTTAAAACAAGCGTAAATATATGTTTGTAATTTCCATGTATGTTTGTTGTGAATCATTTACAACAGGTAATTGTCGATAATTACGACAAAACACACCGCATTACCGACACCTAAACGTTACAATTCTACATTCAATGCCAAGTGCAACTACTAAATAAAGTTGTTGGCTCTGACAGCATAATTGCTGTCGAGTGTAAAATGAAATGAAAAAACAACAACTTCACTTAAATTAAACCAGTACAAATAGTCGAGCATGTAAGAAATTCATCAAAATAATAAATTCCAATTTTAGAACATGCAATAGCAGCAAGAAATGCGCATATACATTAGGGTGGTTCCTGATACAAAGACGTTAAAAAAGACACAAAAAAGAATATTAGGGAACATTTCATTTTGTTCCAGATAAATCCACCTAGTTGAAGATTTACTGTCGCTTACTCTAAAACAAAAATTGCTCAATAAATCAGGAACCGTACCGATTATAAAAAAAAATAATGAAATGGAAACTTCATTTAACTAACTATGCCAACAGTAACGCTTTAATATCAATCGCTGCTGGCATATAACGGGTGATTTTTTTGCTATTTGTTTTTTCAGTTTATATTTTTTGACACCACATGCATGGTTTGTAACATGTGTCAACACTAAAAATGTTCAACAAGGTTTGCCATTTTACCATAAATATTCTAACAAACAAACGGCGCTTGCAGATCATTGAATCTTATTATCAAAATTCGTGCCATGTGAGAAATGTGTTTTTATCGAAAAATTTTCTTCAGTGATGAAGCTCAATGGGTACTCAACAAACCGAATTGCGGAATTTGGTCTAAGAAGCAGTTCAAGACCTGCCAATGCACCCTTACAAATGCACTGTTTGGTGCGGTTTGTGGAACGGAGCAAGGTACAGATTCCTTTTGTATTTAATGTGACCACCAGTTACCAAGTAAAGCTATGTTTATGGACATAACTTCACCCATGGTTTGAGCCGATACCTATTTAGGATCTCTTGCAATTTTAAGAACGGCCACTTGGTTGAGAATGCAACTCCACATCGGGCAATTACGTTAGTATATTACTCTTCCTACGAGTTAGGTTTCAACCACAGCCACCACGAATCCTTCCCATGCGATCTTCCCAATTGGGCTTCACGCACTGTTGGGCTGGGGCCGAAGTCCTAGGGGCTCCCAACAACCCGTGGTACCAGATTGGTTTGCACCTTCACCTCTGGTCAAGCTTAGTAGTTTGAAAAAAGACTATTCAAGGAAAGCCAATCTCAAGCCCAAGCCAAAGTACATAAAAGTACAAGGCTTGAACTCTACGCACTAGCGTAACCAAGCACAGTACAATTTCCTGTCTACTACCAGTTTAGGCTTACCATAACGCCAAAGGGCACTGGTAGGCCCCAGGAGCAAGGTACAGTAAGGTGATTACCGACTTGTTTTTGTCCAAAATGGAAGAAATGGACTTGGTTGACATATGGTTTCAACAAAACGGTGCCTATGCCACACGGCACGCAATATCATGGACCTATTGAGAAGCGAGTTTGGTGAGCAATTAAATTCACGTTTTGAAGCGGTCCATTGGTCGCGAAGATCGTGCCATTTGATCCCACTAAAGTATTTGTGCGGCTACGTAAAGTCTCTCGTGTACAGAGGTACGCTTTTGCTGAGATACCAGCCGTACGTGCACTTAATTTCATCACAATACCTTGCACGGTTAACGAGTTATGGCGTTATTAAAGTTAAAATTTAGAGCTGTGTCACGCCCTTTAAAGAGCCTTTACAAATTTGAAACCTAGCCCAATCTTAATTTTGTTTACATGTTCACCAAATCACCAAGTTTCATCAAAACACAGACAGACAGACATACAGACAGACAGACAGACAGACAGACAGACAGACAGACAGACAGACAGACAGACAGACAGACAGACAGACAGACAGACAGACAGACAGACCGACAGACAGACAGACAGACAGACAGACAGACAGACAGACAGACAGACAGACAGACAGACAGACAGACAGACAGACAGACAGACAGACAGACAGACAGACAGACAGACAGACAGACAGACAGACAGACAGACAGACAGACAGACAGACAGACAGACAGACAGACAGACAGACAGACAGACAGACAGACAGACAGACAGACAGACAGACAGACAGACAGACAGACAGACAGACAGACAGACAGACAGACAGACAGACAGACAGACAGACAGACAGACAGACAGACAGACAGACAGACAGACAGACAGACAGACAGACAGACAGACAGACAGACAGACAGACAGACAGACAGACAGACAGACAGACAGACAGACAGACAGACAGACAGACAGACAGACAGACAGACAGACAGACAGACAGACAGACAGACAGACAGACAGACAGACAGACAGACAGACAGACAGACAGACAGACAGACAGACAGACAGACAGACAGACAGACAGACAGACAGACAGACAGACAGACAGACAGACAGACAGACAGACAGACAGACAGACAGACAGACAGACAGACCGACAGACCGACAGACCGACAGACAGACAGACAGACAGACATACAGACAGACAGGCAGACAGATGGACAGACAGTCAGACATACAGACAGACAGACAAACATACAGACGGACATAGCTATACCAGCTCAGGTGGTGACACTGATTAATAATATATACACTTTTTTATACCTGCCACGCCCCCTTCTATGCGTTACAAACGGAATGAAAAAGTGCCCTCTGTGTAGGGTATAAAAATTGATTTGAGCTACAACGATATATATACTATGTTAGTATTCCCCTTTTCATTATTGCCCTGAGCAAGTGCGATGTAGCCTTTAGGAAAAAACTATTTTTTTTAAAAGATATTATTTAAAATATAAGCTGTTGCATAGAAATTAGTTTACCATCATGTCGTATGAATAGCTTTTAATTATACGATTAGTAAAAATAAAGTTTTATTATGAAAAAAAAAACCAACGACTTTTATTAAAACTTTTTAATTTATTTCTATATTATGTGCATATATATTTTATCATGCGTTTGAACTATTGCCGACTATTATTTCTGGGGAGAGCAGCTGTAGTTAAGCCAATGAGTGTACGCTTCAGTAGTTGACAAGTCATATGGTAATTTAAATAACAAATGAATTGGAATTATGATTGCTTGCATTAATTTTATGCAATTTAATGCAAAATAATCGTTCGGCGTAAAGTTCATATTAATTTTATTGTTGCCATAAATCACTCCATTAATAATTGGAATGAAATGTAATAGGATTTACTTGGGATTTTAATGTATGCAGTTCGTATTTACTCGCTTTGAACAGGTTTTTTTAATGAAATTTAATTTCAACAGAACTTTTTTTCATATTCGTAATTATTATTAAAAATTGTGTTTCAATCGTAAAATTTAAGTTTTATATTTTAAAGAGTTGCTCAATAGAATGTAGCACATGAGTAGTGCATCCTTAAGCAGCACATGCTGCACTTTTTTCTTTGCCATTGTGCATTTTTTGACCCAATTGCAAGAAACGAATGAATAATGCGGAGTCATTAAAATGCGATTGATTGGCTCTTCGCTCGCTGCTAGTTATCACATGATAACGGCAGCAACAACAAACTCAAATTACAACAACAATATGCTGCAACAATTGAATCGAAATCAATGCAACCGAGTGTAAAAATGAAGCAAAACAGCAATTTCTGCTGTGTTTTATTCTCTTTCAGTCTCTATTTTTTTTTTTTTCAATTATTTTGCTTTTAATTTTTTTCTCTTTTCCCTTTTGTTTTTATTTATTTGTTTGCTTCATTTTAAAAATTTTAATTAAAATGAAAAAAAAAACCATTTGATAGAGCGCAAAACATTGGCTACAGGATGACAGGAATACAAAAATAAAATGAACTGGGGAATTGAAAACGTCGAAGTATCGAACAAAAAGCTTTCAATTTACTTATTTTGTTGTTGCAAGCAACAATATTAATTTTGGTTGTTGTTGTTGTTGTCGTATTTGATGTTTCCTCTAGGCACTTAACACATTCTATATGATGTTTTGAAATTGAACGAAAATGTTCTATTGTTGCGATATTTCAATGGAATTGGCAACTGTTGCTTTGCTGACCTAATTAGCTAAAATTTATTTTGGTTTTTTAAAATTTTTAATTCCTATGAGTTTGACCACTGGGTTGAGTTGTAAGAACAATTTAAGTTTTTAATAAATTAATTGCTCAGAAAAGTGCAAAGTCTATGGACACACTAAAATTTTTCGCATTTAGACTTCAGCGCACTAACTGTGCTAACCGCTAAGCTTCAATATCAATCGTTGCTGGCTTATACAAAACACTCGAAAATCTTCGTGCAATCTTCAAATTTACCGATTTTTTCATTAGGCAATGTCTATGAATATGTTGTGCACTAATGTCTCGATCTTAAAATTGATATTATTTATACACGTTCGATTATATCACTTTTACTCTAAGAAACAATAAAGTTATATTCATTCAAAGCATATTTTTCTCATTATTTACAATCAATTTAAAGAATTTTTCCACATTCTTAAATAGCGCCGTACAAAACAGAATTTGAAGAAAAAATAGCAAATGTTTCAAAACCAAACCAATAAAAAAAATGTTCCTGCTGCAGTGGTTTTGCATTTTTCTGACATCTTTGGTAGAGAGTTTTAGTTAATGCAACAAAGCGCCGCCGCGTGGTAAACAACCTTTAGTAGAGCATAAAATCGTAAAATAAAAAATGTTGATGAATAAGGGAATTTGAAGGGGCTTGCATTTAGCAGGGTTGAGCTGTGCAAAGTTACGCACTGCATGCTCTGATTGAATGCTTGGTGCTCCCACTACTCTACTACTGCTGCAAATCGATCGATTTTCATATCAAAGAAACAAAAACAGAAGCCAGTGCACATGGGGGGTTGAAAATAAAACTACCCCGCGGTACAAATTCCTTTAGCATTACAATTACTATGAGCCAAAAGTTTTGCCAACAACATGCGCTTGGTTGTTGTTAAAATTCGCAAATCCTCCAACTAAAAGCAATAAATTCCAACATTTTGCAGGCTTATGGCGGTAGCTAGTGCTGCATATCCGCATTCCCAGTATACTGCTGAGGGTTGACTGACTGGCAGTCAGGCGTCAGGTGGTTGCACAGGGAGCGCTTGTTCCGTAAAACACTGGCATAAGTACGTTGTAGATGCGCCGGGCTGTCTATCGCAATTTAAGTTTTAAATTTGCCCACACAATGTGAGTTGCTGGCTGTCGAAAGCGCGTAGTCGTATATATGTGTATGCATAGTGGTACAGAAGCTGTTTTTTTGTTGCATTAAAATTTATTTGTAGTTTTTAAATTAGCTGTTACGATATTTTCGGGAGAGCACCTTGATTGTGCCCAAAAAATAATATATCAGATATAACATAAATTTTTGAATAAATAGTGGCATTTTTTGTTTGGAAAAATCCATATCAAATATTTTGACCTTTTTTGATAAAAACATTAAAAAACTAAAATTTATGTTCAATATTATTCAAAAAAGTGTAAGTTATCAAAAATATTGCATTTTTTGCGACTCAATTAATGAGTCACAATTACAAAGATACAACAGAAAAACTAATTTTAGCCTTGCTTTGCTGCATTATTCGCAAGAGCTCTCAAAAAATCTAAGGTCACTGAGGATTTCATTTAGCAATGAATGAAACTAGCATGACTAGCTTAACCCCTTGACGTATCAATTAGCGCAACGAAGTTCGCTTCTAACTGTTCGCATACAACTTTATATTATTAGCTGAAAATAACGGGAAAATTTCAATTCTCTTTTCATCAAATGTACACTTCTACACACCACGAGTCAGACTCGTGATAATCATGTTAGGCACAGAAATTGTATCACGAGTCAGACTCGTGGAAATACGTCAAGGGGTTAAGTCGTTTTTTGATTGCTTAGATTTTTGATTTTTCAATTTTTTTTTGTGCTGAAGTAAATAATTATAAAAAAAAACCTTTTTAATAAAAAAAAAAAGTTTAAAATTTTATATATTCACTCCACTGTGCGACAGCGAAATCGGCTGCTGACGACTTCTTTACTCAACCAAACGTTGGCGAACATAATGTTGATGATGACGCTGATGGCCATGTTTCAAGGGTGTCTCGCCGTTTTTTCGTCTTTGTTGTTGTAATGGCTAAGTTGTGGCTTTTGTTGCTGTTGTCGTTTTTGTTGTTGTTGATAAAATTTGTAGTACCAAATCTCGTAAATTGTTTTGCATTTTTTTTTTTTTGATGCGCTCATTTAAATGACAGCAAATTGCTGCACTTATACATTGAAAGCAGCGATTGCATGCTCTTGGTGTCCTTGTCGCATGTTGACATTGCAGTAAATAATGGAATTTCCTGCGTTGTGGCACTCAATTTAAAAAGCTTTATATTCCTTAAAAATTTTTTCACCATTGTATTTTATAAAAAAAGGTTCATTAAAATTTTGCTGCAAATTGCAATTGAGTCGCATGAGGCTCTTTTAAAGGATTTTTGCGTCGGCAAACAACACGTTGTTTTTGGTTTTTTTTCTTTTTGTTTTGAAATGTAACACTGTGTAAGTTGAAATGTTATTTATGAATGCACGCGTGTGTGTTTGTGTGTGTGTGTGTGTTGCCATCACGTTTTACGTTTAACAACATAGTAAGAAAACAAATTTGTTTGTAAACAAAAAACAAAAGCAACGAAAAAATTGTTATTTCATGCGTTAAGTTGCTTTTTTTATTACTTCCTACATGGAAAATATTTTCAAGTCAAATCTGATGAGAAATTGCGGCATATGGGTAAAATTTTTGCGCACGGGTATTTTAAAAACTCTGGCTTATACAAGAATTTCTTTAATGGTGCAATAAATGTGGTTTTGAAAATAGATCAGCCAAAATGCAAGACCACTGGATGGAAAGTGTGAATAAAAAGCTTTAGTATTTTCATGAAAAACAACTTTGCTTTAGACATCAAACCTCACAGATATTAAATAAAAAAATACAAATCAAGGCCAAAAACTGATGGCAGATTCGAGCTCACCGACCTTAAATTTTCTTCAATTAAAATCAGGCGATGTACCGCCAGTATTACGGTCAAAAGGGAATTTCGCTCTCAGTGTAATCGTTAGTCATCATAAAACACTCAGAAATATGAGCATAATGCTCATAAGTCAATCTTATTGATGAGCATACTCAGAAACGTTACTGAAAACAGTAATTTTTTAATCATAATTATGTTACTCCAGAGATTGTTTACTGGGATATGCCAACTTACACGCTACTGATAATCAAATATAGTTACTTTACATAAAACTAGATTTTAATAAAACATATCAATTTTAAGATATGGGTTTCTCTTGCTAAATAACTTTTTTTCCAGTGTAAAGTTTTTTCTCCGCTATGTTGTTGTCGCCACTTTGGTTTTGTTGTAATTTAACGCGCGCCAAACCTTTTAAAAATGCGTCGTTTGGTGCGTGTTGGTATTTTTAAATGATTTTTGGTGATGGTGTTACGTTAGCGGTAGGGTTGTTGTGCTCATTGGCTCTTATAGTTTTTGTTGTTGTTTTTTAACAGGGGAAAGCGTTAAAAAAGGATGGCAATACCATCAGAAATACCAACGTTTAGTTATGGAAAACAAACAACAACAGCAACAACAATAAAAACAAAGTAACAAAATGAAATTAATTTCATGTTAATTTTCTACTTCCTTTGGCATAACATTACTGTACTGGTGTGTGTGTGTGTTCGCGTGGGTATGTTTGTGTGAGCGGCTTACAATGCAGAGACTTGCAGAGTCCTAACAACTTGGTTGGGAATATAGAAAAAGTATAAGTCTATCCGGAGAGATGTGGGGGTTCATGGGCGTCAATGTTACTTAGCAAGTACATTTGAAAGTGGAATATGAGAGAACATCATCACATTGCAGCTGTTTGATTTTTCTTTTTTTTTCTTTAATCTTTTGTTTCGCAAGATCCTTTCGCTCTTCTTCGGGCTTTTACCACCGCACCGACAGCAGCAGATTAGCAAGCAGCTCATAAAAGTTTAATAACAGAGTTGGTGTTTGCACTTTCATTCCAAGCGGTTGCTTCTTCTCTTTCTCTCGACTACTTACTCGCCCCCATAGGGATTCATCCCGCAATTAAATGGCAATGCGACAAGGGAATGCGGACAAGCACAAAAGCAGCTAATTTTGCGGATTATAACGGTTATCTGCTTCAATTAATTTGTTTTTGAAACTTTTATGTTTAATTTTTTTGTTGAATCATTTTGCTCTTAAGTTGAATTTAAATTAACTACATACATACAAACGTTTGTACTTATAAAACGTATGACTTACAATTACTGCCCAGACCATAGAGTTTATTTTAGAAACACAAAACTTGGAAAGGCGTCATTTAAGTAAGAATATTGAGGGATTCGAATACTTTGAAACGTGGGCGAGATTATAAAAATGGGCGTGGTAGAAACCATAGGAGCAAAAACTTTACAATATCATACCTATGATATTTTTCAAAAGAATATAATGAAGTTTCGTACATGCAAATTTCAAATGTAATATATATATGCATAGTTAACAATAAATTGTTTTAATGAAAAGTGGGCGAAATTGTACAAACGGGCGTGGCAGATACCAAAGATTTAAAACAGTTTAAGACAACATATTTTTGGTATTTTCCAAAACCATTTTATAATTAATTTTATAATCAAAACATAATTTAACAACTTACTCTTGTAATGTCTTAGTAATTATCTGTATCCAATGATTTTTGATTATACTTATTTTATCCTATTAAATAACATTTTAATATCATTTAACTTTGTAAAAAATAAGAAGAAAATAGTAAATGTTCTGATGAGGAATGAAAGTGATTTGATAATATGGCGTGGCACCACCCATTGAAGTATTACATTTGAGTTAACATATCTAGGTAGTTTTTCAACAGATTCTATTGAAATTTCGTGCAGGCTTTCGAACAGTAAAATCACTAGTCAGGTGAAACGTCGAGTGATTAAACAAATGGGCGTGGCATCTCCCACTGAAACCATAAATTGAAATTATGATATCTACATAGATAGCTTTCCTGAACACTGGTATGAAACTCTGTGTAATGCTACAAAATGGCAAGGCTACCGCTTAGAAGAAATGTTTGTTAAATTGAACAAGTGGGCGTGGCACTTTCTAGAGAAGTAAAAAATTTAAGTTATTATGTCTTTAATTTCCAACAGAATGTCATATGTTGACGAAAAGTAGGCGGAATTCGACAAGTGGGTGTGGCACTTCACATAGAAGAGAAAAATTAAGCTGACATATTTATAGGTTTTTAAAGCATATTGCTCTAAATTTCGGTGCAAGGGCGCAAGTTGGAGAAAACAGTTTGGCAAAATGAACCAGTAGGCGTGGCACCTGTTATAGAAGCAAGAAATTTCAGTTTTTCAACAGAATTAAATGAATTTTTGTACTAGGTAACAACGGTATTGTTCTGATGAAAAGTGGATGGGATTGGGAAAGGGGCGTGGCACGTAACATGGAAACTGAAGCTGAAACCAATAAAATCTTATGAATCTTTGCACAAGAGTGGAGTGCGGCTAAGTTGCCGGAATCAGACAAATGTGGAAGTGGCATCTACCATAGCAGCAAAACTTTTAAGTTAATCAAAGGGAATATAATAAAAAAATCCCAATGTAAACACTTAAAGAAATTTTTCGCTTTCCTAAAATGTTTGCCCTGACAAGACAAGACCACTTTACACAGATCGCAGGACATTCGAATCCATATAAGTTGGATAGAAAAAATGTTTTGATTATATATGAAAAAACTTTCTAAAGAAGCAAACTCGAATGTCCAAGCTCAAGTTTTTTTTTTTTTAATATAAACAGACAGTTTTAGTACACACCCACTAAACATACACTCGCTAAAGTCGCAAAAAATATTGTAATAAATTCGCCAACACAAATTTAAAAGAGATTTTATTACATAAAGTTTCATAATCTGATTTTAAACGAATTTCCGTACAGTTAAATTTTATTTACAAAATTGAATTTCTTTAAAATTTGATGAGATATTTCAAGGAATTTGAAAAAATTCAATTGAAAGTCATTGAAGTTAAAGTGTAAGAACGCTGACGAAAAAGTTCAAAAACACTTGAAATAACTGACAAGACTTCCGAAGAGTAGTAGGAAGGAGGAGGTGGAGGCGCGCTGATGGAGCGAAAAGTTGCTTGCGGCCGGCCACCCAAGGAAGGCAGACTTGTACAAAGTTTTTATTGCTTAACTTAAGATGCATCATTCATGTATTGAAGATTCAAAATGCACAACTTTGCGTACTTACCCAGCAGGCAATTGAACAATGCCTTCCCCGGAGAAGGCCTGCTAGCATTGCTCCGATTGTAAGAGGCCTTCTCAAAACTAAATTTTTATGCAAATAAAAACATGAATGCTCTTTTTTTTTTTTATTATGATTTTTGTTTTTGTTTGCAATCTGTCAATATTAACAATAAGTAAATTTTATAAGTAGTGAAATTTTAATTAGGAGAATAGTTACACTCCATTGAGTGTATACTTAGAAATGCTATTATGCCTTACCACAGCAGGCGTGCTATAAGGCATTCCCACAGCAGCAGTGCTATAAGGCCTTCCCACAGCAGCAGTGCTATAAGGCCTTATATTAAAAGGCAAAGAAGAAGGACTTCATGTATTTTTTTATTTCATGTATCGCAAAGTTTTATGATTCGACATTACTTTTTTGTCATTGCATTGTATTTGTACGACATCAAAAATAGATAAATGGTTAGAAGTAAGGAACGGTGTGTATGTTGCTAGGCTGGTCTTCTGTTTCATGTTATGTTAAAGTGGTAAAGTGCTGTGTATCCAATGTCAAATTATAAATTAAGAAAACGTCACAAAAAATAAACATTAAATATATCAACGCAAGGGAGGTTGACGCAGATAAAAAAAACGTTTAACTAAGAGTCTCACGACGCATGAATATTTAATTTTTTCAAAGTACTTCTGGAACTCCTTCTACGGTAAGCGCTCTTAGAAGGGCTCTTCACGCAAGCGATGTAGGAAGACCAGCTTGAAGAGTATTTCTATCAGGCCTGCTAAGGAAGGCCTGTTTTATCGGGACGTTTCATATAAAAAAGAAAGTAAATTTGAAAGTAGGTGGCAAGGCCTTAATCTTACCAAGGAAGGCCTGCTAGAAGGCCTGCAAGCTCCTGCCCTTGCCTACTGGGTATGTGTACACACACACAAAGTGTTGCCATTTAGTTTGCAACATTAATATGCATTGCCGATGTAAACCTCAGCTACCAAAGGGAATGGGGAGCATTCAAGAAGCGCACATTTGTTGGTAACATCAATAAAATGAGTTAAGAGTTGCCAAACGATTTGTTTGTCTGTCGCTCTCGAAGTTAAAATCTCTGTTTGACAAAATTTACTACCAAATTAAAGAAAAGTTATATTTTATATGAAGCGCTAGATAATAATGAATTAATAGCAAAACTTAAAAACCGAAATAGCTACAAACAGAACATTTGACGACAATCTATACATCAGCTAAATAACTTAAACGATCCTTTAATTTGCTATACCGCTTAAGCTTAACCAAACATTGGACTTTTTTATTCTACAAGTGCGTGTCTCTAGGGGACTGACGGGAAGTTTTCAAGAACGTATTTAAGTTTATTTGCAGTACAAATTAATTGATAGCTGCATTTTCGGAATCAAAAATTCTGCGTAGATCGAGCTGCAATCCACTGTAGACGCTGACCAGTAGCAATATCCATCTGAATACTGAGTTCAACCGTTGTTAAGATTAATCAAATATGCAGCGGTGAAGATTGCTATGGGTTATATAATAGGGTAACACGAAGAAGAAATCCATGATTTCATAAAGCAAACTCAACAGAGCTATCTGATGGTGCATTCCATAGATAAGATGCATGTAAATGCACTGGATTTTATCAGGAGCTGCAGGATCTGCACTTACTGTAAGCGACTTTCAGAAGTGAATATGGCCAGTAAAAATGTAATTTTTGCCAGAAAAAACCTTAACAGAAAAATAAGTACTCAAAACAAAGGCGAAATCCCCTAAGGACAGTGCTGATTATTTTCGCAAGTTTTCTCTCTCAGCTTTCTTGACGACATGCAAGATAATGCTTTGGGATAAAGCCAAAAATGGAATTTGTTAGAGCTTAACACAATTTCCTATTATCGTATAGATGTGCGAACCAAACTAAAAAACCTTTTCTTCAAGACAAAAACACGCGGCTTAACAATCAATACAATCAAAAGTAAGATCATGAAACTGAATCCATTCATACATGACACCGCCTTATGGCGGGCCATAATGTGCAGTTTCATTAATCTAGGAAACAGAATTTCTATAGTTGGAGGAGCATCAAGAATAAAAAAACATGAGAGATATCTGCAGATCTTCGCTTATTTCTAACAAAATGAAAGCACACATTTTTAATTCAAATGTATGATTACGAGACCGACCAGTTAATGAACAAATTACAAGTACTCAACATCATATAAAAGCAAGCAGCTACCAGAAGCAAACGATGGAAGTAAATTGGACACACTCTGCGGAAACCAACCAACGAAGTTTGCCGTCAAGCACTTGAGCAAAATTCACAAGGCAACAGCAAACGTGGTAAACCAAAAGTCACCTCGAAAAAAGGATGTTGGAAAAGGAAATCCAAGATGGAAACGATTGATTTTGGTCGGTCGCATGCTAGTCCTAAAAGTTTCAGCACATAAGAAGAAGATGAAGAATGATGCAGTCCTTATGCAACACAAAATTTACGCTCTCTGAATTTTTTAAAGTTTTCCAAGTTTTACATGACACACAGCTTAATTATTTAATCGATGTGACCATAGCAAATAAATCAATTATTTAATTTTCCATGTTGGTAAGCCTTAAAATAGAAAACAAAAAATTCATCATGGAAAATATTTAACAAAAAGGATATGGCAAGTTTTGTTGCATAAAATAGAAATTCATTTCCAATAATGCAAATATTTAGATTGAAACAAAGTTGCCAGGAAAAATTCTTAACAAAAAACCAGAAACTGTAACTCATACAACAACAAAATGTAAATTTGTTTTCCTCAATGAAATGTAAATATAAAAGGAAGTTTACGTACAACAAAAATGCAGACGTCACACACAAAGGATATGGCTGCATTAGAGAAAGAAAAAAAAGTCAACTGCAAACTTACCCAAACTCCTCAATGACTACAACATACAGAAAATCCTTTTTGTACTGTCGCACAAAGAAAGCAAAAGAAAATAAATCAAAAAATTTTAAGCTCTCTCTCTAGAAGTTTTAGAGATATAACCACAAGCCAAAACCACAACAAAAGCCGCAATGTAGGATTATGACACGCTGCTGCACAAAGTGCAGATGAGTTTGGTGTAAAAAGTGCAGCCTGGCACATCTGTGGCAACTTCCTTTAAGTATAAGCATGTAGTGGTGTGTGTAAATGTGTGCTAGTGTCAGTATTGATAGCATTTGTATTTATAAGTCACATGAAACTTAAGTTGCATTTGGTTTTTTATTAAAAAAATTGGCAAAACGTGTTATCATTTTGCATATAAGAAAGTTTTTTTTTGCAAGTAAAATCCTTTATTTGTTTACAAAAGAGAAAATGCAAAGGATTATTGTCAAATTGTGGAAATATTGTGCAAACTTTATTAATAGAACACTTTCGTAATGATTATGTTTACGAAAGTTAACCCACATTTGGTTTGACTTTTGCAAGAATTGTGGCTGACAAGTTTTGATATGATATCCAAGCAACATCTTAAAATGGATTCAGTGAAACAAAAACTCCCTAAAAGGGATACATTGAATCTTGCAATAAAAATTTCCAGCACAATGCTGCATAAATTCAGGTAGAGTTTAAGTCAAAATTTGCTGGAACAAAATTATTTGTTGCACTAAACAGCCAATGCGATGTCATGGCTGTTATTGCCATTAGCGGCGAAAGCCTATAAACGGGTACATTCCAAAGATTTCAAACTATTTAATGGGCAACGAGTACAAATAAATTTCCTTCAGAGAACGAATTAGCCGTCGCGCAATAAACGTCCGAACTCGGTTATTTTGACCCTTTTGGAGTACTTGGTGCCACGTCTACGATCATAATGTCCACTACGAGACTAACATCCTCCACGGAATCCAATATGGAAGGTAAAACAGAATCTACCATTAACTTATGATGGCCGTACAAATAAGTACATCCATGCTATAATGGTTTTGAGAATGGGAATGGTTTTTGTACTGGATTTAGGCGTTCAAACCCCCCTACAAATTCTTAAATTTTCTGAACTTCCTGATTAGCGAAATTTGGAAGCTTGAAATTCAAGCTTGATTCGTTATAGTGTAAAGCGTGAAGTAACTCTAATAACCGATTGCTCACCAGATGCTGTCAAGATCGATTTTTCTTAGGAACTGCAACCCGTGGTCATTCTCAGGCATAAACTGGGTAAAATGGAAAAGTTGGAAAACTGTGCCGTGATTAAATACTTTTATAAAAAGGGTTCACACGGGAAGGAAATTCTTCTAGACATCCTAGAACGTTTTTGGGGAGGATGCTCCTAAATTCACAACAGTAAATAGATGGGTAGCTGATTTCAAATGTGCTCCTACCAGCATTGCAGATGAAAAACATAAAGGACGTTCAAAGTCAGCAACTTCTCAAGAAATCGGTGACCAAGTACAGGTTATTATTATGGAAGATAGCCGATTATTTGAGAATGAATTATACAGTTCAGTATATGAGGTCTTGAATAACCTTTTGGGTATGAAAAAGATAATGGCCAGATAGGCACAAAACGCATTCGAATGAAACTTTCTCAAAATAATTTAAAGCGTTTTACACGGAATAGTAGATATTGTTCATCGCTTTGTATCTATGAGGAGACTTCAGCATACCACTGTGGTCATAAACTGCGATAGCAAACAGATTATTGAACTGAGACCAGTTGTTCCGCTACGTAGCAGAAAAAGTGGTAAAAGTCTACTAAAATGGTTATGGCATCCGATTTTGGGATGCCAAAGGAGTTTTCTTGAACGTAGAACAATAACAGAAGAATAGGAGCACTTATTTATTTTAAATGACAAAATAACAAGCATAATTTATACTCGGCTTAAAGCTTAACAGCTAAGAAATCTAATAGCTGTAATAGCTAAACTGAATTATTTTTTTGGACCAGCTGAATGTAAAAATTCGCGAGGAAAGAGCTGCTTTAGCGAAGAAAAAAATCATCTATCATCATGATAATGCATTTGCTCACAAATCTGCCTTAACCAACTTGCAATTAATCCATAAACATGCACCCTATTCACCAAATCTGGCTCTCTCTGACTGCCATCTACATATTCTTATACCTCAAGAGATTTCTGCGTGGAAAGCCCTCATCATAGGCAATTGCAGCTGTAGAGAGGATTTTTGAAGAGCTTCCGAAAAATCTTTTCCGAGATGGGATACATAAATAGGAAAACTGCTGCAAAAAGTGTAGTGTGCACTTAAGGGACTTTATATTGAAGAATCAAACGTGCTTCAAACCCAAACTCTTGGTCTTTCATTTGTAAGCCCGAAATTTATTAACTAGCCTAGCACACATTACAAAGCATCAATAGCAATATAAATAAAACCAAAATAAATGAAAAAAAGACCCATTAAAAACGCGCACATTAAATCAATGGAGATCAAACAGCAAATTTTGTAATTCACCTTTTAAGGTCTCATGAGAAATTCATAGCAACGATTACGACTCTATTGCCCCTGGGAGGATGCTGCTGCTCATCATGCTACTGCAAATGTTGTTTATGATACTGAAAATGACGCTGATGATGATGATGATGATTAATTGACAGTCATACATTTTCACATCATTGTTTGCACATCATTTATTCATTCATTCATTCAACTATTGAGACATTCATGTAATCAATAATTTTTGCTTTTTTATGAATTCCAATGGAACAAAAATTTCAAATTATTGTACGTGACCTCTAAATGAACTGGAGATTATTTGGAGTGTCCAGTAAGAAAGGATGTATGAGTTATTTTCTTCCGTTTTATTTTTTGTTTGTTTGTTTATTTATTTGTTTTGTGATCCTTTACAGACAATACATCTACAACTGGAGTGAATTTGTGTGAGCAATGCTGTTTTTTTTCTTCTTATATTTCCGTTTGCTATTCATGTCTTACAATCGATTTTGCTCGTTTGCTTGAGAAAATAAAAGAAAAATTTAAGAAAATATCAGCACCAGCAAAAAAGGTTCAAAAAATTTCGTATCGTAATTTCTTCGAAGCTCTGTGGCGGAAATACTTCAACATATTTCATTTCCGGCACGAGCTTTGTTTGTGTTGCTTCGCTGTTGTTGCTTTTACTTTTGAACTTTTTGAATTGCGAATTCCTATATTCTATATAAATAAAGCAAAAAAAAGTGCACATACACAAATACTTATATATTTACATACACACACACACACACACATAAGCACAGACATATGCACAAACTCAATTATTTATGCATGTCACGAATTTTTGTCTAAAATAGGCAAAACTGCTGCAAATGTTTATGTACTTGAATGTACGAATATGTTTGAATTTGCACATATAAATGACATGCCCAGTGGGAAAGACAGTTAAAGTGAAGTCAGGGGTTGTTGAACTTAAAAAATTTTAAAAAAAGTTTTAGATTTTGTGACAAGAGACTTAAAGAAAGAATTACAGCAATTTAATTTAAAGAATACACAGAAAAATTGAAAATTAATTGTAAAAAAAAACTAAAAATCAAAAATCATAATTATTTGATAAATATAATGTATATAGCTAAAATGCATTGTGAATTCTTATATTTTTCATCATCGCAACAAAGATGAGTAACAACAAATGCGTTCTAGATTCAAAAATATTAAATCATTGCAAAAAAGTAAATAACTACAAATGCATTATTAGTTCTAATACATTTCAGCGTCTAAAAAAAAGTCAACAAAATCCGTCAAAAAAATTACATTGTCGTAAAAAAGTAAACAATTGTAAAATTTAATAAATTTCATCGCCGCAAAAAAGTAAACAACTATAAATGCGTTATACATTCTAAATCATTCATTTCGTTGCTCATTCAAAAATACTTCATTGTCGCAAAAAAGTAAACAATTGTATATTATATTTTTCAACGTCGCAAAATAGTAAAACACTCCAAAACACATTATTCAGTGTCGCAAAAAAGTCTACAACTACAAATGTGTTTTGCGTTTTAATATTTTTCATTGCGTTATTCATTCAAAAATATTACATTGTCGTAAAAAAGTAAACAATAGTAAAACCTAATAATATTCATTGCCGCAAAAAGGTAAATAACTACAAATCCATTAGACATTGCAAAATTATTCATTACGTTGCTTATTCGAAAATATTGCATCGTCGCAAGAAAGTAAACAACTGTACACTTTAATATTTTTCAGCATAAAAAAAAAGTAAACAGGAATAGCCTGGAACTGGGCTATTCGTGACATGTGATACAAGCAAAATCTTGACTCTAAGAGAACTAAGTAAAACTAAGTTTTGCTCAAATACTAGAAATTGTTTGGACTAACATTATATAAAAAAATGAATTTTAAACAGCGTATTTCATTGAAGGTCAACGTTATCAGCGAAGCTCTGCATTTCTTGCTTGTTTATTATTTTATCAAGGCACTGATATACATTTTTTCCTATTGGGTATTAAAATTCACGCATACCTATACATAGAATTTCAAATCAGCAGCAGTCAACTTTATTTACTCTCGTCCTAGTCGTATAGAAAAAAAAGGACAAAAAAAACAGCTTGGTCGTACAGTTCCAGCTTGAGGCTTTTAAATATTTTGTAGAAATTTGCAAATATTTTTTTTTCATTGCTGTCTGGCTGTTTACTTTAATTTTTCTATTATAAAATAAAAATGAAAGAAAAAGTTTTATGTTTTTTTTCGCAGAAAGATTGTCATTAATAATAAAATAAATAAAAGACCAGCGTTATGAGTTTTTCGTGACTGACTCAGTTTCGCAGAGTGTGCGTGCCTTTGTGTAAATATTTAATTTCATGCCTAAAGACGTTGATGGTTTTTTAATTTAATACGCATTGAATGGGCAAATAGTAAATGGCATGTGACCGGGGTGTCATATACACAACAGCATCTTTATTTGAAATGAAATTCAATAAATTTGGAGAGGGTGTTAACAGCGCATTTATTTAATGGCATTCAAGAGTTCTATTTTTTCAAGTTCAAGTGATTGTGTTTTGACTAAGAATCCATTTCATTTTCTTTGAGAGCTTGACGTTTATTTTAGGTAGTAAAAGAAAGATCGAAAATATTAGTTTAAAAAATTATTGTTATATAGTCTTTCCCAACAATAATAACTCATATATTTTAACTTTTATTTTTTCGATCAATAATAATCGTTATTTTTGATTTTTATTTTTTCGATCAAAAATAATGCATATTTTCTATTATTTACTATCGAAAATATTAATTCATTCTTTGAAACTATATATTTCTTTTTTTAATAATCACTATCGTTGATTTTTATTTTAATTTTTGGACTTAGCGGACAATAATTTAAACTATGTTCTAGTAAATAAAAGTGTAAATGAACTCAACATAGTTGCATTTACATATGCAACACGTAAACCAAAGGTTTTTGAACTTGCAACATATGCGGAAATATATGGCAGGGAATTTGATATTTGTGTGTGCTATTACTGCTGCTTTATGTCGTATACGTAATGCTGCCTGTTGTCAGCATTGTGGCATAACAATTACAAACACATTTAAACCAAATAAATTTCATGTTACAGCTTCTTGCGACCAAATTCAAATTCAAATGCATAACAATGAATACAGACAAAACTTAAAAACTTAGCAGTTCATGGTGCACAGTGGTGCAAGACACAAAGTTTCATAAAACTAAAATAGCGGACCACAACACATGAGGACTAGAAAAATTTTAATTTCTATTTTTGGTAGAAAACTTTGAGTCTACATTCAGTTTTTGAATTAAAATTGAAACAAAGTCTTATACAGCCGTCGAAAGACAAAACTACTTTTAGTTGAGAAGCATTTTTCATTTCAATATTTTTGTAAAAAAAAATCTTAAAATATAGATATACCTTATTATGTCCAAAAAATAATTTTTCATGGGTTACACTGGTATAGCCCCTTAATGTGAGAAAAAAATCACTAATAATAAGGAAATTATTTGTACTGAAAAAAATGCAGTCTCAGTCTCAGAAGACAGCTACAATATCCCTATGCTAACGAAATGGTAATAATTGGCACCGGAAAGTATCAATTTCGGATATTTATAAAATGAAACAAATGAAAAATTTAAATGAAAATTAATAAATATGTCCCACTGTGTGATGTTATGACGCGTCATTGTTGCATATTTTATCACTCTAATAATGTTTTTGAATTGATGTTGTTGTTGCTACTGTTATAGGTGTTTAAGTTTTTGTTTTAATTTCAGTTGCTGTTTTTTATTGTCAGCATGCTGACTTTGTTACTGTTGTGATTTAAGTTGTAAGTGCTGTTTGTTGTTTAATATTCTTTTATAATCAACAAGAATAAAAACAACAACAAACCCAACAACAATAATAACATATTTAATGACAATAAAAACAGCAAAAACACAATACAACACACAACAACAAAATGCCACACAAATGCAACGAAGTGTTAAAGTCTGTGCACCGCACAAAAAACTTCAGTTTAAGCTAAAGATCGAGTAAATTTCGCCTAAAAGCTAATTGCAAATTTTGAAAATTATATTTTTTATTTAAAGTTGAAAATAGTAAATTCAACATTTTTTCTTTTTATTTTTAACACAAACATCTTTAAAATCATTTTGAAATTTGAATGATATTGAAAAATAAGATTTTTCAACTTTATTTTAATCGTAAAAAACTCCAAATTGCAAGGTATTTGAAATGACAACTTTTTGATTTTACATTAAATACTTTGAATCAAAAATGAAATCACTTTAAATCAATGTGGATTCTTGTTGAATTCAAATCATAAAGGTTTCTCTAGAATTTAAACATTTTTGGATTTGGCTCTTATGGCTGAATCAAAAATGTTTGTATAATTTCACCCAACATTTTTTTTTGCTCAGTGTACATAAATTTAAGTGCAATTTGTATGTGCCATGGCATACTACAGAATTTAAATTAATGGGGAGTTGGGCTTTTTAGTTTTTGTCCACTTATACGCCACCATATTGAGATTGTAGACCCTGCCGTTTATTTCTTTTTGGGTCTATGTTTTTAATGGTTCGATGTTTAGTAAAAGCAACAAAAAGGACAACAACACTATCAACAGTACATGCAACAACTATGGTTAAAGCATACAACCTACAAAATGGTGCAAATTGGTTTCTATTTTTGTTTTTTATATTACAAAACATAACACAGCGCCATCTGTAGATTAAATTGAAGTATTGCAAAAAAAAAAAAAAGAAACCTTTAACGAACCACAGCAACATTTTCCTCAATTTCAAGACCATAAAATGACTTCGAGCTGTTTATATTGGTTATGAATCAAAATATTTATGTAGCACTTTTAAAACTTGGTATTGGTAGGAAACTTTTGGTGCAACAAAGGCATTGCTTAAACTTTCATGATTTCAGGAAAATTATTGAATCCAAAATACGGAGCTTTCCAACGATGTGTAAATTTGTCGCAGCCTATAAAATCTTTTGCAGGACTTGATTGAGGGCTCGGGGTGAAGAGCCAATCTGGCGATGCCTTAACATAATTTTAAAGTTTTCAGGAAAAAAAATGCAATTCGGATTTTCATTACAAATCCCCCTTATCAAATATCACATTTAAATGAATATCGAGGATCATTTCGACTCCCATCAAGCCTCTGCACCTGGGTCACGTCCTAGCTACGCCATTGCGAATAAGCCTGGCATTATGACAGCAAATTTCGGATGTATTTCATTCTTTTTGTTTTTAAGTATTCATTTTTGAGTAATACCACATCCAAGTCGCTGTACAGAGGGGCAAATGGTATCCACAAACGGCGAGAACTATCAAATATACTTCTATTCTGATAAAATTCATCATCAAAGTTAAGTTTCCAAAAGTAACACGAGATATCGGTCCACGGGCACGCCTACCGCCCATTTATAAGCTAAACTTTTCTGGAATGTATTTTTTGAACTACCGAACCGAATTCAACAATTTTGCTGGAAAAAACATTCAAATACCATGCTTCCCTAAAATTAAATATATCCAAACTTGGCACAATTACTAGGAATAGTTTCATCAAGCACTTAAAAGAAACTAAACGAGCTGGGAAAAGTGGGCGTGACACTCTTTATATAAGCGCAAACTGAATAATGATATATGAATATTTAAGTTGAACATAAAATGCGCGGTTTTAGTCAATAGAGCATGACGCCGCACACACAAGCATTAACTTAAGAAAAGTTTTCAGATTTTAGAAGAAATTATCCCCTGAATGCCCTAAGTAGAGCTCTATTTTCTTTGAGCTTCGTTGTTCACCACTAAACTTTTAAAACATTATATAAATTTTTTTTAACGCAGAGTCCGATTGTTGTGAGAATTACATACAAATATAGAAAAAAAGAATAATTCTATCTAAATACATACTACATAGTTGAAAAAGTCCCGGTTCATTCAACGCTCAAAGCAATGGCAAAATCGAAAGAATTGCAATACGAATTGCTGTCCCACCCACTGTATTCTTCACACTTGGCCCCCAGTGATTATCATCTGTTTCCAAACTTGAAAAGATGGCTCCAGTACTATAAAAAAAGTTATCGAAATGTTGGAGGATTGTTGGATGAAGCGCATCTCCTTCGAAGGGAACTATGTTGAAGAATAAAATCGATTTTTATCAAAAAATTTGTGTTTTCATCATTTTTCCCGGGACTTTTTGAAGCATGTATAAAAAGTCATTGTGTGTGTATGTGTGTGTATGTTAACTATAGACCTGGAAACTGCTGAGCCGACTGAGCTCAAATTTACATTCTATATTTATTTTGATCTCGAAAAAGCTCAGATTATAGTTCGAAATTTTTTGGACAACGGGGCGTGGCACGTTCCACGCAACAAAAACTCTCACATTTTGAGTTAAAAAAAAAAATCTTTCACTCGACCCTAATTGTGGATATGTATATCTACAGCTATTTAGAGCTCATTTAACACGTACGAGTATCTTTTGGTATGCTATAAAAGTTTTATGAATTTTGTTAGCAATTGACAAATAGAGGGTTTTATTTCGCTTAGAACAAACTAAAACATCTTAATTTTTTGACATTAAAAATCCTTTAAGTGTATTTGTCTGTTGTTAATATTTTGTATTAACTTTAATGCACACTAACAGACAGTTAGACAGGCAGGATACTTTTATTTATACAAACAGGCATAAATTTTTACTAAAATGTATTTCATCTCTTGAGAGAGCGCTTCGCTTTGTTGCTGTGTCATCGCAGTTTTTAAACTTTTTTGATATTTTTTTTTTATTGACAACTTTCCAAATTCAAGAAACTTGTGAAGTTCGCTTTTGTGATTATTGTCGTCCGTCCGTCTGCTATTCTTTATCTTATCTTTTTTCTTAAAGTTCAATTTTATCTTTTGCTATTCCTTCGTACTTGAAAAGCGCGCTCCATGATGGTTGATTTCAAAGCGCCATCTCTGCGCTTTAAAATATCAAGTAACATTTTGTGAATTTTAAACTCAATTCAAATTGAAATTGAAATAGTTTAGCTTAGTTTAGTTAAAATGTTTATACAATGGTAAAAGCAGCTTTGTGTTAGCAGCAAATTTTATGCAATTGGCTGCACTAACAATTTCAACTTACCCCAAGGTTTATTTTGTTATATCCATCTGAAAATAAAAAAAAATAAAAATCACATTACAAACAAAGTACCAAAATTGTTATTCATAGCATTAAAAGAATTTAGCTAAGAGACACGCTCTAAAAAACAAATCGGCCAAAAGTTGTCTGAAAGGTGAAATTTAACTTAAAAGGGTATTATAAATGACTTAGAACAGCGATGGGCACGAATTGGCACTTGTCGCCCTCATGGCCCGAACCGTTATTCGACGCACAAACAAGCAAACACAAATCGCAGAGTATCAACGCTATCGACGCACAGCGTTGACTTGAGTTCAAATTAAAACAAAAACAACATATAAAGGCACGGTGCCGGCCTCGACGAATGTGGTAATTGTTTTGTTTGTAGTGTAATATGGGTTTTTGTTTTTTGTTTTTTAAGGCGAATTTGTCAATGAAAGCAAAAAAAAAAACTTTAAAATTTCGTTTTTTATTGCTTGATTCTGTTGTTACGCCCTTTTGCTAGATTTCCAAGCCCACCCCACCGCTGACTTAGAAGACCGAAAGATTAAAGATAATTTCAGATTCATAGCTTTCAAATCAAATGTACTTATGGCATGTTATGCAAAAAGGTGTACACTGCCGGGCAAAAACTTAATGTCAATTTTAGTTTCTTTAAATAATGCAAATTTCGACCATTTATTGGCTGAGAAGAAGTGCAAATTAGAATTAAAAATTTTAAATAATACAACTACTAATAATTTTTAATGGTAAGGTTGGATTAAGTTAGAGTGCCGGCTTAGCAATATGAAATAGTTGCCAAAAATTCAGAATATTGATGTAGCTGACCTCTGGTTTCAACAGGTTGGCGCAACATGCCATACAACCGGAGAAACAATCGCTTTATTGAGAGAAACGTTCGATGAAAACATTATCTTAAGAAATGGTGCTGTTTATTGGCCACCAAGATCATGTGATTTGACGCCATTGGATTACTTTCTTTGGGGATATGTTAAATCATTTGTTTATGTCGAAGCTATTTACGCTTTGGAAACCAACATAACTCGTGTTATTCAAGGAATACCGGTCGAGATGCTCGAAAGAGTTGTCGAGTATTGGACCCACAGAATAGACCATTTAAGAACTAGTCGTGGGCAACATTTGATCGAAGTTAGTTTTAAACATTGAGTAGTAGGAACCGAACAATCATTTCCAATAAAGATTTACATTAATACATTGATTTTTATGTATTTTATTTAGAAAACAAAGTAGGAAGCTCTTATCACTCTCCTCGTAAGACGTTTCGGCTAAGTACTTGATTCCTAATATGAAATTTGCAGCGCTAACATGAATTCTCATTTCTAACTTTTATCCATTTTTTTTCTTAATTTTCTTGTACTTTGCCTTATTGAAAAACTTTCCAGACTATGGATTCTAATTTTAAATTCCTCCAGTTTATGCTAATATTCTAAACTCAACTCAGCTACGCTTAAGCTGAGGAAACTATTTTTGCCTTGCACTGGCAGTAGAATATTCAAATGAATTTTAATATAAAATAAGCGCAGTTCTTTAGTTTGATTACACTATTCCTTCTCTAATAAAGTTGAGTGTGGATATTTTCCCCACAAGCAACGTTTCACACTTAAATCTACATCAAATATTTGTATGACTTTAATGTTATGTTCATGTGTGCTCGTATGTATGTATGTAAGTAGTTTAACTTCAGCTGTTATGTGTTATGTTTTTACTAAGGAGTTTAATCCCGTGCTCATTTTTAATCGACATTGTCGAGAACTCCGGGTTTTTTTTTGGGTTTTTCTAAGGAATGCAGCGCAAAAAAAATCTTGATTCTTGAAAATGATGAAAAAAGTCAAGGAATATTTTAAGAATCAAGAAATGCGCAAATATCCCAAAAACTTTGAAGATGTCAAAAATTTTTGAAAAAGGGAGTCAACAAATTTAAAAAAAAGTGGAAAATATGTCAGAAAGGTTAAAAACGTCAAAGGATATTGTAATTTTAACTGCTAAAAAAACTCAAATTCCAGGATCACAGACTAAAAATCCCGGAATTAATCGAGATTCAACTCCCTATTCTATACATAGACGCTCACACACATATAGCATATCTTCATTTTGCGTGTATAGGTCGCATTAATTATATTGTGCTTTTCCATCTTTGCTACCTAACAGGCATAAGCGGACTTGCAGGATTCAACTCAAACTGACCCCTAACGAATGGATGAAGCACTGCTGCAGGAGCATTTTACTATTTAGCTCACGTGATGCCGCAAAACTTCTTTTTTTGTTGTTGTTGTACAATAGTTTTTCTAGTAACTGAGGTTCGTTCCTATTTCATTTTTTTATATTCATTTCGTTTTTTGTTGTTAGAGTTTAACTTTTAATTGGATTTAACACCATGTGGTGTTTCGTGGGTTACGAAATGAACTGAAATTGAAAATTTATGTCGGATACAGCAGCAGCACTTATTTTTATTTGTATTTTTCGGGAACACTTCAAGTGGCGGCTAATTGTTTCAACAATTTAATGGAAAAACTCATAAGCCACATGTTAAATTTTTGATTACAGCTGACTTTTCGTACAGCATCTTAATTTTTTTTAAATTGAGTGTAAAGAAGACAACAAAGTTAAAAGTTTTAAACACTCACGTTGAAAAGTAGGGCAGCACTATTTTTGAATACAAAATATAATCAATTGGAGAAAGTAATAACTTTACTCGTATATAAAATATTCATGAAATAATTTTCAATTAAAATGTCTGACTTGCAGAGGCGTACCGTGCATATCGGGTAACCAGGACAAACAAATTATTTGGCGCCCATGCTGAATAAAATTTCGTGTTTTTTAACAAAAATTTTATTTATCTCACCAAAAAATAATATTTTATGATATATTTCACGTCATTTTGCCGCCCCCTTAAGACTTTGCGCCTGGGGCGATCGCCCCCTCGACCCCTCCTCTAGATACGCCACTGCTCATTTGAAATCAGCTAGGCAAAATTTAAACTGTTCATACAGCTGTTGATTTAGACCACTTTAAATCGAGATATGTGGGAGAGACCAACTTTAACCTCAGCTACCACATTTATTAGCCTTCTCAGCTGTTAAGCTTATGGTTAAACTGATATACCGAAGCAGGGTAAAGAGTTATTTTTTACCTCATGCCATTTCTAGTCCAGAGTATCTTCTTCAAACTGAGCATTGAAGCTAAATGATTTTTAACAAACTGTTGGAACAAGTACACATAAGTGCTCAAAAACGGTGTTTTTGACTCAATTTTGCTCAAACACCGGACATGATACAGAGAAACAAATCAAAAAAGAACAGAAAGTTACCTGCAAAAATCATAAAAAAAAAACTTAAAACTATATATCAAGCAAATTTATAAAAGAATTTTTTTTTTTTTCGAAAAAGCCAATAGGATTTTAAACTTTAGGTACCTATCACCGCTCCGAACCTTATGTCTAACCATCTCCAAGAAAAAATAAAAATATGTTCTTGACAATTTCATTAACACTCTCCATTTGAATATGAGTATTTCCATGGTGTCGAACGTGACCATTGTACACTTTTAAAGTGGAATAAAAGTCGAGGTAAAACTTTTTTTTATCTCCTGTTATTTGAAGAAATACTATAGCCCTTTGGTAGGACTTTATTTAGTGGTATAGTTGATAGCAGACGTAATACTGAGTCTAAGGTAATGGCAATAAAAAAGCGATTCGCACGTGAATAAAACTGGAAGCGAAACTTTATGTTACATGGTGCTTCTATGTAATTAAATTGGCTTTTGCTTTTAAAAGTTTCAAGTTGTGCGTGTAAAGAGACCATACCATAGTACTCAGTTCAAAAACTATTGTACAAAGTCCGGATAGAATAAGCCGAAGTGAACAGAAAGAGAAAAGAAAACCAAAGGAGACTAAAATATGTAGCAGTTATTCTTCATCAAACGTTTTTGTTTCTTTAAAAAGTAACAAAAGCATCGTAAAGGAAGGTATTAAGCAAAACTCGTTCCCAAGATATTGCTACCCAACAACCTTTATCTGCAACTTGCGAAAACCAGACAGCTATAGAGTTAGTAGTCTATAGTAACGTCATCCTCAAAGCATGATTGACAAGTTGGTTGGCAAGACCCATGTTAGGCAAATGCTGCCCACATGTTACATGACTCAGACTTCAAGTAGTAGAAGGTCCTACTTTCCCAGGTAAAGAAACTTCCGGTGACGGTCCTTTCACAAAACCATTTGTAGTTTTCCAGAAATCAAGATCAGGCCATCATCTGTTATCTCTCTCTATCTCCATTTATAAGAAACCCACCATTAGATTAAAATAAGCCACGATTTTTGCAACTTCTGTAGAATAGACTATGAAATCATTTATTAAAGTTCCAAATATAATCGAATCATTTGAAAACAATATCTCCCATTTCGGTGGATAAAATCCACTGTATCATTTACCTCAACTTATCTTCTCATTTCTTTGAATTAATCCTTCATTTTACGCAGGCTAACCTTTTGAAAAGTGATTAATCAAAATGTGAAAACACTTTGACTTTGAAGTGCGGCAGAAGACCCAACCCATAACACGCTACTCTTCTCCACTCGTATCCACCCACACTGAGCAGCTACTTCAGCAAAACGCAAAGGATACAAGCAGTGCATGCATAAATAGAGCTTATCTACTTTGGTATCATCTTACCGAAATATACACAGATACATACAACAATAACAACATAGGTATATCTATAGATCCTACCTTAATGGCGTTGAACGCCTTATTGGAATATTAAGTTTACCTTCTTGCAGCAGTAACTGCTGACGCTATCGCTATCTGCGCTACGAATGTTAGCTCACCACAAAGTGGGCTCTGCCTTGTGGTTGCCTATTGAAATGCCATACAACCAACAATCGGAAATGGCCATAGACTACAGCAATTTGGAGTGTTTCTGTGCGGTTATAATTTAATATTAATTTAATTAGATTAATATTGGTCACGACGAATGTTACGAGTATTTTCATTATGAGAAGTTTTAATTATTTCTGGAAGTTTTAATTAAAATCAAATGGTACTTCAAGTAATTAAATTATCATTAGCTGAAGTGCTCGTGAAAATTTGACTACTTTAATTTTCTCTTTATAAAGAGCAACCGTTCTTATGATGCGCAATGAAGTGGAATAGGTTCCATTTAGTGACAGCTGCAAGTTTTTACGACTTATGGAAATTTGCTGCTCAAATCTATATTCTGATTTCAAAACGTTACATTTGATTCCTAACCGATTCTCGTAAAAAATGGCAGCAAAATTTAAAAAGAAAACTCAAATTTCAACACCTTATATATATAGGCGAAACGAAAACAGTGCCATTCCTCTGCAGCTTTGGAAAGTTTGTCAAGAAAATCAGTACCCAATATAATTTTTTTACTAATATTAGGCGTTGCCACGCCTGTAACAGGAAAATACGTTTCAATGCTAAGCAAGTGGACCCGTTTTAATGAAATTTAGTACAGAGATGGATTGAGCCCTGAAAAAAAATATTTATTTCAAGCGGGCGGAGCCACGCCCCAACAAAAAATAGTTTTAGCGGCTAAGCTAATGAAACGATTTTAATGAAATTCGTTATGGAGATAGATTGTAGCCAGAAAAAAGATAATTATTTTCAAGTGGGCGGTGCCACGCCCCCAACAGAAATATCTGATGCGGCTAAGCTTATGAAACGATTTTGTTGAAATTTGGTGTGGAGATAGATTGAAACCTGAGAAGAAACCTTTGTTTTCAAGTGGGCAGTGCCACACCCCTAAAATAAATTTTTTTTAAAACTAAGGTACCGATTTTGATGAAATTTTTTATGGATATTAATTGAAATCTAAAAAATCAGCTTCTAGATTAGAGCCGCATTACGGTTGTTGGCACCCCTATACTCTTTTGCGCCCCATGCTTCGGAAAAAGCCATAATTTATGCATGATTTGTTTTTGAACCTTTTTTTTTGTAATCAAAAATTAATATTCTATAATTCTTTAACAAAACTGCCGCTCACCAAAAGATGCCACCACTACGGCGCGCCGTTGCAGCCGTTGGTACTCGTACCGACTCATTTAGACCAAATGTGATCCATTGTGATACCACAGGGTGTCTGACTATACCCTCGAACCAACCAGATTTCGTAACAATACTAAATGGCTGACCTATCAAATGGAAACGAACCAAGTATTTTGTGGCGTTTTCTAGCAAGTGCGGAGCAGGAGCAGAGAATATGTTTAATGTTTTCTTCATCTTCCACATCTCCACAACTTTTACAGAATTCAAAGGACCTAACACCTAATCTCTTCGCATGTCTGCTGATGAGGCAGAGGTCAGTTTTGACTGCAACAACTGACGAGACACAAAATCTAGAGCGGGAAATCAGTTCTTAACCGTTTTTATAAGAACTAAATCGGTCTAACAGCTTTAAATAATATTTTGGGTTGACCAATCTGTTATTTTGTAGGTAGCCGTTGTGAATGATTCCAAGTGCATCCCAGTTGCTATCATGCTGCTGGCCGAGGGAACCACCTTGGCCTCAGTAATATTGTGCACCTTTATTGTGGCAACCACATTTGAAAGCTCTGCATGTTTATTATAAAAATGTTCGTAAGATATGCGTCCAAGTTAGGGTGTTCAACATATTACTGTTGTTATCGAAGGTGCAGAGTCACAATAAATATCATTTGATTCGCTATCGATATCAACGGACATTACCCTTTTCAAAAAAAGATTAAATTTTCTTCACATTTGTTATAATGCAAAAGTCGTTCGTTTCCAATGCCTGAAAAATATACACTAAGTGATGCAGCTAGCTGAAAACTTGACAGTTCTCTCTTGAAGATTAGTATTTGCGAAGTATAATAGTGATTTGATGAAGTGCTTAGGTGCTATATCTTGACAAGGTAAATAGCTTTTCAGTCCACCCTCGTATGTTTGCTTCAATATCTCTAATGAATTTCGATAGATTTCTATTCTTGTAACTGAGTTTAGCTACTACAACTATTAGACTTCTTAGCTATTTAGCTAGAAGTTTTCAGTCAGGTTAGAAGCTTATTAAATATATATTTTATAATTTTCTCTTAGCTTTTTTGCGTTTTCTCAACATATCCAGTGGGGTTCAGACAACGCAATCCTAAAAATACAAACAACCACAATCTAAACTTAACTTGAATGAGTCAACATTCTTTAGTACTTAACCAAATTTGATTTGATGTATTCTAACAGATTTTTACAGATTTAATGGTGATATGATAGACTTAATGCATAGAGTGCTGCGATGGGAAAGGCCATCAAGAAGATATGTCCTTCTCTGAACGTCTACAATCAGTTATATCTTTCAATTAACACTTGATCCTTTTAAGCCATTTAATACCTTTAAGACATAGTGCATTCATTTGGCGTGAATTTGCCATTTCCTGCTCAATCGAATTGAATTCGTTTTCTTTCCTGGCTTTTATCTGGCAATAAAAATGTAAATTTCCGTCATTCTTATTAAGTTTATCAACTGTCAAAATAGCAGATTTTTTCTTTTTTTTTGCTGTACGTCAAGACTAAAAAAATACAAAAAAAAAATACGTAATGGCTGCTCTCATTCGATCCTTAGATGGATACAACATTCAACTGCATGTTTTTCTGACGCTTTTGCTGTGTAAACAAACAACAACAACAACAACCACAAAAAAAAATGAAATGGAGAAATTGTAAATGTCAAAATGATTGTGCTGTCAAATGAAGCGTAAAACATTTTTTGGTGTAGAAACCAAGCAACAAAAATGTCAAAAAAAAAACATCAGAAAAACCCTTAACGAATTCGCATCGAAAGAGCAAAAATAGAACATTAGAAAAAAAAGTAGTAAGCGTGATGAAAAAAAAAAACAGTTTGCAAGAGTTTACTGTCAATTCAAAACATTTGCAGACAACATTTGAAAAATTGTGGAAATGTCAGCTAACGTTTGAGATGCGAAAAAAATCTATTTTTTACTCAAATTGACAATTTTTTATATTTTTTTTCTGTTTTGCTTTAAACTGCCAATAAAGTGAGAAGACGAAAAAAAAAAATAGAAAAATGCGGGAATCAGTACACAAATAGTGAGCATAGGTTCAAAGCACTCGCAGCAGTTGATTACGTTGATGATGGCAGTAAAACAGCATGCTATTGACACAATGGCTCTTTTAGCTATTGCCTCACAAGCAATATGGCGGCTGCTAATGTCAATTTACTCAAAACTGCATGAAAGCTGTCAATATAATTTCCATTTTTATTTTAATTTTTTTTTTTTAAATACAATACATTAGCTATCATCTCAGGGCCGTATTAGAACATTTAGGCAATACAAGTCGCGGGGCCCAAAATTTTTTGATCAAATTTTTTTTTTTTGCTTCTTTAATTTAATTTTAATTAGTTATGCTTTTTTACATTCAGATGAAATTTGGTACGGAAATAGACTGATCCCTGAGTAGAGATATTTGATTTTAATGGGCGTTGCCACGCCTTAAACCACAAAACACGTTTTCACAGCAATACTAATGGACGAGTTTTGATGAAATTTGATAACAAGCTGCATTGCATCCAGGGATAAGATATTTGTTTTTAAGTGCGTAATGCCACGCCCCTAGCAGCATTTTGATATAAAGTTAGCTTGTACCCTAAGGAAGAGGTAGAGTTTAGGATAAGACAAAATGAGACCATGAACTTGATTGTTGGAAGCGATGATATATAATGAGGTACAATGGTAATGAACTGTCTTGTACGGTCACTTTAATGCTTGGATTTCAACCAGTGGGCGAACTCTAGTTTGATTTAAAATTACTCTAATTGAAAAGTTCTTAATATTGATCATATACACAATAATTTGTTTTTTTTTAACTTTGTTGTGATATTTATATAAAATGACGTCATAGAAAAAAATTGGTTACAATAAAAATAAAACAAAAAATATTTTTTTGAATATTTTTAACAATTCTAAGGCATTTTTGCTTTGTGCAATTTTTTGTGGGGATTGGGGATTTGTTCACACCAAATCGAACACAAATTCAATTTTCCTATTTCAAAAATAAGTTATCGTTTTTAGCAACATGCTCGCTCGTATTTAGCTTCTGGTTGATATTTTCAAATTTAAATAACATAATTTATCAAAAAAATCAGAGATGCAAAAGCAAAATGATGTCCCATTCGGCGTGGAATGCCTCGTAAACTTAATTTTTATCAATTATAATATAGAATTTTTTACACTTACACGAATTTGCTATTTTTGGTACAAAATTGATCTTTTTACTTTGATACCATTCCCTCATAGCTTTCGAGCAATGAGAGGTTGCTAAATCAGGCCAGAACATCACGGTACCATCATGTGCCAAGGTACTCGTCTATATAAACTTTGGAATTGAATGTGCCTTGCATAACGAAGAAGCTGCTTCTGGGATCATAAGTGCATATGGCCTTCCAGACCATATATGACTTCACACTTTGGGCAATTTCTGTTTTTTTTAGATCGAATAATGGTCATCAACAGAAATTAGAAAAATCGAGGACTTTAAGTTCGAATTTCTTTCGTGTTGCCAGAAAATGTGCCATATATTGGAAATGTCAGAGCTTTGGCGTTAGTTTCTTGTCAAGAAAACTAATAGCACATTGAATTCTCACTTATGGCTCATTAGTTTAGGGCCGACCATTAGCAAAAACCACGTTTGAATTTAAAGAAAGTGCTAGATTAGATGTGATGGAGTAACATATATAGCGCTTGAAGATAGCTTTCGAATGAGGTATATATCATAAGTAACTAAATCATAGTATCATAGTCAAAGATGGTTTTTTGATTCAGCTTTTTAAACAAAGCGATGTTGTTGCTATGTTACTAAGTTCAGCTGTTAAGCTGTTTGCTCACATTTTGCTTTCACTGCCTTTTGAAACTTTGTGCTCGTCAAGTAACACCCACTAAACTAAATTATCTGAATTACCAGAAAATGACTTGAAAAGAAATTGTCGCCATTCAAAAGTTTTATTTTTTTCCACTTAAGCTCTTGCTGAAAAATGTTTTCATGTACATTGATATTGCGACGTGACATTTTAGCCATAACATTTCGCAAAATCCTCACTTTCAATCATTTGCTTTTAATGTGATTTGTTAACAATAAAAATTGAATTTTCTTCTTCTTTTTTGCTAAAAAAAATATTCAAATTACTATGGAAACGTATTTGCAATCCCATTGCTGTTTTGTATTTTGTCAAACATTCGGTGTTATCATTTGACCCTTTCAAGAGTGGGGTTACAAATGGATGAAATTTCTCATTTATTTTGAGCAACCAAAGTTTGGTTTTGGTTTGTTCAGACAACAAAAAAAAAAAAAAAACTGAGGATCAATTTTTATGTGCAAAATGTTCAACTTGACTTTAACTTGTAACAACAACAACAAAAAATTTAAAAATGTAAACAAAAACAACAAAAAAGGGGAGTCAAGGCAAATTAATGTTTTTCCATTTTTCTGCAGATTTTTCCACTTTTTGGTTGTTTTTTTTTTTTGCTTTCAGGAACCACAATACAAATGCAAATGGAAAAAATAAAAAAAAATCCGAAAGGATTCAAATGAGTCAGTTTCACTTTCAAAAGGAGTTGGTCCAACATTTCGCATGCTTTCCTTTACATTTTTCTTTTTTTATCGTTCGCTGTTTGTGACGCAACAAAGGCAACACGATAAAAAGAAAAACTTGACTCATATATCAAAATCAGTTACTGAATATTGTTTTTGATGTGAATATTCTCTGCTACTTTTTTGTTGTTGTTGTTGTTGTTTTGAAACAACAATACTGCTACTTTTCTTGTTCATTCCAGCGCATACATTTGTTTGTATTTTACAGCTTAAGCGGGGAGCTTTTGACTTTAATGGTTATGCTGTAATGTAAGGAAAATGAAATAAAAAAAACATGAAAAAAAACCATAAATGAAAAGAAAAACCAAAGGCAGCAATACCAACATTTTTATTAGGGTTCCTTTAAATGCGTACTGAGATGGACACAATATCGATATATTGAATTTAATTAAGAATGTGGCACCTCTTTTAATTTAAAATTGAGTTCAAAAGTTTCGAGAAAAATGCAAAGAAAAAAATTTTTCCAAAAATGAGCCAAAAGACCTCTTACCTCTTTGCATCGATAAACATTTTTCTACTAAAAATTAAGCAAATTACTTAGTAAGAATTATCAGTAAAGGATCGATAACCCATGAGTAGAAAATTGAGCAAGACCTATATCTTGCGAAAGCCTGCTAGCACGTCAGCAACAGCGTCAATATATTTGCTAATGCTGTTGCATTTGTAAGCGCTTTCCAACTGGGCCCATTAGAAACTTTATAGGTTTTGCTTATAACATTTATCATAATCTTACTCAGTTTAAGAGTATTTATCTGGGAAAAATTAAAATGAACACCCTATACAAAATTTTTCTTTAACGTTTAAAAGTGATATAAAATATATATATAAAAAATAAAAAAAGATATTGAAAATTATTAAATTCAATTAAACACCTATCAGAGGAGTGACGTTCATACCAGCAATTGCAATTTTTCATAAAACATTAAAGTTTAATCCTTTTCTAGACCTTTTATCACCACACAATTGATAGTTAAATATTGCTCAAAACATAGTTGAATAATGAAATTTTCGACAGAGGACTGACGAATTCTTTAAGACAAGCATTTAGGTAATTTTTTGTTACATAGAATGTAAAGTCAATAACAATTTTTATTTGAAACAGCAAAAGAAACTTTTCTCGCGATACCTTTGCTTATGAGCGAATGTTATCGATATGCGTAAGGACATCATTATGTCTGCACTTTGTTATTTATTTATATGAACTTGCATTTAAAAAAGAAAAGCAGAAATACTGCAGCCAACAACAACAACAACAAGCGCATTAGCATAAAAATATAAATTTTCGAGTTGTATGCGCCACATTAAAATCCATATGAATCGAAATGATATAAAAAAGCGCAGTAGTAGTAGGGAAAGGACCATAAAACGGTAAAAACATTTTATTGCATTCAACGTCATTTATGGGAGTATTATTACATGCTGTTACAGGATTTCATTTAATATTAAGTGTTTACAGTTCCCGCTTTGTTGTGAATAAGAAAATTTTCAAAGAAGACCAAATGTAATGAGTTCATTAAAGTAACTGCATGAATGTGAATGAATATGAAAGCAAAACAGTCAATTTTATTATTGAAATAACAAAAGGTCGGATTATGAATGAAGTCCCACTTAAAGTTTATGGAAAACAATTTGAAGCTGGACATATGAAGATTTTTATTTTTTTCATTTTAAGTACGCACTCAGAATATTTCTTGTATGCCACAATATGCGTGTGGCACAAATAAACAACGCTGTAGTAAAACAACAAAGGCAATACTGAGTGACCCCTTTCTGTGGCGTTCCAATGAAATATCAACCCTTAACAATGTCCTAGAAAAGTGTTGTAGAAATTATTAATCTCAAACG
Source organism: Meiosimyza decipiens (assembly GCA_963680825.1). Taxonomy (NCBI): domain Eukaryota; kingdom Metazoa; phylum Arthropoda; class Insecta; order Diptera; family Lauxaniidae; genus Meiosimyza; species Meiosimyza decipiens. The sequence goes on along the minus strand of OY804259.1, from coordinate 7,276,507 downwards.
GACAGCAAAAACTTGCTCATGCGTTTAGTAGCGATAAATTAAAGGATACTCCATGCTCTGTGCTCTGTTGTTGATTTCCTGTACACAACGGTAACAAAGCGCCATCTATTAAAGCCAATTGGTTTCTTATGGCATGACATGAAACAGCATGGCAAGAACATTTTTCCAATTTCGTAATAAATTGGGGTGTTCCTATGGTAACAATACGCAACTACTATCAAGTCAAGGAACTTTCTTTTTTCTACGGATACTTTCTATTTTTTCGGTTTATTTTGTTTCCTTTTTGACCCATACAAGAATAGCTATTTGCACCTTTATGTGTACGTGTGTATTGGAGCTTCAAATTCGTGATATATTGAAGCATACAATCTTTGAATAAACCCCTTTGAAGAATACGCTCCATAACGAGCAATGGGCATTGGATCAAATGCAGGATTTACAGTGAACGAAAAGTTTTGGTAAAGTTAAGAAAAATTAATTTTTTATTGAAAAGAAAGAGTTAATTTTATATTTATAACAAATTTTGATAAATCCATCGCAAGCAAAGGGGGGTACGCTCCGATTGGCACTGATATTGAAAATCAGGGGCAGAGCTAGAGCTATCGGCACTTGGGGCTAAACGATACATTTGCCTCCCCCTTCTCAAAAGAAGTTTTTTAATTTTCGTAAAAAAAGAAAATTTACTATAAAAAGATTATCGAAATTTCTGCACACTTATTTCGGGGTGAATGCCCCCTTCGATCCTCCTAGCCCACTACTGCTGAAAATGAGTCTTACAAGATTATTCTAATTGACTTTTGCTACAGTGCGCCGTCGAAATATAATAAGTGGTGTTTTTCTGATTAAAATATTTTGAACTGGAGTAGGAGTTGCCACGCCTTCTGATGAGAATCGACACAATTTTGCTTCAGTGAAAGCTCATAGTAACCAATTTCAAAATTTCATTACGATTGCTTGCATAGCTCAGTAAATATTACTTCTATGGGTGGTGCCACACCCAATTTTGGTACAATGAAAGCTTAAAATAGCAACTACTATTAAGTAAAATTTCATAGCAATTACTGCTACTATTTACTAAAGCCATAGTTTATATTTTTGTGCTTGAAATATACCACGCCTACTGTTGAAATCTCGCCCGTTTTTGAATAGCATCTAAAATTTTATGAAAACTTATAGTATCACAACGAATTTCACTATGATTTTACTTTTTTTTTTTGTATGTCAGATGTCAAGCCTCCTTCTGGTTACGAAAACCAGATAAACTTCATATTAAACTTCATTGCAATTGCTGCATTAGTTTATCATTTGATTAGAGTTGTTTGTACAGTCCACAAAACGTAATTTTTTTTTTGTCGTTTGAGAGCCACGCTCACTGCTGCTTTTTTAGCCACTTGAAGTTCAGAAATAGTTTGTAGCCTGTAGATCTTCTATATTGAATTTCACAATAATTACTTCAATAGATCAGTTAAATTAATGTTAAAACTTTTTTGTGTGTATGGGAGGGGCCACACCCACTGATGCAAACCAATCACACTTGAACTAATACTATATATATATATGTATATATCTGAAACTGTGTATAATTGACATATACGTGGCAAATATTTCTACAATCGCTTTCATTGCATGTGCACTATATAAACATAGCACTTAAGCTTTATTTTGCGTGTATAAGAGGTATCACGCCTACTGCTATAGTTTCCTCCACTTTTGTTTGAAAATACAGATAATAGCATGTAGATCTATCATATAAAAATTCGTAACGACCATTGTACTAGTTATCTTACTATAACTACTCAAAATTTTGTGGGCGGTGCCAAATTTTTCAACGTATTTTGCCATTATAGAAACTAAGCACATGTATGATAATAAGCGGTTTTAAAATATCATCTCCAAAACTTTTTCTGTTTTCGAGATATATTGAAATATATTCCAATTATTGTTAAGTTCTACATCTACTTTTCTGATGCCGCCCACTTTCGATCCAGCTAAAATATCATAAAAACGAAAAAAAACATAATTTTCTTGCAAACTCGTTAATATTTTTCACAGTGTAGTAGCGTCCGAAAACAAAACAAAAAATAAATAAAACTTTTCTTCACCTGCCCTGCTGGCGTGTCATTATTTTTCTTTGCTTTTCCAATTCTTGTTCATAATGTTGGGGGTAACATGAGGTCACATTAGAGTTTCAAAAATTGCCATAGCTACACAGACTCTGGTTTCATCTCAAGTTCTACGCAGCTGTTCCAGCACAACACCATGCAGTTTCTGCCACATTTAACACTACTCTCAAGATATGCTATGGTATGGTTAATGTGACGACTGCAACAACAAAATGACTCCCCATTTTAATATGTCGTCCGTCTGAGTAGAAAATGTGCGAAAGTTGACAACACTGAGTGGCGCACTCACGTGATCATTATAAATGTGCATATTTGTAGTTGTTTGTTTTTTTTTTCTCTGCTTTTTTTGTTGTTGTTTTCGCTTTTTAAGGATCTCTACTTCCATCGCATGAACCCTACTGCAGGGCTGACGAAGTGGGATGAAAATTAATGGGTCGGAAAGTGTCGGGATTAATCATGAAATGTAGTGAGTAGCAATAGCAACAATTATGTCAAAAACACTAAGGCAGGCGGCACATGACGAGTGTCTGCTTTAAGCTCTGACATTGAAGGACTTCTAAGGAAGGACACAAACGTTTTGTATTTTTGAGGGCTTTTGAAGGCTGCTAGCAATGGCCGAATACACTGAAAATCAGCGATAAGATTAAAAATTTTAAGAAAAATACAATAACCTGCTTTCAAATTATTTTTTTTTAAACAATTTTTGTTGCAAATGTATTGCATTCGTCAAGAAATACTACCAAAAAGCGCAACCATTCGAGACATCAAAATCACTTTCACTTTATAGTGTAACTACACTAACACACATGCTTACTTTTAAGCTTGAACGCCTCCCCATTACTCTGAATGACACTTGTGTCCTCCTTTCGACAAAAAAAAAGAAACGAAAAAAAGACACAGCCAACAACTTACACCTGTCCGCAGCAGCATTTGTTTTAAGCTTTTAATTTATGTGGGTGCTGCCAACAAAAGAAAGAGGAATTAATGCTTGGCTTAAAACGGCAAAAAAAAAGCATCACTCTCTCAGTTAGTGAAATTAAAACCAGGCTATGTTCTACTTGTTACTTTACACAAAGCCAGAACACATAAATTTTAAATATTGTTGTCCTGACAAATGTTGTTTTGGGGTAACCCATCGTTGTGCACCCACACGCCTTAGAAAGCCGCTGAGTTGAGTGTTTGGCTGCTGTTGCTTTTTTCACGTTTTTTGCGTTATCTGCTCTATATAAGTAGTTGCGAAGTTTTTAAGTGCAAGTACTCAGGTGAATGCGTTGACGTTGATGATGAATTTGTGCAACATTACAGGCAACATGTTGCCATTCATAAAAAGTCACTCACGTAACTCTTATAAAAAAATTTTAAGATGCTTTGAAGGTGTTTGGAAAAGTTTTTAAGTGCGACTTAATAGTATCAGAAGCAGTACTCTACACTTTGTCATTCTGTTTGTAACGCATAGAAGAGGGAGCGGCAGGTATTGAAAAGTTTATATATTCTTGATTGTGTTGATTAAGCCATGTCCGTCTGTCTGTGAAAATTGCGATTGCTAGAAAACCAAGATAGTTGAATGAAATTCGTGTACACAGACAACACTTTAAGACATAGCTCCTCAAAATGGTCGAAATCGGTACTTGGACACGCCTACCGCCCATACAACTTATGTATTTGAAACGCTATATTGAGAGACTTATTTGTTGCAGTGTAACCAAATATCTCTCAAATATTAGTAATAGCTAATAATAATAGAGTTTAGCTACTACAGCTATTATCCTTCTTAGCTATTTAGCTTGAAGCTTTAAATCAAGTATCGCACTTTCTCAACATACCCACTCAGACCATGTGATATAGATATTAAAATAATTACACATATATGAAATTTTACATGGTCCAAGGCGTAAATGTTAAAGCGTATTATTTAAGTTAATGAAACTAAATTTCACACAGATGGTAGGAAAAGTTCTGGACAAGCACTGGACAACTTTATACAAGAGGTAAGGTAAAAGAACCAAATTCCACATAGACGATAAAGCTCTGGATAAGAACTTGGTAAATTTTAAGCCGTGGTAGCTGACATTCAAGAGAAAACGCTATACTTAGAGAATTATTTAAGATTATGGAACCAAATTCCCCACAATTAATAGAAAGGTTTGGACAAGCGACAGACAAAAGTGAGCAGATTTCGGCAAGAGGGTGTTGCACCTCCCACAAAATTAAAAATTCTCAATTGCTAAGCTTAGAGCTATTTAAGTAAATGTTACCCAATTCAATGTTGGAACGTTTGTCCAGCATGTGACATAGTGAAAAGAATTTCGCCCTAATGAAAATTTAAGAGTGCGGTGTAGGGTAATTCATTTTTGCTGACACTTAGCTACTTTAGTTTAGCCTAAAAATTTACAGTGTGATGACATTTTGAAAGTACGTCCAAAACTCGACAAAATAGCATATTATTCTTATTGCCATAATTTTATAGTTTTGAGTCTTTAAGAAGCATCCTTTGGTATGATATTCAGAAACCAGAAAGGCTCATGCCCTCGGTGATGTCCAAAATTAATTTTCGAGCTTTTTGATAGAGATACCCAAAACTGAAAATGTGCCTTTGGTGATATCAAAGAAATAATTTGTACCTGCCTCCATCGATTATAGCAAATAAAGTAACGAAAAATGGGTACATAACTTATGACTTTATGGATGCGAGTAGCGCTGCTAGTGATGTTCAAAACTCATTTTCAAACTTTTTCTATTATAGTACATGAAAAATTAACCCTGAATGCTCTCCGGAGGTGCTTCTGGTGGTCTCAAAAAATATTTTTTGATTTTATCTAGCTATTGTATGGTACGGTCCACTGGATGTAATTTTATATTTTGGTCATCAGTCAATTTTTCTAATAAAAAGAAATGACCCAAAAACTTGCACCGCAGCTTTGAGAAAAGTTAGTAATATTGTAACGAAAATGCTAGTAATTGCTAGAAAGTACACAAATAAAGAGAGTGGGCGTGGCAGAAAATGAAATCGTAGTGGAATAGTTAGCAATAAAATAAACAAACAATTATGAATAAAATTATGATAGCAGCATTCCCAGCTATAACATTTCAAGGGAGTTTGTGAACTGATGTGACAATTTGTAAACAGTAAATAATGCAGTCATTTTGAACAACGAAAAGTGTGTTTTCGATTGCAATATAGTTCAGTGCACGAACTTACAGTAAATAAATGTTATTAATTTAAAATAAATCTACGCAACATTATAAGAGAGTTATAGGTTGCGCGAAAAAAAACTGCGGTTAACCCTTTGACGCATATGGGACAAATGTGTACCACTAACAATTATTGGTTATTGTTAGTACAACTTTAAGGATAAATAGGCCATATGCCTTTAGCGATTTTTTGCTAATACTATTTCCTTACACAATTTTTTTATAATTAACCCATTGTTTAAAAAAAAAAATTTTAGAAATAAAAAAAAAATTTTTTTAAATAAATTTTAACGAAAAAATTACATTAAATATTTTATCTTTTTATGCAAAAAACCTAAGCTTTCTTATCAGTTTCAAGCTTTTTATTTCCACTAGTACAGTTGTGCGCATTAAAGTGTTTATTGAAAATACAGTTTTTCATATTCACTGTTGCGATTCTATCATGCTCAAATGGCTACAACGCTTTATTATCCAAAATATTGTCTGATCATGCAAGCAAACAAACACTAAAAACCAAAAAAAAACATTTCGAGATTGAAATTCGATTAATGCGCATCAAAAACCGTAAAAAAAACGCAGTAAATTCTTTTAAAAAAAAATTACAAAAACAGGACACGCACAGCGTAAGCAAGCGGCTGGCTTAGTGTACAATGGTAACATGCCAGCATTGTACGTGATCCTGCATGTGACTATGATACGCATACCTGCTGCATTTTAATTCGTAAATTATTGTTGGTTCTGCCTTTGTTCCCCCCCCGTGGGTTTCTTTAACACAAAGGTTTCTTTCGTCTGTCAAGCTATGCGCATGTTCAACGTACGACTTGATCCTTAACAGATCCTCATAATATTGTAACCGATAAAATTTTCAAATTATTGACATTTTTGTAATTAAATTTTTCATGCCTTTCTGAGCGATTTTATTACGTGAATGATAGCTAGCAAAGTTAGCTGTTGCAAGGAATAAGAAAGAATCCAGTTGCCCAGCGTCGGATTGGTGTTGCTTGTAATAAAAAAAATGATGTCATAATAATTGCAATTAATTATGTGCTACCCGTATTACCTGTTGTATTGTAGTTGCGCCAGCACAAGGGCAATGATAATGACAAATTCTGTTAGTAATATGTAATTTAGTTAATATGGGTAAGCGTACAAATTATGGTTAGTTAATTGGGGAACAATTTTGTACTTAACATATGAAGTTTTCGTTGTTATAGGAAGTTTTCATTTAATGTAAAATTTATATTTATATTGTCAAGAATTAGGATAATACAGGTTTGTGAACAGACAAATGGTAACATTTAATTTTCAAAATTTTTTTACAAATTTAGAGTCATTTGACAAAAAAAACAAGTTTTTGAGCTTGAGAATTATATAGATTTCCTTCAAGACCTTGGACATACAGCACCTTCGGAAAAAAAAAATTTTTTTTATTATTTTTTTTTTTTTTTTTTTGCCATGTTACTCAAATTGCTTAGGAATTTAAAAATAACATTCAATATCTCAACGTAAATATTTTAAACATCAAATCAATATCTCTACAAATGGCAAAATCATGGTTAATCTTAGCTAAATTTTGGACTGAAAGCAAAATTTGCAACATTATATTTTCCACGCTGTAGTCAATTTTTTGTTAGCGAGAAAAAAGTACATAGATTAAAATCTATACCAACTTAAAAACTCAAAGGACTCTTCAACCAAATCACAGCTTCAGGGCAAGTTTTTGCAATCTCTGTGCGCTAAAAAGTTTTGACAATTTTTATCATAGCAAGAGAGCAAAAAAAATACAGACTAAAACTTTCGAATCAACCACCGTATTGCAATGCTGTAACCAATGATGTAATGGCCAATGGCATATACTTAGGTTAGTTAATACACTGACTTTTTTGCTGTTGAAATTACAATTCAATTTATGCCAAAATGAGGCAAACCCGCATGGCAGATAAAAAAACAAAAAAAATGCTGAGTTGAAACACTTAAAACGTAACAAAACAGTAGACATAAAGTGGCATAGCAGCATCGCCAATCTCAAGTGTAAATGGGGAAAGATCCCACAATGCTGTAGCTACCAATAAATGTTATCATTTTTCATTTTTTCAACAGCCCCGCTTGCTCCATGACAAAGTTACTCTGCGCACACAATATGGCAAGATAGAAATTAAAAAAACACTGGGAAGACTGTGAAGAAATCATTCTCAATAAAAAACATCAAAGTTAACTGCGACGATAAAAACTTAAAAAAATTAGATAAATATCGTATAGTATTAGAGTGGAACGAAAAAAGTTTCAGATTGTATTTTTAAGCTACATTTGAAATTAATCTTTTATGTTTTACATTAAACCCCTTTGATTCAAATACGAAATAACTTTAAATCAATGTGGTTTCTTTTTGAATATAAATCAAAAATGTTTCTCTTCAATTTGAAAACTTTCGGCTTGGGCGCATAATTGAATCAATCCACTGGTTTTTTTCCTGACGGTAGATAAATTCACATATAAGTCATGTCATTGATCAAATCTACATAGCAAATTGCCTGAAAATGACAAGTTAACGGATAATTTGACTATTTTCTGCCTTTACTTTCACTTACATATATCTTCATAAAAAAGTTTCAATTTCTCATATTTTGATACAAAAAAAAGTGGACATATCACGTTTTGGCGGATGTCTATATAAAAATACACAGTTGGTAGACGGTTACAACGCTTTTCTCAGCCATAACACAAAATAATTGCTTAACTTTTTTTGTTGAAAAGGCGGTGAAGAGAAGGGGGGAACTTTATTTTGCTATAGTAGGCGATGCCACGCCCCTAAAAGGAAAAAACGTTTCTACGGCTAAACTAATTAAACGATTTTCATAAAATTTGGTATGGAACCAAAGAAAGGTTATTAGCAGCTTTGATTTCTTTAAGAGGGCGTGGCATGGCCCTTAATGGAAAAACACACATCCAATTCTTTGATTATGATGAAATTTGGTATTGAGATAAATTGATTCTTGAGTAAGATTTATTTTTTTAAGTGGGCGGAGCCATGCCTCTTATAGGAATACACGTCGTTACTCCTTAACTATTGCACCGATTTTGATCAAATTTTGTTAGGATATAGATTGAACCCTAAAAAAGATTTCTAAAAACTCAAATTTTTTTTTTAGTAGACGTGGAAGCATCTCTAACAAGAAAAAGTATTTTCACTGCTAAACTTATAGACTGAATTTGATGGAATTTGGTACAAAGATAGACTGAAACTTGAGGAAAGCTATTTGTTTCAAAGAGGAAGGTAACACGCCTCCAGTAGGGAAATATGTCTTCAGAACGAAATTAATGAACCGATTTTGATTTAATTTGGTATGGAATAGATTGCACCCTCATGTAGAGAAAGAGATAGTGGTAGTGACATAGCAACATGATACCATGATTTGAATTTTTTGAGCGATGACTCAATTTTTTCAGATTAAATACTAACAAGTTATTTGAATTTCAACCACTTGGCAAACTCTAGTCAAATTGAATCCATACCGTAGTATATTGCTGAAAATGCAACGCTAATACGCTAAATTGAACTCTTTTTTGACTTATGCATTCAACCTTTTTACTCGCACTGTGCACTTACTACAGGCAGTCTATTACTGAGTTCAAAAACTTAAGCTAAATCAGAAAAATTGAATAGTTTGTACAGGATATCGATCCGATATCATCAATGAACGTAAAAAGTTGTCCCATATTTCAATGAAACGCTTTCGAAGTGCAAGGAAAACTATTGCGATGAGTTTTAGTCAATTTTTTGCAATTTTTGAGTACTTTTTTCCCCATATCCACTTAAAACAAATTTACCTCCGAATAATCTGACGAAGTTTGGAACCACTTTTCATAACAGACAGCATCTAAATTTGTACAACGTATTTTGGGCGATGTTGAATTTTTTGTGCTTTGAGCATAATATTTCAAAAATCAAATTTAATCGTTATTTTGAACTTTTATTTTCTATTGATCAAAAATAATCGTTATTTTTGGTTTCTCAACTGTATTCCATAATGATACGGTAATTTTGACCAATGCGTCAACAGCAAAAATGGCCGTTTGTCACTAACCAAATCAAATCATGCAGAATACTCACAAGCAATTGCTATCGAGCAAAGCCGACGAATAAATGCCACTTTGAACAATCAAACCCAGTGTCCGAAAAAAAAATTATGGAACACAACGCCAAATCGCGTACAAATGCTGACAGCAAATAAGAACGAAAAAGAAAACTGGCAGAGAAAGAAGACACAGTGAAAAAAAAAGGTTCAGCAGGTGGCATCTGCTGAATCAGCAAATCAGTTATAACTCGATCCAGTTGCACACGATCGTTGAATTGGTACGTTTTTTCGCTCTCTCTCTATCCCTCTCTACTTATGAAGATTTGCACCTGCCGTTATATCGGCTGTTAAATCAGTGAAAAACAACATTAACAACAACAACAAACAATAAAACATTTTAGGGAACCAAAATTTACCAAATTGGAAACCTGATCACACAGAACGACATATGTTCGGCGAAGATGTGTAGATCGTTGGCGTTGAGCAAGAAAAGAAAAGACGACAAAACAAAAAAAAAAACAACAACACGAAGATGTTAATAAAAAAAGCAGAGGGAAAAAATCGTGGTAAATTCAACATGCGTATATGTAGAGTTGTTGTTAAGCTGGAGGCTGGACGTATTGCAAAAAGTTGAGATAAAAAAAATATTTTTTCGTGAAGGTTGACGGGTCTTTAGTAGACATTTTTTGTTGTCGTTTTATTTAATTTATTTTTTTTTTTTTTTTTCATTCTATGAACTTCAGTAATTCTTTTCAGTGACTGACCACAACTTCAACAGATATTCATCTGTAACCTGAATTTGTTGGATATTTAGTGCGATTCTGTATTTTTGCCCCCAAGCTTTTTATATTTTGTTTTTTTTTTTTTGTTCCCTTGAGAATTAAAGGTGGAAATGTTGCGGTTATCAATGACTGCCTTTAATACGGGAATTATTTTAAATTAGTTGAAATGCTTTTTATTTTTTTGGGGATCAAAGCAGCTGCTCTTTTACTCTGTGTACAGAATATTAAGTTGCCTTGAAATTGAAGTTGTGGTAAAAAAAACGGCTCTTCAAAAAAAAATGCACGCAAACTTGCGAGATTTTAAGATTTTAGATAAAAGAAAATAATTTAAATGATGATATTTTTCACCAACTGTCTGTCTTATTGCAAAAATTTCTATATAAATCTGGAATTACTTATATAATGAGGAATAACTTATTGTTAAAACTTAGCTTACCTCATTAGATAAATACTTGAAAGCTCAGAATATTCTGAAAAAAAAGAAAAGTCATATAGTTTGTATATTTAAGCAGATAAGGTGCTTATTATACTTAGAACTAGCACAAAGTTCAATCACAATATTCAACTATAATACTAAGAATATGGTGTACTTAACTAAGCCATCGAAAACGAAGTTTCGTTTATTTATCGAAATGTTTGCCGTTTTCGAATGATTGTGGTCAAAAAAAAGTCACTTTGGAGGAAGAGACAAAATGTGAGGTTAAGTATACAGATGAGCTTCTTGATATGCTTCTAGGAAGCATAATATATGACATGATTTTTAATTTGTGATTTTTATTTTAAAAATCAAAAATATCCGTTATTTTTGACCACTATTTTTTTCGATTTAAAATAATCGATATCTTTAATTTTTATTTTTTTCGATCAAAAATAATCAGTATTTTGGATTTTTATATATATGTGGACATGAAATGCCGAATTTTTGCACCGCTCTATGAAGCTCGCAAATAAATTTTGTTTGCCACTCGCTCTACACTGCTCTTCGGCTTATGCGAAGTCTTAAGATACTATGCGATACTCTTTGATTTTTCCATTGTTTTTAGATACTTTTCGATGTTCAATAGAATTCGATATTTTTGGACACATTCGATAGTTTTCGACATTTCAAACTTTTTCGATAAATTTTGTTTTGTAGCTTTTGCCTACTATCGATTTTTTCTTTACATTTTGATAAGTTCTGATATTAATCGATTTTTCCGATGATTTTCGATAAGTTTCGATTTACTTTGATTTTTTGAGAAGTTTAGGATTTTACCGACTTTTTGCATAGTTTCGGACTGTTATTGTTTTGCTTGATATTTTTTACTAGTTTACGACTTTATCTATGTTTTAAATGGTTCTCAATAATTTTTAACCATTCGATATTTTTCGATAAGTTTCAAGTTTTACGATGTTATTTCGCGTTCTTTGATGATCTTCAACTCTTATCGTGCTTTTCGATATATTTCGGCATTTATCGATATTTTGGACTTTTTTTAAAGTTATTGAACAGTAGTTCGCAAACAATCGAGAAATTCATAGAAAGTTAAAAGCTATCGAAATCTTTCGATAAAAGTCAAAATTTCAACAAAAAACATCGAAGAGCAACACCGATGCACATGGAAGTGTCGGTTTGCATCTTGTGCAACTATTGTGGGTGACTTGTCTAAAATCGCTTAGTGTTTGACGTGGACCCCTGCCGCAATGCTTAATTCCATGATGTGCTATTTCACATTGAAATTTGAAGCAGGTATCGATATCAGTACCCTCGTGTTATGGGAATCCGTTCCTATCATCACAAATAAAGTTCAACTTCAATCTTAGTTTGGGTTGAGGTCCATCTTAATATATCCACCGTACGATGTGACACGGCAGTAGGTTGAGGACATGCAACTTTACACTGAGCTTATGCTCTAATGTCTCGATGCACCCACAAGAGGTTTACCGCGCACGATGCACCCACAAGTGGCTTCTCGCAATTTTCAGGCTTGAAGCGAAGTCTCTAGTGCTCCAGATAGTACAGATCTTTACCTTTGATCAGATTTAGTGCAAAGTGCTCTCTTTTTAGTTCATCTTACTAACTCTCGGGGGCTGGTAACCCCCTTTGAGTTATCTAAAGTAGGCCAGCATGCCAGAATGTCATATTGCTGCAGTGTACACAGCCTATGATTAATAAGGGGTGATATCTCTTTTACCAAGTGCAACAAAGAACCTGTTACTCTTTCTTTGACATCTACTTAGTTTGTAGCTTAGTTGTCTATCCAATCGCAGACCGAGGTCCGAACTCCAAACAAATGTGAAATGTGCTCTAAAAATTATAGAACATTAACATTTGAGTTATGAATGAATAAAACACATCCTCTTTCTCCATCTGCAAATAGCATTAAGCACGATAAGTTTCCAACTTAAATGGGTTATCGATTATTCCATTTATTATTAAAATATTTAAAAATTCACATATGTACTCAACTAAGTTATGACTGCCTCGCTACGCTTAATGTGTATACTATAAACTATGGTAAGAAATGACACGTCACATAGATGTACCATCAAAAAACTGCAGAAAAAAACCCATTATAACGAATATTTAATGACAATACAAATGTCAAAGTTTAAGGCTATGCGGTATAGACATTTTATTTTGATTGCATGTTGTAGTGTTTCGATTTTTCTTCATCTGACTTACGTGTATATTATACGTTTGTATCCGAAATAATAAATTTCAGCATTTTATTCTAAGAATTTTTCGAAATAGGATGGTTAGGTTTGCCACTGTACTTGAAACTACTGCTACCATAAACATTACACTGAACAAATCGCCGGATATTTCATAGAAAATCATACAATTGTTCGCATTAAAGAATTTTCTCAAGTGTAGCCATAGTATCACCATAACGTAAGCCAGTTTAGTCTTTGCTGGGAACTCTTTTGTCAACTTCTGTGCTCGTACTGCCAAATACGTGTTAGCCGTATTCGTGCATGCCTTGAACTTGAGGATTTAGTGTTACTCAGCAACGAATAAGGGTTGTTGGCTGTTGGTGGGGTTGGTCGGTCCGTCGTTTGTGTTTCTGTTTGTGTTGATTTCTTTGGTAAGCTAAGAAAACATTCATTGTTCGTAAGACTAAGGTAAAGACGTTGAAAAAGGAAGTAGTAAACGGCAATATGGATCGATAAATCGAAAATGTGTTTTTTTTTCTTTTCTGTATTCTTTTTATTGTGACGCGATGTCAGTAATGCATGTTAATGAAAGGCTCAACTTATTGGGTTATCTTCGTGTTTTTTCCCCCCATATTCCTTAACGGTTTCCTCACGTTTTATTAAGTTTAGTCATATCATGTCAACTGCACTTAATGTTGGCAAATCGTTCGCTAATTTGATATAAATTTTGCTTGCACATACTGCTAAATGTTGTTAACATAATCGGCTTTGCCAAATGTCTTTTTCGAGTAACAAAACCTTAAGAGGCACTTTTCTTTAAAATCTTATAACATAAGGTCTATAAATACTTATGTATTGGGTATGTGCGCTGTATTCAAGTAAGGGCATAAAATTGGGTTTACATAAATCAGCTAAACAAAATTGAATATTTTATGGCTCATATAGAACATAGCCGAAAATCGTAGACGATTATTACTTAGTCATTTTTCCATTATGGAAGTTGCTCTGAATTTTCAGTTGATCAATTTTATTCGCATCTTTGGTAGAGTCCCCAATGAAATTTTATTTAATACGGTTGCGTTGTATGCTTCAGTTCGATGTTTTTTTTTTCAGTAATTGCAAAAAAGTGTTTTTAGCTACTTCAGCTGCTAGCTGCCTTAGCTATTTCGCTTGAAGCTTCAAGTCAAGTAAAAAGCTTTTTAAAAGAAAATTTTGATAATTTTTTCTGAGCTTTTTTGCATGTTCTCAACAAAATTTTTAATAGCTTTTAAATCATGTATAATTTTATAGTTTATATTTTATGATTTTTAGCACTTTGTATGATATATGATGTCAGTAAAGTGGCCTCCTCTGGGCGTGGCGCAAAGTATATTTTTCATAACAATTTCACAGGCTACTGGTGTTGTCTCAGCAATTTCGTTTTGAATGTTATGCTCAAGCATTGAGGTAGGGGTTTATTGGTGTACACCTTTTCCTTCAATAATTCCGATAGGAAAAAATCGAAAGGAGTCAAACTAGGTGATAGTGGAGGCCACCACTTTCTGACATTATTCAATAAAATTTCTTGCTAAATTTTCATCGTAGCTGGAGCCCTGTGTGAAATGTGTGACCTACTCTGTAGGTCTAATTGATTTCATTCCGGCATAAACAATTTTCCAACATATCTTGATAGCGATCACCAGTAACTGTTACAACATTGCCTCTAGCATCCTTTGCGAGAGTGTATAGACCTTTGGTGTATCAATTGAGGGTTTTCACAGCCTCAACAGCGGCAGACAGAAAACTGTATATTAACAAAGCCATGTTAACTTGAGCACGCCAACCTCACCACCGTTAACGGACATTTTCCCGCAGCTGTTGTGTCAATTGAATTTTATACGGTTAAAAAAGTAAATCTTTTTTGAGAATTTTTAACAAACATAATGGAAACATTCCTAATACTTGCACAGTAATTTAAATAAAATGTTAAAAATAGCGGTTTTATGTTTCGAGCATATTTCAGAAAACATATCCATTTTTAAAAGAAGTTTTAGCTGCATGAATTTCAATCCCTTCTTCAAGACCGTATTGATATTTCAAATCGATTTAGCTTTGAGCCTCTAATTACTATTTATATTTTTGCCATCACTTGTATTTTAACATATATTCATTTCACGTATATTTCAATCGCTGTTTCTATTTACTGTATATTACTGCGTTGGCATATGTTTTCTTTATGTTTACAGCGAAAATTTCCAATAAAATATTTATTTGCTCTCTTTTATGTTTCGTTAACATTAATCAATAACATAACGCTTTATTTTAGTATTTTTATGTGATTTTTTATGACAGCTGTCAAATGTTAGTGCCAGTAAAGTTATTTTACTTTTATATGAGATTGTTGAATATATCGTGCATGTTGAATGATGCCATAAGGAAGTTTATAAACTTAAAACTTTTTTTTGCAATGAAATCTGTGAAAGTATCTTAACAAAAGCTTAAGAAAACAACTGACAAAGTTAGGGTGTATTAAACTTTACAATAAGTTATCCACCGATTTTTTTCCTAAACAACTAACAACAACAAAAAAATGCAAAGTAATCAAAGCCTCACATTTAAAAATAATTTATAGCACAATGACTATTCAAAAAGAACATAACATTTGGGCATATTTTATCAAAACCTATATTTTGACTTACAGCGCCTTATAAATGCGTTGCATAAATTTAGTCTGAGAAAAAGTTGTAGTGCTTAAGAGTAACTTTCAAATAAGGTACATATCACTGCTGAAAACAGTGATATTTTATTGTATCACTGTGATATATCACTGTTGTAAAGATAATTTTTAGTACTATAATTTTTTGCAAGAAGCTAAGCTTGTGAAGTCCATACGAGACGAGCTATAGCATAAAATGTGTTTGTTTTTCTTACAGAAATAGTGATTATTTCATATGTGTTTTCTTTCTGGCTTTGTGACAAAAAAATGCATTACTTAAATACATTTAAGAAAATTGCAGCTGCACTAATGCATGTTTTTCTACAACTATTTCGTACAAGCTCAGCATAATGCTTGAGTTGACATTTTAGTTGAAAGTTTTCCTTTTTCGCAAAAATTTGCATCAATAAGTTTGCACAAGTGTTGCCATTTCAAAAAAAAATTATGCATAAAACTGTAGAACAACACAAAAAGTTTAAATTTCTAAGATGGTGCTTATTAATTCTTAACTTCTCAACATAGCCCACACTGTGTGCTTGGCTCTTCGAAGAAGAAAGAACACAAAAATTTAATGTAATTCAAGTTAAAATTTTATTAATAAAGCGTACTCGTACATAAAATGCTATAAAATTTGCATACTCATTTTATTTTTTTCATTCTACAACTGACATGTCATTTTATGGATAAACGGATAAGCAGGATATGCGAAATTTTTGTCATATTTTTGCTTTTTATTTACGAAACGTCATATCTTGCTGCTCCTGCTGCTGCTGCTTTTATTATGCAAATTATTTTTGCGTAAAACTTTATGCGGATTCTTACATAGAAATCATTGGGAACTGGCAACTGCAAAACTGGGAGAACGAATGAATGACTTGCAAAAGTCGTTGAATTCTTATTCTTATTATGCTTTATATTTCACCTTATTTCATCTTACGACTGCTGCGTGACTTTTGCAAATTTTATAGTATTCTTCTTGTTGTTGCTGTTGAAATGAAATGTCATGAGGTGTAGTATAGTCCTACGTTACGCACTATAAGTAAAGTCGTATGACAAAGATTTGCTCCCCCGACTTGTATCCTGACGTGTAACTGGTAAGCCGGTAGCTAGCAGCCGTAGGTTTATAATCAGGCGTTATGTTGTCTGTTATGGCGTGTGAATGAGCACAATTTGATTAAAGTCGCACATAAATTTTTATGTAAAATCATGACGTGACAGCTCTGTGCAGAAATTTTGCACACTTTTTTATCTGTTATAAATAATTATGAGTTACAGCAGACAGCATAAGAATATGATTTTAATTTTAAATAGCAAATAATTTGCTATGTAATTTAATAATGAATTGAAGCAACTTTAAACGACTATGTTTCATTTTGAGATGGGAAGTTTTTTTTTTAACATTTTTCAAAACACTTATGACGCTGATTTTGTTAACATTTGGCACTTTTTACAAGAAATCAACACTTAGTAAGAGTTGAAGTTTCTTAAAAGTTCCAAAAAATGTCAGCAAGCAGAAATCTGTGCCCTGTGCTTAGACTGCAATGTCCAGTTGATGCTGCATTCACTAATCTCTAACGTATATTCAACTCTTGCATCTTTCAATGGAGCATACTATCAATACTCTAGCTTACTGTGAACTCACACGATGTTCCAAAACACTTGTCATATTTGGCCACATATGTATCTACAATCGCTGTGATTGCCAGTTCATGGAAAAAAAAGGCGACATAATTCGTCCACACTATTTGAGTGTTTTCCCACATTAAATCAATGTGGTTTCTTTTTGAATTGAAATCAAAAATGTTTATCTTCAATTTAAACATTTTCGGCTTTGACGCTAAATCATAAACGTTTCTCATACATTAAATCATTGATTTTTGCCATGAGTGTACAAAAAGGGTAGGTTTTCTTAACCGAACACTTGCTTCACATCAGAAACTAACGCGCGCGATTGAAGTCATCGTCTCTGCGTTTAATATACAATTTTTCCATGATCTTAAGTGTTAGCTCAGCAATTACTCTTAAGTACTTTCTTTTGCTAGCTAATTAATGCATATTCGTACGTTGTGTAAGTCCTACTTAGCGGTCTTCGGTATCAAAAACTTTTAAAGCTTTTAACCTAATGCCGCTGTAAGCTTAAAAACCATAAATCATAAGCTAAGCATTTGGTGTTAGCTTTCATGCCACATTACGTTGCCTCTTATTACTCGCGACAATCGTTGACATAACGCCTAGGGTGCATGTAAATGACACTCTCACCAACCCGATTACGATTCCATTTCATTTAATTTTCAACACACGTGTGCACTACGATGCAGTTTTTCCATAAGCTCCAACTAAACTACGGTCTTAGCCACAGGCAAAAATGCAGCAAAGCGGTGTGCAATGGTAATGTGCTGCAACAATAGCAACAATTGCAACAACATAAACAATAACAACATTAAGTGTTGTAAGCCGCTTTTGTTACAATTGTGGTAGTTTTTTTTACAAAAAACTGAATGATGACTGTCGAAAAAAATGCAGGCTGTATAGTAAATGCAAAGAGTGCAAGAAAAAAAACCATAATCCACTTG
Organism: Meiosimyza decipiens; assembly: GCA_963680825.1. Lineage (NCBI taxonomy): Eukaryota > Metazoa > Arthropoda > Insecta > Diptera > Lauxaniidae > Meiosimyza > Meiosimyza decipiens. Next base: position 7,258,429 of record OY804259.1, on the reverse strand, counting down.
TAAGCACATAACTCACATGTCTGTCTGTCTGTCTCCCTGTTCCCATGACAGTTTGACTGTTTGGTATTTTGTTTATTTTTTGAACACTACGTCACAAATGTCAAATGATAAAGTCGAGTCAACGAGTTAAAGGCAATAAGCAACAAAAACAGCAAAAACAAGGCAGCAACAGTTTAGCAAAAAAAAAAAAAAGAAGGAAGGGGTGATACTTAATTGTCCTCTTAACAACAACAACGGCAACAAAAATGATAACTGCAGCAACCACAATATGTGTGGCAGCAACATTGAAATGAAAAAATGGGAGCAAAAATGCGAATTCTCAAATATTCTTTTGCTGGCATTTTGCTTAGCTGTTGTTATTCATCATTGTTGCCACTTCTCTTAAGCATGTAGCGTGTTGTGTTGCTCATAATGCCCAAAGGCGGTCGCAGCACACCCCGCAACTACAAAAATTTGCTGCAATTGTTTTACATTGCTACTGTATTTTTGCTGTTTGTGGTTTCATTTAATTTTTTCATTATTTTTGCTGACAATTTTAAACCGTTCTTGTGTTATTGTCACTGTTGCCGTTCTTTTTGTTTCAGTGTCATTTTGTTTTATAAACTTCATGAAGTTGGTTGCGGATACTTTAGCAATGAGCGCTAGAGATATCGTACAGTGGCTGTTAAACGAGTTAAAACTTTTGGTTAAAATGTTTGCATAATTTTTTGCAAAGATGATATACTTTTTTTGGGAAATAACTAAAGATTTTAGATTTTTAAGCCTTCGATCAATAATCGTAATTTATGACTTAAAGTGTTGCAGTTTTCAGTAAAAAATATATGCAATATTGGTGCTCCCAATAATATATGAGATCTCCTCATCGTTATGATGCCGTCAAGTCATCACAGCAGTTATAACTTACCACTATATAAACAACAAAACTATTGCAATTTCACCACAACGAACGCAACCAACCAACAAAAACAAATAGTAGCGAGTAGCATCGACATTGATGCGAGTAACTATAAAAACTGGGGAACGAACACAAAATCCAGGCAGTCACAGCCTAACTTTCGAGGCGAACTATAACGTTCTGTTTTGAAATTGATAAAAATTTCAAGTTTTGTAAATAAATTCATCAAAAAATGTTGACACAAATTCTTCGCTCTTGTAGAAATACCGTAGGGCGGTTCAAAGTACTACATACAGTGCTGGATTAAAGAAGGTCTAAAGCCCCGAACTCAAGAGGGTCGCCAACAAGCGCTGAATTAAGATATTCACTAGAGGTTTTCGTAACGCTAAGTCTCTGACCCCAAGTCAGAGAGCTCACAATGACAAAAGAGAGACCTGTTTTTTTCGTTGGTCACACCGTGTTAATATACGTAGAAGCGCACTGGGAGCCTCAATATGATTTTCATTATTATTGATATTTTATAAATGGATAATGTTTTCTTGTGTTTAGCTACAAGGGGCCCCTTTCAAGGTTTCAGCCCCAAAGTCTTAATCCAGCGCTGATTTCATATAGTACTTCGAATATGCTTCAGGGGACACATGTGCTGTATCAGCCCAATGTACCATATGGTATATTAAATGATTATGATAGCCAATCCACAGTGCTGCTTATAGTACTTTGAAGGCTTCTTCATTTGAATAATTTTACTGTGTGATATGTTACCTTCTGTATAGTATATAATTTTAAAGGGTTTGTTGAAGACCAAAGCAAAGTACTACATATAGTGCTTTGAAGGGTACTTTTGGACACTTTTAGAGTGTTGTCACCATTCTTAATTCTCCTGAGTACTCAATATAATACTTCAAATGTACCCCTGGACTACTTCTTTTGTATACTGTGAGTAACTTGTATGTTATCTTAGATATGATTACTCATATAGTATTTTGAAGCGGTTCTGGTAGACCAAACTAACTTTAACATTTTTTAAAGAATTTTTGTTGCAGTAAAATTGAATCCATATCGCTCCCTTAGCTCCAATTTTCGAAGCATTTAAGTTTAATTAAACAGTCTTTCTGTCTGAATGTTATGACTTCACAATTATAAATAAACGAGTTCTTTCCAAAACTCATTTTAATTAATTTGCGAAAGTTTTTTTCTGCTTCCAATAACAAGCCTATTCAAAGCTATTCGTTCAGGAAAGCGGACATGGAATACTTTTTAAAGCGCTATAACTTTTTAACGAAGCATAGGGTCACCATAAAACTGATAGATAGATATACAAACATTAATTAAAAAAAAAAAACAATTAAAAACGCTGCACTTGACCACTGTGCGATCCACATTTTTTTTTTACTATAACAATGTTGTTAGTGCTGGCAAAAGTGCTACCCATATACTCAAGTAGAAACTGCTGATGTTGCTACTAGCGCACTTAGCAATTGTTTTAATTTTTATTGGTTTATTTGCGTTATTATTGCTCTTGTTTTTGTTGCTGTTGTCTTTTCACATTTTTTTATTTTGTCACACTGCATTTTTCTGCAACTTTCCCACAAGAGTCCTGTGGTTTAGCCACAGACTCTTATAAGGATAATGAAATTGTAATAATTTTTTATTATATTTGTTATTGTTGCTAACATTTTGAAAATATTTTTTATCTCTAAAAAAAAAAGCATTGCATACTTTTTTGCAATTTCAGCATTTTATTTGACTTCATATTTATTGTTGCGATAAAAATATAAAAACATTTTGCATTTAACTACATTTTAGCTAAGAACCAATGATATTTAATATTCATAGCTGTACTATGTGCATTATCTGGAACGGATAGAAAAGATGTTAGTGAAATTTTCAATTGTTATCGACCTTTTCATTGTTATAGCTTTTGTCATGCATGTATATGAGAAACGATTTATTCGTATGCATCAAGATTTAGTAACAATTAACAAATAATGTATTTGACATAGGCGAAATAAATATTTGATATTATTATCATATAATATTATTGAATTAATCATATATGTGCTAATATTTACCACATTATGTTTGGATTACTATACAGTCAATCATATATTTGGCAATAATTACTAAATAATAGCATTGTTGGAACAAATATTTCACATGTTAATAATCACCAAATCATATATACGGCGAAAGAAATGTTGTTTTGTCACTGACGTATACATTTATTAATAACGATTTAGATAAAAACCAATGAATAAAAGTACCTACATTTTAAACTATCGATTCATAAATAAGTCGATATTTTCTCTTATCAATACATCTTGATATTGGATGCCGCTGGTATTAATACAATCATAAATACCTGAATTGTATACCAAGCAGCAGTTGTTTTAATATGTTGAGAATTGTATTGTATTCATATAAATATGAAGTAAATATGATTGCCAAATATACATTTGATCAAATTAAATCTATTCAATAGACTCATATAGACATTATGTTTGGTTCTTTAACTTCCCATACAGAACTTAGTAATATATACCAAAATTTTTTGATAGTTAATAAATGTTTTAAAAATCTATCAACCAAATCTATCAACCAATACCAAAATTTATTTCAGAGACAAAATTTGACTACAAAAAAGTTCCATCAAAATCGAAGTAAAGATCAGCTTTTCTATCTTTGGCATGCATTTTGAGTTAAGGGTTTAATTCCTCTGTGCCAGATTTTCAAGAGTTTCTTAACGCACGAGAGGCCACATTTGTTAAAATATATGGCCGGCCTCTCTTTTTAAATGTAAGCGGTGTACATCAGCATTGTGTTCAGACTATGATGAACTCACTAAATAGTCATATTAGAGAATCTTCCAGGCTCTTAACATCAGCAGTGATCATCAAACATTTGCTAATTTAAGCATATTTATTTGCTTAATATTCAAGAATAATTTTTTCCGTGTAAAAATAGATTACACTTTGCTGTTGAAATTTTGTACCGAAATAAAAAATTACAAATTTTAATTGACACAAATTTCTCTACGAAATATGCATTAGCATTCATTAATTATTTAATTTTCAGTGTTTGCGGGATGCTATGTCACAATATGTGTCCAATTAGTTAAAGTGAATTGACATTTTTGAAAAATTAAGTACGAGAAGCTGCTTATAATCAATATATGTAGGTTAAAAAATAATTGAAACTTGAGCTTTTGCTGTGCATTTATTATTTATTTTTGTAAATTATTTACGTAAAAATAAAAAATATTTTTGCAAAGTTGGTTAAAAAATAATTTAGTCATTTTCCAAAAGTGAGGTGTTCTCTTAAGCAGCCAACGATCTGGCTAAGCGCCAGAAGGTTAACAAAACTGTTTCAGACAATTGAGTACTAAGATATAACGAGGCAAAAAAATAAAAGAAACAAAAAAAAGTTTAAAACAAAACCACGCACAAAAAATCAAGCGTCATTGGCATTTCCGATAAAGACTGAAATTAGTTAACATGACGTATGAGTGACGTTTAATTGGTGAAATACTTAAGATAGTCAGCTCCATTGTAACTTTTGAACTAAATTCTAAGCCTGCACATATTAATATAAATGATGTCTTATATCTTTGTGACAAGCCACTCAGTGATAAGTCCACAGTTTTGCTACAAAATATTTAAAAAATGGATTTCTCCTTAAGCAAACTGTGGGTGCTCTACAAATGCGCAAAAAAATCATTATGCAAAAGATTAATCTATATAATGCAACAAAAATTACTTATGTACATTCCTTTTCAATTAAAAAAAAAAAACAAAAAAATGTAATTTTCAATTTTAGAAAAAAAAGTTGCAGTATCATATGCAAATTTTTAAATCCAGCAAGAAAAATATACCAACGTAAATTATGGACATTAAAAATTAAAACATTAAAATCGCCACCTCTCGGAAAACACCAAACCAATGTTTACAACTGCACTCACATTTAGTGGGAGTAACTTGATGTTTTATGTGCCCAAGAGTGCTAAAGAGAAGCAGAGGGTTATTAAGCTGTTAAATAACAACCCCACTGTTGATGAGATTTTCACTTTTTTCATTTTGGCCATTTGACCAGGCAAAAAAATAAAAGAAACAAAAAAAAGTTTAAAACAAAACCACGCACAAAAAATCAAGCGTCAACTAGAAGTTCCCCCTCCCCACACTCAAAAGCAAAAAAGTGGGCATTATTTGCATTATGTTTTGATTAAAAAGGTTGTCAACAAAAAATGTACAAAAACAAAAAAGTGTAGTAACAAAAAAATGCGAGCAAGTTAATAGTTTTGTAAACTGAAGGAGGCACCGCACCGCAGCTGCTTTTACGAGACATTTAATAATATGAGTAAGAGTACTTTTTTTTTATTCATCGTTATTAATTAAAGTCGGCTTTTAATACTCATCGTCTGTTTGGTTGGTTCAGAAGTAGGAGTAAAAAAGAGAAAAAAAGTGTAGTAGAAAAAGTGCAAATAGGGAATAAACGGGCACAAGTGAAGTACAGGTAGTCCCCGACTTACGACCGTTCGACTTACGACTACTCGCACTTACGACCAATTTTTTTTTTCAATTTTTTTCATAGAAAATGCTTAAAATAGTTTCGGGGAGTCCCTAAAATATGTATATGAGAAAAAATTAAAAAAAAAACAGTAGTATGTACAAGGATTCGATTTATTTCAGTACAAATAATACGTTTGTTTAAGTGAATAATTTTATATCATCCCAAAAATGGCTGGAACTAGTAGTACAGTATGTATGTAATATTTTTCTTTAGTTATTTTTTATGAAACTCGACTTACGACTTAATCGACTTACGACCGATGACTAGGAACCTATCTCGGTCGTAAGTCGGGGACTACCTGTAAATGCAGCGAAAACATTGTCGACAACGAATGTGCTTTGCTGATGGGTTGGGGTACGATGGGGTGGGCAAAGTTGAAAAGCAACTTAAGCCCCACGGAAATTACTCATTTAAATGTTAATTAGAAAAATAAATTCTTGCTTGCTATCTCGAAGTAGTAGTAGAAGAAGAAGGCGAAGCGGAGTAGCAGCAAAAGAAAAAGTTTGCAAAGTCTAAAGTGTAATTATGGTAAAACGTAGCATTTTTTTACTTTATTTTTTTTTTTGTTTTAACGAGACTGAGACGTGAAGGCCTGCGTCATTTTAATCTCAAAATTCGAGTCAAGTCTAAGTAAAAATTTTTATATTCGGTCAGTTTGAATTTTCAATGAGCTACGCAGCTGAAAAATATGTGATATTTTTTTATTTTATTTTCATTGGATAGTGAACTTAGAACAACAGTTAAATTGGTAGTAGACAGTACCACCCAGGTGAAAATTTATTTAAATTGCTACTAAATTATAAAAATTGTAAGCACCAAAAGCGTAGATTAAAATGAGCATTATAATAATAGTGGAACTTAGCTACTGCAGCTATTAGACATCTTAGCTATTTCGCTTGTAAAAAAGAAAGTGCCCGATATTGAGCAAATTTAAAAAATATTCAACTGACGAAAGTCTACTACTTAGGTAATCAATACATTCGATTAAAATGCATTTTATAGTCAATGCCAGTCAGTCAGTCACAATCATTTCCAATCCATGGCTGTACACTCCGATGAGTCGTAAAGACGCTTTATCCGAATTTTAATAATATAGTGATAATATCCTTGTAAAATATTTCGAAGTGCCTTGAAAATTTGTGGTTCACTTCAAGCTTCTATAGGTACTTTCCTTCCTTTTTTATTGGACACTTTCCTTCTGACGTTGATTTTAATGCTTACAGCAAGTAGGAAGTGAAAAGTTAAGAGAGACATAGAAAGTTCGCCATAACTTCAGAAACATGGGTGTCATATGATAAAAATCCAATAAACTACAGAAATGGTGCACAAAAATTTCAGATCAGATCCATAGTTATCGAGATATGAGGATTTAACAATATCAAAGTTAAATATTTCAATAGCAGCGAAAGTTCGGTTTAACTTCAGAAACATGGTTTTCATATGATAACTAATCCAATAAACTATGGGAATGTTGCACAAAAACTTTAAATCGGATCCATATCTTACAATATCTTTACGTTTTTGAACAAATTTTTATTCGCCTGCACTATATCACTATACCCTTTCATGCATTACATACAAAAGTGCAGAACAAAAATATCAAACCTTTAGGATACAACAAGGCAATATCCCCATGGACAAGAAAGAGAGTAGGGAGTTTTTAAGCAACGACGCTGCGAAAATTGACACTGGCATTTTTGAGCGTTATTAAATTATATATTTCCGGCACTGTCGTTATGGTTGTTGTTTTCATTTCTCTTGTCATCATAGCTGGCATGCTGTCGATGTCGATGTCGATGTTGATGTCACTGATGGTTGCTGCTAATTCCGATAAAAGTTCTACGTACCATTACAACAGAATAGCAAACAAAAACTGAAGCAAAAACAACAAAGTGCTGATTTGTAGGGAATAATGAAGCGAAGCTCCTGCTAGGCTGGGGGAAGCGGCGGCAAGCGTCCGTTGTGGGTGTGAAGCCAAAAGTAATTATGTCTCTTGTCAGCATCAGCAGAGAAGCATCAAATAATCGACATTGTTTTGGTGTGAAATTTTACCTCACACAATACCAACCACAAAACCGACCACATAAACGACTGCTGAGTTGGAGTAGGGTAGTAGGATCCTATTACTCTGCATTTGGTGGGGTGTTTAATATTTAGCACAGTCATTAAATCAGCGTAAAATGCCAAAACATATGCCAACTTGCCAACTCCTATCAGCAATATTTTTCCTAACAACAACAGCAAAAGCAACAATGATAAAGTCTTTGTCTATTTTTCGTCCCATTTTTCTAGACAATTTTCTCCTTTTAATGTATCTAACTGATTTTCATTTTTCTTTTCTTTTGTTGCCGCTACCAACCTACATCATATAGGGTGCCGGGATGTAGTCTGCTATAAATACCCTAACGAAAGTTTTAAAGCGATTTATGCTCGCTGCCCAAATTAAGCGCTTCTCTTTCGTTGTATTTACTGCTTCAAACGAAGCGCTTTTTTTTTGAGTGTGTGTAGGCAACGATCTCTAAGAAAATATATTTTTTTATTTGAAAGTTTAAAAATTAAAAAAAATTGACTGTTTCAATAATATTTTCAGATATATGAGGCAATCCATGCCAAATCGGACATAATTTTGTTTTTGCAGCTCTTTCCTTTTCTTTTATTTTTTTGCAACGCAATTATAGTCCTTTACGTTATTTATTTTGTGCTTTTTAAAAAATTTGGTTTTTGTTTTTGCCTTGCCATTCATTCATTGCCTGTTATGAAAGTTCACATCCTGATTTGGTGGCGTTTCAAGCTTCACGTTCATTTCACTGCTGTTAGCGTCGATGGCGTTGCCGTTGCCGTTGCCGTTGCCATTGCCACTGCCACTGCCACTGCCGAGGACATCCGTGTTGCCATTGCGTCGTAAATTTTGTTGTAAAGTAATCAAATAAATGACTGCTCCCAGGTGCTCTTTTTCTTACACTGCGTTGCTTTCTGCTGTTTTTGTAGTTGTTGTGTTACCTCATTCTTATTGCTTTTTTTTGTTTTGTGCTTGGTTTTTTCCTTTTCTTTCCTTTTTTTGTTTTGTTGTATTGTTATGCCTTTTTTTTGGCTGATACTACTTAGTTCCAATGCCATCATCTGCTGACTGTTTTGCTTTACTTTGAGTTTGAGACTTTTGTAACAATACGTTCTGGCGTATCTCGTAACTCCCATACGATTTTTTTCGTTCTCCGTTGCTATTGCGCTAATGTCGTAACATATTTACACAATTTCATACTCTAATGAAGCGCAATTTGTCGATAATGCGGTATCAGGGAGTCGCGCTAGTATGGAGCAATACGTTTTGTTTAGTAGGATCTTTAACTCATGGTTGGCTCTATGTGTTTTTCGTTTACATTTTGTACGCTCCCAATGGTTTTATTGATTGCATGCGCAAAAAGGTAATTACAGGTATGCGATTTCAACTACCTTAAATATAGGTCATAAAACGAAAAAGTCGTCCTCATCGTGTTTCATATTAAGTTAATTATTTTTTGATGATTTTCAATGCACTGAAGGTGTAATGATGTTAAATTGCTAGACTTGGCTTAAGTGCGCCTTTTTATGGCACACCTAATTTGAGAGAGAATATGTTTGAGCTTTTTATTTTTTAAATAGTTAATGGCCCGAATATGTAAATTTTATAAGGTACATATTATATCTGCAGCGTTTTCAGAGAAGAAAACAATATTTATATCGACACTTCAGCGTTAAATTTGAAATTTTTTACGATAAACTCAAAAATGGACTCGATACTGCAATTTTAACCCTACTGCGATCGCAATTCTTAATCATGGCCAATTTCGTTAGTAAAATAAATGAAATAAAATCAGCGAATTAAAAAAAAAACTTTCTACAGTAAAGTGCTAAGTTTTTGAGCGCTTAATTTTCTAATAAAACTGCAACGATTTCAAGTTTCAAAATAAAAGAAAAAATTTCTAATAATCAAATTGAAAACTCACTGCAGCCAGCGTGGAAAACATGAAATTTCCATTTTTCCCCCAAAAATTTAAATTTCTTAATTTTATTTTGTTCCTTTTTGCCGCAGTACCAACTACAACAACAGCAACAACAATTTTTCCAAATAAACTTCAATTCACAAACTGCAAACTGCATGGATAATTAATGCAGCATAACCAGCTACTTTGCGTTCATTCATCCCTTGCTGATGCTTATGACGCTTATGCTGATGCTGATTGTTGATGTCTGTCCGTCTGTCTGTCAGTCTGTCAGTCTGTCAGTCTGTCAGTCTGTCTGTCTGTCTGTCTGTCTGTCTGTCTGTCTGTATGTCTGTCCAGCTCTTAGTTTATATAGCAACAGCTAAATTTAAAGTTTAAGTTTTGCAAATTATTTTTAATTTTTTCTGCTAATTTGAAGACTTTGTATTTTAAAGCTGCTGCTGCTATAAAATGTGAATTTTTAATTTAGGTGTTTGTGTACCTATGCGAATGAAAACAAATTTGTTAGTCCAACGAAAAAACTTACAAGAACATGAATGAGGAAGAAGTCAGTTTGCGCGCAGCCACTACAGAAATTGCATCTATAATTAGCCTGTAAATGTGCACAGTTTTGGTATGCTAATTCAGCTACTTGCGGATAAATGAATATCTGAATTAAAAATATTGTTTCGAGTGAGTATTTGGGGCAAATTCGCTAAGTAAATTCAAAATGGAAAAGCAATCGCAATCTCAAGCATTAAACTGAACAGAAAACTAAATTGTAGGGGTGGCAACGCCAAAAACTAAATACCCTATATCAGTAACAGTAAAAGTGGGTACTTTTCACGCCACACCATGAGCTGGCTAAATTTACCAAACTGTTAGAGTTGCATTTGGTAACATTTCCTTAAACTGCTCTCAGTATAGCGATTGTAATATTTTGAGGTGCAACGCGCTCCCATCACAATCTGTTGATTTCTTGCCTTGTGCTTGTTAGAGCTATTTGTGTGATATTTTTTCATAAATCTCTTTCATTATTGAAACATTAATTATTAGCTTATATGTGAGGTACCACTCCTATTATTCAAAATACGCCCACTTTTTGTTTAGTGCTAAGCCCATTGCTAGTTTTATTGTGAAATTCGGTTCGCTAAATTTGCTTGAGCTCGTCCGAATCCTTCCTGTATTTGTGTGAAAATTGGTTTGCATGATTTTATCAGTATAACGTTTTAAATTTATGTTTATACGAGAGATGCCACGCCCTCCATTTATAATACGCCCTATTTTTGTCAGTTTATAAACGGAATTATTTCTTACATTTGTGTTTAATTTGCTTCCATTTCTCGTAATAATTTTCTCATATAGCGTTTTTTTTTTAATTTTTGCTTGTATTGGAGTTGCCACGCCCACTTTTGAAATTCGCTTTGTTTTTTGTACTAAGGCTTGATTTTTAATTATATAACCAGATGTCGTGTTCAGGAATCGATTTCGTCCATTTTCAATGTCGACTTATTCGATTATTATCAACTTTTTCGTTAATAATCGATACTAATCAAAATTGTTCGATACTTTTCAAATTTTGTCAACTTTTTCTATGCTAGTCTGTACATTCTAACTTCTTTAGATTTCTTTGATACTTTTAAATTTTTATAGATATTTTTCGATTTCCGATATTATCGACTTTTACTAAATTTTTTAAATTTTTCTATACTGTCCAATTTTTTACTTGATTTTCGATATTATTAAACTTACCAACTTTTATCGATATTTTTTTGACTTTTTCGATTCAATTATTATAGATATTTTTCGATTTCCGATACTATCGAATTTTACTAAATTTTTCGATACTTTTCAATTTTTTATATGATTTTCGATATCATTCGTTTGTTTCCAACTTTAACCGACTTGTCGATATTTTCGATGCATTCCGATATTTTTTGGACTTTTTCGATGATTTTCGATAATTTTTAAATATCATTCAAATAAATAGATTTTATGTTTTAGTTCAGGTTTTAATTGTATTTTCTGTTCCAATTGCACACTTTATTTTAATTCTCATTCATAAACACCGGAATGAGAACCTTTTAACAAATGCGCGCTACGTGCGCCTGAACCAATTTTACAGGTAAATACTTTTTATTTTAAGCCTAGAGGCCATATTTTCAGCTTTACTTGCCACAATCAACTTTGAACATTGAAATGGCAAATAGTTTCTGAAGGCAACCTTTTAAAGAAAAGAAGCAATCGCTCTTCAATTCACTTCGCACGGTAAACGATTTTGATACTCTTATTAATATTTTCTTAAAATTATATCAAATTAAAAAAATATAGCAAGGGGCACCTTTTACAGCCAAAACAAATAACTTATGGCGCGCCTATTTTGCATAATACTCGTATTTCAACTAAATTGATTTTCCTATAAAATATTCAGAATAACATTTTAACACAGTCACTCGTTTAAGCCAAATGTTATTCAACCAATAATATGGTCTCTTGTTTGTTTTCCTAATATACCGACAACTTAACCGGAAGGCGTTTTGTTACCTTTTGTTGAAGTTCCCTCAGGCGTGTACAAAGAGATAGAAAGATACTTCTGCAAGCAAGCGGTATATGTAGCTTCAGAGCTTCAATGGCATTGTCTAGACAAGTCAAACCAAAACATAGCCGAGTATATACAAGCAATTTAAGCCATTAGCATTGTGAATACATTATTATTAGATTGCGACCGACGCATGTTTACACAGATATGTATGTGTGTATGTGTGAAAGAAAATTCTGCTTTTACAGAATATACCAAAATAACTTAACGATAGTCAAAATATTGAAAATCATAAAATAAATAAATGACAAACATTGTTGTGGTTGGCTTGAGAAAGGATTATCGTCATCGTCAAGGAAGTTACACGCAATTATCAATGTGTAGATTAAGATACAGCTGTCTCAAGTTTAAGTATCCATAAGTAGCTATCAACTTCCGGTGGGTATTCTAATATGTATTTGTGTGACAATGTTGATCTTTTATTGACACAAGCCAAAACTCAACTCAATGATTTATTCTAATGATGTTGCCATGTCAAGTAGGTAAAGCGACAACAGATGAGCAAGTATCTTAAAGATACACAGCTATGTGATTGAGACGACTGATGTGTTTGTGTTTGTGCGTGGCTTTGGCAGATATTTATTGTTTTCTTAGTCACGAGCCGCACACATTCATTGAGCAGATGTGCGACTCAAATTTGGTTCATTAGATTTAATGCATGACTTCTTGAGTTGAAGTACTTGTTGTCGTCGTCGTCATCGTCATCGTCATCGTCCTCGTCGTCTTGTGTCAACAATTTATCTACAAAATACAAACACTCCAGCGTTAAGAGATACAATATTTTTGTTTTTATTAATGTTGCTTTTGTAATGAGAATCACCCCCTTTGGCTTGAAATGATTTTGGGGAATTTCACTGTGCAGTGACAGCAGTAACAGATGGCGTTCTATGATTAGAAATTAAATGAAAATTTTCATTTTTAATTTCATGTTGCAATGTTACAAAAGTTTAAAGAGCAATGACATTGGACAGAGAAAAAATTTGGAAATAAATTAAAAGTTGAAATATCACTTAGTTGCACTATCGGAACTTTATTTCAAGTAGGCATGCACATTTTAATTCAAAAGATATTGTGTGAGCTATTTTTTGATATTCTTGAAAGTATCATATAAAATGGAAAATTATCGGGAAGTATCGAATAATCTCGATAAATATTGAAGCAGTAAAATTAATATCGATAGTTATACAAAATATCGTAAGACTCAATAGCAGATGAGAAGTTTCGAATACCATTGATAAAAATCGAAAACTATATGGCATTGTGGTGTGGTGACCTGTCTTAGACAAGGTGATCTATTACAAACAATTGTAGAGGGTTCAAAGGGCAGCTTCCATGTGTTTCAGTGGTGCTCTGCGGGCTAAACCATCTGACTCTTTGGAGGTCCTCTTTTATCTCGTTCCTCTAAAACTGTTAGATAAAGGGATGGCAACTTGTTCTGCCATTAGACTCAGGGAAACTATTTGCTGGTCCGAGCGTAGAATAGGGCACTCAACTATTCTTCATAGCTTGAGATCTGTATCCTCCAAGTTGGACTATATTGTTCCAGGAATCTCATTCAACAGTGATTACGCAACTCATATTCCATCTTGGGATAACTGGAAGGGAGGACTCCCGAGAAGAAGGGGCCATATTAATTTCTACACTGATGGCTCCAAGGTAAATAACCAAGTGGGTTATGGTATTTACTCTAAGGAACTGAAGATAAGAGTTACTGCGAGGTTACCAGATCATTGTAGAGTTTTTCAGGCGGAGATTATAGCAATAGAGGGGGTAGTATCCTGGCTAAGGTGGAATGTTGTATGCAACAAGGATATAAACATTTTTTCAGATAGTCATGCAGCTTGAAATGAATCACTCTTCCTAAACTCACTAGTGGCCCAACAATGTCGCTCGTTTCTAAACGAAATGGCTCAACATTTTAACATTCACCTCATCTGTGTGCCTGGGCATAGGAACATTGACGGCAATTGCAAAGCTCATGAACTTGCTTGGCAGTGGACTACTGCACAAATTCCTCAGGACAACGAAGGTGTTGGCATGCCACTTGCTACCTGCAAGTTACTGCTTAAAGAAGAAATGGTAAAAAATGCTAATAAAAGATGGACTGGAGGGTCAACTTGTAATATAACTAGGCAAATCTAGCCGAAATGGGATGCTATGCGTTCGTCAGAACTAATTTCTCGCACTAGACATATCGTCTCGTCAGTTGTTGCAGTCATAACTGGCCACTGCCTAATCGGCAGACATGCGGAGAGATTAGGTGTTAGGTCCTTTGACTTCTGTAGAAGTTGTGTAGATGTGGAGGAAGAGGAAAATACTAAACATCTTCTCTGCTTCTGTCCCGCACTTGCTAGAAAACGCCATAAAGCACTTGGGTCGTTTTTATTTGATGATCTGGATGACCTTAGACATGTTAGTGAAGGTCCTCTATTTAGTTTCATTACGAAATCTGGTTGGTTCAACGAGAGTATAGTCAAACAGCCTGTGGTATCACACTGGATCACATTTGGTCTAAGTGAGTCGGTTTTTCATAGCTGACTGCCACTCCTACCTAACCTAACCTAACCTAACCTAACCTATCAGCTCCATAGCTCTTAAAAACTCTGAGCTTCAAGAAGGCAAAAAGTAGAAAAATTAAGAAAATCAAGAATGACGCCATTTGAGATAAAAGGGATAATAGAAAGGAAATAAATACCAAAAGAATAAGGTGTTTTAGCACACCCTATGTACCCATAGGCAAGTTATCGCATTAATATTTATATATTTTAAAACTTACCCAAAAACATGTAGTGATGCGTCTTCCATGTGAACTTGCGTTTATTAAAAAGTCATTATCCTTTGCAATCTGTGCACAAAAATATTTCTAAAGACCGTGGGCGTAAATTTATTGTTGCTCTCTCTCTCTCTCTCTCTCTCTGAATATATTTCACAAACATATGTTAGGAAAAGTTCAACAGCAGCCTGGCATATGAACTTTGAAATATTGCAAATCTGATAAACACTTTTTTCCAAAAAGGAAAACCAAGATTCTTTCACAAAAAGCCAGCGTTACTTAAAGATATGCAGCTGATATCTTAAAAATTTCTCTAAAGTTTTTTTTTCACTCGCATACACAATAATATATAGGGGACACACCGACACTAGAAAACAAAAGCGCTATAAATTTTAGAGCGCTTGTTTTGTTTTGTTTTTATAATTTTTTTTTCAATTCTTTTTAAGTAAGAAAGTTTTCTATACGACAAAGCAACAAATATACGATGCGGTATCCTTTAGTTATTCACGTTCGTTTGTTTGTTTGAATAAGGAAAACTTTTTTGTGTTCACTTTTTTTTGTTTTTTTTTTTTTTTTTTTTGGCCGTATGTACACGTTATTTATGGCAAAATGCAAAAACACCGCAAGACAAAGGAAAAATAATTCAACATTAATGTGCGTAGCGCGTAGTTGCGAGCGATTGTATTGGTTTTGCAGTTACGCGCTTGAATTTTTTATTATTCCGATATTTTTGGTATTGCAGTTTATTTATCTTTTTCGAAACGCACACAATAGGGAGTCGAAACTGATGCGAAAAATCTGCAAATCAAAAAGTAAAAAAGATAAGAGTTTGTTAGATTTAGAAACCATAATTTCAAAGCACGTTTTTTTTGCAGTTAAAAATACAAAAAAAATTAACAAAAAGTATCTTCAAGATGAACAAGTGAAATTATCTTGAATATACAATAACTACAAAAAAAGTATCTTCAATAAAAAATACATAAAATGCATTTTTAAGATGTACAAAACTAAATACTGTTATGATATAAAAGAAAATTGACGAAAAATCTATCTACAGGGTACAAAAGAAATACCTTCTAGACACAAATTTATATCAAAAGCATCTTCGAAATAAATTAAGATGCATAAAGGAAAATATCTTACAGATACAACAGTTAAAAAAATAACTTGCAGATACTAATTTATAGCAAAAGTATCTTCAAAATACATAAATATATAATATCTTTCAGCTACAAATAGGTAAAAATTACCGCAAGACTTTACAAAAAGTTAAAAAAATAACATGCAGATACAAATTCATAACAAAGGTATCTTCAAGATACATAAATATACAATATCATTCAGATACAAATAGGCAAAAACTACTGCAGGACTTTGAAAAAATTTTAAAAAATATCTTGCAGATAAAAATTCATACCAAAAGTATCTTCAAAATACATAAATATACAATATCTTTCAGATAAAAACAGGTAAAAATTACCGCAGGACTTGATAAAAAGTTAAAAAATAACTTGCAGATACAAATTCATAGCAAAAGTATCTTCAAAATACATAAATATACAATATCTTTTAGAATTTTATACAAATGGGTAAAATTATAAAAAAAAAAACTATTTACAAGATACAAATAGAAAATTAGCTTCTAGATACAAATTGATAGTAAAAGTATGTTCGAAATATATAAAGATAAAAAAGCGGGAATATCTTCCAGAACCAAATAGATAGTAAAAGTATATTTGAAATGCATAAAGCAAAAAAAATATTTTAAAATTATAAAACACAAACAAAAATACTTGAAGATATTATAAATGTATCTTTTACATACAATATACATATATGCAAGACAAAATGCATCTTCAAGATAAAAAAGTATAGCAAAGCAGTAACTTCAGAACACAAAAAGAACAAGAAGCTAACTGCAAAATAAATATAGATCTTTGAAGTAACTTAATGATGTAAAAAAGTATCTTCAGATACAAAAATTGATGGGATACTTATATAGTCCTCTAAAAACAAATTAAACATATACATATCTTCAAGTTACAAAACGAAGAATATCATCTTCAAGATGCGAAAAAATCAGAAAATATCTTCAAGATACTCGTAACAATGATGTATCTTCAATGCACAATTTTCACATAGAAAAGAACACACAACAGTGGCATATTGGAAAAAAATTAAATATTTTCTGCTTAAGTATAACAACAACACGTACTTATCTAGATAAACGCACAAATCAACCGCAACACACACAACGTGTACAAAATGTAAATCTTAAATATTACGGCAAAAACATTTAAAGTATCGCGAACTCAATTCAAAAAATTTATTTGTTTTGTTTTTATTTTATCGCGCTATTTTTTCGCCCCAAACGGTTAACGAGAGATATCCCAACGCCAATGAATGCCAACGAATGAGTGAATGACTCGTCGCGCTGTGCTGCGTCGCATTCATCAAAATACAACGCAAACGTAAGAGAACGCATTCGTAACGTAAAAATGTATGCTCAACACACAAGGTACAATTTCAACGCGCTGACTATCCTTAAAATCAATCGCTTCTCTATGAGTTTTCCATTTGCCATTTGTTGACTTTAGGACTACTGCTACGCTCTTTCGTTCATATCCTGCGGATACTTTTTCTACTTTGCTTGCAATTCGGAGTCGCAATCGGCATTGGAAGAAATCTGACTCCGGCGTCGCTGACTCACGCGACTTGCACGCGCGCTTTTTAAATAAATTTACGATAGTTGAAAACTTTTTTTTGTTCTCTTTCTCTTTACTGAAACATAATTTTTCCCTATTAAAAGTCAATAGCGCAGCAGGACGATGAAAAAGCCAACCAACGTATGCGCGTCACTTCTGCAGTAACCCACCCTGTTTTAAGATTTCGATTTTTTTTTTCAAGTTTCCCTTCGACGTTGTTTGCTTTTCTTTTATCGTTTTAGTTTGGTTGGAAACTTCGTATTCTTTCATAGCAACGACGACGTTGAAAGGACTTACTACAGTATCTTACAACCGGCTTGTTGTCGTCTCTGGATAGACATTTGCTTTGGTACGAAGCTCTACCACCATCGGCTGGTAAAAGTAGAGGAAAAAACAAATAGCAAAATTTCTTTTACTGCTGGGGTTCTGTTTTAAACTAGAAAAAATTACGGTAAGCTAAGGAGGCAATGGCTCAGATACTGACGATTTCGGAGACATTTCGGATGTGCCGTAAATAAAACCATTAAAGCTGATATTCCATTCAATGGTGATATTTTTTGGTAAAAAATAAAAATTAAATTAAAAAAGCCCATTTGTTGCCCGCGGAAGAGTACCAGCACAATATTTGCTTCAGCGATGAAGCTCATTTCTCGCTCGATACATACGTGCATAAGAGAATTCACCGTATCTGAGGCTTCAAAAACTTACAGGTGACCTATTGTATCCGCAACAGCAACTGTTTAGCATGCTTCATGATCTGATGGTGTTATTGGTTGCGTTCTGCGCAAACAATTCTCTTACTCTGTAGAAATAAAAAACAAACATTCATCAAGGTATGACTGAGTTACCACTCATCGGTAATCATCTCAAAAACATTAAATACCGCAGGGGTTCGTGGCGGACATTTGAATGATGCTGTATTTCATGCATAATGCCAACGTCTAGGTCATAGATGGGTAAAATTTTGGAAGCAGGAGCTACTGACAATAAAAACAACAATTACAACAACAGAAACAAAAGCCAATTCAATCAAGAACAACATGAGTGTATAAATAATTGTACAGTGATCAAACGTTGTTGTTCGCTCGCTTCGTTTTTTTTTGTGTTTGTGATTTTGGTGTTTGTTGCTTTGGTTATTTTTCTTAATGCATTTGTTGTATAGAGCTCAAACTGGCTCATTTTTTGTATTTTTCCCATTGCTGCTCTAAGCCACTTTAAGCGACTATTATGAAATGGGATTGGTTCAACGAGAGAGTATAGTACACTGTGTTAGCACAATGCATCTTCATTTGGTTTAAGTGTGCCGATTTTTAGTATTAATAACAGAGCTCAGCTACTACAGTCGTTAGCTTTCTTAGCTATATAGAATAGATACAACTCGATATTTTTGACTG
This sequence comes from Meiosimyza decipiens, assembly GCA_963680825.1. Taxonomy (NCBI): domain Eukaryota; kingdom Metazoa; phylum Arthropoda; class Insecta; order Diptera; family Lauxaniidae; genus Meiosimyza; species Meiosimyza decipiens. The sequence goes on along the minus strand of OY804259.1, from coordinate 7,239,538 downwards.
AAACAAAGAACTTCAAAGATTTTCAATATTCATAAAATTTTCCTCTGGGTGAATTAAGAAAACTCAGAAAAATGTAAAAACCGAACTTCATCGATAAATCACTCACTATAAAAGTCGTTTAAAAATATCCTTTCTGCAAACTTTTTAGTTCGAATAGAAGAAAATACAATACTGAATAAATAAAAAAAAAACTTTAAATTGAGTCAATAGATTCTTTGGTTTTTTTGCAATCAGCCCCGCTAACTCCGAAAAGTCGTTAAAAATTATGAGCAGAGAAAATGCGCTTCAATTTTTTTGCTAGAAAGGAACAGTTTTCAATTCAAAGTACGAAAGATCTGTGGGTGGGATACACGCTCGAATTCGCTCGAAATACTTTGAATTGACCCACGTTACTTTGCATGCATATTCTTGAATGTCTTAGGTATTGATTTAAGCACTTAAAAAAACAATTTTTCAGACAGCATATAGCAGGATTCCCCCTTAAGACCTGCAAGATAAAAAGGGTCAAGTTTTGCATTCCGCATTAGATTTTTCAGTTAAGTTTTTGTTCAAAAATGCTTGCTTGTATGAGTGACGAAATCGCATTTAAAATTTTCACTGTAAATTGTGTAGATTTTGGCATTATTCGCATATATAGAAAACTTGCGCCGTTACGGTATGCAATGACATTTTTTTTCTAACAGTCGAATCCACAACTTATCGTTTGTAAGCAGCAGCAACTTCATTGCACATGGCAGAAGGATATTCTGTAGTACCAAGAAAAATTCAACTAAACAACAACAACAATTACAACAATACGACAAAAAAGCACCCACGGCTTGCTGCAACATGAATGAATTGAACACCGAAGCTGCGCGAAAGTTAAGCAGGAAAATCGATAATCACAGCAAAAATATGCGGCATTTTAGCAAATTAACGGATTTTCACAATGATTTGCGCAACTTGGCTACGAAACGTATCTAAGCGATAAAAGTGCGTGTGGCTTATTACAATCAGATTAGGATGTGGATACAATACAATGCATGTTAGCACTTTTAATATTTAAAATTAAAAAATACCAACATGCTGCTGCTGCTGTTGCTGCTAAATCACAGACAGTAGACAACAACAACATTCTCATAGATACGCGTACAAACAGAATTACGAGTATTCGTAATTTAGCAGTGCACACACACACCTACATAGACACAAAGAAATCTGCGCTATGATGGCCAACACAGCCGTAAGTATTGCTCTCTATGCTGTTGGTATCTTTGCTGCACACAATGGCATCCAAGCGTAATTGCGTGGGGAATGGCAATGAAATGAAATTCTCTTGTTGTTTTTTTGGGGGAGTGAAAACTGTCGGCGTTTGCGTGTGTGTGTGTGTATCTGTGTGTGTGTGTGTGTGTACTATACACATGTATGTATGTGTTTTGATGTTAATGTTTTGTTTTACCGGCAACGCAATGTCAGACGTAAAAAAATGACATTTTTTGTTGGCATCATCTCTACGTATAATGCATACCGACATACCGAGTTACAAAGTGATGTTTGTAATTATATTTGCATTCACATTCCCATGCAGAAACATTATGTATTTTTTAGAAAGAAAGGTTTTCAAACAGAGATAAAGCATTAAAGAAACTAAATAAACAAAATTACCTTAGAATATTTCATGCAAATGTTGGGTTTAAGTCAGTTGAGAAATGCTCAAAGATTTAAACTTTTTGAGTTGTTTATTTCTATTTAATTTTTAGTCCTTTTTTCTAACGAATGGTAGCCCAAAACATAAGAGAAGAAAAAAGTTCCCTAAACAAATTTTTTTTCTAAAAAGTGTGTAATTTTTTAAAAACAAAAAATATGATATGGCCAACTGTTTTCAAGCTATACTTAGATCTATAATTATAAAATATTGTTAGACATAGTTCAGTTTATAATTTTTGTTTTATTCAGCTAATCAATTAAATAACTGTAGTGTGTCAAAACACCAAAAAAATTACACTTACAAAGATAAATAAAAAGTAAAATGGTTCAGTTTGTTTCATCAACAGACCGAAAAGTTCTCTTAGAAAATGTTACTTAATTTTAAAGCGACTCAAAATACGTTTGATCGTTATCGTTTTTCGCTACTATTTCTGACATCTGTCTGACTTAAATTAGTGACTGGCCAAGTGAAAGCGTTTCATTGATAAAAACAAATTGAATGCCGTGAAAAACTTAGATCTTTTATATAAGAAATTCTCTAATGAAGCTTTCATACTGGTGGGTTGAAAAACAGTTCGTTTTTCATTTATGTATATAGTTTTTGCATCGCGTTATTACAAATAGTTTGTTTGATACTAGCTGAGTCCTATCTTTAACTTTCGTCTCTAATAGGCTTCTTAGTAGCATGAAAAATAGCATGTTTTTAACTATTTTGTTTTTGAGTCAAATTTTTAGCAAAAGGTTCAGTGATTTGTGACTTCTCACACGTACAGAAAAGTATTGAATAATTTACCGCCCAAATGACGCTTTACTTAAAATTAATGGAAAAATTACCAAAAACTAAGAGAAAATCGCTCAAAAACTCTGCTTTGAATTGGATATCAGATATTGAGCTTTATTTCTTGAGTAAAAATTCCCCGAACTCCCATACCCCTGATACAATGGAAATTTTACGATTTTTCATTTTGAACCTCACAGTTTAAAAAACTAATCAGCTAAATAGTTAGCCAAAGTTTTTGAAAATTATAAATACTTTTTTTTACAATAATTTAGGTTATTTCACCAACATGTTTTCCTCATTTAGTTTCCATTTGCTTTTTATTTTATTTTATGCAAAGCAAAATTAAATTCAATACTTGAAACTTTAATTTTGTAAATGGTCAATAGGTTACCCCTTTCAGTAGCCGCTAAAAATCAGGCATTATGTTGAAACGCAAAAATGTGCCAACCATCTTGTGGATAGTAAAAATCAGTGAAACCTTTGCTTTCAAATGATTTTTGTATAGCTTACAATGTTTTCTGAAATTATTTTGCCTTTGAAAATATTTCAATGAAATATCCAAAAAGGTACAAATTTTTTTTATATAAAATTAAACTTTTGCAAAATACACGAATTTTGAAATGAGCTGGACACAAAAGCATGTAGCTACCATTTCACATTTTATTTGTTTTAAATATTTCAACAAAAATAAGTATATGTCTAGATTTATGTATTTACGTCACTCATATGCACATAATGAAAATGACAATTTTTCTCATTGGGATATATCGTTATATTTTCGTTTTTGTTGTGTTTGTTATAAAAGGCGCCCTTGGGAATCAAAGTTGGACACTGTAGTTTGGTGAAACTACTGTTCAATAGCAAATTCAAATTTAAAATGGCACAATGACTGCTGCTTTATCTGTCGTTAGATTTTTTTTCTTCCGTTACTTGCTATCCATTAGATACAATGTAATGTGCAAAAAACATTGACAGCTACAAAGCCATGGCGGCGGCGGCGACGACTACGACAACGACGACACTTTGAACAATGCAAATGCTAAAACAAAAGCAAAACAAGCAACCAAGGCAATACCCAAAACAAAGAGACGACGGCGACGACGACGACATTTAAAGAGGATTAGGACATCCATTGGATGGGATACTGTAGTTGTTGTTGCATGTATCTACCGTATCGCTTTAATTCGATTACAGCTACAGTTTGCAAATTTACACATTTACACAGAACAAGTGCACCACATGAAAATTGGTTTAAGAAAAAAATCCAACCAGGAAATAAAACTGAAAACTAATCAAAGTTCAAAAGTACAATGAAATAAAGAGAAGAAATCAAAGTGTAAAGAAATAAAAGATAAAATTTGCAAACACCAACTAACCAGACACATGGACAGACGAACGCAGCAGACAGTCAATCAAATGCTGCATTTGTTGGATAGATACGCATACGGTAGCGTATCTGGTAGTTACAATAACAAAGATACAGCACTTGCCGGCAAATACATCAAATTGTAGATAACAATGTGGTACCGAAATTGTGCACTTTTCACGAGCTTTTTATTATTTAATAAAATTTTTTTATATATTTTCTTATATTGCAGTCTTGTTTTTTTGAAAGTAAATTGAATGTTTATTTTCAATATTTGCCCTTAACTTTTTTTTTTCTTTTTATACACAAAATCTTTATATCTCTGTTTGCATTTGTGTCTTTGGGATACAACAATTTGAACGCGTCACAGTATTTAACGTCACTACTTGTTACCGCAAGCTACAACGCACCAAACACGAATGAATCTTCGTTTGGTGAACTCTGAGAACTTGACCTGCTCTTGCTGGCGTTTGCACACTGCACAGGTTTCTTCGCCAACGAAGCAGTGCAATGCGAACGCGCTCTCATACGCTCTCTACCACTACTTCCTCTCATATTTTCGGAGTTGCAGCTATGTTACACTCAGAAAAAAGTTACTTGAAAGACTAAAAATAAGTAGAGATGATTGTGGTTGGTTTGGATTGGACTGTACTCGATATATCTGAATAGTAAGTAAGTAATTAGGGTACATGGGATCGCCGCTTTATTTGGTCGCAACAAACAAAGCTGATATTTTAGTTGTTAAGAAAATGTATGTTTCGAGTAATGTTTGTTGCATTTAGCCTACCAAAACATTGTCACATGCCTTATGAAGCTTCAATTGTAGGCTATTATCATTTGCTAGTGATATTTGCTCTTTTTCTAAAATGGTTTGCTCTCGGAATATCGAGTCTAAAAGCTAACAGTTTCAAAACCATCATAGTTTTTTAACGAAAACAGTATGCTATTGTGGGACGCTTAATCATCTGCCTAATGTTGAAGAAATCGCTAGCTAAGATCTAAGATAATAACATATTTCAGAAGATCATTTTCAATACTACTTCTGTCCAGCGACTGATATTATAACTGATGCATCAAGTTTAAGAGACCCTACTGGTCAAAATTAAGCACCTAAAAGGCTTTATTTTGTATGTATATGCTACCACTGAGAATAATTACTTCGTGACAGGCGGCCTACATGGTAGGTGCGAAAAAACTTTGAAATAAGCTGTGACCGCAGGATCGAAGACAAAAATCATGTGCTGTTATTATTTCCGAAGCTAAAAGTTTAAATTTTTTACTGTACTCCACTTCTCAAACCTGAACACACTTCAGATTGTTTGTTTTGAGTAAAAAACCAAATTTTTATGAAGAGAGTGGTCCGATTTAGAAACACCATTCGGAAAAAATAAATTGCCTTGCTCATTCTGAGCAAATGATTGTATTTAACAAACATCTCTTAGAGAGGTATTTACAAACAAAGATTATCTCGTAGCTTTCTAAGTAATAGAGCTAGCGCAGTTAAATGAGTGAGCTTCATTGGACAACTAACTCACATAAGTTTTAGTGGTAGATATGTTTACAGTTCAGAATTATCGGTTGTGAAAATCAAAAATGAAGCATGTAATGAAATCTATTTTTCTGTTGACAAAATTCTTTTGGAATGCTCGTACAAATATTTTTTAGAATTAAATGTTAGAATATTAATTCTAAGGATGAAAACACAATAACAGAGCATTTCGTTTAGGGTTTCTCAAAGAGCATGCTGATTTCCCGTCAGGTATATTCTACATTTTACTTCCGAGCGAAATTGAAGCGAAATCACATGATTTTACATAAAATTCACATGAATTTGTTTGAATTTCACTCAGTAGTGAAATATAGAACATGCCAGATATTTAAAAATGAGGTTTTGTTTTGTTGATCCCCAAGATCGCTCGTAAAAATAATCTTATTTTCAAAATACATAGAGATTTTTTCTATTGTTTTGAATTGAAAAAAGAGCTTCATCCACAGCAACCCAACTAAATGTATTAATTCATTGATTCTATCATAGAGTTTTGGTACATGAAGAAATGATAAAACCTAGCATTGCTGCATAAGCGGATGTTTAGTGCTACCCAAGAAGCAATGCACAAGTAATAAATTTCGATCTGCACACATTCATGAGCATCATTTTCATCACAAGTCCGATATTTCGTACTAAACCTTACTATACTTTTCTCTTTTGTGTTCCAATAAAGCAAATGATAATGAAAACACAGCACGCATGCGCAAATAACTTCAGTTGCAAGCGTAAAATCAGATACACATTCACACACTACAGGAATGCCAAGCAGTCAACCACTCGATGCAATGCCCTTTCAAGACCATTTATGGAAAAACACACAAGTGCATCAATAGGTGACGGGTGTCAAGACTGAAAATAATTGCAAAGATATTTTAAGCGAAGTTTTATAATTACAAAGGAATTTGTGAGAGGGATTGCTTACCAAATCGATAGGAGTAGAAGCTTGAGGTCTCTCCGATTTCGCTTTTTTTGTGGGTGGTATTTTATAACTAATTGATGATTCTGACTTTTCTTTTCGGCATAAGTCGAACGATGGTAGCGCTATAATTTTTCAAAAACCAAATAAAACTTTAAGTTTTTTAAAAAATCTGTACATGAGCACTTTATTTTGAAAGTAATCCAAGTACCTGTTCGTTGAAAGGAAAAAATAAATAAATTTGATACAACTGATTTCAAATAACCTAATTTTTTCTTATAAACGAAGAGGGACTTGTGCCACTTTCAAAATAAAGAGCTCATATACCAACTTCAAAAAAGTTGGAACAAAGTTTTCAACACTTAGATATACCAATAAATTTATCTTAATTTTAAAAATGCAATTCGATGAAATATCAAACTACGCTTCCCTCCATCAATTACATAAATTTTTGAGTGATGTTTTGAGTGATATTTTGAGTGAGATCTGATGTTTCCGCTGAATACAACTATTTACTGAGAGCTCATTTATCATTAGAAAAAAATTTAATTTCCGCTTATTAAATTTCTCAGCAGGTCAGCTTTTATTTCGTGTTTTTGGCTTTCACGCAGTGAATAACTTTAAGACCATCTGCCACTAGCGTTGATGTGCTTGTTAGCTCCTTCGTTAATTAGTTCTTAAATTTTACTTGTGCAACCCTCATGTTAGTTAAGAGCCTTTTCGTTTTGGCTTAAGTTTTCGTGTTTCATTATCGATCACTGATCACGCACGAAATTTTAGCGGAAAATGTCCATAAAAATTATCACACGTTAGAGTTGTAAAAGAATGTATGCTTTTACAAATACAAAACAAAATGGCATTCTATTTATGAATTCAACCAGCATGTAATATTTCGTGTCATTTATTTTAATCCATCCTAACTGAATAGCATGCAAGTCATTCATGCAGTTTAGGACCATTTGCGTTCGTTTAAGCGATTGGTTTAGGCATAAGCCTTACTATTTTTACATGTATTGACAAGGCCTGATTGAAGATTCTCTTGGCTTAAGTGTTATTTTCGATTAGTTTGATATACAACTTTGCACAGCTTTATGTTGAATCTTCTTCTCCATATGCCGTCGTCGCATAAAGAACCAAATATACATATATTTGAAGGAAGAAAGTAGTGCTGTATGTGATATTAAAAATATTTATTTTCCAAACTCGGCGGGTCAGCTGAGAAAATTAATATCATATACAGCACTACTTTGTTCCTTCAAGAGAGGAACTTTAAGCCGAAAACTACAACGGTTTCCCAAGGATATCTTTCTTTTTTAGAATCGATCAATTGAACTTCAACAGTATGCGTTGCTTTTCTATGTGGTTGACGTGTCGGATAAGAGAATTGTAATTCATGCTTGGGATCGTTTTCGCAATTTCCAAATAAACTTAATCGAAACCTTAACTGACAAATTTTGTATGAGATTTTATATTAAACTGCCGGTTCAACTCTCAGTTAAAATTTGGCCGGACATTGTGAAAACAACACGAAGTTGTTTCCAATTTTTACAACTCTGATAAAGGCAAGGTATGAAAAAGGAACAGCTGCTACATAGCATATTCCCTTGTACATATAAAATATATTAAATTTAAAACTTCAAATTAACGGCAACAAAAAATTTTAGTTTATTATGGTTTTGCTTACAATTGATGTTGATCCGCTGAATCTAAATCTAAGAACTACCATTATGGTAGATTTTCTTTAAGCTTCGTTATAAAAGAAATCAGTGTTTGAAAACAACTTAACTTGAAGGTGTTAATATTGCAATGGTTTCGGATTGAGATACCCAAAACCGAACTGATCGGAATAAATAAAAAATAAAGTGAGTGATTAGAATGACTCGTAGCATAATATGTTAACTTAATATTGATCAATTCGAATGATGTTAAGGGTCGAAAAATGTTCAATTAGTGAAAAATCTTTTAAAATGCTGATGATAATGATGATGCTCCGATTCTCAAAATTCTTCTATTAATAGAAAGCTACACTTTCCTTGAGTAACATAGGCTATATTTTATTTTGATTAAAAAGGGGCGTGGCACCTTCCATGCAACAAAAATACCTCAAACCCTATATCTTGGCGCCTATATCGGCAATAGTTTTAAAATTTTGTTGTTAGGATGCTTGTAGGTTATGCTAAGCACCTCATAAAATGTGGACGGGAATACGCAATGGGGCGTGAGAATTTCCACACAAGAAAACACTTAAAACGCTCTATCTTCTATCTAAAAGTTCGTGTTAGGATGACTATGGTCTATGCTAAGCTCCTTGCAATGGAATTAGACGACGGAGCGTGGCACCTTCCTTGCGATAAAAACAATTAAAACGCTATACCTGGTAACTTATGGTAGCAAGAGATTTAAAATTTTGAACAAGGGTTGGTAATTTTCTATTTTAACAACCTCATGTAATGTGGACGCGAAAAAGCAACGGGGCGTGAAACCTTCCTTGCAGCAAAAACACTTTAAACGCTATATCTTAACATCTATAGCAGCTACAATTGCGAAACATGATACATGGATGTACATTGATTGTGCCAAGCTACTCGCAAAATGTGAACGGCATTGTGTATTGCGTCGCAGCACCTCCCATACAAGAAAAACACTTAAATTGGCATTCTTCGTACTTAAACCAAGTTGTGAAATTTGTTGCCTGCATCCAATTGTCTGTGGTAAAGACTGCGTAAAATGTTAGCGATATTGTACAACGGGTAGTGAGCGGACAAAGCCGCGGGAACAGCTAGTTAGTGATAAGACATAAAATTAGATTGTTTTGAAATGTTCACAGATCATATCACATGATCGATAAAAATGAGCCGCTCTTATTTTTTTAATTTTTTAAACGTATTTTACCAATCCTGAGACATGTGCAGTAGAGTTTATTGCATTCAACATATTGCATATATGACAATAAAGCCTTACCAATAAGAAAAACAAAAAACTTGGTATCATTGGGATCGAAACCGGAAATAAGCGCCTTATAAGCTGCGCAATATCGACCAAGTTTGAAGGCTTTATTTGCGTAAGTTTTTAAGTTCGATAGATAGTTTTGGTAATCAAAGACAGAATTAAAAGTTTTCTTAACATAAACTTCCGCACTTACCATCTTTCTGCTTGAATTCAGTGATAACGCCCATTATTTTTGCCGCAGTCAACTAACTTTGTCATTTTTTTTTTGATATGCTCCATTTACACAACACATTCCAGATACGATTTGTCGATGCATTTTGAATGAAAAGCACAAATAACGACATTCAGAGTACAGGAATTAAAAGTGCTAAAAGCATGGGTAATTTCATAAAAAAAAAAGAAAGTATATGGAATTTCTTGTAATGTTTGAAAATAACTATATTTTACTTGTCTGTTGGCCTAAATTGTTTTGGTGCAAGTTCGTATATGCGCAGTTGTCCCGCGAATGTGATGAAAGTTCACACTGTGGAACTTCGTATTGCCGGAGTGTTGAAGGTTATGGTTGGTGATGCTTCAGTAACTATGTATAAGGATGGCACCGACTATATTTGCACACATTTCTTGTTAAATAGAGCGTTTGCAAGTTCTTAGTGTGAACCAAAGTACTTTTGGTTGATATTGTACAGCATGTTTTTGTAAAAAAAAATTCAATTTACGTGCTAATGGCTCAATGCAGAATATTGAGAATAATTCCATTGAATGTGGTCAACTTTTGTGGTGTGTTTGTAACTTGAATTTAACTTTTACCCAAAAATATTTCTCATTAAAGTAGTGCAAAAATCTGCCTACGCAATGAATTGCATTTTTACGGTCAGTTGTTTCTGACAACTGTCAACAGAGCCGGCCTTAGGTTGTGCGAGGCCCGTCCAAGCAGTACGTGCGAGACCTCTCGGAACCAGTATGTCACATTATAAAAAACTCTGATTTGGCTTTGCTTGAAGTTTTGCTTTTTAATACAATCAATCAATCAATAGTTTTGTTCTACAACTTTTATCGTATAATTTCTTTAATGCACGGAAAACGAAAAAAAAATGTTGGTATTAACGTCTGCGACGCTATAAAAACAGTTCAAAAGAGTTTTATTGCAATTTTTCAAAAAAAAAATAAGACACGCGAGGCCTCCTTACAACACGAGATCCCGTACAATCCCTTGAGTTTGGCGCCCCTAAGGCGACCACCATAACCTCCGGTTATGAGCCTAAAGAAAATGGCTTAAGAAAATTTTGTTTTTATTATACGAATTATTATTAATATTAAATTTTATTTACATTTTCAACTTTTAAATCATTTATGTTCTATATCCATTATTTAGTTTTTTTTTTCAGTGGGTGTCGTCTCAAAGACTTGCGATGACTATACAGGAAAGGTGGGCTCGCGGAAAGAAAATTTCTATTGCCTGGCCATGATGGGGTATTATGTTTCTTTTTGTTGAGTTAAATGGTAAGTTCGGCTGCGTATAGTTTGGTTTTGTTGATTGAATTTCAAAATTTGTTATATATTTGACTTCTGGTAGAATTATTGTTCGTCTTTCGGAGAACGACCACGTTAGATATTCTAGCTTAGGACTATGTATGTAACAAACCTCTAACGACCTTTCCATTTTGCATTTACTCTTGAAGATATTTCATCAATAAAGAAAAGTATTCTTAAAACAAGTTTATTATACAATAATTTCCGCGATTTTTAATAAAAAGAAAAGCCTTCAATAATATTTTGATATCTAAAAACTAATATCCTTTTTTTTGTCACATTTACTGTGATGAAATTCGGAGACCTAGTTTTGTTGCTCATCACGTTGAATTTGGCAAGATTATAAGGACCCCAAGAGCGTTTTAGTGATGTACAAGCGGATTTCCTTTACTTTTACTCATCATATTAATGTGGTGAAATCAAAGGACCACACAATATTATAATTATTGTGTACCTTTTTTATGCGTTTTTCCCAGTAGCAATCGAAATGCCGAAAAATGTTGAAAAGTTGAAAGATTTTTTGTAAATCGAGTTATATTAAAAAGTTCGAACAAATTTGGGAAAAAAGTTTAGGAATTGAAGAAACGTTGAAAAATCTTGAAAAATTCCAAGATTTTTTGTAAATCGAGTTGTATTAAAAAGGTCGAATAATTTTGGGAAAAAAGTTTAGTAAATCGAGCAATGTTGAAAAATGTAGGAAAAATGTCAAAAAAGTTTAAAATCTAACACTAACTCAGCGTTCACAATTTACTCCAGCACAGATTGATTCAGATAACAAATAAGTTAATATATAAGTAGTAAGTTTATTATTTGAAAAGTTGGTCAACATTAAAATTCATACATAAATTGAAAGTACAAAAAAACTTATACGATTAAATGTAATTAATTTAAGCCAAAAACATTTACATTGCAAACATAAAGAAAAACAAAAGATCAATGAAATTTAAATGTTCACAGAAATAATTAATATATGAATACATACATACATACATGTAATAAAAATCACTTAAAATTACGTTAGCCTAGGATAGCGCTAACCTAAACTAACGGTGGTGGTGTACAGCACAACATCACAGTATACAGTGAACACTCGATAGTATGAACATCCATTATATTTAAAAATATTTTCTTTTTATTAATTTATTTATTTGCTTTATATTTCTGCTCAAGTAGATTTCAATTCAATTGCGTTTTTTTTTTTCAATTTAAAATATTTTACCAATAAAATATTCGGTTTTCTTTTCATACAATTTGGGTTATTACTTTCAATAATCGCAAACTTAAACAATATTATAAATGTGTACACCTTTGGTTTTTATTAGTTCACGTTATCGAGCGTTTACTGTATATTTAAACCGATATATTTTGATCAGTTTCATTATCGCTTTCTTGACGCGTATTAGATTTCATTTCAGCTTGTATGCACGCATGCCTTACCAATTCTGATGTAAATTTATCTACAAGTCGTAGTGCATCTACTTCATTCATATCAATTAATGATGCTGCTAAAAATTGTCCAAAAGCTTTGAACTTATCCACGACGGCCGTATACTGTTGTGAGCGTTGATGGTGATGATGATAGTAAGATTGTTGCGGCTGCTGCATTTGGTAGTTTTGTTGTCGCTGGTGTTGACCATGCTGCCGAGTTGAATTTTCTCTGTGGCGTTGTTGCATTTGTGGATTAAAACTATTTCGGTTTTGCTGTTGCTGCTGCTGTGACACTGCCGGTGTTGTTGTATTCAATTGATCAGTTGGTATTGGCGCTGGTAAATAAAGACGACTGTTGCTATTTGACTCATTTTGAAGATCTACGCTTGTTGATTTTTTCATAGTTTGTATGTTATTATTATTGTAATTGTTTTTGTTGGAATTCGGTTGCTCTGTATCACTGTCGTTACTTCTAAAAGAAAAGAATCAAATTAGTAATACATAGTGTTCTTTTCACATGGACAGAGTTAAAATCAAGTTTTCTTTTCTTTTTGTAATTAAATTAATAATTCTATTTACGTATAAATTTGGGACTCCTCGTATTCATCATCGTTGCTGCTAAAATTGAAAAACAAAAAGGTTTTAGTCGTTATATTTAAACGTTCACGTATAAGGAGGTCTATTTAAACGTAAGATTTCCCCTTTTTGCAGGAGAAGATAAAAACTCAACTTAAGTATGTAATATGTATTTGTTTATCAAGAAAGTCAAAGGCACTTTAAATTAGGCCCTTATATCAACAAGGTTTTAGTCGTTATATTTCAATGTTTTCCGCAACCGAACCTTCAGAGTGAAGCCAACAAAATTACTAATTTTGCTAGCTGCATGGAATTATATTGTCACTTACCTTGAATTTGAGTTATTGCTGGGATGTTTCGTTCGAACATTGTTAGATAAAACGGCTGATTTGCTGTTGGTATAAGGACGACGAGTTTTAATATGATCCCCCAAAAATGTCATATATTCATACATCGGCCACTGTGATTTAATATCTGGATCATTATATTGGTCTTGCATAGTTTCAACACGTCTTTTTTCTAAATTAAAACGATTCCGCAATTGGATCATGCGCTCGCGGATTAATGGAACTATCAATCAAAATAGCATATTAAAAACATATTCAAAGAAAACAAAACAAACAACTAATATGCCTATACCCGTACAATTATGCATTACTCCAAGTTTACAGAATTTCATCAGATTTATTCCGAAAATTTTTAATTTGTTCACATTTTTCGAATACGGGAACGCTTTACGGAATAAATACTGTAAATGGAACACATGCATTATTGCACGGGAACGCAGCTAATATCATTTACTATTGTAGCCTAAGTTTTTGGCCATTTCTTCCCACTGCAATTCGATGTAGTCACGATTGCGATAATGCACGCAAGAACGATCATAAAAAGCAGGGCGCTGCGCGAACTCACGTATCAGCGCAACATCGAAATCATTAATCTCTGTAGGTTCATCGCGGCGTGGTCGTCCACGTTTTCGTTTGATGGCAACCGCAGCCATTGTAACTTGAACTGGCGACAATGATTCTGGAGTGTTCTCCGGTGCTGGCGGGACTGCGGTCAAATGTGATAACTTGGTGGTTGTTTGCTGTATCTGATTACTACAGTGCAAGTGACAAAATCTTATGCCATTCGTTGGAAGATAGTCACAATAATTTGATTTTTTAATTTATTCGATTTACTTTTATGAATTTTTATTAATTATAAATAAAATTCCCCCAAAAATTGTTTGCTATCACCGATTTGATACTTTTTTTTTTGATAATTTTGTTGTCTATTTTGACATTTGTAGTTGTCGCATTTCACCAGCCACGCTGCCACTTTGCTGCGATAGTATTGAATTTGCTACATTCAAGGGAAACGTATCTGCTGCACTGCACGATATTTGTTTTAGAATATGCATTTATTGTATTTAGGAGCACTTTTAATTATACTCAACTTTATACTCCAAAATTTTGATTCAAAAGGTTTGAAAAGTTTCACTTCCGCATATGTTGTTCATACATGATATATTGTTTCTTGGTGGCAGCACTGTTACCATGGTTCGAAAAAGCAGAGTTGCACTTGTTCACGTTGCCAACTAAAAGTTTTATTGAAATTAGTTTGAAGATATTCTCTGGTTTGAAGTACGAAATAAATGATTTAAATTTAATAAGCTTTGGTGTTATAGATGTTGGCCATAAGCCACATAGCTAAATTTTGACCTCTCTTGACCTTCTCGCTCTCTGCATGCATTTCTTTTTTTTCATCGGTTGAATGAAATTTTTGCGGATGATTGATGATGAATTGTACTCTTTTAGAGTATATTTCAACAGCGAAGATATGGTTTCAACACGATAGTGCGACAGGCCATACTGCGCGCGAGCAATCGTTGTACTGAAGTAATGCTTGGACAACATTACCTATAATCCAATAGATTGGCCTAAAATTTCAGTTCTGTATTTTAAAGGCCTATCATTTTTTAATAAAGCTTCTTGGTGCGAAATAAGTCGGAGGTAATTCTTTTTTCCTATATTTTATTTAAACATATATTTCCTTTGATCTGACTGAAAAAAAATTCATTAAGAATATCAGCTATTACTTTAGTATAACATATGTTAATCACCATGTGAGTACATACATTTGTTTTCTTTTATAAATTATTTTATCTTAATTTGTTATATATATTTTGTAAGTATGGTTATTAATGCTAAATGAAAAAAGATAATTATAAATGTTATACAACAATGCCTGTAGACGGTTTTGCGCCAAGAATATCTGATAGTTTTTGTTGATAGCTGGCCAATGTATTGGAATCGCCAATGCCACGTGTCTTGCACGATAAATGTAATGCATTTAAATATTGCATTTCAGTGAATTGTGAACCCTTCTCGACAATGTTAGTAAGAATATCCTATAAGTAGAAGGGAAAATTTTAATAAATGTTTTCAATTTGTTATATTTCAAAGTCGTACATCTGGCTCCATGCACAGCAGTTCATAAAAATGCTTGGCTTGGTCTAGCGCTACTTCACGTGAAGCTGTTATGTTGCTGAGCGTTTGTTGTAATGCTATTGAGTTTCTGCACATACGTTGTACAGTTATGTGATCAATGTTTTCCGCATAGTTTGAGGCTTGTATAAGTATGCGTGCAGCCAAATGTGCAAGTCCTTCAAAAATATACTGAAAAAATATTTGATGAAATTTTTAGAAATAACATGACATGGAATAGTAAGAAAACTTACACGTGTTTTTCTTGGATGTAGTGTTGCAGCAAAAGCTTCATCCATTTCTGATAAAACTTTTGTTAATTTCTGCACCTGTCTGTCTGGTTCTAGGATATCATCTTTGCTGCCCATAAAGCTGTTGGACTTTGTATTTGGTTTAGAACGCAAATAATGAAAGCATTGAACCCGCACCTAAAAAAAAAAGCAGATATTAACAATGCAGTTTAAACAACTACAGCAACATAGTAATGCTGGACATAATGCTCAAAAAGTGATTTGTACTGTTATACTCACGATGCCGTGACATATTTGTAGACTATTTTTCTTACCTCTAAATGCAGTACCAGCAAACACGTATTAGCCAACTCATCAAATTCCAACGCTAAGTTTGTTAGCACTTTGATGGTACCATCCTTAACCGCAATTGCCGATGAACACTCTGGTGTAACAGCATTTAAGCCGTTTACTAAGGGTCGACGCAATTCATTTGCAAATTCAGACACACGACCCGAAAACCATTCCATGCTTTCTTGCAGTATAGCGAGTTCTTTTAAAACGCTAACATCAGCTAAAATTTCTTGGTGCGATATACCGCCTTCACCTAAATTACTGGTAAGCATTTCTGCTTCACGTATATTTCGTTGTTGCACTTGCGATGGGCTCTCCTCCTCTGATGGTTCAAAATTGCTACGTTGTAGCTTTTTACCATGTCTAGCACGTTGGCTGGAGGTTTTTAAATCTGTCCAATTAGGTAAAGACCTGCGAATTGAGAACCAATCAAAGCATTACAAAATACAATTGCACATACTTTTCTTGCACTTACTTTAAAAATCTGCTAATATCCTCATCTTTTAGCCAAGCAACGCTATAAATGCGTTTGTCTTCAGAATCAGGCTGTACAATTCCACGGTATGCTGACTGACAAGTTTCTCGATATGTCTTTAGCAGTGCACATACCATTTTTAATAGTTCTTCCGAATAACATGGCAAGTCTTGTATTAACAATTTTGTTTCCGATAAACGAAGTTCCACCATTGCAGTTGACTGCAGCAGTGGACGTGATAAATTCATTGCTTTCATTTCTTCTGGTGTTATAATTGTACGCCAAGCATCTTGATTTTTTGACAATGAATCAATGGTCGCTTGTAAATTGCGACTATGACCTTTTGAAAGGAAAGTTTCCTTTATATAATTGTCAATAAAATCATGCAAACTGCAAGGTTGTCTAGAAGTATAATAGTAAGTATGAATAAAAATCAAATAAATTGTTATGACTTACCCTGGCTTGCATTTCATGAAAGTTTCAATTTCTTGTATGTAACCCACAAGTGGTAAATAAACTTTTGTGATGACAGTTTGATCTGGTGTGCAAATCAAAACGTTTTCGCGCTTCGTTTCCCGTCCACTTAACCCGGAACCAATAGTCGCAGCGGTCAAACAACCGTCTGTTGAAATATCTGAGGCATTGCGTCGATGTCCTTTTAAGGAATCACTTGGCTGTTTTGGCTGTGCAATGTGAGAAGACTTGTCGAATTTAAAAAGTGATTTTTTAGTGCTGCAATCGACAGGAATAAAAACTATAAATATTAACTAATTGCATTCTCAATTTATGGGTACAATATTTACTTAAATTTAATCTAGATGAACTTCACACATATGGATTTTGCTTGCACATTTTATCCCAACAGGTTTTTTTTATGTTCAAAGGGATATTTTGAGTCCTGAACATATAGAGGAAAATAATCAAATATGTAATAGGATTCTTATATAATTTTTTTTATAACCAAATTCAGTATTTGATAATTGGATTTATTGGTGTTTTGTTGAATTTTTGTCATTTTTGTTTTGATTATTTTTTTTATAAGAAACAAAGAGCAATTTAAAAATTAGGCTACTTTCCTTTATAAGTCCTGGCCGAATTAACAAAATCTTACTCTGCAAAGTTAATCTAGATAAAGAGCGGTCGTGTAAGCCATTTATCAAAGATGTTTAAGCTTAATTTAGCTAGCCTACAAATTTTTGGTATGGTTATACAAGTAATTAAAATAAACTACAACTGACCAGCGCTGTGAGTAGCGACACTTTTTCCTTTGAAAGATATAGCACATAGGCAAAGAAATAACTTGTTTTAAAAACTCGACTATATAATGAGCTGTACATTTGCCAAACTGACTAGCTACATTAACAGAATGTCGGAAAACCCGAAAATCAAATTAAAGTTACCATAAATTCTGTATGGAATATAAAAATAAATTTTCACATTTTGTGAAGTAAAACCAAATTCTTATAACAAATTCAAAAGGTATGGTATTTATAGTGCTTAAATTAATCAGTTTGGCTCCATACATTTTTAAGCGTGCAATTTTTTCCACCAAAGACTATCAAAACATTTATATATAAATGTATAAGTTCTTGTAACACAATTACACGTATTACCGAAATAAGTTCATGGCAAAAATTTAATCTTTATTATCTGAGGTCCATATTAAATTCCTTGATACTCGTTTGTGGAAAAATACAAAAAATTTCAGACCTATCACATGTATAGTTATACCTTGGAACTTTACGCCGCAAGAAAAAAGCATTTATATTATTACTGGGCTCAGCAAAACTGGACTGTGAAGATTCATTAGCGGCAGCATTTTGAATATCCAAATAATCTGTTAAAAGTAGTTGTAACTAAGGAAAAGTAAAAAACCAATATTAATACAATTTCTTATAAAGCAACTTAATAGTCTATCACTTACCACAGATTGTGCTTGCGCCCAAAAATCGGTCAAATCATAAGGCTGTGGCGCTACAACGGCATACTTTTGAATCACTGCTAAGTAATTCTTCAACAACAGCGAATGCGTCTTAGCGATCGCCTTAAATTGTTTAAAAATAATCTCCAATAGAGCAAGCAGTGGATAACGATCATTAGGAACAAGATTTAAGGCCAACACTTGATTCGTTGTATTTCGGACTACATGCAACAGCTCCGTTTGGATTTGCACACGAAGTACCTCTAAGGATTTGGGCACCTTACCCAACATACCAAAACATTCAACAATTATGGAAATAAAATAGGTCATGCTCAGCTCAGGATCAATCAAATCTGCATCTTCAATCACCTCGGATTTCTCTAAATCAAAACCTTGTGCCATCTCAACAAGAGCCTTACGCACACGCGCATTTGCTTCAATTCGATCGGTCGATTTACGTGCACCAATATTGCGCGTAAAGCTTGAATTTAGACGGTTTGAATTTTGTCGCTGAAAATTGGAAAGTATTTCACTTGCAGAATTATGATATAGCTGTGTTATCAATTCTCCTTGTAATTTTTGATAAAGATGATTACGACGAGCTTGCAAATCATTACGCAAGTCAGCCAGACCTTCAACATCGCGTAGCTGACCATTAGCTAATGTTATGGCATCGGTAAGCGCTTTGCTTGCATGCAAATACTGACGCTTTGTCGAGTAGGTGACCACACTCTGAGGCACTTTGCGTAAATCGTTGCTGAAAGTATATATGTCAATAATATAAAGCAAAATTAAATGTTAATTTAAAAAATAAAATATTTGTTTTTTTTCTTTTTATGCTTCTTAATGATAAACTTAATTGAATTATTTTTAAGATTTCTATCATATTCCGAAATATTCTGCTCATATTGCCCATATGTCTCTGTCGGACATATTCAAAAGTTGATTAAACCTCATCCACAGAAAATATTTAATAATATTTAGCCTTCACAGAATATTATGGGATTCGGCCTTACTTTTTTCTCACAGCATTAGGTGTATTCGCTTACAATAATGCAATAGTGCAATTTATAGGATTTGGTCCGAAAAAATTTGCTGTACTCGAAAAATCTATACAAAAAAAAAATATACGATCTATATATGACAAAATCATGCAATGGAAAAATGCATTATTGAACAGGAACAGGCATATTATTTACTAAGAAGCCATGGGATCAAAACTCACAACCAGTAGCAAACGAAAAGAATAACAACTGTGCTTCCCATGGAAAGTTTTGTTTTGAGCCTCTTTTGTACAACATTTATGATTTTGATTATTAAGAATTGCGCACTTCGAAAAATTCTTTGTTTTCTATATATATATATTCTTTAATTTTTTATCTAAAACCTGGAAAAATTTCGAATCTACTGTACTATTGTTTCCATCCACAACATTTCAGCTTATTCTTTTGCCATTATTCTACAGAGATTACTATGTTGCTAGCTAGCGCTTTACACAAATTTTATCACTTCAAACAATCTAAGTTTTGTTCAGTGGTTAGCTAAAGTGCTTCGTTTGTAATTATTTAACGCTGAGGGACATGCGGTTTTTTTGTATAAATATACTATGAAAGTTTGTATGAAAGTTTTATTTAAGATAGCATTTTTAATATTAAAAACGAACATCCAAATAGAATAAGGTCAGACAAGGTTTCAAAGATATAGCCATTGGAAGTTGGGAACGTTTCACTGATTTAGACAAAGTAGCGGGCGTCATTTATAAGCTACAATGCTATATGACAATTTAAGTTAAATTTATTAAGCTATAGCCTATTATTTAAAATTTGACATAAACATAACATAACAACTTACATTTGCTCCAGCATTTCCAGCACATATTTGTGTTGCACTGCATCCAGCCACATTTTTTTGAGTTCATCGCGACGGCACTGCAAAAGCTGCTTACACGCCACTAAATTTTCTTTAGCAGCATGTATACGCTCTCGGCTGGTTGTGATCTCCGTGGACACTTGACTGAATAATGGCAGCACACGAGTTAATTCCTGATCATGTTTCGAAACGAGTTCATTTAGGAGCTGGTCAGATTTTTTAAATTCCTTTTCAATTTTTAGTTTCTCTTTTTGCCGCTCCTCTGTTGTTTCGCTGAAGCCAAGCGACTTTATAACATTGACCAGAAATCCACAACCAGGCTGAAAACAAAAATTGCTGATAAGTAAAAAAATAACAAAAAACAAGAGACGCCCCTGCCAGAGCTTAGTTTATGATTCACCGTGTAAAATGAAACAGAAATGAAACATATAGAATTGGCTTTAATTTTAATCTGCAATTCTTTTATATTATATATTCTTAATTTGATGTAATTTATGAAATACAATCAAAAATTTTTAAAAAACAAATAAAACATAAATCTGACAGCATTCCGTCAATGAAGATGATGACAGCAGCTAAATTTTTTTCACTCACTGCAGCCGTTTTAATTTCTCTTTATCCGAAGTTATATTAAATTTACAACTTAATTAATATATCATTTTAATCCAGAATTTATTAAGGAGCATTAATTTACTAAAAATATCACTTTATAAGATAAATTACCTCATCTTTTCCGTATTTAACTCCTCTAGGAGGTTTTGTTGGCGGTGGCGTAGCCATCACTTACTCGCTACTCTTGTTTACTCGTTGCGACAGCATTTGACAGTTCAAATTGGAAATATCCTATCATGATTCAATCCCTATGTATCTATTTACTCAAAAAATTTTGTAATCAGCAAATGTCAAAATTATCTGATTGTTCATGACAATAAACAATAATTTGACATTAATCGAACTGCATTCAGGTCAGCTGCTGAATGGCGGATATCTGTTTATTAAAAAATGTCTCGCATAATAAGTTTAAAATCGCAGTCTTAACTACATGACATCACCATCTTGTTGTAATACAGAGATATATCTGATACTATGTACGGAACAGGTTTACTTTAGCTATTATTCTCCAATTTTTTTTTTTTTTTTAGGGGTAAAAGGTGGTCAAAAATAAATAAAAATTTTGAAAAAAAACGGGCCGCTCGAATCTAGTTTCGAAGATATAGCCATCGGAAGTTGCGGATATAGCTTTTGTTTTTGTCCACAAATACATAATTTCCATAAGAATTCATTGAATGATATTTTTTGTTTTCCGGTAAAAAAAGGGGTAAATAATAAAAAATTTACAACGAACTATATACCATTTTAAAGGGAACGAACCAGACTCTCTTAATATGCTAAAAAACTCATGGGTCATTAAGACATTTTTAGGGTTAAAAAAATTTTTTTTAAAAAAAAGTTGGTCCAAATTTCAGAAAAGTCGTCATATCTTCAAAATTATAGGTTAAATTTCAAAACTTTTCTCTCCATTATTAAAGGCCATTAAATTATCTTTCTTATGTCACTAAAATTTTTTATATCCATGCAGGGGTTCCCAACTTATGATCATTTCTACAAAAGCTATATCCGGAACTTCCGATGGCTATATCTTTGATATCTTTTATATCCATGCAGGGGCTCCCAACTTATGATCATTTTTACAAAAGCTATATCCGGAACTTCCGATGGCTATATCTTTGAAACTAGATCCGAGCGGCCCGTTAGTTTTGATAATTGACTAATAGGTTACACCTTCGCTTACGATATGGACGTATCCAGTGGGGCCCCCAGCCGTTTAGAATGCCCACAAAATTATTGATATACACACGTGAGTTACAGGTAGGCAAATATTTTTTATATCATATTCTTTACCACTATACTTACTTTTCCTAGGTAGCAAACTCCTCGTTGACTAGAGGTGATATACATTGGACTTCTACCAAGCTATGGGTTTGTTTCCCCCTAAGAAATTGTTGGAAATGTTAGTTAACACAGCTAAAACCTTATGTTGGTTTATGTCAAAAATTTCCTGATAAATATGAAAGGGTTTGCGTCCCACATTCGTGGTTAGTCCTTGGACGTATCTAGATTAATTTTCCGGGTGGGCCTGGCCTCTGAAAGATGTGTATTAGTATTAAGTGCTCAAAGTTCTGGGGTGGCAAACCAACATTCTGGGGTGGGCACGGTCGTCAATTTTGTGAATTTTTGTAAAAGTTGCATACGTTTATACGTTGGTAAGACCCTTCCACCTAAATCTCATCATGCAGCCTATTTTGCTACTGGTTTTATACTCTTCGTTGTAGTGGCTTTACATTTTTGTTTCATAGCTAATACAATTACACCTTAAATATCAAAGCGCCATTAGTCATTAGTCTACGAGTTGTGCAGACAGATTTTCTGGGAAATTTCATTCATCTTCTTGTGATCATTTTTCAAAACTTATAAACTCCTTTTTTTTTTTTGAAGGATGCAATTCCTTCTCATTATCATCTTCAAATTTTTGAGCATCTCCAGGCGTTTAAAATGTTCGTTGTGAGTCTGCTTTTTTATTCTTGGCTCTAGATAGTTAGCTGCTATCAGGTGTGATTTTAATGCAATATGGTAGCTAACCGTGCGTATTTACTTCCAACCTAATAGGTCAGATCCCCAACACCACTTTAGCCCGTATACATTTCGTCACCCTTGACCTAGCGAACAGACGCTGTTTTTGCCTGTTCTACCAGAAACGGTCGACTAGGGCTACTAGTGTTCCCCTTAAAACAGGGTTTTCTTAGGAAATGAAGACATGAAAATATTTTGTTTTTTTATTTAACGTTTATTACATTTAATGTTTGATTTCTACAATATTCGTATTGATTTTAATTCTATAGTTTATTTTGAAATATGTGGTTATGTATTGTAATTTTATTTGATTCGTTGTTGAATAAAAATAAAAAATTTAAACGGAAATTATTATGCATGGGAAATTTTTTTCCATGTACCTATTCTTTTTGGCATTTATCTGTGGCTACCCGGACTAACTATTCAATTTAATTTTTTCAGAAATGAGTTTATTGCGCCTCTTTTAGGGTTAATCAATTAACATGGTTTAAATTAAACTTAGCCGTTATTTAGTAAAAACAAGATGGACTTATAGCAACAAGTTTCATCTCATAGCAACAAGTTTCATCTCATAACATTTGAAAAAAATATTAACAAAAAATTTCAATGATCGCAAAATAAGTATCGTGTCATAAATGTTTGAAAAAAAAAACAATTTATTCTGCGTTTAACGATATTTTAATACAAAATATAAGCGTAACTTAATTTTTTTGTTTTATTTAAATGTTTTGATTAATCGAAATTCAGTTGATTTTCAAAAAACTGCAACTCATCGGAAACAAATCTTTATTTCAAAACTAATCCTAAATTTCTAAACGCTTATAATTGAAGCTACAATGCTTTTTTTCAACCGAAAAATATAAGTCTTAAATTTGAAAGCTAATTGAAAAAATTAACATCAAAATATATGGCTTTATATCATTGTTGGAAGATAATGCGGAACTTAAAATACTATCTATCTATATTCAATACATCCGTAAACATTTCTATCACTTCTATTCTTTTTGTATAACCTTCGTTAAATGTTAATTTGATTAAAGCAACAACTTGTTCATTCAAAACAAAAAATAAAACCAACTCAAAATTTAATAAACTCTACGTTTATTTATTGAATGCTCTTAAATTTTTTGTGTGTAATTGTGTATATTTTTGCAAGATTGCATACAATAAGCGCTTTCTAATTCTTATTATAAGATTTTTAAATGTAATTTATATATTGTAGTTGCATGCGCTATTAGCTACTTTGACTAAATTTACGAGTAAACACGCGTGATTTCTGCCTTACTGAGTTCTTCTGAGTTATCAGCACCGCAATCAAAACAAAAAAAAAAAAAAAGAATCTTTTAAATGTTTGATTTTATAATATATTTTAACAAAAAAAAATATTTAAAATTATTGTTATTATCAGTGGGTAGTAGAAGTTGTGACTATTTTGTTTATTTTTAATAACTTTTTTAATCAGAAATGACGTCAAACGCAATGCGGTAACACAGACAATAGCCTGCATTAGTATTCTTGCGCTGAGTTCAAACAAATAAAAAATGTCAATATAAATTTATGAATGTACAGAAACGATACAGAATTTTTGATGTAAATGGCTAAAGGCATTAAAAACTTAGAGGGAAATATGATACACAAATCGATGGTTCTTTGGGTCAGATTTCATTTTGCATTTTTTTTTTTGTACAATATAATGAACAGAAAGTTGAGGCTCAGATTTTTACGCATGAAATATATATATTAAATGAAAATGGAAAGTCCAATATTTTTTGAAGTTTCATTTGTTAAGTATTTCATTAGTAGTATTTTCAACAGTTCAAAGTTATGGCTAGTTAAAAAAAAAATTATAAAACTAGATGTAAGAATAGATTTAAGACTGTTTAGGCTTAGAAACAAAATCGCACGGTATGTAAAAACTGAATTGCAACTTAAAAAATCCGAGCTAAACTTAAAACTAACATCATAGAAATAGAATAGGAAATAGCAACTGCAGATTAATTTCGTATTTTTTTTTTCTTTGTTAAATTTAAATATGAATTAAAATAATGAATAAATCTAAATTTCATTAAAGTATAGTGTCAAAACAAGAATTAATTTAATTACGCATAAAATGATGATACTTAACTAACATTAATTTAAATAAATTAATTTCACATTGCTACAGTTGCGAGTAACACAGTTATGTCGTCAGGTTTTCCACCGGTTGCATGTATATTGTTACGTCTGGCATTGATTGCGAATGGCGACATAAACTCACTATCGAATGAGAGCGAACGTGCCATAAGCGCTAATGAATTTGCAGTCATCTGTAGCTTGACGGGGTCTGTGACGCCCTCGACATTCTTCAGCATATCGAGTAGCAACTTTTCGGGTACATTATCGAACACCCCATCCGTAGCCACGAGTATAACATCACCTTCTTTGACGGGAAAATTCAATGTATCAGCTGAATCAGGACTATCGCTAAGCACATTTTGGCCATGTCCTGGCGGTGGCAGCGATAATTGAAATGGGGTATTGAAATAATGCTGCTGCTCCTCCGACTTATGCACAATTTCACCCTGGCGCACCACCATAAACCCACTATCGCCAATATTTGCCGTATATACTGTGCTATTTTCCCTATTGAGCACCAATACGCATGCTGTACTGCTACCCAGTATGGGCTTTTTTTGTTCCAACAGCTCACAATAACTATACGCTAAGAGATTAACAGGTCGTTGTGGATTAAAATTAACACAGTGGACTAGACGTTCGCATGTCTTCATTAGAAATGAAGAAAATTCCCCCGGATCGATCCCATAGCTGCGCCAACCGCCAACACCATCTGCTACGCCCAACACATCAGCAGTGGTTGTGGAGGCCTTGAACCAGGAGTCTTCCCCGTATTTGCCTGGTTTGTATTTTGATGTCAGAAAATCTTTAGGAAATCCACAAACGACCGACACAAAATGTGGTCTCTGTTGTTTGGCTACATTTGCCGCTGAGTTGGTGGCATTGGTTGCGGATTCTAGCAGTGTGGAGAAACCACTGCGTAATGCCCTGGAGATAAGCCTCGATGTCCAGCTAAGCGAATGCATTTCAGCGTCGATTTTTTGTGAAATTAGTTTATATTTACTTTACTTTAATGAAATTTTCATTTGCAATTTTAATTTTTTCGTTTATCACGTAATTTGTTTCGATTATTTAATGCCAAAAGTATTTTTTTTTATCGTCGCGAAAATTCAATTCATTTTTCTTCGATTCTTCGTTTTTTTTTAATGCTCGCACACTCTGTTCACTTGTATACGTCAAAGTCACAAGGTGAATGTGTTGCCAACCAATAGCGCTTGTTTAGTGTGGAGTGTAGTGTTCAGCATGCATATCGATAATTGTTATTGATGTAAGGAATAATCGATTGTAAGAGTAATGAAGATTTAGAATTCAAAACTTTTATTTTGAACATAATCACGTACGAGAAATTTCATTTAGCGACAGCATCTTTCATTAACAACACCCAAATGTGAAATAATAGCGTGTTTGACATGGCAAGATATAAAAATCGTTATGCTTGCCCTTAATTGCTTGTTTAAATGGTTTATAATTACCAACGCTTTTATAACAAGTTGACTTAACTTATATCTTCAACTTCAAATAACTTCACTTATTTGTGCGAAGTCGAACGTGAAACCAGTTAACCAACAGCGCTTTGACACAATTTACAAGTGTTCACCAACAATTGTTTTCGACGTATTCAAAAAATTTGGTGGCCCAAGACTATCTCTAATGTCGATTTCTCATTCTTCCTTTAGTAGGTAAAAAACACAAGAAGAAATCTCATGTGGATTTTAATTCAAGAATGAGGCGGTAAACTTACGCTTTGAACTGTGTCCGTGGATAACACGCCTTAGCTTCTTGCAAACCAATAATCAAAAAAGGTGCATAACCAACATTTTTGTATTGTTAACGATTAGCTTTTCCCATGGAAGAGGACTTGAATATATGACATCCGGAAAACGATTCTAATGGATTAGCTGGTCATTTGTAGTAGTTTTGGAATTCCTATGTTAGATACATATTTCCTTTGTTTCATATTGGTGCTACATGCTTTTTCAGTTTTGAATCAATGCAATAGAAATTGATAAAGTTTTTGGAGAAGCTTTCGAGCGATATTTCGGGTGAATTTTTTGAATATGAAGTAGCTTAACTTATCAACAGCAACATTTGAACAAGAATTGAAATAGAAACATTGTCAAATTCAACTTAGTGTGGTCGACATTGTTGGATTATAAAAAATTAGTTTTGTATTTGCTGCTAATTTCAGGACCATATGCTTTGATGATTTTATTCAATACGCCCTCTTATGTATAAATAGGGCAGTGAACGTGGCAATCCAACATTTCCTTTGAGTTTCCAGTCAATAGTGCTTTGCATTCTCCGACCGTCACGTAGATTAAAAAATATCTTGTTAGGTATTCGTAAATAATAAATAGCAAGAATTTGTGCCATATAAATGGCAGGTATTTATTTTATTTTATTTTTATTGACTTTCAAATTTTGTGTAATTAATATATATTTTGTGTACAATATTTAATTATCAGTGGATTACGCTTAGTTAACATAACAAAATCATTTATTTATATATATCATTGTTATTATTATCAAGATTTTAACTGTTCAAAAAAGCCATTAGATACTACAATGTATTATTTTTATGATATATGTGTTGTTTTTTTTTTTAATAATAAATAATAAATTATTTTAAAATTTTTACTTTAAATTGCTTTGCGCTACAATACAATTGCAACGATTATTAATTTTTCTTTTTTGTCATATTTTAATTTATACCAAATGTATGAAACATTTTTTGTGCCTGTCATTTATAGTTCTAGTAATGTTTATATAACTTTAGTCCAAAAATTTTTTTTGTTTTATTTTAAGTTAAAAACTTGTAAAGTTGGTCAACATTTTAAAACTGACAAATAAAAATATTTCGTGTATAAAATGTTGCTGATTGTTGGGAAAAAGTTGATATTTCATGAAGGTACTATAATAAATCGGAGGTATATCTTCATTTATGTTTTGAAATGCTTCTTGAAGGTATTACAATTTTGTATTATAATTCATTATTTTTTGTTACTTAAAGGTCTGACAAACGGGAATGAACTAAACTGGTGATCTTCAGATAAATAAAAAAAGAAAATTGTTTTGAGGACCAATTTTCTGCAAAATATATAATTTTTGAATTTTAAATGATTGTTAATTTTTTAATGACTTGAGTATAATTTTCAAAATTTTATGTATTCTTCGTGTATATATAATATTGTATTTCTACTTGTGAAAACTATGAAGATTGTTTTTTAGCTTTTTTTTTTAAATTGGCAATATCTCTGGTTTAACGCCTCTGTTGTCTAAGTTTTTTAAGCATTTTTTTTTTAAGAAGCAGGTATATTTTATTTATTACTTTTTTTTAACATATTTATTTTCTACTTGTGAGCTTTTTATAATTTGTTTTTTTTTTTTTGTTTTTCATAATACGATTTGGCAAATATCCATGCCATTTCTTTATGCTATGTTTTTTTACTATGTTATGTCAGGCCTTCTCTTTCGCATGATAACTCATGAATTGATTAATTCATTATTAATTTCAAATTATGCTCTAGGTATTTACGCATATGTATGCTGTTTTGCTTGTAATTGTCATAAAGAACTTTCCGTCAGGAGTATTAAAAATTAATTTATTTGACTTCCTTGGTTTTCGGTAGATCTGTGTTAATGATGCTCAAGCGACGAATATTTGGCTTATCGTAATCTTCCATGGATACACCACGTGATAGTTTACGACCATTGCTGCCATCATTGGAACCACCCGAGCTGGTAGAGTAGGCGCGTGATCGATCAACGCCAGGCATAACCACCGATGTTAGTATACCTTGTCCCTTACAGAAGAGTAAAATTGATTGTGCAACTTTAGCGGGCTGTAAGTAGAAAGTAAGAATATATTGTATAATTCAACATGGTCTTAATATTAAATACATACAGCATCGGCCAAAACATCACCGGCACGCTCTATCTTCAAAATGGTAACTTTCTCCTTTTCAATGTCTTTGGATAACTTTTCGACAATGGCCGCATATGGGCTCAATAGACCAGTAATCAAAATGACATCCAGTTTGCAGCCTTTCAGCGTTAAATCTTTGCGACTATGTGGTTGATCAAAGAAAAAACAAAACGTAAGAATAGTTGGAGTATAGAATATTTCATGATTATGTATTCTTCGGGAATATTTGTAATTCGAAAATGAAAAATAAAGGAATATTCTTCTGAAAAAGCAAGTTTTCAAATTATAAACGTTTCCGGAGAATACAACAACATGTGGAACTTTGGCGAACTTTACTTACTTCATAAATGCCTTAACATAGAGACCAACATTCTTGCTATTGAGTGATCCATGTAAGCGTTTTTGATATTCCGTAACGATCTTCTCTTTGTCTGGATTATCGCCAACCAATTGCTATGATAATAAAGAAGCAGCCTGCATTAATTTTTTATCATTTTTATTCTTAAAATTATGACAATTAAAATAGTAACTCTTGAAATGGCATGACAAATGTTTTATGGCACAATTATTCTAAATCAAGCCATAGACTAATTACCTTAGAATGTTTTGAAAACAAAAAGACACTGCATTAAAAATAAAACGAAAAAAAATTGCGCATAAAAAGCGTGAACAATTTTAACGCTAGCGATGCCATGAGATGTAATGGTATATTACTTAAAGGGCTGTGAAACAAATTTTCTACAATACCCGATATAATCAAACAATTATGTGTACACAATATATGAATCGTTCTAATACATTTTAATATTTTTCTTTAAGGTGGGATTTCAAAAATCTTTGGAAAAAATAACATAAGTGATATGGACTACAAAAATCAGGTTTAATTTGAGGTTTTGAGAGAATCTACTCTTTAAAATCAACACAAATTCCTAATAATATAATGCAAACTTCAACTGCGTCTATTTTGAAAACTGGTTCCGAACATAAGCTGCTGATTTCATTGATCCAAGTTCAACTATGTTCACTAACTAATAAGTGTTAGTCTTTTCTAGACCGATATATGAGCGTTTGTTAACTAACTACTAAGTGTTAGCCTTTTCTAGACTAAGATAAATTGTTCTTAAAACTTTTTCAATGATTGTGAAAGAGTTTAGAAGATTTAAAAAAAAAACAGAATCTTTTTTAAGAATCGAACAGGAATTGGCTATTCCATAGCTGTTTGAAAATCGTCAAAATTTCGCAAGCCCGGAATAAATTAAGATAAGACAGAAGAACAAATTTTCATCTTTCAACCTTAGTGCAAAAGCGAAGACTTTCTTTCAAAAAAAAGTCTGTGAATTTTATCGATGTTGTTTGTGAAATAAAAGTGTAAGTTTTTACATTTGATAGAACTTAAAAATTGTGATTTTATTTTTCAACTGTGCATTTGATGTTTTTAAGCCTTTTAGTATCCGTTTTCTCAAACGAATGACAAAATCCTAAGTCAGCAATATCTTATATTAACAATTCTACATAAGTCAACAGGTCAGCTGACAAGCTTTTGAAATTATTCGCTTGGTTATCCGAAATATCATGAACTTAAAAAAATAACCAAACATAGGGCGGCAATAAACATAGGGTTGCACCAAACATAGGACGGCACCAAACATAGGGCGGCACCACACAGTGTCGTTTGGACAGTTTACATATAAATTAAATTTTTTACATATAAATTATAGATTATTTTTGATTTGTTTTTAGTGATACCAAATCAGTTGCGTCACTGTACCAAACCTTGGGGGGAGAGAGAATTATAATTCCACCACTATTAGATGGGTTAGTTGAATGAATATATTGAAAAATATCTAGTATCAGATTCTTGGGGGGGGGGGGCAATGCTCTCCCCTGCCCTACTGAATTGACGCCACTGTACCAAATCAAACAATTTGTAACTGGTTATACAAAGAGAGGTTTATCTATAAGTAAAGTCCAAATTACAATAACATATCAGCAGTTGGAGTTTCCGAAATCAACTGTTATTGCAGTGTGGGCTTAACATAAGACGGTTGCAATCAAATTCAAAATCGGCGAGTAACGCTTAGGATTTAATGGTCATGACGTGGCATAAAACTGGTACCGATTCAATAGTGAATAGCATGGGTAAGGAAGGAAAAGTTATTATTTTGTTAAAGCACACAAAGGCTAACCCGGACTTGTGGTTTTGCCACTGTTTTCTCTTTACATTTTTGGAATGTTGTTTTGTAAATGGGAAACGATTTGAATTGCCAGTTACTGAAAACTATTTGGAGTGCTACGCAATTTCTTTAAGCGCTAAGTGTGAGAGAAACGGCACTAAAAGTCAAATTTTGTTTTAATGTGCTCTGTAAAACGTTTAATATTTAAAGCTGAAATGTATAAAATTTTTAGCGAACGGCACTTAATGTGATTTTTTTTGTTTTTTTTTTAGAATAAATGAACTTCATGATAAGTGTAAAAGGCTTTTTTTTTGTAGGACTAAAGTTTGAAATGAGCTATATAATAAAGGTAACCTTCGTACCTCCATAACCTTTTGTTTGCATAAAATTGCCATTGGAAAATGTTGTAAAAAAATATTTTTTTTTTTTTGTTTTTCAAAATTTATGTAACATATTGTTGTTGAGAATTGTTGCATAACGTATTTAATGCAAAATTAGTTGTCCGCATGTAGGAATACACAATTAAAAGTAATAAAAAAGTAAATCATTAAAAATTAATGAGGTATTTAAACATTTAATAAAAATAATAGATATTATTACAGTAACTTTCAAAGCTTAAAATGTGCGATGCGTCACAATGTGCTATTGCTGTAGCCAAATCGATTGAATATTTGTTTTTTTTTTTTGATTTTTTAGCTGAAATTTTTAAAATTTTCAGAAATTTTAATTTCGTTGTTAGAATGGCCAAAAGTGGCATATTTTTCATATAAACTTTGCAAACTTGCAAAATTATGATATTTTACAATTTCAATGTTTCAAAGTAGGCAGAAGACTTACATCTGAATTCCTTTTTTTGAATTGAAAGACTAAATTATCTATGAATAGCATTTACTTTTGAACTTTATGTTTTGCAAAAATGCGAGCACTAGACTATGAACTTTATATTTCTCATACTTCGTATCATGCTCCGTAGCTTTGTACTAGATAATACTTGGAATTTTTTATTTTAATAAACAGCTCAATTCTATATATAGTATAGCTATAGAGTTCTGATCAGCTAGGAGTATAAAAGAGCGCAGAATCGTTACCTGTAAAGTCCTTT
Organism: Meiosimyza decipiens; assembly: GCA_963680825.1. Lineage (NCBI taxonomy): Eukaryota > Metazoa > Arthropoda > Insecta > Diptera > Lauxaniidae > Meiosimyza > Meiosimyza decipiens. The sequence continues at coordinate 7,207,493 of OY804259.1, read as the reverse complement.
TTTGCTACGAACAATTCGTTTTTTTATAATATTTTTTTAGAAATATCATTAAATTTAGCTGTAATGTTTTTTTATGCATCGCAAATTCATAAGTTGAAAGTTACTCACATTGGGGTTTCATACAAACATTCAAAATATAAATTTTTTTATTATTACCGAATATTACACATCAAGACATAAACATAACATTAGACTTGAAAGCAAAATTTTACTTACATGTCCAAATTTGTGATACATCAAAAAGCTCTCAGCGGAGTGCGCAACTTCATCAGTGTTCCATTGAATTAGCTAAACAAAAAGATTTATTAGAGCCTTTGTTTGAATTATGAGCTTTATTTTGATTTGATGAGAAATCCAGAATGTAAATATATACATTTACACAGGATGCTTATATTCATAATAGTATTTTTATATTTTTTCTTTTGAATACTAAATTTTACAAAATTTCCAGCTAAATTTTAAACTGCTGGACAAATTTTGAAAAAAGTTTTCTTCAAGCTGAAATTTCGACATCATAGGAAAATGCTATTTTTTGAACAGATATTTTCTGGTGGTCGAGTAGTGTTCTAAGCAATTCCTTTCTCAATTTCGATTATCTCGAACGTTTTGAGATTTTTTTTTTTAAATTTGAATGTATCCTTGTAATTTACCTTGGTTTTAAATGATTGCAATACTGTGGCAGCGCAACCGGTAGCATTGATTAAAATTAAACCAAGTACACGTGTTGGATGTGCGAGACCAAAACGTGCCAAAACATTAGCGCCAGCACCCTCTCCTAAGCCTATGACATATTTGACATGCAAAAAGTCCAAAACGGTAACAAGATCCTCGCCCAACATTTGCAATGTAGGAAATTGGAAGCTAAAATGAAAATGTAAAAGCAAAATAGTAAACAATTTTTTTTAACAAAATAAAAAAAAACAAAATATTTTTAAAAAACTAAAATTTTCTCACTCACTTTTCTGGCAAGGGTTCTGCATTATCAGCATGACCGGGTACATCAATGTGAATGAAGCATGAACGTTCTTTAATTTCTGTCATGCAAGGACTATTTACAAATTCCTGGAAGGAATTATCTGTAAGCAAAAAAAAAAATAAAAGTAATTACAAGAAATTTGTGTGTTGATAAATTAAGCATTTTTATGTGTCATGTTAAGATGTTAAGACTTACGATTGCAGCCCAAGTCATGAACAGTAACGAAAACGGCACGTTTCTCCTGTTGTGTTAAGTCACCCTGTTGGCATAAGAAAAAAAAGAACAATGATATTAAGAAATATAATGAAATGAAATAGATTTTCTTATAAGTACCTGTACTGTTACAGTGAGCTCACCACTTTTATCTGTATTAATCAAATATTTCTGTAAAAAAAAACGATTTTTGAAATTGGCATTATTATTTTGTTAATCTAAAAATTTAAGTAAATAAAAATTTATTTTTAAAAATAGGATTTTAAGCTTTAATGGCGTGAGATGACCAAATGAGATTTTGAGTTTTTTTCGAAAACGATTACTGATTACGATTATGATTCTAGTTAGTTTTGACATTTATTTTTAGCTTACATCAAAACCCATAGTCAAATATTAAAGAAAATTTGTGTAACTTGAGTTTTCAAAATGTTTTTTTTTGCCTGAAAATACTACATTACTAATGTCATTTCGTAAGAGGCCCCATCTGCAAGACACTCGAGCTGCATAAGATTCTACAAGCAAAGTTGTAGTTGCAGTTACTTAATTGACAGAAACTATAAAAGTGTCATTTCATTGTTGTTGTAGTCAAGGGTATTTCAACTTTTACATATTTTCCTTTTCACCTGTTATGCTGTATGTTAGCATGTGTTTACAACTCAGAGTTGTAAACACATGCATTCACTTAATTTTCTTTTTTGTTGATTTCATTAATTTAAACTTTAAATTTTTATATCGAATCAAATCGAGTTTTAATGTTGCATTAACAAAACCTCTTTTAAAGTAGAGCTTCTGGCCTGGACCAAAGTCCTAAGCGAAGGAAGTTAGGAGAGCGCTCCCAGATGCAAAAAAGTAGTTTTTGTCCATTTGATTTTTGATTTATAATATGGCGCAAGCCACTGAACAGTCGAGGGTGTCTCTTATTATGCTCGGAATTTTTTTTGGTGATATATTTGGGAGAGAAATAAAAAATCATGCTATTGGAATTTTATTTGTCTCCCCACGCAAAGTCGGGCTGGTACGGTGCTGCAGGAAAATTACATGAAATCATGTGGTAAAATTTTGGGTAAGTTGAACTTTCTGCAATTCAGCTTTAGTATAATGCTATAATGAAGGTTGTAAAAGTTATTCAAAGTCAAAGTTAAAGAAAACTAATCTCATTTTCTGTTGGGAAGATATGTGAGGATTACAAGTGAATTTCTTTTTGTGATTTTAAGGAAAAGCTCTGGAAATGAAACGATTTTCAGTCAGCACCTACCACACACTTGTGTCCCTTTCCGAAACAATTTGACATATTGACAAAAAGTTGAAAAGTGTACATCAGAAAATTTATTACAAGCAATAGCTACCGCTTTCATATTATACATCTGAAAAGTTGACATTTATCACATCAATAATACCAATAATATTTATTGCATTTGGCAGCTAATTTTTAGTACCATAACTTTTACTCAGTTCGTTAACGCATTCGAGCATTTTGTATATGGGTGGTACCAAAGCCCAAAATATCTAACTCCTTTGGAAAATCTTCTTATTAAAAGCTCATTGGACATTCACATGTATATGTAAATCTCTTAGGAATAATTTGGTTAGGTTGGGTTGGTTATGAGTGGCAGTCAGTTACGAAAAACCGACTCACTTAGACCAAATGTGTTCCATTGTGATACCACAGGGTATCTGACTATACCCTCTCGTTGAACCAACCAGATTTCGTAATGAAACTAAATAGCTGACCTATATTAACATGTCTAAGTTCATTTAAGTCATCAAATAAAAACGATCCAAGTGTCTTGTGGCGCTTTCTAGCAAGTGCGGGATAGGAGCAGAGTGGATGTTTAATATTGTGCTCTTCCTCCACATCTACACAACTTCTGCAGAAGTCAAAGGACCTAACACCTAATCTCTCCGCATGTCTGCCGATGAGGCAGTGTCTAGGAATAATTAACGTTTGTGCATTATTTTACAACGCTGGGCGTCATTCTCTCCCAGTAGGCATGGGAAGGAGCTTGCAGGCCTTCTAGCAGGCCTTCCTTGGTAAGATTAAGGCCTTACCACCTCCTTTCAAACTTACTTTCTTTTTTATATGAAACGTACCGATAAAACAGGCCTTCTTTAGCAGGCCTGATAGAAATACTCTTCAAGCAGGTCTTCCTACATCGCTTGCGTCAAGAGCCCTTCTAAGAGCACTTACCGTAGAAGCGGTCACAGAAGTACTTTGAAAAAATTAAATCTTAATACGTCGTGAGACTCTTAGTTAAATGTTTTTGTTTTATCTGCGTCAACCCCCATTTTCAATGTTTATTTTTTGTGACGTTTCATTAATTTATAATTTAACATTGAATACACAACACTCTACCACTTTAACATAACATCAAACAGAAGACCAGCCTAGCAACATGCACACCGTTCCTTACTTCTAACCATTCATTTACTTTCGATGTCGTATAAGAACAATGCAATGACAAAAAAGTAATGTCGAATCATAAAACATTGCAATGCATGAAATAAAAAAATACATGAAGTCATTCTTCTTTGCCTTCTAATGTCAGGCCTTATAGCACTGCTGCTGTGGGAAGGACTTATAGCACTGCTGCTATGGGAAGGTCTTATAGCACTACTGCTGTGGGAAGGCATAATAGCACGCTTGCTGTGGTAAGGCATAGTAGCATTTCATGAGTATACACTCAATGCAATGTAACTATTCTGCTACTTATAAAATATACTTATTGTTAATATCGACAGATTGTAAATAAAAACAAAAATCATAATAAAAAAAAATTTTTTTTATATGCATGAAAATTTAGTTTTGAGAAGGCCTCTTACAATCGGAGCAGTGCTAGCAGGCCTTCTCCGGGGAAGGCCTTGCTCAATTGCCTGCTGGGTTAGTTAGCACACTAACACAAGTATAAACTTCATTCATGTCTACAGAAAGCCAAAGTGTATTTGTGTTTATTACACCCACACACTTTACTTTCTTTTAATCCCTTGCAGCTATGTTAGTGATGATGTTTTCTATTGTTTGGCGTGTTACTAAGTAACACATCTTTTTAGCACAATTTTCTTGACAACTCTGATAACTTTCTTTTCAAATTATTCAATGAAGAAATGTTTGCTGAACTTTAAGCGATTCAAATAATGCTAGTGGTGCTTAGAATTTGCTGTTGCAAACAACTTTCAATTTTCAGGATTTGTGTTTTACAGGAATTAAGGATTATCGAAGTAGTTTAGCGTTTGCATGGCAGAAAACGCATGTTTCTACGGTGAACTTTGACTTGCATAACTTAAAAAAATTTTATGGATAGTATTTTTTAGGATGAATACTGAAATCTTGAATAATTTCGCATTTAATTGGATTAAAAAAAAATTTATTTTGGAGGATTATTGCACACTATTTCTCAAAATTGCACTTAAGTTAAGTCAACTTTAACCCTAAGTTTTGTTACTTTTTTAGCGACTTTCTCAGGGGTGATTTTATTTCTATTAACACAAAACGAAAAGAATTTTGTTTTGTTGCTTTTTTGGAGACTTTCTCAAGGGTTTTGTGTTTATAGAAATAAAATCACCCTTGAGAAAGTCGCTTAAAAAGCGACGAAACGTTGATGGAAAAAATTAGCTTAAGTGCAATTTTGAAAAATCCTGTTCAATAGCCCCCTCCAAAAAAGAAAACTTTTAAAATCCAATTCCAATTCAATTCAATCCAATTCGACACAAACTAAAAGAAATTTCGCATTTTGTTTTTTCTATTTAATTTCTCCAAAATCGCTTCGCCGACTTTAATGAATTTAGCTGTATGGGCGAAAGACATCACAACTTTTTAGTGAGCAAAAAATGAGCGGAATGGAAAAAGTGATAATTTAAAAAAAACATCATATATGTACTCTACTTAACATAAGGTACCCCCACACTAAGTCTCATTGAAATATCTAATATGGTTTTCAGGATACCCAAAATTAAAATTTATATATTCGGGCCCATTAAAAGCTTTGGAAAACTAAAAACAAATTTTAAAAAATTCCCGAACTCAAATAAGATATAAACCAAAACAAAAAGCCTGCTCACACTTTTATAGGCTATTTATGTGTATCAATTGTTACAATAATCACATTTTAAGAACATAAATAAATTTCCATATTTAAAATCATAAAAAAGACAAATCTTTAGGTAAAGAATAGTGGAAAGAGTACAACAACCTTAAAACATTCGATTGCACCCCCATAGGTCAATGCAACAATTGAAATAAGAAATCGGCTTTCAATAAAAATGAATAACGCAAACACTCCAACACAATTCAATTGTGAGACATATAAATAAGGAATTTATTTGATTTCAATTTTTTTTACTGCTTTTGTATTATTTATTGTTTATTGTGCTTTATTAATATATTTTCTACATAGGGCAGACGTTCTCAATCGATGTTGCTGTGAGACTTTAATAGAAGAAATACAAAAGTGAGATATGCTCGACACAATAAAGTGAACAATGTCAGGTCAATCTACTTCTTGAATCTAGCGGAATGTGCGGCGTTGCATCGTAGCGCCCAAAATCATAACGCCCAAAATCATAACGCCCAAAATCATAACGCCCAAAATCATAAAACCCAAATCCCATTAAGACATAACGCCCAAGTCCATAAATAGTTTTGGTTTTTTGCTATGTCCAACGGAGCCGTTGTTGTATATAATACAGACTGATCCGCAGCCGAAGTCCACCGCGCAGCCTGTGTTGGACATACTGGAGGATGTAAGTCCTGTGCTGTGGCCGAAATTTTTGTTTTCATTTGTGTCATAAATTTCCTAAGTTTTGAGCTTTGTGCCACATTTTGTGCGTTATGTCTTAATGAGATTTGGGCGTTATGATTTTGGGCGCTATGATGCAACATTGGAATGTGCCACTCGTAACACATAGTTTAATTTCAAGTTATCGATAGAACCTTAAACTATGCGGTGTTTTTTTGCAAGCCAAATTTTTAGCAAAAAATCTTTCATTGGCTACTTAGACCCGGACTACCCTGTATAGTAATAGAAGACCCTAAGCATATTCATTCAAAGCCGCCCAGCTGTTGGCAGCACACGGACTGTTCTATGGAAACACGCCAAAAACACTGCTTCGATCTAACGAACGTTAAGGTGTATTTTGCTATGAACGGTCTCTTATGATTGCCACATTTTCATTATAAGTTTAAAGGATCAGGCAGTACTTCCAAACACGAACCTTAAGTATATCTTCCTAACTGAGCTGAGTACCCACAATAAAGTTTGTGTCCTACTGCCAAGGAAGCTGATGAAATTTAAGTGTATAAGAACAAGAACAACATATTTTATGTTCATTAAATTGAGGCATTAATATTTACATGCCTATGGTGGAAATTACTTTGCGGTAGATGGCGTTGTAAGCAGCGTACAAATCAATTGTGATCAATTGAAAATAAAAAAATTTATGAGTCTACATAAGGCAGCGAAAAATCAACAATGGGCGTTTGCGATATTTGACATTAAGAAAAGAAAGACAAAAAAAAACCTAAATGTGGCCAAATTAAAAACAACACATGCGACTCCAATAAAACATAGCAAAGATATTGTGGATGGGTATGGTACCTAACTGTTGTTTACGTTAGAATGCATCTATTGGGTATGTTGTTGACTTAAGGCATTAGGATACAACGTGACGTGCTGCCTGTCGTTACTTGACAATATTGAAATTTTGTATTTAAATATCTCAATTTAATTTATCGACGCAGAAGATTTTTAAGTGAAAAATATACGGAGCGAAATTAAAATTATACGCATGGGTGAACTTAAAATGATAATGAGTTCATTTGATTTGATGTTTTTTCAGCACTGACTGATAAAGATTTGCCTTAAAGTCTTATTTTCTAAGAAATTTTAAATATATGTTCCATACTATGTGTATTATATAATCGCCAAAAATAGCGATTTAAATGTTTTTATTATATGGGAGTTGCCACGCTCCTGCACTTTTTATTAGAAAAGTAAAAAGTTGCCTTTGTATTTTGCCAGGCTTTCAGAAACCGCATTGTCAAGATTCGTTAAAATCGGTTCGTGAAGTGGTGCTAACGTAAGCAGACAGCCAGCATAAATTCGCATTTATTATATATCGCCCCAAGCATAATTCCGGCGAACAGCAGGAAATTCGTTAACGGGTATCCGCTGTCTGAATTAAAACACATTTAATCATATGAAATATCACAGAATTGTGGCGGATGGCGAGTACCCTGCTGACTGGAACTCTTCAGCTTAGATTTATTTCTATTGTTACTATTTTGCGGTAATGCATAGTTGCATCTCTTTTATTGAAAGTGTGCTACTCAAATTGAAAAACAAGGATACTAAGCAGTTGAATCTTGATCTGAGCAGCTAATATTAGGGGTTTTCACACGTAGTCTTGTTTTTGCGTTCAAATGTTTAAATGTTGAATCGACATTGTTTGGCGCACTATTTCGTTTTCATGACAACACCCTTTGATTATTCAATTTTTCAATTCCGTCGCTCCAAACGGACCCAAAGTCGCTCCGTTCGACCCAAAGCAAATAGAAAATTTTTACAAGATAATGTAGCGTTCAGACAGTGCAAAGGTAGGAGCTTCTAAATAACACCAATTTCAACAAGACCAGCCGTCAATAGGGTTAAAATATTGTTAAATTGTAAGAGATCTCAAAAGTTTGTTATCGATATTTTAGATAAGCAACGCTTTAGCACAAAAAGCTTGGTAATGCGTGAAGAGCCCTATTAGCACTTTACATTACTTAGCTTAATATTTAATATTTATATTGATATGAATGTCGAATCCGTGCGTTGGGACCTTAGTCTCTAAACAGTAATGGAAAAATAATTCTCTTAAGCAAATACATGGACTTGTTTTTATGACATTTCTATGTAATCATGTGCTTTGATGACACAAGCTTTGACTTAAAAGTTGCACAAGTGCTCTGTTGCCCCCAGTGGTTGCTTACAATTCAATTTTATTCAATCCAAGCAATCTGTTGTATGGCAACAACAGCATGGGTACGCAACTATGCTGCTACCGTTGAGGAATTTGCAAATGGCGTATGAAATTATGATTACACGAACATTAGGGTGCAAGGTAATGAAATTATATTTTCAAAAAGTTATAGGACAAGAGAAAGCGACCTAAAAATATGTTTGCTCGATTTATTGGATTTCATAAGAAAAGACAATCAAAGTCTCGCTTGAAGAGGTCGAAAAAAGAGTTTTGCTCAATAATTGTAATAATAAACTTTAAATAGAAAAATATATCATATAAGTTATAGAGCTGAAACACATCGATTAAAATACCTTCGTACGATAAGATTTGGCACAGCTTTCATTGTCTTAACAAAATGGGCATTTTATTTTGAAAGTACAGCAAATCTCACTTCGTTGAGAAGCAAAAATCAAAAAAATATTATACAGTTCATTTAATTTTATTTATTTTTTCTTCACACTAAGGAAGGACTTACAACCATTTTCGAAATAAAGTGCTCAAATAATAAAAAATATTTGATATTGAAAATCTTCAAGCCGGATTTCAATAAATCTGCGCTTTGAACCGGGGAAGCATCATCTTTGTTTTACTTGGGTTACCTCCCAAGGTACACCTTATAGTTCAAGGACATAGTTTAGCCGTAGCATATGCTATGAAATAACTTATCATTTCAGGGAACGAAAAAGGTCTACATCGTCCCCACTATTTTTATCTTACAGCAGAAAACCTTTACGGATTCGTAAACACTTCTACTCATCTATGATATGTTTAATTTCTGAATTATGTGCTCATAAGTTTTGATCAAAAGCACAACATAAATTGAAGCAAACACATTGACAGATTACGCATTTTATGGCCCACTCTAACAGTTGAGCTTATAAGTATTTATGAGTGTGCTTTGATTTTTGTTTTGTGTTGCAACCCAGCAAACATTTGTAAGGTTTTGAAATATTTCACATTTTTTGCGATGAATTTATAACACTCCTAGCAGAGTCTTATGATTTAGTGCGATTAATATGCAAACCTCTTAGCACTCTTCAGGAAGGAGTTATTGTAGCAATTATTCAAAAATTTTATTTTGCCTTCAACAACAATCGCTTGAAACGCTACTATGATACATATGCGAGTCGCTACCCCTGGGCAATATCCAGCGCAGAAACTATTGCTTGGGATACATATCATCTCGTAACTATCGTCTCGGCGATCGAAATATGTCTCCTTCGCGCTTAAAAATCTTTGCTGGGAAGCGTAGTTAGGTACTAAATGAGAATGCATTTGTATGCGTTTGTTAGTGTTATCAAGCGACTGCTTTTTATTTGTATTTATTATGAGAAAATGTAGGAATTTAGGATGTTGTCCTGATGTTGAACTCAAAAAAAAATGTACGTTTGTGTGCTTGACGCACGCGTATGGGTGTGGTTGTGCTTTGTGTGAGCTTGTGAATGTGACTGGGTGTAAGGATAATAGCTAAAAGTTCTTTTATTGTTAATGTAACTATTGTTGTTGTTATTGTTGTAATATTGAATGCTAACACATTGACCTGAATCGAGGATTTTTTCTTATCTCAGCATTGTGCCACTGGTACCATTTTGTTTTTTGTTGGAACTTCTGTTTTTTTTTCTTCTTGTTTTTATCTTATGATGTTATTTTTGCAGTTATTTTTTTTTTGTTTTCTATTTATTTTTCATTATTGCTATCATGTTGCTCATCAATACAAAAACAAAAAAGAATGTAGACAAAAAAATATTCCATTGCATATCCTTTGGCGTTCAGGCTTTACAAAGATGATTTACCAACAAATCACGTAGAAGTGAGTTTATTAAAAATGTGTGTGTGTTTGTGCTTCTGACATATTTGACCCAACACATCATGATGCGTATGGTTGATTTAGTAAAAAGTTGATTTTTTTTTTCATTTTTGTTTGGAAATAAATATGTGGTAATTTGATCACGTCTATTATTTTTCCAGCACATAAAAAATTGAGCCAATATTTTATGCGTCGAAAATCAATAAACATTAATAGAGCATTGCTGATTTTTGTATTAAAGTTTTTCGGCAAAAATAATTGAAAATAATTTTGTTTATGCGAAAAGTTTCATTTTTCACCCTAGAGCTTCTAACTACGTAGTAAGTTCAGCTGAAAAGAACTTTTGCAATTTCAATTATTCCTTTCTTATTATTTTTATGAAAGCGGTTTAATTAAGCAGCAACAATATATTGTTTCTTTTAATCTTACAACAAAAAAAGCTCGCATTGAGGATGTGAAACTTTTTAGTTCTTTCTAGAAGGCAAAGTTTATTCTTAACTTGACATCACACTAAAAACTTTATGTTAGCAAGTTGCCTAAATTTATACTCAAAGAATTTAAGATAAATGGTTTGTATTGAGACGAATGAAATATGGTTTTTCCTCAGAAATAACAAAACACACATTTGCAAACCATACGGCCAACCCTGCAGCGAATGCTAAATTAACAAATTCACTCATCCCAATTTGTAGGGTACCATTCCTTCTATAACCTAATTTTTCTGTTGTAAACAGGCGAATTTGACATTGGCTTGTCATTGTAAGGGATCAATTGCTTTCATGGAATGTACCACGTTGATAGTAATATTTTCGGTATTCGATTTAGCGATACAACTTATGACTAGTGATTTCGATAGTTGATTGATGATAGAGTGAGCAAAAGGGTATGGGCTGTACGCTTAAAACATTTTCATACACAACAACTGGCTAAGCTACACATAACCAGCGAATAGAAAATTCAAGAGTCCCCATATGACCAACAGAATGACTATAATATTTTTCTCTGCTGGATTGCTTTCATCCAGGTAAATACAACGACAACTAAAACGAATTCAAAATTTCGTGATATCTCAATGCAACCGCAATTTCAAAGCGAAAACATCAGATATTCAAATGCTTTGTTAAGTCATGCGATTTCCAAAATTGCAGCTTGTTGAGCGATGCCTTTGAACGAGAAATTGGTTGATATTTTCAACCTGTCGTTATAAATAATTAAAAAATGTAAAAGTTTTGCACGTACATTAGGGTGTACACTATTTCCAAATTGATAATACAAAGCTCTATTATTTAAATGATTCTGACTTTACATAAACGCAATTTAAATTTCTCATTATTAAAGCAATTTTGCCGCCAAGATCGGATTTCCATCCAATAAAATATGAAAATAGACGTTGCAAAAATCACCAACTGAAGTCTGCTGGCAAACATTGGAGTAGAACCCTTAGGTAGCAGAAAATGTAACTATCCTAATCGATCGGAGAGAATTGAAGGCACTCGCTACTGATCGTACAGGTTGCAAGAGTTTTTGTGGAGGCCTTATGCTCCTTGAGGAGATATAGCACACAAGAGAGAGATAGAACAATATTGTCAAAACATATACATCAAGTAAAATTTAAATTATTTAATTTCTCGTGTTTCTGGGTAACTTACATTTTTCCTAAGACCCTTAAAATGGTTCAAAAATATTAAGTTAGTCTTAAAAATGCATTACCTTGGAACGATGCAATATTTTGCAAGAAATTTTGGTTTTCGCTCCTTTACATCGAAATGTTCCTATTTCAAATAATGGTGCAATAGACGATCTCACAAGGAATTTTGCAGTGGAAATTCTGCGATTAGTCGGAACAGCGCAAGAATAGTACAGAGTTAGTTCCGAAAATGTACCCCAAGCCCCTTTTTGATGTTATGGACTGGAAATTTAACAATGTTGATGTCCTAGGAGAGACTCCTTATGCACTACTTTTTCATCAATTTGGGGACAAATGGTACGCATTATCCTTATACCAGTTCCAGGGTGTAGGCATCGCAAAGTGTTATGATGTTAAAGTTTGAGTTTTTTTTAACAACTGCTGTCCTTTGGAAACAGTAATGCCAAATTGTACACCACATTGCAGCTAGAACTATACTGCTTCATTTTTGGACTGTTGCAGTACAGATTGCTTCATGAGAACAATTTGAAATTTGGATCTAACATACGAAATAATTTCTCAATTCTTAAGACAGAAGCAATTCCAATGTAAAAAGGGACCCGTCTATGGATGTCCCGGTTTTGGTAAGACATTTTTCTCAATAATAAGGCGAATTGAAAGACCTATGGCTGGACGTTCACTAGATAACGTAAGCCACATATATGCAACTGTTGACAAACGCTCTTCGACATTGACCAGGTGGTGAAAGTCTCAGTTAAACTGTACCACTGCTGAACTTGCAGACCTGTTTAAAAAATGACTTGCGTTCTTTATCCAATAGGATAAATAAAATAATTTCTTATAAGAGACTACACAAGTCCGACTATTGGTCCGTACAGCGCTTGAAAATCAAGAGCGCTATTTTTTGGAGAGATTGTTTATATCAGGCGAAGCCCAATTCCATCGCATTGCATTTCTGTGATGCTGGAAAGTCCGCGAATAATTTAAGAGCGTAAAATGCAACCACGTGATATTGGCGTGATATTTTGGCTTAAAGTCTACATATTCTTTTAAGGCGCACATGAGAGAGTTCAGAAACGGTCAATGAGGATGAGTAAAAAGAGGTATATGGTTTCAACAAAACGAATATGATGCATATTCCTTAGGGAAAGATTCATGGTCGAATAATCTCAAGCGTTGGTAAACTACCTAGTTTTCCGAGCTTAACAGATCATCACCACATTCTATGGGAATGTTTGATAAGAAAGCTTTACACAAATAACTTTCAGTCTCTTGCAGACCTTAAAACGAACATTAATTCCATATGTGAGCCCTAATACCACAAAATTTAGCAAAAGTGATGAAACATATCATCAAAACATTGAAATTTTTAGAAAAGCACAATGGCGGTTGCCTAAATGATATAATTGTTTCTTTTAACATCATAGGAATAGCAAAAAGTTTTTTAAAGTCAGTTCAATTATCTGCAATCGGTGGTTATATAAAAAATATTATTTTTTTTTTTGAATAAATTATATTTTCAGTTTTTAATGTGGAAAGATTTTGATTTTATTTTCAGTTAAAACATTTTTAAAATGGACTTAAGCATGTTTGATTTTTGCTATTTGAAACTAGCCAATTTTGTAACAAAAATGTTTGAACTTGTGCGATTTCGAAAAATTCATAATGTTTCTGTTATATATTTGTGAGAATTTTATGTCGAAATGCAGATATTTTCTTTCGTTGAGTGGTACTTAAGCACGTTTGATGTGGAAAAATAATTGGACTTAGCCATTTTTGAAAAGTTTTTAAAATTGTAAGTGTATTTCTAAAATAATTAATTATTTTTTATTTACTTAAATTGTCGCTGATTTATAAAATAATAATAGAAACTATCTAAAATGTACATAGCCACTTTTGATAAATAACGACACAAATAAAAGTTAAAAAAAGCTTAATACTCCTAACAAATATTTTACATATACTCAGTTACATTTGTAATTCAACCCATTTACAAGCAGTTAAGAGGTTGAGCTTAAATAAGCCATATTGTAGTAGGTACAAAAGTAGTTAAGTGTCATTATGTCCTTAAGTAAAACTTGCAACAATATGTGCGAGTGCCAGCACTTTCATTATGTCAAGTAATAATTGGGCGAAAGCTTTTTCACGCCCACAAACAACAGGACATTAAACCCTAGTTTTCTGAGGACAGAAAACTGCAAAGAGCGCGAAAGGGAAAACAAAAAAAATATTTCCTAAAAATGGAAGAAATTTTGTATTAAAACTTACGCTGATTTTGTCGTTGTGAATCGTTTGATGGTTGGGTGTTGCGTGCTTTTCCATTTTTTTTGATTTTCTTTGATATTTCAACAGAGCACTTTTTTTCCAAAAGTTTTAATTGTTTTAAATTTTTCGCGGTTTTTTGTTTTTTGGATTTGAAAAATTTCTTTGAAATTTAACGTATCAAATTTTAACTTCAAATGCGTAAAAACTTCTGCTCCTTTTTAACGTGAGTGAGAGGAGAACTTATTTGAAATTGCGTTGTAAATAATTTGATTGCGTTGTAGGCAACAAACAGGGATCTTATGAATTTAGGGTTCTTTTTCAATTTTTGTTTTCTCTTCCGTTTTTTTTTTTTTGCTTTATATCTTTATATGCGAATTGAATTCGTGTAATGAAAAAAGCTATGCTTTTGCTTAGCGCGCAATTTAGTGTCAACCTTTTGAAACGAAATCTCGTATACAACTGACACAAAATGTTGTGTTCCTTATCATTGTGAGGACATCTACCCTAGCAGCATTAGAGCCAGGAAAATGTAAACTTTTTGTTTGTTTATTTTTTTTAATTTTGTTTTTGGGAGAGTACGTGCCAATGTGCTCATTCCAAACAAAGCGAGCAAGCAGACTAAGCTTTTTCATGCTTCTCACGGCGTCCTCAATTTAAGACCGACTAGTAACTTGAGTCACTTGAGCGCTACACTCACGGACTTAAACTTAAACACGTACTACTTGTGAGTAATTTAAAAAGCACTGGAGTGATTAGTTATATAAAATTTAAAGTTTTAACTTTAAATAATTTTGAAAAAAATTTAGCAAAACGTTTTGAAAGGTTTTAGAAATTTTTGAGTTGCTTTTCTATTTTAGTTTTTGTGTAATTTTTAAATGTCTCAAAAATTGACAATTGTTAACAATGTTCGAAAGCTCAGTGGTTACTATATTCACATATAACGCTGGTGGCTCTCGGTTCAAATCTCACGATTGTCAAGCGTAGAGTATTTTATTTGCAGCTTGTTCTTTCTTTTCCGAGTTACAGGCAAAGCTACAAGAGCTTCACTTACCGCGAAAAGCTTTCTCAACTATCGCCATTCAAATCTGGCATTAAATTGATCATATGCTATATAATGAAAACGAAATGGATAGAACAGTATGAGCTGTAGGCTTAAATATCAATAATGTGGAAAAATTCACGCTTTGTTTTATGGGTCAAGAAAAACGCGGAAAAACCCAGTTAATAAAAAAAGTCACTCAACTAGGAATTTAAGCTCAAAACTAATGAAAAAATTATTTAAAAATAAAAGGAATTTATTTCCAGTTAAGTGAAAAATCCTATAGTAAAAAGTTCCACATAAATTTGTTTATGCACAGCGATTATCCTAGAAAATTTCTATAGTTTGTAGCTTAAATTACTCAGAGAATAACCACAAAATATTTAAAACGCCAAAAAATTTAAATCGAAAAGCAAAAATTGCCCAACAATTTTTAATCTGAAAAATTTTTTTCAAAAAGCAAAATTCAAAATTAAGCTTATGTTAAAGAAAGAGAGAAAGCTCTAGAGCTTCAAGCAGAGAGAGAGAATGTGTAAAAAAGCACAAAAAATGTTTTATTTTACGAAGGAACAAGCTGGCTGTTTAGCATTGTCCTAAGGCAAGATATTCAGGCATGTTCTATAAACATATTACTTCCGAGTGAAATAAATGTGAATTTCGCTTCACTTTCACTCGAAAGTGAAATGTAGAACATGTCTGATTGTGCTTTTTACTAGTGTGTGTGCCTAGCATATTGTAGAAATAGAGGCAATTGCATTGAACTTTACGGGGCAGTAAATATTAACTTTAAGATCCAGGCCTGAGTTTCAAAACGGAGTTGGGAACTCCAACAGCATCTGGTAGTTATATCTACCTTCTTCTAAGCTCCAGGATTTTAGCATAACTTGCTGAGTTGTCTTCAGAATTAACTGCAAAGATCTACAGATGGTAGTTGGATGGTCCATATGCCATTAAAAGTTTGATGAGTTCATTAAGACTCTGTATCCTTAAGAGTAAGTCGAAAACGATTGTCATAGTGTAGCTCCCTATGACCTAAGCTTGTCTATGACGTGTTTCAGTACAATGTGCTAACAAACAGACAACTCAATAAATCTAAGATAGGTTCAAGCCCAGCTCTTCTTAAACTTTCGCAAGGACAAAATTTCAACTGCTGACGGACGTATGAAGCTCATTTACGACCCCATGTTACTTCTGTTAATTAACTTGTATTTTATAAAAATTTAGACTAAAATATCAGCAGGAAAACAGCACTGTTTCTAAGAAAGACAACTTTTTTGTATAAATAAAGACAGAACCGCTACTAAATTCGGCTTAAAAAAGTTTTTAAAATTTCAAAGCTGTGAAAGTTATTCGCTTCATAAATAATGCATTACTTTTAAAACCTTCTGGAATTTAATCAATTTGAATAGAACAATACTAATTTTCATGCGAAAAGCTTCTGTGCAAAGTTATGCTGCTTTCTTTGCACTAAAGATGTATAAATTTTTGTATATAAAACTTTGTTATTGTTGTTATTTATATTTGTATTGGCACTTTTTTTTTGCGGCTTTCGCATGAGAGAGAATTAATTCAAGAGAAGAGAAAGAAAACCACTATAAAGCTATTAAGCAACCCAACGAGAAAAATTGTCTAGGTCATAATCAAACTGTATCGTTTACATTTTTAGTTTCTAATGCAAAACAAACAAAACCACACAAATGGATGGAGAAATGATTGTGTGGAGAAAGGTCGTTAAGTTGGGCTGTTGTGGACAAACCATGAAGCTGTGTGCTTATTTCATTGCATTGGTATTTATTTGATGAGGTTTTCTTTTTCTCCCACGGAAAAAAAAGCACAAAGCTTTTTATTAAATGAACTGAGGTAGTGCTGACATGCCCCCCATCCATACAAATGTGTATAATACATAGATACACAAATGTAACAAAGTAAGGCATTTTTGCTTGACTTTGCTGCGAGCTTTAACCCATAAGCTGCTTGAGTTCAAAATTGTACCATTGGTTTTGATTGCAAGGAAAACATCAAAAGTTGAGCATATTTTTTGTTAAAAAGAAAAAATGAAGGAAATATTTGATTAAAAAAATGTAAATCAAAAATTGTGCTTATTTTTTATATATTTTTCATTAATATTTTTTGCTCAATTCATCAAGTTTTACGAGAAACAAGAGTCAAAACGTTGTGTTCCGGAGCAAAAAAAGAGCACGTTTAAATAAACACCAAAAAATGTTTAAAGCTTCAGCTATTGCTCTTGATATCTCGAAAACGAAGCAAGTTATAAGAGAAATTTATTTAATCTTTTAAGAGAAACAAGAGCCTAAACTTTTAATGGAAACTGAAGAAGTAAGATATTTTTAATTGAAACTGTATATAACAATCAATCAATCATATGATCAAAAAATTAAAAATTAATCTCAATATATTAAAAATTAATATTACGTGAACTTTAATAGGAAAAAAATAAAAAAACATCAGAGGGAATCGCATTGGAATCAAAAAAGTTGCCTTAAATAAAACGCGCTTTGATCGAAAAAAAAAAAAAAAATAAAAGTTATTTTTAATTCAAAAAATTTAAATCAAAAATGACGCTTAGTTTTGATTTATGATATAAAAGTCAAAAGTATTGATCAAAAAAGTAAAACTCAAAAATAACTATTATTTTTATCAGATAAAAAAAATCTCAAAAATGCTGATAACTTTTAATCAAAAAAAGTAAAAATCAATAATGACGGTCGCCAAAGTGTTAAAAGAGGACCTGGAGAATGCTATGCTATGACGTAGTTACTCAATGAATTTGAAACATTTTTCATTTGCAGCTTACAGCACACAAACGCATGTAATACTTAAGAAAATATCTATCTACCTGTACTCGTTCACACGTATAAATATTAGATGGGCCGAATCACTTATAGTATCCTCTTAAATTACAAGTGTCGTTGTTGCTTTATGCGATGATTGCACTTTTTGTATAACTTTCTTTATGTTTTCATAGTTTTCCTGTATTATATTTTTCTTATCACCTGAAAGTTTTCTCTTTTTCCACATTAGAGCAAACATAAAGAAGCGTAGGTAATTGCCACTGACATGTTTTACCCATTTCATTGTTGGCGCTTATATTTCGCAGTATATTCTTTTCATTTTTTCTTTTCAGTTGTTTTTCTTTCTTTTAAGTATCTTAATTCCGCATACCGCTAAAATGTTTTCTTTATTTAAATATGAAAATATTTTATATAAAGCGTAGCACACAATGATTTCAGTTGAATACAAAGAAAATGCCGGTAAGTGAAATAAGAGTCAAGTTCATTGTTTTAGACACCTAGGCGTATGAGTAACCTCTAATTTAACATTTGTTGAATGCTTCAGATGTAAGTATGTAGCTTTAGCGTTATTAATTAGCAAAACATTACACTTTTCTGTATATGGGGTATTTCTGACGAAATTTTCCTCTTGAAAACATATATTCTTTCTAAATTTCTTGAAATTTTGATAAGTTGGAATAGAATGCCCTTTTTTTCAATTGTCACATTGATCTATTTTTTGAGATGTTCAATATATATATAGATTTCCTGAGGTTATTTGTTCCAAAACTAGTTTTCGAATACATGAATAATGCATGTACAGAATAATGCATAAATATTTTTGAAAATCAAAAGAAGAAAGTTTCAACTGAAATGCCTCACATGTATAATATTTATTTATTTATTTATTTACTACTTTTAAGCTTAACAAAAGTTTACGTTTCTTATATATAAAAAACCTTAACTATGCTAAAAAAGGTTACACATGACGTATGCGCAGCATTTATTTCTGGCATGAATTAAAATCAAAGGATTTAACAGCCAAACTCAATTAAAAAGTGCCGTCATATCTAATCACTCAGCTCTGTAATTTACAGCTGTCATCTTTTTACGTGACAAGTTTTGCTTTACATTTTAGAATTGATGGGTTTACTTCAAATGGATGGCTGAAAGAGCAACAATACAGAAGCGCGCTGAGCAATACAGATTTGGTTGTGTGAAATGAAAAGGTTTATTTTTTGACATTTTTGCAATGCTAAAAATAAATCATAACAAATAAATTTACGCTATTTGTTGTTAATAAAAATATGGTTTAAAATAAATAAGACACACACGGAGAGAAAATTTTGTTTAATTGTATGAAAATTATTGTTTTGTTTCATAAGCTGCATTCATTTTACAGGCATAATAAAAATTACTTTGCATTGTTATAAAAATAAGCAGGAAAATAAAAATCATGGTGCCTTAAGAAATTATTAAAAAGAGAAATAATATAAAATAGACTTTTTTTTGAAAATGCTTTATTTGTTCCTCACTAACACACTGTGAAACATCATTGTACAACATGATCATCTTTACCATAAAGCGGAAATCGGTTTATCCATCGAATTTCGTCTTTAATCATTTTTTTTTTCGTTTTATTTCAAAATTGTTTTTTGAGTCAAAAACTTCATTAAAGTACATTTCAAATTACCCAAAAAATATTAGTCTTAGAGGACCGACTTTTATTACAAAAAAAAGTCAGAAAGTTTTGAGCAAAATTTTTGGAATACATTAACCTATAATATAGACAAGAAATGTACATCATTTTAAAGGGTTTTTTATAGCAATACAGCTTTTGAAAAAGTTGCTAAAAGATGTAAGTACTACAGCAGAAGCCCAAAAATTATACTTTTGAAGCACGAAACAAGCAAAATCAGGAGACATACTTTTTTTTATCAATGATATATCACTGGAAAGTTGTTTTTAAGACGCACATTTTTTACTAATAGCATGAAGATAGAACTTTTGTAATACCGGTCCTATCAATCAAAATACGATATTAAATGAACCAGAAATCATGTTCATGACCAATGATATATTGTAGGAAAGGTATTGCTTAGTACTGAAACTTTTACTAAGTAAACTAAGTCTAGCTCTCAGTAAGCTGTATGTTACCAGCCTTGAAAGTCAAAATATTTTATATAATATCAAGCCAAATACTAAAAATCGAAGCCCATAATTACGTCACCAATGATATCTCGTTGGAAAGGTATTTTTAGTAATACAACGTAATTATGATAATTAAGTCATTAATTTTATTTGAGAGGCCTTTCAAGTAAAACTATATTATTTTTCTGAATCAAATGCCCAAAACTGGAGCCAACGATATATTTATCAATTATATATTGTTGGAAAGATACTTTGAATATGAATATTTTTATTGAGAGCATGAAGACAGAATTTCTATATCAGCGATCTTAATAGTCCAAATATGATATCTTTAACAACATAAAACCCAAAGAAAAGTGATTTTTTTTACCAATGTTATATTGTTGAAAAGATATTTTTTAGTAAGACATTTTCTGCAAAGGGAATTAAGTCACCTATATTATTGGCCCTCAAAGTCAAAATATCATGTATGTAAGTATGAATTTTAATTACGCCAATAGCTTAAATTGGGTCCAATGAATTAGTTACCAGTACTTTAATATTTTATAAAATACTGATGCCGTGTTTGATGTTGTACAGGCTCGGAGATATAATATAATCACCGGACAACTTCCCTAAAAGGTGCGCTTTTGATGGACGAAAAAGTTTTGAAATAAATTGGGATTTTCTATAGCAAATATATAGTCTGCTTTCAGAAAAAGAATAAAGTTGAAATTCAGAGAGTTTGCTGCAATAAAGTTTAGTAACTTTATTAAAAATTTTATTAAAAGTACTCACAAATTCATAAGTCGTTTAAAAACTTACCGAGACATATACTTTCAAAGAATTTTATTATAATGAAATTTTAAAAACTTGATTAAATTTTGGTTATTTCTGGTGATGATGATACTTTTATTTTTCATATAAAAGTTTTTCTGCAAGCAATACGAAGAATTTGCCAGCATAGAGTGCTTGAATTCAACTTGAGTGTTATGCATCGGTAAATTAACATTAGGCTTGGTAAACAAACAAAGCAACATTTATGGTTCTATATAATTTTTCATGGAAATATTTTTTACCAACGAATTTTTGATACAATAAGAAGAATATAAAATAATTAAATTTAGAGAAATAAATATCCAGCAAAATATGATTTCCCATGAGACTTTTGTGCAAAAAAACATCGCATAGTGACAAACGAAATGAAAATAATTTTAACAAAAAGCGTACAATTTAATATCTCATTATTTAGCCTCATTCTCAAAGGCTGTTTGTCCATACAAGTCAAAGGATTCAAAGGTACAAATTATGCAAATTTATGCGCATAAATTAAGGTTAAACAAATAAATCTCAAATTTCTCACACTTTAAAGAGATGACAATAAAGCAGGACCGCCAGCAAAGCCAAGATAAATTCCAATAAGATAAAAATAATAATTTTCTTATAAAGCCATTGAGGAAAAAGAAAATATACAAAAATTTCAGAGCTTTTTTTGTTTTGCATAGAAGGTGTTTATTAAATAAATATAAATCAACGGGCATTAACTTGTGTATTTATTGTAAACTTTGCATACATGTAGAAAAATATGTATGTGTGCGTGTATACGTGCATAATAAGGATAGCGATGCCAGAATTTCGGGATTTGCTCTAAAACATGACATTAATACTTTCATGATTTCAAAGAAAAAACTCCGAGATTTTTTTAAAATTTAAAATACGTTTCCAAGGAACCAATTTGATGAAATTTAGTACAAAGATACTTAGATTCTGCCGTGAAAAAAGATATTTGTTTTTAATGAGCGATGCCCCCTAACCAGAAATTATGTATTCAAGCTCAGTGGGTGGGTGGTGGTAAGTGGGTGGTGCCACGCTCCTAACAAGAAAATATTTATTCCAGCTAAATTAATGAGCCGATTTTTATGAAATTTTGTACGGAGAGAAATTGAACGCAAAGGAAGCCATGATTTTTATTTTTTTAGGAGCGATAACAAAAAAATAGTTATTTGTTGACCGATTTTTAAATTTACAGGAATATTGGTGTTTGCTAATGATTGTAAGTTCAATTAAATAATGTTCAATAGCAATTAGGAATAATAAGTCGATAAAAATAAATAAAATTTTAAATAATTTTCTGTTTTTAACTATCTTATATTCTTAGGAAAGATTTACCAATTCTCAATTTACGCACGAAAATATTTCGTGCTTTAAAGTCGTTGCCATTGTAAAAATTTATTTTTTTATCTTTTCGTTTCACAAATAATGTGACATTTCTTTACATTTTTTGTTCGTTACACGCAGTTGTGGGGGGATTTTCTGCCTAAAGTAAATGTGAAAAAATTGTTTAAAATAAAGAATAATTTATAAAAAATTATTATATTTTTTTTATAGATTTTTTTTTTTAAGAAAAACTTTTTGTTCATTAATTTACGTTAAAGCCTCAAGCAAATATTCAAAACTTCATTTAGAAAGAATTGGAACTGCGTGTAAGCGCAAATGAAAAGAGCAAAATTGAACAAAGAAAGCTTTTCGAACAAATATTTCCATGTGTAAATTGGAAGCTATGGCATTCACTACTGAAGTTGTTGATAAAGCAATCAATCCAGTAAGAAATCTAGTGAACGAATTTTTAGTATAAAGAAAAACTTATGACTAAAATCAGTTGTTTGAAGATAAACCTCTATCATCTACTTCAATAGAGACTAGCTATTACGAAACATTCTAAAACTGAGGGTATTCTATGTCAATTAATATTCTACTTTTTTATGCTTTGCTATTTTGCTGTGAAATGATTTCAGTTTATTTTCTTTTTGAAAATTTCGATCCTGAAAATCACGTTCCATAAAAACTACCTGGGATTGTCACCCCTAATGTATCCGCCGATGTAGTGAGTGTAGAACTTTAAGCAAATATGTACATTGAGCAAAAAATCAGTCAAGAAAAAAAATGCAAAAAAGCCAGAAAGCTTGGCATACTGCGCCGATGTTACAATAAAATTGTTCCCAACTTCTACCTTACTCACTCATACTCTCCGCAACGCTCTCAACCCCAAATAAAACAAAAAAAAACACAAAAAAAAAAACAATGCCGCTTCGCTGGGTTTCCATTGACGACGACGATGGCGATGCCGATGTCGATGACGCTAACGCTCTTATGAGCTTTTGTTTTTATCGTTCATTTATTTTGCTCACCACATTCGCGTCTTTTTATGTCTTTTTTTGTTTTTGCCCAGTCGGTAGAGATAGTGCGTATGTATACCGATTTCATTTAATTTTTCTCTTACAATAACAGCAACATCAACAATAATAAAAACAAAAATAACAGCAACAACAACAATAAATCAACATAAAATACAAGTTTCCAAGCAACGCCGCCGCACAGTGCTCTCTTTCATAGTCAAAAATTTTAAGAATTGAGTTTAAGGCATCTGGTGTCAAATTTGGTAACATATTGAAATTTTCAAATTAAGATTTTTAACACTGAGACACAAAAAAAAAGGAAACAAAAATGAAGTGCGGGCACTTAATATTTCTCAAATTTAACTCTCTCAAGTTACATGATTTGGTCTTCGTTTTTCGCCAACAAAAGTTATGCAGCGTCTTTATTTTAATATGCATAAATTTCCATGAACTCATGTTTCCGTTTCACTATATCCATTTCAATTATTTCCGAAAATTTCCATTTGCCAGCCGGACTTACACATTTTTAAAGTGTGGTGGGAAAAATTTTTTGCCACCCACTTGGGAAGACATTTTCTATGCATACAATAAGCTTGATGTCATTTTGTTCATTGTTTATATGGGAGGGTAGCATAGTATCCCCGTCGTTTCAAATTAAAATTGTTGTTTGTTTGTCTGTTACTACATATGTACGTCTGTTATTTGGTTATTACGTTTTGTTTTTGTTTTTTCATTAAAAATGCTTTTAGCCGAAATTGCAAATCTCTTGAAAATATTTGAGGAAAAACTTTCGACTTATGGTACATTTGATATTTTGTGAACTTTATTTTTAGAAAGTGAAAAGAGAGCTAATATGTAATTAATTATGACAAGCTATGGAGGTGTGGTGCTAGAGAAGAGTGTCGTGAGTAAGAGAGAAAAGTAATGGAGCAAACAGCAAGAACAACACAAACGGAGCATTCAAGGTTGCTCATAAAGTGCGTATTATTTTAAAGTTTTTATCAATAAAAAAATTTTATACGGCTTTGTATTCTTAATTTATTTATCAATTTTTGTTTTGCGTTTTTTTTTCAATAAAGACCTTGATTTTCTTATTTTGTTTTGTGTTACATTAATATTGTAATGAACTGAGTTCAAGACGTTTTATTTTAAAATTAATTAGTTTATATAACTTAGGCTTCAAATAGTTGTGGTACGGATAGAAATATGAAGGTGAGTTTAAGCGAATGTTTTGTGTTTTTTTTTTATAAAAGTTCTGATTTTTAATGAAGCATATAATAAATATTTGTAGCACTAAAAATGTAGTAAAAACGCTTATGTACATTCATAAAATACTGCTTAATAGTAAGGCAGCTAAGAAACTAAAATTGACCAAGCCCTCAACAGCAATGACGAGCCCTTTTATTACAGCATTTTAGCTTGAATTTCAACATAGTCTGATTTCGTGTTAAGTTTTTTATGAATTTTTGTTTATTGAATTTTGAGTTATTATATTTGTGAAATATATAGTTGATGTGTGGAATTGTGGTTTCGTTTCATA
Source organism: Meiosimyza decipiens (assembly GCA_963680825.1). Classification (NCBI taxonomy): domain Eukaryota; kingdom Metazoa; phylum Arthropoda; class Insecta; order Diptera; family Lauxaniidae; genus Meiosimyza; species Meiosimyza decipiens. The sequence goes on along the minus strand of OY804259.1, from coordinate 7,182,908 downwards.
TAATATGGCGCATTAGTTACATCTAATAACTATGTTCAACATCATACTAAGGTTTCATTAATTAAATGCTTAAACACAATATACAGCATGCAAGGCATTATTTCTAAAATTTGCTATTGCTATTATTTTTGTAAATTTTCTCAAAAAGTATAATTTGAAATCATGCGTGGATGCCACGATTTTAAAGTTACTGCTGACTTTTTTTAAACATAATGCAAAATGGTAAACAACATCAATGAGTACAGAATAAAGTTTTTACCGCCAAACTTTCAAAAGTAAATTTTCAGATTATTTCATCGACTGACAGTGCCAAAATCTTGTTACTGTATAGAAATTCTGTATTATATTTTGCAGACCATTTTTTGTGCGATATATAGAACAAATTTTGAGACATCTTTTTCACGTTAACTATAAGGTTTGATCACAATAACTTTTTTTTTTCTTAAATTAATAAAATTGATTTTCTGACTAAAAATCTTGTCATATCAAAATTACTGAAGTAAAGAGTTTACAAGGTCTCATTAAGTCATAAGTTGATATGATAAAGATATTTGAGCATCCTTTAATTGTCTTATCAACACAACTCCCTCTTCCTCTCTCCCTCTGTAACAAGTTTTTTGTTTACAACTCTCTTTCTCTATACGATGCTCTCAGTTAACTACAAAATTTAAAATAAAACTCTAAGAACGTAGGGTGTAGCATTGCATTGTCGTATTGTTTTTTCATATGAAAACCCACAACAACATTTATACAACTTTTGTTGAATTTAATGACATATGACATATTATGACACCTGGTAAATTATCTAAATATATTACAGCAGTTAAAGCTGCTAAAAAGTAGTCTTCCATAAAATATATAAATGAATAACATAAATTAAATGTTACGTATACGACATGTTAAATGTTATTTTCAGTTTTTTAAGTTTTAAGGTTAAAGTGGCGGCCGAGCAGGCATGCTGGAAGCCTTAAGTAGCACTAGCTATGCCGTTTTAATAACACATACGTGACCCACAAAAACTTATAAAGAGGGTTGTCAAAAGAGTTTATATAGCCTTAGCAGCTATTAAAGCCATATATGTTACAGCTAGACCTGTTCAGGTAGTTAAGCAACGATCTGATGTCATTTTCGGCCAGACGCTGTTGTTGCTGAAGAAAGATTTTCCTAAGTATCTAAGCCTAATTCCGACAAGGGCCGTACAGTTACAGAGAAAATGTTCCACAAATTCTTTCTCGTTTACATTCAGACAACTGCGGCAAAAAGGATTGAATGGAATACCTAATTTTTCAGCATGCTTGCCGACAGTCGGTGATTCTTGCAATGTCACTTCGGCTCTTCGACAGTAGGTCAGTGGTTTTTGAATTGTTATAGAATGGCCAAATTTCTCTGGATGTTTTACAGGTTTTTAGAGTCCTCCAGTTCTTTGCTGCCTCGGAAAGAAACAACGAGTAGACCTTTCTCTTGACTCTACCGAGCGGTATGAGCATGCGCTCACAATCTCTTTTATTTTCACTACCCTCAATGTTTATGTCGCCTGGAACCCATAGGAGAATTACGTCGCCCCAGCTTCGTTAGCTTCTTCCTGCATTGTTCTACTATTTTAGATTTAATCGTCTCCAAACTCGGAGCCTTAATGGCGGCTTGGCTGTCGGAGAAAATTGCTAGCTATCACATATGAGAATCCCCACTAACCTGCAAAGACTTCTGCTTGAAAGACGCTGGCTGAGTTGGGTAAGCGAAATGATTAAAAAATTTGTCTGTCTTTTGAATAAGCCCCCGCACTTACCACGCAGTTCATCTTTGACCCATCGTTGTATATGGTGGTTTCAAAATTTTAATTGATAGTGCCCTCCTTCCATTGAAACCTCTCCAGAAACTTCAACTGAACGTTTTTTTCGAAGTTTAATTAAGGGCAGATGTAATCAGTTGGAGCGTTAGCTAGTTCATTTGGTAGTGTGTTGAGGATGGAGCAGTGCCTGTATTGCTTCGCTACCTAATAGCCAGCTTCTCTGAGTCGGATTGCACTACAGATCGCGGTTGCTTTAATGAATATATTAGGAGCCAACAACCTTCCGAAAAATAATGACAAAACTTTTTTTTATCACCGTTTTAGTGGTGAAGATTTCAAATTTTAAAAATGAATTTATATTATAAAATTTTTTATAATAATTTAATTCTTTTTTATCAAACTTTGTTGATTTTTAGCGCCAAAAAGTGAACGTTTTTTAGTCGCATTGGTGACATGTAAAAAATTATTATGTAAACTACAATAGTCATATCCAAAGTTTGAAATTAGGCTCATAGTTTTCAAGACGTAAGAGTTTCGTAAGAGTTCTTACTATTCTCAAAATTTAATAAAAACTAACTGCTAAAAGTTTCAATCTTTTCGTACAAAAATCTAAAAGAAAAAGCAATTATCTCTAGGTGATTAATGTAAATTTGGTTGTACAAAGTTTTAACTTAAAGTCAAAGTTTTAAAATATCTAAAAATGTGAGTTACCAAAGCTTTCAATATATCTTAGTTACAGATCTGCGCTGTTATGCCCAATTTTTAAGATACCCGCATCGAAAAATGCTTAAAATTTCAAACTTTAAGTAAATTAAAAAAAAAAAATGTGACGCCATAGGGGTAAACAGATAGTTGAACGACACCAAATAACCTTCTTAAATTTATTTATCTTATCTATAACAATTTTTTTTTTTTCAATGCTATCGAAGCAAATCGAAGTCTTTATCGTCTTAGCTGTTTAAATTCATGCAATTAATTCTAAAGCAAAACAAATCAATTTTACTTTTGTGTGCGATTAAATTTTAAAACTTGCAAGAGTGAATGACAATCGATTAAATTTTTGATATGAACGTTCGAACGGTTTGTGATTTTAATTAAAGAAAAAGCTGGAAAATATTTAGAAAATTTGCAAAACAGACAAATTGCAAGTAATTTTAATGGCAGTATAGAATTTAATTGATTGAATGTTGCGCATACGTCATGTTAAGCAAAAGAAGCTACAAAGCTCGCGCTTAAAATAAATTTACTAACATTAAATACAAGTGTAAATCTTGTTGATATGTGAAATTTAAAATAAAATTTATTTATTTATTTATTATAAATGGATTGCTAAAACAATTCAAGGACTGCAGTAAATTGAAAGATCCACTCATCATAAAGAAAAAAGCCTCAAAGTAAAATTAATGTTCGCTTGTTTACTTCTTCTGCTAAATCGTAGGCTGTATTTTTCTTAGCCACGTATTAATTTAACCTCAATTTAATTCAATTAAAAATCTTCTAAATTAATTTACACATTTGTTTGACTGCGACGAGCACATGATGAATTAATTAATTGTTGAAATTATCATGCTATTTTTTTTTTTTTTTTTTTTTTGTAAAATCGCTTACATTTTATTAATCTTAGGTTTTAATTTCTATAAATTAGAGAATCAACCCAAAAATAACTTTTTTTTCTTAATTAAAAGAAAATGCGTATTTAGCGTAGTCGCGAATTATTTATTATTCAGTATTATATAATAAACAAAACAGCAGTGATATATATCATTTATTATCTAGCAAAAATTTGTTTGTTCAAGATAACCTAATGAAAATGTTATCCGTTTGGTTTATTTTTTTTTTTCAATTTAAAAAAGTAGCGATAAAAAACCCACGCACGCAATTGAAATTTAGTAAATATGAAGCTTGAAGTTGGTGCAAATAGAATTTATTCTTTGAAAGCTTAGCAATTCTTATGACAATTTGCAGTGATACTAATCTGCTGGTACTAAGGAATTGCTATGATATGATTTGTATATTTGACTTCTGATCTTGAATAACTTGTTAGGGTTTCAGGCTTTTTAGTATTCCTTGGATCTGAGCTAGAGAGCTTAAATTTTTGAGGCATATTCTTTTAGCTATGCTATAGTAGTTGTAGCCCAAAATATTGGACGCAGAGTATGTTCTCTAACTAATTGGAAAAGTTGCTTTTCTCACGTCCATTTTCTGCTCCAAATTTCATGCATCACACCACGTACCACTACCACTACCCGCTTTGTAATTTTTTTTTTTTTAATTAAAGTAGCTACTTGTTGCGCTTGTTTTTATGTAAATTAAAAAAAAAAATTCTCAAAATTTTAGCTCCAACAACAGGTTCTTGCAAATACATAATTTTTAAAATTTTTTCCATTATATTTTTTTTTGTTTTAAGCAATTTACTACGCTTATTTTTACATAAATTAACAAAAAAGCAAAAGACTAAGCTGTTTAATCGTAACGAGCATAAAACAAAAATTTTGAAATTTTTTATAGATTTAGTTGTTGACATTTTTCTAAAAATAGGTACATAAATGTGTTATTATTATGATTTTTAATTTATTCATTACGAATGAACGGGAAATGCCATGTTAATAAATTTGTGAAATGCCATTTATTGTTTCCTTAACGATATTTATTGATTTGGATTAGCAATAAAAAGCCATATCTTGATAGTTTTTAATTTATCAATTGCGATGAATACCACCTGACAACAGTGCCACATTAAGGGTGCAGCCCAGCAGGCCATAGCCTACAAAATTTATTTTTTTTTTTTTGGTTAAGTCGCTTTTGTTTTGCTCATAAGGTTTACGTATATTAATTGCATTAACAATTTCTCTTCAAGTAGCGCAAATATTTGTTGGCACCAGTTTATTTTAGGTGCTCAAAGCCTATTTTTATTAAACACAATTTTATAATACTTGACTGATATCAAAAGTTCATTTAGTTCAGAGATGTAGCCATCGTTTTGATTGCTTCGACTTTAATATTTCTCTAATCTTACAAAAAAAAAATAAAAATCGAATAGTAGCGCTCCTAAAGTAGCCGTTTCCATATACTCTTATCAACTTTACCTTATGCAGGAAACATTTCTAGCCGAAGTGATGACTAAGACTTTTGGGCCTGCACTTCAACAAAGTATTAGTCCGGCACTGTCTCTGTCAGTTTAATTTATAGGTTTTTCTTAGCAATAAAATGTTTTTAATTCATTGCAATGAATTGTAATAGCAAAGTTATTATCAATTTAAAGTAATAAATTTTACCATTGTTATGGTTTAGAAAATATTGTTGCCCGCTACTAAAGGAAGGGTACAATTAGTTTTATTGGTTAAGAATACAAAAGAGAAGGAAAAAAATCATAGAATTAAGTTATCTATTATTTAATCAAATAGAGGAAAAGTTCTGATATCATCAAATGTACTCGATGATGGCGGCGTATGCTTTTATCGGTCAGTTAATATTTGGCTTTGAGCAGAACTTTATTCAATGATATGTTGTATATATTGCTATGTTGTACAAATGCCATTATACATAAGTTCTCAGGTGTATAATATATCATATATGTGGAAACGTCATTTCATTTGATTGAATATTTTATGTATGTCCATCGCTGCAAAAGTTGTTGGTGATGAAAGTGATGACATTTTCAGTACATTTGCGCTTTGAAAAGTACGAGTGTGCAGTGTACTCATTTTTTGTACATTATTGATACATTTTCAGTACATTTCAAGCATAATTTTTTCATAAAATTTTTACGTTAAGTTTTTATATTAATCTAGACGTATGAACAGTTGAAGAATTGGTAAGGCTTTCAAATGGAATGTGTGAAAGACGACAAATTATCTTTTGAGGTAATACATTATATAAGTACATAGTACGAGAGCTAACTACATTTTTGATGGAAATTCATCAATCGACAAATTGTACAAAAAAAAATTATGAAAATCTAATCAAAATTAAAATAAGCTAGTAAAGGTGTTGTCTTCGTCCAGGTCGAAACTCACATACCCTACACTGCATTCTTCTCATCTTTACCAAATCATCAAGTTCATCAAAATCGCAGCAACTTTTTTCAAAATGAACTCGGGTATATTTACATAGAGTAAGGGCAGAAGGCGTGTCCGTGAACCCATTTTTATATGCCAGCAGCCTGCAAAAAGATGTGGTCCGAGTGCCTAATTTCATTGCATTATCTTTCTTAGTTTTCCAGTAAACGTGATTTTAACAGACAGACAGACAGACAGACACACAGACAGACAGACACAGCTATATCGATTCAGGTGGTAACGCTGATCAACAATATATATACTTATCCATACCTGCCACGCCCTCTGCTATAAGTAACAAAAGGAATGACAAAGTGAATATACCCACGGTGTAGGGTATGAAAATACAAAAATTTATCGAACAAAAGGATCATTACGCACAAAATGAAAGCGATTCCACGAAACCTTAACCACGACTGCATTCACGTACTTTCAGGCTTTAGTTTTGTTGTCTATACCGCATCTAACCAAACGATGATGACGTCTTTTCAGAAAACTCACACACATCATTTTGTTATTTGTTTCAGCACTATATTTTTACCAAATGTCAATCTACTTGAATCTCACAAAGATGTTGCATTGCATTTAATCGTATACTTAGACTTTTAATTTATAAAAATTAATGTTTCAAAAAGAAAGAGAAATAAAAACTTGTTAGCTACCCATATGTATGCGTACTTCATTAAAGAGTCAAGTCTTAAGAGATAAGATGTTTTAAGTGTTCATGAAAGAATCGAAATTTTTGCTGAATATAGGAACGTTTATTTCTTGAAGACAAAAATCAATTCAGTTATTGTGCAAAAATAATTTTTCGACCGTTTCAAACGATCGTATTTCAATATTGTGCTAAAAATGCGCCAGCAGAGGCATAAAACTGTCACACAATTCATGTCGCTAGCTCCCGCACTATAAGCAAAGCTGAGTAGTAACGATTTTAATTTTAGGGACTTTAAATGTCGAATTGACTTTTTGGCAACACTTATGATTCAATTATTTGTTTTAGAAAAGTGTTTTTCAATTCCTTGAAGAATTTAATTACACTTCCTACTTGGAATGGATTCAAAATCTATTAATTCAAAACATTCATTTTGTCATGGTATTAAAACATTTAATTTCAAACTCAAATTCTCTGGAAATGTAATTTTTAAGAAATTTTACTCCCAAAGGAATTGCTTCTACTCAGTTCTGACTATATATCAAAATAAAATTAGTTAAATTTTGAACAGTTTTCACTAAAACTGAGCTTTTCAAAGGACTTAATCAAATTAAGGTTATTTCACATCAAGACCTCATAGCTGAACACAATATCAAGGCACAGCAGAAATAATTGAAATATATATGGCAAAAGTACCCAAACAGCATATGAAGAGCTGAATTAAAACCCTTATAAGCAGATTGACGTAGGAAAGGTGAAAAAAGAGTACAATAAAACATATAAGTCGTACTTAAACTGTTTTGCGTTCGCTAAGCTTAGAAACCATAAAGAGTCCATCCAAAGAAGATAAGCAAACAACTGTGGCTACCCAGGTGATAGCAGTGCAAAAATAGCTTTATCTTACCAGATAAAAAGTACAATCGCTTTGTAGGTACATAACTCTCAAGGTATAAAAACTACCTGCGTAAGTTTTCTGTTAAGCATATAGCCAAAAACTGAATTCAATGCAAATAATTTAAGGGCATGTTAGTTTGCTATGAAATATATGAAATTTCTTTTGGTATAATTTAAAACGATTTATCGTCTAGTCAAAAATTTTTGAATTTTTTTGCTAATTTTTGGAGAGGAATTGAGAAAAAATTACACTCGAACCTTAAAAAATACCATTAAGTTTGAAAACATCGAATGCTATAAGTGGTGTTAAGCTACATACATACATATATCTGTTGTCAGTGTTATCAGTAACTACAATTTACAAAGTAGAATTGCACAATCTTTGCAATCATTGCAATTTCACTTTCGCTATCACGCCACAGTAAAAGAAAACAAATTAAAGCTACTCGTATAAATAACTCAATAGATATTAAAATAAATGTACTGTTTACGAGTTGTGCGATAAAAATTTAATTTAAAAAAATATATCAACAATTGCTATAGGAATCATACAAAAATACAATCGTTACTTAACATCTTTAGAATTTTTAATTTGTGCAGATTAAGCGAATAAAATTGAATTAATAGTCAAACAAAACATCAAAATTTGGCGACAACAAACAAACAAACAGATAAAGAAACAAGCGAAAAAGTGCAAAAAAATATATGTAGTTTTTCTAAAAATAATAAAAAAATTGTTTTTAAGTGCGCGTCTTTGATAAGCAATAGATGAAACAGTGTTGCGCCATATTTTTTACATCGATTATGTCATTTTCTACACTTGAAAAGCTTACACATAAATCTTCGTTTGGGAGATATTTTGACATATACGCAAGGTAGCTGTGTAGCTTAAGTGCGGGCTGCGTATAGAAAAAAAGAGTTAAAGTCAATGCGTCTACCCAAATCTGTGCCGTTGCGTCTTGTCAAAAATAAATTTTTGCTTTATTCTGATTGGTTGTAAATGCTACTCGTTAAATTTTCTTCCTGCTGTATATGTAAATATATTATGACAATCCAAATACGCTGCGTATGCCGCATCGATATGCGATTTCTCAATTGCATGACATGCATATATAACAACGAGCAATATCAAGTAAAACGAGCATGAGTTACTCGTTGTAGAGAAGAATCAAGAAACGAGTAGAGTATATATATATATACTCGTTGTATTTGATATTACTCGTTGTTATGTATGTATGTCATGCAATTGAGAAATCACATATCGATGCGGCATACGCAGCGTATTGTGATTGTCATAATATATTTACATATACAAAGTAACTTTGAGGTAAAGATATGATAAATTTAACAGTTTAAAGGACCCGGCAGTTTTTGTATGGAGTTCAGGTTTAACTACAGGACGCATGCTCAAAAGTTTTTAGATCCAAACAACTACTAATGTCTCAGTATTGTAATATTTTGGCCACTGGAGGCCAAATCTTATTCTATATCGCTTAAGCGACACATAGCTCACAGTTGTTTTTATGTAGGCTTTACATTACGACAATATAAACTACAGTATGCAACAGTTTCAGCAAATTTGAGACATAGAATATGGAAATTCTAAAGGTAAAAGATTTTCTCAACACTACAGACTTTTGATTAGGATGCCATAAACGTTATCTGTGGAAAACAAATTTTAGCTTCCACTGTTTATATCAAAATTTCACACAAAAAGCGCTGGGTCCATAGGCATATTGGCACATACAAAGCAAACTTGATGGAACCTTGCGTTAAATATATAAGCACTGAAATCTTTTGTGTGTGAACGCTAATGGACTCTAGAATTACGTGACGAGTTCACTTCAATTTAATATACTATTAATGTTGGAATGCAGATAATTCGAATTAATAGTACATGCAAATATCATATCTACTTTTGACACAGTGTTTAGCATTGGTTCAACGTTGAGTTCGAAACCCTTTTTTGTAAAAATGCAGCAGATAGTCCCGTAAGTCAGTGCAATGTAGCACTTGAACGTCTTATCAGCTACCGTTGCCTGCATTTATATGAGAATTTTTATAATTTGTTGTTTTGTATGAAAATTTTGGATGAGTGTTTCATCAAAATTGATGACACTATTTGAAAATAAAAGTAAAAGGCATAAGATACAACGCTTATTAAGGAGGTACATGTGTTACAAATACGCAAACAATACTTTAAACTTCTTCTAACGCCTACTACAACGAGTAAAAAAATTACGTACTCCGTTTATGTTGACATTTTTGTCGCAATTAAACATAAGTACTTCCAGCTCACCGTGTCAAGAAGAAGCCTTACTCAGTAATTAAATGTAGACTATAAAGTCATATAAATTTAAAAATTTCGTTCAACTACAAGTTACAGCAGCTTTAAGTACAACACAATTGTTGTTCGTAATTCATACTATCTATAGTACACAACACAACAATTTTTAATTTTATTATTTTGTTGATGCTTCAAAAAGCGTTTTTAAATTAAAACAGACAAATGAGAGCAAAATGAAATAAATAAATAATAAAAAAAAATACCAAACCGGACAACAACCACGCACAATTGCTAGTCGACTCTATTTAAAGCGTCGACAATGGATTTATTTTTAGCAACAGTTGCTCATACTGTGCACTCGATTGTGTACGAAAAGAATGAGCATTTTCCGTTTTAATTGAATAACTACGGCGACGACAACTACGAAAAGTAGCGTCAACATTTACGACAAACTAATTTGTCAAGACGGCCATGTGACACGCCCTCTGCTCATAATCGTTCAAAGCACTCGCTCTCTTCTCTCTCTCTCTCTCTCTCTCTCTCCCTCTGTCCATTGTCAAATGTATAACAAATGCAACTTAAGATGCCAAACCAATTGCTGTGCAGTTGCACACGACGCCGTTGTTCATTCGAATTCTTTAGATTATTAATAAATTCTTAACTTACTTAATTAAACATTGTTAAAATTGCATAAATTCTGCTATAAAGTCAAAGTAAAATAAATATAATTATTTTAATTAAACAATTCTGGTCAAATTGTGCGAATTATATGCGATTAATGTTCAGTATTTCGGTAATAATTTTTATTACATTGCCGAATTTCAAACGAAAAATGTTATGTTTTTTCAAATTACATATTTTGCAGGAAATATGGACAATGAAATTCGTACTAATATCGTTGAATAACTCTACAATTACTCATCTATAAAGAAAACATTTGAATCATCACTGCTAATGGATAGTCTGTCTAAGCAAAAGTTGGCTTATCAGCCGAAAAAACTTTTGAAAAAATACTTGCTTTTAGGAAAAATGCCTGACATAGCAACTGCATTTCTATGGCATGGCATAAATTTTGATTGAAAAATGAAAAAAAAAAAATTATAAAATGTTTATGCACAAAAACTGCTGCAGGTCTATTTGGGAATATCAAAATTATTTTTTTATCTCACGCTTGGTCATCTTATACCTCATAGATCGTTTTTAATATTCTCACCCTCTCAATAAGGCTTTCAGCGCGACGTGCAAACGATGCACGTCTTTGATCGGCGGGGGTTGTCATGTCGACGTCTGTAAAAAAAAAAGTTTATAATTAGTAATACAAAATATTTTATATGATTTTAATAGCTACTTTATAAAATAATATGTTATTTTTATTTCAAAATATGTCATAGCACCCAAACAGCATGACACCAACATTTCCCAAATCAAAAAAATAAATAAAAAAATTTATGTTCAGATTTACAAAAATCTTTTATTTTTACAATGGAAATAAATTGTGTACTTATGAAAAATAATAATTTCCCTTGTACGAAATGTTTTCGGACACACTTTGTACATGGGAAATATAGCGTTCAAATAAAATAATCTGTTTTCGAACAGATTTTGTAAATGGGAAATTATTTATTATTATTATATTATCCATTATTTATTAAAAAGCTTTTTACTTGATTTAAAGCTTCTAGCTAAATAGCTAAGAAGGCTAATAGCTGTAGTAGATAAACTCTATTATTATTATTATTTATAGTACAACAAAAAATAATTATAATTTTCATTGTCCGAAAACACTTCGCACGCGGAAAAAACATTGTGCAATGAAACGCACAGATTTGAAGTCATAACGCTCAAACTCGCCACCGAAAAGTTTCTTCCGTCAGAGTTTGGGCGTCTATTTTTGTCATTTAATTTTTATTGTGTTAGAAATTTTTCAAAATTTTCAGCAATATGACAATATTGTTTTTGAACGTTACAATCCAGCACCACCTTTTAAATACCCAATAAATGTGTAGCTTATACAATTTTGAAGACGTACCTTCTTCTAGAATTCCCATTTTAAGTCAATTATTTTAAGAATTCCTTTTTCTCGAAATTATGATATGAGCAAGTTGATATCGTTACTGCGCTTGAAATAAAAAATGATTTTTGATGATTAGTTTTGAAAATTTGCAATTGTTAGCAAAAAATATAAAAAAAAATTGTGAAATAAATAATATGGAATTAAAATGAATAATTATATGGAACAAAATCCTAATGGTAGTTAAGTTTTTTTGGCAAAAATTTGAACTTTGAGAAAATAGTATGCGGTCAGAGGTTTTTTATTGAACATTGAAGGGTTACTCAAACTTATTAGCAAAGTGAGTGGTACATTATGAGACTTGTAGAAAGTGCAACGAAGTGGGAAAGGGCGAAATATATAAAAATACATACAGTCGTGTTCAAAAGTATTAAGCACACCTATATTTTTTTAATGCTGCTAAATAAAATATTCAAAAAAAAATTTCGGAAATTCCACTCTGCATTTCTTTTATACATTCAATCAATTTCTGCGTGTTCCCTTTAATATTTTCCACTCGATCAGAAATATGGAGGTCTAAATAGATGAAAATATACAGTTTTCCTAATGCAGCCAAACCGCGATAATCCAACAAACGTTTTGCAAGACGGTGTCGGATTATCAAATTTAGACTGCTGCAATAGACCCCTTGTAGTTCGGAACTCTTTAAAAAGGAGTACGTTGTAATTCGACAAAGCAAGAAAATGTTGATATCACCATACTTCGGTACTTAAAGTATGCAATTGACATGTCGGATTGCAAGGGGTGCCACGGGCCGAATTATCGCGGATTGACTGTACTTCTGTGCGCCCGACTTTATTACTTAAGTAATGTTTACTTTGACCAATAATTTTTTGTGGATTAAACACCCCAAAGTTATTGCTTTGTTCCATACGAATATAGAACCAATTGATGAATTATAAATGAGATTTGCGGCAATCGGACCACTGACAACGTCGAAATTTCTTCCGTCTCATTACCAAACAAATATAATCTAATAGTATGGGAAAATTAACAAGCTGAAACAATCACTGAAATATTTGCAACATTTTATTGGAGATGTGTTTTTTTGAAGGATTAGGGCGTTATAACAGTCGGCATTTAACAGTATATATTTATGTTTTTGGGGCTTTAAGGCTACAACATATAATATATAGCTCTTGTCAATGTGAGCGATAAGAATTAATTACAAAACTTAATAAAATTCCAATTTATGCATTTATTCTCTTTTATGGAATTTCGGTTGGAAGCACCTCAAAAAGTTTTTAAAAAAACATTTTCTAAATTTGATTTATGTTAAGTATTTATATTATTTAATATGGGCTAAGGATTTTTTGTTTTGCTTTACTCAAATAAATACCCGTTCAATAATGGAATCGTTTGCTGTACACCCGACCTACTTTATTTTTTCCCCTCTTTGCTTTAGCTCGCACCTTAATTCAGTTCAAAAAATTACATGAGCATTATTAAACTGTCCACTATTTACAATTTTTTTTAGTCGAAGAGATCGGTAACTTTATGTTTACTAAGAAAATGAAAACTTTTGAGAAAAAAAATATTTTTTTTTTAGCCCAGTATAGCGTGCCACCACTCATTAACTTCAAAACTAGTAAGCTTACTGAAAAAATGGTGCTACACTTTTTTTCTATTATTTTATGAAATATCATGTTTTTCTAGTCTGTAAAAATGTTTGTCCATAAAATGAAATAAATAAATTTAAAAAAAAACATGTACACTGAAAAAAAATATTTGTTAAATTTTTCATGATTAATTATTTCTTCAGCTTTTGTTTTATTTCTCTAAGGCTCATCAAATATTAAACGAAACGCTTGCAACCACTATATTTTATTTTTTGAAGCCTGTTAGTTTATGCGTTTGAAAAACCTTAAAAAAATAAACGTTAAGTACACGCTTCACTGGGCTAAAATAAAAAAAAATTTGACAACAAAAATGTACTTTACTTTTGGAAAAAACAGGAGATCCAGGAAATTTACTAAATAATGGACAGTCTAACTATCTGATCATTAAAAAAAACAACAAAATATCTTGCGTTAAAAATAGCGAATGATAATCATATTGCGGTAGAATACATGCTATAGGGTGCAACATGTGTATTTAAGTTATTTCTTTTGTTTTTGTTTACACTGTATGTTTGCTGATAACACACTCACACTCACACACATAGCATGTAGCCAAACAGTATGGTCATTGAGGCGGCTAATTTTGTTATTTTTGATTTGTTAAAAATTTAAAAATAAATTTTTGCTCAAATTTTATTTGTATTTTTAATTTATTTCGTTGATGATATTTCGCCGGTCAGTGGAATTTTTGGACAGCTGTGAAAAAAATTCATAATTAGAATTAAAGTTGAAAAAAATGCGTGATAGGAATGTTGAATTTTTATTTGTATGAGAAGGCAAAACAAAAACGCTTCCTCATATCTCTCATCACAGCTAAAAGAAACGCTTTTGTAGAAAGGGTAGGCCATCTGGTGACTTTTGTTTGAACAGCTTAACAGGCGGTTGTGGCAAAACATCTGAGCATCAAAAATTTTTCAATTTTCTCAACATTTTCAGCAATCAAAAAAAATAGTCGGTGGCCCACCCTTTATAACAACATGAAAACATTTCTTTGAAAATTTTTAATTTTTTTTTCGGAAAAAAAGTCTTCTGTGATTGTATACATTCATATATATGCGCATGCTATAAAAAATATAATATATGGCTATGTAATTTATTTAATAAACAAGTGGAAGCCATTTCTGTCCTTGAAAGTAATTTCAAAATGTTTCAAAAAGAAAAGCTCTAAGAGACCATCCATAAGCTACGTGACCGAAAAAACCTTTTTTTTAACCCCTACCCCCCCTATAGTGACGATTCGTGAATTCTACTAATAAATTTTAAAATAAAATACATGGTTTATTGACAATATTGAACATAAAACATTACATTTTATATTTAAATAGATATAACATATTTAAAATAAATAAATAATTTTCAATATTTAAATTTCTTCCAAGAAATGAATTCCCTCATCTATCCAAGAATGTATATCCTCAATTAAAGTAATATTCTTCTCTATATTTAAATATTTGTCTTCCAGTTCAACAGCTTCTACATCTTCTATATCTTCTACATCGACCCACTCTGGTGGATCGTCATTCGAAATGATACATAAACGTTCTCCTGATCGCTTACTCAATATTCTCAAAGGTCGAACTCTAGAAACGCTATCTTCAGATTTATGTATTTCTTTTCTAAAATGATACGTGGAGCTTCTAAATTTACTACTTAATCTGGACGTTGAATTTGAAAACTAATTTATATTTTTACAGTTTGAAGTCACGTACTTTTCATAGTATTTTTCATGTCCCCCCATTCCCCCAAATCGGTCACGTAATTTATGGATGGCCCCTAATGTCTTTTCAATTTCTTTGTTGAATGAAATATTTTCCCACAAATATTGCTTGAAAAAAAAAAATGTGTAATAACACCCACATTGTTGTACGATTTGTCGAAACACACACGCGTCTTTTTGGTCACTCAAGTGAATTATCATTGTTATAGGAAATGTAGCCTTTCTTTTGTATATGATGATAAGTTAAAAAACATTGACAGCGCTCAGTAAATATTTTATGCCAGCAGCTTATTTTTTCGTCATTCCAAAAAAGAATTTCATTTTGTGCACGTCAATAGAATTGCCTCAAATTGAAGGGTTCTTATGTATTAATAATATTGTGATCAACATATCAGCGCTTAACTGCGTAGTCACACAGTTGACAGGTGTACCATTTAATAATAGAATTGAATATGATTTAGTTTCGTGCCGGTAAATATAATGATTGTTTAACATTTTGAACAAAGCGAAAAAAAAATATTAATTTTATTGTACGTCTTTATCACGTAAGTTTTGAAACAGAGTGCGGATGAAATATGTCACCTGAGCTAATAATGTAACTGAAAAGTTAGAAATATTTTAATAAATGCAAACCTGTGTATGTTTGTCTGTCATGTCACGCGTTATTTCCAATATTGAAGAAAAGTTTGATGCGCAACAAATTGCATAGGCTACTTTTTATCTTAAAAATATGCAGACGCGTGAAGCCTCTCATTAGTGCCAGACTGTGAGAGTGTAGTGCTAGACACTAATGAAGATAACAACAACAAATAGTTCCTACTTTTCAACTTCGAACTAATAGATTGACCAAGAGCAGCAGCTCTTTAGTTATAGAGGACGGCTGAGGCTGTTTGTACCATTAGCCTTAACTGCGGTATGGCTCTGACTACCGTAAAATTTGATGCATGAATGTTTACTGTGATAACAAAAACTTTTAAAATTGTAGCGACATAAAGTTGAAAATTAATTAAAACCCACATTTGGACTACATAAAAATGAGTTATTCACCCTATTTATTAAGAAAAGTTAGAACATTATCTAAATAAAATTTTGGGCATCTCAAGAACGCCTTCTACCTCCCAATGAAACGTTTTGAGGTTTTCATTTTAAACATTTAGCTCAAACGATTTGGGAATTTCGAAAATGATGGCCCGCTTAGGGGAACTGTGATACTCCTCTCAATTGTAGGGTTTGGGAGTAACTTTTCAATTCCTCTTCATCTTTTTAGATATAAAATTTTATTTGAATGAAAAACCCAAAATGTGCTTTTTTAGCACATTTGAGTTTTTTTTTCAATTCATTAAAATCAATTGGGTTTAACTCATTGTCAGTTCATTTGCAACTAAGCGAATTCCTCTTTTTTTAAAACCGAATATATGTAATTTCATTATAACTCAGAACCGAAAAGTGAGAAAGCTTTTAAAGGTTTCACCCAGTATTTATTAGCCCAATTGTATAAGGACAAATTAAACCATTTGGTACAATTTTTTTTTTTTTTTTAATTTGCAAACTAGTGTAGTTTTATCTAGACGTAAAAAATTCAAATTCCCGGAGTAACTTAAATCATTTTCATGATCCCGTTTCACACAAACTCTTGCAAAGTTTAGCTAAAATATTGAAAATATTTTTAATAATTTCTCACGTTCACTTTGCACTTAAGAAATATTAAATATCATTTATGTATGACATGCTTTACATCGACGTGCTGAAACATCTAAAACGAAAATAATTTAAACTACCTAATATTATTAAATTTTTTTATTGTTGTTTTTTTCTTCAAGTTACGTTTTAATATTTGACAAAATAATTTAAGCAAAATTTTACATTTGCTGCTTTTAATGTGAAAACATTTTTGTAAATTTGCTACATTTCTGTTATAAAAATAAAAAACCATTAACAGTCGCATAAAATTGAGTGCAAAATTAACTAAATTGATGATTAAAAGAATTTAATATTTTTTTTTGAACATTTGAAAAGTAAAGTACTTCCCGCCAAAATAAAATATTTTTTCCTTGAAATGTAAAAAAGTAAAAGAATGTTTGGTAAAAAAGTTAAGGACATTTTTATAAAAGAAGAAATCATCCGGTTCCCGGCATATTCAGAAATTTTTCAATTCCTACAGAACCCCCGTCTTTGACCTGTAATTGCGTGCTTGGTCGGGTCCAAACCGGCTACTTTTTAACATTGATTTTGAAGTTTTCGAAACAAAAAAATTGCGTCACAAAAAGATTTTATTTTTTTTATTTTATTTTATTTTATTAAATAAATTCTTTTTAAAATCGAGAAAATTATAGTTCCATTCCATGCTGGGAAGGAATGAATACTTTTCGATTCTAACTCCAGGAAATTAGAGCTTATAAAATTGTAGTTGCAGAAACGAAAATTTGGAGTAGAAATATTTTAATTTCAATTTTATGACAAAAGAAATTGATTTTTTTTTATTCTATTTCATTCAAGATATTGCAATAGAGAATTGGGCTAAGGAGCTTATGAGCTATTTAATAAATATAATTACGGTTCTACGATTTAATGGAAAAAGTTCAAGAGTGAATTTTAATCACCAACAGAGATAGTACCGGACACATGCATAGCACAAGCTAGGATGAAATAAATAAGATTTTTCGATTCATTGGAAAAAGTTCGATAGCGAATTTTAATCACCGACAGAAATAGTACCGGACACATGAATAGCACAAGTTAGGATGAAATATATAAGTTTCTGTGTTTCATTCATTCATACTCCAAATAATACAAGGTGCCTAAAGACTTCACTAATTTTTGCGGCATTATTTTTTTAGATTGTGTGTTGTTATTTTATTATAATTTATATATTATATACATATACCTACTTATATCGGCTGCGAAAAAAAAATCATCTATTTTAAAATTGGTGTACAGTGTAGTTAAAAAAGAAAAATAGTATAAACCGAAATGAAAATAGCGAAAGCTTTAGAACTTGAAATGTTTTTGAACAACTGAATTATGTCACCAAAACAAAAAATCAAAAATTTTATTTCAGTAAAATACTTTTGCATTCAACAGCATTGAAAAAAAAATTTTTTTATGTAAGAAGTTCAAAAAACAAAATACATATTATTAAGAGCGTTTTATACCTTTTTGTCGAAATTTTTTAATCTGGATCTAGAAGTATGCAAAAATGTATCCAACGGATACTCAAAACCATATAATTAATAAAATATTTAGATACTTCCAACGTATGAAAACAGTTTTTTTTTTTTGTTTCAAAATAAAGCACAAGAAATATTTTTAATGCACAATATATAATATGTTTGTAGGTTTATCCTGCGTTGGAAATTTTCTTTATTCAAATTCACTTTTCACTTTCAATCGCTTGGATCAAAAAAACTTAAGAATTTGTTGAGCGAATTTCACACGATCACAGCGGTACCAAGAATTAAACAGCACTGAGCGCTGAATCGCATTTTGTGTGTGTTTTTGTAGCACAGTGGAGTGGAAAATATTTAATTTGTTTTTTATTTTTTTGGTTTTTTTTTTGTACTCTACTCATCGCGCACTCATCGATGTTTTTTGTTTTGTTTGTATGTTCTTTAGATATTTATGTTTTTTTTTTTGTTTTTTCTTTGTTTTATTAGTAATTTTTTCATGTTGACACAACGTCGCCGTAATCTTTAAATGCAGTACGTCTTTTGCTGAAAAATAACCTTCAAACCCATTTGGAAATGTGGCGTTTTTATGATTTTTATGGTAATGGCACCACCCGATTAGGGTAAATTAGTTTATAAGGAATTTGAATTCGAAACGGAAATTTTAGTGTGACGACGATCTTTTGTTTAAGTCAATGCGTTATGAAAAAATTTGGCGGATTTCTAACACAACGAAGTGTATTGGAAAGAATCACGAAAAAGCTTCATCTGATGATGAGATGCTGGTAGAATTTGCCCTATGCCGGGTTATGACTTTCAGCGGCTGGAATTAGAAACTGAAAACAGCAAAATATTCTGTGAGCTACTCGCATTTTACCCCTACTCGCTACTCACATTGTACTCCTACTCGCTACTCGCATTGTACCTCTACTCGCTACTCGCATTGTACCCCTACTCACTTTGTTATTTCGCTTGTAATTCATATAAGGGAGCGTGGTAGCTATAGAAATGAATGTATCGGGCACAAATCACAACCGGACCTGATTGATTTATAAACAAAAAATTCTTTCAAATTTTGATTTCCCATAAATCGGAAGGCAAAACTGGGCTGGGCACTGACATGCTTCGACATATATCAAACCTCTTACGAAAAATTAAAATTCTAATTGTAGGGTATTAAATTTTTTGTGTGGCCAAAGGTAACACCCTAATTTTTAGCTGCTATCATTGATTTTGTTTTACCGTTATTGTTATGTTATTATTCAAATAAAAGAGCGTAACGAAACAAACTTTACGTCAAGTAAACGCAAGCTCAGCCGCACATGTTTTCCGCTTCTCCTATTTATTTTGTTAACGTTTTATTATGATGTGTTATTGCTTTTGCTTTTTCTTTTTCTTTTCCATTTCCATTTCTATTTTTATAACTTCGATTTTACAAACACTTCATTTGTATTGCATTTTGCATACATAGATAAAAGATTAGCACTATCAATAGATAAAATCTTATCGAAAAGATAAACGAAATCACTCGAAATGAAATTGAAAATGAAATTTGTGCTTGACGGTAGTACGATTTTTGTTTTGAGAAATTTTGTGTTACTTTTGAAGCAAAATGTTGGTACTTACCAATATAAGTTAATATACGTAACTACCTTTTAATCAAGGTAAATAAAAGAGATTTTTGGCTGACCGCAAGTCAATGGTCAATTCGAATTTCATGTAGGGATTAAGACCAACAGCAATGATGTAGACTACTTATTAACGATTATCTTTAACCCTTTTGTAATTTCAAACAAATTTCAAAGGAAATCGAGTTCAGTTTCTTACTAGAAATGAAAAATTACATTTAGATTGGTTAATAATCAAGGAAAATAAAAGAGACTTTTGGCTGACCGATGGTTAAAGGTCAATTCGAAGGTCTTTGTGCTTCAAGTAGGGATTAAGACCAACAGTAATGATGTAGGCTGTAAGCGACTATCTTTAACCCTTTTGATATTTCGAACAAATTTCAAATGAAATCGAGTTCATTTCATCTTTCTAGAAATGAAAAAGTACATTTAGATGGGTTGACATTGCGCGGGCGTGGCTAGCATTAACATTTTGATCCACTTTTATTTCAATGGGTACAAAGATTCTTTCGATTTTTCAAAAGTGCCTAAAATTTCCTTTAAATCAAGCCAACATACATGGCAGTCGGTGAAAAACAATGAATCTATCATCTTTTAAAATAATGGAAATCGCTCCGCTCGTTTATAACTAGAAAAACTGCACAAAGTGTCGATTTTTGATTCAGGGCAGCCAATACATAGAATATCACTCCTATCGAAGACACCGCACCAGGCCGACTATCGCTTAAATAGGGCGCCATATTATTATTATTTTGATTTTTTTTTATTTTAAATACATAGCTTTGCAAAAGGTGATCATATGAAAAGCTTTTTACTTCGCTTAAAAATTCTATTGCTACAATTTAGTTAAGCTTTGAGAGCTTTTAAATATCAATACCCTGCGCATTGCAACTATAGAAATGAGTTAAAAACTTTAAGTACAGGGTGATACCATTAAAAATAAAAAATAATCTTAATAATAAGGTCGGTTGACCAGTGTTTAAGGTTTTTGTCTTTAGGGGCTGTACATTAATTACGTACGTCATTTAGCTCAAAAATTATTTTTAATTTACCAGTATTACGATATTTTAGAACATCATATTCATCCTTTCAACGCATCTCCATCGCTGGTTCTACTTCCTTACCCACTCAGAAAACAACGTTCGCTTGTAATATTTATAGAAATGGATTAAGCACCCTACGTTGCGTCGCAGTTCAAGAGAATCGATAATGGAAATAATATACTCATTCTCAAATAAATTGTCGCCCAAATTTTCAAGGCTTTAGCGAAAGAAATTCTAGGGCAAGCCCCTGTTTGGAGAGCTAGCTATTTTTTCAATGATCTAACGATTTTAACTGATACTATTTTTCTTAAATTATCAATATAATGTGTTTGCATTATGCATTATTTCGGCTGTGATCAATGAAATATTTTTGCAAGATCCATCATTTTCACAACTCTGTCTAAGACAGTACTATCCGTTACTTAAAGATCAAGTTCATAAAAGTTACAGGAGCGCAAGCTTTCTCAACATTCGGAATGCACTTTATTGCACACGCCATTTGGGCGTGTATCATATATTAAATAGTTAACTCTTTCTGCTAATTTATTGCTACACTAAAGAGCTTTTTTCTCATTTCCAAACAACTATTATTAAGAAGCTTTCTGCGCTCCATAAAGTTTAGTTAGATCCATTAAATCTAATCGAAAAGTCACATTGAAACCAACTAACTATCGTTCATCTTTAAGCAGTCAACTAAAAGGGTTGTATTTTAGTTAATAATCTTGTTGTTAAATAGCTGGAAAAGATTAAATATCATACGATCATAATGTCGACAACAGCTCCTTGGTGTGGTGGTGATCTAAAGCCTCGTGTCTTTGCCAAACACAAACCTACACTGTGCTACAATAAGCCCGCCGCAGCACAAGTCTCCAAAGCAGAATACGATGATAAGCGCTTTGCTGCCATAATGGGACAGGCGGTCGAAACACTGGTTGTGCCAAAGCGAACTGCACGCACTTGGAGTATGCGTGAAGGTGACCTCTGTCGCGTTACAGTCCATGAAGGCTCTCAAGTTGGTGATATGAATTTCTGGAATCTGGACAATACAAAAGAACGTTTTTATTCTGGTAAAACGCGTCAACTTCACAGCACCCATTTGAAAGTATATGATCGTTTGTGGAGCGGCTTTCCCTACCTACGACCTATGGCAACATTTGTCTTTGATTCACTTGCCAAATATGGCATCGATGAGGATGGTGGCTCATTGCACGATGTGGTGGGGACACGTTGTGATGATTATACATATAAGCTGATTACAGGCAAAGATCGTGTGGGCAGTTGTCATAGTTCGTTGGTTAAAGCGGTAGTAGAAGAGCGCGATATGACGGAAGATGATGTTCATGATGTCTGGAATATATTCATGTGCACGGGTTTTACAAAGGTAAGATTAAAGGAGAGCAGAACGTTTGATTTAGTCTTATCAGTTTGTTAATCTATACTTTACTAACATGGACTACATGCCTATATCAAATTGAAGCTCAATTCTTTTGTTGTTATACCTAGTTCGTTATCAATTTTTAAAAAGACCTGACAACAACTCAGTAAGAAATAACATGTGTTTCTCAAGCAAAAATTTTATTTTTTTTTTGGTAATTTAGCATTTTTAATACTTGAACGATTTATAAGAAATTAAAACGCTCAAAAACGAAAATGGGTAAAATAAACCGAAAAATCTTGAATAATCAATAATTGATTCCATTTATATAATTAAGCTTTTAACATGGATTTAGCTTTTTGCTAGATAGCTAAGAAGGCTAATAGCTGTAGTAGCTAAACTTTATTATTATTATGAACATATATTTTTAAATTAAAATCCTTTTTCGGATTCATAAGCCCTGCTTCGCAGAAATATAATATTAGACCACACAAAAACCTTTTATTAACTCTATTAAGTTCCCTTATTTACAATTTTTGTTAACAATTTTTTTTAGGATACTCAGCAATATTTCTGCAAGCCCAGCCCAGCGCAACGTGGTGATTTTATTGAATTTATAGCCGAAATGAATTTATTAGTAGCATTAAGCGCCTGTCCACAAGGAGATGTTACCATACCAGTTGGCTTTGAAGTTCCCGACGATAAATGTCATCCATTAAAAGTTGAAGTTTTTAGGAGAAATAAGTAAATTAACTCTTCTGTAAGCAATTTGAAATTTTTAATTTGACATAAAATAAATACAACTTTACTTAAAACAAAAAAAAAAACTAATTACTTCGACCGTGACAGGACTCGAACCTGCAATCTTCGGATTCGAAGTCCGACGCCTTATCCATTAGGCCACACGGTCCATACGCCCAGGATACCAACTGTTGTATTAAAAGCTAATAAAATGTGCTCTTGATAAAAGAAAGGGTAGTTTTGTATATATGTGTCCCAATTTCAAGGGTAGTTTTAGCATCAGGCACACGCGGCAAGTATGGCAGCTAAGCAATTGTAGCTGCATGTACATGTTAAGGGTATTCACTTGCTGGGGTAATATTTTAGCAAGTATTTGATAGAAATATGGCTTAGATTTTCAAAGTTAATGCCCAAGAACTTATATTCTACGACACAAAATAGTAGTAGCATAAAGAACAATCTACACTTGAGTGAATTATATTTTAGACTTACGTTGACTTTTTCGATATTTCATAACTTTTCAACGTTGACTTTTCAACAAACGTTTACACGAGCGAATTCGGTCTGAGAAATTCTTGTCTATTCTCTTTTGTGAATTTCTTTTGCGTTTACACACGGAAACTAGAATTTGTTTGTGCAAGAAAAATTCAAAGCAATTACTGCGTCAATCCGCCACAACAAACGTATATTCTAAGCATAATATCAGCTAAGGAATAGATCGAAATGGATTTCGCGTGTACAACAAATTCTGTACACCACCCTTTCGTTTTTCCCTTCTTGCCTACAGACTGGGAAACTTTCTTTGAAGAGTTTCCTCGTATAAACGCTGCCTAACCACACACTTTACATTTCGACTTTTGCATTTCGTTGGCAACGCTACTTTCTACATCTGACAGCATTCGATTTTTTTTCCACTTTTTGACAGCAAAAATTCCCAGTCCGTTGATAAAAACATCACGTCAGTAGATTTTCTTCCTTTAAGTCGAAGGTGCGTGAAAGAAATACCACCGATTTTTATAAAAATTACACTTTTTTAAAAGTGAAATGTAATAAAAGAAGCAGCTAATATTTTATTACTTAACTTAATTATTGTACAAAAAATTAAAAGAAAAAAAAGTCACCAGTAAAATGGCAACACGCGGTGGACCGACGGTGGCAGGCACCGATGGAAACGATTTTGAATACAGGCAACGGGTAGCAGCTCCACATCAAATTAGGTTAATAAAAAGACCACATCACACAAATTACATATTTCTTTTAAGATTTCACTTTATTATAAGTATCTTGTGGATTTTTCATCTTAGCTTTAGGCAATTTGAGTTCCATCAAAGCGTTAGATCTACGATTTGCAAGGTTTCATAATTTGTCAACTAAGTAAAAGTAGACAATGCAATTAGTTAATTCTGGACTCATTTTGGTTGATATAACCGATGCATGACATTTGGAGCAAGAGGAAGAGTGTGCGAGCGCAACACACACTGAGAGCATAGACTGGCGACAATATTGGCCAATTGCCAGAATTTGTTTACATTTTATTTATGTTTGGCCTCTGCGGCTTTGGTGGCTGCGATGACAGTGGTTTTGCTTAGAGTGACAACAACTAAGTGCGTGACTGGTGTCGATTGATGCGTCGCCGACGCCATTATTTCCCATGTTGGAGTTGAAAGACTTGTTTTTGAAACACAAACAATTTCGGAAGTTTTCAAAATAAACATTGCATACTTGGCAATGCTTATTTTAAACTAGGAATTTCGAATGGAATCCTTGCTGTTTATAGATTGTGCCATGATTCTGTTTGTTATTACAATTTTGCTTTGATAAACTATTTAAGCGAAAATGCACTACATTTTTAAAAGAGCAATTACTACGAACAATATTTAAAGAATGATTTATGCAGCTAAAATTTATCAAAATGGAGATACCCAGAGAGCTTTGTTTGCTTATTTTTATATTCGAAGTCTTCCTAGGAGCACTTTATATAAAACAAAAATTAAGGGTTGAAAGCCATCCATTAAAGAAACAGCGCTTCCACACGCTTAAGCAAGGATACCTCCAAACTCTGACTTGTAGGAAAAGTCTTTTCGACCTTCTTGATCAGACCTTTTGATAAAAACTGTGATATCATCCTCAAATTATGCTTCCCTCATCAATGACATGTATGCCATTTAAAAGTTAGTTATGTAGTGATACCTAAGCGATCAATAGACAAACATATGTACGTCGCAGTACTTGTCCCTTTCTCATAACTATACTCATTATACAAATAATAATAGATTATACATTTATAAGCTACTCTAGTGTTGTCGCATGTATGTATTATTCCAGTTGTCCCAGAGGCACAAACCTAAGATATTTTCTTTGAAATTTGTTCAAAATAAGTGTACCTCATTCCCGTTTACATTCAAAAAGATACCTTATTCAATGACAAAAAGAAATTCACATCAGCGCGAATAAGATACCCTTTGGAATGTAAAAGCGAATAAGGTAACTTTTTCTCTTACGAAGTGATAATCTCTGAGCTTTGGAAACTAAATTTTTGATTCTTTCATTTTCAATAGCTTGCTGAATAAATCGCGACTGAAATATTGCATTTTCTTTCATGCTCTACTCTTTTTTGTAATGCTGGCCAAACTAACATCCGATATACTAGATCGCTTGGATATTTTTGTCTTAGAAATTGAAGAATTGGAAGTGCCAACACCGCTGTGGTGGGAATACATTTGGTTAGCATCACTGCTGACCTCATTTTTGGGTCTATCAGCAGCACGCGGTAACAAAATACGGGAAATGCAAAAATACATGATTGCCATTGGTCTGTTCAGTGTACTGCCATTGGTTTACTGTTTTATTTATTACTTTGGTGACGTGTGGGAATATGTGACCATGGAGGAGGGCACCGAATTGGACGAAACTGATATACACTTGTGGAGGGTAAGTAATACATATTTACCACCTTTATAAATATTTTTGCATCATTCTGTTTCTCTTAATCTAGGGTCTACCTTATGGTTTGCTGTGGTATGCTTTCTGTTTTATAGGATTTCAAATTCATGGCTTCACCCTCTACTTTTCGCTAAATCTTATCAAAGCGTGGAAAGCCAGAACTGCTGCCAGAAAATATCAGTAAATGCACAGGCTAAAGAGAAAACTATACTTTAAGCAATGTGTACCGATTGTGCTTGAGCACAGCAAATACTCCCGAGCGTTAAGTGCGCAAAATACTAAACAAAAAGCGAAAAGTAAATAATTCATATTTTAGAAAATTTAAAAATAATAAAAAGAACCAACCGGTATAATGTATTGAAAATTCAAAATCAATACTTTATATTTGTAAAGCGAATTAAATGTTTGTAAATATATATTTGATAAATTTAAACCGCACACACAAAGTACAGGCAGAGAAAATCAATTATATTCGTAAATTTAATTTTTATCAAAAAAGAGTATATAATAATGCAAAAATTGTTATAATTGTTGTTAAATTAAAAAAAAAAAGAAAAGTTACTAATATTTATCTGATTGTCAATAGAAATAGAAGTTATATACATTGCACAAAACAAATTCATTTGGTGTATTCTTGAAGCTATTTAATTAAAGCACACTTTATGATAATATGTTAAATTTATTAAATATGAATAAGATTTTTACTTAATTTTCAATGTGCCTCCCGATGTTATTTATATACTTATTATATTTAAACTTAAAGCGAAATTTTTTCTCATTTTGTTAATTTATTTTTTTTTAACTTTTTATTCTTGAACTGCCTTCATAAGTAATAACTTTTTCATTGATAGTAATAACAACATGAAATTTACAGCAATAAATCGCAAAATTTGTAAATTGTTGTATTGCGTTGTAACAATTTAAAGAATAAAATGTGTTCTTCTGAGTGGGTAAAAAAGCAAAATCATTAAGTTTTAATTAAGTTATTCTAAAGAAAAATTAAAGCATCAGTTAATAAATGACGTCCTGAAGAAAAGGACAAATAATCCTCGAAACGTCAGCGAACGAGAACTAAGATTTAAAATTGTTGAGTCTTAACTCGATCCTATTTAGCCCTTTATAAATTAAGAATTTTATTAAGAACACGATATTAATTAAAATAAAAAATTAAAACATTTAAGCCAGTCAAATTTCCGCAAGTTATCGCACATAATACTCGCGTAAGTCTATGTATGCTGTAAGTGTATTTTTGATAAAATTGAATTTAGGTTCGTTTCAGATAAAACAGTAAAGTATGTTGAACTATTTTCGATTTCGCTAAAAGATAAATGTTACGAATGACGACCATATCGAAGGTCAGCCAAGTTAAAGATCCTACATTGGCATTTAAAAAATATAAACTAAAATTCGTAATTTAAATAAACCACATATCTTTACTTTTAGGCCATTGAATGTTTTTGAAAAGTTTTGAAATTTACCTTTAAAAATTACAAAACAAAAAATCGGATATCACCTTAAAAATAACACAGTGAAACAGTGTTTTTGTAACAGCATATAGGAAAATGATTAAATGTGTTGTAAAATCTTGAAAGATCACTTTTACTAATTAAAGTCATAGTCCAGCTGATACTAGTTTTTTTAAATGCATTATAAGATCATTGGGAAATTTAGGAACCTTTACACTAAAAGCATATAATCTTGAAGAGCTAAAGATTTGATGGCTAAGACAAAGCTATTCCTTTCATAAATTGAAAATATTTTGTTTTGAACATGAGCCATTACCACCACCTCTCCTAATCTTTGTTTTTGAG
The DNA here is from genome assembly GCA_963680825.1 of Meiosimyza decipiens. Taxonomy (NCBI): domain Eukaryota; kingdom Metazoa; phylum Arthropoda; class Insecta; order Diptera; family Lauxaniidae; genus Meiosimyza; species Meiosimyza decipiens. The sequence continues at coordinate 7,155,113 of OY804259.1, read as the reverse complement.
GACTCGTAATAAATCTTTAATGAAAACTAAAATATACAGTAAAGCAATTAGAAAAACTTTAGTGTCTTTGGGGAAAAATTATTCATCGCAAAATAGGGATAGTCTTCAAATAACAAAACTAACGCTTAGAAACAACTTTTTTTAAAAAAAAACTAAGAGTTATAAATTTCTCGATTTTAGTATTTTTGTTGGAAAAAAAATTCATAAACAAAATTGAAAGTACCTTAAAAACTTAACGTTTTTCTTAATGATTTGGACAGTGATGCACTGCGGTAGTTTTGTTGTCTATATACGCTTCCTTGAATGTTCGATAAGCAATGTTTTCCCATAAACACCAATAACTTACTTTATATGAAAATTGTTTTTAAAATTCACTAAAAATCCTTAAAATAGAGAAAGAGGATAACTTTTCCTCAGACATCCAAACCTCAAGCTCTTCAAGTTTATATACATATGGTGTAAAGGCTTCTCAAGAACCCTCTGATCTTAAATTTCAGGTAGAAAAAAAAACTTTATTCAGCAGAAAATAAAATTGAAAAGATTTAAATTGATATAACTACACTGAGAAAACCATTTGTTTGAATATAAATAATGTATGTTTCACAAAGAACAATCAAATATTTATTTGAGTGAAACATATTTTATTTGGATAAAATATCATTGTATGTATATAATTTATGTTTTATTCAATCAAATATTTTTTATTGCTATCTGTCATATATAATATGATATAATTTCTTTGTCTAGGACAGCACTTACGTACATCGTACTAACCTTCTTTCGCATGGAATTACCGCTCAGTTTCGAACAACAAAAATTGTTAAAAAATACTTTCAAGCAGTGGAAACACCTAAGGGATACTTCTTCTTTTACCCCATTAATTTATGGCACACAATTTGCATATAGAGTATTTAGAAATTCACACAAACTGGCGCGACTTTAAAGTACAGCAAATGCCAACTCGCTTCGAGGGTTTTTATTGATTTGGTCAAGTGATGCGGCTGGCTTATGCCAAATGCTGCATAACGTGCACCGATATGTTGCCTCAATAGTCCGGCATTTCTCGTGTGAAATTTCGCAGCCAATTTGGCAAACGAAGTATATGCAGAAGTTAAATTCAAAGGTTTTGTCAATACAAAAGTATCCTTTGAACACTGCAGTTGCAACAAGAGTGTAGCAGAGCATAAAAGACCGCATTATAGGACACATATAAATCAAGCATTTATTAAGAAAATTCCTATTGAATTAAATGCGATAAAGTTGCAATTTAAAAAAATCAATGAAAAATTCATAAAAAAAAACCTGCGCATAAGCAGGCTCTCCAACAATACACAGCATCCAATAAATGTAGGATATTTAGTCGACGCTACATAGTTCACAGAATTGTTTGTGTGTGTCGTGCAAGGATATCAAATACCAATTTATCAGCAACTGTAAAAAATATATACATTTGAAGCGTAGTTTAAACGTTATCGCTATATTTCCACAATAATTTAGGAAAGAAAAGCAAGAAAAAAAAAGTTTTAAGATGCGTGGTGAAGAAACACTTCGACGCATCACACGTGAAAAATTGGTGGTACGTGGAAACACAACTATACGTACACTCGATTCCACAACATCATATTTGCCCGTCCTTCAGCCAGGGGGGTAAGTAGTATATAATCTCAATTATGCCATTGCATATTTAATTGCTTGGGGGGTCGGTCATCTGTGCGTTTGGTAGTTTAGTCCTTTGAAAAATGTTTTCCCTTTAGATTTAATATGGTCCTTTAAACAAAATCAATATTCTACCTAGCGGTTATACAGCTTTATAGGTAGAGTGGTGGCTGTGAAAAATTAGCGTGCATAATATTTGAGGATGAAATTTTCAGAAACATCAAAATTCAGAAGCAAAACAGTTTTTTTCGGTATTTTGTTGTCCATTGATCGAAGGGAAATTGATTCTGTGCAAAATTATTCGAGATAATATTTCATAGAGTGGGTTAAATTTATTGTTTTAGTGAGTTCAACTGTCAAGGTCAAATGCTTATATGCAAGGTACAGATTTTTTGTTAATATCTCGCTTATACTGCTTGAATGCTGACGTAAGATATTTGTTTGTTGCAAAAATTATACTTCGGATATAATATTTTATATGATTTAATTTTTTATCAATTCTGAAATTTATAGGGCTGTGCTTTACAATATTTTAACGATATCGGCCTTGTACTATGATGCTATGGCTTTTTCATAGGCAAAAAGTTGGCGTACATTAGTGGAGAGTTTTGTTCCTTTTTTTATACCACTGATTTTCCTTTTTTAGTGGTTTATATTTGTGACAGCGGTTATATTCGGTGTAGGCATATTTGATTTGTGACATGAATACATATATCCAGTATAGACTTTCCTTCATTCTTGAGTTCCACATGCCACAAAAACTTTGAGGGAAATGGAATTTCGGATAAATTGGCTGGAAAAATAGTTTAAAAGCAACGTAATCAATTCCTCAGGACAAGGAAGTGTTGGCATGCCACTTGCTACCTGCAAGTTACTCTTAAAGAGAAATGGTTAAAAATGCTAACAAAAGATGGACCCAAGGGTCAACTTGCAATATAACTAGCCAAATCTGGCCGAAATTGGATGCTAAGCGTTCGTCAGAACTAATATCTCACACTAGACATAGTGTCTCGTCATTTGTTGCAGTCATAACTTTTCACAGCCTCATCGGCAGACATGCGGATAGGTTAGGTCCTTTGACTTCTGTTAAAGTTGTGGATATGTGGAGGAAGAGGAAAATATTAAACATCTTCTTTGATTCTGTCACGCACAGATATAAGATTCCTTTCTTTAGAAAAACAGCCCTCGTAATTTTACTTTCGCCTCGGTTTCTGTAGTGAGCTCTAACTCTAAGTTTCGAGGAAGTACATACTTATAGGTTCCATTCAAAGTTTCTATTGTAGGGTATACAATGGAGCCCCTTGAATTTCCTATGTCAATGATAATGACAAACTGATTATCTCCTGGATCTAAGCTAATCCGGGAGATTATCTAATTGTTCTTGTAATAGTGCCATAAAGACATTGGAAACTGGATAGAGCCTGGACAAGTCCACACATTTTATTGACTTTACCCCATATATTGGTGCAGTGTAAGTTTTTACATAGGTAGTGTCCCTCTTATGGGAGGGGGACATTTGGTTATGTCCGAAAAAAATTTAGATCTTTCCCCATCGTTTGGTTTAATAATTTATTTTTTCAAGAAATATGTTCAAGTCCTCTGTGTGGGTCATTTTTTGATCTTTCGACTTGAATAATAATTGAATGATAACTGAGTTTCAGATAATATTTTCAGAACAGTCTATATTTTTTATAAATAAATAAATACTCTTAAGAATTTCGCTACCAAATAAATCGAGAAATCTTCTCAAAATACCTTTTGCTCAATATACCACTTTTGATATGTGGACTGGCGACATTTGGAGAAAGACACCTGCACTACACTAACCAAAATGATTTGGTTGAATATAGCGAACTAAATTTATATTTGATATTTGTGATACTTTATCAAATCGTTTTCTTAGTGTACAATATATTTTTGTTTGTTCCTTATATTGGGGAAAATCTTTTCGAGCAGATTTTTGCTATTTTTAAAAACATCAACATGTCAACCTAATCAAATTATCCAATAGCAGGTGCTTTTCTATCATTGTTTTATATCTTAAATAAGTTTGAATGCTCTTAAGTAGTCCACCAATGTGTAACGGGTACGATATACAGATATCTTCTTAGTCGCAATGTTTAAACTCTTAGTTAATTTATACAGCATAATTGGTACTGGTAATAACTTTAAACCGTCACTCTAAAAGTTATGCCAACGAATGAATAACATGTGAAAGAAATATAAATCGATTCTCGACTCTACCTCCCAATTGTCGGCGTGCGTTGACCAAGCACCGAACAAAACAAAAATACCACACCCATCTCCACTACCACAACTTTGGAACATTATAATGTCTAGCGTCGTCAAATGAACCGCCATTATAGCCCCACTTCCTTTAACCTCGTTTTCATTGTATTTTTACTATTTTCTTTTCTTCTTTATTTTATTTCTTCTTTTAACAAACCAGTGTCCAGCTAAAGTCCAATGTACCACACAACTCACACGCGCAAAAATTCCTTTTTTTTCTGTTGTGGCTCTTAGCGGTAAAGCTACGCTACAAACTTAACACTACTTCAGACCGGTTAGATCTCAAATCGAATAGCCTGCGGTCAGTTAGTTTTCATTCAACCCTCAAAGGGACATATACAAAATAACGGTATTCTTTACGGCACGCGCAATTGTTTTGTATTTAGTATTGCAATCGCATTCACTCAATCAAATATATATTAGATGATGCGAGAAAAAAAAACTCCTTTGTTTTTAACTTCTAATTAAGTTAATAGCATTGAAGCAGACGCTTCTCCGCGTTCATTTCAGTTTCAAGTGTTTTTCGAAAAGAATTGCAAGATGTTTAATGCAAATACACAAAATTGGTTTGGCATGAGCGAACAGCAGAATATATCACATCACAGCCCTTCGTCTCATGCCTATATGGGCTCCAATGGTAACATGACTCCTAATGTATTTTTTCGCAAACGGAGTGTCTCGAATTCGAATCCATCTTTGGATAGAGCACCGCCAACAGATATACATGTTGAGTATGAAGTGGCTGTGCCAATTGTCTCAACGTATCGTCATACACCATATCATTCACTGTGGGATTTGCATCAATGGTAACTATTAAGTGCAAGTATATTGAAACTTTTTTTTTTTTGCTTGCTTGCATGTATATTAAATTACAAAGAACAGTTTAATAGTAATCAGCCCAGCAAACATTGGGAAGGTTTAATAAATTTATTCCACCCATTATGTACCACAATTAAAGGGTTTTCAAATTTGAGGTATTTTAAATTTTAAATAACAAACTTGTCTCGGGTTAGTAATGTAAATGTGAACTACTCTGCTAGCTCGGTTGGCTGTCATGGTTCAATTCAGTGGCTTCACTTCACCAAATCTTGGAAAGGGGAAAGGGGGGTTGGTGAGAGTTATAATTCCACCACTATTAGTTGGGTTTTTTGAATTAATCTATTGAATAATAACTGGGTTCAGATCCTTGGGGGATGGAGGACAATTCCCTCCCCAGCCCTACTGAATTGACGACACTGGTTCAGTTAGTGATATTTGCTTAATAATGTTATCTTTGAGGTGCTGAACAGTTTGAGCATTATCCGCATAAGATCTTCAACTAAACCACCTCTTCAAATTTATCAATAATAAGTTTAATAGCACGGATTGTTGGAGCTTTCTCTCTACCGTATTTTGAACGAAACATTCTTTCATCTACTGAATAACTTTCACCATATTTAAAATAAGTTTAAGTAATGAAAACACATTGTTTAAGCGATTCATTTTAAATAGCCCAAATGTACTTACTTCACACCTATTAAGACAACGATGTAATCTAGCAAAAAAAAAATGGCGGAAAGTTTAAAAATATACTTCAAATTTGAACACCCTTCAGCATATGACTAATCCGCAATCAAAATATGTTTTCTGGGTAGTAGTCTTAAAGCAATGTAGTACAACTTGCAGTTATTGTACATATTTCTCACAACAAAATGACTAACTTAATTTCGAAACATATAATAATACAGAGTGATTAGCATTTTTGTAGTCATGTCATTTGCATAATTTCATTTTGCACGTAAGGAAATTCATTGAACTATTTAACAAACATTTGCTAGAACATTACATATTCATAGTACCAACTCATAAACATTACCCATATGATTAATGAGATATTTGAATTTCTTTAGTAAGTAAAAGTCATGAAGTTTTGTACTTTTATGAGAAATATGAATGTTCTACGATTTTGCACTGTTAGCCTCAATCGACTCTAAATGTGTCCATAATAATGATATTGGTTCTCAAGAATCAGCAGCGTAGCAACGTTTTTGAGGGCCCGAGGCAGTAGCACCTTAGAGGGGCACTAATACTATATTTATTTTTAATAAAACGGAGCCTTATTTAGCACGAAATTGGACTTTTTGGCTCATCAAACAAATCGGCAAACAGGACAAAGCAAAACTCTCTTGGAGGCCTATCTTAGGCCGGTACGATCCGGTTCCCCTTGCCACGCTAACGCTAAAGAGCAACATAATTTCAAAACGTAAAACTTTAAAAAGTCAAAATATATCTTTACATTCACAAAACTAGTATATAGTACGAAAATAATTTTTTAATTTTTTCTTGGAAATCGCTGCTCGAGCGGTATAGAATCTCAAGAGAAAATTGTGCATGAAAAATATTCCAATAATGATAACAAAACTATGTAGTTCAAAGCAATCAAGGAATGCCCATATTAAAGACTGCCTGAATTGATATTATCTTGTGTTGTTTTCGAGATATTATAGTTTAGTAATATTAGTTATGCTACTATTAAAACCTTGCAACTACACTGTAACGGAGAGCCTGAACAAAACTTCTATAACTATTTCGTTCTGTAGCACGATGTTTTATCAAGTTTATTCTGATAACTATTCATCTACAAGATTTTCTGGCTTTTCCTCTGAGTCAGTAACGCAGTTAGAACACCGCTCTGTCTTACACCGCTGTGAAGTTCAAAAGAATTCAAAGAATTTCCCATTGTGCAGGACATGACATCATGTTGTTTTAATAATAGATATGAACTACTCCGCGGTACACCTCTACAACGAGAAGATTCGTAACGACTTTATAGCTTAGACTTTTAAAAAATTAAAATGTAAAATAAAAATGGTACTTAAAAATCCTTTATTGTCGCATAACTTCCAACTCAAGCAGGGTCTGCTTGGTACATGTAAAGCATTTACTTGTCCTTACCCTCATTTTTTATACGTAATTGCTATTAGCTTACTAGATGCTAAGATTGTTGACAAAAAGGACTCTACTAAGCTAATAGGCGTCTAACTAAATACCTAAGAGCAGCATTGTTCTAGTTTCAATCGTACAGCAAAAAAAAAAAACTCATTATAACGATTACGGAAGTATGAAAAATATCATTAACCTAATTTCAATGAAACAAAAACCAAAAAGACCAAATTGCCAAAAACGAGAGAAGGAGGTAGTTAATAACATGTAAGGATTTCTCAGGTACTAAATATGAGTATACTGTAACTGAAACGCGACATAACAAATTGCCAAGAAATAAAATTCTTGAATTGGCTGGCTGCCGTAATTACCTACGCGTTTAGAGTAGGACATTCCAATGAATAATTATATTTTTATTTATAAATTTTACTGGCTTTTCCTAAGAACAAAGTAACATGTTGATGGAATATTAACCGTGCAAGAGTGGACCTTACTTTAACTTCACATCAAACTGGACTCTTTTCACTTGAAGACAAGATAGGCGCAGTAAAAATTTTAGGAAAAAATCCTAAAATACTCTCTTAGGAGATCGGGGACTACCGTATTGAAAATAAAATCTATTTTCGGTCTTTTCTTGATTAGATCAATAATTTTTGGCGTGATTGTGAGTTGTAAATGACCTTCACTCAAACACTTGCTTCTATTCACACGATGTGGTTGAGCGAAGGTAATCGACAGCCTTTCATCTTTTGAATTCTTGGATTAATCTGCATCTCCATCTACATATTGCTCTCTCAAAATATTATGATGGTTAGAAGTTTTTCTTTATAAAAAGTAACATTTTTTTAAAATTTTTTTTTTTTTTCTTAATCTGACCTATGTGTTTCTTATAGATTTTGAGTCTCTGAATCAAAATCCAGTACCCATTTTATCTAAAGCTGTGCGGCGAGATGATCGAACATGTTCGAACTTTTGCCAGACGCAGCGAGTCAAACTCGAATAACTCCGATTCGTTCGACTTAACTAATGTTCGTTTTGTTTGAGTTTCGACTTTTTTCCTACTTTATGGCGTACCTCCATCTTTATTTCTTTTTATCGAACGGCTTGTATCTGAGCGAACATATCGAACAAACGTATTGAGTTGAGTCGAGTTAAACAAACTTGGTTCGGTGCTGACATTTTGTGAAAAGCTCTTTAGTTTCTAGTTTGTTAGAACGAGTTCGGCTCGTATCACAGTACTTTTTTTGAATTTACGTTTCTTGAAAGGGTCTAATTATAAAATCCTTAAGACATACCAACTTCATAGCATATCCATAACTCAAACTAAATTTATCATAAGAAGTTTTTTTCAAAAATGTATAGTAGATTTGTTTATCTAAAACAAACTCTGCGAGTAACAAAAGCTGAACAAATTCCAATTTTATTCGCATTCAAGAGACCATATATTCATTATGAGCTAGAAAATGAGTTTTCCACAAAAATACTCAATTCTGTTCCACTGTGCACCATTATTTCACCAACTGAGCGGCAGACCGGCGACATTCTGTCTAGACGATCATACACTAACTAAATATATACAATAAATAGTGAGTCAATTTGTCGTGATGCTACCTATCGAACTAGTATTCCTTTGCTATCTCGGTGGTACTCAATTTCTTAAGGCTTTATTTACTATTCTCCAGCCAAGTAGTACTCCGAGACGATTTTTACGCTTTTTAAAAATATTGTCTCAAAAATAAATTTATTTGTTATGTTACACCTTAAAATTGGTCATAAATATGTACTTTGCCAAAAACATCCTCATAAACTGTCCCTAGAGCATGCTCGTGTCCACTTTACTGATGGGTTAATAGAAAAAAATATAATAAAATGAAACATAAAAACTAAAATATTACCATGCAAAGCTCAATAACCCACGTGAATGGGTTCAATGAACCAGATTTTCTTCACTTATTTATGTTGGCTTTAGATGTCGGCGTTATTGCTAGAGGCACAATTTTACTAACGAAATGATTAAAGTACTAAAAAATAACCAAATTGAAGAGTTTTAACAAATAAAAGGTAATTTAGTTCCACATAAGCGTACGTACAAAGCTTCCGTGTTTCCGTTCTAATTGTAGCTCTGTTGTTGTCCATAATTATTCCTTTTTTTATTAAAATTAGCAAATTGACAGGTCGCTTAGGCGAGACATAATAATTAAGGGCTCTGTACGTTGTTGTTCGTGTTGGTATTGGTATTGGCCATGTACTTCCTTGATGGAATTGTTTGTGCCGTTGGGACATGTTGTTAAACATGATGCATCACGCATGTAATATCGATATTTTATTTCTTCCTTTGGCAATGAATTGATTTTTTTTTTTCGTTGGAATTGCATATCTTGATTTTTATGCATACGCAACAAATTAAAGTTGATAAGGTGGTGGCTGCTACTTCATTTATTTATTTTGAAACCTAAATAGAAGCCTTTATTAATAATATATGGAAGCCTTTTGTGAAGTTCCATTTAGAAACCTTTAAAAAAAGTCTGAGTTAGATCACTCCTTAATTAGAATCCAGAAAAGTCGTCGAAAGGATGTTAAAGTGCCTCCCCTCAAAAAGCATATTCCAATGGCTCTGGGTCATTTGCTGCAGCCTAACCTAATCAGGACCTCAAGTGCGCTTGGATATATAAGGATTCCTAAATTAGACGTAATCAGTAGAAAGACTCTGAAACATTATTCTTGCTCTGATTTACGTATATACCATCATATTTTAATTTCAATGTTACATCTACTAAATTCCAATATTTATTAATACAGCACTTCCTCGACCCCGCCCACTGGACTATCGCACATGGCGCGCATGATGGACTCTCTCATCCTAGACCAGTATCAACCATTTGCCTTCACAAAAATCACTACCACTCACAGACCAACACGTGCCGGCAACATCAAGAAAACAGCGACTACAACAACACTTGGTGGTTTGGCTGCAGGTTCTGCTGCAACAATTGCCACGCCCACTGGAATGGGAATACGCCTGAAAAATCGCATACCCACACAAGGTTTGTTCCAATATCAACGGAGCTCTAACATGTTCTCTCAACAATCTACACAATTTTCTTCATTTTCAGAAGTAAATCCTCAACCGAGACCTAACACTAATCTGCCATCAACTGCAGCTAATCCACTGCAGATTCATACAACTAATAACAATGGCAATGTAGCCTTTCAAAATCAAACCGATAATCGCTGGATATCATCGCTCAGGCGACGAGATCCTGAGCTGCAACCTACTTTACCATCGATAAATCTAAGTCATCATGGTAGCTCACATAACGTTGGTGGAAATCTGAGTGGTAGCAGCATTGAAAAATCACGTTCTTCGCGTAGCATCAAAGCTTCAGCTGTGGCTGGAGGACGTAAAAGTCGATCTGTTGAGCGCATACGCGCACGTAAGCTAACCACCCAAATTAAACTAAAGGACAAAGGCAAAAAGAGTTCCATCGATGAAAATTCAAATTCTGATGATCAGGAAGCAACATCACTGGAAGAAAATTCCACATCGCTTTGTACTCCCAAAAGTTCGCCTAAGACAAAAACAAAAGGTAGCGGCTTCTGTCCCATTGGCTATGAACCACATTTGGTGGATACGTTAGAGAAGGATATACTGCAACGGCATCCGGGAGTTAAATGGATCGATGTTGCTGGACTTAACGAAGCCAAGACCATACTGCAAGAAGCAGTTGTGCTTCCCATAATTATGCCAGATTTCTTCAAAGGCATACGCAGACCATGGCGTGGTGTACTTATGGTTGGTCCTCCAGGCACCGGCAAGACAATGATGGCTAAAGCAGTGGCCACTGAATGTGGTACCACATTCTTTAATGTATCCTCATCCACTTTAATTTCGAAGTATCGCGGTGAAAGTGAGAAATTAGTACGCTTGCTTTTTGAAATGGCCCGATTCCATGCACCAAGCACAATTTTTATCGATGAAATTGATTCACTGTGCGCATCACGTGGTAGTGATTCGGAGCACGAGGCGAGTCGGCGTTTTAAGGCTGAACTTCTCATACAAATGGATGGTTTGAATGTTACGCTACAAGATGACAAGATTATAATGGTGCTAGCTGCAACAAATCACCCATGGGATATAGATGAAGCATTCCGCAGACGTTTTGAAAAGAGAATTTACATAGCACTTCCAAATGGTTAGTATGTTGAGTTTTTACGATGCAAAATATTTTTATGGTGGGCTAAAAACTAAATATGTTTTGCTCTGCTTTGTGCCAGTTTTTTCCATTGAAGTCAGGCCCAATTCACCGATTTTAGTTTTTATTCTAATTTATACTTTTATGTTTTCATTTACAGAAGAAACCCGGTCGGCATTGTTGAATCTCTGTCTTAAAGATGTTAGCTTATCGCCATCACTTGATACAAATGTAATTGGTGATCAACTAAAAGGTTATTCAGGTTCAGATATAAGCAATGTTTGTCGTGATGCAGCAATGATGGCAATGCGCCGACAAATCAGTGGACGTACTCCAGCTGAAATAAAACAGATACGTCGTGAAGATGTTGATCTACCAATAACACTCCAAGACTTTCAGGATGCAATGACACGTACCAAAAAATCGGTCTCAGTCGACGATGTGAGTCGTTTTGAACGTTGGATGGAAGAGTATGGATCATGTTAAGTAACACAAAATGGAAAAAGCTCAAGAATTCAAAATTTGCTCAGCTAAAATTATAAGACATTAAAGGAGCTTTTTTTTATATATGTATACATACATATAAATTTAACTTCCATAGAAATATTGTAGTACCAAAATCAAAATACATAGATAAACATTTTTGTACTCTCAAGAAATAAAGCAGACATTTAAACCCTTAATTCCCCACCATTTCAAATATTTAAATCTTTATGGGCACGAAATTGCAACATATATTGTCACATTAATATAATGTAGATTAGAAAAATAAATATTATGCAAATGTAAACATTTTATATACCATTTGATATCTCCATGAAAAATATATTTATTCATCACCCTGCAAAAGATTCAAATGTTGTACTCAATTTTCTGGGAAAATTTGCGAGAAAAGATCCAAAAGAAGAAAAGCGCCTTCAATGGATGTTTCGAAAAGTATGCATTACATTGAAAAGATCGAAAAGTAATAAAACCAGAGTGGAGAGGAGTCACATTGCCAAAACATATCAAAGCAAGTTATCAAAAATATAACATAAATAATAGGCTTTGTTTAAGGAGAACAGCACTTATGAAGTTTATTTTAATAATTTAAAAAATAATTGGTAAAAAAAATAGAAAATGTAAACACTAGAGTATGAAACACACAAATGCATATTTATCTATATGCTTATACACGTAGCTTATCGATAATTAAATTATATTCAGACTCCAATTGTTCATACTCATGCTGCAGTTGCTCTATTCGTTCATTTATTGTTGGTAAGCGTGCGCGCAACCATTGTGTATCCATTTTGGCTTTTTCCATTTTTTTAATGTCACCCAATTGTTTATGATACACTGCATTCAGACGCTTTTTAACATCCAATCGATATGCTCGGTAGTCATCCTTATTGTTGGTATTAGTATGAAACAGACGCAAAATTTCATATACTTTGCGGCATTGACGTGGATTGATCTAAAACAAATAAATAATTTAAAAATTAAGATATAAACCAATTTACGTTATGTCACCGAGAAACGTTTCCAGTTCACGCTCGCTAGTCGCAATTTTTCAACTTCATTATTCATAGTTTCAATTACATAGGTCAACAAAATTGACGTTTCATGTTGCTACTAAGAAACCACGGTTTAATCCTGAAAGAGGACGTTGTCCTGATCAGTTTTGCCCAGCATGGCGTTTTTTTTTCTGCTGCACTTGAAAATCAAAGAGGTCTTAAAAGGTTAATTTTTTTCAAAACTCTCAAAAAATGCATGATTTGTTACAAAATTGTAGAAAGAGATGCAAAGTAACCGTCCTTTTTTATACAATTCAAGCAATATTTTATCCTCTTTAATTTCTATAACCTCTATGACTTTCAAATGCAAATAAAAAACTTGGGCTAGACTATAACTTTGTTCGGTAAAATTGATCAAGACAACGTCCACTTTCTGAATTATACATTGATTATTCTGCTTTATTATGGATAACTTCATATTTACGGATTGGTGGTTTTAAATATCAAATTATTCTTGGACTTTGACTTCCCTACATACTTGTGACTTGTTAAAAAATTAAAGCTTTATTATTTTTACATTTTTGAAGCGTAACCACTGTATTCCACACAAATAGCGAGCGTGGGTGGATTGTTTTAGCAATTGCAATAAATAGTTGACATAAATGTGGTTTCGCTATTACATACTTTATATGTTTCTCTCGCTTCTTGTATCATCTCCTTGCTGAAACCTTTCTTTATTTCATCTCGCCAAAATGGTTTTAAGCCCTTGCACAGTTTGGCATCTATGAAATTCCTTAAACGTTGAAAGTCATCAGATGGATCCTCTACAGTTATATCAGTTACATTCTTTTGTGCTTGATAAAATTTATAAATATTTTCCAGAAATTTTGTACCAATACCAAGCTTTTGAAATGGCGGCAGCACTAACATTTGGCTGATACGTGGACGCCTGTTTTGTGGATAAGCGTAATATTCATAGACGGTTGTGTAGCCTGTTGAGGCATATTGGTATTCACCATTTGCGTTTTTGTATTTTTCATAACTAAAAAAAAAAATTATACTTTAAATACTTTGAGCCGTTTTGATTTGTAAGCTAATCAAGTTTTATGGTAGCGAGGTAATTGGTATGTGTAAGGAATTTCGAATTAACAGACTTTTGGCTAATTTTGAAGCATTCATTCTTATAGCTACCATATAAAAATTGGAAACTTTCGCAACGTATATAGTTCATAGGTATCTACTAATATTAAGCTATAAAATAAATATGCTAATATTTCAAATCAGTCCAAGTTCATACAAAAGGAAAATGTTTCAAAATATTACAAAGAGAATTGCATGTTTTTATACCACACATTTTGGCGCTCAACTCAGTTAACCAAAGTTTTAACTGATTCTTGCTTGAGACTTATTTTGAGTACGCTAACTAGTCGATTTTACGTTAGAGTTCAAATTGCAATGGTTATTATTGACAAAAGTGCCTGATAGATTTTTCTATTCTTTTATATGGGTCAAGGGCAGGGTGGTTGGATTGAGACATATTTTTCATGCCGTAAATCGTTCCTTGTAAAGTTACAGATAAAATCATTCAGAATGCATTTGCCGTATGTACCTTTTTCTCAAAAAATATTCTGTTTTTGTATATATTGCCGATTTTTGTAGTACTCGTGTATGATATATCAATTTTGAAAATAAATAAGCAAAAATTAGTGAAGACCAAATAACACATAGCTCCGAAGTCTAAAAATAATCAAATAGTCTATTTTGGTTTAGAAAAAACTACGCAAAATCTGAATATGACTAGTTTAAAACACAGAATCTAAATTTGACAACAGAATCTCGCAAGCATATCAACTTATTGCGGTGGTACACATAAGCCTTAACTCTCAAAATGTTGTAAAAAAAAATAGTTTTGTACTAAGAATTATTGTAGCGTTTACGGCAGAATAGCTCGAATATGTCTCGAGATAAAGACATATAAGACAAACGCGACACTACACATATTATAAACGTTTAGAGATAACACCTTGGGTGATTTAGTCTACACTGGAAGAAATGCGCAAAGTTTTTGACCACCACTTCAACAAATTAACACCATTTGGTAAGGTAAGTTAAGGAAAAACCCCAAAAACCAATTTGTTAAAAATAATTCTTATAAAATATATTTCCAATTACCAAACGAAATAACTCCACTGTGGATCATCGTCGTCGATGTATGATGCAGCATCAACAAACCATAAAATAAACGTCTGCAAGCGCCCAAAATACTTAAGAAATGATGGTATTTTGTAGTCGCAATGATAAATTTCAAATGTACGTTCTTTTTCCTCCCCGTCTGAAATTGTGTGCTCTGAAATTTTCTCACCAAATGGCTGAAATTTTTCAGCTTTTTCAAGTGTTTTTAAAAATTCATCCATATTGACAAAGTAACAACCGTCAGGCAACTTTTGCGCAATGATGTTGACCACATCATCCGCCTTGATATCACCTTTTGATAGCTGATTTACGCTGCTCCGGAATTCTATACCTATGTAAGTCTGTAACGGTCCCGCCGTATACAACAACTGCACTTTTAAATCCTGATAGCCAAAGATGCTCTCAGATTCACCAAAAATTTGATGCGCCATTGCAGGATGAAAACTCAGTGAGTTGTTTGTAAGATCTTCTTTGTCGCGTACTATGCGTAGATTTCAATAAAAAAAATGTACAACAAATATATTGAGCGTACACTATCAATGATTTGTACTCACTCAATTTAAACTCTACCACCTCCAGTGCGTCTAGTACCAGATCTTGGAAATCATGTATCTGTGCCATTTTATTGAAGAATTCAGTGGGTTGCAGTTGGTATTCCAGAAATGGCGCGCAAATTTTTTGACTGCTTTAAGCCTGCAACTTTTTTTAGTTTCTTTTACAGCTGATTCAAAAGTAGTAATTCAAATTGCTTAACATGCATGCAAAATCTACATAAATTAACAAAAATTAATAAACTAAAATAAACTAATAAACTATGTAACATTTTTCTTACCAAATTTGTGAAGCTTGGGACCGAAATTTGGTGCATAACAGAAATGGCAACTTTTGACATGACTATACAATTGTCAAAATGGTCCCCAACATCACGGGTACATTTAATTAATTATGATTGTTTCATGACCACATCTGTCAACATGCATTAACGCTTGTGTTCAGACAGCGCTTATTGACACTTTTACGCACTCATGGTGAAAGGAATTATTTTTTATAATGTTCGCCTATTTTTGCCAATATGTAGAATACCTTTCCAACAATTCTAAGATGATACAAATCCAATGAAATCTTCATCATTTGTAATGGTTTAGACAAAAATGTCAAAAAACTCTAGGTCTTCATTATAAATTATATTGACAAATGGTTCGATAAAAAAACTACTCCGCTGAGCTTACTCCTACCGAAAATAAAAATATGCAGTAGTCGTTGTCAGAATCTCAATAATTTTTCATTCCATGGGGCTGAATCTGAAGTTTTATACTGTCTTTTGTACATGATGCAGAAAGAAACATAGGATGTTTATATTGAATAATGATTTTTCTTTCTAATAAGAACAATTTTTTTAAATCTTCAAATCAAACTATTTTTGGTTTTGAAAAGAACAACTAAACATAACTATTTGGATTGATAAATGAACACGTCTCATAAATTTAAAGCAAACATAGCTTTTAGTCAATTACGAAATGTCACAAAAGAAAACTGAAGTTGAGTAAGTTTCTGTCAAACTTCCTTCTCTCCGGCAAAAACCAACGATGGCGACAGGAGTAAGTGAATTACAATAATTTTAAATTTGCGAATATCTATGGCATCACACATGTTTCATATAAAATTATTTGCAATAATTATGCTTTTATCCATGTTATTCTGGAATTTTATGAGAATCTTTCCTTTCTTTACTTGCAATAGACTCTTTTCACTTATCCAGACAACTTCCGTGCTTTTAAAGCACTGATTGCTGCTCAATATTCTGGTGCTAAAGTAAAAGTGGCCGAAGATTTTGTATTTGGTGAAACCAACAAGTCAGCGGAGTTCCTGAAGAAGTTCCCAAGCGGAAAGGTAAGTACGGTGGCTAAAATAATGAACAAAAAGTAGGTGGGTTATCCACTGAAATGCCTACGTCATCAAAGTCTGCCGGCAAAACCATTCACGGCTATGATTTTAATTGAAATTTTTTTTTTCTTCCTCAGGTCCCTACTTTTGAGACTGCTGATGGCAAATACTTGAGCGAATCTAATGCCATCGCCTACTTCTTGGCCGACGAACAACTTCGCGGCGGAAACTGCCCATTTGCCCAAGCTCAAGTTCAGCAATGGCTCTCGTTCGCTGATAATGAAATCGTGCCCTCCTCCTGCGCCTGGGTCTTTCCACTTCTTGGAATTATGCCTCTGCAAAGAAACAGCACTGCCAAACAAGATGCAACCGCAGTGTTGGAATTGCTAAACAAGAAGCTACTAGATTCCACCTTTTTGGTAGGAGAACGTATCACTTTGGCTGATATCGTTGTTTTCGCCAGTCTGCTGCACTTATATCAATATGTTTTGGAACCAAGCGTACGTGCACCCTTCGGCAATGTCAACCGCTGGTTTAATACCATTTTAAATCAACCACAAGTTAAGAATGTCGTCAAGAACTTCGCACTGTGTGACAAGGCCCTAGTCTTTGATCCCAAGAAATATGCTGAATTCCAAGCAAAGAGTGGTGATAATGCTGCTAAGCCGAAGGAGGATAAAAAACCAAAGGAGGAGAAAAAGCCCAAGAAGAAGGAGGAAGTTGCCGAGGAGGAACTCGATGCCGCCGATGAAGCCTTGGCTCTTGAGCCTAAATCAAAAGATCCTTTTGATGCAATGCCCAAAGGTACATTTAATTTCGATGATTTCAAACGAGTGTACTCCAATGAAGATGAAACCAAGTCCATACCTTATTTCTTCGAGAAATTCGATCCAGAGAACTATTCTATCTGGTTCGGTGAATACAAATACAATGATGAACTTGCTAAAGTTTTCATGTCCTGCAATTTGATCACTGGCATGTTCCAACGTTTGGATAAAATGCGCAAGGCAGCGTTTGGATCTGTCTGCCTTTTCGGAGAGGACAATAACAGCACCATCTCAGGAGTTTGGGTTTGGCGCGGTCAAGATTTGGCCTTCCCCTTATCGCCCGATTGGCAAATCGATTACGATTGCTACGAATGGAAGAAATTGGATGCCAAATCCGAGGAAACTAAGAAATTGGTAACCCAATATTTCTCATGGTCAGGTACCGATAAGGATGGGCGCAAATTTAACCAGGGTAAAATTTTCAAATAAGCGAGTAGAAAGTTTTCCAGCCTTAAGTTAGCTTAACAAAGTGGTTTGTACGCGAGCGCGGCATGCATTTAGCCATATAAGCAACCACTTCTCAATTTATATTTTTTTTATTGCAAGTAAATAATTTGTTTATCAAAAAATGTAATCAAATATTTCAACAAAAGCAACCAACACTCAACAACAGCAACAGAAATCATTAATTTATACTTTTTAAAATAAAACTAATATAAAAATTTAAAGCATTGTTTAATTTAATTTATTATAAGAGAAAATTTGAATCAAATTTATAAAAAAAAATTGTCTTTGTGGTATGTCGTGCCAGAAAATAATTTTTAATTACTCTACTGAGCTTACTATTCGGTACACTGTGTGACAAGAGCGAAAAAATTAAATAAAACAAAAAAAAACGCCAAAAGATTGTCATTGTAGTTTCATCTTTTGCTAAATGGAATCACCAATAACCTTTGACCTGATCAGCCCATTCAAGAAAAGTGTAATATGAAATGAGTTACAAAAACGAAGAATATTTTGACTTTGTTTTGGTTCACTTTGTGATTGGGTTCTCTACAAATTTATGCAAAAAGGGAAATATGTCAGGCTTACAAATTCTCACTGATCGGCTGAAGAATCACTGTTAGATAGTCCCATTTAGCAATTAATGAAACTAGTACAGCTAGCTTCTTGTAGTACAGTAAGCTCAGTAAAATAATTATATACCAGACCAGGATCAGGCATGGCTAGAAGAGGTGAGTAGTGGAGCTGAAAATTGCTAATCACTTGAACAAAAGAGCCAACCAACGCGTAAATTTGCAACCCTAAATTGCAAGAATTGAAAAAAATCTAAAAACAAAATGCGGTGGGAGTGATCACAACAACAATGAAGTCAAATGTGTTTATATTTTTCGATGCTAGCGGCGAACTTCATGCTAACTTAATTTTTGTCAACTTTTTTAGCATCCTCCTATACTTAATTTGTCTACTGCTTAATAAATTTTGTCAGTTCTAACGATCAGGTAATCCAATCACACAGTGTTTTACAATTTAATTCGGTTTCATCGAATGAACATTTTCAAGGCAGTTGCAAAATCTTAAATTTTTGAACGTTTTTGCGAATAATAAAATTAAAGTATTTAGGAAAATTGAGCCACCTGGTTCTTAAAAACAGTCTTGTTCAATTTAATGCACAAACATATCACAAAGGAGACGTTGTGCTACGTTTTGAAATGTCTGGATTGTTGATTGGAGACGATTTTTTATATCTCTTTGCTATTAATGGACCAACATTATCAGCGACTTCTGAATTGTATGCAGCATGGGAACCATCACAGTAAGGCCACTGAAAACATAAATTAGTAACGATAATTTTCCTTTAACTTTTGAGCTACATACATTTTTTGTTCTCCAGCAACGACAGAATGTTGCCTGCTCATAAATATTTTCTGTGTCAATATAATCGATAACCTTTTGTTCATATTTACGAATGCGTTGATTGCATTTGTCAAACTTAGACGGCACACATTTCCGTGCTCCTGGCCAATATGCCTCGTACACCATGTAGCAAATACCAGCGAAAACTGCTGATGGGGGTATTAAACGAATCCAATCATAAACTAAAATTATTAACCATATATTTTAATTTTGAATAAATTTGTAGACTCCATTTACATGATAACTTTAACCATCCACTGGCACTTTGCGGAACAGGCAAATTTCTAAAATATCTAGGACAGAAGTCTGTAACAAAATGTTTGACGTATTGCATTTGTGCTTCAACTAATTTAAGTTTAAAATTATTGTTATATATTTTTTCACAATAAATGGTAACTATTAATTATTTTTCTATGCTTCAAAATCAATTTGACAAGGTTCTGCACAATGGATACAAAGAAAACTCGATACGTACTTAGTTTTCGTTTCCAACAATAAGTGGCATTTGTTCTCCTCTTCTAAATCAATGTATTAGGCCGTTTTGTATACACATGATCATGACATGGTCAAAAAATATTATTGCTTTTAATCTAAAGTAGAAAAATTTCTTTAAATTTTCTATTCAGCATCAGAAGTAACAATTTTTGAAAGTGTCGCAACTGCCTGCATAACAACGACAGTAGGCACATTAAGGACATAGTGCGAAGAATGCATGGTTCCTTTTGATAAATTGAAAAAAGGAATTCTACGAACAGTAAGTTAATGATTTATTTTGTTGTTCAGAATCCGGTTTTTATAAATTGAAAATTAAACAATTTCTCAATATACTAGATAAATTTTGGCAATATTAAATTTGTTTTATCTGGGATTCAATAACCGAAAAGAAAGGGACAAGGTGCATCGAATTAGTCTAGTGACGGACTGTTTTTTGCAGGAGCGCTTAAAAAAATTAATAAAAATACTCTTAAGTTTCACTGTTGGGTTTGAATTGGCAAGCACAATGTACTTTTATTTTTTTGGCTTGCCGGAACGAAATTTTCTACACCTGTTTTTCTTTTGGTTGAAAAAAAGCCATAGCAAAATTTGAAGATTACTTCAGAGAACATCAAATTTCTTACATTTTTTTTTTAATTGAAATACATTTATTTTGGCTATTATTTTAATTTTTAATATTTTTTTACACATTTTACAGTAAAGTTTAAAGTATTTTGTTTCTTTTTACTTTAACAATTGTTAATATCAATTGGGATTGCTTACAGAGTTTTACTCAAATTCAACCAATTATAAAAGGTGGGTATAATTTCAAAAATAAAAAGTTAAATCAATGATGCTTATACGAATTAAACAACAAATGCTTGTGGATTATCGCTGTTTACGCGGGCAGCAATCAAGAGATGGGAATTCCAACACCAAATAAAAGTAGAATAAAGGAAAGAAATTCTAAAAAATGCTTTGCTTTTTTGTACGCCAAATATATGCAAATTAACGCTCGAAGCGTCAAAAGTAATAGATACAATTTCCAACAAGCACTGCGATTCAAGAGATTTCATATGTTACGTATTTAGTTTATTTTTTCCTCTTGAGTACAACTGGACCAACATTATCGCCAGTATTTTTGTTGTGTTCAACATGACTGCCATCGCAGTAGGGCCACTATGAGAAATTATTAGATTTATATCTTAAATTGTACTTTTAATTTAAAGTAATCAATAAATACTACATACGTTCTTAGTTCTCCAGCAACGACAGAAGGCTGCTTTCTCCTCAATGTCTTCTATATCGATCATATCAACCACTTTGGCCTCATGTTTGCGAACTGACGAATTGCATCTACCAGTATTGCATGGGCGTGCAGCTGGACAGAACGCTAGATAGGCTGTATATCCTAAGCCAGCTAGAACAGCGGTAGGAGGAATCAACGAAAACCAATCCTTGACTAAAATTGAAGAAGAAAAAATTACAGTGTTAATTTGTTTAGGTCTTTGTTGAGTAAATGCAAATACATAAGCGAAAGGTGGTCTTAAACCTTCAAATACTATTGAACGCATTCAATGATTGATATGCTTGATTAAAATAAATACAAATCAATATATTACAGGCAGTATATAGCGTAATGTAGTTTAGAGTCAACATATAGTCGGTACAGAACAAAAAGTCCCTATCGCCATTTCTATCTTTCTGTTATAGCACTTTTTATACATATAAATATTTATTTATTTATTTATACAATTCATCTACTGGACTAAGACTCTTGCATTATATCTTAAGAAATTCAAAATACGTCAATTAATAACGAACAACTCTTCTTATTTAAGAGATTTGTTTTGATGCACACCAAATTTTGAGTTGTAAGGGTACATACAAAAAGCTCCATTATTCGGAGACATAAAAATGTAAATAGTGACTTTTTGTTATATATATAAAATATGTAAGAACTATCACTAGAGTTGCCAATTTAAATAATTCAATAAAAATTTAATTTAAACATTACTGTTTTTTTTTTTTGAAAAACAAAAATAATAATGACAGTCATCATTTTTTGTCCAGGAGGCAAACTTTCTTTCCTCTGAAAGAATTCCATACTAAGGAATTATTGAAAGAGTTTAAGATTTCTTTTGAAATGTCTTTTTTCACAAGGTTTCATTTTATGTATTTTGTTTCCTAAGGTAGATAGAAACGTATAGCTGTCAAATTACAAAGTTCAGTCATTGTAGATGATTGCTCATATAGCTTCATATTCAACAGACTATTTATTGTTTTAATTGAATAGACTTGCAGTCATTAATTTCTTCAACCAATCGAACCGAATCGAAGTTGAACCAATGCTTCAAATTACAAATATTTTTTGGCAATGCTATTTCTAAAAACAAAGGTTTAAAAATTTTGTTTGACACAAATTTAGGGCAAAAAAATATTGCATAACCAAAAAAAAAAAAGATTAAAAATAAAGTAGATTATAAATAAATATTTACAAAGGTCAAGACGAGCAACAACAAATAATAATGATATTGCAAAATGGTGCCATTATGGTTTGTGGGCAACAGAAATTTAAAATTTAAGAAAATATGTAAATCAAAAAAAATTAGCTTTGCAAATATGTAACACTGAATTTTCATTTGCCTTGAAATCATACATAAATCAGGTCATTGGATTGTAAATTTCACAGCGCAATTAGACTTGCACGGAGCAAAAAAAAAATTAGTTTCAACTCGAACCTCTACATAATATCATTTACTCACACGATAATTTAAACCATCCAGTAAAACTATCAGGAATTGGCAAACCGGCTAAATAATCAGGAATTGTTTTCGTTACGGCACTTGAAATTACTTGCATGATGAACTTTTACTACTTCACGTTCACGTGTGCTCCTTCTTCCACTTCTTGAAGATGAAGCTTAGTTTTATTTATCTACCAAATATCACGTTGACAATTGTTGATTTTTCGCTTGCCCTTTTGACATTTCACTTTCCACTTGTGGCAATGTTCAGTAATTTAATTCATAGAGTGTACTGATTAAGAAGTTGCAGTGCTGTAGCTTCGAACGAAACAGTTTCGCATCTTGACCAACGCTAAAAACTTTATGTACCGTAATGCTGCGCTTGTGGCTAAGCGATTTCGCGTCATGGTTTTTTCTCTTTGCAATCAATTACATGAGTGAGGGCTTATAGCGCAGCGACTTCGCAACACGTGGAATCGCACATATTTTTATTAATTTTTCGGTAATCAACCAAACGTTGCGTCGCTCTGTCTGCACCCAAAGTATTTAAAACCTATTTATTGAATGGGACGACAAAATATGTGAATCCATCGGCCGAAAAGCCATAGCGCTGAGTGGCTTATAATCACTCCACCGTAAGCACATATTCGCTACTGATTTCGTTAGTAGTGACGTCGCTTGCAATCGAGCGAAACAAGCGTTTTTGCTACGCGCGTTAGCTAACGCAACACGATTCCGAACGTGCGTTGGTTCGCACGTTGGCTTTATTAACGTTGGAGTTATGCTAAAACGCGCGTTGTGGACGCATTGAAAGAACATCCGTGTTAGCCAAGCTCTAAGCAGTTAGAGTTATTAAGAGGGGTTCATACCATCAAAGTTTATCAAGTACCTGCCTACTTGTTCGCATGTCTGTATGGCGCCTTAGTATCTTTACATTGTATTTCGCCTTATTCCCTTTTGCTTGTCATTCGCTTGATAAACACGAAAATGAATAACAAGAAAGTGAGCATACGACAAATTGATGTCAAAGTTTCTTGAAACGCGAATTATCGTTTTGATTTCGAAGCGAAGTACAACTGAGGCAGTGTTAGTGTAAAAAACGTTAATAAAAAATTTTTTCTTCTTAAATTAAAATAAGTACGAACATTACGCCGTTTTTTTAAAAAAAAAGTGAAAAAAAAGCCGATGACGAACGCAATTGCTAGATAAACGCCGTCAACGTCGACGCGAGTTCGCAGCAAAGAAACGCTGGAAAATCGGTGTCTCAGTCGGAAAGGAAAACGGAGGCGTGTGCATATCGAATTTAGAAAATTAATTTCACAGTAAATTTTCTTGTAAAGTGTTGGAAGTTTGTGCATTAAAATTAAATAAAAAGTTGTGGTCTTTAAAGATTCAGAGTTTCAAAAGTTAAATTTAGTCAAAGAAAGTGAAAAAAAAGCTGCTGCAGCGGCCATAGTGAGAAAACAACTCAAGAAAGCCGTCAAAAAGAGAAACAGCTAATAAAAAATAAGTAAAAGAAGAACCCAGCCCAAAATCCAGTCAAGCATTTAAAAAAAATAAAGTTAAAAAAATTACACGGAAAGCAACTTTAAAGCAAGGCAAGAAAGCGAAGGAACTGTGCAGGAAAAAAATAAGAATAACCAAGTAAGAAAAGACAACAACAACAATAGCTGCTAATGCTTCCTGCGTGAGTGTAGCAAATGTTGGTGTTCCATTGGAAAAAAATTATAATTAACATTAAATTGAAAGCGCAAAGCTAAGAAATCTACCAAAAAAAAAAGGAACAAAGTTCAAGCGTAAGTAAGACGGCGACGGTTAAAACAAATCGGTAGTCAGTCGGTTGTAGTGACGGATTAAGTGAAATCGGGCCAGGAGCAATAATTTGCACAGAAGATATTTTTCACACATTTGCTGCTGCTGCTGCTCGTTCCACCATCATCATGACCGAGGAATTGAAGGTGGAGTTACGGCGCAGCGAAAATTCGGGTTTTGGTTTTTCGCTTTTGGGTAGTACTGGTCCACCACATGTTATTTACGACATCATCGAAAACTCCCCGGCAGCAGACTGTGGAGCGGTAAGTAAAAAATTGAAATGGAAAATTAATAAAATAAGATTTTTAATTTTAAAAGTAGTTAGTATTACAAGTAGTTATGGAGATTCAGGGCGAGTGAATAACATAGATAGAAATGGTAGCATCCATACAACTATCATTTTATTTTGATTTTATCGTAAGAAGTCTTTCTTCATTTTTCCAGCTCAATAACATGAGTAATTAGTGATAATTCTCTTGAATTTGGTCCTTGAAAACAATACTTTTGCAGTCTTTATAAAGTATAAAAAAGTATTTTGTAGATTCACCATTCCATACACTATTGAAAAAAAGGCCAAACAAATTGGGTTGACTTAAGTATAGCTCGATGCGCTTACTTTCTCAACTGCAGTTCATGAATGCAATATAAAATAGAAAATTTTAAACTTATATACCTAGGCTACACCCAATTAAAAAAGTCAGAACGAAATGTGTCAAAGGTTCTACTGTGTCATATGGCTCCTGTGATTATACTCAACGCGTTGTAAGCAAAATTCGTCGCTCCATTTTAGTCGACGAAAGCAATATTTTTCCACGCTTCCGAAAATGTAAAAAATAAATCTATTTTAGACTCACCCCGAAGGCACAACAGTGGAAACTTATTATGTGGATCACTTTATTTTGTTTTAGTTATTTAAATTTAAAAATTTTATAAATTCGTATTCATTGCATTTTAAGTAATTTTATTCTGCCCAACGTTTTGTATTTTGGATTTACTTCTTAGAAAGTATTGACCATAAAAATTGTTTTGTTTATACTTACAGAAAAATTTTAAGCATGAGAGATTATAAAAAAGTTATTATACATCGATATTTAAGACTTGAATTAAAAACACCATAAATATTTTTAATATTGTATAGGGAAGTTTTTATAATTTTTTGAGCGTTTCCATGTAAAAATCTTTTCTGCACTGCGGTTCTTTTCTAAATGTCGCACAATATTGAAACACGTTGTTTATTATGTTATAATAAAAGTTTAGTTATGCAAAAAAAAATCACATCACATTTTACAAGTGTTCTGAAATAATTGCCGTCGCCTATTTTTGAAAACTTCATGGTCCAGGACTATCTCCTAATATAACCAAAAATGGTAATGGATTGGACACAGGTTACGGAAATCATCAACTGAAGGCTTACGGGAGTAAGCCTTGAATTAGAACCTTCAGGGTAAAAGAAAATGCGGCCAACCTAAATCGTCGTGATAACGATCAGTAGAATGAGAACTACGTAAATTGGGATAATGTTGGAGAAAATTGACTCGCTATTGTTCGTGCAAGCTGAGTTTTTTGGACATCCTTTGCTGCATAAGAAAATAAAGAAGTGACACGAGTTCAGTCTCGAGATGGAGAACTGTATGGAGCATATCCTTTGTTAGTGCCAAACTATCAAAAGAACAAGGATGCCTATTATTTTCATATCGATTTTTTTTTTGTTGCCTGAGAAAGTGTAAAAAAATAGTATTTAAGTAAATATATCCTTTATTTTCTTTTTCCGATAAATTTTCGGAGTAGTTTTTACAAGCAATGGTCATCAAATATCTTATAAACTTTAATATCTTTTTGAGTTTTTAAAACATTTTTATTTAAAAAACTTAAATTAAAATTAATATCGACTACTAAATTTTGTAGCGTTGGTATCGTCAACGTTTTAAGATGAAACCAAAAAAAAAAATTTTTTCCAAACCCTAAGTCAACGTTTACACGAGCAAATTCAGTCTGAGAAATTCTTTTCTATTCTCTTTTGTGAATTTCTTTTGCGTTTACACACGGAAACTAGAATTTGTTTGTGCAAGAAAATTTCAAAGACAGCGTTTACACGAGGAAACTCTTGAAAGAAAGTTTTCCTGTTTGTAGGCCAGAAAGGAAAAACGAAAGATTGGTGTACAGAATTTGTCGTACACGCGAAATCCTTTTCGTTCTATTCTTTAGCTGATATTATGCTTTGAATTTACGTTTGTTGTGGCGGGTTGACGCAGTAATTGCTTTGAAATTTTCTTGCACAAACAAATTCTGGTTTCCGTGTGTAAACGCAAAAGAAATTCACAAAAGAGAATAGGCAAGAATTTCTCGGACCGAATTTGCTCGTGTAAACGTTGACAAAGCAATTACTGCGTCAACTCGCCACAACAAACGTAAATTCAAAGCATAATATCAGCTAAAGAATAGAACGAAAGGGATTTCGCGTGTACGACAAATTCTGTACACCACCCTTTCGTTTTTCCCTTCTTGCCTACAAACAGGAAAACTTTCTTTCAAAAGTTTCCTCGTGTAAACGCTGTCTAACGAGATTCAGCAATAATTGGGTTAGATTGCTTCGCTGCGCCTATGTATGTAAATTTACTGACCCATCCTTTTAATAATTTAATTTAATTTTTGGGTGGGAGCTTACACAAAGCAGCACAAAATCAAATTTCTTCCTAGTTAGACAACAATGACCATGGATGGCTAAGCGTAAAAACACTACACTCTTAAACCAACTTAAACAAGTGTTTGTTGTTGTTGTTATTGTTTGTTGAAACAGTTTGTCAATGTTGCAAATGTATGGTGTCGTCGACGTCGTCTAAACTTAATATTGTTGTTTTTGCTAAATAGTATGTGTCATGATAATTGAATGAATAGTGTGGCTGGAACTGTTAATCTCCATAGGACAAGCATCTGTGTGTTAGTGAGCTTCTGCTGTGTACGTGTGAGTGTGTGTGTATGTATATTGCTTCATTTAAGAGGGTTGGCATCGTCGGGTGCTGCCGTTTTTCTTATTGCGGTGTCATCATCATAGTCTTTGTCTCTGGGGTCATATATTAGTGGCGCCAGCTGGGAGTTTAAAATGCATTTCAAATTTGAATGTTGAACTGAATTTAAAAAATAGTTTGCATTTTAAATTTTAAAGTAAAAAGTAAAAATGGGGAAAAAACCAAAATAAATGAAACTACTCTCCATTGCTTGTGTTATACATAAATTCCTAAATACATATTTTGGCTGATTGTATGTGTTATTTTGTCTCTATCTTTTAAATATTAAAAAGTGTTTTGTTTTTAAGAAGCTATTATTTTAGCCAATGCGGTAAAGGTGCTCACGTAGCTATGGAGATCGGTGACGCTAGACTTGAAATAAAAACTATCTGTCGAATGAGAAAGGTATGTAGTCGTAACACAAAAATCATCCATTACGCGGCTCTTTCAGAAATTTTTTATTTCCTACAGGATCCCAGGTTTTGAACTGATATTCCGGGCTTGGCCGAGTTAAAACCGCACATTTGGCAACCCTGCCTGTAGGATTGCTCTGCCATGCTTCTAAAAAAGACCTTTGAAATGAGAAATATGTCATTAGTTTTGAAAAGAATTTGCTAGTTAGTTATCTCAAAAATAATAGTCAATGCGTAATATTTGTTATTGTTTGATAATCGTATATGGTTTGGCAGGCCATATGCACTTTTGGTCTCAAATGCAGCTTTTATGTTACGCAAGGCACATTTAATTCCAAAGTTTATATAGGCGATTAACTCGAAAAACGTCTTCTACCATTTATTCATGCACATGATGGTACCGTGATGCACTGGCCTGATTTAGCAACCTCTCATTACTCTAAAGCTAGTAAGGAATGGTATCAAAGTAAAAAGATCAATTTTGTAGCAAAAATAGCGAATCCGCACAACTGCCCAGAGCTTCGCCCAATTGAAAGATATTGGGCTCTTATGAAAAGAGATGGTAAGACTGCAAAAAACTAACAAGACTTCAGACTTAAGTGGAAATGATCGTACCGTAATGTCGATGAAAAAAATGTGCAAAATTTAATGAAGAGCCTTAAGAAAAAAGTAAGAAATTTTTATAGAAAAAAAATATTGTTAATTCGTTTTTAGTTACATATTTATTTAAATTCTGAACACTAGCCATTATTAATAAAAAAGAAAAAAAGACCAACAAATTTGCTGGGTATTTTTTATAACTATAAAACAAAACGCAAGCTTTTTCTGGGGCAGTCCTTAGTTCTAATGGCATAGGCACACCCAAATGCCACGCTATATAACTTGTAAACTATTTTCATTACAAACATAATGCTGCTTACAATCAACAACAACAACACATGCTTAATTTCTAGCTACTCATATGTGAGATGCTTCAAACGTCTTCCTGTCGGCTGCTTGAAAACATGAAAAATTGTTAAACATTCAAAACACTATAGTTATCCAGTATATAAAATGCAAATTATTTTTTATATATTTATATGGCTTATTCTCATCACATTTCATTTCATTGTTGATGGCAAACACTTATGATTTTGTTTATAATTATGTCCAAGACACTGTCAAGTTTCTACTGCTAACGGCAGCAGGCTTAAAATGTTTCCTCACAAAGACACATAGCGACGACAAGTTGAGCAACTTGATTTTCTTTTGAAGCGAATAGGATTATTTAGTTATTTGCTTGTACTATTTTACGACCTAATTGAAAGTTGATTGGATTGGATGGAGGCCAATAAACCCCGTTACCCCTGCTTGCAAAGTAGCCAGTCAAGTCGTAAGTAAAAGAAAATTGCTTGGCAATGAAGACCACAAAAGGAGAAAAGTAGTCGTCTATACATCAAAACATGAGAGATGCAACGAATATCAATGGTAGCTTCCAAAGGTGATGGCATGCGGAATTTTTGATTCGAGAGTCTTGACGATAAATCTTGGTCAGCAAGTCAAAAGGTTGCTATCAAAGAAGAAAATGCAGTCATCAAAACAAACAGCAAGCAGAACGGAGGAAAATGCGCTTTGCTTGAGCGAGGCCAAACCGCTTTCGGATATTAAGTAATGGATGATTTTTTAAGCGTTTGGATTTTGAAAATTGAAAAAAAAACAGCAAATTTGCAATAGTGAATGAAATATTTATTTGTAGCGATATATCAATTCCTTCCGTTTACTTTTTAAAGAGTATTTAAAGTAAAAGTTGCACGCGGCTACGCTTGAGGTGGCTCATCCGTTTTGGCATATTTTTTCCAACATTTCGGCCGGTATCTCACCAATATCAGCTGTAATGTTGTCTTCCAGGGCTGCAATTATGGTTGAATTGTCCCTGTACACGAGAGACTTCACGTAGCTCCACAAATGGACTGCTCCAAAACGTGAGATTAATTGCTTACCAAACTTGCCTCTCAATAGGTCCATGGTATCGCGTGCCGTGTGGCATGTGGCACCGTCTTGTTGAAACCACATATTAACCAAGTGCAATTCTTCAATTTTGGGCAAAAATCATCGCACGGTACCTTGCTCCATTGTTTTTAAAAAGTACGGTTCAATGATGCTGCCACCTCATAAACCGCACACAATGCATTTTTCAGGATGCATTAGCAGCTGTTGAACAGCCCCTGGATTAGGTCCTTTTACAACGCAGTGCAGGAAAACAAGTGAAACATGGTGGTAGTTCTGCTAAGATCTAGAAATATTTATTTGCTAATAATAAACTTAGTTGAAGAAATGCTACAATCGCAGAATTCTATGTCTTATGGTGCTTCAAGACCACGATCCCGAACATACCTACTAACTTTTAAAAATAGCTATGATTTGCTTCCTTGCGTACAAATCTGATAGTTATGGAATGTGAATATTTGTAATCGTATGTGATGCATCACTAAAAACTAACATGGAAAGTGTAAATCATGACAACACGTACTAAGAGAGCAAAAACACAACTATGACAACCATATAAAAAACTTAATAGTTAAATAAAATTAAAAAAGGCGGCAGCATGCAGGCGACAATTGAACTTGCAACAGCAACAAGTTGATTACAAAAATTTTAAAAGTAAAAAGCAGATTAGTAAAGAAAAATGCAACTAAATTGAAGAGCTTAGCTGTGCGCATGCGCAACTTAAAACCGACGTAAAAAGAAATTTCATAGGTTGACAACAAAATCAGATACAAGCCCCACATAGGAGCATTATCGTCAATGAAGGATTACGTTGCTGCGTTAGACAACACAACCACTTTGGCAACAACAGCAAAAGAGAAAAACAATTAATATTTTAATTTATGCGATTTTACTTTCAGCTTTTTCTTGTCTTTCTGCTCAATTTTAAAATTTATGGTTTGTTTAACTTTGAAAAAAATGCATTGTGTTGTTAAAAAAAACTTCTCTAACATAACATGTTTTGATTTGAATTGAAAATTTGAAAAACTATAGAAATATATATTTTTTTAAATATGAAACTAATACTGTACACAAAAGTTTTGTTAGAAGCATTTTTTTGATTGCAATTACACTTAAATAACTCACAGTAGCAGCGACATAGCCAGGGGATCGCTTGGTGAAAAATTAAGCAAATAATATTTATTTAATATAGATTAATTTAAAAACTTATTAACTTCATATACTTTGTCATATACTTTGTAAGACATGTAAAGGGGCGTGGCACGCATGAAATAATATATACAAATTTGTGATCAGCGTCACCATCTAAGTCCCTTTTGCTATGAGTGTGTGTGGAAATCACGATTTCAAAAAAGCCAAGCGAGATACTATAATTGAATAAATTTTGGCAACTACACAGGCTGCACCTTTAAACATATGTAGCTCGTGGGATTGAAAATCGGTTTACGAACACGCTAAATATCTCACAAATGCTATGACGATACCCATACGAATATCAAAACGCTATGCTGAATGAATTATTTAAAGCAATGAAATCGAATTTCACATAAGCAGTGTTGAAATGATTCGCAAGAGCTCGTCTGCACAAGAACCAAGAGATTTTCTTCAAGTGAGCTCGGCACCTCCCGTAAGAACAACAACTTTGAAGCTCTATTCTGAGAAAATTATTGATCGTAATGAAACCAAATTTTACACAAACACAAGAAGTGCTCCGGATAAGCTCCGCACATTAAACTTGGTGAAGTTCGTCAAGAGGGTATGACACCAACCATACAAGCAGAAACTTCAAAAACGCCACACTGGAAGATTTATTTGAGGCAATCCTAGCAAATTGCACACAAATATTAGAAATCGTTCGGAATATAACGTGACGAAAGGATGCTTACGCGAACTTTTATAAAATAAACAAAAATGTAATATTTTGAATTCTTCAATAAGGCTTAAACATATCGACTCGGTTTTTTATGTAAAACTATGAAAGTCTATGCTTACAAGATCAATTCCACGAACGAGCAATTATTAAAACGCTTTATTTTTATCAAAAAATGATGTAAATAAACTGTGCATTTCATAGTATAGCAAAATAGGGAAGCAGGATATCAAACATTCGTCGCGAGTCAAAAGTGCAAAAGTAAATTCTGCTTAATTGAATTAAAAAAGTCTAAAATTGCGCGTATAAAAACTTCTACAAACGCATAGCTAACTATGTGAGGCTGCGTCTGCTTTTTCAGATTCTATGTACGTTAGCCGGTTAGCTCGCTCAGAATCCGAGACGACAAGATATCGACAAACGCACTTAAAACATCAATTTAACAGAACTTAGCGGAGCATAGGGAGCGAAGAATCATTCACTTGCAGCAGCAAATGATTCAAGAATTGAAAAACAAAAAGATATGTAGGAACATATATGTAACAAGAAACATAATACGAACAAAAATACAACTATTAAATTGCGCAATTTTGTTGCAGCAGTGTTTTCCTTCTTTTAAGGGGTTACATCAGTGCGGTTCAATATAAAATAATAATTTTTTTTTTTCGTTTAAGCGTCTTAAAAGCTGATTTTCTCCACATTTAGTGGTTGCCCAAAAGCGATTTCTTAATATTTTATACCATGATATAGAGAAGAGCATAACTTAGGGCAATTTGCAAAAAAAAACTGAATGATGGTACAAAACAAGCAAGTTTGGACTCAGTCAGTTTCAGTCCAAAAAAAAACATGAACTCCAAAAAATTTTACTCTAGGTTAGGTTAAAAGGGTCGCTTGCAATATAGCAAGTTATGCTCGGAGGCAGTTTGACCATTGTGGTACCCTACATATATCTAAATACATATTCCTCTCATATTCCTTAAAATTATTTTATTGATTGGGGGCGATCCATCTAGAAGCCTTTGTGAAGTTGAGGATATTGGTAAGCTCCAGCTCAGCTAGTTCCTCAAGACCAACAAAGAATGCAGAACCGGAATATATGGTTCGTTTCGGTATTCGCAGAGCAGGTGTTTAACCGTCACCTCCTCCTCTTCATCTCCACAACTCCTGCAGAAAGCTCTGAAAGGGGCACCATATTTGGCGTCCATAGGGCCAATAACACAGTACGCCTACAACAGTTCTTAGCTTTCTTCTGCTGAATCTTAAGAGATTTTGTGTACCCTAGACTCAGTTTAGGCCACATGTTTCAAGAATTTCTGCATCTGGCGGTAAGGTTCCACCTTTTGCTCGTTTGTTTCGTGATTATGCCCTCTATTCGATAGTGTAGTTCCGCCAGCGGTATCTTAAGATCTACCACTTGTTGATTCTCCGATTGTTCTGATCCTATTACTAGTTTTTTACTGTCTTACTAAAACCAAATTATGCTTTT
Source organism: Meiosimyza decipiens (assembly GCA_963680825.1). Lineage (NCBI taxonomy): Eukaryota > Metazoa > Arthropoda > Insecta > Diptera > Lauxaniidae > Meiosimyza > Meiosimyza decipiens. Next base: position 7,122,004 of record OY804259.1, on the reverse strand, counting down.
CTCATTGGTTTTGAGTCGCTGAATGAAACGCTGTGTCCGTTTTGTCATTTCATTTTTTTTTGAAAAGTTTTCTATTTTACATAAAAAAATTGAAGAACTCAAGCTTGGTTCACCTCCAGATGTGTTTAAGGAATTGGCGAAATCACATATCGAAATATAATTGAAACTAAATGCTATTGAAAACAATTAAATTTATTGATGCCGCCAAGTGTATGTAGTCCCTTAATTGAATTTTTGAAAGCAACTTAATACAAAATAAAGAGAAATGTACAAAAATGCCTAATAAAAGACATGCTCAATTAAATAAGTAAAAGAGGTAAACATTGTTAGCACTACCGCTCAGAAAAAGGGCTGATGGTTAATGGCTGAATTAATCTTATTGCGTGCTATTTCGTTGATAATTTAAAACGAAAAACAGAGTAAAATTGGTGTAACTAACTATGCAAAAACAAAACTTTGTGCGAAAAATAGAGCATGAAAGGGTAACGTTACACGGATATTAAATGCAATTTTGTATTATTTAAGCGGCCATCGATTGTAGAGGGAGATGTAGCTAAAAAATGCTAAATAAATATTTTTTTTGAGTGGTTTAAGGAGGTGTGGTAGTTAGTTAGGAAAAATATTTGTTTTTCTAATCAGCGTCACTACTTGCTTAGTCGTTTTAGCCATTTCCGTCTTGTCTGTTTGTGAAAAACACGATTAGTTATGGGAAAACTAAGAAGAATAATTTGATGAAATATGTGGCGGACGCCAGTTACTTTTTCAATTTTACCTGAAGGGATTAAAAGTTGGAGAAATCGGTTGAAAGCCTACCGCCCACACATGTTTATCTAAACTATCTTGAGTTGTTTCTTTATGTTAAGCGTTTCCTAACCAACTACTGAAGTTGGAAAGCGTGCATGTTTTGTAGTAACAGAATCCTGAAAGAAAGCGTTCCGCAACCACTCCTAAATAGAAACAAAATAAGGCATGCTTTGCTCATTTTCAAACAGAGTTTCTGACTTCTAGTCTAAGGTATCACTGCCGAAGCAGACCTACTTCAATCTCTACCATAGTGCATGCTTTTCATCCTTCCACTAAGAAGAGATTACTGAACTGAGTGGAGTAAACTCACTCATTTTATATAAAACGGGAATTGGAAGTACTTCAAAAATATTTCTGATACGCTGGAAGCTGCTTCCAATGCAACTGTCACTAACTATATCCTTTCAAACACACAATGTCATTGCGGGGAAGCACCACAGTTAAATGTTGTGGGGGCAGCAACTCACATGCATTTTTAAAGACTTAAACGAAATATTTAAGTAGAATGCGGAATGAATTATATTAAATAAGTTGGTTTAGTAAATTGATACTTCCATAAAAAAATTGCAGATGTTAATTTTAAAACTCACATTGATTTGAATATTTAATTTTTATTATTTGGTTAAAGAATGCCTTTTTTTTTAAACAATCGATTGAAACTATGTGAGCAGGAACCCAACTAAAAATACGTTAATGACCAACCTTCAGTTGTTTTATTGAAAATCAATGTTAAAAACAAAACAAAACAAACCGAAAAAATAGTTCAACCACCTGAGCCATAACGTCTGTAGTTATTGTCTTCCCACAATCGCATTGTAGTAAAGGTTTAATAGTTAACTAGGTTAATATATCTAGTGTGTTGTTGCTGTGGTTCTGCTTTTAATTTGTTTTTTCTTCTTTTTTGGCTTTGCTAGTAACAAGTACTCGTATGAATACGGCTAGTAAGCTCTCAGAGTGTAAAATGGTTTTTTATGTTTTTGTTTACTTGGCGTCAATTTAAACATGCGATTCCGGTGGCATTTACATCGTATTCCATATTTTCTATCCATTGAATACTTACCCATTAGGGAATGGTTTTGTTGATACCAACTTTTTCTATTAGAAAATATCAGAAATAATAATCACTTTTGGTAAAACTTTTTGAAAAATTGGTTTCCATGACCTCCTCGGAGAATGTGGTACAATTTTTGCTAAATCGCGAAATTTTTAAAATCAAATAAGTGATCTTGAAGACACAACATAATTTTTTTATTAATCTTCTTGGGTATGTAATTTACCATGCTGAGAAGTTTTACCTTAAAACTCCAACGTTTTTTTAAATTTGTTTTAAATATTTTGATTTTTTGAAACACTGTCAAAATGTGTAAAGTAAAATCGAATTGGCAAAAAATTGGGTTTTTGTCACTTCGGTTACCCACATGATATGTCACCATACTCTGTTATGATGGACACATTTTCTTTAAATTTCCTTTCCTGAAGATTATGGAGAAAGATAAAACTTCCCTAAAAATCACGATTTGTCTATGGCTGGTACTAAGTAGGAGTAAAATTGTACTCATCCCATTTCTATAAATATAAGTTTTGAAATCATAATCGCTAGTTTTTAAGAATAGCTGAGTTTTATTGTATGGGATAGCAAAAACAAAATCGCAAACTTAACGAGAAAAATTATTGTTGCTTAAGTCCCAGGTCTACCCACCAGATTTGTATTTTGTCTATTGTATATTTTGAAATTAAAATATGAGCTATTTTGCGGAAAAACAACATTAAACGAGTACTCGTATAATTAACGAGTACTCGTATAAACAACGAGTAGCAAACTTAGCAACTTGGTCATTTTTTTCGCACATACATAGCGACTTGGCAAATAAAACGTGAACCCTATCATACTTTTTTATTCAAAATGACTTGATGGTTAAATGACTTAATTTCTAGTTGGGTATTTATGTGAATTACTGAGTGCGAAAATGTTTGTTATTTCTAAAAATATTACGGATATTTGTGACATTCAATTTAATTCAGCTTAACTCGAGCTTGATTCAATTTTCCCCTACTGTGCGCTTCTTATATCAAATGTATTCGCCGTAATGAAGTAATCATTGAATTACGTATAACAACAACTTTTGCTTTTATTTTTCTCAACTCAACTCGACTTAATTGGCGAAATTCCTTAAATGTTCATACCATGCGACTGGGGTACAAATGTTGCTGCTGCCACAGAGGCATTTGTACACACACAGCTATACGTTTTGATTGAATGTGAGTGGGTGTTTATGTTGGCTCTATTTACTTGTGGTTATTAATTTGTTAATGTTGCATTTATTTATTACTTAGTAATAAGGTAATTGATTCTACAGCGTCGTCATAGTCACACAATAAAATGTTGTCAAGGGTCATGATGTACAATATCCCTACGGCAATGTTAAGCTCTTTTTTATTAAATTAACGTTGGATAAATTTTGCCAAAATAATAGAAAAGTCTTAATCAAATTAATTGCACACATAAATTTAGGGCATTTTGATAATAAATTTTCCAATGCGGATTAAAAAAACCTTTAGTCAAGCGCTTAGACTTTTGTTTTATCGTTAAATGAAATTATTGAAATAAATAATAATAAATAAACGAAATAGAAGTTAAAGTAATCGCAAAGTAAACCATTTATTATAAATAAATTTTTCTCAGTATTAAGTAATGCAACTCAACCATATTTTTGATTCGAGGAATGAATGTCCAGAAGTTGAAGAAAAATGCGCTAAACTTTTTATGAAATTTTGTTTTTCATAAGCTTTTGAACCACAACTTAAATGGAAAATTATTTTTAAAAAATATTTCTTCAATTTGATGCAGCATACATTTTTCAATTTGGCACAGTTGAACCAATGACTGATAGTAACCCTCGCCGGGACAACTGTCAACGATATGTGATTTCAACGATGCCATCCATATACCACACAGCTCATGCAACAATAACTTAATAGCACGATGCCAATTGGCTATCGAGTTCGTGCGATTTGACTTCCTTGAACTTCTTTCTAAGGTGTTATCTCAAATGTTTGTTCTATGCCAATAAGCCAGCGGCTATTCAAGAGTTAAAGACCGCGATAGAATGGCATATTGGCTTAATATACAAGCCAAAATGTCATCCTAAACTTAAACTAATCATAGATTGATACATACCGCCAAAGCTGTTTTGAACATTTGACCGATATTATTTTTCACACTTAATTGATATATATAGATCAATTAGCATTATTTTATAAAGAAATCAAATTCAATGCAATAATTTATTTTTTAGTACACTTACTAACTTGCTTGAAAATAACTAAATAACTGAGTATACATCAGGGTGATTCACATCTTATTTCTTGAGTTCAAACTATTTTAACATAATACGTGGAAGAAAAAATTCTGCTAATAATATTAAAATTAATTTTTGGCCCATTGAACTTTTTAGTTTTTCATATACATAGTCCGGGAGGCAGCGTTGCATTTTCAAGGTCATTTTCTCCCGCTTAATTTTTTTTGCAGTTAATAGTTTAAGTAAGTTCTTTATCGTGTGGGTCTGGTTGTGAGAGGCCGACGAAGAATGTTTTGCTCAATATCTCAGAAAGTGAGCCACTTGTAGAAAAATATCTTGAGACCGATGTTGTAGAGCAGATTAAAACACATCGATTTCATGCCCATACGGTTTCGGTATGACAACATTTGACCCACTTTTCATAGTTTTAAAAGCTTTAACGACCATCTTCATTTTCGAAAAAAAAGGTTTTTATTGAAAGTTTTAAATTAACATTACTCGTTCACAACTGAAAACCATAGTTTTCGCCTAAAATATGGAGACTTTTTCTACATGAAATCAATGTGTTTTCATCTTCTTTACAACACTGGTCGTAGCATATTTTTCTGCAGGTGGCTTACTTTCCGAGTTATTGAGCTTGAGCGAAACTTTTTTGTTCGGCCTCTCACAAGCACACCAACCATTTTTGTGACGACTGACGCTTATTTCCAAAAAATCAACGCTGCCTATCTTACTAATAGGAATTTTATGGGGAAAAATGCTTTACGAGACAGTCTATATCTTGTGTAAGAAAAATCATAGATGAACAGGATTCAGCCCATTGGAAAGAAGAAACAATTTTTGAAAAATACAAAAAAAAAACAAAAAAAAAATGATTAATTTCTCAATCCTTTAAATGTTCCTAAACTCTGATAGCTAATAAACTGATAAAAACGGGTTAAAGAAAGTTCTATGTTCTTTTCAATGAGCCTAGTCGTGTTTATGCAGGCCTTTTTTTACAAGCTATAGACGGAAATGTCTAGTAAAGCATTTTTTCCTAGTTATAGATAACAAAAACTTTCAATGGGCCACCCATAAATATTAATATTGTGAGCTTTGCTTGCACCAAAATTTATTTTTTATGTAAAATAAACCTATAAACCTGTTTGGAACAAAAAATAAAAAAAAATTGAATCACCCTCATGCACACATACATTTGTCATGTTTAAACAAATATTTTTCTCAGTGCACAAATATTACTTATTTAGCGATTTTTGTCTGGTATCTTTTAAAAAAAAATTAAATATTTCTTGTGAATTTTCCTTATCTAAGTAACTATTTGAGCCATATTTCCAAGTTGCCAGACAAACTATTTTTGTTCCTTTGCTTATACTTTCGATAAAAAAAACTTCTTTCTTATAATACACAAAACAGCCACATTTTGGTTGAATATTTTTAAGCGACTGTTTTGTTTAAACAAAATATGTTATGCGTGCATGCTACCCTTTAAGAATAAGCCAGCCATAAGTTAGAATCAATTTTGAGGAATTACTCGATTTTTTATTCTTATGACAAACCCTGTTTTGGTGGTGAATTTCTTAAATGATAAATCCAATTGCAAATGTCTAATGCTTTTTTGAACGAAAACTCAATCATTCAGCAGTCACCATAAATATAATCAAGGGCTGAATATATTTATGTCTCATCTCTAAAGGCATTAAAAGGGAACTTGACATAAAACTACAGAGAAAATTAATTTTTAACATCTGCGCATTTCATCCACCAAGAATTCCAAGGCTCGTCCGTTTACTCGTCGAGCAGACTTCACATTCACATCAATATCCATGTATGTATGTATATCCACCCAGCAAAACAACAACAACAAAAAAGTAGCAAGAGCTTCCGAGAGAGTGCAAAATTTTCAAAGGAAACAGTTAGGAGTTGACTGGCTATCGAACGAATCGCTAAATAGAAATTCTGATTAAGTTATCGCTTGTGAAAATTAAACAAAAATCATAAAAAATGTATGTTTTTATCATAGCTGAATTAGCAATTAAATTGTTAACTACTAAGCAAATATTGATTGAATATAAAAATAGAAAAAGAGCAATAATCAATTAGCACTTCTAAATGATTTAAAGTGCTGCTCTTTAAAAGTTAATCTGATAACATTTTGATTTAATCAAAATTCGAATAAGAACAATAAATCGAAAGTAAATTAACAAAATAAACGACAAGTATCGCGCAACGCTTAATTGAAATATAGAAAAGAGGTGCGGTCTACGTAAGAGGAACACAGTAGCGGGCAAACAGCCAGGCGTTTCCTCAGTCAAACAACGAACAAAAAAAAAATATTTTCTATTGTATTTACTGTTGTTGTCTGAAAGTCAACATGAATATTATAAGCTATTAACGCTTGAAACAGTAATTTTCGTGAAAAAAATTTCGCATAACTTTAGCAAAAATTATCATAAATTAACTAAAAACAAAAATGTGTAAATTGACTTTTAAATAATTAAAATTATAGCACTTCCCATTCCAACTGTGTCTCCTTTGGATAGAATCATCACTCCAAAACATTGTAGCGCAACGATGTCTACCGCACACACAGTTCAAACGAATCAAATTTGTATCTGTATTTAACTATATCCGTATCCGTAAGTAGCTTTTGTATTACAACAGCTCTTGACCCGTCTTTTGTTTTGTTGTGTTGTGTTGTGCTGTGTTTATTCATGGAATGAATGTGTTATTGATAATAATTTATGATTTCATTTGCAAATCCTATATCGAGACTCTCAAGAGCTGCGTACCTTTGTTGTTTTTTTCATTTTTTTTTATTTTTAATTAGCGTTTGCATAAAGCATCTTGTTTTTGCTCTCATTGTATCTTTTACATGTGTAGTACCTTTGTCTCTTATCTATGGCTTTGTTGTTAGCCGCAAATGCTCTCTCTCTTCGCTGCTCTCTCCCTATATTTTTCTCGGTTTTTTTCTCTTTTCTTACATTATGCTAAAATGTAAATAAAATAACAATCAATTTCCCGATCCAATACAAAAAGCGGAACAGAAAATCCTTTGATAAATATGGCGTAATTGCAAATCAGAGTTTTTACAACATAAAATTTTACCATCCAGTAAATGAAATGTGATATAACTTTGCAGATATTATTGTTAGTAAATCTAAGGTCCGCAAATAATGGGTAGTGACAGGAATAAAAATTATAGAATCCGACTGAAAAAAGTAGTAGTCGAGCAATATTTTAAGGTATACCAATTAGTTTCTTATCCAACACCTAATGTTTTAAAATATCGGTAGTTATTTTCTTTATAAATATCGTAATTTTTAATACATAAGGACAGACTGTCGCTGAAAAAACTTGAATTTTTTTTTTAATTACTCAATATTTGTTCTATATAAAGGATAAACGTCCTTGTGATGTGTAACACTTGATGATAGCACTTCTAACGACAAAGATGTCTAGCAAGCAACAAAAAGTCCGCGAACTGATTTCGTCCACATACCTGCAAATTCCAGAATTAAAATATTCAGCTATATCAAAAATAGTTGGTGCATCAGAAAGAACTGTCTTTACGGTTATTTCTAATTATAAGAAGAGTCTACCTGATTCACGAAAAAAGGGTTCAGGCAGAAAACCAGAATTTTCTAATTCAAAGGTAGTTTCGAAGATGAAGCGCCTTTTTAAGCAGAAACCCAACACCTCTGTGCGAGATATGGCGGCTAGAGCAGGTACATCAAAATCTACTGTTATGGGCGACAAAACTTACGTCAAAGCAGATTTTATCTAGCTACCTGGGCACGGTAAAGAAAAGAAAAATTTGAAATTTCCGAAGCAATATATGGTTTGGCAGGCCATATGCACCTGTGGTCTCAGAAGTAGCTTCTTTGTTACGCAAGGCACAATCAATTCCAAAGTTTATATAGACGAGTGCCTTGAAAAACGTTTTCTACCATTTATTCGTGCACATGAGGGCATCGTGATGCTCTGGCCTGATTAAGCAACCTCTCATTACTTTAAAGCTACGATGGAATAGTATACAAGTAAAAATTTTTTACCAAAAATAGCAAATCCACCCAATTATTTTTTAATAAGTTACAAAATTCAAAACAAAAAAAATAATTTTCCTTAAAATACTTCAATCTTTGATCTTGAATATCTTTCAAATGGTAAGATTAATGAAAAAAGTGTTCGAGGTCATTTTTGTAGAGCGTTTAATTTCCTATCAATATTGACAATGCAACTGGTTTAACAATCTAATGGTGATAAGATATGACCATTTTTATATGAGACAAAATTAAAAATAGAAAACTATGATGAGCATAATCTTCCCGTTAATATTAAAAGCTCAGATTTGGTAAATACTTCCTAGAGGTACCTAGGAACTAGTTTTTGTGTGTCGGATTAAAAAAAAAAAAACATTTGATTTATTTGACCCACCCTAGTCCATATGTTATATATATTATTTGATCAATAATACATTTTTTCGATCAAAAATAATTCTTTTTCTATGCTTTTTCATCACAATATTCATTTCATAATCGATATGAAGTATTTTCTTATAAGTAGCCGCCATGAACGGTGTTCCCATACTCACCTATAGGTATCTTTAATTACCTTTTGTTACCCAAAGTTGATTAAATCTTGTTCCCATACCCCAAAACTTAATCAAATGAAAACGTTAATAAGAGAAAATAACAGCTGAGTTACCAAACTTAACCCAACAACTTCTTTGTTATTTTTGGCCACGACTGACTAGTAAATTTATAACTTGATTGAAGGTTGTTTTTTCCTATAACTTGTTCAGTGTTGAATCCAAATCTGTGCTTAAAGTGTAACAAGCACGTCAGGATTGTGAGCTAATTATTTAGCAATTTGTTAATATGCAATCATTGAAAAAAGGGTGTAGTATCTTAATATTCTGACGTGCTATATTTGGATTTAGATTTAGATTGGCCGGATTTGGATTTGGATTTAGATTTGTAACATCTATAAAAAATTGCTAAATCTCCGACGTAAGAAGATTTTCTGCCAAATCTGAGTCAGTGCCTAAAGAAAAGTTATATGACATTTTTTTTGTGTAATTCGGAAATATTAGCAAAAAAGCAATGCAACACCTGTTCTCCTTTACACAGATCACAAATTTTTAGCATCGAAAAAAATTGTGCCACCTTGTTAAAATTATGCAGAAAATAGATAAGTAGTTAATACAATTTGCCGTTGCTTTTATTACATTCGCAATTTCACTAAATTGATGCATAAATTTTGCAAACATTAAGCAGTCCTCATCACTAAACCAATAATGTCTACTCCAAACAAACAGGCAGCCAAACAGGCTATAGTATAAATATTGGCATAGTTTATTATTTGCACATAGAAAAATCAATAAAATATTTATTGTTAGGAAAATAGAAAATATGTGATACAAAAGTAACCAAAATGTAGCATATCAAAATTTTTTCTGTGTACAATTGGTATATTTTAAAAATTCTAAAGTTTTTATTTTGACTATTAGCAGGTTCATATTAATTTTATTTCAAATGTTACTTACTGCCTCAAAATTGTATATCCAACGTTTCGAAGGGGAAGGAACCTCATTATTGTCATTGATCAATTTAAGTTTCTTAAGGTCAAAATAAATAAACAAACAAATATTGCAATATACACTAAAAACAAAATTTGTCTAAAAATTAGATAACAAATAAAAATGTACTAACATGGTATTCAAAATATATTTCAAATCATGTTTTGTGCATGTGACCGCATGCGTACGCTTGTGTTGCCTGTTTAGCTGGTTTTGATTGAATTTACTGTCAACAGATGTTTGTGCATATGATCACATGTTCAAATACATGATTCGTTGTTACTTTTTGTTGCAGTGTCTTATGACATTTTTTGGTAGTAATTTTAAAACTGAAAAAACTTATTTTTACACTTTTTTTCTATGTCAAAATGGATTTTGAGAAAAATACATGGGACTTAAATAATTTAAAGGCAGTTTTTTCAAACATCACAGAAATTATTGTTTACCACTGTCGTTACAGGTTGGTCACACACGAAATTGCCCTCTTGTGTTGCAAATAAATTTTTATACTGAGGTTTTTTACTATGTTTTACACTAAATTTCAGTTTGAAATATGTACTTTTAAAACTATTCTAATAAAATTTTTATATATTTTAATTTTTAGGTTGAAGCTGGCGATGTTATTTTAAAAGTGAATGGAACCGATGTTCATCGATATACAACGAAGGAGGGTAGGTTTAATGTTAAATAAATATGTATTTTACAGGCCAAAATAGTTTTAGGCTAAACTAGTTACCGTTAAGTCTAAAAATATGCAATGAAATATTAATGCAAAAGGACTGTGGCTAGGGAAGACTAAGACAGTAGCAAAGTAAGAAAATAAAACTTATGAATTTCATTGTATGCTTGGCAAGTGGTGTGTTAGGGTAAGTGAGCTGTCGCGGCTCAAGATTTACATCCACCAATATGTGCAACATTGGTTTCGCTTATTATATGTCCTAAATCAGCTTCGCTATTCATAGTGCTTTTGCATTAAAATTATGTTGTATACTCTCAGGCGCACAAATAAACTAGTCTGGCCTAAGAAAATCTTGTTTGTCCTAAAAACTAGTTTGGTCGGTAACATACATATATACTAATTGAGTAAATTTAAAAAACAAATCTATTTATTTTTACATTTTCCAAAATGTTAAGTTTTAAAATGCCTACGCTTATCCGATGATCTGGTAACTCTTGAACTTAGAAGAGGTACATATAATAAATTAAATAATAGCAAAAGCCAATAACAAATATACTTTTCAGATCCCAAACTGAAAGCACACATTAAAGAGCAACTAGCCAAGACCAAAAGTCCTCACTACATAGATATTGAGTCTCCAAATATTTACGATTATAAGGGTCAAATATCACCAACACTCTCGCAAACAGATTCGCTAAATTCCTCATCATCGTTACGTTACAAATCACCAACACACTTGCCACGGCAAACGTCCGCCAATCATAGTCGTAGCTCATCGGCTTCCTCGGCAAAAGTTAATATTGCTGAAAGTGGTATTGCTGGCACCGGCACTGGAACTACAACAGCAGCATCAACATCACCATCAGCATGTCGGCCATCACGTATACCAACAGCTTTAAAAAATCCTCAAAAGAATATTGTGCAACACTCGCCGCAACATAAACGACCACGTGCCTCACAGATACCCACGAAAGCTACAGCCGCAGCTAACGGCAACCCTGCGACAAATTCCTCGTCAACTGCACACTTACAGCATTCGAACAGCTATAGCGGTAGCGGTAGCAATAGATTTCAACAACAGCGGGATCATATGCTAGAGAAACATCAGCAACAGGGAGAGGAAACTGAACCTGTCTCTGCGCCGCCACAGCCCACAAAAGCGCCTCGTTTTGAGGCGTACATGATGACTGGTGACTTAATTTTAAATCTTTCAAGGACACCACAAAGTAGTAATCTAATTGCAACACACGCCAAAAAGGTAAACCGGATTATATATCGGGATATGATGTTTTGTGATGCCTTGTGGCCACAGATTTAAAGGAATTATATTTTAATCAATGACACAATCAATAATTTTAACAAAAGTTTTCTAAATTTTCACTTATTTTTATTTTAGGTGGACAGTTTACGTGATTCTCCAAATCGTGCCGCAAATCGTGCTAATGGTGCGTTAGCTCCGCGTGCATCTGGTGAATCATCACCAACATCATCATCATCCGTTGAATCGCCAACACATTCGGAAAGTTCCGATTCAGTGAATTTGTTAAAAAAAAAAGAAAAGACTTATAGCCAAAATCAGCAAGCACATCATCAGCAACAACAACAGCAGCAGCAGCAGCAGCAACAAAATTGTATTAACAACACATTTAGCAATAATAGCAGCGATAGACAATGTAGAAAAGATTCCTTAACCAACGATACTCTTTTACTCTGCGAAGAATTGGATAGAGACGACGACGACGAAGACGGCGTTGAAGAAGATCTTGAAGAGGAGGAGAATTTAGTTGATGATAACGTTAAAGTAAAATTCAGAGACAATAACAGGCAACACCATCATCATCAACAGCAACAACATCACTATCGCAGATATCAAAAACAAAAATCATCCTACGAGAACTACGTGGAGAACGAAGAAGATCAAACCAATTACGATATTACAAACATAGAAACTTATAATAGCGTTAGTGTCTTGGAACATTATAGTGGTGTTTGCAGTAGTAGTGTCGGTGGTGGTCATAGTGATCAACAACGTTTAGTAATGAATGATGATGATTTGATTTATGAACATGGGGAGGATAGAGATTTAAGTGCCTGCGTTTCAATGTCCTCACATTCAATAGCATCCTCCGCATCAGCGAAGCAAAGACTAAGAGAGTTAAAACAACAAAAACTACAGCAACAAAAACATAAGCAATCAGCAACAGCATCACGTGCTGCTGACACTGTCAGTGTAGGTGTTAGTGGTTTTATCGGCGGTAGTGATATTGGTGGTAGTGGAAGTGGTAATACAATACCAACTATAGATTTAGTTGATTGTTCACGTGAAGCTCAACGCCTTGCCACACAACAACAGCAACATCACTTTTATCATCAGCAGCAACATCACTCATCGTCATCTTCATCGGGTGGCACGGTGAAAAGTGACGGTGGTGGTGGCAACAATACATCACAAGACGAAACTTCATTTTCTGTACCAACTTCACCGATTTCATTGTCGACACCATTACTTGAAAAGGAAACAGCGAACTCAGTACCAAATAGTCCAGAACCGTCAAATATTATTGTTGGCAGTGCTGGTGGTGTTGGAGGTGCTGGTGGAACCGATTCTGTTGTACGACGTCATAACGGTGTTGTGCGTAAATGTGACTCAGCTGGTTTTCGTACAAGTAAATCTGAAGATCATTTGCAGCAAATACAACGCGAAGGCATTGCAGCTATCATACCAATTGATATTGATGAGGATGTTAATAGTTCACTTAATACACTTTTAGATACCAGGCAGGATTCGGAAGACTCACAGGTAAAATGTTTTGAATTGCTTTTGGTAAAACTCATTTTTGAAGTGCGTTTGAAAGTGCAGTATTTTTTTTTTTGGTGAAAATTTTTGATGTAGGCGATTGACGGAGGGTCGTAAATAGTTTTTTTTTTGTGCGTTGATTAAATTTGATATGGCTTTTGTGATGTTTTGTTGTATTTATTTTATAAATAAGATTTGGCCGCAGCTTGCTCTCAACTTATGAGTCCTGTGAAATAACTCTATTTTAATCGATTATTCATGAAAGCCACTTTTTCATCAATGAACTTTTATCACAAATCTCGATAGTTCATATGTTTATTCATATTATGAAAGGACTGGTTCTATCTCTAACAGAATGTTGTCACCTGAAGTTACTGAAATACTTATGAAAAAATGAGGGAAAATAAAAATTATTTGTTGATGCTATTCAAGAGGCTCTTTATAAATAATCGATTCATTTGTCAAATGTTAATGAAAAATATCATCAGGTTGTCACAGCTTCAAATGAAATACTTTCATTCTGAGAGTTTTCCGTTTGAATTAAACTACTACTAAACTATTACGGTTTGAAATAAGTAATATAAAATAATTTCTCAAAAAATATAATATCTGGCTTTTTCACTCTTTTTACTAATATTCTGTAAGCATTTTGAGAGGCAAGCTGTAAGTTTTATCAATCAATTTATTACTACGAACCTTAACAATCAAATATTGACTTTTGTTTTATGTGAAAAAATTATTTGTTTTAAGACATCAGCGAGCTTATGTTTTTAATATGATAAGACGGGATAAAAAACTTATTTTCTTCAAGTTGAGTAAAAAAAATTGAGTATCCATCTTATCTCCATTTTAGAATGAAATTAAAAAATTTTGCACAAAACGATAAAATATTGACGTAATATGAAATAAAAATAGTTTTATGTTTAGTGTATAAAACTTAACGAGAAATGCATAACTCTTTTTGGAATAAATGATATGATTCATGTACATGTGTATAAGCATTTTAATAATGTTTACATATGTTTAGTTCTTATCTATATTTATCGTTTTAGTTTAGTGTAGTTCTTAGGCCACTAAATAAAAAAAAATACTAAACACAAACTGTTGTTAAATCTTATACAAACTAAAGTACGTAAATATATAAACATATCTTTTACAAATTTTATATTTAGTTCGCTGCGAGTAAATGTTGTATATTTGAAAATAAGTTATAATCTGTTTAAGGATTCCCAAATTCTAGTTTGAAAAAAAAAAATTCAAAAATGTTTATCAATGTGTCCATTTCTAACAGAGCCCATAAACAAAATAGTCGAACAGTTTTATTTTTATAAATTAATATTTTCGGAATGAAAATTTCATGCTGTCAAATAATTTTTTCAAAAAACACATAAAATACCATATTTTTCTTAACTTTGGATGCGTATATTTTCGGAAGTTTCTATAAAAATGCTGTCTGTTTCATTAAATATTGAATATTTAATAGTTTCTTGATTCGGTTATACCTTCGATTTCATATAATTTCAACTAAAAATATCGAAAAATATATATAAATAATATACTCGAAGCAACGATTTTTATAATTACAATAATGATAGAAATTAGTAATGCTTTTTGATGAACATTTTCCTTTGAAACTATCGTAATTGGTTTTTTCATATTTTTGGCCATAAAATATATTTGATATTGAAATTGCGTTGGTGCGTATAATAAGTGTTAATCCTTGCTTTATTTATGCTTACTAAATAGACAAAATGTGTTGCTTTAAATTTAATATTTTAGAAGACGTTGTCTTATTACGTCGTGTTCTTTTTATTTGTCAAACTATGTATTGCATACAAATGTAAAATTGAAATTGAATTGAAAGTGCTCGTTTTTTTTTATTCTTTCAATTAAGTTTGATATGTCGTTCTTGTTATTTTTGTCTTTTTTTATATGTTTCTATGTCTGTTCTTTAAGTCAACACTAAATAAAAATCAAAAATCAGCTGATTGTACACCAGGTGTTCACAGCAATAGAAATACGATTTTAAATAAACGGAGAAAACATGTAAGAATTTTAATACCGCGTATTATTTTGGGGCAACAACAACTACAACAACAAACACTAATGCAAACAATGCACAATATAAGCAAAACTACTACTATTACACCAATAACTTCAACAATTAAAAAGGTTTAAACACAAAATGACCATAGAGTTAGAATTTTTCTTTGGTTTTTTGTTCCTAGAAAGAAAATGATTATGTTTCGCTTTTGTTATTGCTAATAGCTCAGTATAATGCAGTCCATGTTAGTGCATTTGATATTTGACTTAACCCGAAATTGAAACGTGGGTGATGCCTAAAATGTGCTATATTTTTATCTAAAAAAAATTACATTTCTAAGCTCCACTGATGTTTCGCTCTCGGAGCAGGTCAATTCAATCTGTTAATGTGGTAATTTAAATATTTATGAAATTAAAATACAATAATAGTGGTATGCTGCTTGCAATAATTTTTAGTAGCACGCCTTGCTATTATTAAATTTAAAGTTCACAGAATGAAAAGAAAATTAATATTAAAATCTTGTAAATATTTCGGAATAATTGTAAGAAAGTTTGTCATATAGTACTACAGCAAATAACGTGTTTTTGATGTCAGGAAGACTACCGAATATCAGCTAAGAGACTTATGGTCAAAAGTTACCCAATATAACCTGGGCAGAAGAACGTTGAAGAAAAATGCCCAAAACATATGTACTTTGTTCAGATTTTTTTTGCATATATTTTGCAAACCACTGCTCGAATGGAAAATGCTTTCAAGAAGAACGTTTTAAGTAAGATATTGCACAAAAAATGTTTTAAAACTTCTACTTCTACAATTTGCGTTCAAGCAAATAAGAAAAAGTAGCGTGTAGTAGAGCAACCAAACATTATTCAATAAAGGAAAATCTTGCCATCGATGTGCATAGATCTTGCTACACTGAACAGAATACATAAATTAAATAACCATGATAAAATTTTCCATAACTACATTGGTTTTAAAAATATCATGATTTGAATTTTAAACTTTGTCAATAAATCAGTTTTTTGCCGTTCTCTACCAATTTTAGGTATGTTCCGTCTTTGAGTTTTGACCATAAGTCTCTTTTAATATTTTTTGTATAGAAATGCAAACTTTTGCTGTAGTACGACTATGAAAGGTAAATTGATAAATAAGAAATTTATGTTTCTAATTCATAACTAAACTAAGTATTAAAGTAGCTAGCGTAGTTTAACGATAGAATTTAAGGTAAAGTGTTTTCAAATTGATGCTCAAATAATTTATGTTGCGATATCAATTCGTTTGGCAGATGCCGTTTACGGTCGATTGGTATGCGCTAAAAATTATACTCAGGGGTAAGAATCCGGTGATTTTCAAAATAATTTTCAACCTTCGAGGCTATCTATTCCGATGGTGCAATGGAAGTCACTTGTAAAGCGATTCGAACGCGCAAGCAGCTATGTTCAATCAATTTTCTACTTTTCTATCAGTTGGCACAGTATTTTTTTCGAGAAAAAGTCTGAAACACCTCTAAAATCAACTTTTTCGGTCAGTTATAAATATGTACAGCTAGAAGAAATCAATAAAAAAGGAAATCTCGATTGATTCAGATGATTCTTCAATGTTTATCAAGTTTTTGAGCATCATTTTGTATACTGCTAACGTAGCGTAGCATAACTTAATACTTTACGAGCTTATACCCAAACTTACTTGACTTATTTTATTTTTTATTCATCTCAACTTTGATGCAGGCATCGAATCGTGATCGTATCGTTTGGACATATAACGCTCCACTTCCACCGCATCAGATATATCAACAGCAACAACAGCAGCAGCAGCAGCAGCATCATTCATATTATGGAAGATCTTCTCCAAATTCACATTCTAGTTCAATAAGCTCATCGCCACATCACACAGATAGCCCGGCATCACCTACTTCCGTATCAAGCTCAGTCATGTCGTCTTCGGGTTCGAAGGGTGCGATTGGTAATGCAACGGGTGGTGTACTCGCTGGAGCAGTAGGTTCTGCTAACAACATGTACCAACAGCAGCAGCAGCATGCACAAGCAAATACAATGGGTTTGTTGCAATGTCCTGTTAATGGTAGTTCAGTAGTTGGTGGTGGTGGTGGAGGAGCTTATGGTGACCATAGTGTCTCTGAAGCTATATCTAACATTTCTAGTCCCGATTATCAGGACGATGATAATTTATTAAGTTCTCGTGATCTTGTAGGAATGGTACTTAGTGATCCTAGTGATTCGGACTCCACTATCTTAGTTTCGGATGCAGTGCTAAAGAAGAAATCACAGCAGCAGCAACAACAGCAGCAGCAGCAAAAACAAAATGAACACAAGCTGGTGATACAGGTGCGTGGCATCGATAGCAGCAACAGCAATTCGCCACGTTCTGCTTATTCGGAGTTGAAAGATTCGGAAGATGAGCTAGCCACTCTAACCGAAGAACCGCCAACAACGACGACTAGTTCTATAACTGTGATTGCTGCGGCGGCGGCGGCGGTGGGTAGTAACGGCGTTGGCGATTCGGCTTCATTTGTTGGAGATGGACGTGAATCCTCGCCACCTGTCTCAGATGATGGCAGCGATGTAGAATCGTTACATTCTTATCATTACTCGCCAAAGGCTGTTGATATGCCATCTGCAATTAGATTGGCCAAAAGACTGTATTCCTTGGATGGTTTCAAAAAAAGCGATGTATCTCGTCATCTCAGTAAAAAGTGTGTTGGAATAAGATATCATATATAAAATTGTTACAAATATTACTAACTTAAATTTCTTAGTAATGATTTTAGCCGTGCTGTTGCCGACGAATATTTGAAATATTTTTATTTCGAGAAGAAAACTTTGGATCAATCATTGCGTGAATTTCTTCAGCAATTTGCGCTGTCAGGAGAAACACAAGAGCGTGAGCGAGTCTTGGTGCATTTTTCAAAACGTTTTTTGGACTGTAACCCGGGTTCATTTAATTCTCAAGGTACATAATGTGAAGCATATATAAATAAGTTTGAAAGTAATTTAAATTTAAACATTTTAAGATGCTGTGCATACGCTGACGTGCGCCATTATGTTGCTAAATACAGATTTGCATGGACAAAATATCGGACGAAAAATGTCTTGTGCTGAATTTGTTGACAATTTGGCTGAGCTAAATGATGGTGAAAATTTCTCGAAAGATGTCTTAAAATATTTATATCAAGCGATTAAGTCACAGCCATTGGAATGGGCACTGTAAGTGTTGAAATGTTTTTTTGCTTTGGGATAAAATGAAGTTGTACTTAAAACTAACCGATACTTGAGGCTATATAGGGTTCGATTAGAATGAAAGCACCAGACCGTAATTTGGGGTTTTCGGATAGTGTTCTCTTTCTGAATTTTTGTTAACTAAATCCATGTCTGGTGCCTATTTTACACCACCGTAACAATTCTTTATTTATTATGAAACTCTCGTCCTAAATATTTTTAATTTTATTTATTGTAACAGTGATGACGAAAGCTCTGATTTACAAAAACAACGTAACGATGTTAATATTACTGGAAGCATTGTAGGGCAAAATCCATTCCTAGATATACCCGAATCATCGGCAGCGGTAGAATACAAAAAAGGCTACGTAATGCGTAAATGCTGCTATGAAACCAATTATAAAAAAAGTAAATTGATGAATTTAACCATTGATGATGACAGTAATCATAAAACATATCTCTTTCTCTTAAATAGCACCATTTGGAAAACGTTCATGGAAAATGTTTTATTGTACACTTAGAGATCTAGTTTTATTTTTGCACAAAGATGAACATGGATTTCGTAAAAGTCAAGTAAGTGAAAGAATAAATGGATTTTTCAACATTTCAACCCAAATTTTGTTAAATGCTGGGCGACGGAAAGTATATTTTACTACACTAAATTATATACAGAAAAGATGTCATTACAGTTCTAAATCGCGACCTTTTTTCATAATAAATACAAACAAAAAATACATTTAAAAGAAATATATTCGCGGAAACAGGTTTAGGTCTTGTGGACACACTTTCTTTGTAAAATATTTAGTGGACTAATAGTTCATGATTACCAAAAAAGTTATTCAAACGCTTACACAGAATTTGTTGATGTATTAAGTGATTTTTTTTCTATTTTCAATACAGATGTCTGATAACTTGCACAATGCAATACGCATTCATCACGCACTTGCAACTAAGGCTACCGATTATATAAAAAAACAACACGTCTTTCGACTCCAGACGGCCGATCAAGCTGAGTATTTATTCCAGACCAGTGATTCCAAAGAGCTGCAATCATGGGTTGAAACAATTAATTTTGTTTGCGCCGCCTACTCAGCGCCGCCGCTTGAAGGTGGTGTTGGCAGTCAAAAACGCTTTCAACGACCACTGTTGCCAAGTACACATACTAAACTGCTAATGGTGTGTATTTATATTTTACTTAAATTTAAACTAATCCTAACTTAATCTTCTGCTTTATAGAAAGAACAGTTGGATTCTCATGAACAGCAAGTGTTGCAGCTAGAAAATGCATTAGCTGACCATAAAAAAGGACCCATTCCAAATAAAGGTCTTCCTTTGCAAAATTACAAAGAAAAAGAAAGCTATTTGCAGTATGAGGTTGGTATTTGTATTGTATTAAAAAATTGTATGAGGCATAAAAAAAAAATATAATTTGATTGCAGCTACGTCGTTACAAATCTTATGTGTCAATTTTAAATGCAAAACTGCTTGCCGATCAACAAATGGAGCTGCAAATGGTTGCCGATGAAGAAGCGGATACATTTGTCATAGGTGCAAGTTGTAATATTGGTGGTAGCGGTGCTACAGCTCAACGAACTGCACAAGTGATTATATCGACCGCAACAGCAACGAATCAAACGCAATCGAATAGTATTAGTGGAGGCGGTGGTGGTGGTGGTCAGCAGCAGCAACAATCTGCTAACAGGTACAGTTATCGCGCTGCCATATACCGATCAGATGCTGCTGCTGCTTCACAGCAACAGCAACAAGATCTTGGCTGACGTGTGATGGGGGTTTTCTCAGCTTGTGTGGTATAAGGAATTGTTTGTGTTGCCTTTTTTATTTGAATTGTTTGCAAAAGTTTTGTTTGATTTCTTGTGTATGATTTTATGTGTGTCTTTTTGTTTCTTTATTATCAATATAGCGTTGTACTGTTTCACATTGCACACAATTCTGTCAAAAAAACAAAGGTTTTCTTGCCTTAAAATAAATTATGAATTATTTATTAATGAAATTATTATGAAACTAAAAACCTTATGTTAACTCCTTTTTATTAATTACATTACTTACATTTGAATTGGTCATTGCAAAACTACATACGGTATCCTTATGTGAACCTTATGTCTATTGTAAATTACGGAGCCATCAAATAATTTCAAGGACAGCTAATTTATTCCCTAAAATATTTAGTCAAATGTAGACCAACACATTAATGCATTTACTTACAGCGTTAGAAATTATATTACATTTCGTTATTTAGCTCGTAGCGTGGGTGGATGGTTGTCAACGTGTCCCTGAGTCAATTATTTTAATTAGAATCAATATTACACACCTTTCGACGAGACTTGATTTAATTCAGTACGAAAGATACTAAGTTGCATCGCTTTTTGTAATATAAAACTGTCCTTGAACTTCCGCCCCCAATACTAAGCATTTAAAATGTTCAAGATTAATGTGCAAAATTCCAAAAGTTTCAGAGAAGCTTTACCAAATCAAATAAAGTAGGTACTTAAAAATAATTTTTATTTATACTTTATAGTTTAAATATTGCAAAGGTTTTTGTTTGTTTTCTTTTATATTTAATATTTATCATGTCTTTTGTCGTTTTTTTGTAAGTTTTATGGTTTTCTCAATATAAACGTAAAGCCTTTACCACGTTTACTCAGTCATGTTACATACTAAAATCTATATATTCGTATATTATTTTGAATAATTTTTAGCTGTATGCTCTAATTACTTCTAAAATCTTGCTTAAACTGTAAAGTATAATATAACACGTATAATTATTAGTAATATAAATTTACTTTCAAGCCTTTTTATACATAAACGTTTATTTGTTTTATATGTTAATGCAGAAATTTCTGGTTGGTGTTGGTCGATCACAAAATTGTAAAAATATTATAATTACAATTAAAAGCTTCATTATATTATTCAAATTTTTAAGTTGAATATTAACGAAAAAAAACAATATGAAACAGATGCTTATTGTATTTGTATAACTAAGTTGTACATAAATATACCGTATTGCTTATTTTTTACTGCATTATAACAAATAATCTTATTATAGTTAGATTGATTTAAAAATCATTGCAATACAAACTGGCAATTTATTTTTATATTCGCTTAAATTATAAGTAATAAAGGGAAACCTATAACTTTTCCAAACCTTAACATTATGTATTATATAAAAATTTAATTTATATATAATTGATCAGAATTAACTTTAAAAAAAAAAGAAAGAAAAAATACTTCAGGTCAAAGCCATGGAGCTTTACATTTAAT
Source organism: Meiosimyza decipiens (assembly GCA_963680825.1). Classification (NCBI taxonomy): domain Eukaryota; kingdom Metazoa; phylum Arthropoda; class Insecta; order Diptera; family Lauxaniidae; genus Meiosimyza; species Meiosimyza decipiens. The sequence continues at coordinate 7,100,291 of OY804259.1, read as the reverse complement.
TTAAGCTTCATGCTTAAAATACTTTTCGTATATATTTTTAGATATTCTGATTTATTAACATCAAAATGTAGGGTCATAATTTAATTTTAAAATCGTTTTTAACCATGGTCTTATTAGTCTGATGTACGAGCTGTGGGGAGTTCTGTTGAACAGTTTTTATTTATTTATTTTTTATTTCACTAAATTGTTTTAAGAAATTAATAATTATTTGTTAAGTTCGTCAAATTCAATCAATACCTGCATTGTGTCAATATAATCTGATATAAGCGGCATCATTTAGAGATGTGATATTCCTACGTAGTTTTCTGCAAGTTTCTTGTTCTTCAGTTCCAAGGATGCGGTGGCCGCATCGTAAAAAATGAAGTCAAATTTGATTCCAACAAATCCACTTTGAACTTTGAAACTGAGAAATTCTATTTATGCATAGATTTTCGAATCTTTTAGAACTTTTTTATTTCGCATTACATAAATCAAATACTTTAAGCTCTTTTTGTAAGTTTCACTCTGCACGAAAAGTGATCGCAAGCAATGGGACATATTGTGGTTGTCATTAATATGAACTCAACTTGGCATAAGAATCGCCAATTAATACGAAATGACTGATATTGACTTATGCCCGGCCAAGTCGAATATATTGATAACCATAACAGCACAACAGTTGTGTAAACTCATTAAACATAGAAAGAGGTATCGCGCGGTCCCCGTTTTTTCAAATCGTCTATTTCATATGCTTTTTAATAAATATTTCGAATAAATATTACTTTATTAAAATCGTGCCACGATGTTGTCTACTGTTTCACTACCGCATGGATTATTCCTCTCCACCCCTCAATATAGTTCTCGTAAATATTACAAGATCAACAACTCTTTAAGCTCTGGGTGTATCTGGTAGATCATGTGTCCGGCGTGTAGAAAAATAGCAGAAAAATCTCTGTTACTTGATACGGTTCATAAAAACATCAACCCTGTTAATTTTTTTTTAACTATGTATTTCGCCTATATAAGGCTTTAAATGAAGTACAATACACACATCTGTGCCATTGAATTTTTTGAGTACCGCCATACCGTTGTATGCTTCATCACATTTTATAGATATTATATTGGAATGTGCTCTGTAGAAATACTTGAACTGGTCCCATTAATTCGACTTACTCTCTTTGCGTAGGAATGGTGCTCGATGCAATGCCGCACTATCGTGAAATTTTTTCTTTGACCACAATATTATGCTTTGGAAAATCTCCCTATGTGCATTTTTCCTGACCGCTATGATATCGGAAGATATATGAAAAATACTCGCTCTTACTATCCTCATTTTTCCTTATGCTTAACACCTTTTCTTACAAATCAACACAGTGCATTGACTTTAAATTGATGAATAAGGTCATCAGATCTAGGACTGAACGAATATAAATGTATTTTACCGCCGCAACAAGACTGTGTTATAGGATATGATTTTGAAAGCCTTTTTGTTTTTAAAGCAAACATTTTCATTTAAATTATGTTTTTATGTTTTTATTTTATATTTTTTTTCTTTTAAAACAACACACATTATCTGCGAAAACTCAAGAGCACCAAAAAAACAAATACGTAGAAAAGAATGCAAAATATTTAAATATAAAAAATAAGTACTTTACATACTGTTAAATGACGCATTAGCTATATAACTACTCGTGCTTACTTTATTGTAAGAACAACGGACTTTTAAGGATATTAAATAATAATAAATAAAAACATAAAGAATATACAAAAAAAAAAAAGAAAAAAAAACAAGACACTAAAAATATATAAAATATATGCGTTTTTGAAAGTTATGTATTTCAAATACATTTAAAGTATTTAGTATTAAGAATTTCAAAAATTACAGAAAAAAGAAATAACAAATAAAACTTTAAATGCGTTTTATTAAACCATAAACTGTCGTACCTATTTAAATGTAAGAATGTGCTCTTTTTAGAATTTGAAACAAAATCCCAACACGCGACAAGAAATCGAAGGATTCGCTTTAATTTTTTTTATAGTCGTTAACAAATTATTAATTTTTTTTTTGAAAGTACGAAGAAAGTACATGCTATTGTAAATATGCATGATAATGGTGTACATATTTCATAATTAATGCTATAAATCACAGTTTCTCCAACTAAATATGTGTAGTTATGCAGTTGCAAGTGCACCATAACAAGTGCTCAAAGTTCATATCTTTTGGAAATTCTTTGTATATTCAGCTTTTACCTCACCCTCCTAAAATCTATCTAGACTTTGTTTTTTGGACCTAAAATTTTTGGAAGTGTAAGCCGGAAAATATTTGTCACCTTCTTGGGAAAGAATTTTCCATGCATTCAGCAAAGTTAATTTACTCTCTAAGGAATAGAAGTGCGATGTATAAAATCGCTATACAAATAATAGTAATAGTCCATGGGATCCGACAAAATCAATGCAACTATACCACGCAATGCTCAAAACTACACAGAAGAGAATGCGATTCAAACTTCTACTTGATTTCATCATAATGACGAACTCATATTTGACTACATTAACCTCATACTGGAGCGGTAGGGCAAAAATGAAACGGCTCATATGTCCAATGTCTGCGAAAAAATATTACTAACGATAGCTTTAATTTCGAGGAAACCAAGGAGTTTACTTACCTTTAAGCAAACGACATTTTGGTAAATGTCCGAAGTTACTCTAGGCAAACGGTATAGTTACGGACTATCGAAATGCTGTAATAGACAAAAGTAGTACATTAATTTTACCGGTTCTCTGCAGAGCAGAAAGCTGGAGAATGAGCACAGTATCGAAATAGATGCTAGAGTCTTTTGATAAGAAAATCTTTAATCGTATGTTTGGTCTTGAGGAAAACTATCGTGTTTATTGTTGCTGCTATTTCACTCTGAAAATATATGTAGGTTAAAGTCTCTAATGGTAATTTTTGGGTTTTTCGTAAAAGTTAATATATCAACTTCATGTAAGGACTTATCGAAACCCTGACTTGATGCCAAAAAAATGGGCTGCAGTTTCGTGTTCAGTGCTGAAAATTACTTTAATAACATATTTTGGCTGTTCGGGAAAAAAGACATATTAACCTGTGTTCTAAGTCTTTTAAAAAGCTACTTAATTGTACTCTCTTAAGGTTTATATAAGAGCGCTACTTAAATCATTTAATATTTGTTTTTAATTTCGTTTGAAACCATTTTAACAAAACAGACTAATAAATGTGAAGGGCCTGCGGGCAAAACGAATAAGCGCCACTTTTTTCGAAATGTGTTCGGTTCTCGAAAATCTTAACGATATTTCCAAGTAGTAGTTTTCAATTTATTTGGAGTAAACAACGATTAAATCTATATGTGTTGCTGTATTCATTAAATTAAATTATAAAATTCGAACTTATGGCGCACTTATCACGTTTTGATTGTCTGTACCGCCTGTTTTTATGTTATCAACATGAAAATCTCAGACAAATAAAATAATAAAGTGCGAACATTTTTTCGTCCTGTGAAACTTTGAAATTGACGCTTATCATGTTTTGTCATCTCGCCGCCCTTAATTAATATAATCCCCTCATTTGTCTTTAAAACCATGTTGTTATGATGTGTTGCAAATTAATTTTGTACAGTTTTGCTACGATGTTAAACGTGAATTTGTACTATTTACCATATGTACATTTTTATAATTTCAAGCATTATTCGAAAAAGAAGGTTTTATTATAAAAAAAAAGGTTCTTCATGTAAACATTTCTAAATTACAGATGGTTTTGCGGATGCTGTAGCAGCTGGTGGTTGCTACTTTTCTAAAACCACATACAAATACGATACAAAGAACAAAACAATTGCAAATTTTAGAGCAGGTAATAAAAGCTTTGCAGCAAATGTGTTCGTTTTGTATTAGTTTGCGTTTACTTTATCTCAATTGATTAAATCGATTTTGTATTTTTGTAAATAGCTTTGCTGGTTGGCACGGCACTTTATTTGGTGAGCTCCTGTTCAAGTAAAATTTTTTGTTGCCCAAAGTTGGTTGTTATGGTTTTCCTTTTTTTATGTTTTTTAATTATCTTTTGAATTGAAATGTTGTCTTATTTTTTGCACTTATTTTTTTTGCAGAAAAAAAGAAAAGAAGAAATAAACGCACTAAAATCATATGGTCTCAAAACTACTTGACTTGGTTATACTGGGATTGGAATTAATATTTTTGATAATCGTAAGTATTTATTATACAGTATGTACTACCAAACCTTTTTTCCTCACATACAAATTTTCAAGTGGGGATGTAAATAAATTATTCTGGCGCGTAGCGATTCTCTAAATCAGCTCGTTTTTTCTTAAACGACCTTTTAAGCACTTTTTAGGTTTCATCAATAACATTGTGTGCTAAAATGAGACTGATGTTAATTCAAAGTAAGTTGGGGTCGCTGACCTCGTTTCATATATTGCCCTACACGTCAGCGTTTAGAGATAAAGGCTTCAAGTTTGAGATATATGGTGTCAATATTCTCAAGCACAGCCAGATGAGCATTTCGAAAACTGTATGCGAAAAAGTTGTCAAATTGTTGCTTCAGTAAATCGATTGTCTGGCGCAGTATAGAAAGTGGCTCACATCTAAAATTGAAAAACTTCAAAAATTTGGAAAAATTAGAAATTTAAACAATTGAATGCTGGAAACTACATAATATCCAGTTCAATATCATGCAAACTTAGAGTGTGTTCAAAATTTGAAATTCCCCGACAAATCCGTTTGACCAGAAGTAGAGTATCGACCCAAAAACAAAGAATGCAAGAAGTGGAAACCGAGCAAATTTAATAAGCTTCCATATTGAAATCGTGTCAACTATGATACCATTTTTTTTAACATATTTTCAATTTTACGCTGTAAATGCAAATTGTGAGGATAATTTCCTCAAATTATGTACGAATACGTTGTGAATTCAAAGTCGTCAGTAAACCATATTTATTTCATTACAGGTTACTTTGCATCATTTCCAAGCTGCTTCCACAGTGTCTGTTAATTTATAAGACAAAGATTCTATATATTTATAATGTTCTATATGTATGTATTTTTATAGACTTGAAACATGCCTAAATTATCATTTAAAATGATATAAATTTATGAAAACGAAAACATTCGCTTAAAATTTTCGGTTATTAAATGATCCGTGTGTATGTGTGTTTTCATCGTGTAGATGTTCATAAACTTTCTTGATACTAAACCTTAAGATAATGTAAACCTCCGATGTTTTTTTTGTTGTTTTCAAAAAATAATTCCGTAAATTAAGAATCTATTTTTTTATTTGATTTGTATTTGTTTATTTGATTTTCAACATTTATCTACGACTAAATTTAACCTGAGATCCAATGAAAAAATTCGACTTGTATTTCTAATTAATTGTTAAGTCTCACTAAAAATTAAACCACACATTTGTTCCCCAAACGAACCCGTAATGAATCATTCTTACGAAATTTAATTTAAACCGATTCCTTCGTTTTACTTTATATCATATTTAATTTATTACTAGCATTGTATTCTTATTAAAAATTTTAAATTTAAGAAACTTAAAATTAAGCCTTCGCTTAAAATATGTGTGTTTTTTGTTTTGTTTTGTGTTAAAGTCAAAGTAAGGAATTTAAAAAAAAATTCATCGTAAGATGCTGCCACATTAACGCAACAGCATTAGGCTTCGAATTAACCGTGACACTAATAGTTATTACTATCATGATATAACTAAAAGATTTTTTACTAGTGTAGGCAGAAATAAAGAAAATTTATTGTACGTGTAAAATAAGAATAAATATTATTCATTGTTGTATTACATAAACTAACACTAGCATTTGTATCAAATTATTATATATTAAATGTTATATAATGAGCAAACAATAATCTACTCCAATAAAATAATAAAAAACTGAAAAGCTTTAAGCGTTAGTCTTAATATAATTAGTTCGTTCAAGGAAAAAAATATAGTTGTGGTGAACTTTGTGCTACTTTTTTTACTTGCGTCTCATATTTTTGAGCTATTCCTTTTTTGTTAAATCTTTCAAGCTGAAATTTCTTGAAAACAGTTCAAATGGACTTAGGTTAGTCCAGGTAGTCACAGACTTATGTCGCAAAAAGGTAAATATTAAAAGTGATCAAAAATTACATTACGGCACTATGGTTGCATACAGCGCTTACAAAACACTGGCTTCTAATTTTCTTTTCAGATGATTTTCTTTCTTTTCACTGGAGGTTTTTCGAATAATCTTTTCAATTTTAGTTTTTTTTTATTATCAGTTTCCAAATTTTAGATCAGATCCACTTAAATTAATTTTTCACTGTAAACGTAAAATGTATAACACCTTATATATCCATTACCATCTCTTCAAGACGTAAAGATATGCGTCGACGTTTTACATCTAATTGTACAATTGAAGCTGTTACACGATCGCCAATGTTGAGCACTATGCTATTCATTTTACTTGTATGTATTAGACCGTCACATTCAACACCAATATCAACAAATGCACCAAAATGCGTTATATTAGTTACAGCACCTGAAATTAAAGTATAATTTTTAGTATCATGTCATATATTTAAAGCTCTTTCTTAACTTACCGGTAACAACGTCACCTTCTGAGAGATCTATTAGACGTGTTAAGCCCTGTTTGAACAGTGGTCGTTTATCAAAGTCTGCACGATAGTCTTGGAAAAGCTCACGTTGTAAGGCAACTAATACAATTTCAAGCTACAAAAAAGACACATTTTTAGGGTATGATACTTATAACATGTATAAAGTGTTGTACCCGCTCTTTAGGTATCTTGAACCCAGCTGCTAATTCAATTAAGTTTGCTTGTTTACTAAAGTCTCGAATTTTGGCAATAAAGGCTGGTTTACCGATATCCTCTAAACAAAGCATGCACTGTTTCATGATTCTTGAATTTAAAATAAAATAGAAGATTTAAGCAAAGTAAAATTCTTTCCTTATGCAAGAGAAAGTATAATTTGTATCTACTTTATTGCAATATCATAACTTTCTGGATGCACCCAAGTACAATCCAAGAGATTATTGATAACGCCACCAATACTACGTGGCTCTATGCGTATAAATCTAAAATTAGGAAAACAACATAAATATTAAAATTGTAAATTAAATAAAAAAGCAAATACCCTGCGCATTGTACAAAGGTCTTCTCACCAATGGACTTAACCTGAATCAAATCTCTACGTGAGTGAAAGGGACCATTATCTAAACGATGTTGAATAATTTTTTCTGCCTTTTTTTCAGTTAAACCAGCAATGTGTCTACAAGTAAATACAAATACTCGTAAGTTTACTTTCAGAAATAAACTATTAAAAACAACAATATCAAAACTTACTTTAAAACGGATAAACTTGCTGTATTAATATCGACGCCAACGTAACTAACACTTTCGCATACCACTTCGTTTAGTGATTCAGTTAGCATCTTTTCATTGATATCATGTTGATACATACCTACACCAATGTGGCGAGGCTCAATTTTGACATACTCACTTAGTGGGTCGTTCAAGCGACGCGCAATGGAAACTTAAAAATAAACCAATATATATTTCATACCTCTAAAAAAAAACAAGTTTTAGGATTTACCCGCACTGATCTCGTTCATATCCATGTTTGGAAACTCTTTTTTGGCTATTTCACTACAGGAATAAATTGATGCACCCTGTTCGGAAACAATGCTGTAACGTACAAGGCTCGAATCAAGTATACCCAACTGGAAAAGCTTTGAAAGCCAAAATTCTGTTTCACGGCAAGCTGTTCCATTGCCTAATGCGATTACCTTACAGCTAAATCAATGTTTAGAGTCAAAACTTTTTGATCAATTTATATTTTTCCTTCTTACTTATGTTTTATTAACAGTTTTGCCAATTGTTCGCCGCATTCTTCAGGGCATGCTTCACGTATATGTGGATAGATTACACCAGTTTCTAAAACATCTGCCGTTTCTGATATTAAGGCCAATTTACAACCATTTGTAAAACCAGGGTCAATACCCAAAATTTTTTCACCCTTAAGGGGCGACATAAGCAGTAGCTGCCTTAAGTTTTTAGCAAAGACGTCAATTGATGCTTTTTTTGCAGCATCATTTAAATCTGCACGTATCTGTCGTGTTAACAAAGGCTGTACTGTAAAGAAAAATTAAACCTTAGTAGTCAACTAATGACTGAACCCTGTTTTTGGGTATGCAGCGATTTTTTATGTTTTTGTTTCGGTCGTCCAAGTTACCGTCTAATATATTGCTGATAATAATATAGATGATAGTTTTTTCGACACATTGAATTGTAAGACTGCGGCTCCTTTTAAGGCTCGCAATGCCGATTGATTTTTTTTAGCAGCGATATTATTAAACTAGTAATTATTTATTAGTTGGTTTTTCATTATAATCTTTTACTTACATTTTTTTGTGTAGCATTCTTCAAATGCTTTTTCAAATATATCGTTACGCACTTGATAATGTATACCATAATTCATGAATATATCACGTATATAACGCTTAACATCATTTTTTAAATAATCCGCTGTAACTATTTTTAGTTTAAGAAATTTGAAATTTTCACCACGATTTAACGCTAAGATTTGGTGCGGTTTCAAATTGCGCACATCGCATTGAAAATCAAAATAAAGTTCGAATTTGGAAATGTCAGTTTTGTTTTTATGTTGAACTTTAAATTTTGCCGATGAACCAGCGTTAAGGCCAGCAGTTTTTTGTTCTTTTGTTGACGCTGCAGTTTCTTTTACCTTAGTACTTTTAAGATAAATGCGATGTACTTTTTGACTAAAATACAATCAATCGAGATAAGAAAAAAATTAATCGTGATATTGATGCCTAAACTTATTTGAGGCTTACAGTCTACGCAACTCTTCCAAAACACCAGTGTGTTTGCTGATAATATGTGATATTATGTGACATATACCATTAACAACTTTATCTTCCGTATCTAAATCGGCATTTTTTCTATCAATAATTTTTTCCATGCAAACTTTTGGTGCCTCCCCATATAGGATACGCTCTGCATAAACGTCCAAACCTAAAGCTTTAGCGCGTTCTGCTAGAGATCCTTTGCTGGTTGGTTTATATGGTGCATACTGAAAAATAGTATTTACTTTCATAACATTTTGAAATATGTTGCTAAGTCGGGTAGTTTTTTATTTACCAAAAATTCTAATTGTTCTGTAGTCTTGGCACACATCATTTCATTTCGTACATTCTCGTCAATAACATTTTCTTTTTCCAAATGTGTTACAATGTTTTCTGCTTTTTTGCGTAGATTTACAATCTCCGTATAGGAATTTTTGATATCACGTAACTGTTCGGGTGTCATGTGATCAATTAAATCTCGTCGATATCGACAAATGAATGGTATAGTATTTTCATTTTCAAACAACTGGACAATATTATGTGCAGCATTATTATTAATATTTTGAGTTTCCGCTAGCAACTCATGAACGCTCCAAACCTTGCGACGAGCTGAAATATAGTGTTATGAACTTTCGTTGAAATTAAGAAATAAAAAAATATTTATTCGTGAAAATTTCTTGATAAGAATATAGGGACATCTTGAAAATAAAAAAACAAATGAATTGAAGGAATTCGATAAATTTCAACAATACATACAAGCTTCCCAGCACCTAAAATTAGTATCGATGTTATGAGAATCAAACTTTCATTGATGCAAAACGAGTACCTATGGAAGCTTAAATATATCTGTCGAACAAATCAAAATTTTCTTTAGTTGACATTTTGACAAGGAAATGTTTTAAGATTCGCAATTGTTAATAAGTGTCTTGCGATTAAAAGGAACTGTAGCAATATACGATTTATAAAATAGTTGATAAGTTTAACGAAAAATTCTCCAGTTAGTATTAACATAACTTTAATTAAGAAGTACAGTAAGAGACTTAGTCAGTTACAAGTTGAACTTTTTTCTAATAATACAGAAATGATGTCAGATATCTTTTTTATTCCTTCGAGTGAAGGCTCGTTGCTGATTATTTTTGATAGCTTTGGTAGGTTCCATTTCTTAAGTTGTTTGCTGGTATCAATAGAAATCTTTTTGGTAGCTTAGAGGAACCGTTATTGGTTCTCTTCGACTCCTTTGGCAACTTTACTTAGCTAACTTTTATTCTCTTGTTATTTTGGATAAATTATTGATTGTTCCACCAAAACTTTTTTTAATAAATCAGTTCTGTTTACCCACATCGTCTTGGGTAACAGAATAGCATCCTTGTGATAATTTTAATATTTTGGTATCTGCAAAGCATTTATGCAATACATTTCATATGACATGCAATGTAAAAAATTATACACTTAAGCTTTATTACGATACCCTATCGATGATTGATAAAAAATATTGATTCATTAAATGATGAAACATTAATATCGCATCGATTTTATAAAACAAAAACATGCATATGACAATTTTGCGAACGCAAGTCCCTGACCAATTCTAAACAATTCATCTTACCCCAAAATGAGCTTCTTCCAGTTGTCAGAGGCAGAGAATCATTGGCCTGGTATGCACTTCTAGAAGAAGTTTGACCATCTGTTGCATCTTCGGCACCCAAAGGTTCAAAAGTTTCAATCTCAACTTCGCCATTTGGCGGAATATTTTCTGGTTCCAACACCTTGCGATTGTTTTTTTCATTTAAAAGCTGCTTTGCGGTCTTTTTTAGTGCTGGTGCCTTCTTTTCTTTATCTGGCCAACGTTGCTTCTTACTAACAGAAAAAATTTTAAGACATAAAAAGTAAAAAATTCTTCAACTCACTTTGTATCAGCACTGGCGGCTGCTAATTGACCAGCTGTATCGTATAGCGCTTCGGATCCTCTGCATGCTCGCTTAGCTGATAAACCTTCATCTTCGGAATCTGATATTTCAATGATAGTACATTTTGAGGCTGCTACTCGTTTTGGTCTCGTTCTTGTTGCCATTATAATATAAGATAATCAATATTATTTATTTATTTTCTTTCGCTAACAAATTTTGTATTCCCAATGCACATTAAAATAAATTCAAATCGCAAACGTCAACAGTGAAACACAACAGGTAGTGTTGCCAAACCTTTTTTTTGATAATTAAAGGGGGTATTTTTATTATTGATATTTATATAAATAGTAGAGGAACTATTAGCTTACGTCAATTAATTAATTCGAAAATGAATTATAGCTCATTTTTGGAATGCGTATAAATTTTGGCTAAAGTTTACTTTAGCTGACATTCTCCAAATTTATTTATATTCTTAGGAGTAGAAGGGGGTATAAAATATACAAGAAACATGAAATAAAAAACGGCAGCTTGGATCTAGTTTCGGAGATATAGCCTTCGGAAGTTCCGGATATAGCTTTTGTAAAACTGATCATAACTTGGAAACCCCTGCATGAATATCAAAAATTTGGGTGTCATAAGAAAGACAATAATGATGAGAAAAGTTTTGAAATTTAACCTATAATTTTATAGATTTGACAACTTTTCTGAAATTTTGACCAACTTTTTTCTAAAAAACCCTTTTTTACTCCTAAAAATGTGTGAATGACCTATAATTTTTTAAACATATTAAAAGAGCTCAGTTTGTTCCCTTTAAAATGGAATATAGTTCATTCTAAATTTTTTATTATTTATCCCCTTTTTTACCGGAATAGAAAAAATATCATATAATAAATTCTTATGAAAAGTATGTAATTGTGGACATAAGTAATAAAAATGATATGCATGCAGGGGTTTCCAAGTTATGATCAGTTTTACAAAAGCTATATCCGAAACTTCCGATGGCTATATCTCCGAAACTAGATCCGAGCGGGCCTTTTTTATTTCATAATTTTTATTTATTTTTAACCCCCTTTTACCCATAAAAAAAAAATTGGAGAATGTCAGCTAAAGTAAATCTGTTCCTAAATTTTTTCCCCCTAATGTTCTCTGCCGCAATAATTACACAAACTTTTATTTTTGGAACTATTAAACTAAACTAAACTATTTAATTGATCTGTATACTTAAGCCATAACCAAAATAGACGTGATGTGACGATTGCAACTAAACAAATATTTGCAGTCGTTACGGATGTTTTGACACTAAACCCAAAATGTTACGCTAGCTACCGAATCGAGGCAGCTTTATGACGAGTATTAACGTTTTCAAGTTCGATTCTTATGGAATAACACGTCTCGTCATAATGTTTCGTTCAATTTCGACCAATTAAGTACGTTTATTTTGGCTATGAACATTAGTTTACAATATACTTGAACTCGCTCGTTACGATTCGTAACGTCTATTTTGGCTTAGATTTTATCGTCAAGCAACATGCGGGCCGACTTTATTACAATTTGGTTGAAGGCAATAGTCGCACAAGTCTTCCTTCATCCACAGCGTTTCATTTGTACTACCTAAGTCAACATTCTATTGCGTATTCAACGTTATTCCGGATGTCATTTGATCAGCTGTTGAAATAGCAAAGGAAAAACGTCTGACGACTCGATCCAAGTTTGGATCCAAACTTTTCTATTTAGCCATTTTTTTATTAATAAAAGTTTTATGTTTTATACAACATGACATTAATTAAAAGTATTTTGTTGCAATTGAAAACAACGGTAAAAATCAATTCAACACGATTACACAGCAGTCAAGATATACGAAATATTGGAATTTTAGCACACATTGATGCCGGTAAAATTTATTAAAGTAATTTGAAGTTAACGATAATCGCAAAATGTGTAATACTTTAAAGGCAAAACTACCACCACCGAGCGTATGCTCTTCTATGCTGGTAGAACCCGTTCATTAGGTGAAGTTCATCGTGGTAACACCGTGACTGATTATCTAACGCAGGAAAGAGAACGAGGCATAACAATTTGCAGCTCAGCGGTGACTTTTCCGTGGAATGGACGAAGGTATTTAAATTAAGTTAAGCTGAATTGAGTGTCACTATTAATTAAAATAGAATCAACTTGCTGGATACTCCTGGTCATATTGATTTCACCATGGAAGTAGAGCAATCCTTGCATGCAGTCGATGGTGTTGTTGTTGTTTTAGATGGCACTGCAGGTGTTGAAGCGCAAACCGTTACTGTTTGGGCACAAGCAGAAAAACATCGTTTGCCCAAGATTATATTTGTTAATAAAATGGATCGTCCTGATGCAGATTATGAACAGTGTGTATTGGACTTGTCACAAAAGTTAGATGCGAATCCAATTTCCTTACAGTATCCAGAAAAGAATGATAAGGGAAATTTAAGTAGGTTAAATATTATCCGGAGTATACTTAATTTTAAATATACTATTTTTGTAGGTATAATTGATATCGTAACGCTGCAACGGTGCATATGGAATACTGAAAGTCTTGGGCGTGAATACAAATTCTTATCACTTGATGATGACTCCTTAGTGACTGCAGTTCAAAAACGTCATGAATTAATTGATAAGCTATCAGGAATTGATGACAATTTGGCGGATGTTGTTATAAGGACTGAAGGTTTCGATAAAGTTCCCAATTCTCTTATACTCTCTGCTTTAATGCGTGGCACATTTCAGCAAAAGATAGTGCCAGTTGTGCTTGGTTCTGCTTATAAGAATGTAGGAATACAGCTACTAATGGATGCTGTCATTAATTTCTTACCGGCACCAGAGAAACGCAATCAATATTATGATTGCTTTGGGTAAGTCTTACAATTTTCGTTAAGTCGTTTTCATGTCTATGAAACATATGTGATGCATTTTAAGTTAAAAATTAAGTATTCTTATTTTTGGAAATTTTTAGTTCTGTCCCACGATTTTCACTGAGAAAACAAAAATTCCTTGTGGCATTATCCTTTACTATATAAAATACAACATTTACTTTCGATTTCACACCCAAGGACTTTTGTACACCCGTGTGTTTTTAAAAGATGCTAAAATCGAAGAGTGGGAGTGTTTAAATAACGAGGCGTACTCCTTCCATACAACAGAAACTATTAAAATTTTTTAGCTCGCTTCGATGTTAAGTTGTAATGCTAAACAAAATTTGTTCTTATTTATACTTTTTCTCTGTGCAAATTTACTTTTTATTTCCAAACTATGTGACTGACTTTAAACCAATGTTAGAGTTCATAAAACTTACTTCTATTAATAATATCGATGCAAAAGTTCCCAACTTATATGTAATGATTTTTAGAAAGGATATATCCAGCTACCGCTGTCCTTATCTCCGATTTTAGAAGCCTCCCCTAACTTAAAACTCGGTATAATGGTAAAGATCTAGTCAAAAAAAAAATAAAGCTTAATAAAAAATTAGAGAAGTATCCAGACCAAAATCTCAATTAATCAGAATCTCAAAATATTTTACATGGATATTATTAGGGCTATTTGGCGAAGTTCAATAAAAATTTTTTTGACATTTGTTCTTTCCCAAGCATCTTGATCGAAAGATCGTTGGAAATTCATAGCATAAATCTATATTGGCCGTACTAATTACCTTGTAAGATGTGTGACATGAGAATAGGACGAATAGTATTTTATGAAAGATATAAAAAGCTATCTGTGAGCTTAGAAGATAAAATTTGCCATCTTACCGCGTCACCTAAGTTTCAATACTTTACAAGAAATATTTATTTGCAAGATTACTTACGCGAAGTTATTTGCTAGAAATGACTTTGTGGGTAAAGTCTTCAAAATAGTTCACGATAAACAACGCGGTGCTCTGACTTTAGTGCGCGTCTTTCGTGGCAGCTTGAAGAAAGGAATGCGCATAGTGGAAACAAGAGGCTCAACTGAAATTATTGGCAAAATTTACGAACCATTAGCGGATGAGTATAAAGAAATAAATGAAGTGCATGAAGGAAATGTGGCAATATGTGCAGGATTAAAAGTAAGTTTGTGAAGGAAATATAAAAAAAAAATAATTGTATTTTATTTACTAAAACAGAACACAACTACTGGTGATTTACTAACGGCAAGTGCAACTGCACTGAAAAATGCACAAAAACACCTGGAAGCGATGATCGGGAATGCCACAACTACGATGAACCCAAAACTTACCGACCAAGCCGGAAACAGTGAACCGGAGTTGATAAACAAGGGTTTCATAACTGAACCACAAATTCCGGACGCAGTCTATTTTTGTTCCATCGAGCCTCCTAGTGTGTCATCACAAACTGCATTGGATTTGGCATTGAAGCAGCTGCAACGAGAAGATCCCAGCTTAAGGGTTACGTACGATACCACAACAGGACAAACAGTTCTTGGAGGTTTTTTTTTTATAATCATAGATTGTTATAGCTCAGATGACTTGATTTTATTTTCAAGGAATGGGCGAATTACATATGGATATTGTAAAATCACGGATCTTAACGGAATATAAAATTGATGTCGAACTAGGGCCGCTTCAAATTGCTTACAAGGAAGCTATTCAAACACCTTCTATTTTTACTTATGATGTTGAAAAGGAAATTGCTGGTAATAAGCAGCATGTCAAAATAACACTGGAATTATTGTGCACCAATAAGGAAACTTTTAGGTATTGCTAAGATAGTTACTTTTTTATAATGAATAGTATTTTGTAAAGTTTCTTAATCATAGCTTAGATAAATCACAAGAAAATATAAACAACTTAAATATGTTACGTCCGCGTACTTTGCAAGTTATTAAAAAAGGTGCACTCACGGCTTTAGAGCGTGGACCTCGAGTTGGTGGTCAGGTCGTAGAAACACAAATAAAATTGCATAATGTTACGATTGCTAGAGGCACAGCAGATTCGTTTATCATGGCAGCAGCAGCACAATGCGTACAAAAGGTATGGTATTGTTAAATAATCAAAAATTTATCATGTTATTTTATGATGATTGCAACAATGAAAATCTTTAAAATTATTAAAACAAAATTCTCTAGTGCACTCAAATAGTTTTCATACCATCAAATTTACTTAATAATTATTTTTCTTGCAGATTCTTTCTAATGCTGGAACACGTCTTCTAGAACCAATTATGTGTTTGCAAATAATTTCAGTTTCTGAACGAGTCTCTGCTATTTTAGCAGATTTATCACGTAGACGTGCACTAATAAATGATGTTCTTCCCAAAGGTGATAGAAATATGGTAAATTTATGCATTTTTTTGACGTATATAATCTTAAAGCCTTAAAATTTCTTTAGTTAATTCTAGTCAATGCTCCCTTAGCAGAGCTAATGGGATATTCCAGTGTTCTGCGTACCATAAGCTCTGGTAGAGCAAGCATGACAATGCAACCTTGTGGCTTTGCAAATATGAAAGCTGCTGATGAGGATGTAGCTATAAGAAGAGCACAAGGGCTTGAATAAACTGTAAAAGCACCGTCCTACTGTTTTGTTTAGAAAAAAAACGTCAAATAAAAGGCATTGGGCCGTTTTTGGTAACAAAAAATAAGTTTTTGTGTATAGCTTTCAACGAAGAAGAAAAAACGCACGTAGTAAAGCATAAAACGATATAGTTTTAGTGTTTTAATACATTAAATTTACGCCGTATCTATCTATTCATTGTGTCATTACATAATATTGGTAGGTCTTACATTAAAATAATAGATGAAAGCCTCGATTCTGACGTTGCCTAGGGACATCTATACGGCTTAATCCGGAACTGCTGGCTATAAAAGTAAATCCAGCTTTTAAATTAACTAAAGTAGTGTTATAACTTCAACAATTTTCATCCTACATTAAAATATTGTTCCACCAAAATGTGCGTTTTTGTTTAAAATACATTTATTTAAGAAAATTTGTTGTATGTAATATACGGTATATTTTAGTTTTAATATAATTAGCATAAGCAATGCTATTATCATATTAAAGTTGTAAAATAAAGTTAGTCTTAAAATAAATGTGAAACTAATACAAATTATGTATTAACTGTAGAAGGAACCTTCTATTCTTGCTTGAATGCAGAGATTGACAGCTAAAATGATTTCACATATGGTAAAGAACAAAAGTTTGTTTTAAAAATGATATATTATGATATGCGATATTTCAAGTGGTTTTTAAGAACGCAATATATTTTAAATTTGTAGACAAAAGGCTGTTTCGTCAATAGCTCGTCAACTGAGATTGTAAATTATATTAAACTGTCGAACAAAGTAACACTTGAGATTTAAATAAGAAAACAAATCCAAAGCTTTTGGGCTACATTGCGATCCCGCGTCTACTTGTACCAAGCGACGAATTAGATCAATCGGTTTGATTAATCGCATTGTTGTGATAAATTTGATTTAGTTTTTTATTTACTGAAAAATGCACCTGCTCTAAAGAACAAGAAAAATACATACGAAGAAAAAATCTTAGCAACCTTAGAAAAATAAATAAAAAAATATTTATTTCCTTTAAATATAGGGAAATTAAAGCAATAAGCATTTTCCTTTTTCAATTTGTGTTTTAACATAAAATTTCAAGTTCCTTATCACTCACCATATACGCAATTTAAACAAAAATAAAAATATAAATAAAAATGGCATTTTCAACGCAAAAAGACTTTTTTCACGTCCCTTTCATGAACCAAACAATGGATTATGAATGTAGAAGGGCATGTGTCAAACTAAAAAGCTATGAATCTACAATAGATGACCGCTCATGGGCCATGGATGAAGCGGAACCGTCACGGTTTCTATACGATCTCGTTAAATGCAACACCCCGGTGAGTGTTATATTAATAATTTTCCTATGAATAATACCGAAACAAAAATCGACAAATTTCATTTTCAAAAAAAAAAAAAATTTTATAATTTATCGTAAGAATCAGCTTTAAAAAATGTTCCTACAAACAACCCAAGTTGATTTCAAGGCAGAAACTGACCATTCTGCTAAATTTATTGATTTTTTTCAAAAGCGAAAATTGCGTCAGTAAAATAATTAGTTTATTGGGCGAATTTTTTAGAATGGATTTTGGAAAGGCATTTACGTTTGTTTTAAAAAATATTTTTATACATTTGATTAAGTTAATATTCTTGCTTACGTTCATATTTTTTTCATAAAAATGTTCATATTGACTTATGAAGTTGCTGCAGTCGATCTCCGAGAGTAAAATCGAAAAATATTGAAGATATAGTTCTATATAGTAAAATTTAGTCCTTAATCGTCGGAATGAGCGAAATATTAAATCTGAGCAAAATGACAAAATCTGCGATTAAGGAATGAATGAATTTTTTTGTTTCGGTAATCGTAAAATATGAATAACATTATTTAAAACTTAATGTTTTTCGTTTAATTTCAGGTTACTGACTATGAACCTGAAGATGAAGGTAGTGGTCCTGGTGGGGGTGTTCCCAGTGCCAGTGGCCTCAGTCGCGGTGTTCCTAGTAGCAGTGGAGCTGGTCCCAGTAGCAGTGGAGCTGGTCCCAGTAGCAGTGGTCTCGGACGCGGTGGTCCCAGTGGCAATGTTCCCAGTGACAGTGGTCTAGGTCGCAGTGGTCCTAGTGGTCTCAGTGCCGGTGGTCCAAGTACCGGTGGTGGTGCCAGTCTCGCAAGTGGGCAAAAAAGCGGCGGTCGTGGCGCCAGTTCCGCGGAACAATCGCATCATTTATCTCAAAAAAATTCATATAATTCTGCTCCTGGTCCTTCTAATATTAACCAAGCAAGTTGCATATTCCAAGCTATAAGGATCCTACTTGTGTTATTAATTTTGATTTCATTTTTAATACTCTATTTATATTTAGGACTTATATGGGCAACTAAACGGAGCCGATAGCGTTTTAGAATGTGCAAATAAAAACCTTTCTATATTAAACGAACTCTTAAATGAAAAAAAAGAATTACAAAAACAGTTAGAAGTCTCAAATGAACGCTTGCAAACTGCTCACGAGGAAAATGATAAAATTAGAAATATTATGGATTCAAAATTCGACATGAGTCACAGCAAAGATTTTCATAATAAAATTCAAAAACTGACATCATCTGGGAAAATAAGTAAGAGCGAGGAGAATGAGCTTCTTAATACATTTTATAAAATTGAAGACATGTACAAGTCCTATGAAATGTCACAGGCAGAAAACTCTATTCTTAAACGTTTGTCTGAAAAGCTCGCCCAACGCGCTACACTAAATAGCATCCCAAGTGAACCGGAGACCAGCAACGATATTCAATATTTACAAAATGAAGTCAATACCATGCGAAAAGAGCTAATACTGCTTCGAAAAACAGAGGATGATAGACTAAAAATTAATCAAGATATAAGCAAAGCCAAAGCAATAGCTGAACAGGATGCTGGAAAACTTAAAGCAATTATGGAAGAACGCAGCGCTTTACGTGAGAAATGTAAAACTTTCAAGGATCTCGAAAAGAAAATACGAGAACTGCAGAAAAAAGCTCAAGAAGCCGATAACTTATCAAATGGATTATCCAAAGACTTAGACGGTCAATCCGGTTACATTCGCGAAATGGAAAAGGAATTGCAGCGCACGCAAAAATATTACGAAGACGAAATGCAGAAACTCAAGTACAATGAGGAACTATTAAAGGTATGGTTCTTTGGAATATAAATTTACATATTAGTACTCGTATCAATCATATTGAGTAATTCCCAACGTATGACACATCGGAAAGTGTTTTTCAACACTAAAAGACCCCAATGTAAAGTTAGGCGCTTTCTGTAAAATGATTTTTATATTCAACATTATAGATATTCTTCAAAAATCGCTTATGTGTAACAAATTTACTTGAATATTCTGCCTTTACCCATTCCTCCTGAATTAGTCACGAACCCTTTATAATCAAAAGTAAAAACGGCACACTACTAGCAATCGAAAACCACGTAATTAGATGTTTAAAATTAATCTCAAACTGCATTCCGACCACTGTCTGAATCCTATCCATTTTAAAAGTTTATAGTAACAGACATCCTTCGTGGAAGGTGTCGTTGTACCCACTTTCGCTTCAAAGATACCTCATAGCAAGTGGACCTTCCTTGTTTATTGTCATAAGTATTACATTATTAGTTTTATTATTAAAACTTATAGTGCAATGCGACAGCCTTCAACTATTTTTTTCAATATAAGGACCTATCTCATATTAATATCTGTCTTTAAGGGTGTCATTTCGGTTATTTATCTGAAGTTTTTGATAAATTCTTTCTTAATGCTCCCAATTTCGTACAGAGCATTGATCCGCTTGATGAGTTTTGTTCCACATACTACATAAAATCTGAGCTCGTTTAAAAGGGAAGATGTATCTAACGCTCAGTATATATATATATATATTTTAGTGTCAATTGCAAGAGCTTAAAGAAGAACTTTGCCGAGCCAATTGTAAAGCCCATAAAGCAGATTGTCTTCAAATGGAAATTGGATGCCTTCGTAATGAACTATTAAAGCGTGAGTTAGCAATTGGTGACTATGATTGCCAATACAAACAGCTTATGGTAAGTCGATTGATCAAGTCATTACCTTATATGACAATGAAATATACATTTTTTAAGCATAAAGCCAAATCGTTTAAGTCCTGTGGCTATCGCCTACTCAAGCAATTGCCCGAAGCTGGCCAGGATAATTGCATGTCAGATAATTGCTTGTCAGACTAATATTATGGTCAAAATGCCAATTTTTTTTATCAAAATTATGTATGTATCTATATATTATACATTTACATTGTTTCATTTATATAAATCAGATGTTAATAAAAATTTAATTGTCATTGAGAAATATTAGTTGTTTTGTTTTTGTGTCAAAATTCTTTTGAGAATTTTCAGATGCTTAAAAGGCTAAAAAATCCGCGAATTGCTAAATGGTCAGCTTCAGATACATGGCTTGATTCAACCTTTGGCTTTATGTTGCTTCAAAATTGATCAAATATGTATATATTTATGTACTTACTCGATATTAGTTCGTTATTGAAGAATTGCGAAATCAAAACTCTGTTGAGATACAAAACTTGCAAGATACACAAACTCAGACTTGCAATGATCATGTCGAAGACTTAGCATTTTTTGCCAGCGCAACACTTAGCGAAATAATGAAAGAGTTGAACAGGCGTGGATTTTTCCCCGTGTCGACACAATTGAGGGATCCAAGTGAAGTAATTGGTCAAAAAGGTGATGGTGATCATGAAAAAAATGGAGATGTCAGTAGTGAAACCGATGATGCAACCTTTGTGATTGATAACAAAGATAGAAGCAGCTCATTCCATGAACGAAAAAAGACGTTAGGTTCTATTGATGTTGCTAATATTGTTGATGTTGACGAATGTAAAAATCACTTACAGAATGCTCTAAAGGAATTTCAGAAATTAGAAGATAAATATGTAGATTTAAAAAGAGAGTCAGCAGCTATGAAAGAAGATAATCAAAAGCTAAATGAAAGCTTGAAAGGAAAGGAAAAACAATTAGACAAGATTTCGAGTAAAGTTGGTGCACTTGATAAAGAAATAGATAAGCAGGGCAAAAATACTGAAGAGGTTGGAAAGGACTTACGACAGTCGATACAACTAGTAAAAGACATAAGTGATATTCAAACGAAAAACCAACAGTTAACAAATGAAGTTAATGCTATTAACTCACGTGACGATCAAAAGATAATTGATGAACTTCGAAAGCAGTTGAAGGAAGAAAGGGACAAAAATGCACAATTGCGCAAGGAAAATGAAGAATGTCGAAAAAATTTAACAGACCGAGGCATAACTCCACCACCTGTTCGAGCTCCCGAAGTGCTTGATTTAACCAAACCGGCTAAGGGTGATTTAGGTCCGAAAGAAACTTCTCCAGCGATTAAAGCTAACGAAGTTGTTGGAAAACCAGGTGTTTCGGTTGAACCAGGTGTTAAAACTGGTACAGGTAAAGAAGGAAGTGCAAGCCCACAAGGTGAAACTGGTCAAAGAGATAAAGATACTAGTGGTAAACCAAGTGTCCCTGGGTCAAAACCTGGGGTAGTTGGTAAACCAGATGAAGCCACCAAACCAGCAGGAGGCAAAACAGGTGAAGTAGGTAAAACAGGTGAAGCCACCAAACCAGGTGACGGAGGCAAAACAGGTGAAGGAGGCAAAACAGGTGAAGCCACCAAACCAGGAGGAGGCAAAACAGGTGAAGGAGGCAAAACAGGTGAAGCCAGCAAAACAGGTGAAGCCAGCAAAACAGGTGAAGCCAGCAAAACAGGTGAAGCCAGCAAAACAGGTGAAGGAGGCAAGACAGCTGAAGCCAGCAAAAAAGGTGAAGTCAGCAAAACGGGTGAAGCCAGCAAAACAGGTGAAGCTAGCAAAACAGATGAAGCCAGCAAAACAGGTGGACCCAGCAAAACAGGTGAAGGAGGCAAAACAGGTGAAGCCAGCAAAACAGGTGAAGCCAGCAAAACAGGTGAAGGAGAGAAAACAGGTGAAGTCAGCAAAACAGGTGTTGGAGGTAAAACAGGTGATGGAGGCAAAAAAGGTGAAGCCAGCAAACCAGGTGAGGCCAACAAAAAGGGCGAAAAAGGCAAAACAGGTGAAGGAGGTAAAACAGGTGAAGGAGGCAAAACAGGCAAAGGCGAAGGTGGCAAAACAAATGAGAGTGAAATTGGTGCAGGCCCCAAAAAGCCAGGTCCCGGTAAAGCTACTGATGGAGGTAAAAGCGGTGATGATGGAAAAACTGTTGCCAAACCTGGAGTTGGTGGCACTGGTAAAGCTGACGGTGGTGGGACTGATCAAGCAGGATCAAAACCTGGCCCTAATGACAAAGTGATACCGGAAAATGAAGGCCCGCCCGTTGATGAATTGGAAGCCGGCAAAGAAGGTGCGCCTGTTAAGACTGACATAACTAAGGTTGGCGATGTTGATGCTATATTGTTAGATGATCTAGATGAAATAGGGGGTAGTGATGAAGATCTTCAAATTGGTGATGATGGAAAACCAGTAACACGTCCTGTAGGAAAACCTGATACTGGTACTGGCAAAAAGAATGATACTAAAAAGGGAGCATCAGGCGTAACTGGTGCCCCGAGTGCTAGCCCACATAGCGCCCCAACGAAAAGCAAAACCCAAGAAAGTGGTGGGAGAGGTGTTATGCCAGCTGGAAAATCCGGTAAAGGTAAAATTCAAGAACAAGACTCTGTTTATCAAACATTTGTCAACAAAAATGTTACAAACCTTTCGAATAATTTGAAGATTGGGCATAGTTTGGAACAAGAACTAAAGAAAATACTCGAAGATTTCATTTCGGAATGTGGCTACTGCTTGTGCAAATGTAGTTTACCTAAGAGCAAATTCTATGCCATTTGTCATAAGATATTGCATAACGGAATTAATACGCTATCATTTAGGGAAATAGCGTATTTGCATAAGAAACTTTTTATTGCTGCAGAGAAATTGCATCCTGGATGCTTACTAAGCATGATCCTAGCCGATCAGTGTGGTATGCAACAGGATAGTGGTGAAGATAAGAGACTGAAATGTTGTACGTGCAAGAATACGTTGTGTTGTATTAACTCAGAGGAAATGCTCAAAGAAAAAGGTTTGTTAACAATTTCACTAAACTTA
The DNA here is from genome assembly GCA_963680825.1 of Meiosimyza decipiens. Classification (NCBI taxonomy): domain Eukaryota; kingdom Metazoa; phylum Arthropoda; class Insecta; order Diptera; family Lauxaniidae; genus Meiosimyza; species Meiosimyza decipiens. Next base: position 7,076,868 of record OY804259.1, on the reverse strand, counting down.
TTCTCTACAAACTATGTGTCGTTTTCTGTATTAACAGTGTATAAATTGGAACGAGATATTGAAAAAGCCAAGGAATATTTAGACCACTTTAAAACACGTCCACAACAAACCTATCGGAAACCTTGTAATCGCGATGATAATGGCTGCGAAATTGAAAGGTAGGTAAGCTTTATATACCTACCAGGAGGATACTGGTAGCGATACCAATTTTCAGACTACTTGTTCCAGCTAAATTGTAGACTTCTTATTTTGAAATACATATAGAATGATGTAAAAATAAATTGAAAATATTGTCTTAACATTTTTCTTTTATATATTAAATGCAGATGCACACAAAGTACCAGCCAAGCGACAAACCTTTCAAAATGCAATAGTAAGCAGCTAAGGCATTTGAAGGTAAGATTTTAGTTCTATTTAAAATACGAATACTAATAATGTAATTATTTTTAGGCTCGCATTTTGAAATGCTCGGACCTATTGCGGTAGATAATAGGTTATATGTATGTGTCTGTGATGGTTAAAATGCTCATAGTTTTATAGATTTATTGCAGTTTCTGATTAAATATATATTTGTGGAATGTTCTCAGAAAGTAAAAAATTGAGAAAGTAACCTTAGGAAATATTACAGACTTCTTGACGCATGTCTATAGATGCTAGCTAAGTTGTTACTAAACTAGACTCAAGTTTTTATTATATATACATGTTTGTGATAGTAAGAGCTCGAGTTTAACTTAGTAATAACTCCACAGCCATGTATGAATATGAGCTATGTTGTTTAAATATTACTAGTGTAGCGTTATTATTTGAATGATTTTGTTCAAATAACGTCGAACAAATCATTTTAAATAAAAATGCTTACAATGTACGCACTTAGGGGGTTCGTTTTGTCAATCTTCATTTAAATTATAATCGAATATTTTCTCAAAACAAGCTCTTAAAGCTTCAGTTCAACAATTTAAGTGAATCATTGAAAAAAAACCCTTAACTCAAGAAGTCTGAAAATGATTTCTTTTTGTAAGAGGACTATTATAAAAACAAAACTTCCATTGGTAATTTAAATTTTATTTTGTATAAGAAATATGTTACAATGAACTGTTATAATGTTTATAAATGTAGCGTTTAAAATTTCACTAAACTTTTGGCAAAGGAAATTAAAAGAAATTTTCATATGCGTTTCAAAAACTTTACATTTTAAAAGTTGTTTTTTTATTTAAATGGGAGCGTAGAAGAATAGCAGTATAGATATAAGGCTCCACTTTTAACAGTGAGAAGAAAGAAAACATTCGCAGGGATATTTTTCAACAAATTTATCGTGTAATCGAAAAATCGCGATAGTGCGAAAAAAAAAACTGAAAACTGATGTGACGCAAAAAAGATGAGCCCGATTGGGAGCCTGATGGATCTTATAAAACTAGTTAACATAGATATTTCTCTACAGCTCAGTACGAGCGTTCAGATTATTCCTACCTATCTGTCTAACTACACTGTCCCATCAAGAAAATAAATAATTTGTGAAAAAGCCTTCATAGATTTCAGAAAAGCATGAAAAATAGATCCAAACAAATATTTTATGGAGAATACCCAAGAATCTAGATCCACACCAACTAACACATGAGAAAACGAAACTCCAGAACCACGACCGTACGAGAAGACGTACACATTTATAGCGCAATGTCCCCCCCCCCCCCCCCCAAGGAAGAGTTTTCTCTAATGAAATCGTATTTTATCAGAAGAGATTCCACTCCTCAGACAAGCAAACAGATTTTGTCATTCAATGTTAATGGTTCGGGAACGCGTATCAAATTCTTAAACTCTAAATTCCTCGATTAAAGCAGGCTTTTTGAAGATTGAAGAATCAATGTTATTAAATGGAGAAGCAATACGGCCAAAATTTATTATTATTTTACTGACCTTACCGTTTAGTGCAGTGTGTACAGAATTTGTCGTACCCGCGAATTCCCTTTCGTTCTATGCGATATCTGATATTATGCTTTGAATTTACGTTTGTTGTGGCGGATTGACGCAGTAATTGCTTTGAAATTTTCTTGCACCGACAAATTCTCAAAAGAGAATAGACAAAAATTTCTCAGACCGAATTCGCTCGTGTAAACGTTGACTATGTAATTCATTCGGTATTTTTATAAGTCAACGTTTACATAAGGAAATTCGGTGAAAGAATTGGTTGTCTATTCGCTTGTGAATTAGTATTGCGTTTACACACGAAAGCTACACTGCAACAAATGTAAATTCAAAGCATAGTTTCAGCTAACGAATAGAATGAAAGGGAATTTGCGGGTACAACAAATTCTGTACATCACCTTTTCGATTTTCCCTTGCCAACGAACAAGAAAACTTTTCGTTAAGAGTTTCCCTGTGTAAACGTTGACTAAGCAATGGTTATTGTAAAAGATTTTTAAGTAGTTTACTACAATCCTGATATTAAACAAAAATTGATATTTTTTTCCGGTTTCTGTCAATTTTCGAATGTTAACAGGGCATAATAAAAACGTCAATAAGAAAGAATGAAAACAAAATTGACAAGTGCGCAAGCAAGAAAAATCTTTAGGTTGTATTTTTTCTTCTGTTAATGATAGTTCGCTACTAGTCGTAAGTTTTCGTGGGTGTTGCCACCAACCATCAGCAGAAGAAAAAATTAAAAATCTTTCAATTTGTAATCGGAATTTATCAGCGCATAATAAACCGATTGTTTATATTACATACAAACAAACAAGCGAATCAAATTTAAACAATTGTGGAATTCCGTGCGTCGCGCCCGTCCCTACCCCTTTAACTATAGTTTGTGTTGCTCGTTTTGTTGCATGGAACGCGGATGTTCGTGGTGCTCGGTGACCCATCAACAGAAGCAGATATAGGAGAATAGTACAATACAAACTACAGGGTGTGGTTGAAGAAAACGATCACCAAAATTCAATTTGACACTGGACCGCCGCATACGCTAGTTGACCGATTTTTAATTTATTCTAATCGTGGACGCTGTTTCGGGTACAAAAAAAAAAAATAAAAATCGTATGCAAATTATTCGAGTAGCTCTTGTAGTTGTTAGAGTGGCAACATTTTTCGTGCTTTTGTAGATTTGGCAGAGATTTAAAACAGGCAAAAGTGTTAATTTTCATAAAAAAAAAAAACAAAACAAAAGGGAAAAACAAAATTAAAATAAACCGTGGCAGCTCATAGAAGGAAGAAAAAGAAAAACGAATCAGAAGTATCGTAAAGAAATGATTCAGAGACTGTGCAGCAACGATGTCCCGGCTCGCTGATTACTTTGTGGTTGTCGGTTATGATAACGATAAGGAACGTAAGTACAATTGTTTCAATGGAGTGAGTGTAGAGTTCGAAAATTAATTGTTTTACAACTTAAAATTTAATTTAAAATTTTAGGTACTGACGGCGCAAATATTCAGCTATCATGTGGCAAAATTGTGCAACGTTTTCCTGAAAAAGATTGGTCTGATACTCCATTTATTGAGGGTATCGAATGGGTATGTGTTTAGTTACTTCTAATATACAAAAAAATGTTAACCTGACAAAACTAGTGCCAGTAGGTTTTTCAAAATGCATATTCCGAAGGAGCTATTCTGGATTACGATCCCAGAAAATCTTTGAATAGAAACCTTGAAAGTTGCCAGATAAAATTATTTGACCTTTTCCCCCTATCGAGAGGTTAGATGATTAAACGAGCCAAAAGTGCGAACTTGCTACATATTCAAAGGCTTATCAATAATCGCCATCCAGATCCGACATTACACTGTTGGCTCTCAACATTCTGTAAAAATTAAAAGGAGTATAAAGTGGCAGTTAAAGAATAAAAGCCAACCCAGAATGCGCTGTTTCTAAATATTATAACTAAATATTTGAACAATATTTTGATCGAATTGTACAGTCTTAGCAGAAACCGATATTTTTGTGTGAAATTTCACAAATCGGTCAATGCTTTTTAACAAATATGACAGAGACTACAAATGGAACAATCTAACCTGGTAATTGGTGACATATGTTTCGGCTATTACCACGTATATACATATTCACATACATATATACATAGCCTCATCAGACCAGTTTTGGTTAATTTGTACACGGATTTGATTTGTGAAATTTCACACAAAAATATCGGTTTCTGCTAAGACTGTACAATTCGATCAAAATATTGTTCAATTAATTAATAATAACAGTCGACTAATAACAAATAAAATTTCTATAACTAAATATTTATAAATCTTATTTTCGAAGCAAACATTTTAGCGCAGTAAATTTGCTATAAGAAAACCTACATAAATGTTTTATTTGATGTAAGTAACCAAATATCACAAGAAGCATGATAATTCAAAAATGCAATTTAATAAGCATACAAAAAGAAATTACTTTTAATATGTTATTACACTAATCAATAATAAAATTAAAATTTTCATGATGCTATTTCTGATGAACGGTTAATTATATATAAAGAAGTACCAAGGCCTCTTTGTAGCAAATTTAATGAGCTTTAAAACTATTTTTAAAAATCTAATAGTTCCCGAGCTAATTACAAAATATTTTAATCAACTATTTTACGCCTCAAATAATAAAATTTACCTTGAATTCCGTAAAATGTAGAATATCAATTTTTGAGTCTTTAAGACATTTATTTGTTTTTACATTTTTCTCATGAACGCCCAAAAAGGTATTAAATGTCTTAAACTAATAATTTTACCTCAGCCACTTTTGGTAAAATTAACAATTTCCAAAATAATTGGAAAAAATTTATCTTATACCCCTCAATAAAAATAGGTAACTCAGTAATTGTGTTCTGGAAACTTCTGTATACTAATCTTGTGGAATAAAAAACCACAATCAGAACGATTAATCGTATTTTTTATACAACAAGCTTACTAGGCACTGTGGGAAAATTATTGTAAATATAATAAAGTTTTTGTTCTAGAGTGTCGCAATATCCAAGAGCGATGAAACGTCAAATATTGCAGCAAATCTGGCGACGTTAGTCGTCCAAGAAAGTTTGATATTTCATTATGGAAAGCTTGACAGCGCAACAACGCATGCAAATTGTGAAAATTTACTGAATTCACTTAAATTTACTCAAAATTCATATATCTTGTAATTATAAAACCAAGATCGCGTCATTTGATATCTTTTGAATTATTGTGAAAATATGTGAATTCTTATGCATAGAGACTCACGTCAAATTCATGAAACATAGACAATGTTTTTCATATTTTAATGCAATTTGAAGATATGACACTCTAAAAAACACCCTTTAATAATAAGCCGTATTAAGAGTAGGATAATGGAGAAAGTTCTATGTACCATGTATTAATAAACTACATATTCTGTTTTCATTTATGAAATGAACTTTCAAAAGAAAACATCTCTTTATTCATCTTTGGCTACAATGCTTCGAAGCAGCAACGCACTGGGCCTTATCCCCCCATAGTGTAGCAGAATTTTAACTGCCAAGATAAGAAATAAGTAGTTCAAGACACATATACTTATGTATGTATGTAAGTAACAATTAAAACATACGTACAAATGTGTGACAATTTAAATAAAACAATTCGATTGGCTCCATGGCTATAACTTATTCACATTATTCTAAAATTATTAAAAAAAAAACAGTTATTTGCTTGAAAGACGATTTTTTTATATGATTTATTTTCAAAAGCAATTGACTCTGAATCCAAATTTGGTATAGTTTTTATCTAATATGTCTGAAATAAACAGTGATGCCAAAAACGCCGAATTTCACAATGCTTAAACATTTTAGCTAATGTGCGAATAGTTTTTACCCTACTAACCTTTTAATAGCGCTGGCGGAGTTTTTAAACTATAGTAATTTCTTTTATCTCATGTGCAGTTTTGTCAACCTCTTGGCTGGAATTTGTCATATGAGAAACAAGAGCCAAAATTTTTTACATCTGTACTCACCGACATCGATGCGAATAAACATTATTGTGCTTGCCTTAGCTTTCATGAGACTTTAGCTATAACATTAAATAAAATCGTTGACGAGGAAGATGAAAATGTTTCAAACTCAAAATTTGCTGCCAACATATCACAGCCAATCAGTAACTCGATTATCTCGCATCATAGCGTTATGTATGCACCAAAATGTTTGGTGTTGATATCGCGCTTGGACTGTGCTGAGACTTTTAAGGTACGTACATAGGTGTTTGATTTATTATTTGAATGGTTTATTAAGATATAAAAATATTTTATTATTTATGGATGCATTATTCTTTTTATTCACTTACTATTTAGAACTGCTTGGGCACTATATACACTGTGTATATTGAGAACTTACCGTATGCCTTGGAGACTTTGGTTGGAAACATTCTTGGTTGTATACAAGTACCACCACCCGGCGGCCCACAAGTACGTTTCTCGATTGGAGCAGGTGATAAACAATCATTGCAACCACCGCAATCGCTTTCTTTGCCAGTGACAGGTTCATCTGTTTACTTTGTATTTAAACAATTAGGTAAGTTCAATAGAATGCAGGAACTGATACTAAAGTAAATATTTGTTTAATTAATACTTATTCTGATTTTTAGGCATTAAGAATGTACTTATATTGCTCTGTGCTGTTATGACGGAAAATAAAATTCTATTCCATTCGAAGAGTTATTCACATCTTACTGAGAGTTGCAAAGCTCTGGTGGCTCTCATGTACCCATTTAGGTAAAATTTGATTTGTTGTAATAAATGCTTTCTTTAAAATAAAAATGAACGTTACGATTAAGATTTTAAAAATGAGAATTACTATCAATCATAGCTGAGCTATATTTTTTTGATCAATACCCAATTAACATTAGATCTCAATTGGACTTACACGAAGACCATGGCTAAAACTTCATAATCAAGAGTTGAAAGGAATTTTCAAATAATTTGCTTTTATCTTTAAGTAGAATTCTTTTATAAACTTTATTTAAAAAAAAAAATGTTTGCCTATCTCCAGCATTGGACAAAAAGTATTGTGACTTGATTAATTAGAAAACTTCCGGAATCAAGTGTACACGATCTCCTGGATTGCAAAAAAGTTTATTCCTTCAGATCAGAAACTTTTACTATGTATTTGTTTTCAACAATAATAATCTTTTTCAAAGATGAATATTAATCGTTTGGTATCATTCACTTAACCGAAATTGACTTTTGTTCAATAATAATTACTAAATTAAAAATAAGACCTTATTTGTATAATTTACGCCAAAAATGAATTCAGTAAAATAAATGATTTTTAAAACTTTTCAGGTATACACATGTTTACATTCCCATTTTACCAGCTCCTTTAATGGAAGTGCTTTCTACACCAACACCATTTATTATGGGAATACATAGTTCTTTACAAGGTGAAATATCTGAGCTATTGGATGTTATAGTTGTTGACTTAGATGGTGGTCTGGTGACAATACCAGAGGCACTTTCACCACCGGTACCCGTGCTGCCATCTCCCTTGTGGGAGAATATTCAAGAATTGTTAACAATGATATTATTTCCAAATTTATCGCAAGCAGATCTTGCCTTTCCGTCAATAGAAAAACCAACAAACTATCCAAAATCAGAACCATTAATTGACAAAGAAATACGTGCGATATTCATGCGTTTGTTTGCCCAACTGTTACAGGGGTAAGTTTTATATTGAATTTTATTCTTTCAGAGATACATATTTAAAAAAAAATATTTGCATTCATAAAAAGTTATCGCTCGTGCTTGACGCTTATACGCATTCATCCAAAACCGGTAATTACATTTCATAAGGCTGGGTTTTTAGGTGCACGCGATTTAATCGAGAGCGAATTTTTATTTCGTGTTTTGGATAGTATGTTTTTTACAACTTTTGTTAATGAGCGTGGACCACCATGGCGTCCATCAGATGCTTGGGATGAGCTCTATAGTTCAATGAATGAATTTATCAAATCCGAATCTAATAATAGAAATTTAGTAAGTGATTACTTGTTCAATGTTTCAAAAACTTAGAAGTAAACAGTTTAATTTTTCATTATTAGATTTATACACATATTCAAGAATTGGGCAAAATTTTGTACGAAAATGAATTTCCTAACCAACAAATTTATGCTCAAAAGGTATTACGTCCTCCAGAAGGTTCTTTCCATCGCATACATCAACCGTCATTCCCACGTATTAATACAGATAAAGTTGAGTTGATTATTGCTGATGGAATGCGCAAAAACTGCATTTCACAGCGTTTTTCAGCCATAAAAAATCAAAATCGTATCATTCCAATGGGACCACGTCTTCCTGAGGTCTTAGATGTGCGTCCTAACATATTGAATTCAGCACGTAGATTGGAGGTTAGTGCTATAATTTTTAATATGTATTCAGTAAATAAAATCTTACAATCATTTTAAGGTTTTGAAAACTTGTGTAGCCTATATATTCGAAAACAAAATAGCAGATGCACGCAAACTTGTACCAGCTGTAACGAGAACTTTAAAACATAGAGACGCACGTTTGATACTCTGTCGTGAACTTTTCGGTTATGTGCATGGAAATAAAGCTGTACTTGATCATCAGCAATTTGACTTAATAATTAAGTATGTTAAATTTACTTTAAGCTTAAAAAATACCTAATTTTTGTTCATCTGTATAGATTTATGAATAAAACTTTACAAAATGCCTCTGGTATTGATGAATATACCGTTGCTGCTGCTTTGCTACCAATGTCAACAATATTCTGCAGAAAACTCTCTACTGGTATTATGCAGTTCGCGTACACTTGTATCCAGGATCATCCAATATGGAAGAATTTACAATTTTGGGAGTCAACATTCTATCAAGATGTACAAGCACAAATTAAAGCCTTATACATGCAACATAGGCGTTTGAATGAAAACAATAAGGAATCAAATTGCATATTGGATGATGTGCCGTTGGAGGAACCTTCAGCACTAGAAATAACAGCAGAACAAATGAGGAAGGGTCCAAGTATAGAAGACGAACAAAAGAAGGTATGTGAAATGATCACATTATTAGTAATTTTTTGAATATAATTTGTTTAGGAATTTGCTCAATCTGAAGAGTCTACGCTTTATAGTCAAGCGATTCATTATGCAAATCGCATGGTTTCCTTACTTATACCTCCAGACGTTAATGCAGTGGGGCATAAACCTAAACCATCATTTCGCTTGGACGATAATCAGAGTGTATCAAACAGGTAAACTAGTGAACAAGTTTTTCTATTTAAAAGTTCAATTTTAAGCAGCTATGTGCAGAATTTTTTAAGCTAGAGCCAAATGATAATATAAAAGTAATAACAGAAATTAAGAGAGTAAACACAAGTTCAAAGACAACATTTAAGCCGTCCAGTTGCAAAACCTGTTATATGCCTTAAAACATAATCGTGTATTTAGGTGTTCCGCAAGGAAGTCACCTGGGGTCGCTTCCATTTATTTTGGCTATAAATGATGTTACTCATGTAATCAAAAACTCTCATCTGCTTATATATGCTGATGATATGAAAATTTACAGATCTGTGAAGGTGGATGATGATACCTTTGCCCTTCAGTCTGATCTAAAATCATTTGAAGTTTGGTGTTTTAAAAATAGTATACATTTAAATCCTGACAAATGTAAAACTATGATCTTCTCTAGAAAGAAAATTAATGTGGAATTTGATTATATACTTAATGATAAGAAAATCTGTCGTATCGATATTGTCAAAGACCTTTGTATACATATTGATGCTAAATTGACGTTTAATGAACACATTAATACAATCTGTAAGAAGGCCTCGTCATTACTTGGTTTTATAAAGCGATGGGCAAAATAATTTTATAGCCCTTTAGTAACAGTAACTTTATATAATACAATTGTGCGTCCTCACTTAGAGTATGCTTGCCAAGTTTGGTCTCCATATTACAATATACATATAGATAGAGTAGAACGAATTTAAAAAAATTTTGTGCGCTTTGCTCTCAAAGGCTTAAATTGGAATGACCCCTTAAACCTTCCTCCTTATGATGATCGTTTAAAGTTATTACATATGCAGTCTTTGAGCACTCGTCGAAATATTGCGGGTATACTTTACTTGCATCAGCTTGTGACAGGGTCGCTTGCTGCGCCAGAGCTTCTTAGTTACATTCATTTTAACACCAATCGTAGGAGTAATCGTAACGCATATCAGATATTTTACCAACCAGTCAGTAGAACTAATTATATGGCTACAGCTCCTTTTAATCGCATGACTTCTCTCATTAATAATTGCGATGTATATAATATTAGCTTGTCAAAAGGTCAACTCAAGCTAAGATTGAAAAATAACTATAGTTAATTTTGTAGCATGGTAGTTGTTGGTCTTTATGTTTGTGTTGTCCGAGCCCCACAGCATGATGGGTAAATTTTTTCTAACATTTATTCCTTAGACCATATTAATAAATCTATATAATTGCATTCATGCAGTTGTGTGCTTTTATACATATGGTCTGAGTGAGTATGTTGAGAAAGTGCGATAAAGCTAAGAAAAAATTATAAAAATATAACAAATTAATTGCATGATAATTTTTTCATTTCCCTAATTTAACCTTTGTTAAAAGCTTCAAGCTAAATTGCTAAGAAGGCTAATAGCTGTAGTAGCTAAACTCTATTATTATTATTATGTATAAATGTCAAATTTAGTTTCCGCAGCTCGTAAACATAATAAGACCTTTATAGACAAAACCTTGTAAGTTCTTACAAGATTTTACAAACGAAGATAATGGCTGGTTTGGTGAAAATTGAAAAAAATATGGCTAATTGCAGCTCGACTTAAATGGTACATAAAAAAATTGTAATCCGAGGATTTATTTGCCTCCTACAGCTTAGGCAATTCAATAGAAATCGGATAGTTTGGCCGCAATATAAAGTTGTGTAACAATTTTTCAACACGTGTTTTTCCCGACCGCTGTGACTTCAGTGGACTATAATGTTGATGTTAACGACAAAAAACAAAATTAACTATGGCAGGCGTTGCAACCGGCTGGGTATTTAAATTTTTTTCCTTTGTCGAAGTTTTGTTTTCTTGTATGAAATTATAAGTTATATGTATACGGTGTTATAGTTTTATATTTAATATATTGTTGCATTGCAATAAATACTTACGTTCACTTACGTTTATCCGCATGCAGTATTATTGGCTCCCATAGTATTAGTGAACATTCCGACGAAGGATTTGAAGAAAATGATGCAACTGAAGTTGGTGGGGCTGTGGGTAAAATTGTTTCACGATTTATTGATCGAGTTTGTACCGAGGGTGGCGTTACATCGGAACATATACGAAACTTGCATGACATGGTACCAGGCGTTGTACACATGCATATTGAATCTCTTGAGTCAGTTTACCTAGAATCCAAACGTCATCCACATGTGCAAAAACCTAAAATACAAACACCATGTCTTTTGCCTGGCGAAGAAATTGTCACAGAGCCGTTGCGTTGTTATCTCATGCCTGATGGCAGAGAAGATGATACACAAAATTTAATACCAGCTGAAGGTGCACTTTTTCTAAGTAATTACCGCATTTTGTTTAAAGGTAATGACACTATTTGAAAACATGCTATTCATTTTAATTTAACATTGCAATGTAACTTCTTAGGTTCCCCATGTGACCCGTTAGCTTGTGAACAGACTATTATACGCGGCTTTCCTATATCTTCTTTGCTGAAAGAAAAAAAGATCTCTGTACTATACCTGTCGCATTTGGACCAGACTTTACCCGAAGGTCTACAGCTTCGGTCAAGCACTTTTCAGCTGATAAAACTTGCATTTGACACCGAAGTTACGCCAGAAAATATTGAAACTTTTCGAAAAATACTCAGTAAAGCGCGACATCCCATTGACGAGTTCGATCATTTTGCTTTTCAATCATTCGGTACTATAATTCACGGTGCAGCACCGCTAAAAACCAAAGAAAAATACTCAACTCTGAAAGGTTTCGCTAAAAAGACTTTGTTACGTACTGCCAAAAAGGCAGGCTTCAAACAAAAAGTACAAACTAAACGAAAACTTGTCACATCTGGTTTTGATTTTGACCCGATCGCTGATGCAAATGCATTAGAAACGCATTCAATCGACGATGAACTAGATGATGATGAGTTCGAAGCAAATACAGAAACCCTACCGAGATTATTAACTGCCAAAGATGTAGAACGTATAAGGGAACGAAATTATGTTAAGGATTGGCAACGTTTAGGTTTCGACAATCATCAGCAGGGATTTCGAATATCCACTGCAAACTCGAATTACAGTATGTGTAGATCATATCCAGCGTTATTTGTGGCACCGTCTAATATACATGATGCCGCTCTTGTACATTTGGGACGTTGTTATAAGAATCAGCGTATACCGGTACCAACGTGGAAGCATCGGAATGGAGCATTATTGATACGTGGAGCACTGCCGCATAGTAAATCTGTCATAGGTATGCAGCTCTCTATAAAGCAAAATTTTAAAAGAATGCATGTAAGATACATTAATATTTTGAATTCGCATTCTTTATTTAGTCATTACTGATATTATGTGTTGTCTGAAATTTCCAATTGTGTGCTGCCTACTCCAATTAAAGTGTTAATCTTTTTTTTTATTTCATTGAGGACATTCCGTTTATCTAAATGAGCAATTCAAATATATCCAAAATTGGTTCAACCTTTTGAAGAAGTATAGTATTGCCTAAAAGCTTCCATTTATTTTATTCAGGATATTCTCAACGTATATTCAGCTTTTATAAATTATTACATTTAAATCAATTAAACGGCTAAAATAAATTTCATAAGAGTAAATCAATTATCCTAAAAAAATAATTAAGAAACCCCAAAATTTCACGTTTTGTCTATAATAATCTGCCAAAAATTCTATAACGCCAATAAAACCGAGTTTGAGTAAAAATTATATACTGGGCCATAAAAAGAAACTATGTATCTCGTTGTCTGAAAAATTGTTAAAGTGGATTAGTGTTCTTTGAAAAAATACGCCCCATATATAAGTTGCTCGAAACTCTTATTAAAAAGTGTCACATTAAGCAAGATATAATGGAACCAAAGTTGGTAATTCGAAATTTCAGCTGAAACTCATGGCTTCTGCGAAAACTTCATAACATTTTAAAAAAACACAAACTTTTTCTGGAGCATATAGGTCTCATAATCGCGTTTAATGAAGAGAATAAAATAGGAAAAAATTGTGGTGTGATATGCATGTTAAGTAATGACAATGAACTTAAGTGCTATTACTAAAATATTTATCCATATCGTGAAAAATGTTATTTGAAACTATTAATATTTGTATTAATTTATTTCTTACTTCTTCCATAGGTATGCTCAAAAATTCAACCGGATCAAACACTATGTCCCACGACGTGGCCAACTATCATGAGCAAGATAAGTACTTTTTAGCGCTCATCGATACAATGCCAAAAAATTTCTCATTAGCTTTAGCGCAATATAATCTTTCGGGTATAAATTTATCAATGAATTCTCTCTTACTAAACTCTTCCGACGAACATCATTATTTGTCCAGTCGTGGTGAAAGCTCTTTAACTCCAGATGTGAGCCGAAAGAACAAATCCACACTATCGACTAATGATGTAAAGCCTAGCAACTGGACTGATTCCTTGAAACCAAAATCTAACACAATTAAAAATAACAATGCGGCGGTAGCAGCATTCCGAAAAATGCGACTCTACGTACTTGGTATTTTTACAATAAATAATGTGCTTAAAAATGTTATTTTAATATAAATTTTTAGGTGAAAAATCACAAACAAAGTCCAGTGTGAATGCAGACCTGTGTGCTGAATTTATACCAGTTGACTACCCTGATATACGACATTCGCGAATAGCATTTAAAAAATTGATGCGCTCCTGTTTGCCTTCGACGACATCAAATGATGCTGATCAAACATTTGCCAAGAGTGTCGAACAATCGGATTGGCTGCAACAGATATGCTCGCTATTGCAACTCGCTGGTGCTGTTGTTGATTTGATTGATTTGCAAGAGTCCAGTGTTATGTTATCATTAGAAGATGGCTGGGATATTACGGCACAAGTTTCGTCTATTGCGCAACTTTGTCTAGATCCATATTATCGTACAATTGATGGTTTTCGGGTGCTTATTGAAAAAGAATGGATTGCATTTGGGCATCGTTTTGCCCATAGGAGCAATTTGAAGCCGACAAATGCTAGTTCCAATATGGCGTTTGCTCCAACATTCTTACAATTCTTGGACGCTGTCAACCAAATTCAGAAACAATTTCCAATGGCATTTGAATTTAATGATTTCTACATAAGATTTTTGGCCTATCATACGGTTTCATGTCGTTTTCGTACATTCCTATTTGATTGCGAAGTGGAACGTTTCGATTTGGGAATTGCATCGGTGGAGGATAAACGTGGCTCGCTGAGTACTAAACATATGTTCGGTAATAACAAAAGTTAGTGTTGTAACAAAAGAAAAGTTCTCATTTTGGCTTATGCAGAGTGCAATTTTAAATTTCATAATTATATTTTACATGGCTGTGATTGTAGCTACAGTTTTCATATATTAAAGAGCTTGTTATATAGATCATTAATATTTGAGGAAACAATTACGATTTCAATTATTTATTTCGATAAAAAAAGTCTATCTTAATAACTTTTTTTTTCGGTAAAAAATATTTTTCTAAGTCATTTTCAGTTTGAAATTAATATTTTAAAATATTGCGGTTCAATAACACAATCTCATCTCTATTATCAGCTGCCAATGGATCAGACGACGAAAGTGGTGTATATCCTATTGACATGCGTAGTAAAACTTCTGTTAACTTAAATCGTATTGGTCACTCCATATTCGATTACATTGAACGACAGCACGTAAAATCACAGATATTTTACAATTTTATGTATTCAATGGATCAGCAAAATATTGTTTTGCGGCCTCAGAGTAGTTTGGCTTCGTTAGAACTTTGGAATTTCTATACCAATGAGGAGTTAGCACAAGGCCCACCGTATGACTTTGAAGTGACAAATGCCGATGACGAAATAGATTTAGCAGAACTGAGAGGCAAGCGTTTGGTCATAAGCGCTGGCTACGATAACATTGACAAATCTGATCCTAATACCTTTATTTGTTTGCTAAGTGAAGTAAAGCATGCTGAAACTGAACGTGGTTTCTTGCCTCAAAAATGGCAGCAAGTATGGGCAAAATTAGAAATACCGCTATCAGAGAATCTGGCACGCAAATCATCACTGAGCAGCATCCTACTACAGTCTCATGGCAAGCTGCAACATAAACGCTCCACATTGGAGATTATAATGAAAGGCCGTTTGTCAGGCTATCAAGATAAATTTTTTCATCCACATCGTTTTGAAAAACATCCGTATACAACACCAACTAATTGTAATCACTGTACTAAACTATTATGGGGTCCAGTGGGTTATCGCTGCATGGATTGCGGCAATTCATATCATGAAAAATGCACCGAAGTTTCGCTGAAAAACTGTACGAAGTACAAAGCAGTCGATGGTGTTGTAGTGCCACCGAATGTAAATATTTCACAAGGTGATACATCTAGTATTGCATCCAGTGCAACCACAGCGCGTACTTCAAGTCACCATTTTTACAATCAATTTAGCAGTAATGTTGCTGAGAATCGCACACATGAAGGGTAAGAAGATTTATTCATAAAATTTGTATTTCAAGCAATTAATTTATATTATTTTAGCCATCTTTATAAGCGTGGTGCATTGCTCAAAGGTTGGAAGCAAAGGTGGTTTGTGTTGGACTCAATAAAACACCAGTTACGTTATTATGATACTGTTGAAGATTCGGCATGTAAAGGCTTCATAGGTACTAAAAATATTTTTTTTTATCTTTTAGAATAATAATATGTAACTTAAAATAATGTCTAACTTTATAAAAATGTGCACTTTCTAGATTTGGCTGAAGTGCAGTCAGTAACATCAGCACAACCGACACAAATCGGCACAAAACGTGTAGATGAGAAAGGGTTTTTCGATGTAAGTGACCAGTTTTAACGTAATTCTTTGACGTCATTTTATTTTTTAAAATTTCAGCTAAAAACGTGTCGTAGAACTTATAACTTTTATGCAGTTAATGCCTCTTTAGCCCAAGAATGGATTGAGAAAATTCAAGCTTGCTTGCAATAATTTAAATAACTAGTAATAATATTGCCTCTTTATTAGAGTTTTCTCTTTTGTATTTATTTGTTTTATAACTAACTAAATATATAATTAATTAATAATTATCATTTTTAATTTAGTTATATTATCTGTATGTGAACCGAATTTGTAGACTTTTAAATGTGATTATAAAAAGTTAATATCTGATAATAGTTTTATTTCTGGGCTTATTTTCATCTGGTTCTTAACAGAGGGTGCATTTACAGTTTGCTTACTGTGAACATCTAAATAAAACAAATTAGCTTGTTTTGTGTTACAAGCAAACACACTATTAAATAAAATGTCCAAAATTATTGATTAGTTATTTATTTACATTTTTAAACAAATGTCTTTTAATGTTAACTTTTATCTTAAAAATTTCTATGCTGAAGGTACATTTTTTTAGAATCCAGCAATATGAAAAATTAAGATGTACCAATCTCAAAAAATGGAGACATTGACAGGCTGGGACAATCACTGGCCTTAACAGTTGCAGATTCATCCTATGGGGTTATCACAAGGGAAAGGTTAAAAACCTTTAGAGCAATTTTCATACTGAAATCCATTACTACAAAAAAGTTGTCCAATAAACAATATTTAATATAAAAAACGAAAATGGAAAGAAAAACCTCGAAAATTTATCAATATAAATTGCTGTGGCATGTCCATGACAAAATGTATCATATTGTGGCTCTATTATGGACTCACGATGGTGATACTGAAAAGTGTATTAAGCAGATTAATTAAAATTAAAATGTTTGCACTTTTACCTTAAGATCATCCATATCTGTTATGTTTTCGTCTGAAAAACCCTTCATTGCTTTTGTTGCAACTGGTCCCATGTAATTGTTTACCACGGCAAACTCCATTAAAGAAAGAAATACAAAAACCGAACACGATGACATCCAAACATCAATTGCCTTTACATAGGATACTGGCGGAAGTGACTGTTGTGATTGAGTGTTTTGTGTTGCCAAAGTTAGAAGTGAAGTAACACCGAGTGTTACGCGTGCTGGTATAGCTTCAGGTTTTATCCAAAATGATATCCAAGACATGACCACTATTAACGCTGATGGTATGTAAGTATGAAAAAGGTGATATCCTAGACGTCGACGTAGGTTAAAAACTATGGCAAGACAAGTAAAATTACCTAAAAAATAAATTTAAAGATTTAAAAATTTTCTTTTATGTAATGCTACCCCTTAAGCTAGGCACTTACCAGTAGAATACTCAATGGTGCAATCGGTGGTGTAGTTATTTGATATGTCCAGTTGTGGCAACTCAATTTCCGTGTTGACTACTAATGGATCAGTCATATTCCAGATAAAAACTAAATCTTGCACCGTATGCGATACTGCATAAGAATTTAAGGTCATTGAATAGTTTTTGTTATTATTTACATTAATTAGAGCTTACAACTTTCAATCATCATTGAACATATTTGAGTATCATGTGGATATGACTCGAATTTCATGGCACATGATAAAACTAACGTTAATCTGGGTAGTAAATAAAATCAATAAAAAAAATTATCAACAACTTAATATTTATAACATGGATGTACATGGATGTAAAAATAAAACTTACTTTGACATATACAATAGTGTTTTATCATGGTACAGCCAAAGATAATGATTCGGTATGCTCATCTCATGAAATGTAACTTTTTTAGCGTTCTTGAAAAAGCAGTCCGGTCGCCAAATACTATGCAACCAATCGACATCAAGTATTCGATATTCTTCACTCATATTTTCAGGAAGTCGTAGACGTGGATCACGCCAACTTTGTGCTAGGAATATATCAGTGACGTATGTCTATTGAAAATTTAAATGTAATCTATTCTATTTAAATGATATATTTTGTTACCATTGACTCTTCATTTATAGAATCCAATGATAATACGGTCACATGAAAATATACCACTGTTGGTTGCCCCAATAGCTTTGGAGCACGATTTTTATCGTATGTCTTAGATGGTATAGGTAAAATGTCGGGCAGAGACAAGCTCGATTCATAGTGAGACACAAGCTCTGCACTCTCTGTATTATTTCTGGAAAAGAGAGCAGATAACAAATTATATCTTCAGTAATAAGTGCAAAAAATTTCGAATTTACAAATCCTGTAAACCAATGAGGGGGTTGTGTGGCTCAAAAGAGAACGAATTTTTGCCACGTAGCAAGTGGACATATGTAGCCATACATTAATTACCACTGCGCTGTGAAAATTATGTCATACCTATGTATTCAAAAGCTGAGGAGATACAAAATAAACTTTTTGTTAATAGAGTTTGAAAATCTTTGGCGCTAACTAGCACTGTTCCGCAAAAAAAGTGGCAGAGTTCTAAGTAAAATTTTTTTGTCGATTATAGCTGACTGATAATGATCAGCAGTTTCTTCAATCAAATACGGTTATAGAGATATTAAAAAACTGTTTTCATAAGCATGGAAAAACTCTAAGCACCGAATGTTTTATTTCCGTCGTCAATCGAACCAAAAAAAAGCAAATTCGGTTCATTTTATTCAAAAGTACATTTTTTATTTATGGGAAATTTTTTACACAATCATTTGTTTTCTTGTAATGCTAATTTAGCAATTTTCTTAGTAAGCAAATAAAATTCTTGAATAATAATAAAATATTTTTGGAATCAGCATACTATTTTATATAAAAGATTGTCACTGAAATATCAAATCGATCGAAGTAAATGGAAACATCATTATTGATAACAGAATAAGTCATTATTTGGCAATATCTTTGCCAAATATTTTCCACATGCGAATTTTGAAATCACCACATAACCTAAGAAATCATCACAGAAACATCAAGTTCTATGCGGGGTGAATTATGAAAATTCTTGCTGAAGACCTTGACATTAAATGTCATATTAAAATTATGTTGTAAACTTAAAAAATGCAATATCACTACTTTCTTAATTATTTCAAAGTAATTTTATATAATTTTATTTTATTTTAAAACTTTTCGTACCTGTAACCGTGAACACAATTGCACCTTAGTATTGATTTTTCCAATAAACAAAAATAAATAGTAACAATTATCAAAACTTTTTGCTCATTGATATGTTTAAGCATATATTTTGGCATGTTGAATTTTTGAAAATTTTGAACGCTTTTTTTTAAAAAACTACGTTATTTTAAATATTGTTTTATGTATTTTAATTTGATTCGTTTGTATATCTTCATTTATTTTAAGTTTTTGAGATACACAATTTTTGTTTTTTAAAACACTATTACGAACGTGGTATTCAAATTTCAAATGCATTAAAATTTTCTTGCCATAAGCAAATTGATTTATTATTTTATATAAACAGACATAAGTAAAAATTTATTCACTTTACTGAATCAAAATGCAATTCTCCTCAAGGTGTGTGATAAAATTTTTCTAAGGTTTCTTTTGTTTCATTTTAGTTTTCGGTATTGCATTTTAAATTAATGTTGACAATTGCATTTGAAATGTTATTTGTCAACTTTGTCAATATCTATTCTGTCTGGTAAATACAATACATAAGAGAAAATAAAACTATTTAGTTAAAAACTCACATTGAAATAAAATGCACTGTGCACATTAGACTGTCCGATATTTCGTTTCTTTTTTCAATTCAATATTAATGTTTTCGTTAAAAAGAAAATTGGTTTTTGATCTACGAAATTAATATTTTTCTAGCAATTCATTTTTCTTAAAAGCTTATGAAATAAGCTTCTTAAAAACTAAACATTCCAACGCTATGCGACACGCTAGACAAAATAGCCTATATTAAGTAAATTAAAAAAAAAATCTCTATTTAAAAATTAATTCTAATAGAAAAATATCTTGGAAAATAACGTACAGTCTAACATACACACAATAGATTATAAATGATGAATTTTACATATAGTACCTAAAAAAATGCAACTACATTACATGAACTTTTCGTTAGATACTGACATATGTAGATAACGTGGCCAACCGTACTTCTTTTGGGAATACAGTACTTCTTATTGGCCACTTGTACTGCGTTCGACCAAGTACAGACAAATGTAATTAAAAATTAAGTAGTAAAAAAAACATATTTTATATCAATGATCTTTTTATGATGTCATCAATATTTTTCTTGGTAAGATTTTTTAGAATTTTGTTGAATGATTTTCTCGGTAAGTTTTTTGTTTTGGGCATGAAATCATTTTTAGGTAAAATGTGACATACTTTGTGTACTTCTATTCAGTTCGGTGTGTACTTCTTTTGGCATCCAAAATATTTGGTCACGTTAGACATAGGCAATAGAAATAATACCGTACCGAAATCAGATTCATTTTCGGGTTCAATTGAAGTGTGACTGAGTCAAGAGGAATACCAAAAATTTTACCAAGACAATTACATACATTCTGAAAGGTTTGGATCTGACGCCAAAGTTCCCTTGAAAAACATTTATTTTATCATTCACACTACACCTCCATCACCACTCCTTGAAGCCCCTAAATAAAATTATTTTGTTTTTTACATTTCCTATAAGAAATAAAACTACTTTTGAATTTAACTGCCACATAGATGAGACTTAGGAAGTCTCAGTTGAGGACCCTTCTTAATGATAATGATTTTCATCATTAAACTGTTTCTTTTAAGTGAAACAGTCAAGTTGCACATTACGCGTGCGCGTAGTGCTTCTTCCTCTTCACCAATGGCCTCAGCAATCATTGCTTGTCCAATCCAAGCGTTTGGATAAATTGGACTTGATTGTTGTGCACGTTGAAAAGCCTGATTTGCCAGTTTTATGTCACCCAATTTAAGGTATAGTACACCAAGATTAGTCCAGGTTGTGTACGATTTACGTTCCAATTGCAGCGCTTGTATGAACGAATGTTGCGCCTTAAATAAATCAAGCATGATTAAAAGAATGCATGATTTAAAGAAAATTACACTCACTTTCATGCATATTTATGACTCCCAATAAATTCCAATTATGCCAACGATCATTTTGTTCCTCTATAGCCATTTGACGTGCTTTCAACGCCAAATCTAAATGCGTTTTTGCTTCAGTTGGTAAATAATTTGCACTAAATAGGTACATAGTGCCAGCTCGTACCACAAAAAGGAGTTTTGTTTTAATTTTAGCGCGCAGGTGTAAAATCTGGCATATTGACAAGACAAGGTTGAAACGTGTAATTTTAACGCTTTAGAACAAAGATGCCTTAATACATGGTATAACTCATTTTTGAACAAACAAAGTGAGTTTGCACAACGATTTACGTACATATTATATACTCAGCGTAGGGATTGGGCTTAGTGACGATTCAGGAGAGATTATGATTGCAAGGTTAAAGGTACAAAATATCTCCAACAAGATTTATATATTGTGTGTTGATATTAAAAAATTGGTCTATTATTCCATATCAAATTTTCGACTTTTATTTACTATTTCAATACGAGTCCTTTTACCGAATTAAAAATTCTGCAAAATACTAACGAACCTTTGACTTGAGACATTTTGAGGCTAAGATAATATGGAGTGTTTAAGCTATGAGTCAAACCTGAAATTTAAACTTAATTTTGGGTTAATAGATAATATAATTTAAAACTTGAATAAAGCACTACTCAAAATTAAATAAATAATTCTCCGCAGCTTCTTATGCAATATAAATATGTACATATTATTTATGTAAGTACCTATGCAACTCCCTAAACATGTCGATT
Organism: Meiosimyza decipiens; assembly: GCA_963680825.1. Taxonomy (NCBI): domain Eukaryota; kingdom Metazoa; phylum Arthropoda; class Insecta; order Diptera; family Lauxaniidae; genus Meiosimyza; species Meiosimyza decipiens. The sequence continues at coordinate 7,055,033 of OY804259.1, read as the reverse complement.
TTTTAAGGGAAAAATTGAATGTGGAATACAAAGTAAGAGATCAAAGTTTCCTGTTAAATCAGACTCCAAAAACCGGACAAAATATATCAAACATTTCACAAAATACAGAAAAAGAAGTTGCAACAGAAAAATTCAATTTGAGTTGAATCCACTTAATTTTAGAAATTTCGATCGAAAAAAAGTAGTGTAGTGTGAAGTTTGAAAAAAGCTTCCAACTGGACTGAAAATTTTCCATCATTTTTTTGCAATTTTGTCCCAGTAAAATTCTAATTAAACTACGTAACGTAAATGAAAATCAGTCAACGGCATTTGTTCCAAAAAGTGGAAAATTTAATTTCTCCTCCGAGTTTGTTTACATTTTTTTCATTTTATATTTTTACATATTTACATTTGGTTTACAGCCAAAATTTTTTCACAATATTGATTAGAAATGGTGTCCGCTGTATTCCCGCTAATTTTTTTCATAATTTTCACTTTATTTCAAATAAATTTGGAACACAAAATAAAAATTACTTTTGTGAATTGAAACAAAAGTAAAAAAAAAAATGAGTAAACGCACACACCGAATTTGAGCGCCGGCGGCTTTGGAGTAGTTTTTTATTGGGTGAGTTCGTTATTGCTCCTTCGGATGGACAACTTTGTTGTCGTGTAAATGGGAATTTAGTTAAAATTCACCGCAGTTAGGTTTGCAATTACCTTGTGGCTAATGGGAAAAGATCTTTTCGATCGATCTAAAATCTCAGTATCTGTCATACGTTTTGCCAGCTTACCGGAAACTTGTAGGTTGGCCATGCTTTGGAGTTAAAGAGTAAAAAGTAGGCACGTGTGAATAAGGTATTTCATATACAAAAATATTTACCTGGATTTACAGAAATAAGCATAAGTAAAGCTTAAAATAACTTAAATTGCAGTTTAAAATTTTGCATTTACAATAACGAGTAACGAGAAAAAAGAACTAGGACTACTAAACACAGCTACGACTTGTACCATCTACCGCATACGGCGTTGCCGCTTTTTGCTTTTTTCAGACCAAATTTAGTAAGGTTTTTCTGATGGTAAGTTGTTAGTAAAATAAATTTAAGTTTGTTTGGCTTTGGCAAAGTATAAATTTTTTTATTTGTAATTTTTAGCTTAAGAAAGAAATAAAAAAAAAATTATAGGAAAGATATTTTTTCAGTGGCAACGCTGACTGCAAAGTTAAATGTCATAAAATCGATTTCTCTCATATTGCAGCAAAATAGTCGTCGGGAAAAATTTTTATTTGCGTGCTGTAAAGAAAATGTAAAACATCTAAAAAATAAACTGTTGGAATTTTACTTGTGCAAAATATAGAATTAGTCAAACATTTTTTTTTCACAGCTATACTTGTTAAAAAGATGGATTTTCCGCAACAAATTGAAGGTAAAAATTAAAATTCTGAAACTGCAAAGCCTAAAGAAATCAAATTACATACATAATGGGGTGGTACTAACTGTTGGTGTAGAGGAGTCGCACAGAATGAATTGCTCACTTTGTTTTGTGCTTGAAAGAAATTGCGATTGCAAACCGACGTCATTATTGATTGCAGATGCATTTTTATCAAGTTTTGTAGATGAGTTGGGTGAATTTCGGTAATTGTTTCATAGTGATAAAAATACCTTTTTTTAAAAGATTCAATAATTGATCATTTGAATATCAATATAACGACAATGGTTTACTTTAGGTACTCCTATCGACATCTTATGGATATATTGACTTTGAAGTGGGTAGACTGCTGGAGCAAATTATGAAAGTGCAATCCAAAGGTGTGAGAGGGTTATAAAATGTTAATCAGGGAAATTCTAGAATAACATATAGATGAAAAGTTGAAAAAAAAAATTTTGTATTAAAAACTTGTGAGTTTGTTCAAAATAAATTTTACAGAGACGCTTCCTTATGGTTTTGAATGTAATGTAGCGGAAATGGAATAAACAGTGTGGTACATGTACTGTACGGAAACCAGGCGACCAGGAGAAACCAATATAAAAAAGTGCACTCTTTCCAATGAGTCCAAATTTACTAAAAATATAAAAATAAAATATTTATATATCATTAATAGCTATATAAATGTATGTGTGTTGCAAACTTCGAAAAATATTTAGAGGCGGGGCACTTCTTTTTCCTAAAAATAGTAAATTCGTGATGACATTAAAAATAATGGAATTTTAATGTACTGTAGCCAGCGAAGCCGGCTACAGTACATTACTATACTATAGCATAGATAAGCAAAATTTAGGAAGCAAGTGCCACTTACAACAAAACTAACAATTACAACACCAGGCATAAACGTCACCATAAACTCGATCTCGAAAGCGTTCGCTCGCTAGTAGCTGACCGATCAATTGAAGGCCCTTACAAAAAAATATTCTGTGCCGCGAGAGTACTTGATGATGTCTAATATATTGGTCCGTTTCCGTTCTTAATTTTATGTATAAGTAATAGAGTGTTTGGCTTTTTTCTCTGTTTTACATTAAGCCATAACTTTAATTATGTTGTGTAATAACATTTAAAAAGGCATGAAAACATTTTGCAACTGGCTATTGTAGATATTCAAAAATGACAAGTTAAGCCTGGAATGTTTTTGCGTATGTAAGCGAAAAGAGTCTGGTAAGAGTATTTATTTTCGCTCTAATCCCTTTTTTGTCTTCATTTCCGTTTCAATATCATAGTTAATGATATTGGAAAACTACTTTGTCATCATCCGTCTACCTATAAAATTTTTAAAATATGTTTCAAAAACTGCTAGAGGTAAGTTAAATACCAAATTAAAAAAAAAATAAATTTATATTATTATGGTATATACCAAGCATTTCTTATTCCAATATTTTCGAATTATGTAGAAAAATTTCTCCTAATTTTGCTGAAAAAAATATATTACATATTATAAATTGAAACAAACTGTAAATAAAACGATGAAATTTCTCCAAAACAATCTAGAAACGCTAATAGAGCGCCCGCCATCCTCTTATGATGTCATAATGGAATCACCTATTTATACATCGGAACGTAAAACGCAACCACGTTACACCAACGCTAAGCTGGATAACGTTATTAACACCAATAGTGCAACCACCGCTGTCGCAGATAAAATGTCATCAAGCATTAATAGCACGCTAGAGGATAACACGCCTAGTGACTCTGGCATACAAATGCTAGATTCCGAGTCCAGTGAAATAATGATTGAATCTTTAACTTCACAGAATGGTTTTGAATTTGATGACTCCAAAACAAGCGTAGAACAAGATAGGGAGGATCTCAATAAACATTCCCATGTGTCAAGAACTGCTGGTAAAATCGAACAGACTACGAAAAATAATTCAAACCTATTCGAAGATGATACTTGTCACGATGTAGACACCAACTCGAATATCACTGCACCGGCTGTTACCTCAGCAGCTAATGTTGATATCATGACTTCAAGTAATTGTTCCACATTTGATGCAGAAAACATCGTCTATAGGAGGAAGGTGCGCAAATCAGCGATGGCTTCAAAAGCACCTAAAAAACGAGTATCATTTCATGAAGACATACTGAAAAACACACGCACTGATAATATACATATTGAGCATGGTTTTATTACATATAAGAATGGACGTAAAATGAAGCAGCAAGTAGGCGTACCCGGCCGGTACTCTTGGTGCTCAGAAGGTGACGGATCGAGTACAGCTGCTACTACTGCTGCTACTGCCGAGCTTTGCAATCATCAATTAGATGATGATCATTCAGATAATACCCAACATCGGCGCGTAGTTTATCGTAATGCCTGTTCGGATGTTTTGGACTATGGAAATTCAGATGCATACGATACAAATGATTATGGCCTTCAATATGATAATTCTGGTATATTTGAATATATACCACAAGAAATAAAAGGGAGCGGTGAAGGTTGTGCAAATGGCAGGGAGGGCGGTGATGGGCAAGTGCTATATAAATGTTCTTGTTCGAGCTCAAATTCAAGTTTGGATTCTGATGAAAATGACAAAAACTCCAATCGTCAACAGTATGGGCAGGCAAAGAGTAGCTCATGTGATTGTATTGGCAACAGCAATGCCAACAACAATATAATTGGTAAGATTCATTTTATTTTGTTTACATATTGTATTAGATTTTGTCAAGTATAAACCCAATGATAAGTAACATGCACTGAAATTATGTAACTTGTAATATTCAGCCATGGTTTGAACTTGCTCTGAAGATTTATATTATTTTTTTATTAGGAGACAATTGTTACTTCTCCGAACCTAATATTGATAACCTTAGTGAGACGCGCAAAAAATCTGTCTGGAACAAAGAAAAGAAACCAAAATCCAGTTGTCTAAAGAAGACAAATCGACATACAAATGTCATACAGGAGCAAGACCTAAACACAAAAGTAAAAAAGTTCAATGCACATAATGTTAATCAACTTATTGATAACAGCAGTAAAATGTTGTTTGGATCCTTAAAGAGCATATTTACAATGCCACTTCCAGAACGTGGTGTACCAGAAGGTTCAGAAGATCTACAGTCGGTGATTGAATGTGTTCCAGAACTTGAACAAATACCAGAACAAAAAATACAACCGTACAATCCGGTAGTGATGGGATCGTCCCCAACGTTAAAATCAAAACCATTCCTAAGTAAAAGCTTGGACGGTTCTAAGCAGCAAAGTACAGCTAAAAAGTTCGTGCACAATGTAGATGAACAACTGCGACGCAAAAACGATGATCAAATATATTCACCAACATGCCATAATAGCGAAGAACCCGAAAGAAAGATGTCACAAATGCAACAAGAAATCAACAGTTTTACGGATGAGGAGCAAAATAAAGCAATTGAGGAATTAAATCCAACACCAGCAGCTATGGCTGAAATGCAACAGTTTCGCAATAAATTTATTATCAATTGTGAGAGTACAGTGTTTGAACATACTGGCGTATCGTACTGCTACGAATCAAATATATTTAACGGACTAAGTGCCGAAAATGAGGCAAAAGGCGATATTGCCAACTTAATTGAAAAAAATACACCAGTAGTGAAACCAGAACCAGATCAATTGCATGGTGCATTCATACCGATGCCAATTAAACAAACGTTTACAAATTTTTTCCGCAGCTTCAAAGAGCCGACAACATCACCAACATCTGCTATGCCTACAAATATTGTAGGCTCCGCGAATAATAACACCAAGGGCAAAAATAATGATCAACGGGAAAAGAATGAACTCAAAGCAACAGCAGCTACTGATAATTTTTTCGGTAAGAAATATATACTAAATACATGTATTCTAATTTATGTACGTAATATTTTTACAGCGCTTAAAATGCAAAAAACGGCAGAGTCCTCAAGTGAATCTTCTAATATTAATAATCAAAAAAATATACCAACTACAACTTCTTCTTCCACCATATCTGACCTTACTTCAACCACATCATCCTCTATACCACCAAAGCAGCAGCAGCAGCAGCAGCAGCAGATAGCCGTAACTTATGACAGCAGCTACAATGCACTTCAGCTTGAAAAACAATCTCGTCATTTACCCTCACCTCTAAAAAGGCGTCAGCAGGGTGGAAGTGGTGCTCCCAGTCTTTTGCAAACTTCTACAATGCCCGCTCGTTATGAGCATCATAGTAGCGGTGCATTAAATCGCATGAGCCCAGATCTTTTCAATGGTTATACAGGATCACGTAGTGGCAGTGGACGTGATTCAAAAAGCACAATACTCAGCGAAGAATTTGACGACATACTAACTATTACAACGGATACTGATAAAAATGAAAGCGACATTGTTATCGTAGATTTCCCAGAGTTGAATGATCGTAACAGCGTTGCTGATTACGCAAATCTACTTAAGCCCCCACAAACAAAAACTTCGCTAATAAACCGTTTTTTGCGTAACGTTACACAAAAGAAAATACTTGAGACTTCCATTCGTAAAAATAACTTTTTCGCAAACAAATTAAAGAATGAGCAAAAGTTATTTTCCGCAAATTTATATGTTGCCGGCGTGAAAGCAAAGAATTTTGAATTAATTGATGATTTGAATGCGGAAATTGCGATGGAAATTGAAATGTCTGGAGCAAATTCACCACGTCGTGAATTGACAAGCATTGAGTCGGATCTAACGGGTGATGTATCACGTTTTGAACTGGGCATTGGTGAAATTTCAATTGATATATTTAATGGAAATTACTTGCACATTTTGCGTGACACTACGGAGCAACTTATGAAGGTAATAATTATCAAACTCCCATTAATTTCAAAATGTGCAGATGAAAGATTTTTTTTCATATTTTTTTTTGTTGTTTGTATAGATTTTTAAATAGCACATATAAAAATTAATAATTATTATGATATGTTATTCCTAACGAATACTATATTTTAAAAATTCACGTCAATTTAGTACCCTGATAGAAATAATTATTTCATTTTCGAAATAGGTGTTCAAATTGTATACCGGCTATAGCAAAGAGGGATTTATGACGCCCGTATTGGTTTTCTTAACCGACAAAACTTTATATGTAACAGACTTAGTAAGAAATCGTTTATGTTCAAAATTTATTTTGGCGTATGCTGATTTGGATGTTATTTTGGTAATTAAAAAACAAACGAACAAATTCGTGTAAGCAACTGCATAACATGCTATTCTTTTAAGATGGGACCTTATGGCAATACTGTTCTACTCAGCAATAGCTCCCGCGATATGCAGCAAGTACTGTTAGCTGGTGGTCCATACCCTGCTGATGCTCTAGTTGCAAACTTAGAGTTATGTGCACGACGCAGTGGCTCTACTCTACCGGCAGTTGGACAACTAACTCTTCAACATTTGGCTCCGCTTCAAGCATTTGTACGTGAAAATACATGTGTCACAAAACACGAAACATGGATTTATTACGCCGTTGTCAACGTACCCTCTGGCTCAATCGGTAATGATCAAGAGCCTTTAGGGCCACACGTTAAAGGATTCCTAATGCATCGAAGAGTTAGAGAAAATGCTTCTAGCAGTAAACAGATGTGGAGTGCCGGTTACTTTTTATTGAAGTACGTTTTTCACTTAAATTTTTTGTTCCAAATTATGGTATACCTACTTACATATGTACATAATAGTGAGTTCAATTTGATTTTCTGTTTATTTAATTTTGTTTTTTTGGAAAGAATCTTAAACCCACATGAAAAAAGTTACTTTAAATATTATTAGAACTATATGCTTTCAGTTGCGGGTGGGATATTTCAGAACACACTTAAATATTTATTTTTTTTTAGTATCTATATGTATGTATAACTGGCTTTTTATTACGGTATAAAATATGTGTGCCATATTATGGGACATTATTATTAGTTATCAGGATTTTGTATTTATGTATAATTCTCTGCATTTAAAGAGCTGGTGTTTTATATATGTTTAATGATTCCACCCAACGGCTACCGAGTTGGGCTATGGCTCTAGCGGAATGCCAAGGTGCTAGACGTGCAGTAAAAGCAGGTCGCCCGCATTGTTTTGAAATACTGTTGAAGGGCCAACTATTGCAGTTAGCTGCTCCTGATGAATATGTTGCTTCCGAATGGCTACAAGCCTTATTACAGTCGGCAAGTGGAGTAAGTTTGTAGTTTGCGTATTACTTATATCTGTATATTTATAATCATTTTATATTTTGTCTATTTAAAAGCTTTTTGAAATGCAAGAAAAGCACAAAACTTTGGGTTGTACTTTAATTGTCACAGAAAATCATTTAATAACATTGCGTGAAGATTTTTCTGCGCCATTGAGAAAACTGAATGATGTTGGAATTGTAAATACTAAACGGAAAGCTGAAACGTTGAAGGAATTACATGATATTAAACTTAATGAAGACAATAATAGTTTGGTAAGTAGAAAGAAATGTTAAAAATAAAATGTTGAAATTTAACAACAGCTTTTGGATACGTCTACAAGAGCTAATGTATCATACAAAAATTAGGTTTAGTTTTTTAATGATGTATGTAGAAGAGTTTGTTAAACAAAAGGTGGCTTTATGTGTACCTACTGTCCGCTTTCAAAATCCGTTAAACTTTTTCTGATGGAAGATATCAGTTCTAAAATATGTATGTCAAATTTAATGTTATAAAGGCAGAAATTATTATTTTTTCTCTGGTCAAAATTTCGTTTTTTGATGTGATCTCGCAAATAATTAGTTTTTCTAGAAATTGATTATGACAAAAAAATTCAACAGATTTTGCATACGAAAAGCTGGTCGCCCGGTCAAAAAGGAATTTCTTGGGTCTTATTTTAATTTTTGTTGTGTGTGAATCAATCGACAATTTCAATTGCTTGATATTTACTATATCCATTGGAAAGAAGAAACTTCATAATTGTTAGAGAAAAAATAAACAGTAAAGAGGGTATAAGTAGTAACAAGATGAGTTTTTGCATGTGATGAGAAGAAAAAGTTTTCGCCAATCCGATATTCCAGTCGTGTTTGAGCAGTTTTTCTGGAAACAATTGTTTTTCTGAGCTACATCAAAAACTATTAATTTTTGAAAATTTGTGAACATAAAATTCGCATCGATTGGTACAAGCAGATTTCTTTCACAAAATGTAGAAAACGAGTGACCGGAAGTACCTCCGGTGATATCCAAAATTAATTTTCAGCTTTCGTAGAACATCGTGTTTGAATTTCTGGTAACAGATTTGTGTTAATTACACACAACACTTTCTAAAATACTAATTGTCAGTTTTGAGTTAAATTTGTGTGTCTGTTTAATTCGAGTGAATTGAAATAAATTTAACCTGCAACAAATTTTTTAGTTTTATTTATTGTTAGTATGTAGATTTTGGATACCAAATTGTCAGAATTATTTGAATATTTTCATATTTGTTACTAGGTAAGCTCCACAATGAGCTCCCCAACTAAAGGTACGCAGCGTTCATGTTCATCGGTTAATTCAACCCCAACTAAACTCTCTCAGTTGTGGCGTTCTACAGCTACTGGAAATATAACAGCAACAACAAGTAATGCTTCAACCACTTACTCTAAGCAAACTCAAGCGGAAAATAATGAATTATATTCTAATATGAGTAGCGTTTATGGTAAAAATTCAGGTTTGGAAATATTAACCTCGGCTGATATTAAAGAAATGACAGGCATTAAAATACCTTCACACAATGACACTTGGTGGTGCATATTGGAATTTTCCTGCCAAGAAATGCGCGAATGTCCTGATGACTTAGTAATATTCTTTGCAAGCAGCTCGGAAATGCAAAGGTTTTTGAGGTTATTAGAGCAGTTATGGCAGGCCAAAAATGTAAGATTATGCACAACCAATATTTGAAGTTCTTTCACTATTTTTTTTACCACAGAATGATTTGTTTCCAATAAGCGTACTCGATGAAGATGATGTTATCGCCGAACAATGTACTATGCTCTATATGGATATTAATCGCTCCTGGGAACCATTGCTTTCAGCAGCATTAGGCTACCCCTTATAAGCTAATAGCGCCATATTTATTATTACAGATATATTTATCTTTGAACTAAATAACAATTGTAAACTCAACCCAAGTAAGATATCATCTACAAACTCTATGACCCGTATATATGGTCTAATAATATTTTTCTTAAAACATTTAATCTTCAGCTCCAAAACCAAAGCCAAAAAAATATGTATTTCGAAAAGTATTAAGAAATATAAGCAAATTATGCTTAAAAAAATGCTATTATGTGCTAAAACTCAGAACTAAGTGTAATATTTAGTTATTATCTTGTGATATTATTTTAAGCCTGTTATTATTTTTTACTTATGGTAAAATGCTTGCTTTCAGTTTTTACTATACAAAATGTGATTAAGTTATTTTTGCTCCTATTTTGATAAATGTTATAGGTTTTTGCTTTCTTTTTTTAAGGCTATAGATGTCTGGTACACTTTGAGTATTAATTGTGTGAGTTTAAACCAGAACAGCGGTTTTGTTTAAATTTCTTTAATTTAAGCATTAAACTGAACTATGTATGCTTTATAAATGCAAACACAAATTTTTTTTTATATGAGGCACAAAGCGCTAAAATGTAAGTTTACAATATTGTTCATTACTATTCATTCATCTTTAATGAGCTTGTTTAGAATTTGTTAGAAAAGCTTTTATTTGTGTAGAAAATCTTCTTAATTCATAATGATCCCTATAACAATATGGGTAATGATCCCTATAACAATATGGGTATATGGGATATTAAATGTGCTCTATAATAAGCTATACAATTATAATGCTACGTATATATCTTAAAGAATATTTATAAATCTATATGAAATAGTTTAATGGACATAAATTAATAATATCTATAAAATCTACTGGTATAAGTATTTATAAATCATAATAATGCGTATGATGTTTTCATACACCGAATTCTTGTTGACATCATATTTTATTTAATTTGTAAGGAAGAGCAATTTAATATATGACGTTAGATAATGTTGCAAAATTGTTATATGCAACTTTTTGTGTAAGAATTTTCATATTTATAATCTATATAATTGAAAGTTAAAATTTCATACTTAAGCGGGCACTGTTGCACATATACTTCCTTAAAGTTTTAGTTCTCAATTGCATACTCATTCCAATCGAAGATACATTCGGCGGAAAGCTCAGACTTGTGAAATTATAAATTTTTTGAGAGAACTTTAGGTCTCGCCTAACGTTTCCGCCTAATGAACCTTTTTTGAAGCAGTTGCAATCTTAAATTAATTAAAAGTTTTTGGTGAAAAAAGAATGATTTCACATAAATCTATTTGTTTTTTATAATTTTACACTAATAATTTTACAAAACTCTCGTGTGAGTGTAAATTCACGATTTCTTATAGATAATTTAAGAAAGTTAATATTGAAGTAGCTAAATATGCAACAGTATGAAAACATCAGAATACTCGTATGTACACATATTCATCTCAAAAAGATATTCAAATATATAAAGTAAATTACTCAATTTGAATTAACCAATATAAATGCATTTTAAATTTAAAACAAAAATTTTGTGGTTGGTTAAAAAACAGGCGTCTTGGTTAAGATGGCTATTCTAAAGTAAGCTCACCCCAGCCTCTTCCGCCGTTAATAGATTTATCATATACTTTGGTAGCCAATCAGTCACTAAAGTCATTGACTCCTCCCGCTTGGTCTTAGATTGCAGGAAATCATCGAGCGAAATAGAACGCTAATGAAATCTAATGGTATATTGTGTTGCTGGACATAACAACTTCAGTGGCAATGAAGAATGAACTTACAAAAAATGTATATAAAGTTGATACAATCAGCTCAGTTCCCGAACAATAATGCATTTTAGAAATTTACAGGATTAAGCCCGGATTGAATTTTGTATAAGTTTTTAGTTTTTGTCCATCAGCAAATGGAGAAATTAGGAAGTTTATAATACAGCTGTCTGTTATAGGTTTGCCTATAACTAAACACTTAAAGCGAATAAGTTATGTCTTTATTTTTACTACTCTATGTTCAGTAAACATTCCTAATCGTTGAAGAGTCATATTTCAATCGCCGGGATAATGGTTTTAACATCGAGCAAACTCGTATTCTGGAGCTAATTGGGGATGGCAACTCTCCAAAGTGATTCGCGAATTTGAAGGCAAAATGGAAATATTCATTACATCATCGAACTCGGAGTTATTATTTCGTTTTATTCATGTAACTGTGCCATTTTATTGTTGTTCGTTTTTTTTTGTGACGTTTTATAGTTTATAATTGAATATGGATTAGCCAAAACGACACTTATAGTGGAGGACCAACTTCGCGAACGCAACGGTGTCCTATATAATATAAAATTTTAATATGGCAAGAAAAACATATGCGGCATTCAGTAGAATTTAAGGCAACTTCGCTTTCACTGGCCTCTGGCTCCTTATGAATATATCAAATTTTACTTCGATGAACCAACAAATGCTGTTCATTGCCGCTTACCGTGTATATTGGCTCTCTACCATTAACAAAACATGCAGAAACAGAATATCAGCCTAGCCAGATAAAACAGTCTTCCAAATGTTGACTCGGCACCGTAGAATACACCAGCGCGTGTGGTATGTGTCTACTTCTTGTAAGTAAAGTGTGTGTTTTTTCGTTAATTTTTACTCAGATAAATTTTTAAAATCATGTACACAAACCCATAGCGAAAACCGTATTTCCGCTACAACTACGGAAACGCACATAAGCCGAAAAATGGCGCATGCTAATTGAATATCCGCAAAAAGAGACAACTAGATAGGCTGCATACGGCTGCAAAAGCTTTACCGTAACACACTGAAATGATAAATGTGTTTGGCATTCAACGTTCAGCGATTCGAACGGTAACAACGATCTAACAAGTAAAGGAAACGTTTAAAGCGGAAACGTGCTGCTATTATTTTTACTACTCCATACAACAGCGCGCGTGTGTGTGTTTGTTTCTTTTAAGTGCAAGTTCCTTTAAACGGTAATTTTCGTGTTGCTCTTTGCTAAATTCAATTGATTTAAATAAAAACTAAAATTATATATATTGAACTTTTATAAAACTGTCTATTAACGTATGTACAAGTTGTTGGGCTTTTGGGGTGTACCTATTTAGTATGAGAAAGTGTGAAGAAAAGTGAAAAGCACCCTTCGGCGGTAGCCAATTTACAACAACATTAATATAAAACCTACCAACTCCCACCCCAAAGGTGCATATAAAACAAGAACAACAATAGCAAAAACAACAACGAGTACAATCAATTTGTGACAAAATCAGGAAAAGTGGAAACTGGTCTCCCTCTGAGAGAGTGAGAGTGGAGCTCACACACGTATGTTCATGTAAAGTATATGAGTGAGAGTCGATTTCAACTCTAGTACATATGTATGTACATATGTGAGTTTCAGGGTGCTTAAAAAATTATTGTATATTAGGTATAATGGCGTTTTCAGTATAATTTCACATTTTTACTATGAAAATTTTGAAGTTAAACTATTTCATAATCACCATAAAACTTTGTGCAGCGTAATACCTCTGACATTCAATAAAGATTGCAATTTGCAAAAATGCATACATAAATTATATGGAAATACATAGCTTCGAATTTAGACCATGTTACTCTCTAAATTAGTGTGTTTTTAAACTAGCTCAGAAATAATATTTTTATGACAGTGAACAATTCGTTTTTTCTCGAATTTAAGAAACTAACTTATCAATAAAATGTTCGCTTTTTTTGAGAGATATTTTAATGGTTAATATTCTATCAATAAGAAATAATTTTCCTGATCTATGAGAACAATTTTTTCTCTTGTCTTTCTGAAAATTGTCGAAAATTAAAAATTTTTTTTGGGGGAAAAAATTTGAGTTCATTAATTTTTTTAGAATGTTCATTACAAAAATTTCAAAAATTTTTCATTTCCTATCGGGTCCCCGGCTTTGACACAAAATTCAGGGCAACCCTGGTTGGTCGTCATCCTTGGTGCACTTTCTGCAGCCTCTGCACATTACGTATATAATAGTTATTGTTAGTCATGGTTTCGTAATTTTTAATTAAAAATTATTACACAAAAGCGCATAGCGGCATAATTTTCCTAGTGTAACTTGTAACATTTTTTTTTTTGTTTGAATTGGGGCGCTTTACAAATTATGTCCCTATAGTATGTATATAAGTCTATTTTTGTGGTATTATTTTTACCTGTAAACTATAAAACCGCCATAATCAAGCACTATTAAATAGAGTGCTCTAGTGACTTGGATAAAATGAAACAAAAATTCAGAGTCCGGATGACGTAATAAAATAACTATTAAATATAAGCGCAAGTGACGCTGATTTAAAAAGCAATATGCTCAGAAGTCCGATCCTAATTTTTGACTGCAAAATATCAATATAAATATTTTAAATCACCCTAATATTTATGTGTATTAGGCACATATTGTGAGCGCGCTCAAGTCATTTCTTTCTTCTGGCTCTAAGTCTCTCATACTTGCATTTGGAGTTCGTTTTGCTTAAAAATATCCACATACATATAAAACACATTTACTGTATATGTATACAAACGCACTATTAGCATACCCCATAGCAACAACAACAATAACAAAAATTTAAAAAAAAAATCGAGTACAAGAAGTCGAGGAAAATTTCAGGGAGTATGACAAGAACAATACCAACAACAAAAACAATATAAAACAAACCGAACAATGCCGTGTACCACTTGATTCCTGCTTCGTTTAAGCAAAAAAAAAACCAACAAAAAAAAATCAAGTAAACCAACCCTCATCACGTAATGATTCTCTATTTTTCCCCCAAATGATATCTCGTCGTCATCATCAACGTCGTTGTATATCGTCGTCGCGGTCGTAGTTAGTTTGGTGCCAACGGTCGAATCAGCGAGTAACAACAGTGAAAATAGTGTTGGCGGTACCGTGCCGATCCGTACACAAAATAGAAACAGTAACCGAAACCGAAACTGAAACAGAAACCGAAAGTTCAAATTTTCTACAAACATATATACATACATAAAAAGTATACATACACACCGACCTCGGAGTCCGAAGCATTCGAGGACTCAGTCAGTCATATACTAGTGCATAGTGAGTGGTTCGTTCCACTCGTACATATTTGTTTTTTACTTATACACGCTCGTCGTTCTGGGCGCTAGTGAAAAGTAAGTAGTCAGTCGTGTTCGCCATCATCATCATCGTGGTCGTAGCTAAAATTGTGTGCCAGAAATCAATGCAGCAGTGTTTGCGGCGCTTATGTCATGGTGTTGGTGTCAGGCAGTGATTAAATCATTCACAACTACATTGAAAAACGAAAGTTTTTCAAGTAACTCCTCGTCCTTTGTACATAGCACCGGCAGGTATTCTAGTCAAGTGTTAAAGTGAAACTTTTGTATTGGATATAGAGTGTGTTTTTGGTTGATTTCGGATCAGAATCAAGTTTGTGAAATCTTATATATTTTGCAATGATGAATTTTTCTGCATTTGGCGGTCCATTCTCTGGCATTCACCAATTTGCTGCCAAATTTGGACATGATACTCAAACACCGGGAGCATTTTCAACACCCGGTATTAATGGTAACGCATCTGATAATCATGTGCAACGCTATCAGACAAATGGCAATCACTTTCAGCAGAATATACCTAACGGTAAGTTATTATACTCCAGCTATAATATTTTGTTGATAAGCTAAGAACTGAGTTAACTTTGGTAAATTGTTAACTCTATCGATTTGTTGGAGACACCATCAAACACCAGCCACCCCTTGTTGTGCGTATATTTGAGAGTACGAGAACAGCCATGCATATAAAGAGTATGAGTATGATATGGTGGTGAAGTTTGAGTTGTTTCCTCACTCTCACTTATTTTCTTTCACTCAGCCTAACGCAGTTGATGTTTTCTAAACTATTTTATTTTACGAATATTCGCATAATTAATTATATGGATAGAAAGATCTACTTTTTTAAAAATTTATCATTTACTAACTACCCGAACTGACTTCGGACAGGTGGCAATAGGGATTTATGTATTAAGTGTTTTGCTTATATGCTTAGTCGAAGGCCACCACTTTTTGCCCATTATTTTTCCTCAGCATATAGTTAGAGTTATTTTGCTTGTAAGAAGCACGCTGTTTTGTTCAAACCCATTCAAAGCTAAATCTGTTTACAATAATATGAATTGCATAATATTAAGATTCAAAGAAAAAAATCATATATATATAAATATTTCTATCCATGACATCATATATATTTGGCCCATGGAGTTCATCCCTTAACATAAGTGATGTCCATATCATAGGCAACCAAAACATTGTTTAAATTTGAAGACCTTTAGTGATAATAGGTAAAAATTGCCCGTATTCCGACTTTAGAGGATTCTCGTTAGCCTTTTATAACCGAACGATAAAATTTTATTAAAAAACACTATTTATAAATGCTTACCAACATTGTCTTTGTCGATTATTGAAAATTTGATGGCCCAGCAACATCTCCAATATCGCATTGCTCGCCAGATGATGTCAAGACCCGACTTCCATTCAAATGGCAGAAATGGATTGGAGACATGTTTTAATCACTAACTCAAGTCAGATGGCAAGCATTAGAGTGATTGGAGTGAAACTGTCAGTGCAGTGGAAGAAGCGCCCGTACTAAATCATCGTGAATTGCGAAAATCTTTGAGAGCTTAAAAGTACTGCAGTATAACATCTAAAATATTTCAAGCCTGCATTAAATATTAAGCAGAATATAAACTAACTTGTAATTTGCTAAGCTTCAAATTGACATCTAATATTTCTCTCGTAAAATAAGGGAATGCAGATAAAATAACAAGAGTGATCTCTCTGGAAAACAGTCGTGAAGCAATTCGAACTTGAGATAAACATTAATGATGATGTGACCAAAACTTAAGCTACAAAATATTAGTTTTGCGAGGCCCTTCTTTTGATTACAAAATTAAAGCCCCCCTTTTCAAGACTGAAACCTTTTTTTATATTTCTCTTTCGAAACAGATCGTTCAGATATACAAAATTGAAAAAGAAAAGCTTTGAATATATAAAAAGTTACTTAAACTTAAAAGTCTTAATAAAATAAGCTGAGAATCAGTAAAAAACTTTCAACAGGCATTTGATGGAGACTAAATCTTATAAATTTAAATAGGTGTAACTGTTAAGTAATTTAGAAAAGTGTCATATGCAGACTTGCCTACTTTTAAATCAAGTCAAATGTTTCAGTAAACATTTCTATAGTCATATCTTTATTTATCCAAAAACTCTACATGCGATGTTTAAGTAGACCTTTTGGCCGTCGTTGATATTCAATCCCAATCTAGGGTATGACTGTCGCATATACACCCGGGATCTACAGCGTGTATGAATGGAGGTCACACTTTTAGAGATAACACAAAAGGAATACTTTTTTCATCTTGCGCTCATACATTCCACATTTTTCGCGTTCGTGGTTGGCACCCGAATTTGCTCTCCACATAAAATAGAAAAAGTGGCATTGCTTCTGAAGTGTTTAAGCTATGCGCAAAAAAATACATAATTTTTTGGTTAACACTTTTAACTCAAAGAACTCCACTCTTAACCGCTGCTTATTGATATATTCAGGCAAATTTATGAACAAAAATCTATTCAGTTGTGAATTTTTAATAAAAGGTAATAAATAAATGCACGCTTAAAGCCTTTGAATTGCTTAAGTCACATAGACAACACAATTTTTGAAATTCAAAGTAAGAGCCCCACCACATAATGTAAAAATTACATTTATTTTGCAAACATATAAAGATAAATGGAATAACATATATTTTTTTTTGAAAGATACTTCTTTGATAAGGCATTTGGCATATTTTTCTGTTGTCTTTTTTAAAACTTTATGTAATAAAGGTACAATAAAAAATCTATTACTCTCATCTATCGGCATGTCTTTTAGTGACTAAAGTAATTTTGCAATGGTTATAATTTATAACTTTTGTAAAAATGACAACCAAGTTAATAATTCAAACACTGTTTTAAAGATAAAACTTAAGTACTTTATTAAATAAAAACGAATATAAATACTGTTTTGTATGAATACGTCGAACTGGAGCATAAAAGGGTATAAATTAACGTGACCATGTGATCCGCGTTTCGAGGGACTAATCTGTGATTTTGATTTTTCATTCCGCGTTCTCTCGTTTTTTGTTGTGAACGTTTTTTTTTAGTAAAAGAGAAAATTTATATGAAATATATCACATTTTGTTATGGTTTTGGGGATGTGAAAGTGAGGACCGATTTTTTAGTAAATAAATCAATGTGGACGGTATTAAAAAAAAAAACTTTTATGAACTCCGCGTTTCCTAGCGAAATATCTGGTCACGTTAATATCAATCAATTTTATTTTATATTAATTTACAATATTATAAAAAAAAAAAGTTTTTTAGTTCTCTTAAGGCCGCCATATTGGATTTAGCATTTTGGATTCGTATTTACTATTCAAATTCACGAACTCATAAACTACATGTGACCCAAATTTCATAAATTTTCATTGTAAATTGATCACAAGACAGATTTTTATATATTCGACAAAATCTATCACTGTTTGCCGCCTCTTAAATGATGTCACACGGCGTGGATAGCTACACCCTAACGACGCCACTGTTAAGCCAACTCTTCCTTTACAACTTGCGAATGTTTTTGAAATTCGTTGGCATTTTAAGTTTTCATTAGAAATAGTTAAGTTTTGAGTTAGTCTAAGACTTTACTAAAACTTTGTGCTTAAGTAGTTACTAATCGTGAAAAAGAATTACAAATCTGAGCTTATGAACTTCTTATCGATTTTATTTGTACTAATAGCACAGTCGACGCTGTTACTTTTGTTGTTGCAGCGATAACTTCTTTATTTAGACGGTTTTATATTATTGTATTTCACCGGGAGCTTTTTTGTACTAAGAATGCTCACACTTACGCATACATACTCAACCCAAGTTACACACACTCATCTCCTCTACAGTAACCTTACTCTTGGATGTAACCATCCCCATGTGCCAATACAGGCAACCATCTAACCACTACATACTACGATCTATAGTTTGTGTATTTTATTATACGTACATATGGAATGATGTATTTTTGTACATACACAAGTGTTTTATCCTAATGGGTGTGCTCTAGGGTGGAGCTAAAACATTTTTTTCGCTTAATTTAAAAAAAAAACTACAGTTCAATAACCTATATTCTGCCTGTTTTGCTTAAGAAGCAACATTTTCCGACATATTAATGTGGGTATGCACAAGCTCCATGTATATAAATTAACTTCATGAATAGCTCAGTTTCTTAAATTATTCCCCATAGAAATTTCTTACACGAGCTGTTTTGTTTTAGCTGCTTAGTTTTGCTTTGATGCAAATTAGCTTATTGTACACGAGCTACGAGTAGCTAGTAAACGGAGTTGTTCTAAAAACCATTCTAGGGAGTATGCAGTTTTTTCGTATCATTTCAAAAATTATAAATTGTTATTAATAAGTTAGAATTAAGAAAACATTAAGTGTCTGCTAACACTTAAAGTTATCGAGCTGACACCAATTTTTTAGTAACATCTTCGATAAAAATGGTAGAAAAGCCAGCAATCAAAATAAAACATTTCCATAGCTTACACTGTTTTTTGTATGATGACAACCTTAAGCCCTCCAAAAAAAAAAAAAGATATTGGCCTTCGCTTCCAAATAATTTGATTTTTTTGAAAGGTATGTTCCCATCAAAAATTGTTTAATGTTCTAAACTTAAGTGCAAGATGTAACTTTAAATATGTAAAGCCTTCGAAAACTTTTATGGTACAAGAACATTTTGACCGACTATGAAAATATGTGCAAAGTTTGTGATGATGATAGTGAAAACTTTGACTGCGATTGTTTCGTATTCGACGAACTGTCAATACCTGTGCATCATTTCGCTGGAACCCTTAGCTAACATACATTAATTTATTTTTGCATGTAGACTTCCTGAAGTACTTCGAGAAAGTTTCTTTAATGAATCGAAGCGATTAAGGGATTTGCAGAAAGAGAGAGTGAAAGTTGTAGTACTCCTTCGGAAGGGTCTGGTCTCTAATAAAATCTGAATGGAATTAATCTTAAGTCTGATGAACTGAGTTTAACCAGCATATACTGAGCCTAACTGCACTTTTTCACAGTCTCATATATATGTACATTGAGCAATAATTTGCTTCATCATCATTTATGTATAATCCCTTCCCATAAACTCGTTTCCAAACCACCTTATTTCTTTTTTGATTTGCTCCTATAAATCGTATACACCAATTTAATATCATTGGTACTATAATTATAATCATATTCAAGAAATTTCCTAATGTTTTCTTTGACGTTGGTACTTTTATCACTTAAAGCTTAGCTTGGCGCAATTCTCTTGACTTTCTCTACTTATAGCTGATTCTTAAACCACACCAATACTCTGTCTACACTTCCCTGATTTTCTCTCTTTCCAATTTGTTGCAACCCCAACTCTGTGGATAGACAAACTCTGCAAGTCCCTGAATAGCAGCGAAAATAGCAAAACATTTTCTATCGCAAGAGCTTAAGTCCTGCAATGTTGTGTGAGAAAGTATGTGTGGTGCTGCCGCAATACAAACACAAACTCATGCATAACTTTATTTTTTTTTATTTTGATGTAACCGACCGGCTTTCTAAGTACCATCACCCACCCCCATTCGTTAGCAGCCGGCCGACAGTATGCTGGTGGTATCAGGCAACACCTTGGCGTGCTTTTAGATCATACTGTAAGTTTGGGTCGATAAAGGAATGGTATCTACAACAAGGATGGGGTGTACAAGCTCTCATTTCAATATTCTCGATTTAACAAGCCTTCACTCGAATATGTACATTCCACTCCACTCACTTATAGGGAGTGACTCGCAAAACATTGTGAGTACATTTGTGTCAAGTCGATTGTGAAAGTGAAAAGCAGCTTCTTTTTTACTCTCAGCAACTTAAGTTATATCGTTGTTGTACCGTAAAAATATGTACTTTTGCCATGATATGGAAAACTATTGCTATTTTTGATTTTGTTCCCATGCTTATAGTTTACGCCATATCAAATTTATTTTTTTAATAAACTAAAAATATGCTATTATTTTCAGTTCAAATCAAAGAAAATCTTCTTGTCCTTGAAAGTTTGCTCTGTTTAGTTTAAAAGTCTTTAAAATTGTCGAAGGCCATAGGCAATCACCTAACAAAAGATATTCAGTACAATTCTAAATAATTATTCTAGAAAAAATCGGTTAAGGGAAAACTTTCCGTTGTTTTGCACTTGTACACATTTCCGCATTTTCATGTATTTTTAACGTTAAAGCTTACAGGTGCAAGTGGGGAAATATGGATACATACAAGCACAGTTACGTTAAAGGAACGGTTTTCCCAAAACGATATTTCCGGGTATAAATATTTTTTAAGGATATGGTGAACTATTTTCAAAACTAAAAGGGGAAATGCACAAGAATCAATTTAAAAACAAACGGGTCAAATTAACAAGATGCGTGCGGTATATATTTTGTAGTTTCTTTTGTTTGACTTATTTAAGTAGATACTTATGTGGCTTCTAACCCATTAAGAGTCACTATTTGAGCTTACGAATGCTTCATATTGATTGACCTAATAAAAGATCTTTCCTGTTTTACAGGCCTAAGAATCTGGTGCAAGCGGCTAACCGTTACATTTTCGAATCTTTTTCTGTACTGACAGCTTTGATTTTAGGATTTGACAGTTGCTTTTCTTCTTGCAAAACGTTAAAATGACCCCAAACGGAACAATAGGCCAAACTAATGTTTATAGAAATGTTTTAATCATACGTCGTTAAAGCTGTCGGTGCATAGGTCTTAACTTTATTCTTTTATTTGTAAGGAAGATGCAATAAAAATCAGCATACCCGTTACAACTCAAGTGAAGGTACACAGGAAGTCCCACCTCATACTCCAATATTAAGCGTTGGAAGTAAAGTGGAAGTCAAGTTGTCAACTTAAGTCTTGCATATTTTTTGACCGTATTTTTTGACGTCTTTTCATAATCTCAGTTGAAATAGAAACATGATTGGAAGCCATAAAAAGTTCGCGGTTTGAAACCATGCCACGCCACGAATCTCTCATGATTCGCCCCCAGCAGAAACTTATAAAAGCTTTCCGTGTTTGTCGGAAAATGTGCTCATGAGGCACCATGATTCATGATTCGTAATTTGCTGTTTGCTGTTGTGAAATCTATGTAGAACATTGCAAGGAATTCAATCCGACAGCATACTATAGGGCTCTGCTGGGTGCCCGGTCATAAGGGTATCTTCGGAAATGAGAAAGCTGACGAATGTGCTAGAATAGGAGCAGAAAAACTAGAGAATTATCAAGTGCTAGACCTTGAGATACGACTGTGGAACTGTACTATCGGTCATAATCAAGAAGCAAACGAATAGAAAGTGGAACTTTACCGCTGGATGCAGAACGTCTCGAAACATGTTGCCTAAACTGAATCTGGGAAGGACACAAGCTCTCTTAATTCAGAAGAGGAGAGCTAAGGACTGTTGTAGGAGTACTGACGGGGCACTGTGTTATTGGCCTAATGACCCCTAAAGTATGGTGCTCCTTTTAAAGATTTCTGCAGGAGTTGCGGAGATGAAGAAGAGGATGAGACGGTTAAACATCTGCTCAGCGAATGCTCGGGACTAATGAGAAAATATTTTGGTTCTGCGTTCTTTGTTGGTCTTGAGGAACTAGCCGAGTTCACTAAGGCTTCTGGGTGGTTTGTCTCCATTCAATAAGACAATTTAAGTTTGTTTAAGCGAAGACGACACCTCTTGCTGTTTTGATAAGATGCTCACATGTATGTTAAAATTTGTAGAAGGCCATCTTGTTGAAATCACTTCAGTATTTGGAGTGTTGATTCAATGTGCATCATCGCATAAGTCTTATAATATTGGTATATATATCGGAGATCATGACATGATGATGCTTCCGTCAGCATATGCCAGCTCTTCTAGATAATCCTAAAAGTCCCAATAGATGCCACGGATCTCAACTCTGCTTGACCACAGTGTGGTTTGATTGGCGATGAAGAATTGTTGTTGTAGACGATGCGACATTTAAACCTAACGTTGTGCTCCTTAATAATGATAATACGCTTAAAGGAACATGCATTGTTTCTAGTGCGTTTCAGTTTGACTCTCTAAATATATCATCGAAGGCAGTTTTGAAGTTCATTTGCCATTTGCATTTGTTCCACGACAATTTCGAAGATCTCTCAAGTTAATTTTGATTGCATTCGAGGACTGACAGAGTAGGTAAAGTATATCGACAGATTTTCCGGGGGCGACTCAAAGTCCAAACGTACTAGGAGCAAGTCCGCAAAACACGCAATCATTCTAATTAAGTTGCACTGCGTGATGCAAGAATTTAATTTCTAGCCTAAAAATCAGACCAGACAAATCGAAAGGGCTATCAGTACTTTATCCACGTAATATCCAATAAGGAAATCTTCCACAAAGTTTTTGTACCAACCAGGTTTTTTGAAAATTAGTTGGGTTTTAAATGAAGAGTCGAAAAAAATTAAGACTTTAAAAAAATCCGCTAACATTTTGGATAGCAACCAACAATCTGATGTCTGAGTTTTTTTTTTGTTGTTTTTTTAGCAAAACTCTTGCCAAAAATGTTCAAAGCCTACGCACGCAATTTTCTTTTTTTATCCACCCTTTGGTGGCTGGTTCTTCCGTTCAATCATTCCACTGTCCTTTCATTTCCTTTTTCCTACATTTTTTTGTATCCTTACTTCTATCGTTTTTGTCGTAGTTGTTATTGTAGCTCCAGCAGCAGCAGCTATTTCACAAATGGCCTTGGAAGCGAGCCACATAAATATAAGGCAACAACAAAATTACACTGTACGCACACATGTTTCTCTGTCTGTAACAGGCTTTCTGTTTTTTTGCTTCTGGCCGTCGTCGTCCTTGGTGCAGCAGAGGGTTTAACGGAATTCCTACATGTATATAAAAATGTAGGTTCTGTCTTTTGCTGTGATACAGCACAGCGACTCCATTCGGCTCCAAATCAGTCGGCAAATGGTGCTGCTCGTGTTAAAAAGTGTCAGCAGATAAGAGATACCAAAAATAACCTTCACCTCCAACAAAACATAAAAAGAAAAGTTAAAATATCCACGAAAAATGTGTAATTTTTTAAGAAATAAACTATTAAATTGTCAATTAACGTTCGATTTCGTTTTTAGTTTCAGCTGCGAATAACACGATGCAATACGGACAAAACATTTCCATTCCGTATTCCCAGCCACAAACGGATTTAAATTTTCTTAACGCAACCGATCACAAGGGAAAAATTCATCCGAAAATTGAAAGAGACCGGGAAGAAGGTAATTTTAAGATACATATACATATGGTATATACTAACAAGTAGAGCCTCGTAATATACTATAAGTATGTAACAGTATTATGTCTTCTGTTATATAGAATATGTATGTGTAAATATATGTGCATATATTAGGGTACATACATATACAAATTCAAGGACGCACGTTAATGTTATACATTTATCTTTTAAGAACTTTTTTCGGTTGGCACTTCATATGATTTCACTTTCCTAGGTTACTAAATATAATTTTTCTTCAGAGCTTATTATCCGTATACAATATGTGTATATGTATGTATGTGGACGTATACGTGTATCAGTGTTTAGTGTAAATTAGTTTTTTTTTACTTTAATGACGAGACTTAAAGTAAATCTTAATGCATGTAAAGATTTGCTTTAAGGCGAATAGACCCAGGGAGCTAGTGAACAGGGCTGCCAAGTTGCAGTTTTTAACCCGGCCAAGCTTGGAATTACATGTCAAAGCCGGGAACATTGTAGGACCTGAAAAATTTCGGATAATGTTGCTGACCAAAAAAAAAATGCTTCAACTTTTAATCAAAAAAAAATTGACTTTTTACCATTTTACGGGAAAAGATTATTTTATTTTGGGCAGGCATTCCACTTGACAACCGTGCTCGTGAACATTTGGAAGAGGTTCTTAATAAGGGTTCAAAGTTTTTTAACTGGTTTTGCTTTTCCAGTCGATTAAGATTTGATACGCCTACCTAGTAGCAAAAAAGGTCTTATAGCTTCTTTTACAGACCTTTTAAAGACAAGTAGAAAGACAACATTTAAATTCTTTATAGGGGCTCATAAGAGCCATTTGGCGCATGAAGTATAAAGACATTATCCCCTCTTTGTTATCTTTCATGAGACTCGGTAAAGTTGCATTCTGTGATGTTTAAAAGACACTATACAAGCACTTGACAAAAATGTCCGTGTCTTGCAGAGACTTTAAAGATATTAGAGACTTAATGCAAATTGTAGAACTTTATGATATTTAATTTTACCGTGTCATTTGACGCGGGACCTACCGGGTGAAGTTGTTGCCTAAAAGATGCAAAAAAGTTTTTTGAACACAAGAAAAATAAATGTTTACAATTATATTATATATCAGATTGCTGACCAAAAAAAAGTCATCAATTTTGTGGTGCGGGCCTCCATTTTGGTACGGGCCACTAGGTTGTAGTCTATGCTTAACCACGGCCCTGATGGTGAAAAATTCATGCATTGATTTCTTGTTGAACATGCTATAGCGCAATATGAAGCTATTTGCTAGGGTCTTAAGATAGGACAAGTCTTCTGGTGATTTTAGAAGAAACCAAACAGAAGTGCCTCTTTTATTTGGTAACACCGTTCATAAACTTAAACAGAGCTATATTTTTTTCATATATTTGTAGGAAACATAAGTTTTCCCATATTGTGATCAAAAACTTTTTGTTTAGTGAGGGTTCATTTCTACAATTTAGCCCTGGACACTGCCGCCCACTTACCCTAACTTTTATGTAGAATTACTGTGTAAGCGATTTTCAAGCTCATAAAAAATTTAACGGATATCTGAAATTCAACTGCATTTTGCGTTTGAACTAATTTTATTTATGTTTCCACAGTTTTAAATCAACAAATCTTGCAAAATGTAAATCAATCCTGGCAAACATTGGCTAACACTGCCAACACGGTCGATTACTCATCTCATTTACTGTCCGCAACACTGCCAATCTCCATTCAACACTTCCTCAAGTACTCCGAAACAATTAAAAAGGAATCCTCAGGTATTGTGGGCTCACAAATTAACTCAGGGAATTTAAATTTGAGTCATCTTGATGCTTCATCGGGCTTCAATATTAAAAGTGATGTCCTTAAAAATGGCACTAATTTAAGTTTAGCTCTTGGTGGTGTGGCTTTATCAAGCAATAATACAAATGGTAATATTCATAATGGAATTGTTGGCATGGATCATGGTCACATTCCCACCATACCGGAACCAAACAATGGTGTCATACCGTCAGCTGTAGGTAGTGCTGGTGGCGTTGGAGTTGGCGTCAACGTTAATGGCATAAACAATGTAAATGGCAATGTTACAAATGGCTCTGCTGTTACAAGCACTGCACCAGCTGGCACAACTTCAACCACGATAACAGGTACCGGTACAACAACCACTGGTAAGAAAACTAAAAAGAAGAAACCACCAAAAGAGAAGAAACCACGTCCAAAACCTGGTGAGATCAGGGAGACAAAAGCCCTGGATGGTTCGACGTTGTACTGCTGTCCGGAATGCCAAATGGCATATCCAGATCGTAGTCTAATAGAGCAGCATGTAATATCGCATGCCGTTGAGCGAAGATTCGTATGCGACATTTGCAATGCAGCATTGAAACGAAAGGATCATTTGACAAGGCATAAGCTGTCGCATATACCGGATAGGCCACATGTGTGCAATGTAAGTATGCGACAAGTATATGACCATTTCTATGCAAAAATAAAATACCATATATGTAGTCAACTCCTTAAAACTTATACTTTATTTAATATGTATTTATTGTAGATCTGCATGAAATCATTTAAGCGAAAGGAACAACTTACACTTCATATTGTTATACATTCGGGTGAGAAGAAACATGTTTGTATCGAATGTGGAAAAGGTAAATATATTCATATCGCTTGTAGCTCGGGAGATAGCACTGCTATTTTATATTTGTTTCACGGACGGTTGACAGCCAACTTATTCAGTAGTATACTGGATCTACAAATTAGAGAAAAGACGTTATTTTTTTCAATGCAGTGCTACTTTCCGTGCTGTTAGTACATATATAAAATACATACTAATCAAATTTCTGCTACCATTAGGATTCTATCGCAAAGATCACTTGCGCAAGCATACGCGCTCGCACATTGCACGTCGGGTCAAGTCCGAAGTTTCAGCTCAGAATGTCAATGGTACTGGTGGCGGTAGTGGAAATAACGCGCAAAATAATGCACTACATGGTTCCTGAGGATCGTACAAGGACTTTTGGTAAATTGTTTTAAAATTTCATTCAAAGGCTAAAAGCAAGCAAAACCTAAAAGATTTACAAGTAAGTTTTTTCGGAATTTTGCTAGCTGTGCCGGAAATTTTAAAAAAATTTATCAAATGTCCTGCGATACGAGATAAGGAAAAAATATTAATAGAGTTTTTTTTAACATTTTATTTGTTGCAATGTGCAAAAATAGTTTAAAATTATTGAATTTTATTTATTTTATTTTATTTTTGAGGCTTTAAATTTTAGTTAAAGATTTTTAGATTTTTTGTCTGGAATATCGAAAAAAAGTTAATATTTATTTATTTTAATATAAGCAAATAAGTCGCACAAAATGTTACTGATTCTAACAACAAAATACATACAAAAATTAGAAGTTAAGAACAAAAATTATAAAACAAAACCGATGTTCTTAATTTAGATTTTGTAAAAAAATATTATAGCATACACTACAACAGCAATGATAGCAATTGAAATGTACAAAAGAATTTCTTAGTCAGCGCATTTATGAAACATAAAATAAATAAAAATAAAAACACTTTTAGAGGATCTGTGATCTTTACTGGCTATAGCTCTTAAACATAACAAATAATATTGTAAAATATTAAAAAAAAAGAGAAAATTTAATTATTTGATGCGATTTAAATTAAGTAGATCGAAACATTTTTTTTTATTAGACTTATCCGATAAAATCTGGTATCTAATTTGAAAATCTATTGTTTAGAAATTAGTTGCTGGTCATGTTCAGGTATGTTTATATACATACATACTTTATATTATGTGCAATTTTGTTACAATTTTTATGTTTGAAAGATATTATTTTTACACTGTTTTTGTTTTAAGTTAAAATAACAGACGATGAAGAATGTCTACTTTTGGCTTTGGAGTAGCACATTTCGAGAGACAAAGCTGGAAATTTTAAAAAGAATTAGCGTTAAAACTAAATATACAATGAATAAAAATATATTAGGCATTGAATAAAAAAACTAGATATTTAACTAAAAATTGTGCTTACAATTTGTAAAAAACACAAGTATTTCACTTATGTTTCTTTATATTTTAAAGAGCATGCATATGTGTATATTTATGAAACTTACAAACCTATATAGATAGCCTGCAAAATTGGTTAATACTTGGAGTGTTATGTTTGCGATTGCTTTCACTACATTTTTTATAAGATTTGATCTTTTCATGTTTCTAAAAAAAAGTTATTTAAAAGCTTAACGTACTCTAGAGATGGCAACGTTAAAACCTACATAATATTTTAGTTAAAATTTCTAATGTCAATTTGATACACAACTGGCCGCTATGATACAATTAAGTAGCTAAATCCCATATATAATTTTAATTTCAAAGTTATATAGGTTGTGACGATGCTATTCTTTAGACTAAATGTAATATGGTCGATTATCTAACATAATGGTTTCTATTTCCCAATAAAGTCAGTAATCATTGACGTAGCTTCATCTATATCGCATCTACCTACATAAATTTCATCGCATCTTTCCATTAGATGTTTACTAACATTTCGCGCTTTAACGCATGATAGAAAAAATCTTTTGGATGCAAATAATTTTTCCTAGATTTTTAAGATAATTTTAAATTTAGAACTCTTATTGATAAATAGTAACTACAAAAGTTTATAGAAATTTAAACGAATAAAGTGTTGTAATTAATATAATGGTATTTATTTATTCTTCATTTATCTACTGGTTCCAAATGAGATACTCGTTTTACAATAATTATATTTAAACCTCCAAAATGTGCATTTTTTATAGAAAATAATTCATCTCAATTATTTTTGAGCTACTTATGCATTAAAGAAATTGAAATAAGCGAGTTTGCATTTTAAAGTCTTGCATTTCAATTCAACAATATATTATGCTCATTGTTTTCATAACACTGTTGTGGAAGAGCCTTTTTCACATAATTGTTATATGTAGGTATTGTTGTGATTTAAGAAATTGTTAAGTATTACAAGTTGCAAAAATATTCAAAAAACCAATTTTATATTTTCGATTTTATATTTATAATATATAAAACCATTTCAATTTGCGATCAAGGTTCTAGTTATTTATTAGCTCTTTGGCTTCAATACGCACCATTTAACATAAGAAAACTAAGATCCCAAATAGCCCAATGGGCAGCGTATCCATCTATTACGCAATTGGCCGCGGTGCATATTCTCCTCTTTCGCATTGCTTTGGCATTATAATTTCCTTGAAAAACTTGTCTTGATTATCGCTATTCGAATTCGGCATTCCCACTTAACTTTTTTAAATAAAAAATTGAGAGTTTATAAGAAATCACTCAGCTGAATATATAACCTTTGGATAAATTAACTGCAAAAAAAATTTGCAGTAGAAACATGTATCTAAATATACCTAGCACAGCTCGATAAAATTAACTTTTGTCTCCGACCCCAGAGCGTCTTTAATACATAGATTTCTCTATCGGGCTACATTTTTGAGAAAAATGTATTATAATTTAAAAAAAAGATAATTTCAATATGCACCCAGTCTCTGTTTCAGTTTTAAAAGTTCAAACTTTAAATAAATACATTTGGCAATATCTTAAATTTAAGCACAGCATTTACCACAAAGAATTTATAAATTCAAATAAATAAAATAAAGATATTAAAACATTTTTAAAAGAAACTGCAAGTATTTAATTTTTTAGCCAAACAAACAAATAAAGAAAAAACAAAGTTCAAACACTTCCAGCAAGTGACGCAAAATACTGTTCAAATTATGGCATTTGAAATACAATATAATACTATAATACTTATAACAAATAATCTGCATATAATACATTAAAGTACTAAATAGTAATACATATAAAAGCATAACCTCTGTAATGACAGTTAAGACTTAAAGTTAAAATAAAAACTAAATAATCATAAGATTGTAATTTAACAAAATATCAAAATTTTATATTTATATTTTTAGTTTTTTGCGAAAGAGCACCTAAAGTAAACTTTGAGCAAATTACCAAACTTCAATGTCGAAGAGCGGGCTCTAGCCTATTTTGAAACGTATAATCAATATTGGAAATTTAAGTTTAGAAAACAGCATTTTTCTTAACTCCCTCTTACCCCTCAAAAACCAAGATAAACTGAAATTTCAAACAAAATATATGAACATCTTATTCTAACACAGTCTTTGATTAAAACCCTTTATTAAATCAATCATCTTGAAATGGATTCATCTCCAATTTTTCAGCTTTTACAGGGAGTACAAAAAAGCATTTTCGTCCATAATATTTAGTGTTAGTTACTGTAACAAGGAATAACTCGTAACACAATGCCACACAAACAATAGTTTTTGCGTGCTCAGGAGACCCCAGAAAAAGGTTTCATAATTCGAAAGAAGACTTCTTTCGCTAACGAACGCGAGATTTATTATTATTTTGCATCGATTATTATATGCAATGCTCTCTTCATGAATGTCAATCAGAGTATCAGTTGAGGGGTCTTGAGTCTCGAACCAAACATTTGAAGCCAATATTTCAAAAACTAAGCAAGTGATTTTATTTGGGTCTCGAAAACTAAGTCAGATATTGAAAAACGGGTTTATTTATTGATTATCTCACTGTGTCCAACAAGAATCAAGAGTCAAAGCTTAACATCAAGGAAATATTCTGTTAATTTTCTATTGATGAAATTTACTTATGGTATATCTCTAAAACCAAACCAGATATCAAAAAATCTATTCAACATTTATTGAAGTCTCTCTAAATTTTTAGTTACAAACTTTCTATGTGAATCTCTCTGCATTGTTTTCTCTTAGCAAAGAAATATTTTAGATGACTTGAAAATTATTTTTTTAGTTCAAAAGCAAATATCAGATGAGTACACAGGTCAACTGAGTGGCATCAGTTTATTACTTTATTATATGAAACTTTATAATAGTCTTAAATTATAATAAATCAAGCATACTATAAGCAAACGAAAAAAAAATCGCACAGTTCATTATGCAAAATTGCGAAGAAAAATACGCAGTTTTAAGAAATAAGAAGTGAATAATTAATTAACCTCATACAAAATAGTTTTTCACGAACAGGAAAACCATATACAAAATGTTTTAAAGTTAAGTCTTTACAAACAAAATAATAAAAATACAATAAAAATAAGCTCTAGCCAATAGATGAAAATTATTTAAAGACCAAATTACAATAAAATAAAGTTAGCAATAAATGATTATTTCGTACTCAAAACAAAAATAAAAAAGAAAGAATACAAATTTAAAATATACTTGCAAAAAGTACAAATCATTTTTTAATTACAATTTTTTACAATAAAAAACAAGTTGCAGTAACAATAAAAGTTAATACAAATTTATGAAATGTTCATTAATAGATTACAAACAATGCATAAAACTTAGCTAATGCAATGTTTCAATAAAAAGTATATTAAAAAACCTGAGCAATTTTTTACAAAGATATATCATCATAAAAATAATAAATACGAGTAGTAAATATTTACTTGAACTAATTTCAAAACGCTCATTCTGCTCTTGGCTGAATGGCAACTGAAAAAACTCTTATCGATAAAAAAAAAGAAAATCTAGGATGAAACAAACATTTTTATTTTAGTTTGAGAACTGTCAAATAAATTGTATATGCCTGCTCAAGTGGTAAGCATATTCACCTAACGTTACGCCCTCAAAAAATAAATGTGTACTTTACACAGTAAGGCTTGTTTAAAATATGAACTTAAGTAGTTCTGAGTTATTAACCTTGAAACCACAATACTTTCAAAAAATCTTATACAGATGACCTACTTTTAATTTTAATTAAAAATACACTTTTATCAAAGATGAAAATCTCTGTAGCCTACATACATAGTAGCTAACGTCTATGATTCAAATCTCAGGTGTCTGTTTTCCCTTCAAAGAAGCTAACCAAGTTTTCAAAAGCCTAAAGAATGAATAAAGTTCTTGTTTATTGGTTTTTTATCGTATCTTTCATACATTAGGAACAGTCATTTTTTTCAAACGTACTATATAATGCAATTCATAAAATGTTTGCCATTAAACACAGTTTTCTTGATGATTAACTTTTACTCTTTTGTTGACCTAAAACTTGCGTATAGGAAAATCATAAAAATCTTTGAGAAGCACTATCATAATGCTACAACAAAATTTTCCTTGACCTCATAAAAAATATTTTCATTGGTTTCAATAATTTACATTAAATATAATACTTGATTTGTGTTTAGAAGTAAACATTATCTCATATGTACATTTTCCAATGGTATGTCTCAATGTACCTATGTTTTGAAGCACTATAATACTCCAAAAATGCATTTTAAAAACAAACCAAAAAGGATCTATTTTTTGTAATTAACAAAAAGAAAACAACAAACATAAAAGTTACTCAGGGATGAAGCCTCCAAAACCAATTTAAAATTAAATAAAAATCTTGCAATATTTAAGATATTAAACCAGAAAAAAAACATGAAAATAAAACAAAATTTTAATAAATTAAAACTAACTAATAAGAGTTTCAAAACTATATATTTAATTAAGTTAAAAAATAAAAGATAAAATTTAATTCGTAAATAAATATAAATTATATGATGAAAAATTTTAAAATCAAAGCACATTCTTGTAAATTTAACTTTAAAGCATTTCATTTCGATTTCACCTTTTGAGTCCATTAATATATATTTGAGTTTTTTATGGTACAGTGCAAAGTTAAATACTATGCAACACACAATTCAACGAATAATTATTTTCTCACATACATATACACGTACGTATATAAAAAAAATTCAATAATTTTCGTCTCACCGACCTCTAAATATTCGATCTATTTTTATTTATACTTAAATATCATCAAATGAATTTTAGAAAATAAAACACTAGTAGGAATATATAGATCATCTTTTTTAATCCTGAAACGTTAATTTTTATAGCGGTGAAACTCTCCAAAATAATTTTAAAACTGCTTATAAATTTGAACTAATTATTCATAACAAAAAATATGCAAAATTGGACAAAAAAGTTTTTTCATTTTTCCCTTCCTTGATTTTATTTAGAAAATTAATAACTGTGTAACCGATTAATACGTGAGTTGGATTTTAGTGATATTACCATAAAAGTTAATATTGAAATGGTACCAGTAGTTAGATATGATAATTAGGGCTTTCGACGATGTTTTTATATAGGGTTTCTTGTAGTGCTTGGAAATGGGATTAAGAAGTCAGGTTCAAGTCCAGATTCAAATTAAAACTTCATTAATAACGAGTGCCTGAAACTATACAACAAAGTTTTTGCCTAACATCTCTTAAAAAGTTTGTAAGATATTTTTTATGTGTATAGTTGTAGGCACACAATAATGCTGGTGGAATAATATATGCGGGTGTTCGAATAAAGGAGTTAAGTAATTTTTTAGTTTATAAAATATTTAATGTTATAATACATTTCTCAAAAATTTGGAAAGGACTGAAAATATGGAAAAGTAGTGATTAACGCGTGAGTAAGTAAAACAATTAAAACAAAAATTAAATAAATAAGTATTAAAATATTAGAAAATAAAAATTTGCAAAATGTCTGATTAAATTTTTCTTTCAATGATATACGAAAAAACAAAGATATTAAATTATTTCTTTTATTTTTATAAGAAAAACTTATTGTGTATAGAATTGTCGAGTTGGCTAATGATTGTGGTTATGTATGTAAGCTAAGATATGGATGAATATTTTTTTACAATTACCTTAATAACTTAAATATGTATTATTATTTCATAATGAAAATAAACTATGAAATAAGTTAGTAAGCATCGTTCATAAGAATCGCAATGCATTTTTTTTTTTTGGATAAAGCTTAAAACTGTGTAAGAAAACATTTTAATTACCTATATTTTTAAAACACTTCTCATATAAAAAAAAAAACTATTTAAAATCTTGCAAGAAATAAATAAAATGTAATGGATAGACAAGAAAAGAGAGTTGAAATTTTCTGAAATAAAGTAGAAATATTTTAGAAACCAGTACGAGCAACATATAAAACGATTTTGATTATATACATAGCGTTTTTGTGTGTGATTCAGTATAAAAACAAATTTAAATTTATTATTACAAAATAAATAATTACCATTTACTTAATATTATTAAATATATATACATATATATATATATAATTACTTATATCTTTGTACTTGAATAAATTTATTTAACTTAAGTCAGAACATTCTAATAAATTATAATCATTTCAATAAAGTAGATATCGCTATTGTTTTATTTTGTGTTTTTATATGGCCAAGACAGAAAGTTTTCTTCTTGAGTACTTTATCTCATCACGGAACTCTTCCAACGTGCATGATCACGAGCGAGTGTCTTCCGTTTTCTCCGGAATTTTCCCGATTCACGTATTTCCTGCTCTAGCAAACGTTTACACGATGATCTAGAACAGCTGCGTTTTCTGTTATCCTGAAGGTTCCATTCCAATGCTCACCGGCAGACTTCAACTTGTGCCCAATTCATTCCCACTTTCGTCATTTTATTTGAATGGAAATCGGATCTTGACAGCATCTGGAGAGCAGTTCAACATTGAAAATAGGCCACCAAATTTTTAGAATTCGGTGAAGACAATTTTTGGTGAACACTTGTAAATTATTGAGTTCAACTTAAATGTTACCAGCTTCCCTACAGTACAGCATATTCGTCAATTTTTTAAAACTATTATCATCCGCCGAATGAAGTCTATGTTATTGGAACCAATGTAACGGTTCCCAACTTATTGCGGCTTTTGGTACATTTGTGTGTAGGTACATGTATCCAAAACTTACGGTGGATGAGCACATATAAAGCACGGGATCAGCGCCCGACATATCCTTTTGAAATCACTTGGAAGTGTTCCACAAAGCATAATTAAATATTTTTTGTTATTGTTGTAAAAGCTGGAAGAGCCAAGCGAGCTATGGGCTGCGCATCCTTGAATTAGATAACAAAGATCAAAGATATATGTATGTAAATAAACCAACTTCAGTCATTAATTTTTAGAACTTAACTGTCGACATTTTATTTTTTACAAAAAAGACAAAGAAAAAGAAATTTTCACAAGAAAAAGATTTAAAACTAAAGAAACGCTGTGAGTGCAACGTCGAACTTAACGTTTTCAAAACTTAAACACTATAAATAAATCGTTGCTTACAATATTTTAGGTGTAGTTCAATTGGGAATAATTAAGATTGCTTTTTAAAACTTTTGAGAATAGGAAAAATCTTATCAAAGGCCTCATAAATCTCTTGACGCACTTTTGCACCCGTTAGCACAACTTTACCAGAGACGAATATGAGCAAAACAATACGTGGACGCACCATACGATATATTAAACCAGGAAATAGTTCTGGTTCATACGAGCTGAAAGTACTATGTGTTAGCACCAGACCCTCCAAACGTATTGGAAATTTAACATCACAGGAACCGACCATATTTTGAATTTTGAAGTCTAAAAACTTTGCTGGGAAGCCTAGTTTCTGTATAATACGTGCATATTTGCGTGCCGCTAAACGAGAGTCATCTTCACTTTTTGCGCCAGTACAAACCATTTTGCCGGACGAAAAAATTAACGCTGTAGTGCGCGGTTCACGTATACGCATAATGACGGCGGCAAAACGTTTTGGATTATATTCGGCATTACGTGCGTGCAATGCGATTTTCTTTAAATCGAGTTTACAGCATAAGTTCACGGTTGAGACGATGTTTTGTAATTGCGGTACAATGCCCGGATCTGCAGAGCCCGGTGTCATGGGCGTCATCGGTGTCGCTGGTCCCATGGTCTGATGAATGTTGCTTATATTATCAACAACTCGCTCGCTCATTGGAACCATAGGAGACATTAGACTTTGAGGTGTCTGTGGCTGCATTAGGCTTTGGGGTGTACTGCCACCACTTGCTGCTGTAGTTACGGAAGCTTGGTAGGATGGTTGATATGACGACGTAGACTGCATTTGTTTCTGTGTCGTTGGTATAGAAGATGTATAAGCTGCGTTGTTTGCTGGTGATGCACCACTGGACATCAGCGATGGCATACCCATTGTATTAAGATCGTTTCCGAAAATGCTGCCGCTGTTGTGATGGTGCGATGTGTTGTTTTGACCGTTCGGCGAACTGCCATCATGAACGCCATGTGCTGGTGCTCCCGGTGGATGATAAATGGGATTTGCAACAATTTGCTGATCCGCTTCCATTTGATGCAGTGGAGTTCCAATGCTTGGAATCGAAAATCCAGGACTTAGCATTTGATCCATCTTGCTGGGAGAACAATACTCAGTAAAACCAGAAAATGTAACTCCGCACCTGTTAGTAGGTGAATTTTAACTAGCCAGTTCTACCTCAAAACTATTGTTCAATATATGGAGTCCTTTAGGAAGCAAAAAATGTAACAAAACTGTTATAAGTGTTATAGAATTCGCAATTTTGTTTTTAATCTCAGGAATCGGCGCCGCTTAAGTTTATTTTTTACAAACAAATTATTTGACATATACCATGTTCGCGTTCAGAAGATACGCTTAACAATAATGTCAAAGTCACAGCACGAAAATTTTTTTCACAACCAACGCATTTCTGAACCACTTGTGCTGCCAACTGTCAAAATTCGACGGAAGTTATTCATTGCTGACAAAGTTATTGAGGCAATATTCTTAAAACCTATATATATAGAACTACCTAACCAAAATGCAGTTTCATTTCAATTAGTATTGCAAACACATTTGTGGATGTCCTAAGCTTATCTACAGAAGCTTTTGCA
The DNA here is from genome assembly GCA_963680825.1 of Meiosimyza decipiens. Classification (NCBI taxonomy): domain Eukaryota; kingdom Metazoa; phylum Arthropoda; class Insecta; order Diptera; family Lauxaniidae; genus Meiosimyza; species Meiosimyza decipiens. Next base: position 7,018,427 of record OY804259.1, on the reverse strand, counting down.
GCTTCTGTTGGCTTGTGTCCGAAATCTTATATATTCTTGAATAAAATCTTATCCGCTCATATTTTGCTTAATAGAAAATTGCTTACGTTCTTTTGCAATTTTGAACATGATCTGAACTATAAGCTAAAGACATCTATAACGTTTTACTCGTTCCGTTTGTTTTGACGTTTAACCCAAAGTGTTACGCTGGCCAACGAATTGAAGCAGCTGATATGACGAGTTGTGACGGTTTCAACTTCGGTTCTTAGACAGCTCTTACAGGAGGAAACTCTTCAAAGGAAGTTTCCCTGTTTGTAGGCAAGAAGGGAAAAACGAAAGGGTGGTGTACAGAATTTGTCGTACACGCGAAATCCCTTTCGTTCTATTCTTTAGCTGATATTATGCTTTGAATTTACGTTTGTTGTGGCGGGTTGACGCAGTAATCGCTTTGAAATTTTCTTGCACAAACAAATTCTAGTTTCCGTGTGTAAACGCAAAAGAAATTCAGAAATGAGAATAGACAAGCATTTCTCAGACTGAATTTGCTCATGTAAACGTTGACTTTGAAATTTTCTTGCACAAACAAATTCTAGTTTTCGTGTGTAAACGCATAACAAATTCACAAAAGAGAATAGACAAGAATTTCTTGCACCGAATTTGCTCGTGTAAACGTTGACTTAGTATTCTGCCGAGAGTTTTATTTCTTTTTCATATTCTTTGAGTAAAATTCAATTAGTACTTGAGTGGTTGCATGATTCGTCTATCACAAAGTATTCCGTGATCTCAATCAATTTGCTATCGTTAAGCATCTAAATTAAAGGCAGCACAATAAGTTATTATTTACAAACATAATGATGTCTAAGAACGTGGGACAAATGAAATCACTGGTCATAAAACTGTTCGAAATTAATGCCTTCAAATTTGGTAATTTTACCATGAAGGTGGGCATCAATTCACCAGTTTATTTTGATTTACGTGTCATTGTCAGTTATCCGGACGTAATGGTAAGGATACCATTAAGTTGCCCAAACGTGTATTCATGTAATAACGTTTCCTATTTTAGGAAACAGTTTCTCAACTCCTCACCGAATTCATGAAGGAACTGCAATTAAACCCTAAGCACGTGTGTGGTGTTCCCTACACAGCATTGCCACTTGCTTCGTTGGTATCCGTACAGCAACGTGTTCCAATGCTGGTGCGCCGTAAAGAAGCAAAAGCTTACGGAACCAAGAAACTGATTGAAGGCATCTTTAGTGCCGGCGACACATGTCTTATTATCGAAGATGTGGTTACATCTGGTTCAAGTATATTAGATACTGTACGTGACTTACAGCGCGAAGGCATTTTAGTAACAGATGCCATAGTGGTTGTAGATCGAGAACAGGGTGGTGTGGCTAATATTGCAAAGCATTCAGTACGAATGCATTCGCTTTTCACATTATCATTCCTAATGAATACATTGCTAGAAGCGGGAAAAATAAAGCGAGAAACTGTAGAATCGGTTGCGAAATACATTAAGACATGTCAGATAAATAGCGATGGTTCGTTTGTTAATGACAAAAAGGAAGTGGGTAAGTAAGTCTTTATTTTACAATGAAGTACATATTAGGATATAGCGGAATTGCTCAACAGCTTCCGGAACTATCAATATTTGAAACTTTTGCATAAGTTATTTTTCTTTTGATCAAACAAAAATCGCATTTTTTTTAAGCAAAAATATGTGGTTAAAACAGAACAGACTACCTATTTCCAATGGATTTCCCACAAAGCATGATAGCGCCACCTTCATCCCCGTGGACAAGGCTGTTGCCCTTCCAGGCCTACTTTAATCCAGCGCTCCATGCAGTTTGGTTTTTGTGTTAAATTATAAAATTTCACATGAAACCGCAGCCCGTTAAATGTTTAATGTGACTTCGTATGAAGTCATATATATTAAAGATTTTCAGATTTTAATTTATACATTAAAAACCTCTTAATTTAGATATCGGAACTTTTTATATTATTCATTTAGTTAGCCTGAGAGCTTTAAAAACCTTGCAGTGCTCGATATTTTGAACCGATATATATATTGCGTTATTAATTCAAATTTTTAATTTATGTTATATAAACTATTTAGTTCATTGATTAAATTGTTGCGATTAAGATGTCATATTGCTGCTGTACTGCACCAGCTCATTTCGAAGAAAAATTGCATAAATGAGATAAAGATAAGCCCAAAATTTTTTTGCTTAAATGATAATAAAAAAAATATCTTTTTGTAATCAACAACGCATTAACAGAAAAAATTAAAAGAGTAATAAATTCTTATTAAAATGGAAAAAATTTGTTCAGTAAAATTTCCTGAATAGTTCAACAACATTTAAATTTGTTTTTCTACATACTAAAACTAAAGATAAGACTTCCAACTAATGTATTTTATGTCTAGGAAGTCAGATCTTATCAACAATTAATCAATTTTATAACATTTCCCAATTAGATTGTTGTCATTCGTTATTGCAATAATTAATTGCCCATCATTATTTCTAACAATCAATATTGCACCAAACATATGAATCCGCCTATTAAAAAAAATCAATATTATAGTTGCTTTTGCTAACATCCGCATAAACGAGAGCTCTAAAAAATATGTATTTAATTCGGAAAATCTTACACTGCTTTACAAAGAAAAAGTTGAAGAGGTCCATGTTCACATGTTCGTTTTGTGATATCACATTTCGAAAATGATTTGGTTTTTCAGATATCCTTTTTTTTGCCTCAAAAATATTATTATTTATTCAGTGACTTACTTTCTTCATCATTGAAGAAAAAATCAAAAGTATCCATTAGTTATACTCAAATACTGGTAGTCACAAAACCAACAAGAAAAAATGGTTTGCTTCATCAAAATACCGCTGCGCGCATTAATTCATTAAGCAAAAAGGACGAATTTGTGGTCTATACCAGTTGTTTGTATGAAATGTTAAAAATCTTGGTTGTAGTGTCGGTAACAACTTATTTTACTTTCTACTTAACGTTGACAGGAAGTAAAACATAATCCAAGGAAATGTTTAGTTGAGTTCAATTACTACAACTCAACTTATATGTAATAGGGGCATATAAAAAACTTAAGACTGTTACTACTTTGTAAAAAAAATCACTGACAAAACTTTTGAAATTGATGAAGTTTTTTTGTTGATAACCTGTTGTGCATTTTTTTTTTTCGAGTCTAATTTTTTAGATAACTCCAACAACAGAATAAGAAAAGCTGACAAAATAAATAAAACAGTTTTATAAAACATTTGTGGCTTATCAGTATTAATAAAACTTTAAAAAAAATCAGTGATTGATATACTTCAGCAAAGGTGTAGATATTCTTAAAAAACTAAAGTTTAACTTTAATCTTGAAAATAACAATTGCGTATGGTCTCTGTACAAACAGATGTTCTGATCATTTTATTGTTTCGTGGATGGATCTTAACTCTTAATCAATTGAATTGAAATAAACCAGTGTTTGAGTGAATAGAATTTAACTTGTTCTTCAGTTATTTTCAAATTATTCATTGTAGTTTAAAAATATTTATCCTAATCTTTTTCTGTGTTTGTTTTTTAGTCAACGACTTTATTCGCACAAAAATCAAATATGAAAATCGTGCTGACCTGGCCAAATGCAGTATAGCGAAAGATCTGTTCAATTTGATGGCCACCAAAAAGACAAATCTCTGTTTAGCAGCGGACCTGACTAAATGTGATGATATTTTAAACACTGCCGATAAATGTGGACCTTATATTTGTTTACTAAAAACTCATATCGATATAATAGAAGATTTCAATGAAAATTTCATAGCCAGCCTTACGACACTCGCAAAAAAGCATAACTTTTTGATAATGGAAGATCGTAAGTTTGCAGATATTGGCAACACTGTATCGCTGCAGTATGGTAAAGGTATTTTTAAGATCTGTGAATGGGCCGACTTGGTTACAGCTCATTCGCTCTCAGGACGTAGCATATTACAGGGCTTAAAAGCTGGTATCAACGACACTGAAGAAGGCAAAAAACGTGGTGTTTTCTTGCTAGGTGAAATGTCAGCTCAGGGTAATCTCATCGATGAAAAATACAAGGAAGCGACTAACAAAATAGCAACAGAAGGCGCAGATATAGATTTCGTTGCTGGTGTTGTATGTCAATGTATTGAATGCTTTGCTTTTCCTGGGCTTATACAATTGACACCTGGCGTTAAGATTGATGAAGTGACTGATAATTTGGGACAGCAATATTTTACTCCAGAATATGTAGTGAAAGAGAAAGGTGCCGATATAGGTGTGGTGGGGCGTGGTATTTTGCAGGCGAAATCAATAGAGAAAGCTGCTGCTTTGTATAGGGATCGACTGTGGGCGGCCTATACTGATCGTGTAACCAAATAGAGGCAAAAGCTTGAAAAAAACAGGAAATACAAATGAAAATAATGTATGCCATATTCCATTATCCTCAACTAAGTAGATATAGTTCAAGTAAGAATTTTTTTATATTGTAAAATATTTTTTATATTAAAAGTTCTTATTAAAAATAAAATATAGAAAAAAACTTATTTCATGCCATTATTTCTGACCCTGGATGAGAGTTTGAGAATCTTTAAAAAGTTATCAACGTCAATTTTAATGTATATGGTTAGGAAAGCATTGCTAGTGAGCAGAATACAAATAGAGCAGACGACTGAACACCTTACATCAATACTTAATAGGCACCAAGGCCCAATCACAATGTTTGAACGATTGCAATAAAACTGTCCTTGACATCGTCACGCCATCATTTCGATTGAAGCTTCTATTTAGTTATAATTATGTGCAGGCCATTTCGATTAAAAAAAGTTCTGTGGTAATATATGATGTTTGTTTAAAAATTATATTTGTTGTCTCATTTAGTGCACTCTGTATAAAATGTCTTTTAAATAAAAAAAATAGCCATAATAAATTAGTTTTTTATTTTTATTAACTTTAAATTAAATAAAAGTAAATGCTTTTTCATTTAAAATAAATGAAATGTGAAATTAAATATATAAAATTAAAAAGTAATCAACAATTAATAAGCAGCAATTGCAACTAAAACGCGTCCATAATCCCCAGATAGGTCATCCTGAAAGAAAGAAAAAAAACGGATTTTTTGTGTTAATGTAATAAAAAGTCAATAATTCATTTAAATCTTTTTTTTATTATTGTTTACTTTTTTTTATTACAGAATGATTTAAATATTTAATTTGTTTTTGTAAAAAGCACAACACAGTTGCAAGAATACGTTAGACGCAATTTAAGTTACATCAAAATAATTAAGTTTTAATATACAATACAAAATTTAATTTTTGATCACAACAATTAACTACAATTTGATCAATTGCACAAGAGTAGAAAAATGTATTGATGCGAATACAATAAAAAGCATTTAAATCTCTAAAATATTTATTTATATTACGAGTATAAGTAAATGAATGAAGTTCTTTTGTAGCTTTAGTGATATAGCTAATAAGGCGCTTTTTGGGAATGGGTTGCTTTGCCTATTGGTTGGCTACGCGTTTGGCTGGCTGCGGAGTGTGTGTGCATTTGTTTACCAAGCCACAAGTGTGACAAGCAAATATCCAATCTCGGATTGCAAGTCATCCTGTAAAGAAGTGTTTATAAACGCGTGTAGCAATTGGTAGAAATTAAATGAAAGAAAAAGAAAAAAGTTAAAAATTATAGTTTTGTATAAGAATTACAAATTGAAAGAGATTGCAATAAGTTTTTTTATTTCTATGTTATGAAAAATACGTGAAATAAGATGCAGTAGTAAATATTGTTATTTTGAAGAAAAGAAAACATGAATGTTATTCATATGAAAGTTGAAATGGTTGATTCGTTCGTAAAGTAACTAAAACTGTGTAATACTGTATCAGTACCCAGAATGAAAGAAAAAACCCGATTTTTATTATATACGTTATATTTTAGTTAACTTGAAACTTGGCTACGATAAAACGAATCTAAGTTATCTAAGTCAGATTTTTCCAATGTAGAAAGATTCCTAAACTAATAAGCGTCAAAGCATGTTTGCGCTGAAAAACTGCAACTGCAATAACTAAACTGAAATAGCCGGGTAATAAAAAATTTCGATTGCATGTCTAAAATACTTTTATATGTACATAAGTATCGTAACTCCAGCGTTTCCAAATGGGTACAACTAAGAGTATTTCCTGTCAGCTTAGAACAGGTCGATGAAATCTCACATCCGCTTCAACGATTAGTAAATTTCAAGTCATTATATTTGATTTTGAATTGGAATGTGAATTTTTCTGAAGGGTGAAGATTAAAGTAAACTTTACCGCTCAACGGAGATAATACAAAAGAATTCAAAATTTAATATAAAAATAATTTTTGGTCATTTGAAATAAAGACATGAATAATAAAATCTATAAAATTAAACTTTTACTTTAAACTTAAGGCGTTATTGCAGTGTACTAAGCAACAAACAATTTCAAAGCTCTTATTATAACAAGAGTTTTAATGAGTTATAAAAGTGAAAAGCTTTTGAAACTTGGATTGCGTGTGAAAATTAGTAAGCATGTTTTTAGGCTTATGCATATCAGCTTATGATTCAAAAAGCAATTCAAATGTTTATAAAGTTGATGTAACGACACAATTAAGTCATAAATTTTTTTGCAAATTCTTTAAACTTTTGACAGAAATTTAAAGTTTAACACAAATAAAAGGCGTTTTATTTTTTTATTAAAACAATATAAAACAAGTGTACATTTAAAAAAGGGAAATTAGGAAAAATATTTAGAAAACAAAATATTGCTAGTTGTGGCTAATACGGTCAGGTTATTGAGGTACCTGACCAGTTTAATAAAAAAACAACAAAATGTAATGAAAATACAAGCAAAAATAATAGTGTGTAGTTAACAAAATTTATTACCAGTATGTTAGATTTTGATTTTAATATATAAATATATGTGTATATGCTTTATAGATGTTTAGTAGTATACTGCTAATGGTAATATTATTTTCTTTTCGAGAATTCACAAGTATTCGCAAGTGTTAACAACCCTTTATTTACATTTACGTACATATGTTTAAAAAAGCCTATCTATTTTAAAATGTGTTTTTCACAATTTCATATATGTAGCTTTTTTATTTTGCGCTAAATGCGCTTTTAAAAATCTTCATTCGATTTGACAAATGCATTTGTTGCAATCCGAAGTATATTGTTGTAATTTTTTATTTTATTATAATTTTTTGTAACACAAAAAAAAAACATTATAAAATTGGACGTTTTTTAACTTTCTTGGGCAGCATTTGTATGTAGGCTGCGAGTTTGTGTGCTTATTGTATCAATATTTATGTACTAAATTAAGGCGAAATGTCTTGAATGTTTTGCTTGAAAATAATTCGAGTTTTGAGATTTATTTTTCTTTAGAATCCAACAATTGCCAATAGGGCGCGTTTGTAATCTCCAGAGGTATCGCCCTGAAAAATTCAAACATTTTATTTAATGACTCTGTATTTTACTGATTATAAGAATTAAAAGGCAACTTTACGAAAATGTTAAAACCGTGACGGATAGATATTTAATTTTGTTTATGTTTTATAGGTATTTTAGCAAAGGTATTATAGCAAAGGATACTATTGAAACAACATATTTATGCCACACAGACGTTAAACGGTTTAATAATCTTTTTGCAACATTGTTTTATTAAAATAATGCAATGCGTAAAATATTCTTTCGGGCACAATATTCTTTCATGTCCATGGTATAGAAACATACAACATTTACAGCAAGAAAATTAATGGAAGAGATCTTAACATGAAGTGTGGTTGTGGTCAAAATAAAATTAAAAAAAAACAGAATGAGATAAATCAAAAAGCAAAGTACAAAGCTATGGAAAATTAGAAAAATGGCGTAACCAGCAGAAAAATAATGTAGGATCTAACACGTGGTTAACACATTTTGGCATAGATTTTGATGAATTTATTATTTATAAAAAGAAATGATGAATTCAAATTTAACATTAACAAAATCAAAACCACACTAGTAATATTTGCTTAAAGCAACTCAAAATAAATTAAATATTTGCACGTCAGCATACTTATAAGATAAAAAAATATAAAACATCATGCAGAACAAATGTGTAGTAAAAGATAAAAATATTTAAACTACTTGAAAAAATACAGTTTTAAAAAAATTTATGTCTCATTAAGTTTTCTAGAGAGAAAAAATCCCAACTGTTTGAAATAACTTATGTATTCTATTATGAATGGTCCTAGAGGTTAAACCACTTATTATATAATTCTTTAAGTATGTATTTCAAAGTTGGGTTTTGCAGTTAATGGAAAAAATTATATTCAATCACAAAATAAACACAGAAATCATCTGTTTGTTATGAAACGCAAGTGCAAAATTATATAAGTTTCCAATGTTTTCAGCAAGTTTTTTATGATGTTGGAAAACGTATGTAATCCATTACAATAAAACGTTCAGCTGAATTGACTAAACTTAAGTTGAGTTGTCATACATAGTAGACACATATCCATCGCCCATATCACATAATTTGGGTTCAATATGGAGAATTTCAGGGCAAAATTCGATACAATGAAAAATTTAATTAGATTTTAGGGATTTTTTGCGCTGGTAACATAGCAGATGAAAAATCTTTTGCAAATATTTCAATTACTGGGGTGAAGCCTTTCAAGCCGAAACTCCATATTTTTTTTCTTTCCTCTACAACCTTCACCATATGGTATTTCTCCATTGAAAACATGTTTTGCTGTAAATCAAATCAAACTTAAAAAACTGACTTTGACCAAAATATCAGTTTTAATGGGACATCGCAATTCCGTCAAATCTTAACGCGAATCTTTAATTTGCGAAAGTTGATATGTTTTAAAAACTCTCCATTTATTTAACTTAAGTTAGAAACCTTTAGTTTTAACGACATTTCTCAAATATTTATTATTATAGAAGAAAAACAACTACACCCACATCACCAGATTAGTAAAGTTAGCATGAAAAAATTTGTCATAGTTTACCTTAATCCATGACTCCAAGCTCTTGCCATATTTGCTTTGGAATGCTTCCTTAATATCGCCCAAATCAATTTCAGAGCGACTTACAACAATACGAATTAAAGTCTTGTCCTTGGTACCCATTCCATGCATGGAATCGTATAAACGTTCAGCGAAATAGTCAACTTTGGACTTACAGCACTTAACTGTGTAAATATCAGATAATGTTATTGTACATGTTTACGTTTGAAAATATATAACCAATATAGCTTACCAATAGCAAGAAAACCTTTCTCTACGGCACCACTGAATTCTTTCTTGATAGCCTTTTCAATATCATTGCCAGACAGATTTTCATATTCGAGGAAGATTTGTCTCAACTGTTGATACGAGCGTGTAATTAAAATTGAATTAAAAACAGATTCATCGGTACCCCATTTTCCTTCGCCGGCTTCATGCAACTCCTGTGCATCAGCAACTGCAGCTGCTGGATCAACACCCTATTAAGTAGATACCACCAACATGTGTTAATAACTAAAAAAATGTTAAATTTTTATTTTAATTTACCTGATTTTCATCACGGTTACCCTGCACCAAGGATACGCACAAACGTTTAAAGTGTCCACTGGTGTCGCCCTTTAAGTCTGATTCTAGTGAACGACCAAAGCTTTGCTCATAGAACTGAGCAATTGTCTTGATGCCATAGTTGGAGAGTGTGCACAAAATTTCGATTATGGCCTCTTCATCAGTACCAACTCCAGCGACAGCATCATGCAATTCCTGTGCATAAAATTGTGGCAGGGGTGTCATAAGTGCAACAATGACATCTTCAAATTTGCCACCCAATTCAGATTTTAATTCCGAAATCAAATCCTTGCCATAGGATGTTTTGAAAGCTTCAGCAATTTCAAGACGTTGTACGATGCCACGACGTGCAAGAATTTCAATGATTGCCTTCTCGTCGGTGCCAAAACCCTTCATTGCCTTACGTAGAATGGACGCATCTTCGACGGGATCGAAGGGATCAGCTGGGTAAACAGTTGGAGTGCACTGGAATGAAAAATAAATAAATTTGTTAGTTACAACACTTTGTGCACAATTTAAGGCAGTCGGAAGGGTGCACAAGTTTATGAATATGAGAGCGCAGATAACGCATTAGTTATCAAATTAAGGAGCAGAGATAATGTACTTTTTCATACAATTCACTAAGGTCGCTGGCTTGCGCTCATGAAAAAAAAAACATGCACAATTAACAAACGTATATACAAATATATTCTTATGGATTTTGGGTAATACACCCCTGACACTAGGGCACATAATATTGTTTCAAAATAAAAATTGTGCATTAAAATTGTTTTGTATGAACCCAATCTTTAGATTTTAATTTCTACTTTTAATCTTTTAATTTTGCATTTTATCTTATCATCTTCAAGATATCACACAGAGTGTAGTTAGATGTTTAAGTGTTTTAATTCTTTATGCCAAGTATAATGAATTAAAACAAAACAAGCGATGTTTATTATAATTGCATAATTTTTTTATGAAGCCAGGTGATTAAGTGAACAAATTTAAGAATTTTTAAGTATTAAACTTCGGTTCAACTACAATTTTAATAGGTTTAGTATTTCCGACTTGCTATTATTCAACAACAAAATCATTTTCATTTCTAGTGTACACAAGTATGCTTTAACATATTACAAACTGATAATTTGCTGGAAAAAATTATTATTCACTGTATGAATAATCAAAAAGCAACTTTGAAAACAAATGGTTTCAAGAGGCGTTATTAAAACACTACATAATCGTACCAAAAATAAGCATCGCTTCCGATCATGCAATTTGTTTATAATTTTTTGAGCGCTTGGATTCTCAAGTGATAAAAAATAATGATTCATATATTTTTTGATTTAACAAAGTTTAAACAAAAAAGGAATTTTTAAAATCAAACAGAATAATCTTATCTCGTTATACATATGTCTAAAATTTGAAGCACTTTAATAAACAATTAACTAGCATTATCTGTAGAGATTTAAAATGGCAGATAAGCCATTAGCTTGTATAATAATTATTCAAATAAATTAAGATTTTTAACTCACCTTGAATGGATAGTATTCGGCAGAACTCATTTTGTAATTGACTGTTTGAATTTGATTTGGTAACACTAAAAAATTGAGAAATAAAATACAGATTAGTATGTTTGATTAATTAGTTTTACATGATAAATTTTTTTTTGAGGCAATCACAAGTTATTAATATAGCCCTTTTATTAACGTATTTCTGTTATACCATAAGTTTGGTTTTATAGCTACAAAAAATACGCTCATAAATTATTACATCATCATCATCTGTGTATCTTTGGAATACACAAAAAAACAGACATTTTCAAGGCCTATACGGTCCAATAGTGCGAATGCTTTGTTGTTTACCCTTTAATGTGTAGTTTCTTTTTACGTGTTCTTTTTGAATCATCTTAAATAAAAACATAATGGAATAATGACGCCAGACAATGTTGTACGTATTTGTGTTCGCATTTGAACTTAAGATTGCAATTTATTGTTTTCAAAATTTTCTCATTAAATTTTTAATTAAAATTAGTAGAAAATCATAATTGCTGCATTCATAATCTAATATTAAAACTGAGGATTTTTGTGCTCTTCCAGTATAAAAAGTTATCTGCTCTCGCAGTAAAGGATGGCCTACGCTTTTAAGCTAGGAACATTAAGGAAGCACTATTGTAGACAAAAAAGACTACATTTTTTCGAAACTAACGTTTCGAATACAAAACTTATAATATGTGGGTTATTCCCCACGAAAGTGTCAAATAAATATCTAAATTTTAACGCTACGAAAACTTCTAGAAGTTACACTAAAATCACTTTAACGCAACGTTAAGTTTTCGAACTTTCAAAGTGTCGCAACACGAACATTTTGCATTTAATTTTTATGAAAATCAGAATCAGCAGAATTAAGGATTCGATAAAAACTGTAAATGGTTGACCGACTGTCCATAAAGAATATTTAAGCTTCTAACGGACCCAATTATTAGACCTATAAATCTAAAATCTTAGTGACCGAATATTTGGTGAAAAAGTTTGACTTGGTGCCAAAAAGTAAAGTTCTTTTCTAAGTACAATAATGATAGTCATATAAGATATTAAAACTTGTAAACAAAGGTTTGGGGACAACCATGGTATTTAGATTTTGACAGAAAAATTATCATGCCACAAAAGTTCACCTAAATTGGTTTTTATTGAATGCCAAGAATTTGAAAAAAAATCTTTCAACGGAGCGCTCGTCAAGAAATGTGTAATATCAAAAGAGTTGCAGGAGCAATTGCATGTGAAGGGGGAAAGAATGTAGAGTTTTTACAATTGTTGGAGTTATTCTCTAACAATTAATGCATTTTGAGCTTGCAATTTTTTTGTTGTACTGCAAAATACATATTAAATTTTTGCTTTGTCCCAAAAACACAAATAATGAAAACCAATAGTTAGTTGTTTCGGGAACTCTATTAAAATTCTACATGGTGATTTTGTGGAGAATAACCCAACAATATTCCGTCAGAATGAAATGAAATATAGGCTAACGCAATAGATATTTGGCATAAGACACTACAAAAGTAACTTTACGGTCAAGTTATACTATGACTATCAGAAGTTGGTAACTTTTAATCCTTCCTCTAAGTAATTAAAAAAAAAGTTATTTTTAATCAAAATAAAAGCATTCTGCAATAATATGTCTTTAGGTCACTGGAAGCAATGTTACCACGCCTTTGAAAAGTTTTAAAATCTTATTGTTGACGAATGACTTCATCGCTAAAACAGCTTTTCCAAGTTACATACATTTGTATACGCATTAAGTTCATTAAACTTTTCACTACAAATACAAATACAACTAAACGTAAAATTTTCTCTACGCTCATTTAAGTAGAGAAAAGTGAAAGTTTTTTTTTACTGCGAGCATGAAAATTTGTAGTTAAAACAACATGTGAGTACTCCGAGCCGTAAACTATTTTAGTTAAAATCCGTCAGGCATTCAGAAATTAAAAGCAGTGAAAAAGTTCAAGCGAAGGTGTATACAAATCAGGAATTGATAATCAAGATGTTATGCGACACAAAAAAATAGAGTTTTTCTTCAAATTAGTTGCTAGCCTAAGGCTTTTATATTTTTGCGTAGTTACTTGCAACCTTAACTAATTCGTTACTTTAAATTATAAAATGCAAACAAAGTTTAGTCTGTCCATTATCTCCTATGAACATGTGAAATTCTTTCACCAAGGTAGATAACAAAGCAACATAAAAGATAATTTGACTAATTTAAAAAATATGTTATAAACTGGTCATTTTTGATAAAGTTCCCTGATAAATTGATATAACCTGGAAATTTACTTCTGGATTTTCACATGCTATGTAATCAAAGCCTGATATTATTAAAAATATTATTACTGTAGTTTTTCTATAAAATATAAAAGAATCTATCATATCTAAAAAACAGCAATAAACACCGCCGATATATAGAAATTGGATTTTCTAATTCTTTAGTGAGCAAATCACATTTTGATAGTTAGTTTCTCAATCAATATTGCTATAAAACATATGCAGAGAAAATTGTTCACAAGAAACCGAACTATTCAACACCGGTGTGGGGGATGCACAAAGGATGGGCCTGGTCGTGCGTTGTGGTGAATATAAAAAATATTTAAGGTAGATGTATTACATGCCAACTTCATTTGACTATGTTGAACTTGATCTAGAAAGCTTATATTTGAATGTACAAATTATGCTTCATTTAAGATCAAAAAAGAATAGGCTACAACGTTGGGATATTTTGGAATTTTTTTTTCAAAATGAGTGATGTGTTGCCGCGAATTTCGAAAAGAATTTTCACTCGATAAAAAAAGCTCTTTCGACAATCCGTTTACAAAATCTGTTTATCTGAGGCCTGATATGCTTAGAAAGTCAAGCATTCATAAAATCAACTTTATGCACAAATGTATGCTAAATTGCGGAAAAGCCAAATAAATCATCAACTTACTACTTTCAAAAGTAAATTTGTAGAAACACTTTTCGCTAATTTAATCACAAACTATTATCTCTATATTTTAAAAGTAATTTTAAACATGTTATATTCGTAGTATACCTTTCGATTAATTCAATTTCTTGAGCGTTTAAACTTTTAGTTATTGTGGGAAGATGTATCTTTACCAAAAATTGATATTTTTGCATTGATTTCAGCAAAATTGATTTAATTTGAAATGTATTTTTAAAGCAGTAAAAATGTTATAGGTATGCAACTTAAAAATCAGTGTAGTAGTTTTTAAGAACTTTTTTGGTAAAGTAACTGTGACAAAAAACAGTAATTTAACAATATTTTTAAGTAACTTTTCGAGTAACTCTATGTCAAAATAGCAAAAGTTTTTTTACTTTTCTAGGATATTTCCTTAACACTTTTAGGCTAAAAATCAAATGGATACTGTTTACGCTCAAACTTTATGGACAATAAGCAATACCTTGCTTTTTTTAATTCGACTAAAGCTGTTTTTATATTTGTCAGAGTATATCGTTCAACTTTACAAATGGACTTATTTCTGTATATTATGAGACCTAGCTTTTTTTTTAATTTATGCATTCATAAATATACTTTATAAGCAAAAATAATTGAGAAGCGTTGCACGAATTTTGATTGCTCAAGAATGCGATGCGTAATCTTAAATGCATAGTACTATATGTATTCATACAACAGTTCCATAACGAGTAGGTGGTGGCGCAGAACCATAACATTAGTTAGGTACAATCAAAATTTAACTAACAATACAAAAATAATAATTTAAACTAATAAACATACAAGCACACAAATGTACATATACAATACTACCTACACTGTCGTACATACATATGTACATATATTGCAAAGCAAATAAAAGAAAATAAGGCTTGCCGGCAAAACACATCACGAGTAGAAAGAGTCAGAAAAAAAAAACAACTTTTCAATACCAAAGTTAAAGAAAGCTTCAATGACGTGGCTCGCAATACAAGAGAACAAAAACTTGACTTTGAAACTGGTTTATGGGTTAAATTGAAATAGTCACAATGTAAAAGATATTTATACAGGTAACTAGGAGATATAGTTCGATTGCTATAGTAACAAGAAAAATAACATAATTAACACGGTTTTTTCTAATTTTTTATAAACTCGTGATATGGAGACAAAAACTAACTATTGAAAATTACACTTTTTTTTCGATACTAAAACATTTCAGAATATTTTTATAAGAAATTAAAAATCAAATTGTATCTATTTATTTCATACATTGATTTAATGTTTAAATATTCTTGCATTAGGTCATTGATTATGTTAAATGCTGCTTTATCTCAAGAAAAATTCAAGAGAGAACTCAATTTTAAATATTTATGTGTCACTCGGTTTGAATTTCCAAGAAAATATCATGCCAATTTAGTTATAATATATATAAATTATAATAATGTTAGTACCTTTACTTGAATTAAATGACTGTACTTAATTGAATTGCATATAATTAAAAAATAATTATAACTGTTGGATACGCGTCAGGGAAATCACTATCTATCTCAAAAATACAATGCTCAGTATCACAATACACATGACAACAGATAAATGCATTTGATTGCACATGTAATTCAAATAAAATTTAATATATAAAATCTGCTTTAATTATTCATTATCTTTGGGGGCAGCATCATGGGAATAACTAACGAAACGTCAATGCATAAAAGTGAATTTCTTTTACAAATGCAATACGTTTTAAATTGTCTAAAGTATATCTATACACTATTTTAGGTATATATACTACAATATTTAAAACGCACTGTAGACATGTGTATATTTTATACTAAATTTTTACAATGTATTCTGTATCCACATTATATCTTTCCATAGTACTGACTATGAACTTGCTCTCCTCATATACAAGAATGATGTCATCTTCTATAGTCATTTGGAAAACAATAAAAATATTCATGTTCTAATTTTTTTTTAACATCATTAATTTTTTTTTTAAATTTCAGTTATTCACTTGTTTATGCACATTTTTATGATTTTCTCAAACACTTTTTATTATATTCGTACATAAATCAGAGAAAGAAAATCGGTTAATCAACCGCGCCCAACACAAAACAAAAAATTATTTTTTTTCTATTCACTTTTTTTACAACATATACTATATAAATAGTATTCAAAATATATATATAAATATGTACATAAAGTTGTTTAACAAACAAAAAGAGAATTTAAGAATTTTTTATAAAAATTTATTTACCAAAATAGAAGGTTGTTCACTCGTTGCAAACTTTTCAAAGACTGAAACTTTTCGCTCTCCACAGATGATTTTTATTGAAATTGCTTTAATGAAAAATATAACAAATGCCGACCGATGATTCCAACCAACCTGTATGTGTATGGCTGTGTGTGTAAATTAGACTGTCCGTTATGCTACAAAATTCTTTCCGAGCTACTCGTATTTTAATGTTTTTTAAAAAATGCTGACATCAAAAGTTTTTATTTTATTTATTTTTTACTCGATAGCTGGCAGACTTACAGAAAAAA
Source organism: Meiosimyza decipiens (assembly GCA_963680825.1). Classification (NCBI taxonomy): domain Eukaryota; kingdom Metazoa; phylum Arthropoda; class Insecta; order Diptera; family Lauxaniidae; genus Meiosimyza; species Meiosimyza decipiens. The sequence goes on along the minus strand of OY804259.1, from coordinate 7,001,861 downwards.
GGATTTAAGCTTTATGTTCTTTGCTTTGCTATATACACTAAAAGAATATTTTTTTTTGTTTTTAAATTTTATTACGAGAGATAATAAAAAAACACCATTAATAAATTTTTAGGCCAGAAGTTTTCTTTTATCGAGCAAATATATTTAAAAGCTGAGCTCATCGATCAAAGTAGTTTGGGAAATAACAGGCAGTTTAACACAGAAGTCTGGTCATTATTTTCCAAGTTTCTTAAATACTGGAGCCTTGCTTTTGTTAATAAATAAATTGTGAGCTAAAAAAATGTTTATTTTACACCGTACATTTTTTTTTCTTGTACTTTTTATTACTATTATTTAAGCTTTTTAGAAGAAAAAAAAAATACACTGGCAAAAACCTGAATGACATTTTTCCAGCGTATTTCAGCATGTAACATATTTTCTGTAAATTTTTTGTTTTTCGATTAAAAATAATTAAAAAAAAAATATCATGATTTTTAAGTTGAAAAACGTTAACTTTTTTAACCAGATAGTACAGTCTAATTTTGTATATGTACTTACGTGTATGTTGACGGAGAGCGCCAGCCGACACCGGTTTCCAACTTGGTATTCAATAATTACACAACTATTGTATGGCGTCATATCTGAGTATTCTAGAGAGAAACGATACAGTTCAGTTGTTGTTGTTATTAACATCAACTGTTTCACTCTGTGAATCTTATTTTCCATATCAGCATTTGACAATCGTTGAGAAACTGCCTTTAATAATTTGAAAATTATAGCTTATAAATTTTACTCCGATTTTAGTAAAAATTGTACATCTTTTTAAATTAAATTTTTATATCATATTTTTAATTCAAAAGATTTAATTGAATTGTAGTATAGGAAACTAGGTCATTAGTTGATGTGTTTTCTTTAACCAAACCAAATTCAAATAATTCTTAGAAGTTTCTCAGCACGAAAGTCACAGGAGTGTTAGTTCAAAACCGGCTTTCTGCATTTTTTTCTCTGATTTAGTTTTTTTACTTACAACAATTTTTAATAATTTCAGGAGAGAAGTATCAGTTCCTTTTTTATGTTCAATTCGAATTCCAGGTTTTTCTTAGTCAGTTTAATTTTAATGATAGCAAACATTGGTTTGTAGTCAATCCTGGGAGAATAAGCAACAGGGATCCGCCAAGTCGTGCCTGAAATAAAGGTCGTGCCTGAAATAAAGGTCGAAAAGTTGAAAAAACTGCATAAATCAAAGTTCTAATCATTGACAGATGAAAACTATGAACTACTTAAATACATACTTGGGATTTTTTTATACATAAATGCTGACCACATTTTCGACCCAATGCTAAAGGTACTATAATATTCGTTTGGAAGTTATTTGGAAGTGCCTTATTTATATCAAATGCTCGTTGCCAAAAATTCGTTTTCATTACAAATGATATGAATATTATGTATTTGGAAGCTCTTTCTCAGTGTGCACTACATTTATGAGGAGCGATTTAGTGCCATAAATTAATCGAAAAAGGGATATTACATAGGGGGGAAAAGTAATCGATTTAAAGTTTTTTTCCTAAAAACGGAAACAGACTATTGATCAATGCGAAAAGAGTGTAAAATTTAATAATAGCGAAACAACAAATGTATAAGTGCCAATTACTAATTCAGAGAGCAAATTCTTAGGATGCATAAAGAATACAATATGACAAATTCTCTAAGTTTAAAATGTGTAAACGTACAAACATAAATATATTTAAACCTTAACTGAATCATAAAGTATTTTATTTTACACGTACTTAGATAATGTATCACAAGATGAATCATACAAGCAGCGATGCTGCAGATAGTTCACATGAATGTTCAAATTAATACGTAATAAAGTATACGTCATATCAAAGGCTGAATAAGCATACTTCCATTTGATCACCTGATATTTATTATTTTATTTGATATTTTACTTTAATTTTTTTCACTTTGCGATTAAAGTAATATCTCAAGATATGCCACGTATACCACCTTGTTTTATCTAGAGTGATATTAAATAAAAAAAAACTAGTTGTTAATTTAATATAAAAAATTAGATAAGTAAAAATAAATAGATTCATACCACAAAAGGAATGGCTACCCTGGGGGAAAGCAACGATTTCTCTATTAAGGCTATATTATGGTCTGCTCCAGAGTTTCTGCTAAGAAGAATACGTTGATTTATTTTGTGAGAATGAGTTTCACCCAAAGCAGGACAAATTCTTGAACTGCTATCGAAAACACGCGTTGTAAGCTCATTTGTTATAACAACCTTTTTTTAAAAAAAAATATATATACTTATAACAATAATTCATATTATATTGAAAAAATCTTTGTAATATAATTATACTTAAGGTCAGAGCTATTAAGTAATGAATTTTCTTAGCAACAATAAAAACCAAATGTATTTACATTCTCTATAAGTAGATTTTAATGAATATTTCTCAGTTTAAAGCGTAGTAAAAGTCATCAGAAAAAGATCATCTCTGAAACATACTGAAAAAGTTCAATGGTTCAATTTCACTAATATTAATTAAAAATTCAGACATTGTCATCCACTATTTATTTTACGTATCTATATATATATATATATATATATATATATATATAAATTTCTTGCCTCACTGACTTACCATCACCGCCCAGAAAGAATTTTCGAAATTTAAGTCTTAAAACGTGAAACTTGGAACACGGGATCCTGACATAATCTATATGTGTCTTATAAAAAATGATTTTTCGAAATTCAAATCATAAGGAATATGCCTAGAAACTTTAAATTTTGGTTTTCCCATGCAAAAACGCCCAGACTAAAGTGACAATCGCAAAAGATGAAACATGAAGCAGTGTCCTTAAGAGCGAATTTTTTGAAATTGAAACCTTAAGGAGGCTGCATCACTGAAGTTTCAAATGTTGTTCTTTTTCATACGAAAACAGCTTTTTCTCATGGATAGTATAATTTGTGCAATCATCCAGTCCAAACAAACAGTCACAAAAACATGAAACTTGCCTACAGATGTATCTGCTTATCAGAAGTTTAAAGACATTTGATTTTTCTAATATTTTGTTTCCAAGGATCCATTGTATATACAAAAAGTAAGCTTATTAAAATATATTCCTTAAAATATAAATTACCGCAATTTTGAATTCAATGGCCATTTGCTGCAAGTCTCTCAAAACTTCATAAATTTTGCTAGTTCGACTGGAAACGTCATCAATGCTTCGTAAGGAGAATGAAAATGAGTCAATTATTACAAGCTTCAGCTGCAACAAAGTAATTTTATTTTTTATTCATACATTATTGCTCTAAGTAGAATATTGCAGATTGGCGTTTGAGCGCTCATTTGTCCTATGCATGAAGAAAACTATATGATATAGGCAGTGGTAGTGGCGTCAGTTCCTGGTATCATCATTCAAAATATAGAAAATAACACATTTGTTAAAATCAAAATTCTGAACTAACTGGGTGTGGTGTATCTACACATAAAGCGCGTGTGCTGTGTTAAAATATTAGATTAAGTAGGATGCCCCCGTTTGAAGACGGGCTCTGCAAACTACAAAGATCTTTTATGCCAGGACGTATGGCGAAACAAGTGAGTTGCTTATTTTCATATGCCTATAACTTTAAAGTGTAAATCTGAATTGAAACCTTTTTTTTTCAAATTAAATTATTTAAGTTCACTTAAAAATGCCTTATAAGCCACCATCGTGTGCTCTCTGTAGATACAGCGTCTTCAGTATACATTCAGTTTCGTTGAAAGTGTCCATTTTCTATATTTTTAAATGATGAAATGGTCAGAATATGTACAAATTTATCAATTCCTTAACCCTTTTTGTGAACAGCGTGAAATTTGTATTTGAAATTGTTGTTATAAATTATAACGCTTTTAAAAAGCTACTCCATATGACAAATAGGCCCTCAACAGGAAAATAAAAACTATTAATATACTAGTGCATACAAACCTCTGGCATTTCTTTAAGCATTGATCTCATATATTCTATAGTAGCAAGTAATTCTACATGATCCGCACAATAAATATACGAAACATTTTCAAGCATAGAAGTTGAATTAAATGAAGCAAAACTCGATATCAATATGTTATTCGCCTGAGGGAAAATTGTTTGAAAACGCTGCTCCATGTTAATCGAAATTTCTGCAAATATTTAATATGTAAAAGTTAAAAAATAAAACACAAAAAAGCAATCGCCCGAGCAGGGACTTGAACCCTGGACCGTTGGATTAAAAGTCCAACGCTCTACCGACTGAGCTACCCGGGCATGTCCTTGCACGGTGTCCTAATATCATTTTATTTTATAGCTTTTGGGATTTCCGATAATTTTCATGCACTAGTCATATGCTGACAAAAAGTTTGATTGGATACCTTTTAATCTCTCTGGATTGAATCCTTGATTGGTGTCCACGTATAGGGCACGACCACCAACGCCACCAACCTCCTTAGGTAATTGAACGTTAATACTCAACTGTAAGCTACCCAAAAAAAGAAAATTTAATGCTCCAACTTAATGAATATTAAAGTCAATAACTTACCACATTTGTGTCTTCCCACTTCCAGGCGCACCACATAGCTCAGTCACTGACTGCGATGAAATTCCACCGCCCAGCTGTGCATCTAAATCTTTACATAAAGTAATTATTTTACATAATTCTTCTTCTTGCCTCCACATATCAAAGCATGATGTCGTAAACATTTTAATACATAGAATATTATATATAATTTATAAAATTTTAAAAAGGAATAAGTCAAAGTTTACACGAGCAAATTCGGTCTGAGAAATGCTTGACAATTGCGCTAAAGAACAACAACAATAACGTGTGTCAAATTGTATTTTTTTTACATAGTCAAATTGCATGGCGAAATTACTAAATGACATACCTAACAAGAATGTTGGCGTCAACTTTCTGTATTCTCATAGATTTGTATGGAGCGGTGGCGTTAGCGCAAATCGAGTTCAATTTCCAATTTGAAGATAGCGCACGAGGTGAGTTGGTTGCTTCACGTAAGAAAATCTTTATTGTCAGTCAATTTTATTCCGATTTGACAAAAAAATAGCGTTACGCCAGCGTTTTGTAAGGCTAGGCTAAGACGGGCGTTAAAAAACGCTCGTGCTTTCAGAGACGCTATCTTCATTCGCTATTCCAGTGCTTTTCAACGCGCGTTAGCTAATCTACGTTTCAGCATTCTACAGAAGTATATGCAATTGGCCACATGGTTAACGTGAGTTTTTTCAAAGTGCGTTGGAAAGCTTACCTTTGGCAGTAACATGATCAAATTCTTCGAATTACAGAAAATTTTTTCCAGTAAAACTGTATTACAGTAGACATCTGATGTGCGCAGACTCGTTGGCGTGCGTTCATCAAATGCACATTTAATACTGAGACACACATTTTGGATTCACGCCATCTTCATACAAGCGTTTTTTCAACGCTCGTTTTCCATAACCCACGTTTTAGCATTGATGGTTTAGGGTTGATGGTGTGACCCATTACATATATTATTGTGTTATGCTGAAACGTGCGTTGCGCGCGACTTTTCAACGCTGTGGAATACACGCGTTGGAAAAACGCCTTCGGGGACCTATCCTACAAACATGCTAATGTAACTTATTACGTAACTCTGAGTATTCTATGACCTAAAGTCTTATATAATTGAATCATGTCCTATCTTCATCTAACCGGGGAGCACTAGTGTCAGTAGGTGTCTTACATTTCTTATTCGAATTTAACTTGATTACTTTTGCTTTGAAGTTATTTTCGCCTTTGCTGTTTTCTTTTGGTTGTCGTCGTCGGCTGTCGTTTGTCTTTTGTTCATCGGTTGTGCGCGTTCGCTGGTTCAGGAAAATTTTTTATTTATTCATACAAAAAAGAAAAAAAAAAAAACAATTAACTAAACAAACATGGATTTTATTTCTCCAAAAATTTTAATAAAAACGTAAGCGATGTAACCAATCTGACGAAAGTGCGCATAATGAAACATATTTTTTTTTTTTTGAGGTTCTGCAATAAAAATTAAAAATTTCCTCCTAAGGTATGTATATACATATATAACTGTGATACATAATATACAATGGCTTTGTGACTATGGGTATGCAAAAATAGGTGTAACTCCAACAAAATAACGATGTGCTCCTTTGTGCCTTGCAATTATTAAAAAATAAAATCCTCAAAACTACAATGTGACTGTTCTAAATGTGATTATCAGATATTCGTTGTCGTTAGTTTATTTTCTGTTATGCGAAATAATTTCCTTTCGCACTCCCATTGTCTCTGCAGTACATCACCTGTGACCGTATCCTGTTTCCTACAGTTATAGCCGAACAAAGTGGGTCACAGAACTTATAGTATTTTGAATTTTTGTTATGGCTAGCTTAGCAGATAAACCAGTTGCGGGACAGAAATTAAATGATGATGTTCTTGTCTGAGTCCGATAAAAATGTGTTAATAGAATGTCTATAATTAATTTTAATCCTTTTCTGAATTTAATTTATCGTTTCACATATGTTACGTAAAATTAATGATATTTTGATAATGTTAAAAACAAAACGCTTACAACGAATAAATATCCTGTCCGCTCGTAACGTGGAATCATCAGAAGATTTATTAAGTTTTCATTAATACGTAAGCAGCATAAGTTTGTTACTCAAAGCTGATAAACATCAAAACAGCCCGCTTTGCCAGTCACTGGCAAGTCTTCGGAAGCATAATATTCAGTTCCGGCACTAAATGTAGATAACTGTCATTCTTATGAAATAAAGCATTGAAGCATAAGGTAAGGCAGTGAAATGGATACGCTGAGAACTATATGTGCTGTTAAGCTTAAACAGTGTTACTATTATTATATCAAAAATCTACACAATATCCTTTCACAAAAAAACAAAACAAAAACTTATCTTATCAACTTAAATAGCTTACCCAAGTTGGAATAATTTTGAAGCCATTTAAGGGGAATAATCGAATACTCTCTAACTTTCCAACTTCCATACATTCTGTACTCCTATTTAACACTGTGTACCATTGGAGCAGGGTATTGTTTTATTGCTCCAATTAAATTACTTAAATATTAAAGTTAATTAAAAAAAAAAGATTTCTTTTCCAACATACGAAGTTAGAAATTCCGAACTTTGAATTCTCTTCTATAAAGCTGCTTAAATAAAATTTAAATAAATAATTTAGGAAGCAAAAATGTAAATGCTCGTTTATTACTCTGAACGATTGAGATGTTTTCCTTTTGGAAACGCTTATTTAATTTTTAAACTACAGTAGACGTCCAATGTAACGTACTAATTAATGCACGGCTCAGTCAGTCGTAATATCGTAAAATTCTTTATATCGAAGAGTTTTTCATTGAAGAAACTGGCTTTTATTTACTCATTTACACACATACATATCTAGTCATTAAAGTTAAGTTAGATTTTGGAATGCTATATATACTTGCGATCAACTTTATTGGTAAAAAATGTTATTCCAGTTCAGCAGTTGTTGTTTAATTAAACAGCGTTCGCTATTTGGAATAGTGAACACTTTTAGTGTTCGTAATTTAGAGACATCAATGGAATAATTCCCATATTAAAAATTTCCATTTGAAAAACTGTTCGGTAAAATAGAATAGTTATATCGTTATACGCTATATTGGACGTCTACTGTAATTGTAAGTAAAATTGTAAAGAGCTGCTTTCAGCTTATTTCATACAAGTTATTGCAACAGTCTTATGTATTATACATATAGTATCGGTTATTCTCAAAATATCTTCGAAATATCGTCTGTGTATTTTTTTAAAGGAGCGCACCAGTCCAACTGTACGATATTTTCCAAAGTTATGTCAGAATTTTCGGTTTGAAAGCAGATGCTATTTTAGAATTGATTGAGGAATAATATATAAAGAAAACAAGATTTTCCGCCCTGTCGCGAATTTAACTTATGCGATGGAGTAATATTGAGGTGGATTTGAAACGTTTCAAAAAGTCGTAGCCGTTTTTTTAATTGTATCGAAAACTTTATACTGAGTAGAACATAATCGAAATCTTAAATCCCTATTTATTTATACTTGAAATTTTGATTTATAAATTATAATAATTATATCGAATTTAATGTTAAATTGAAATTTCATCAAGTAGTTTATTTTAACTATTGTAGAAGAGTAGTTGTATGAAATTATGTAGTTTTCGAGCTGTAGATTGAGAATATTCCTTTTTCTTGTCGAAGTCTTTCCTTGTTAGAGATATTTTTGCAATTAGGAAACATAGCGTATACATTGTACACTTATATAACTCATATATTTTGTAAGAAACCTTCAGGTTTCGTTTGTTTTGAATGAATATTTGAAGAAAAAATAAATTGGCACCTGGTTCTTTATTGCATATTATGGTCAACAGTGATTTCTTGGACATTGATGTAGACCTTAGTGTTAAATACTGTAAAAAATAGGTACTCATAAAAATATTATAAATTCGTAAATCTATTATTTTACTTCAAGGGAAATATCATACAATAATAAGTAACTAGTTTACCCACAAATAACAGCAAAACGTAATTATTCCAGAGACTTAATTTGAAAAAGATATAGGACAAAGTTTTCAGAATAAACGTTTCTCAAATCCTGAGAAGGCTTGATTTCACAGCAACCCAAAAACACAAACATTGACATTATCCATGCAAAAAACTACATGAGCTCCTGTGGAATTTTTGGTGGAAGTTACAGTGACTGATGGCATTGTGTGGGGTGGTGTGCTTGTTAGGAGGTCGATTCCTACACATTTTCACTGTAGTGAATTTTAGCTTCAACGAAATTTCGTTAAACTAGCGCTATTTTTGTGGTTGTTAGATACATTTGACAATTGTTTGGAAGATGTCATATACGGTTGCCGATTTTTTCCATTTTTGTTAGATATAAATAATGTAGTTTTGCGTAAAGATAGCCCTTTTTCAAATTTCTGTCAAACTAGGTGTGTTTTTGTGAAAGTTAAAGTGATTTAAATAATTAAGTTGTATAGGTGTGTCCGGCGGCGGAGTCCGTCCACTTAAACTATAGTGTATTAAAAAGTATATATAAAGCAAACAAGTATCCAGTTTTGAGCCCTCGGCACCATCAACTACAAACTTTCCGTTCTCTTTATATATATATGATTTTGACAAGCTTGTAACCAAAGCTTGAGCCATTCGTTTGTTCTTTCCATAATTTTTCTGATATGTTCTCGTACAAATTAAGAACATGGCAAACACAACTAACGTATGTTCCATATTCAACGTTTAATTGCAGGATAGGGTACACAAGTTCGCACTGATTGACCTATTTTTTGTGGCATATTTTACCCCTTATTTGTGTTTCCGTTAAAACTTTACACGCGATGTCTACACGTACTTTCTACGAGATACTAAATATTCAACCAAATGCTAGCTTTGATGAGCTAAAAGCAAATTATAAACGATTAATTCTACAATGTCATCCAGATAAATTACATGATACCACGACGACAAAAGCACCAATAGAAACGACAGCAATAACGAAAGCTAACGCTGAAATAGTAGCAGCAACATCAATACCAAACGTTGCTGTTGACCCACATGCTGTTGCCACAAATATTGATTCCAAATTTGTTGAAATAAATAAAGCATGGAATACGCTTAAAGATCCCATCCAGCGTAAGCTTTACGATGCCGAATTGCTTTCGATAAGATTTCAATCACACAGCAACATATTCGAAAGACTTAAACTGGCCGATTTAAATGTTGAACATATTGCTGCTACCGCTAAAGCTGTGGACGACAAAAGCGCTGCCAATTCCAACAATAATGCTGCTGGCAGTACAAAACTTTACACTTATGACTGTCGCTGTGGTGGACAGTATGTCGTTGATGAGTCAGTCGACAACGATATTATCGATGGCAGCAATGACGAAGTGATTGTCGAGTGCAGCGAATGTTCTTTAGTGATTATATTAAATCAGAATAAAGAAAAAGAATAACAACACAGCAACTATCGACAAAACGACAGTTGTTGTCGTTATGGTTATTGCTGTTGTTGTTGTTGGTCATAAATTGTAAACAAAAGTTACGGTCTTTTTTTATATTTTAGTTGAATTAGATTTCAGGCGGGCGATAAAGCAATTCAATTGCTCTGGTATTTTTTAAATGAAGAAGTAAAAAAGAAAAATAATTTTTGTGTGATTTCTTTTCCACTACAGCTGTTGATTACGAGAAAGTGAAATTGTGATAAGTGCAACATGCATTCATTGCACTTCAGACCGAAAAGTTAAGAACATCTTTAATTTAAGTTGCATGTAAGATGGTTATCTCATTAAATATGAGGGTGCATCTGTTTTATTTACAGCTGTCCCAGTGTTAGCGAATTTTCGATAGTTTCAATCAGCTAAATTGATATAAATAAGATGGTTGTAGTAATTCACAGATCTCATGCTTTCGCTGAGAAACTTATGTATACAAAAGCTGTTTCTAAACACTATACTGAAACTCTTCTTAAGCACGCTGGTCAAGTAAAAAATCTTCAATTTTGTTTGAACAGGATACTAAAGGATGAATTGTCAACTCTCCACCTTTTGCCTTTGTGACTTGCAACTTTTCGTCTAAACATTCAAGCAAGCTTCTGGTGTGTTGATATTTGGAAAACTAAAGTTGCTCCACTGACCTTAGTAATAGTATTTTCAATATTAGCCCCACAATTTTTTGTTAAAAGCACAATTTTCTATGGATAATTTTCTTGTGAACAAGGATTCATTAAAAAGCGACCACTTAAATAAATTTAGCCAGAATACCGCTTTTAAAAATTTTGAATTGTAAATGGCAACATGTATGTACGTGACATCTTGTCTTTCAATGAGTTTTTTTTCTTAGTTTCGATTAAGCGCAACATCGTTGTAGGTTGGTTTTGAATTCAAATTTCAATATGAATCTCATTATTATGTACGCAATGTAAGCAACGAGCGGAAATAATGGCTATTAAGATATATATTATGTGTAGTAACTGCGTAAGAAAAACATTTATTATGATATAATAATAAACACTCATTAGATTACAAATCTGTCTGCATCGAACTCCGAGGTTCCAGAGGCACCAAACGTTAATAATTTTTCTGTCAATGTGAATATTTTTTCATGCTAAACCAAAGCGACGAATCCATAACTCGCTCTAATATAGATGGTACAAAATCTGAGGGGAGAGTGCTATGCCAACACTCCTTTAAGTTATGCCTGTTTAAACAGCGTTTCTAACAATATTTTTTGAAATTGTCACAATAAAAAAATGTTCTTTAAGCACAATCATCACATTCTAAAATTGATTGTATTTAAATTCACTTGGTTAAATTAAATGAAGACGTTTTTGAAGTTTTGCTTCAATTAAGATATGCCCGCTTATTTTACAAATTTAAGACGTTTTTCGTTTTGATGTTACTTGCATTCTTGAAGATTTTTTTGTAGCAACAATTTAGCCGCACAAAGTTGTAGTCTGGCATGTTCTGTTTTTTTTTTGCTATATTTATAAGTTAGAAATATTAAGAGATTATAAGTATAAAGAACTCTGAAAAAATAGGTTGTGGTGTATAAAAAATGTCTACCAAGTTTACCAGCAGCTTAGGAGCTATAAAAGTTAAAATGCAATGGTGCCGGACTCAAATGCATTCTCGGTGCCTGATTAATTTCAAAATCATATAACACATTATTCAAAAGTGAAATTTTTAAGCTAAAAAACAAACGCAAATAACCGATAGCTCCAGGCTGACCAAATCATTTTGAAACTCTTAATAAGGATCTTTATCAATTTATTCGATAGCGATTGTCAGAATAGACATTCCATAATCAGCAATCTAAAAGACCTTATCCATCAATTTTGATGCATTTTAAAATGACAAACGTAAATCGATCGCTAACTCTTAGTCTAGCAGTTTTATTTTGAAATAATTCTATAAAAATCATACTCTATGTGCACATTATTTCTTACGATAGTGTAAAAATCCATAAATAAAATTTTAAACATAATTATGAAAAAGAAACGTTCACATTCGCAAAATTTATTTTTCACAACGTTGTTGTAAAAGCTTCTTAATTGTACAAATCTGTTTTTGTTTTTTTCTTTTCTTAATATCTTCAAATGATTTAACTCTGAAGCTAGCAATGCTATCTGACACATATGTTGTTGTATGCTTCAGCGTTAAATGCCAAGGGGCTTAACGTAATTTACTTAATTTCAATAAACTATCTTTTAATTTGCCGCTCTACAGCTCGTTTCAATGCTGATCTTCTACTTAGGAGTTTTAAAAGTGACATTTCAAATCATTTTAATTTGCATAGCAATCATAGACTTTCATTTGTTGCTATTTAATCAGACATACCTGTAAAGAAATTGAAATGTCACGTCCATTGGTTTTGTTTTGATTGTTTGCACCTATTTTTATTGCTTTAATTTTAAAAGAAAATTTGACAGAATTTACTTGACCTTGATGTAGCTGTATCCGAATAATACGCTGGTAGCGTCGATTTCCAATACAGGTAGTCCCCGACTTACGACCGTTCGACTTACGACTATTCGCACTTACGACCAATTTTTTTTTCAATTTTTTTCATAGAAAATGCTTAAAATAGTTTCGGGGAGTCCCTAAAATATGTATATGAGAAAAAATTTTAAAAAAAACAGTAGTATGTACAAGGATTCGGTTTATTTCAGTACAAATAATACGTTTGTTTAAGTGAATAATTTTATATCATCCCAAAAATGGCTGGAACTAGTAGTACAGTATGTATGTAATATTTTTCTTTAGTTATTTTTTATGAAACTCGACTTACGTCTTAATCGACTTACGACCGATGACTAGGAACCTATCTCGGTCGTAAGTCGGGGACTACCTGTAGTTCAAAAACATCATAGAAAAATGACTTGCAACGCATAATTTTTATCTAAAAACTATAACCTGAAGTTTTACGCTAATCGGGTAAAAATTTGAAATTAAAGTGTATTTTTTTTAACAAAATTCAAATTCTCGAACATGAACTTCTTTTAGTCCAATATATGTATGTACTACTTTTTTAGCTCAGTTTATTAGACTGAAGAAAATAAGATAAAATCTACAAAATCTTTATGTAAACAATAATCAATACAATAAACAGAGATGGAGTACAATAAATTGAATTCGTAACCATATTTCCGAAATTCATTAAAAAGAGATAATGCTCTGAGGCTCAACACGATGACGCAACTGCCTGACGGGTACCCAGAGATATCAAAAATAAATAACAAGAACTGCATCTTAAGCCAGACTAAGCTTTCAAATTGATAAGCATGCACCAAACCTGGAGCGGTAAAGCCATAGAAATTTAGAAGTAAATAGCGAAGGGCGAATTTTGAACCCCTTCTAATCTAGAAGATTGGATTCATTCATTTTCAACCCATCAAATTATTTCGCTTCCTTTTTCCATAATATTGATCTTCACAGACAGACGAACGGAATTGACTAAACCGGCACGGAAGGCGATGATAGCAAATATAATTTTCTGAGAAAATTTTTCTCTACACGTTGCGCCTTCTTCTATGCATAACAATGGGAAGACAAAGTAAATATGCAAACAGTTTTTTTTATTATAATGAAATGTTTTTGTTTACGTTTAATTTTTTTAAGTAACATTTTATTCAAAAGTATTAAAAATAAACTTGAAGCTGACGTTTACCAATACTTTTTGTATTTACATCAAAAAGCAATCATTTTCTTCTGCACAAAAGTAATATCGATTTATATGAAAATTAATTTCAAAGTGATGCTGCTATTTTCTCTATTCTTTCAATAGCTCTACTTATTTCTTAACCTCTGCATTTTTACTAAACTTACCTTCAATGAGAGCGTAACCATGAATACTTAACGCTCCATAAATGTAACAATAACTTTTATAATTACGTGTACTGGATAAACACGTTCGTTGTTGTCTTGCAACATACCAGTGAGAAAAAATCATTAAGTTTACCAAAAAGAAATCTACATGAAAATAAGCTCTATCTAAATTGGTAATAACTAAAAACAAATATTTAAATGAGTGGTGAAAAAATATATTTAGCGGTGATCTTGAGTGGTAGAAAGAATACTTTTTAAGTGACGTATAAACTTATTTTGAGTGGCGAATAATTCAACTGAGCGAAGAAAGATTCTCTTGCACAGTGTAAAGTATTTTTTGAGTGGTCGAAAAAAAATTTTTTCCGTGTGAAAAAACTTTTTTTATGGCTTTTTCTTAAAAAAAATATTTGTAATGCAAAATTCACCTTAAAAACATAAAAGTATTTGGGACTACAATCGAGAAACTGTTCGATTGAACGTTTGTCACAACTAATGTTAAACTAATACACTACAAACTAAACCACTTCAGTGCTTGCTGCAAGATGAAGATTTATTTGACCTGTATTAAACGTCTGAATGGAGTTCAGAGAAAATTCTTAAACTTTTAAAAACAAGGCCTGTTTGAATTAACAGTAGATGGAGTTAGTACTAGCTCTCTTATTTATCAAAAATAGTTGGCCGCCGTGAAAAATTAAAATTTAATTCAGCATATTATCGGAAACACGTTTCTACTTTCTCATTAGGTTCTGTCCACACACAGACACTTAGGCTTTTGTACTTTCATTTCATGTAATTGTAAAACATGACTTCGCAGTCATTTTTAATATTTAATTTAAAAAACAAACGCAAAGCAATTAATTGCTGACTGATGAAATAAAAAGAGCAATTAAATCCAAGTTTTATTAGCTTACGTGCTTTACAACAAAAACAATGACAAAAGCAACAACTCCTCTTAATTGCACCAGCCAACAAAATTAAACAAAATTCTTATTAAATCCAAAAGCATTTTTACTAAAAATAGTAAAATTTGATTGATATCGTGTATGTTAGTGATGCGCAAAATGTGACTTTTTCCTGATATTGTGATTTTATAATGCTCAAGTTATATGCCCTAAGGGCGGCAGAAATAATGAATTTATTTTATTCAGTCCCTATACGTGTTTTGGTATATTTTGTAAACTAGTGTTATTGTGAAATAATAAAGTCTCAATTTTTGCAGCTTGAAGTTAATTTCTTTATTTTATATTTTACTTATAATTTTGCAGTAAAAGCCACAACTGGAAAGTGTCATCAACGTATCTACTGCCTTGAGGTTTTAAGCTGAACAACAAAAGATAAAAATACAAAAAAACAAAAACGTTAATCGTGGCGAAACGCGAACGTAAAAGATTCTCTTTTAAAATGGCCAGCACCGGTGACATTTGGCTGCAATGGTTTTCCTGTTGTTTTCATCAACCGCAGTCACCAACGCGAAGACGTCATCATCAACGATTACGCATCGATCGTTCTATGATTGGTAATCCAACAAATTTCCAGCATACGGGCCATATTGGTTCAGCGGATGTTGAGCTATCGACAAATCATTTGAATGCAATACAAACGCAAATGCAAAGTAAAGGTGGCTATGAAATGAATTCGATACGATTGCAGGTGAGTGGGTGTGGCAGTCGCAATGGCAATCTATTTCAATCAATTGTTATTTGGTTCATCTTTTATATCATCCTTAGGCTTGCTGATAGAAATACGTCATCGTATGTGCAACTTTTAAAAAGAGAGTTTCAAAATTTATGTTATATTTATGACCATCAAACACAAACGCACGCTGACACTTACAATGGTGATGCTGAGATATATACAAACGTTGCCTATGGGGCAACGTGTTTTGTAGTGCAGTATCATGTGATTTTGAAAACTTTTTTCGTAGTTAATAAGCAAAGAAATGAGTGCAATCAATTGTTAAATATCAGTTTGACAAAAGTTTAAATTTCTTAAAATTTTATCAATGAAACGTATAGTTGAGGAGGTATGCGACTAAAAATAGTCGAAGTATGACTCTGAATATTTAGCTTTAGCGTGCATCTTGGGACACCCTTAACATCATGCATGCTTTTTGGCATACGTTTCCGATACCAAATCCTGTGCCAGAGCTTCATACAAGATATTTTTGTTTATTTTTTTCTGCTGTTGACGTTTCGTAGGAAAATTTTTATTTATTTTTTCAGTATTCATCACTATTATTAAGTTTGACAGTTATTGATTTTATCTTTTACCATCAAAAAGTTTAAATAACATTCAACTAGCATTATATTTATTGCACTAAGGCTAATTTGACGAATTTTTTTATGCTATTTTCATCTGGAGTAAGCCATCAAAATGAAACATCTACATACTTTTTTATTTTTTAGAAAAGTCTTAAACTAAATTAGTTATTAGCCAGTTCATTATACAACGCTGCATGGGTTTTGCTTCCTGATATAGTGATCCTGTTTTCTTTTTTTTCGGGCTGAACATGAATCATTTCAAGTTTTTAAGAAAAATTGCTTGAAACCCCTAAAAATAGACGTATTTGTCACTTTGAAGAAAAAATAGTCAAATTTTGATTTTAAAAATTTTGGAGATTTAAAAGTAGGGCTGTACCGAAAGGGACAAGTGGAACAAACTGCGTTGTTTTATCTCTCTATTAATTCGATATTTAAAAGTTAAATACTTATTTATTTCTAAGCATTTGAACGCGTTGCGAAAAAATGACAAGGTTTTCCAAAAAATAAAAATTAAAATCTATAAAATTAACATTCGGTACTGCTCTACCTAAGAATGTCATCATCATTTGTACCGTCAATAGAAAACTGATAAGTGAAAAAAAATTCCTTAACATTTCCCACTTGTCAGTTTCCAAACAAAATCATCAGTAGGAATGGGCAAAACAAAAAAATATCGTATGATGGTTAATGGTAATGGAAAATTTTATAAATTAAAATTGTAGTGACATGACTTTGTACTCAAAAAAGTAAACTGTTGTTAAACTGTGAAAGCGTTGGGCTACAGATAGATTATTTTGTTGTGAGTAAACAAAAATAAATGTGCCGAAAATGTTGTTGGTATCGATAAAAATAAATAGTAGCAATGCAGTAGCCTAAAATTCATTTCTCAATAGAGTGTACATCTCTTACATAAACTGACAAAGAAACCCTAAACAAAATTTCACAGCTAAATCTCTTAAACGAAAACTGATATTTTATATTTTTATTTTGTTAAAAAAAAGATAGAAGAAAAATCTAGTTATGAACTCCTATTATGTTCATATTTTTAATATATTATTATAATTTTTCTTAAAATATCTCACAATCATCGAATTAATTTCGCTTTTTTATTTACACTTTAGTCATTGTTTTAGTTTGCCTTATTTAAAATGTACTTAAAATGGAACAAATTCAATATTCCCAACTGCTTAATGAGTAATTGAAACAGTAGTTTGAAAATAATAGCGAATGCTGAATCTGTTCTTGATTATTATTTAACCAAATTTTTATTTTGTCTTTGTATGGCCAATATTTTTTTTGTGTTAAATAAAAATTTGTATATTTCGGGCTTTTCGGTCATAAATTTTTAATGTAAATAAAACAAAAATCCATTGGCAAAACATTGAGTAATAAAATAAAATAAAATTTTTTTCTTAACACTAAGAATTGGTGACCAAAAAGCTTGAAACATATACATATATTAAATAAAATTATTATTTTTTGGAACTGATGAAAAACTGCCTTATTTAATTATGTAATAAATAAACAAAATAAGCAAATACTAGAATTATTAACGTAGTCTGAAAAACAAACATTGCATTTAACGCGCACAATCAATCATTTTATATATTAAAAGGTATTTCTACCTTGCTACCTATTTCCTACTTATATTTCTTATTTATTAAACTTTGTAGTATTAGTTATTGTACTTAGCTTAAGTTTATATAAACACATTGAATAAGAAATGTTTCCTTTTTTTACATTTTTATTAAAAGCATAAAGCCGATGTTTTAATACAAAAAATAATTTGAATGTGAACATAAAGATATTTTTTTATAATCATTTAAATTGTACCTTTTAAAGATTATATGAACAAATGTATTAAGATTTTTAGTGTTAAATTGTGAAATACATAAAGAAAAACACGTGAAATTACAAGAAAAACAACAGTTGTATTATTAATTTTTTGAAAATTTTCTTCTTTGCTGTGGAAAATTAAACTGCCGTCACGTTATTCATTTATTCGAAAAGCATTGGCATAATAGGTTATTTTAGGAATTTCGAATGCAAGTCTCTGAGCTTAATATAAACTCACTTTTTAAACACATTTTCTGCATAACTTTACGTTAACTTATGGGGGCACTTTGAGAGCTTATAGCTCAATCAGTTTATAAAAAGTCGAAAAAAAGAGAGGTTTCTTTGTGTATTTCGATTCGTCCCGCTCCGCATCTAATTTTCAAGCCTAACAATATTCTATTTTTTTGTAGATATATATGTACAAATACTGGCTGTAATCGGCGGTCCTTCAGTGTATGGACTGTAGTCTAATCCAACCTACATTTATAGATATAAATCCATGTACTAAATTACATAACTGTAGCTGCTTTATGTAAGTACCAATATATTGCCTTTAAACTGATAGTTTTTATGTAGCTTACCTCGTAGTTAGTTTAATCCAGCCCACATATTGCAAAACGGTTGGTTCAAACAATATATATCAATGCACCAAAGTTCACCATTTCAGATTTATTAATTGAACGCAAAAAAAGTAGATTTTGCTTTGTGTCGAGCTTCAAGAAATCTCTTGAAGCTCGAATAGCAAGCGTTTTTCAGATCCTTTTGAGGACGTACAAGTGTGCGCCAAGGTTGTCTGCTGTCATATGTTGAGAAAATATTGGGTGCTTGAGATTTTCAAACTATGTAACTTGGTCAAGTCTCGTCGGAGATAGGACATGAAATGATTTATATTTACCTCTTCTAAAATTTTGTGCAAAGCACATTTTTCGATTTGAGATATACTTATCGAGCAAATATGTAAGAAAAAAACGTTTCTCGACCGTTTTAAACGTCCACAGAAAAAAAAACTGTCACCAGGTACAAACATTAACCTTCGGATTTTGTTCCCCAGCACCGTGTAAACCATTTTCACCAAGTTTTATTCTTCGAAGAATTTTTCTGAACTTTGGGTTTGAAGTAGTTTTATTTGTAGCGTAAAGAATACGTTCAACAAATAACTCTTAGACGTTCAGCGTATTGTTTTCTTTAGAATCAACATTATTGCAGAACATTAAAGAAAATTATGAAAAATGATTTTTACATTTATATGGGAAGACTCTGGTTTTAGTTATAATAATTTGAACAGTAATGTTTTAAGGTTATATTAAATAACAATTTTTTATTATGTTGTCATTCTTTTTTCGTTAAAAATAAACATTTCACATCTCAAATTAATTGTCTCCTTCGCTATGGCTGCCACTGCGGCTACCAGCTTTACTTCTTCCGCCTTCTTCTCCACTGCCATCCTCTTCGCTATTACTAGCGTTCTTTTTACTATTGCTGCCATCACCAGCCTCAGATTCGCTATCAGAATCTCTTAAAGCCTTTACTGCTTTACCTTTGTCAGCCTTCTTGCTTCGGCGTCCTTCAAAATCAGAGCCATCATCATCATCTGAAGAGTAAATAGCCGATGCCTTATTGTCAGCTACCGAAGAACTTGCGGCACCACCGCCACCACCACCACCACCACCTCCAGCAGTTGCACCTGACGACCCTTTCTTGTACTTGTTTTTAATTGCACTAAGTGAAATAACATTCTCATCATCACTGCCCTCGTCATGGTGATACGATGAATTCGCTACACTATGCAATTCATGTGGACCTGTTTTTTTCTTTTTTGGTTGTGGTTTGTTTTGACTGCGCATGGCTTGACGAAGTTTTTCTTCCTCTTTCTTGAGATTGTACAAACGATCAGTTGTAGGATCTTTTCCGACTTGTGTAAGAATTTTAATGCCGCTTGTTTTCTGCGAACGATCTGCCAATGACATTGTCATCTTTTTGTGCGTAAACGACTCTGTCGAATGTGGACGGAAAGTCAACTTTGTGCGGAAAACAGCTTGCCCTTGTAATCCAGTGCCCTGTTAAAATTCGAAAAAAAAACAATAAGTTAAGTTACTACAACACAAATAAGTAATTTAACCTGTCGGATAAACATGTGATTGTGATCGCCATGCAATGGTTGTCTATAAACGTCAAATGTTTCATTTCCTAAATGTAAAGTCATGCTGCCATCAGACCAACGCACAAACCGAGCATTCGATTCCTTGATCATGTCACCATTGTTGTTCATAAGTTCACGCCAACGAATGGTGTTGCTTACTTTAAGCTTTACACGTTGACGACCTTCTTCATCCATGGTCTCTTCTTCGTCGAGTTCATCTTCATAGGTCTCTGTATCGAAAGGTCTTGTATCAACAGACAAAAAGTTGGGCAATTTAATGAAGTGAATTTCTTTGCCTAAATCAGTTAAAATTCGAGGAATTTCTACATCAATACGTGTCTCTGGTATAGGATCAGGTTCATCTTCTTTTGGCTGTTGTTCAACGCGATCTCTTGATCTGGAGCGAGAGCGTGATCTCGAACGAGAACGTGATCGAGAACTTGAACGAGAACGTGATTTGGATTTAGAGCGTGAGCGACTTTTACGTGAGCCACGGTCAGATTCAACATCTGATTTTTTCTCCTCTTCGTCTGATACGCTGATATCATCAGCATCTCCAAAAATATCTTGCGCATCAAGTTTTTTGGGCTATAAGAAATGTACATAAATATCGTTAAGTGAACCCAAATATTTGATAATACTCACTTCTTCCTCACTATCCGAATCTATAATACGTGCTTTCTTTGCTTTTGCCATGGCATCATTTCCTGCATCACCTGCATGTTGTTCTTCACCCTCGGAGCCACTTGATACTGCTTTGCGCTTTTTTTTAGCTGAATTATCACCACCAAAATCACTTCCAGAATCAGAACCACTACCAGATTTTTTAGAGTGAGGCGTACCAGAACGAGATCGTGATTTCGAGCGAGTGCGAGAACGAGATCTAGATCTACTGCGAGAAGCTGATCGGGATTTTTCAGAACCGCTGCGAGACCGTGAACGACGGGGTGAGCCAGACTTAGAACGCTCACGTGATCCGGAATGTGACCGCCGACTACCACTACGAGAACGTGAATTCGCCCTGTCGTCAATTTGTAGATTGGGAGATTGTGAACGCGTATCTTCGTCTTCAGGAATATTTTCGTCTACATTATCTGGAGCTACTTTTGGTGATCCTGGTGGTGTTCGGGACTTTTCGCGACTTTGTGACCCTTTACTCTTTTGACTTTTTGGAGTGCCAGAGCGATTAGACAGGTTCGATCGATTTGAAACGTGTGAAGTATGGCTTCCAGCAGAGCCTGAACGTTGACTATGCACTGAACCTGAACGGTGACTGTTCGGTGTAACAGAGCGTGAATGCGATCCAGAATGCGAACGTGAACCAGAATGCGAACGGGAACGAGAGTGGGAACGTGACCGTGATTTTTGACTCTGAGGTGTTCTTGAACGAGATCGTTCACTCCCACTACCAGACTTTTGGCTCGCCGGGGAGCTAAAAGTAATGATTATTTTTCTGAAATGTTGGTTTGAGATCATTGAACTTACGGTGGATCATGATGTTCCAAATTATATCCTGGAGTTGGCGCTGTTGTTGGTGATGCACTACGACTGCTACTTGAATCCGATTCGGAACCTATCATATTGCCAATTTCAAAAACGAATTTTATTCGTGACAGAATAATTCAAACTTACCACTTTCTCCTTCTGAATTATTTTCGGCCATGTTAATTTTAACAAGAATAAATTAATACCGAAGAATTTCGAGTAAAGTACTTCTCAAATGCTTACAAAACGTCAACGAAAACAACTGTCAAACATTTTTCGATGTCATAGCCAGAATTGTCAAAAGTAAAAAAATCAACCGTTCATTAGGCCTGTTCCATAACTTTTAGTGTAGAAACTCGCAAGTTGAGAGATTTAAGAGATTAAGCAAAAAGTTCTGCGAGAAAAATTTGTAAAAAATATGACAAATGGTGCCTCTTTCTCTTTAATTTGCTTCTCCGCGAATTGTCAAGACAAAACGTGATAATTTGATTAAGAAAAAAAAAAACCAAAGTCACAAACATCTTACCTTGATTTAACTAACATGGTTAGAGCGATGCCAAATCGTGCCTCATTCTCTATCATTTGCTTCTTCGCGAATTGTCAAAATCGAGCAAGACAAATCGTGGCAATTTGGCTAAGAAGAAGAAAACCAAACCAAAGCCACAAGCATCTTCTTTTTCTTCTTAGTCAACGTTTACACGAGGAAATTCGGTCAGACAAATTCTTGTCTATTCTCTTTTGCGAATTTGTTTTGTGTTTACACACGAAAACTAGAATTTCTCGTGTAAACGTTGACTTTCGGTTTTCCCTTCTTGCCAACAAACAGGAAAACTTTTTCTGAAGAGTTTCCTCGTGTAAACGTTGACTTAGAATATGTTAACTATATCGAAATGTATATATATACGAGGAAAGGACTATCGAAACACGGGGTTTCAATTGAGTCCTTAGCGTTGTGATTGTTAATCACTAATTAACACGAGCGCCTTCTACAAGGCTAAATAGATAAATATACCACTGGGATCGAAATCGCACTTAACTAAAATGTTTCACCCACTCGAACGATTACCTCACAAGCATCTTCTTTTTTTGCTTGTCTTGATTATGAATTTGACAATTTGCGAAGAAGTCTTTTTTGCTTTAACAGGGTTGGACTTTCAAATTTTGATAACATCGGCAATTGTGACATTGTTTTACTTTTTGCTTGTACAAAATTTTACCTCCAAGGACCGGCTAGCGGCCGCCTACCTGGCCTACGGCTTTGCCATGCAATCAGTGGCCTGGCTTATTAAATTATTGGCAAGGCCAAAGAAAACACCTTTCCTATTTTATTTCTGATATTTTCCTTTAATTTATAATTTTATTTTTTATACACATCATAAGTCGATGTTCTACTCCAAGTTTTACTGAGTCCACATGGAGAAAGCCTACTGCCAGTAAGAGCTGTCTGCTGCCAGTAAAAGCTGTGTGCTATACGTAAAGTGTGCCTATGTCTACTGATCCACATATATGTATTTAAGGTCGGTGAAACATATCCTTGTGGAGAAAAGGACTAAATCAACTTTTGATGAAGTCCATACAGTGGACCAACAAAAAATGCTAGAAAATGAATTTCATAATACAATGCGACTTTTACCTATACCTTATTCTTATCTAACAATACTTTTGTATGGAAATTCGGGAGATAAAACAATTTAAATGTTTGCAAAGTTAGTCCGCTATAACATTACTAATTTTATACATTCACAATCTTATCAAACGTAGGTATTTAAATACATACACATTATGACAATTTCGGTAGTTTTTTTTATATATTTTTAGATTAAAAAATTATATGATTGATCATATCATTTTACAGAAGTAAGAAATTAAATAAATAAATTAAACAAAATTTTTTGTGGAAAATGGGTTCAAAACAGGTTTTTTTAATCTGAAACATACTTTTAGGAGAGTCGGGGACCTCCCCCCCTCCTCTTTCTCAAGCAAAATAAACTTTTATTTTCGACTTTTGAAAAATAAAAGTAAAAAAAAAACTTTTATCAATAAAAGTTTTTTAGAAAAACTGATATGAAAACTTTTTTTTTTAATGTTTTTAAGAAAAACTTTTGTGTGTAAGATTTTTTGAAAAAGTTTTTGGATTAACTTTTATTCAACAAAAGTTTTTTGGAAAAGTTTTTGGATTAACTTTTATTCAATAAACGTTTTTAAAGAAAATTTTTAAAATCTTTTATAACATAAAAGTTCTAAGAAACTTTTATTTTCATGATTTTTTGAATAAAACTATAAAAGTTTCAAGGTCTGGAATAAATAAATTAAGCAAGTAATTTCAATAAATCTTTCTGTTCGTTTTCTGTGGTTTCATAAGGGGAATCTGAAATTATAAATGTAAGATTTTGAAACCTAATATATAGTTTCGCGCAAATCAAAAGTTGCGAAAATCGAGGGGGCACTGTTTATAAATACATACTTGCAAGGTGTGAAATTAAGCGAGTATTACAAAAACATCACTTAAATAAAATACATATGTACATGTATACATTTTTTGTATAACACTATTAATCTTGTACAGCTTGGCTTAATTTATTGTTAACTACACACTATCGTCCACGATACAGCACTGATATCGCCAGAGAACGCTTGAATAATACTTCAACAATTTATTGTTTGCTTTGCTATCATTAGTTAATTAAAGTTCGCCGTCTGACCGAGAAGTCATGTTGTTTTTAACGCTTATTGCTACCAGTTTAGCTGTGATTTTGTTCTACATTAAATATCAATATTCTTTTTGGAAGCGAGAAGGATTTCCTTATGATCATGACTCTAGTATACCATTTGGCTCTCTCAAATCCGTTATTAATCGTGAAAAATCTATGGGCATGGCTATTTATGATATTTATTTAAAGTCTCAGGAGCGTTTTGTCGGTATTTATTTATTATTTCGACCGGCTATTCTAGTACGCGATGTTGAACTGGCACGTCATGTGTTAGCGCAAGACTTTGGAAGTTTTCATGATCGTGGTGTTTACGTTGATGAAAAAAATGATCCAATCTCTGCAAATCTTTTTTCAATGGAAGGTCAAAGTTGGCGTACAATGCGTTCAAAATTGGCCCCATCGTTTACATCTGGAAAACTAAAAGGAATGTTTGGTACTTCAGAAGATATTGGCAACAAAATGGTTAAGCATATGCAAACAATAATACCAGAGAGTGGTGCTGTGGAGATCAACTTAAAAGAAATTATAACATCGTAAGTAATAAAATTTAAAGTCAAATTTCATAAGGTGCCTTATAAATATAACCAAATGTCTTGTAGTTACGCTATAGATATAATTGGATCAGTCATATTTGGCTTGGAAATCAACAGCTTCGAAAATCCCAATAACAAGTTTAGATCGCTGGTAGCTACTGCTAGAAGGAATAATTTTATCTCCGCAATTTTCAGTGTGATGATATTTTTCGTTCCATCGTAAGTTCATAATGGTTCACATTGCTTATATTTATTAAGAACAACTTTTTTCTCTTAAGCGTTGCAAAAGTTCTTTTTAAATTGGGTTTTAAAAACGAAGTTGGTCTTAGTCTTCGCGATATTATTAAAGACACTATTGAATACCGTGAAAAAAATAATATTGTTCGCAAGGATATGCTTCAACTTCTGATGCAACTGCGTAATACAGGCAAGATTAATGAGGATGACAGCAATTGGGAAGCACAAACAACAGCGAGTTCGTCCAATTTTGAATTCAATTTAACGGCTTTAGTTTAATCTGCTCTCTTTTTTTAGCACAATTTAAGTCTATGTCAATGGAGGCCATTGCTGCGCAAGCTTTTATTTTTTACATAGCCGGTCAAGAGACAACAGCTTCTACGGCAGCACTTACTATTTTCGAATTGGCACAGTATCCGGAACATCTTCAGCGCATTCAAATGGAAATTGATGAGGTTCTTGCCAAGCATGGAGGAAATATTACATATCAAGCGATACAAGAAATGGAATTCCTAGAGTTGTGCATATTAGGTTAATAAGTTAATTTGAAGAAAATTTCTTAAATTTAATGCAGTTTATTATCGTTACAGAAACTATACGCAAATATCCTGGGCTTCCAATTCTTAACCGTGTATGCACCCAAGATTATGTTATTCCCGGCACAGATAAAGTCATTAAAAAGGGTACACCTGTTGTTATATCGCTCTTTGGCATACATCGTGATGCTCAAAACTTCCCAGAACCTGATAAATATGATCCTGAACGGTTTATGGAAGGCAAACGTAACTACAATGCCGCTGCTTACATGCCTTTTGGTGAAGGGCCCAGACATTGCATTGCACAGCGCATGGGAAAGGTGAATGCCAAGTTGGCTGTAGTAAAAATACTATCAGCATTTAATATTGAATTAATGGAAAAGCGTGAAATAGAAATAGATAACCATTCAATTGCAATTATTCCAAAAGGTGGTGTTAAAGTAAAAATATCAAAAAAACACATTAATTAGATAACATTTTTTTCCCAAATAACTGATTAAAATAAGCAAAAAAGTAAATAAATAGTTATTTGAATTGCTTTTTGGAAACAAAAAGATATATGTATGTATGTATATTAGGTAAATAAATTATATTAAGAATTATTACATTGTAATAATTCAATGTAATAATTCTTAATATAATAAATTATCAGTCGCTAAAAACTAATATTCGTAAATAAATTATTTTAGACCGAAGTCTTTGGTTTATTTTTAATATCATGGATTAGTTTATAGAAAGATCAAACGATCGACATTAAATAATTTTACTTAGTATTTTTTAACCAAATTTTAAAAATATTAACACGTTCAATATAACGAACTAATTAATGCACAGGTCGGTCGTAATATCGAAAAACTCGTTGTATCGAAGTGTTTTTTTACTAAAAAAATTAGCTTCTATTTACGCCATATTTACTTGCGATCAATTTTACTGACATTCCATTCTTATCATCTCTGTCTCTCTCTTACAATATGCCAGTCATTCCGAAAGGCATATATATTAACTTAGGGAAGGACTCAGAAACACGAGGTTTTTATTGAGTCCTTACTATTGTTGTGATTGTGAATCACTAAATTACACGATCGCCTTTTTAAAGGCTAAAAACTATATCCCACTGGGATTGAAATCGAACTTAACCTATGCGTTTCACCTCTTTGAAAAAAGCATGTGGAACGGGTCAGACGCTAAGACCCACGGGAACGAAAACACACAAAAACATTAAAATGGAAATTCGTTACATCGTTATACGTCATATTGTATGTTTATTGCATATCCCTATTGTAAGAATAGAAACAAAAGAATATAGTTCAAAAATGTTTATGAAATAAAATATGGACATAAATTAACACACACAGAACATTTTTTGTGAACAAATATTTCGTTCTATTTATTAAGCTTTTTTTGGCTTAAATTTTCAAAAAAAAGTTATTTTTAAAATAGATTTTTGAGCATTTTAGTTTTTTTTTTATTAATGTTAAATTCATATGCAGAAATTTAGTTGTATCAAATTTTTTATGGAACTACAGAACTACACTAAAAACTTTGCACAAATAAAAAATGTATTTACTTTAAAAAACATCAAATGTTTTTTAAACTATGGCAACCCACTTACTAGAAGTGATTCGGTTCCTATTTAAATCAGTCGTAATAAATACGGTCCAGTGCCGGTTTTTTGAATAATAAGAAATAAATGTGTTAAATAACAAGTGAAGTATATGTAATTAATAAAATAAGTGAAAAAAGTAAATTTTGTGAAGTGAATTCGAAAATAAGTATTTGCTAAAGCAATTATATCGCAATGCCATGCGACGCAGCATCAACGAAATTCCTTTGAAGGTGGGTGAGTTTTTGTAGTATTCAATTGTCTATGTTTCTTATATCAATGTACCTGAAGATTCGTGCAAGTTCAAGATAAATGCCTTTTCTACAAACTTATTTTATGACTAAAATCAATTGCAATTTTTTATTTATTCGCCATTTTGCAAAGGATACGTAAATGCTGAAATACATAGAAAGGATGGTTGATGGCTAAAATAAAATATCATATTTTCACAAGCGCCATCTTTTGCAAAAGTTCAATACATTCTTGTTTTGTACAAAGCAGCAAATAAACATGTAGATATAAAGAGCGACTCTCCTAGGATATTCTCAAAGGATTCCTTTTGCAGAACGAATTTTATTTAATGAATATATTTTCATCGTCTGCAGCGGACTATCAGTGTTGTATCAGCTTGTGTCAATTTTTTATTTACGTTTTAAATGTCAATGAAAACAAAATGGCTGCTGAATTTTCTATCAACCATCGACTGAAGAAATTGTGTTTACTCCAACGATTTGCCGACGGGGTTCTTTTCCAGACACAGTATAATCGTTGCCGATTTCCCGTCCCCGACCGTATTATGTCTTAAGACTGCAGTGACTAAATTTATCGACCTGTATAAGTTTATAAATTTGAGAACCCCAAAAGAATCTTTTGTCTCGGAATTTTTCGGAAACGAAAATGGTTTTTCTCGACCAAGCCCGAAATTCAATGGTAAAGCCGTGAGCCCGGTAGAATCTTTTCTCTGAATAAGTAAAAACGAAAATGGCGCTCAGGCTTATCTCAAACTAAAATGTACTTTTGATCATTTTTAGTATTGCTGACCATACGAACATTTCTTAACATTTTTAGGAAAAATGATTTTATTTTCGGAAGGCCGATCAGCTTCTTTCATTTGACATTATGTGTACGAATTTTTACATTACACACATTATGTGTATGCATTTTTTTTCGCTTCAACCTATATTATTCAATCATGGTCTATTCTTCGAAGCGATGGAGTAACTTTTCACGGTTGCAAATTTATGTTTGACAACATAATTCTACCTTGATTTTATTGTCATACTGTCGAAAAGTCCGCTGAAATACACATGAAACATTTAATCGCGCAACTTTTAGTGAAATTTTGAATACATTTATTTTTCTATTTATAACAAAAAATATTCAAAAATGCCTAAGGAAGACTGCAAATATTGGGAGAAATGCTACCAGAAGAACGAACAACACTTGCAGAAATATAACCATCCCAAGAAAGCGGCAGATGAAATGAAAAATGAAAACGGCTCGCCTGGAAAAGCGGCAAAGGAAAAACAAACTATCCTTGACGAAGTACCTCATGGCTCTGTCAGTAGCAAAACAGGAGACTCATCAGGTACATCCGCTGAAAAACGCAAGGAAATGGATATTAATGTCTTACGAGAAGAGGCCTTAAGCAACATTGCTGGAAAAAATTACATGGAAATTTTTCAAAAGCGCATCAGGCTTTCAGTACAAATGGAATATGATGAGCTTTTGCGCAGCAATGAGTTTATAAGGCACAAATTTTTAGTACAAATGTCTACAGAATTTTATGCGTTCTGGAAATTCCTTGGTGAACTTCGTCCTAAGGACTCTGGTACTCAAGTATTATCTTACATGGAGAACCAATTTCAATTAATGTTAGTTGGACCGTTTGAATTTCTTGCTGAACGTTTTCACAATGCAACTCTACGAGAGCCAGGTGACTATTTAAGGCATTGGCGTTTTTACTTTGATCCGCCAGAATTTCAAACAGTTTTCGTTAAAAAAGATACCGGTGTACACTATGGCTATTGGCGTGATGTCCCCCAAGACAAAGAGCGGCTCTTGCTGGCACGCAATGATGCAAGCAAGAGTTGTGAATTTGAATTTATTGCTGGTAATATATTTGATGCATTAGTCTATTATCTCGAAAAAGATTTTTCTAGTACGCCATTTAGTGCTGGATCGGTCGCCAGCACGAAAAAAACGCTGCACAAGTATTTGGAGACTAATGAGTTAAAACTAGAAAAGCTGGAAGTACTACGCAAGCAACGAGATGCCAAAGTGGTTGCAAAAACATTTCATCGCGCAGGCATTGTAGTGCCATTTGTGCATAAAACACAAGCTGGATACCGGCCACTAATTGTAAGCGATGCCGAACTTAAAAAAATTATAAAACTTTTTGAAACTGCTGCCGGAAAAGAAAAAACAGCATCAGAAGAGAATGATGCGGATAATGCAGTAAAATCGGCGGTCATTGAGAAACTACAGCCGATTGCAACAGCTGCTAGCATCGCAGTGGATGAATGTGATTTTGGCACAAGTCTTGAATTAGGCATTGATTTGTTTTGTAGTGGTCGCACAGAGTTACACAGTCTCGTACAATCCTTACTTGTACCTGCGTATACGCTCTTGGAACGACCGCAATATATTGCAATTTCAAAGGCGCACTTAGAAAAGCGTTCTAAAAATTATAAATTAAGTATATTCGATTTGGATAAATAAGGCTGTTTAGATTTTAAGAAAATAAATGTTTCCTGAGCTTAAGGATTAAAGCCCACCATTAATTTGTACTTTGTGGATATCATTTGAAAGCTAATTCAAGAAGTTATGCTAAATAAAACTTTGAAATTGGTTCATTAATTTTTATGCTATAAAATGTTCTCCAAATATTTATTTGATTGAAAATTGTATTATTTACCTTTAATTTTTATCAACCAATTCAAAAAGTCTAATATAAAACTATGGCCATATACATACTACATTTGCTGTGAAGAAGTTACTTTGATAACGATTTTCATGCAAAACAAAAACAGACTTACGCCTTTTACAGCAAATTAACTTCTAAAAAATCTGAAGTATACATATCAAATCTTAGATGTTATTTCGTTTTGAAAAATTTTTCAGAAACTAATTCATGCTCCTATCAGCTCTCCAAACCAAGGTTGTTCAACCCGAACGCTTTCACGGACCACTTCAAAAATGAAATAATTTATTTACATATTTAACATAAATCAAATAATGATGTACCGTACACATGCACAGTTTATTTATTTCTTAAATCTAAATATCTCAAAAACTATGAGGGATAGGATAAATAAACAAAAAATTACCAAGAAACTATGTAGCATGAAAATGAAAACAAAAATAATTTTATTTCGACTATATTTTGAGAAACTGGTACGCTCCTTCCATAAAAAATTCATATTTTCCAAAGTTATGTCGGGAATCTCGATTTGAAAGTAGATACATTCTTAGGAGTGATTGAGAAATAACATAAAAAATCAAAAAAAAAATGGTTATTTTATTGATCTTAATGTCCAGTGCAGTGTGACAACACCAAAAAAAAAAATTATATTAAACATTGATGCCACGTTTAATTTCTTTTATTTTCAAAGTTTATATTTAGTAACCGACATCTCTACACCAATATTTATTAAGATTACTCTCAAAGCACAGTGAATATAACGCTTTCTAGCTTGTATGGGAATCAAATCCCTAAGTTTCATCATATTCGCATCAGCTGTTTTCGAAATAAGGCTTATTACGTTATTTACATTAAATGTTAGCTCGTTTGATAGTAGACTACGCACATGCATACGTATGTACTATATGTCTAGCCAAACTAGTTTTTTTTAATAAACTAGTTTTTCCTAGGTCACATTAGTTAATACTAAACGTGTTTAGCTTTAGTTCATCCTAAGCTCAACATGCTTAGGATTATTATTTACTTTAATTTTAGTATGTTAAGGTAAGTGGTACATACTCCTTCGGATGAACTACCCTAAAATCTAGTTTGTTCGGTGAATTATATATAAAATTTATTAGCACAAGCACTATAATGCAGAAGTAGTGTATATTAGGTGGAGTAGGAGCATCAATTGTAATAACTATCCATATTTTGATAGAAAAAAAAAAATTTTATTAAAATTAAAAGTTATCCATAATTTTTATACCAGTTCACTATAATTTGTTTTTTATCTATGAATATAAATGCGAATCATCTTTTGGTTTTGGATTGTACGAAGCGGCACATGTCAATCCGATTTCTTGCAAAATTTTCAATATAGGTTGCGATACCAATGAGTCCAGCGCTACATTGTCCACATAAGCAACATAGGAACTAACAGACAGTTTCTGATTATCACGCCACGACGCGACTGAAATATAAAAACCAGAAAAATTATTCATGTTCTACATATAACATATGCAAATTTAAGGCATAAGTATAACTTTAGATAGTTTTAATCAATCGGTTGTTATAAAAGAAAAATTAGAGTTGAATGTGCCTACTATTTTGATAATTTAAGAACTATATGCCACTGTTGAATAAAACAATCAAATATACCCACCACCAGCAGCAACACCAGCTATAAAATTTGGCGGCTGCAATTCCTGAATATGTTTTAGTTTTCCATTAATGCCACGCCAGAAAACAATTTCATCGCGTATTCTTGCGATGTTTTCGCTTTTGTAATCGACTTTAGCTTTTATGGTTAAAGTAATTACATCTTTTGCCAATTTGGCGTAGGGCAACAGCAACTCTGTGACTTCACCACTGCTAGTAAGGTCCTCTTCGACTATTGCAAGTAGTCCTTTTGCCATTTTATGAAGTGATGAGCGTTTGGCTGGGATATTGCAGATTTTGCTAGTGCTTTCGTTCAGTAGCGTTTTTTCCGCAAAATCAGTAATATTAATACCCTCTATGATGAGCAACAAATCACACATAGCCGGAACTGTTTCAGCTCCATCAACATAGGTTAATTGTAGTCTGTAAAACGAGCAAATTTACATATTTTATATTCGATCCTTTTTAAAAGTTCTGGCACTGACCTTTCATTTGTTTGTAGTGTGGGTTCGTCTTCATCACAATCGTCCCAGAAAGCTCGCGAGGAGGGTATATTCAGTTCACCAAAACTCATTGGGCAACTCATGTTAGTGTTCCTGGAAATGACTTGCAATCACTTGTAGAAATAGTATTTAACTAAGCAAAACGATTGCTTGAATTGTTTATCAATGAACCAGTTTCAATTGTCATTAGTCATGGTCTTGCCATGTAAGCCCAATTCAGATGAAGCGATAATTGTCGGCAATTTTTTGATATTTCCTTTTGAGCTTAATTGAAAAAAAACTTGTTTTCTGTAAAAACCGTATAAGAACTTTTTTCAATGTACTTTATTTAACATTGAAGTTTCATAGCATAACCAAAAACTGAAATATTTTTCTGTAAAGGCTTAACGAAAATTGCGACGAACGACGGAAAAACTTTCAATGGGCAATGAACAGCTGATCCCTTGCCTTCGTAAAATCCGCTCGAATATAGGGAATTGCGGCGGAAGACGTAAAATTCAGCTATCATTTTGTGTTTACAAGAATACATTTTTTGTGTGGAAATATTTTTGATATTGACAAAGCGAGTACGCACAACTTCTCTTAGTAATTTGTTGGAAATCACTTTACTTTTGATCTTATAAGTATATAAGAGCTTCTTTTAACATTTCGCTGCAATTTCGCAACTCGACGGATTAAATAGAAAAAAATCTATGTCGACGGGTACCTATTGTCCGCCGCAGCTTTGTTCTATTACAAATGATAAATTGGGTTTTATGGAATTTTGATAACGGACACGCTTTTAGGCAGTTTCCATCTTCATCACAATTGTGGCTAAAGTCATAATCGTGTTTATGGCCTACCAGCTAATTTTTACATTTGCTGAACATTAGAGGAGAAGAAAGGTTTGGCATCGCTTTAATTTTTATAGTTTAACCACTGATACCAGATTAGGGAAATCGTTCCAAGCCTTAGGAGATTTGAGAATTTTGGGGTTTTTTTTCAGGAGGATTATCGTCAGTAGAATGTTTAAGGGAATACATTTATCTATATTTGTATGTAATTCGCAAACAATCAAATTTGCGTTAACAAATTTTATGTTTTAAATATTGAGGGGGTAAACAATGAAACGTAGGGGAAAATATAGCTCTATCCAGGGCATTCAAAGCAGCGGCCCTTTTAAAGTCTGGCAGCACTGAATTAATATGAATGTGTCTGATAGGTATTTATTAACAAAATAATATTTAGTTATAGCACATACGTTTATTTTGTCAGTCAGTTGGATTTTGTGTTCTGTTAACTTCGATTTAAAGTAAATGAAATCCTTTTTAGCATTATCTTATCTTTGCCATACTTCATTTGCTGTCGGATATAACCAATACTAATCGAAAGTATGTCATGTGAGTGGCTTATAATTAAAAGTTACTCTCCAGGGCTTATCGTTGAAAGCTGCTCACTAGTGGCTCATTTTCATACTTCTTACGTCTTACGACCAAAACGTCAGGAGCAATAAGATGACCTTTTTTTGTTTGTCACTTCAATACCACGGCAGAGACGATAAATATTCCGCCAAAACATCAGACCCCGTTTCTCTCTGTCAAATCAAATACATTTTTTGAGTGTGGTCTTATTCCGTGGAATGAGCAGTTGTAAAGACTCCTAAATTTATCGTCTCTGACCAGGCAAAGTAAGAACGTTATATATTTGTTTAACTATTGAGGCTGCCAACTTTACCGCTATTTTCTTGTAATGTCAGGACACGTATGTCGTATGAGTAACGTGTAAGACAAACATTAAATCAAAAAGAAAAATTCGAATAAAACTTCCTAGTTGTGTTTTCTATTCTTGCGATTGATAAGCATTAAAATCGCCCATTAGCATAATTATGTCCTGTCTGCTATAAAACTAATTGTTCAACACTATTCTTGCGTTAGTCTGATTAAATGCAGATTACATTACACTTCATTTCATTCATTTCGTATGGCTGTAATTAATGTTTAAATTTTTCGGGAATCGCTCAATTGCTTTTTTTATTTTTTACAGGTTTTTTTTTTCATTTTTACAATGAATGTACTGAATTTAAGTGATGATTGCTTATATATAATTTTTAAAGAACTTACTTTTAAAGATCAAATATCAATGACACTTGCTTGCATCCGATTTGAAAATGTTGCAGCTTATTTGTGGAAAACTGAATACAAAGAACTTTGTTTAGATCTATTTCAAACGCCTCTAAGTGAAATAGAATTAAAATGTTTCCTGAAACTTATTTGTGATACAGTTGAGCGTATAAGAATAAAGTATCTTGATGAATTTTCATACGACATTTTTAAAGCATTTAAATATAAGAGGCTGCATGATTTTCGATTTTCAAAACACAATTTTGATATTGACGATGAGGCTATATTAACTTTTGCGGAAATCTTACCTAACTTATGTACATTTAGTCCGGAAGGATATTTTACTGGAAAGTATTTCAATAAATTGACAAACTTGAAAAAACTCACACTTACCCATTGCTTTCGATTAACTGCACGATACCTTAAGGAAATTTTAAAAAGTTTAGAAATAAAAAGCTTAAGCCTTGACATATACGACGAAAACTGTGAGATAACGATCGACCCAAGTTTTAAGTGCGTAAATACGCTACAAGAAATTAAAACAAATTCAGATGGGCTGCAATTATTATTCAAAGAATTGCTACAGTTAAATCAGTTAAAATCAATTAAAGTAAATGATACACAAAATATGGAAAATATTAACGATTTGTTTAAGGAAATATTTTTGCATAAAAAAAATAAAATCATATCGATAACTACACAATATTTAGCTTTTAAAGAAAGTAGACTACGTGAATTACCGCCTATTAAAGTTCACAGATTAATATTTCTTGAAACTTTAATGAAAAAAATGAACTTTAAGAAGTTCGAAAAAGTCTTTACAAACTTAAATGAGTTACATTTCCAACAAAGGTATTCTTATAAAAATACACAAATGCCAGACTTATCTTATATATTACAACATTGTGAAAATTTGAAATTGCTGAATTTTCAACTGAATGACGAATTACCCTGGGATCTTTCTGAAAATACTAAAAATATGCTAATGTTGAGAAAAACGCCACTAACAATAAACGTTTATCCCGATTGCTTACAGGTATGATGATTGGTGACCTAACACAAATTTTCCAACCGTTAAAATGGGCACTTTATGAATGCCAATAAAATCCACTTGACTTTACACACAAGACAATTGCAGTCAATCGGTCGTGTCAGATCAAGCTGGTTATATTGACAACCATAATTCATTTTTTGGTTGTTTTTAACTAGAGAAATAGATAATAGGGTACAAACACATCAAACCAAGACAGAAATTGATGATTACTAGCTTGACAAAAATGTTCATTATATGGCTAAACTTTAGACAAGGTAAAAACTCGAAAAAAAAAAATTGAAAAAGTAATAAGGTGATTAAACTATGCTTAAAATATTTCAAATTCGGTCTCACTAAACATACTGGAGTCTAAAATTTGGCATTGGCATTGGTCCTACAAATTATTATTAAATGTGTTAAACAGTTTTATTGGTTTGAAATGTTTTTGCCCAACCCACTTTTTACATAAATGAAAAAAAAGTTACAACACAAATAACAAAATTCCTAGACTAATATTTCTCTTTTTTTAGGTACCCCAATTCTTTGAAGCAAACAATGTGACAGTTAAAAGAGAAAATATACTGAAGAATGAATTGCCCAATGATTACGATATTCATATTCTATTGGAATAAGAATATATAAGTAAGGTTTTAATGACGCCTTCTTATGTAGATTAGTAACATGTTAAATTAGCATAATTAAACGAAATAATTAAAATTTGTGTATACATAAGTAAAAAATTTTTCTGCAAGAACAAACATTTTTGTTTATGTTTGGTCTAATTCGACGAACAACACGTTTAAAATTTTCTACGAAGATATCATGCTTACTAATCGGCTTAAGTCACCGATGATTTCGCTTAGCAACGGATGAAACTCGTATGACTAGCGTTTGCTCTTTTTTTCTTAATTTACCTTTGTTTAATATTTTTTTTTTAATTTAACACACACCGTACTGCACAGTAAGCTCAGTAAAATAATTATAAATTATTTTCTGCTCCGATGCACAACAAGTAAATAACATTTTGGTGAGTTCACCGATTTATTATACGATCTGTGCTTGTGACTTCGTTTTGACTCGCCACGAATGATTGCAACGAAGCGCCTGCAAGTACTTATTTATCGAATTTGAATATTAGCTATAAGGATCACTAAATAGGTAAACGGCAATTGAAAACTATTTGTTTTACGAATGACTGACTTTGCAAAAACTATAAATTAGAGAAAGATGACTAAG
The DNA here is from genome assembly GCA_963680825.1 of Meiosimyza decipiens. Taxonomy (NCBI): domain Eukaryota; kingdom Metazoa; phylum Arthropoda; class Insecta; order Diptera; family Lauxaniidae; genus Meiosimyza; species Meiosimyza decipiens. Next base: position 6,965,241 of record OY804259.1, on the reverse strand, counting down.
TATGAATATATTTGAAACAGGAATGTTCTTATCATGTGTTTAAGGAATTATGAGCGAAACTTCTTTCAGAGAATTTTTACATTAGTTTTGTATGTGATAGCTGTTTTATTCACCAACTTGCTATCTATGTGCTTATAAAATTACCAAGCTCATGGAATTATAATTCCAAGAACGGTATTCGAGCTCTTTACTCTTAAGTTAAGCTGAAAATTGAGCCGGCAGTTCACTTAACCGTAGTGGTTACGTACTATGTGCCGAGCCCTAACTCTAAACTGGAGTCTTAAGTTAGACAAATCTGTTACATGCCAAATTTCATATAAATTAAATTATTTACTATATAAATACGTTATTAATTTTTTATTGTGGATTCAGTTTTCAAAACTAAATATTATTATATGTATTAGTTATTTAAAAAAGGAGAAAAAAGTTTTGCCTGGTAGTTTTGACCAATTCTATTCTTCTACTGTTAGACCAATTACTGAGTGAATACATTCCTCCTTATTAATGAGATGGCAAGTTTTATTGACCAATGACATTAATTGATTAACGTCTTGCGCCCAGTTGTTCAAAATATCAGACGCACTCTTTTTAGTTGTGAAGTAAACAATTTCAGCAGGACGATCAATTTTAACACGAATCGTATCGCTATTAGCCAGTTTTGATAAGTATTCTTCACAACGTGTTGAGGGCAAATTCAGTAATTCACTCATTCGCTGCAAATGAACTCGTGAATAATAAGCGGCGATTGTGCGTATGTTCTAAGAAATACAAAATTTAGTTCCTTAGCTAAAATTTTTAGATTTATGTTAAACTAATACTTACATGCTCCATCAGACGATCTTTCAGTTCGGTAATACATTTGCGACCATGTTTACTACTCTCTTGAAACATTTCATTTTCAGCCAAAATAGTACCAAAATCTGCATTAAACGTATCAAAGTTGATTAATTCCTTTGACATGAACAGACGCAAGATTTCTCTAAAAAAATAATTCAGTTATTATTGTTTTCTTTCAAACATTAAATTTTACAATTTACTTATAAATTGGAATTTCTTCAAGCTTTTTATTTTTCGATAAATGAGCCATCATGTCACTTTGCTCATTATCGTAGGGTGCCAAGACACAATACAAAACCGCACAAATCAATTTATCGCGTAGTTCCTTTTGCTCCTCTTCTGTTAATTCAACTGGCGGTAGTGGCGCTGGCGCTGGTGCTTTTGCTTCTTCATCTTTCTTCTTCTTCTTTTCCTCATCGCTTGACTTTTTTTTCTCGTCGTCTACGCCTTCCTCGGTTGGCGGTTGTGAACGTGCTGGCTCAGTAATAGCCTGATAGTGCCGCGAAGTTTTAAGGAAGGACGTATCTCGGTCCAACCGTATCATTAAATCATAGAATTTTAACTTGAGGTCATGCTGTGTTGGATCGTCAAAAAATCGAATGCTTATTTTCTTTGCAATAATTTGTGTTGACACGAAATCTTCCTTGAGTAAGCATAGACGCATCTGTTCTAGAATAAGTTCAACCTGAAGGAAAAACAATCAAAAGTTAAAAATATTGATATTACTAGAGGCAAGAATTTCAATTATTTGCCTATGCTTATTTTCACGTTTAATGGTTGAACTTTCTTACTTTGCCGTTCACGTTTGATTATTTAGATAGAATTTACAGTTTGAAAATGTTACTATGCCGAAACATACAATTGACGCTAATAACATATGTATGTACATACATTAGTTAACTATTTCAACACACAGCTTATAAGCGATTTTGAGGAAACTTTTTTATTTTAACTGAATAATTCAATGAAGTTGTGGTCACATATCATAGTGATATGTGATGCAAAATCGATTCTTATCTTGCCAAAGCAAAAGTTTCAGGAGCAAAAATGTATAAAAATGTGTAACTTTGAGATTTAGCTGAGCTATTCTGCCACACAGTATCCACTCGATCTTTGTTCAAAACCCGCAATAGTTGCGCAAGGGCGAAACTATTGCGGGTTTAGACTCGATTCCCTCAAAATCTTCCTTTTTTAGCCCTGATCTTTGAAAACTAATAGCTTTTTAAATTTGGGTTTGGCTTTTTAGGCTTGTTTTATTGCGTATACGTCTGGCAAGATAAGACACCTTTCCCCAAATCGGATCATATACTAAGTTGTTTCAGATTTTGGTAAGTTGAATAAGATATGCCCATTGAGAGCCTCTTGTGTTGCTTAGGTTATCAATTATTGACGTGGAAACTGAGTAAGAAGGTACATTCTTCTTACTCGTACGACTGTTCAAGCTGCCCTTTACACTTATCGATAGTGTTTATATGTATATCGTAGCGTCAAGTTAACTCAGGGTCCGCGGGAACGTTAGGCTCGTAGACCTTATAAATTAATTAGATTCTCGCACGGGGAAAATAAAGATTTCAATTTTTCACAAACCTTTTCACGCTTATCCATTGATCCATATGTCTCTACCTGTAATTCTTCCATTACAGCCGCAGCCCCGGCAATGTCACCTTCGGCCTCTTTCATATCGGCAAACATTTTAGTGAGACGCGCACGCTCGATTTCAACATAAATTTTTCCCTCAGTAACAGATCGCAAAGTGTCAATAAGTTTTAGTTTCGTCTCCCTATCCGGTGTTTTGTCAACATAGGTATAACACTCTTGGATCATTTTGGATACGGCTTGTTTTAGTTGAGATCGCCGACGGACCAATAGGGTAACATATTCATTAAGCGCATTCCAATTGTTGGCTTCAAAACAAATTTGACAGATGGCTACCAAAACTCGCGAGCAGGATGCCATATCTGCACCCTACAAGAAATTTTTAATAAAGATCAAATGAATTGTTATAACCATTATCCGATGCTTACCAAACGCGATTGCTTTTCCAGCTGCAGTAAGATTTCGACTGCCTCGTGAAATGAGTCTGGATTCTTTTTGGCCATTTCTTTAGCTAGCGGAATCTTCTCGTCGCAAGCTGGCGAATAGTCGACTTCCATTTTAGAGATACGACCTCCATCAAATAAATAGGTATCCATGTTTTTTTTTTATTTTCTAAAATTTTAAAAATTAACAAAAAACAATTTTATAACATAAGTGTCTATATATGTATGGTCCTATGATATGAGTCCTGCAGTTGCAAAACCTGCTTATATTTTATATCAAATCATAAAATGATCACTTCATTCGCCGAGGTCATGAATGTTCTCGATTTTATTATAAAAAAAATTATAAATATGGAAGGTCTTTCCAGCGACTGGGTATTCAAAGCTCGTTTTGAAGAGCTTATTACAAGTTATTTCCCTCCTTTAAAAGGACATTCAAAGCCTATTTCTAATGTTTTTTACTAATTTCTGATTTTCTTTAACTCCTGTTGTGGACTGAGGTAAGTGTTTAGAAGTCATAGCTTCATTTTTAGTTAGATAGCAGGTTTTGCCAATAGGCTACTGATATGAAGTGGCTATAGAAATTTTAAGCATCCACTGCTAGGGAACAATATATATGTTTCCAAGAGAGTCCTAACTATTTATAAAGTATATAGTGACCGATATTTACGGTAGTTACCGAATTTTAAAAAATATTTGGTTTCTAACTCAAAAATTTCTAAAAACAAAAATCGTGGTTTCAGTCATGATTCAAGAGGAACAGCATTACAACGCTAATAATTGAAGGATGGTTTGCAATTTCTGACACTAGGGTCACAATGACAATGCAAACTTACAAAATTGGCGATCAAAACTTTTCAGAATTTTCTGGTGCTACGAAATTTAACTTTTATTTAGATTTTAGAAACATTTAATTTTACAATATAAATCAATATTGATATTTCTCACGATTTTGAAGCAGGTTTTGCTCATTAGAAGCTTACGCCAAAAAACAGACTTACAGGATTTTTTCTGCTATAATTAAAAGCAGTTTTAGGTCTTATTATTTCAGTATAAAGACTTTTCGTTTTATAAAATTATTTGCACTTACCGAATGAAAACTGGAAATGGCAGATGTTTATTTTCGAAAATTTTATTTCACAAATTACACAAATAATGAAATGGCAGAAATACCACTGTTGACATATAATCTGTCAAGTAATCATAAAATTTTATTGCAGCCAGCTTCACAGTAGAAATTAGCCGGAAAATGACCATACAAACTGACATTTCACATTTAACAATCTGACATTAGCTCTCCGAATATTTTGGTGGTTTGCGATTTTTTTTTGCGGAAAAAGCGATGCCACATTGTTTTTTATTGTCTGGGTGGCGATACATATTCGGCTGATGGTCATTGATTACAAAAATTGGGGACTAATTAATTAGATGAGCACCGACCGCATTTAATTGGTGTTTCTTATGATAAAAATATTTATAATACCTGAAAATAGAAGGAAGTGCTAGAAACCTTCAATATTACCTATTAATTAAATTGCAGAAAGATTTTAAAACAAGAGGCTATAACCGGTCAGATCATGTTACCTGATATAAGTATGCTCTTGAAATTCTGTTATGGATTAGTTGTACCTTCTTACGCTATTAATATATTTTTAAAATTTTATAAAAATAGTCGTCGGAAGCTCACATTTTTTAAATAACGTATTTCGTGTAACATATTCACTGTTTCGAATAAAATAGACTGATGGTAAGTCAACTGATTTCTTAATAGCAATAATTAACATCCAGGCTTGACTTCGCTTAGAGTAATTTCACTTATTTGTGAGTTGAACTTAACTAGGAAACAAATCTATATAGATTAAAACATAGTACCAAACTTTCCTAAAAATAGGGTTTGGACTTAGTTTAATATCTTAATCCTGTAACAATAATATCAACTAAAGAAATATAGATCAATCAACCAAAAAAGTGAAATTTGCTTTTATAAGTTCACAATGTATATAGAAATGACAAAAAAAGGCCTGTGCATACAATTTTGGTTGTAACATCGCTTGTTTTTGGCAACACTTGGTTGTCAAAAACATATGGGTGCAGAGCAACAAAACGTTTGTCAACAAAATCTGTGCACACAATGTACTACAATCTCAAATTAAAACAATTAACTTACTTTCTGATCCTATGTGGAAATTGTTTGTTGGCTATCTCAAAAGAAACAGAAAAAAATGAAGGTTTAACAGAACGCAGCACAAAATTTTTGCTAACAGCCAAAACATGCAAGTGTGTTTCAGAAATCCTAAGGCAAAACAATTAATATTTTACATTTCAGATTCCAAAGTGTTTGCAGAACAACGTGGCCAACACAACCGGCTGATTAAGAAAATGCTTCACAACAGCTACGAAAAAAACTACAAACTCTTAGATACAGCATATTCTAAAATATTCGAGGTAGGCATTTGCCCAGAGTTATTTTTCATTGATAAAATTATAATGCTGTTTATTTTGAAAGTGGTGAAACTCCTTCTTCGTTGAGAAGAAAATTAAGTAACGTCAAATCAAATGTATATAATTTATTTAATATTTTCTCCTCAACAAAGAGGGGCTTGTCTCACTTTTAAAATAACGATTCTTGATTTCATGTTCCAGGTTATTCAACAAAACAATAAAACTTTAAACGCACAAGGTTACTCGCCTCTAAAAGATGGTTTCCCAAAAGAGCAGCAATTGCTGCAGGAAGCTGTGACAACAACATTAGAAAATTGCTGCCTTTCCGCTGAGGCTATATTACATTTTCCAGAAATTTCATATCGCATATTTAAAAAAGATCAATATTCTACGTGGAAAGAGATGCATAACTGGTGCATTGAATTCTCTTTTGCATTTCAACAGATTATCGACGGACTTACGATAGAACTGATGGATTTATTAGCACAAGAAATAAATATAGAGCTACGAAGAGCAGACTATGTTAATCCCTACTATGCAAAAGTGGAAAATTTAGAAAACAAGGAGAAACATAGAAAGAAACTAAAAAAGGGCCCCCAACTAAGTGGTGGTGGGCGCAATGAATTATAACCACCGAAGTTTTGTACAAAATATATATTAATGCATTTCTGAGTTTTTTCTTGTATTATTATTAAATCTAAATTGTTCTCTCCATTTGACTGTATTTTTAACGATTATCTGTGTTAGGCGCTATTTTTTGTGATAATAATTTTCCATATCCACCTCGGCCAGCATCATAGTCCGTGCGGTATTCATCACGCACTTGTCCACCTGTCTTACCACGGCCATACTGACGACCCTCAATGAAACCGGCATCCCAGTCAACTCGTATTAAGCGATCATCCAAACGTGTACCATTTACATATCTGTTAATGTTTTGTTAAAAATTATTTGCTTTGATGAAACTACATAAAATATTGTATGTTATATAGTCATTGATGATAGGATAGGAAGTCAAATCTCAAGCTCAGAAGTCAGATTCAATACTTCCGAAAGGGCGTGTGTGCGAAACATGAATTCGTTGGTTTTTCATTAGGCCTTAGATATTCTTATTTAAAAATCAGATTTGACTTATAAATCACTGGCATAAGCCAAGTTAAAAAGGTAATCATTCGGATGCATTTAGTCCGATCTCTGAGCTTAACAAATAGTGTTTGTCTGCGCATACGCAGCTTAAACACATTCAATGTTTTAGATAGAGAGTTCATATTCTTTTTTGGGGTGGTACTTGAAAGCTTTCAGCTTTTGAAATGTTATTTCTACCATACTTGATTGCGACTTCAATGGCCTGCCATTTAGTTAGTTGCTAGTTCATGAGATACGACCGCTTAAAGAATCCATGGCGAGTCAAATCATATCGCACTATGGTGTCATAATATTTCCATTTCCTCCAGAACTTTAGTCTTGTAAAACTTTCTTATATGAGGACTAATTTTCAGTTATTGAATAGAAATACATTTTCGGCCTTTATGCGATCTTATCCGATGACTGGATTTTGAATCATAGCCAAGCAGGGTAGAAAAACCATTAAACTTTTGTCAAGTAACTTCCTATTAAAATCGCGAGCTCTTGCACTATTTATTCAACATACCTCATCGAGTTCTCTGCCTCTGCGCGAACGTAGTATTCCACAAAACAGAAGCCACATGGCGTTTTTTTATACTTGTCTAATCCCATCACAATGCGACGTACTTCACCACATCGTGAAAAAAGTTCGTGTATTTGTTCTTCTGTTGTGTAGAATGAAAGGTTACCGACGTATAACGTGCAGGAGTCGCGGAGTGAACGTTCCTGTTCAGTGCGAGAGCCCTTTGGTAAAGTTGACAAAAATAAAAACTTTATATTCTGTGTAACTATGGAAGCTGGTGTTTTACCTTAAAATGTTGATCACGGTATGAACTTAACTCGACCGAACTCGCAGACATTGTTTATTTTATTAAGCAAAGTAATTTATATTTTGTCTTGCAGTAGAAAGTTAAAACAAAAACTTGGTAATTCGGTGCTCTCCAGTTGTCAAGTCAAAATCAGCTACCACGAAAAATGCACAACAATACGAAATGTCAAAATGCAAAGAGCATTTCCAAGCCGGTGAACAGTGTTGCCAATTCCTTAAAGTCAATGCTCTCATGATAACAACAAAATGTTCTGACTGATTTTCTATAAAAGATGTGTTTTAAGAATTTTGCAAGTATTTGTTATCGAAGTTTCGTGCGTTACAAAAGGCTTAAGAGCTACATTAAGGAAAAAAAGTGTACTGAGAAAAAAAATTTAAACAAGAATAAAGAAGGAAGAAGAAAAAGAAGGAAGGAATATTAAAAGAAACGATATTTATTTTCTTATTGTACCATAATAAACAACAAACAAATTATTCAAAATGCGATTTTTCACGGGGTGAGTACAATTTCTTATTGAAATTGATTTTTAAATATCAGAGATGGAGGAGTTGTTTTATTTTAAATTTTAAATATATTTTTATGACTTTTTAAAAATGTAATGCGTTTTCTTACTGTTTGTTACTAAAACGCGATGTATCTGATTGTCTGGTCATCCGTCCAAACAAATATTTGCTGTGCGAAACAAATGAAAAATAAATAATTGTAAATTATTTACGATTAAGAGAAATAAGACTTTTAGTAAATAATTTCTACGATACGCTACATGCAGAGTTATTGAAACGAAGGTGGTTACGATACTCCACTATCCAATATTACACATCTCATCCAGCAAGCGCATTTCGTATCACAAGAAACACCTTCACATGTATTTAACATGTTAAAAGCAAATAAAAGACTGCAATTGTCAGAAAAATTTTTAAACTCTGTATTGATTCTTATTACCTAGTTCATGGTGATTACGTGTGAGAAATTATATCAGCTAGATCTTTCTATTGGAATAGTTTCAAAACAAGAAGTCAAAAGCTGTTAATTCTCACCATTAGGGCGTCAAATTATCATCAGTGTTTCAAGAGATGATCCGACACGATAAGTGTACATACTCAATAAGGTCATTGTTGTGATGTGTGGCACCGCTCTATTGAAATAACATATTGTCCACATCCATATCTTCGTATTCGGGCCATATGCATTTTATTATCATGGCATGATAGCGTTCAATGTTACAGAGTTTCCAGTATATTCGGATCGTGGATTTGAGCATAATTTGCTTAAATGTCCGAAGTTCGCTCTCAAATCCACGTTCTCAAAATTCACATTCTTAGATAAGCGATTTACATACGATTATCATTGCTGAAATCCCCGAAGCTCGTGCTACTAAGTAGTTATGCGACTGATTCCACCTGGTATCTTTGGATGTAAATTATTATTATGTAGAGTTCCCAGTGACACTTAGCCGCAAAACATTTCAGTCGCATTTATGTATGCGCATGCTCCAATTTATCTTACCAAAATAACCGATGTAAGTGAATCAAATTTTTTTAGCCAAAATAACTGAAAAATAAGTTTCTCTATATAATTTTAAAAACTATTCTAAGCATACTGATTTTATTTTAGATATGCTTTTTTCTGGACTCTTCTTGAGCAGACTTATAGGAGTAACGAACTTATCAATTTAAATTTGTTAAAAGCTTATTGTTGAAGAGAGGCCGGTCCTTTTTATTTTTTATTTAATTTTATTATCAATGTTTCAAACGCACGATCAAATAAATATGATTACAAATATTATCAACACCAACCCCCCATTAAGCATTGTTTTCTTAATTGACGCAATCAGCTCGTGTCGATGTAATTTATTTCTTATCAATTGGATTAAGAAAAACATGTTATTGCATTTTTCAACATATATTTTTTAGGGAATCGTTACAAATATTTGTTACTTCTGTTTATTCAAATATAGTTCAAGTACTTACACATATGTATGTAAGTACAGATAAAAAAATACGCACGACAATTTTTTGTCGATGCTTTTTGACGTTATTTTATAGTCATTAAATGGAGGCTGGGGTGTATCAGTTACTATAGCACAAAAATGCATCAATTCAATATCACTTAATTTTATTTATTGATTTCATCATTAAAATTTTTGTTTTGACTTTAACTTGTTTTTTGTTGCACATGCATATCATGTTAATACAACGGAAAATTACACTCCCTCTTATTACTATACGAATAATTTTAAATGATAAGGGACTTCGTATTTGACGTTCATAATTTGTATTTGTTTTTTAATTGTTGTATAAACGTGTATGCTTCGCTAAGTGATGCAATTGATAAACAGTGAACTTGTTTTGGATGTTTTTTTCAATTGAGTTACAACTATTTTTTAAAATATAAATTTACTTCAATTGAATATCTACATATCTTTAAGCCATGAGAACAAGTTGAAGAGTGTTACAGAGTGTCAACGCCAAATTTATTTGCGTCCATTCTTAATAGATTAAAAAAAAAATAATCCCTCCAGCATACCCCCACTGTTTAAAATCGAAAATGACTTATATTTTCGATCGGTAAAAATAAAAATTCAAAATAACGATCGTTTTGATCGACAAAAAAATAAATTTTTACAAAAAAAACTCAAAATTATGTCATATTTTCACATTTCACGTCCAAAGAATCATCTATATGTCTGTCCTCATATTTTGGCTTTAGCTTTGATGTGGTTTTGTGACCTCATTTTTAGAAAATTAAGATTACTCACGGTACCTGTTATAAAATATGTATAATTCATGTACAAAGGCGTACGATGAACGATAGCTCTCTCTTGATTCTTGGGAAAAATCCTATCAAAGTGGCACTCTTTTTTTTATTATATGTAATACATATGGGATATTACAGCTCAACCAGATCAATGCTGCGCCAAAATTTAAAAAGACGAAAAAATATATATGAGGGCGCGATATTGAGCTTGAGCTCTGAGCTGCAAAAAGGCGTATGATTAAAAAGTTACAGCTTGCAATTAAATGCTATTTCAATTTAAAGAACTTTTTACTCAGTGAGATTTTTACTATAGCTTAGGGGAAAAAAATTTAAATGGTTAAATTTTGTTAGCTAATGCAAAAACCATTAATCCGGTTGTCTGGATTGACCAATTTGTATTTTTAAAATTTGATTTCCGAAATTTCAAAGCTAAGCTTCAAAATGGTCTTTTATTTATCATTTTTTATACGTACAAATCGAATAAATAATCTTTATTGCCTGTGGAAAGAGTCAATAATGCATCATAGGAAAACATTTCCGAATGGCTATAGCGTCTGTAAAAATAATGATAAATTGAATACCATTTTAAAGCTTAAAATGTAACCAAATTAGTAAGATTTATGTCATCCATATGTACAATATTTGAACTACATACTATGGTACATACCACAAAACTTTTGTTGGTTTTCTTTCATACGAAACATGTTTTCTACTTCTCTATATCTATCTATACTGTGTGGTCATGTCGGAGCTATGTACAACTACCGCTAGTAAGAAATTTAACTGCCAGAGAGTGAGAGCTTAATGTTAATCTTCAATATATAACAATGTTGAATAAAATGAATTTTTAAAAAATGTTTTATATGCAACACCCTGTACTCTTATGAGATTTGTTACAAAACTCACTCGGATAAAATAATTTATCGAAGTCAAGAATTAGAGAACAACGAAACCATGTCTTAAATTAAAAGTTGTTGTAAGCTTAGCACGTTGTTCAGTGAAACAAGCAAGAACTGAATTTTAAAGTAAGTCAAACAACAATTTGCGTAAATATTAAAAAAATTCTAGTGCAATAATAACATTTATTTTATCTTATTTAAGAAATCTCAACTTTGTTTCACAATAAAGCAAATTTGCTTAAAATTATTTTTAAACTCTAAATTTTATTAAGGTCATAAACTTGTTTTAAGTAGGCACATCTATAATTCGTCAAAATTATTTGTTTCGGACTTTTCAAGGCGCCAATTTAATAAAAATTGCATTAAAGTGACTTGAGTGCAAAAGTGGTGGGGGTTCTTTCACGTTTATTTTTCTGTGCTTGTTTTTCACGGTTATAATTTATCCGCCGCCTGATTGACCCAGTTGCGCGTAGTTGTTAATTTGTACTCTGTCTCGTTTTCGCTTTATTTATATTTTGTATTGTTTTGACGTTTAAGATATAAATGTGATAAAAAATGCAAAGCTTAACAAAATTGTGTTCACAGAAATATTTGGCCAAAAATATTCTGGTTTTCCGCCAGATAAGTGCAGAAAAATGTTCTAACAGCGGAAGGTTAGTGTCCAACTTATATTTATATTAAGTTACCACTGAAAACTAATCACAAATCATTCATTTTCATGCTACTCTTTGCCTTTCTTTCCAAATACATATGGTTTTGACATTAAATAAAAGGGAACAGCAAAAAGCAAATAAACATCGATTGTTTTAAAGCTACCCTGCAGTGATTGCAGTGAAGATGCGCGATGTTGTTTTAGGGAAAATAAGCCTGACGTGTCCAAATATTGTGTCAGGCAGCGTTGCCACCTAGAAATAATTAATGTCGCTTGTGATATAATTAAAAATAATTATGCTGGCATAATTTAACATGTCCAATGAAATCTGTGATTTAATTTTATTGTTCGATCAAATATTTCAGCTCCGTGAAAGAGCTCTTGTCTCTTGAGAAAAATCTCATTACATTTTTTGATATAGTTCAGACTTTCCAATTCTCGCTAGAGAATTACGTTACTGACATAATTTTGGAGTCAACGTGACTTTATTTTTAGCGGGTTAATGGCGCCAAGCACGTAATTAAACGTGAAATGTTAATTAAAAAGCTAAATATGTTCAAGTAGTAAATAAACTTTGCATGTTGTTTCACTTTTGAAACTAAACTTTTTATTCAATGATATTGGCTAATGCAAGTTTGCAAATTCATCCCTGTATAAGGAATTTTGCTATCTTGAAATGTCAAAAATTATTGCTTTTTGTTTTGGTTGAACTAATTTTATAATTTGACAAAAAAAAATTATTGAGAAGCTAAACACAACTGGGACGTGCGACTTAGCTTCTGTGTCAAATCGGACCAAAAATAGAACTTGCTCTAATTCTCTGCGATAAATTTTATGGTGTCATTTTCGTACTCACTACAAACGTATGAGGAAAATCTGGACGATATCGCACGTTCCAGTTGTGTTTAGCTTTTGAATCATGAATACGCCAATCTCATCAAACGAAAAGCTACAACCAGCTGGGGTTTTTCGTTATACATATATGTTGCATCTTTCAGTACGCTTTATTCTTATTTGGTTAAAAACTGTTAATGTTGTGACAATGAATTCACGAAACTTTGTAATTCCAAAAAATTTATCTGAACTTCTTTATCGAGGGGTGATTTGAAAAATATTGCGTGCATAATAAAACGCAAAATGTGACACCATTTTTTTTAGTCGGGATCTAGAATAGCTACAGCTTTTACTCATCGAACAGAGTGCACTAAAACTATTAGTCTCGAGATCAGCTAACCAAGAGCTGAGATATAAGCGTTTGACGTTTTCCTATTTTTCTAATCAATGCTCTGATCAACTACTAAAGACTTGCCATAGCCAGGAGAAATAAGAGAATTGCTTACCTACATTACACTTATTTTTTCCTACTGCTTTTGATATTTTAATAACAACATACAATTGGGAATCAATTACTATGCATAACTTTTTTTTCTCCTCACTATGGCAAAATGTAGATGGTGCGCTAGTGGGAAAAAACATGACTATTCTGCAAAATTTTTTTTTTATTTCATTTATTAATTTCTTTCTAAGATTTTCCACATTATTAAAAATTTAATGAAATAAATATTTTGAGTAATATTTATTTCTTCTTTTTTATTGTAATCCTTGAAATTTAAATTAATAAAACTACCCATCTGCCCAACCACAAAACAAAATATCGAACACAAACTAGATGTCGGAATTGAAAGGTCGATCAACTGATCTAATGAAAATTTTTCTAACGCGATATGGCTTCGGCTAGGCATGACTTGAATGAAAGTGACCTGAAATTTTATCAAATTTGGGTCAAAACCTTTTCCCCTACAAAAAGTGGGATTACTTTTCAATTAGACATTTGTCAACACTGGTGATTTTGACACATACACAGCAATCAAAGTACATATTAATGACTGAGAAAGTTGAAAACAAACCAAACAGATTCAATTTGTTTATGGCAAAGCTCCACAGGATTTTATTAAACAAATGTTAGAACATACTAAAATACTTAACTTTTAAAACTTAGTTTTTATCAAATAGTGTTTTATTAAATGCTTTCAAAATAGCTATTTGCAGGTTTAAAAATTGCTGTGGTGAGAGCCTAGCATCATCGGCCTGCTTTGCAAGACCTTCAAAAAATGTTTGTGCCGCTGTTTTCCTGGTCGCGTGAGGCAAAACGGCCTCCTTGGCCAAATTCGCCATTTCTGTCATTTCTCTTCTGGCTTCTATTAACATGCCATAAATATTGGAACTGTTGTTAACATCGTGCTGCTGTGGCGTTGACAAAGATGCATCTGTAAGTTGTTCAGCAAATCGAACCACTGTAGTGAGAGGGTCATTAGGTGATATCTCATATTTCGTTTCATTTATTGAAACTGAGTTGGTTGATAGTTCCTCATCGAGAATGGTAGAGCTCGGGCTTGCTGAATTTGCAGTTTGACTAGTATTTTCTGCTTTATAACTGTGATTGAATGGATTTACAAAAATTTTAAGCAGAAATTTCACAAAATATTGCACCTATCACATACATACCCAATATTTTCATCGATGGGTTCCAATTTAGTTGCTTGTATTGATAATTGAGATTCGTTATGCTTTTTCAAAGCTTTGCTTTTCTTCTTTACACCCATAAATATAATTTTGTGTACTTTCTCTGCATGTGTTTTTAAATTGTTGGTTCTATCGCCTTTCATTAAACCAGCGCATATTTTGCATTTCGCTACACCTGCATTAATTTCATAGTATTCTGACACGATTGCTTTGTTTACACGCATCCTATTCAAAAAACCAAAAAGAAAACCATTTTGGATATTTTTAAGTACATATAAGCATCTAACCTACTTGACAGCAAACGCCAAAAAGCACAGTACAATAAGCAGTATTTATGTAAAAACTGACTGACCAACACAATAAAAAATTATTACTTGGCTTTCAACAAAAGCAAAGCAAGCAATGGACGCAAAACACACAGCAATGCAGGCAGCAAAGCAGAAAGACGTTTGAGTTAAAACTTAATTGATATTCCTAGACCAGAGACAACTAACTATAGGGTTACCAGATGACCAAGAGACAAATCGAGAGCGTTCAGTAAAATTTAACTTTTTGATTAACTCAAAGTTATTTAAAACGTGATTTCAAATTGATGAGAGAAAAAAGTATACTGAACGTGGAGCCGAAATAATTTCTTTGCTTAGACAGCGTTTACACGAGGAAACTCTTCAAAGAAAGTTTCCCTGTCTGTAGGCAAGAAGGGAAAAACGAAAGGGTGGTGTACAGAATTTGTCGTACACGCGAAATCCCTTTCGTTTTATTCTTTAGCTGATATTATGCTTTGAATTTACGTTTGTTGTGGCGGGTTGACGCAGTAATTGCTTTGAAATTTTCTTGCACAAAGAAATTCTAGTCTCCGTGTGTAAACGCAAAAGAAATTCACAAAAGAGAATAGACAAGAAATTCTCAGACCGAATTTGCTCGTGTAAACGTTGACTTAGCATCTACTTGTTGCAGAAGGGTCTTAACTTCTGATATATGTTGTTAAAATCTTTATAAGTTGAGATTATTTAATTCGGTACAATAGGTCCAGATCTATTACTTTATGGATTTGCACAAACTGTTTTAGTGTAAGACTGACTGACGACACATGGGAAAATATTAACGCCAAGAAAAGAACATTGAGATTCAGGTTCCTTTCTCAACAAAATTATGGATGATGATGGATTCATTTGATCATCTGCCTCCAAACGCTGTATTTTTCAGGAGCCAATATCCACAAAAATTTTTTACTCTGCTTTTTTTTAAACATGTGGAAGATACAATAATATTTAGTTATTATTATCGAAACAAAAAACCCCGATGAAAGATGGAATCACTCAGATCACGATTCCGCTTACTTCGCAAATCGCACGCACCAGAAAAAAGCCCCGTTAATTTTTACGTTTTTCCGATTTTCAAACGCCTTTATTTTTAGCTAGATTTCTTGAGATAAGAAAATTATATACGTTGAGATAAGAAAATTATAAACGTTATGTTCCCGTTTCAGTCCAGTTGGGGTGAGTCTTATACAATTGGAAATTATATAGGGTGCAACGAAAAACCAAATATTTCCATCGATGGGTCCAATTAGGAATACTTAAAGCAAACGCCAAAATCCACACCATTACATATTTGTGTTAAAAGGTAGCAAAGCAGAAAAAGAGAGTTCGAGTTAAAACTCAATTTATAATTCCAAAGACTCCATTCATACATAGGGTTAGCAGACTTAGTAAATTAATTGCTATTCGCCAAAATTCAAACCGTAATTTCTATGGTTATATGTTGAGTATAGCAAATTTAAACTACTTGAAAGCAAACCGTATTTGTTGTGTAAATCTGGCTGACACATGTAAAAAACTAGTACTCTCAATGAAAGCAAAGCAATGGATGCCAAGGTCACAGCAATAAATGCAGCAATGCAGAAAGAGCTTTGAGTTAAAACTCAACTGATATTTCTAGACCAGAGACAACCATAGGGCTGCCACCAGATAACCAAGACTCAAGTATTATTATTAAAAAAAGTTCTTTTAAAGCGAGTTTTCTTTTCCAACCTTTTCAAATTGATGAGCAAAAAGAAAAAAGTTACGTACATTTTAGTATCGAAATGATCTACAAACATGTAATGCACTTAACGTGGAGCTGAAATAGTTTCTTTAAGTAGCTCCTACTTGTAGCTAGTAGGGCTTCCTACAGAATATATGGTAGTGCAATCAAAAATTGGGGAATGGCTTGCGGAGATAATTCTCCTCGGAAACCAGTTGATATTTTTTTTTTGTCGTCAATATTGCAAAATACTATTTTCGTAAATAAAGTTTCGGTAAAAAACTTTGATATTTTTTCCTCATTAAAGAAAAAAATTCAAGTACATATAACAAAAATCCTTCAATCCTTAACGGATTCGTCTGAAATTTATTCCTACAAGGCCCCCGACTTTGATATGCAATTAATTACTTGGCCTTGTCAAAAGCAGCTTAATCTTAAGCCTACCGGGACACGCACTTCATATTATTATTTTTTGTGTCACATATAAATAACACCAGAATCAACAATTATAACTAAACATGTGGTAGTTTTTTGTAATCTATATATTTATTCCTCGAAGGTAAGGCTTAGTTGACGCGATCTACAACAGCTACAACAACAAATGATACATCAAATTGAAGTGTTCACCGAGCAAATTTGCGGAAAATTATTGGATCCAGAATCCGTTGGCCAGAAGCTGGGCTATAAGCGTGGAAAGATTTCCTTTTTTTTCAACTCTTTCAAGCATTGCACTGA
The DNA here is from genome assembly GCA_963680825.1 of Meiosimyza decipiens. Lineage (NCBI taxonomy): Eukaryota > Metazoa > Arthropoda > Insecta > Diptera > Lauxaniidae > Meiosimyza > Meiosimyza decipiens. The sequence continues at coordinate 6,948,377 of OY804259.1, read as the reverse complement.
TTAACTGCAAATGCCTTGCCATAGCGAGGAGAAAAAAATTTTCATACCTACTACTCTCTCTCTCTCTCTAATTGTTATTGTTTTCCAATTAAGCGTTGTTGTTACTAAAATATGAAAAGCAATAGCAATGAATAAGTGTATGGGTGCGTAATGTAAGTGGATATTTGATGATAAACAGCAAGAGAAAAACAAATTCGTGTTACACATGTTATGGGGAGGGGGTGTCGAACGACGAGTTACTTAACATTGTTCTTGAAGTGAAACTTCTTTAGAGAGAGTGATTCTAAATTAGGTGTGTAAAATGAAACGCTTTCTTTATATTTTTATTGAATAACAACAATGAAAATGTTTTATTAAAATGATAAAAGTTTACGGGATCTAGATTAGCTACAGCAATAAATAATACCATAAAATGATCAGCTTCGAGATCGGCTATTTTTATCAATTTTTTCAAGCAATGCACTGGTTAACTACCAAAGCCTTGCAATAGCGAAGAGGAAAACACTCGCTGTTAGGTAAATATGGCCACTTGGGTGATACGTAACGTACAGAAAAACGTTACATGGGGGAGGGGGGTCAAAAATCTTCAAAAATTGCGTTACATAATACTTGAACGCCCCCTAAATCATTGAAATCGAGCAAACATGGGTGATTGTATAAAACTCTCGCTTTTTGCGTGCGGGGTATTACTTTAATACCTCGCACGAAGATTGAAACCAATCTTCTCCTATCTACTCTTGAACATTCCACCCAATTTTTAAAAATTCTAACCGCATGTTTTAAGAACCCTCGGGTGAATGTTTATGGGTAAAATGCCTTTAGCGTAGCATGTCCCAAGTGACACAATTCAAGGAAAATTCCAAATAAAAGTTTCAGAAGGAATAGCTTATACAAATATGTTTGGGACTCTTAAAAGCTTAGTATAAAAACAACAACAAGATTAAAATTTTCCCATGGACTTATATAAAAATTGATGTTTCCTAGACCGTGTTTGAAAGAGGAAGCTTTGTGAAATATTTATCTTAATTCGGTAAAAAACAACCTGGCTCAAGGAATAAATTATTTATTTTTGTTAAACGCATATTCTAATCATTTAGAACCGAGAAAAATAAAGGGGCAAATCAGTTAGCCTCTGCCGTGATATATGACGGGCTTAGAATCATAGAGTACGTCATCTGCTTTTTTTCGAAATTGAGTTAAACTAACGTGACTAGATATCTGTCAACAAAACGCGTAGCAGAAAAAATTTTATGAAACATTTTTAAGGATTCGTTTTTTTTTTGCAAAAAAATTTCATATTTACTAAAAACATAAAAAAAGTCCTAATTTTTTTAAAATCACATATGTAGTATTTCCAAATTATTTATATTTAAATATATAAGCAATATTAAATTTCTTATTTCCAATGAAAACGCGATATATTAATTAATATTTTTGTGTTTGTAGAAAAATGCCACCGGCACCGGGAAGGGTTTATCAAAAGCCAATTCTAAAATTCAAATCTGGTTAGTGTGTACAGAACACTCACCCGATTTTAGGGGGTCATCACTAGTTATTGAACAATAAATCAAAAAGTACTACCCTTATGCTCTAACAACTTTCAAGTCCTGTGCTTCTTTATTAAGCAAAATCATGTTTTTCCAATAGATTTTTAAAAATGTGACTATAAATTTTGTTATTTTTGGAGTTAAAATACGAATAAAACACAAGCTAAAATATGTTTAATCAATTTTATTAAAATGTCTTAAGTATAAGGATGTTCACAAACAATCTTCATATTTCATTACTGCCACAAATTTTAAATAATGTATAGTGCAAATTGTGACGTGCTAAAAAAATTTTGTGAGTGCAGTTTAAATCAGAACCATTTAATTATACTAAATCTATGTTACATTTTCAAAAATCTGTTTCATTGTTAGCCTGTGTAACGGTTTTGTACCATGTGAACAAATTTTGGAAATTTTAACATCTCAGTATGAATTCTTAGTGTCGCTTTCACAATATCTGCCAAATCTCAACCGTTTCGTTCCATAAAATCTCAAACAAAATGTTTCAGCTGGTTTACCTGGACATTGTGAAATCGGTTGTTCCTGATATGTTCAAATTGCAACTCATCGAATAATACCGTGCACCAAATTTCAGCGGATAGTGTGTAGCAAAACGACCAACGGTTTGGGTGGCAAGTAAAATTGTGATTAATTAAAAATTGTTTATTCTGCGTTTGCTATATTTATTTTAACACAACATTTGCTTTATTACAAGTTTTAAAATTCCAGGTAAGAGCTATTCTTTTTGTTATATTTCAATGAAACATAAAAAAATTTTAACTACTCAGTGCGTAAAAGCTATAGTAAGAAGCGCTGTTATAAGGCCTTTCTTGGGAAGGGGCAAGTCTTCCTAACTTCCTACAAACTTAAACTAGAAAAAATATTCCTTCCACTGGAAAAAAAGAACAGAATGCATATCTCGCTTAGTCAACGTTTACACGAGAAAGCTCTTGAGAGAAAGTTTTTCTGTTTGTAGGCAAGAAGGGAAAAATGAAAAGGTGGTGTACAGAATTTGTCGTACCCGTGAAATCCCTTTCGTTCTATTCGTTAGCTGATATTATGCTTTGAATTTACGTTTGTTGTAACGGGTTGACGCAGTAATTGCTTTGAAATTTTCTTGCACAAAGAAATCCTAGTTTTCGTGTGTAAACGCAAAACAAATTCACAAAAGAGAATAGACAAGAATTTGTCTAACCGAATTTCCTCGACACGCGCCTATGTCTAGTCGGAAGTCGGAGTTCCGACACAATTCAAGATTTTTACATTTTTAAATATGGATATGTATGTACATACATATGTATATACGTATGTAGATATGACCTAGTATTTCATGTCAGGGGCAGATGCAGGTGGTGGTTTTGGGAACTCAGCCCCTGAAATTTAACAAAGCTTGTATGTAATCATACAGACAGTGCACATCATAACCGATTTTTTTGAATTATAAGTTCATATGAAAAATTTCCTTTCTACAGATTTTGTTGAACGCATTTTTTTTATGAAAATAAGTTTCTAGATAAACTTATAATAAGTTATTTGTTTTAAAAGGTGCATCACCTGGCGCATAATATTAAAACGAAAAAAATTTTACTAACATGCATATTAAAAGAGCTACATATATGCATGTTAATAAAAATATATTTACATTCATACATGCATATGTGCATATATATGTATTAAGGTAAATATGTACATAGGTATATAATACATTTTTTTTCGAAAAAAATACCGCTTAAAATAATTGGTAAAAATTGCATATAAAAAAATACTATGTAGTATCTACGTAATAAAAAAAAACTTCAAAAAATACTGAAAACTGCCTACACCAGCGACTGATTAAAAAAGCTTTTTGTTTAGGAATTAACTGCATTTAAACGAGTACCTACTATGTATGCATGTATGTATATAGGAGGGAGAAAAGCTTTTTAAAAACGTTCTTCACACAACGAGAACACGTTATCAGCGTCGAAGTAAAAACCTGTTTTTTTTTCTTTTATAAAATATTTGACGATAGCTGCTGTGCAAATACAACCAGACCAGAATTTTATTTGAATATCTATGCGCAATGCGCACGAATGTGTTTATAATTCAGTTCAAGTTTCTGTGATTTTTCTACGTGCACGTGCACTTTTGAACTAAGCACAAAAATATAAAGAGAAAAGCAGATCATAAAACAATTCAAAAATTTAAAACAAAATATAACAAGAAATCAAAAAAAAAAAAATAAAATAAACAGAAAGCAACAAGCAAAACGGAAAATACGATATGAACGATATATTAAACGAATAAAACACGAAAATAAAAAGTAAACAAAATCTAAACGAGAAAAAGTATCTATGTACAAATTTCTGTCTTCGCATTGTAAAATTAAAAACTGAATCATCGAGAAAAAAACCCCACCGACAAGACTTGCACCGCACACCGCATCCCTAGCTATCAACGAGTCGGGGAAGAACCGATTTTGATGAGTCGCAAGTTTTTCGATCGGCTACAGTGAAACGACAAAACATTTCCACTTCGTCGTTGAAGCAAATACGCAGCAATTGAAGCGAGTTTATCGAACATAATACAAAATATCGTGCTTAACTTTTAATGGAAAAACAAAATAATCTATAGTTTTTATTTTTCTTATTACAATTTGTTCAAAGTAAATTTTAATTTGGAAAATATTAAATTCGCTGAGAACTAAAATTAACCTCACTCGTTGCACTCGGGTGCGTCTTTCAACTTCACCACACATCTACATATCTCCAGCAGCAACAAGAAAAATCTCCAGTCAAAATGATGAATGATATTTATGATTTGGATACGCAAAAAAAGGTGCGTTACGTCAGTGAATCTTCTAACACCAGTGGCTACTCTACTATGTCACCGGGTCCAAGCGTTCATGGTGGTGGCGGTGGCGGTATCATTGGTGGAATTGTTGGCGGTGTAGCTGGTAACATTTCACCTGCTTCATCAACGCTTTTCTCAATGCCACCATCACCAGCGCTATCGCCTGCAACGGCTGCGCTACAAAATGATTTTTCCAATTTAAATTTACCATCCAATTCACCACAGCAGCTGCCATTGCCACTGCCACAACAACAGCAACCACCACCAATGCAGCAACAATTCACAACACTACAAAATGTGCCGCATGTTTATGCGAATCTAAATTACAACAACTACAGTAATGTCATGCAGTGTCAGCCAACAGCAGCTGCCAATGCCGCCACGATGTCAATTTCATCATCGCTTCATATAAAATCAGAATATAACGCACAATTGCGTATCCTAGAGCAACCAGCTGAAAAATTTCGTTTTCGTTACAAATCAGAAATGCATGGTACCCATGGTTCCTTAAATGGTGTTAATTCCAAACGTACGCCAAAAACTTTTCCAGAGGTCCAGCTGGAAAATTTCAGTGGTAATGCTGTCATCAGGTGTAGTCTATTTCAGACTGACATCGATAGTCCCCATTCACATCAATTGGTGGTGCGCAAGGATGATCTAGATATTTGTGACCCACATAATTTATATGTGTCCCAAGATAAAGGTTATGTTGCACAGTTCCAGAATATGGGCATCATACACACAGCGAAAAAGTTTATCTTTGAAGAGTTGCTTAAGAAGAAGAAAAATCGCTTCACATTTGAGTTGGGACGAAATGATTTGTCGACACGTGAAGAGCAAGAACTAAGGAAAGAGACAGAAAAAGAAGCGAAAGCCATGAACTTGAATCAGGTAAGAAAAATGTTTTATGTGTATGCACTGTTCAACGAAATGTATCCTTTATTGACTTCCATTATTCAGTGTTTTTGTATATCAATTCACTAAGGCCTGATGTTACCAGAATTATGTCTGGCATGATTCACAGGTATGAATCGAGTGTTGATAAGATAAACACAAAATTCCCTTACGCATGTACATAATATGTACGTACATATGTATTTATGTATGTAATTACTAAGAAAATTCTTGCAACTTTCATAATGATCTACTAGGGACTTACGGTCCACAGCGTTTTTTGCGAGATGAACAACATGTCGAATCTATATATATGTACTTGTCCAGCTCATACAGTAGCTATTCATTTATACACTTACTTTGGTTTGACCTAAAATGTTACTTGTACTGCTTGGTACCTAACTGGTACTGATTTTATTTGGTTGAACAATGCTGATTTGCCTAATGTCTTATAATGTCGCCATCGTAATACATCATAAATTTTTTTTGTAGGTACGCCTCTGTTTTGAGGCCTTCAAAATCGAAGAGGATGGGACATGGACCCGCATTGCTGCACCTGTCTGCACACATTCAATTAACAATCGAAAGTCCGCACAAACTGGTGAGCTTCGAATTTGTCGTCTGAGTATAGCAAGCGGTAGTGTCAGTGGTGGAGATGATCTTATACTTCTTGTAGAGAAAGTGAGCAAAAAAAATATTAAAGTGCGCTTTTACGAAATCAACGATGACGAAGAAACTGTTTGGGAAGCGTATGGAAAATTTCGTGAATCCGATGTACATCATCAGTATGCAATTGTTTGTACAACACCAGCGTATAAAAATAAGGATATTGATAAACCAGTTGAAGTTTTCATTGAACTTATTAGGCCGTCAGATGATGAGCGTAGTTTTCCACCTGTTACATTCCGATATAAGCCACGTGATGCAATTGTTTCACGTAAACGTAGACGCACTTGTTCAACTGCAACGACCAGTTCCAGTTCAAGTAATTCAATGAGTTCATTTGAATTGCCAAAAATTTTACAGGAGCAAGCAAATGCAATGCAACCGCCAACAGCTGCAATGACAACAGAATATCAGCAGCAGCAGCAACAATTACAACAACACCAACTTATGCTACATCAGCAGCAGCAACATCAACTTGGTGGACCACCTACCATCAGTGAAGAATTTAATAAAGACCAACAATTGCGGAATTTATATAATAGTGAAGAGTTTCGTCAAATGATAAATACAAATTCCGAAGAATTGCGTATAATATGTGACTCATTTCCTCTAGAAGGATATCTCGAACATGATGGCATTTCTTCCTCGTCTTCATCAAGCTTTTCGCTGGAAAGAAACCATGGCAATCAAAGCAAAAAATTTATACAATCGAAGCAGTATATCTCAAGTTCTTCAGCTCCACTGCAAACAAATAACTTGCATCTCCAGCGTATATTTAAGCTCTACCACGAGACACGTAATGAAACTCCAAATACCAGCAAACACGTAGCAGTAGCTAAACAAGTTTCAGATATTTTTATTGAATTCGCTACTAAAAATGAGGAATTTGATTCAATTATACATGAAATTATAATGACCGATAATGTTAAGCTTGGCATTAAGACATGTGAGATATTGAAATTCTTCAATTTAGAAGAGTTGCTCAATACATCTATTAATTCCAATGGGGAAAGTTGTCTCCATTGTGCCTGTTTGCACAATAAAGCACATTTTATACGTCCGCTATTATTACTGGACTGTGATCCCAATATTCAAGATCATATCGGCAATACCGCCCTGCATATAGCAGTGCAAGAGCGTAATAAGAGTTGTATTGAAAGTTTTCTAATTTACATGTCTTCTTCGGCTAAATTACGCGTAAACTTAAAATTAACAAATGATGCTGGTCTGACACCACTGCATTTAGCCATACGCAATAATATGTTAGATAACATAGAGAAATTTTTACGTTACGATAAAAGTGCAGTGCTTGTTTGCAACACAAAAGATGGTAATAATGCGCTTCATATGGCTGTGCTACAGCAAAATATACCACTTATAAAATTAATTATGGAATTGCATAATGTTAATTTAGAAACTCGCAATGCAGCAGGGCGCACAGTCTTAGATTTAACCAAAATGTTGGACCCTGCTGCAAGAAAAGATATACTGGAGCTGCTATTGCAGACGAACACTGAGAATGATTCACAACAACCTACTGTTAAATTAGAAGACACAGAATCGTCTTCATCTACCGAAGATGACGAAGAAGTAGAGGAAGATGAGCAAATGCAAGAACCATTGGAACTTGTAAAAATGAAATGTGAAGTTGAAGAAAGCAGTGCACATGAAGCTACTGCTGCATTGGACTTAGATGCAAAATTACACAAAATTCTTTGTGATGACATAAAATTTCGACAGTTAAGTCAAACATTAGATATAGAACAAAGATGGAAACCGCTGGCGAAACAATTAAAAATGCAGCACTTGCTTTGCTTGTGGTCATCAGCAGATGCCATGCTTAAATATGTACGTGATAATGTACAGAGTATAGGCTATGTAACTTTTACAGAAGCGTTAGGACTAGTGGACAAGGATACTTTAAAACTTTTGCACAGCATATGATTAAAAAGATAAAGAAAGCTGTAATTCAATTAAATGTAATCTGATAAAAAGCTATACTAATTTAACTCAAATAACATTCAACTTTTATTGATAGAATGTAGAAAATTGTAATACTTTCCAGAAACTATAGTTATCAGTTAAGTGAGATTATTTAAAATCACTTAGTTGAACTTAATCGAACTCTAAATAATATTTTTTAATAATTCAATATTACGATCATGTTACAGCTTTTGTAACAAGCACTTAGAGAAGAGATCAAATGTTAAAACTACAATATCTAAATTTAAGTTATTTTCTATAAAAAATAAATATTTTGAATAAAACTGATAAAATAAAACAAAAATCATTTATATAGAATATCCTCATATAATTATGTCAGAGCTCGTAACCCAGCCAGCTATTTTTATTTCTTATCGTGCAGTTACTTTAGGAAATCAACAACAATTTTGATGCAATCAATGGGGATTTACATTTGACATGGTGATTGTGTCTGCAGCAGCATTTCAGTGTATATGATTTTCTTAGAAAAGCATCCAACAGTTCATACAACTTTATTGTATAAAATATGGGGGATACCATAATTCTGGGTATTCCCCTACACGTTTTTTAAATGTATATTTAACCTGTTGTTTACCTTGCTGTTGTAAACTCATTTTATCATTTAGTGTTTATTTAATGTATAGCCATGCGAGTTCCAGCGCTTTGTTAAGGTAGGGCTAAGGGAAGCCATAGCCCCGCTTTCACGAGCTATATTTAAGCTTTATATTCCTAGGCTTGGAGTACTCTATGATGATTAAGAACCTGCGCATAATTACGACTTAAAATAGTTGTACACAGATTGTGAAATTTTTTGTTTAGCTCTTAGTATAGTAGATGATAATCAATGCATTGGCATGCTGATTAAAAAAACTAAGGTTTTGGTAGTCCAATACTAGATCTCTAAGTGGAAAAGTGCCAAATATACCTAGTGTAAAGCTTTACACTCGATAGCCAGCATTTAAACCCTGCCTGCTGCCCAAACATTCAGTATACATATGTGTATGCATTGTAGAGCAAGGCCTCTATTCTTTTTCAAACTTTCAAACAGAAAGAAAAATAACTCAAAATAAATATTATTAACACGTCTAATTTTGAATTTTCGTGCTACACATTGTGGCCTTCAGGGACTGAATCGTCTACCCTGAAATGGTGCTACATACTCTTATTTTGTGAAAGGAACTATATTTTCAATGTATGTATTTAAAAGTTGTTTCGTGCTGTACGATTTCGGTCGAAAAATATTAAAATTATTTTTTTTTAGTATTGAAGAACTTGCGTAGAACTTACATCCGCATCGATAGGTGGGAAAATCGACTATGGATTTTGTTTTTTTTAAGCTAAAAAAACAGTGATGTGGAGAAGGTCATTTTAAAAGAAAGTTCTGTCTTCTAGCATGGTTTATGAAAAATTAGATTGAGTCGAGAAATAGTTTCAAATGAGAAAGTTCATCGACTGGATTTTCTCGTATATATCGAGAAAATGTGACACAAAGCTCTAACTTAGAAAACTTTGAATTTCGATTATCACCGATTATAACAATACAAAATTGGACAGTTTTGCCTTAGTTATTTTACGCCGTGACTTTCAAAGGGTTGATCCACATAAATAGGGAAAGTATACTTCTAAAGCAAGTAAGAAATTTCTATTTAACACTTATGTACACATATCTTTAAAACGCTTTCGGAGATTCTGTCTTAAATTCCTAACTTTCCAGCTGGGTCATTCTACACATCTGTTAATTTCGCATTATACCATGTAATTGTACATATGTATCTAAAAATGTGTGTGTAGATATTATCTTATTTCTTAATTAAATAAAATTTCTAAACAATTTACCCTGTGGTTTGACAATCTGCCTGTCTGGGTTTGGTTTGGTTCGTAGTCATACTATCGGGAAGTTAACACTTAATTGAAATTCCAAACAGGTTTCGTATAAAAATAAATTAATATGTTACCTCATTATTACTGTCAAAGTTGTGTAAAAGCCTGACTGCATCACGTTTTCACATTATTTTCAACATCTGTTATCTTAATTCTTGAAATATTCAGAAAAAAAGTAAAGTACATTTACTTTGGGAAAGATTTATTGCGAAATCATGAATAGCCTTCATATAAATAAAAAAAAATGTTTTATTTTATTAATTTTGTTATAGTCTCAATTTTAAATTAAACGTTGGCTTAAACTGAAACTTAAATTTCGGATAAATAGTGGCAACATAGTATATGTTTATTCCTAATATAATTGTTCTTGGCTAGCACATTAGGAAATAGTTCTTGAGCACAGGGCGTGTAAGCCTTGAAAGAGGAAACGAAAGAGTGGGAGAGTATAGAGAGTTTTTTTTTAAAGGTCGTTCAACTGTAAAAAATTACTACATTGCGATTAATGAATTTATCGCAGGTAAATAAATTGAGAAGTGGGCGAACAGAACGGTACATGTCCATGGTCAGTCGTTTTGAGTTTATTGATGGAATCGTGTCGGATTACACTAAACTTCAAGCAATTTTAATCTCAGACACTATTTTGATAGCAAAGTAAAGGTTTTCCTCAGATCAATTCAGAGACATAAACTTTTTGCAATTCCTGAACATTTCTAGCAAATGGACATGTGCCGTACTGTTCGTTCACTCCTCAACTGATGTCATTTATACTGGATTCAGTGAAGCTTTTACAGCTTCCACTACAAAATTAGCATTTAAAAGGGTATTTCAAGTGTTTTTCTATGCTGGTTACGGTCATATCTAGCAGTCAGAGAGCATACTGTTCAATTTAAAAATATTTTCCACAAGGTTGTTATTTAGACCCTATACTTTTCTAACTACATGTTTATAAATGACTTACAATCATTTCCTTAACCAAATTCCTTTCAACATCTGACATAATCTAGGCAAAATCCTACCTGAATTGTTGCACATCAATCGTGTGAACTTTAAGTGAGTGTAGATAAATTATATTATCACCACTCTTGATTACCTTTTTCTCAAAAATAAGCTGCTTCCTCTGAAAAAAAGAAAATCAAATACATATTGGTAAATGGGACACAAAGTATGTGTTTTAAGTGCTCTGAAAATCCAAACCAAACTAGTGTGCATTTAAAACAATCAAAATTATGTCAACCGTTGAAAAAAAAAAATATGTTTTATTTTTGGTTCCACAGATAGTGACCCAATTTTAAAGTAATTTTTAGAATCAGGTTAGTTAACAAAATCAAGTGCATGTATCGTACTTCGAGAGTAGTGCCCATTTCGAAATAAATTATTCTGTGTGCTCTATTTCACATTTAAATTATAACCTCCAATTAAAACGCCCTTTATTATCTTTTTTAAAAATATTTTAGTACCATGGCTCAACTGATCGATGGAAAAGCTATTGCTCAACAAATTCGTTGTGAATTACGGCAAGAACTAGAAGACGATTTCATTGCGAAAAATATGCGCGTTCCTCAATTGACGGCCATTCTTGTCGGTGTGGATGCAGCCAGTCAAATGTATATACGCAATAAAATGGAGGCCGCCCGTGATATAGGAATTAAAAGTGACACCATAAAATTGCCGTCCACTACTACTGAAGAAGAACTCCTTGAGCTTATTGAAAAACTGAATCAAGATGATAATGTTGATGGTCTTCTGGTGCAACTACCGATTCCCGAACACATGAATGAGCGCAAAATCTGTAATGCAATTGCAAAAGAGAAAGATGTAGATGGTTTCAATGAGTGCAATGTAGGACGAATGTGCCTCGACATGCGTTCATTTATACCGGCAACACCCTTGGGCGTTGTAGAGTTACTGCGGCGATATAATATTGAAGTCTTTGGCAAGAATGCGGTTGTTGTAGGTCGCTCTAAAAATGTTGGTATGCCAATAGCGATGTTGCTTCATGCAGATGGACGTAATGAGACAAAGGCTATGGATGCAACAGTAACGATGTGCCACCGTTTTACGCCACCTAAAGAGTTGGCGAAATTTTGCCAGTCAGCTGATATTGTGGTTACGGCAACTGGAATACCTGGTCTTATTAGAAAGGAAATGATAAAACCTGGCGCATGTGTGATTGATGTTGGTATTACGCGCGTAAAAGATCCTGTTACTGGTAAAACAAAAATGGTAGGAGATGTAGATTTTGAAGGTAAGATATGAGGATGAGTAGGCATAAACAGCTCTGTCTCCGTTAGTTTTTTTAAGAACTTCTGTTTATCAAAAAAAAAAAAAAATTATAGTAAGACAGAATTACATGTTTGCATTACTTATGTGAATACAAAAATAAAATCATTAACCTAATTCAAAAAATCAAACGATTACCTCTGATCACATGGTTTATTGAAGTAATGTTTTTTGTAAACCAGAAACTGATAAAGAAGTTCTAAGAATATATCTTGCTAACTAATGTATTCAAAAGTAATAACAGTTGACCTAATTCATGTTTTTTATATCTCTCTTGTAATTTCTTAGAAGTACGTCAAGTAGCTGGCTACATAACTCCTGTACCTGGTGGAGTTGGTCCAATGACAGTAGCCATGTTAATGCGCAACACCGTATTAGCAGCCAAATTACTTGCGGCTGAACGAACCTCTTGCAACTGACTGTAATGCTGGACATTTTTATGTTTAAATTTCGAATTGACCATAGTATTTTGATTTTTATCAACTATTTTAAGTTTGTTTTTTCTCATAACTAATTAGTATGGTACATGTGGTAGTCTAAGATGTATTAAACGACAAAATTTTAATTAGAATTGAAGAAGTGAGTGACATTCGACATTTTTTTTTCATTTTGCGTTATATGCAACGAATATGGATGTATTGTTTACTATACTGTTATGATGTCACGTCATCTCCCGGATATAAACTAATGGCTACTGCATGTTATTAAACGTCCAAGCCAAACTCACTTCTATCTTAAAAATTAAAGAAACAAGCTGGTATGTTCCAAGAAAAGCTCATTACTGTCAAATTTAAAAGTTATATCATATAATCTTGTCTTTTTGTACAAAAATAAGCCTTAAAGTTTTCATCTTTTATAAATTTACTATTGACCTTATATTTTTAAGATCAGAGGTTTGGACGATTTCTGATGTGCTTACGGACATTATCTTAACATTTGTGGTATAAAATGCAAATTGAGAAAAGCGTAACATCCATCCAATCGTCATGTCTTCAATTATCAACAAATTTCATTATGATCAGCTAATAATATTATTACTTAACATTTCTCATAAGTAATGCTTTGCTACTATTCCTTTTTTTTGTGCAAATCTTTATGTAATTAAAGAATACTTTTGTGTAGACTTTGTATTAAAGTAAATAAATTTTGCTTAACTTATTTATTCTTGTTTTTATTAATTTCATATTTTTGTAGTGATTACTTCTACTGATATTGACAAAGTATTAATTAGTTTGCCTTGTGTATCCTACGAATAAATTTTTTAAACTTAAAATTCTTGTTAATATCCTCAACATTACAAACACTGACACTAAGAGGATGTTCATATATTGCGTAACGCCCTTAGTGTCACGGCAGTACTGCCAAGTTTGGCTCACGAAAAGTTAACCGGCGAGATGATTTTTATTTGCCACCTTTTTTGTGTAACGCCACTGACTTTAGCCAAATCACCGATGTCGTTTTGACATGTAAACATAAACAAAAAAAAAGACTGAGTGGATTACTTGTCAACAAGCAACAGAAAAACGTCATGCTCCCCAGGAGATTTACAACTCAAACAATTTGTTTATTTTTCGTAATTAACAATTTTTTGAAAATTCATTGTTCACAGCAGGAAGCACAAAAATTACAGCTACACCAATCAGAGAATAGAGAAGATATGGCAGCTAAAAAATTGTTTGCACTAGACTTTGAGGTATATGGGAAGGTGCAAGGTAAAACAAGCTCTTTAAATTATTATGTTAACTATTAAAATTATATTTTTACTAAATTCACAGGTGTATTTTTTAGGAAGGTAAGTTCTTTCAAAATAAAAACAAGTGATATTCCGTTCACATTCAGAAAGAAAAAATATTTGCTCGCTACGTTTCCTAAGTCAACGTTTACACGAGCAAATTCGGTCTGAGAAATTCTTGTCTATTCTCTTTGGTGAATTTTTTTTGCGCTTACACACGGAAACTAGAATTTGCTTGTGCAAGAAGATTTCAAATCAATTACTGCGTCAACCCGCCACAACAAACGTAAATTCAAAGCATAATATCAGCTAACGAATAGAAGGAAAGGGATTTCGCGTGTACGACAAATTCTGTACACCACTCTTTCGTTTTTCCATTCTTGCGAACAAACAGGAAAACTTTCAAGAGTTTCCTCGTTTAAACGCTGTCTAAGTAGCAGCACTACCAGCAAACTCAAAGTTTTCTAACAACCCATAGAGTAACATTTTTTTCTTCAATTTATTCTTTTTATACGAAGCATACGGAAAAACAAGCAAAACAGTTGGGAATGCATGGTTGGTGCATGAATACTGCTGACGGCACTGTGAAAGGTCAATTAGAAGGACATCAAAATGAAATTAATGAAATGTAAGTTTTGTGAACCACCACTTTTCACCAATTTAAAATAAACTTAATAAAAATTGGAAATGCTTACAGGAAACACTGGCTACAATATCGAGGAAGCCCAAAATCTCGCATTGATAAAGCAGTTTTCTCAGAAACTAAAGAAATTCCTGAGTACACTTTTAAAACTTTTGCAATAAAACGTTAATTTTTTGTTTGCATTTATCCTATTATATGAAAAATGACATTGAAGTAATACATATATATTTGAATAAAAATAAGCATAGCTTCTAATCTTCCGTAGATGTTCAAATCAGCTGTTCAAGCATAACAAAACTCAATTCTTTACACAATATTTGTTTTGTATTAACTGTGATTTTGACACTTGAGGAAGTTTCTATTGATCTTCCAGGATTGAATAAAGTCCGTCCATCGCCGTCAAGAATAAACAAAACATTGAAGACAAAAATTCTTGCAGAACACACTTTTAGCTATAAGTATACAATTTGAAAATAATACCTAAAACTTTTTTGACTGTGCCTTATCTAAGATGAGTTTGAGCGATTAGGTAGGATTATACATGGATTTATATCATCAACATTTTTCAAGTCAATGGATTCCAAAAAAACTAAATAAAACACTTACATTCAAACACCTCAGAGTCATCCATGAAACTATATGACAGAATAATGAATAGCAATGTAATTTGACTCTGGTGTTTTTATCGTATTCCAATAGAGACATTGCAGTTAGACTAGAATATCAAATAAGTTTATTTTCGCTCTTGGAGTCTGAAACGTCAGTAATATTAATATGTACCATAATTCCATAAGTAAACAAAAGTTGTAGGCATTTAGCTATATTTTTTTTATTTTTACTTATGTAGATTTTTGAGCACCTCCTTTGTCAAAGGAAAACAATAATTGAATTTTTTTGCATTTTTATCAAAAACTTTCACTACGATCTCGGACACTTTTGAAGGCAATTTGTTGACGGAACTATTTATTATATTATTCCGATATTCACTGACCTCATCAATAGAATAAGAAGTTTCCATTTCGTTTATTTTATATATGCATAGCTGACAGAAAATTTGATCATCTGTACAATTGCAATGTCAAAAGGTTTCGAAACTCTTTGATGTTCTGAACCCTTCTCTACGTCTGAGGAACTATAACCAAAGAATATGTCATATTCTTTGACTATAACATTCTTATATATGTTTCGAAAACAGCCACGCAACTGTCACAGAACACTGTAACTTTTGTATTCATGAGCTGTGTGTGTATAATAGAATTGAAAATCATTAAAATGGCTACAATTGTGAAAAAATTGTAAATTACACGCTTTTTTCCCGGATGTTAAAAGCCAAAAATTTTCTTCTTAGTATTGAAAATAAGAACTAAAAAGGTGTAAGCCAGTGTCGAAAAGCTTAAGTTGAAAAGTTATAAAGAAATCCAATTTATGAGAAATTGCAATAAATTTTACCCACAGACGAAACACACAAATACAAAATACGAATAAATAAATGTCTTGGCCTACGCAACCATGGGGTGTTGTAAACCCATCTGTGTTGCCACCACCAATGCCTGCGACTGCCGCACCTTTGGCGCCAGCAGCGCCTCCGCTGCCTGAAGGTGCACCGCCGGTTGCAATGTCGTCGGCGGTAGAATCCAATGCTGCTGCAGTGGCCCTCATTGGTCCAATGTTGCCGACGGCAACAACAGTAGCTCCAGTTTCTAGCGGTGTGGTTTCACAGCCAAATGATCCCAGCAACCCGTACGCGCAGTACACCGCTGCACAATATGCTGCCATGACGCCAGAACAGCAGTATGCACTACAACAACACTGGACACAGTGGCAGGCTTATCAGCAGGAATATGCCAAATGGCATGCGCAGTATGGTGAACAAGTAAGTATAAAATAAATTTATAGATGGATTTAATATAGTTTCGTGATACTTTTGCCTAAGTCCATGATTCTAGCGAAATGGATTTTGTTGCGGGTGCATGGTCCTCAATATCATATATGAATTCCAGGATCTTTAGGGTAGTAATTAGAAAAATTTTAAATTCTGAAATTTAGTTCTAATAAATTTAGTGTAAAAACAAGTTAACTTTTTGTAGAAAGATAATGTTCCGTATGTAAAGCAACTTGGTTTCTGTTGCTGTAATTATTTCCGAGCAATCTAAAAACTCTGCACAATTTGTTCTTTAATTTAGCATAGCCATTTATTCAATTCTATGTTTTTAATCTGTTAGTACTTATCTATACAGTCTAAAAAATCGGCAAAATTTTAATTTATCACTCATCATTCCGTTCATTCAATTCCATTTTTTTAATCTGTAGTACTTATCTATATACATAAAACGATTGCTATATCCATCGATGTCGGTAATTTTACTAAAACCTAGTGAAATTGAAAATGCCACCAACAAAGTTTCGATAACACTAATAGACCAACTGAATGTGCTATAGTTGTTATATCTGTAGGAAAAAACACCAACTCCTTAGTTCTACTACTGCTAAAAATAAGGTATATCCATATTTTATTGCAAAGTAAGTACTTTTAATTTAATTTAACATCAAACCCATTCTCTCGCATGTCGATAACATTTAAATTTAACGATTTTTCCTGGAAATTACGTACTATTGTGAATGATTTGTCTGGGCTGTTCAATTTTCCCTTCATATGTCAAAAAATAAAATAAGTCAAATGGTTTTTTTTGCTGTATATCGAATCATATCAGGCCGTATAGCGAAACTGAGTTATGCATGAAAAAGGCCGTTGTAGCAAAGCGCCGTATGAAGAGCGCCCGTATAGCGTGGTATGAGAGTAGTCTAAATGAGTTTTTTTTAAATCTATCCTGATGCTCCGCTTTTACAACCACAACACCGAGTTTTATTTCCTACTGGCCTGCTAGTGCGGAAGTAATTTTGTCATCCAAGGATTTCACGATCCCAAAATTTAATTTCATACCTTACATCAGGTGCAAAACATAGCTTTCCATGTTGATATTGAGTGGTATTAGATTTATTTTCGCCGAATATTCGTCTTAACGTTTTCATACCGAGTTTTGTAATGCATACTTATTTACATAAGTATTTATATACTTGAATAACTGAGCATTACAAATTGAAAAAATGCATGTTTATATAAAAACTGCAAAATGTTTGTGCATCATAATATTTGTTATTCCAATTCGTGACACATATGTATGTAACGCTGATTGGTTACTTATGCATAGCGTATTTTCGATCATAAATATTTTTTCTTATTTAAATGGCATTTTTACTAGGAATTGTCAATTGATAGATATTTTTTTGTACCATAGTTATCGAATGAGACACCCCTTAGGTCGAAATATCTCTGAAAATTTTCTTTTCATGTGCTAGTGGGTGAATGTAAGCTTTTTCAAGTTTAAACAATGACCGAAAGTGAATTATTTTAAATTAATTTATAATATTGTATTTAATTAATAATCTTTTGAACTTTTAGTACAAGCGTGAAATGGCTGCTGCCACAAGCACAGCAGCTGCTGTCTCAGGATATCCATCTTATCCAGGCTATCCGGCTGCAAGCTTTACTGCAATGCCTCCACCAACGTCTGTTTATTCTCAACAGCAACAGCCGCCACTTCCACCAACAACAGACCCAAATGCAATGTATCAACAGCCGCCACAGTTTGCTGCAGCTCAACAACCACCAATTTCTGCGAAAATCTTGGGTCAACCACAGATGTATTCACAGCCTCCACCGCCACCACCAAATCAACACATGCAGCAACAACCGCCACTACCACCAGCTGGACCAGGTCTACAGCCACAGCAACAATATCAGCAACAGCCATGGCAACAGCAGCAATCAACACAAAATTTCCAAAATAATAATCCAAACCCGATTGTTAATCCAAATCAATTTGGATCCGTTGGTAATTTTGGTGCTGGTAACCAGCAGAATCAACCGAATCAACAATACGATGGTCACAATCGTAACAACGATGGCAATGGTCCAAATCAAGAGAATCAAGGTAATTTTCAATCAAGTCAAAGAAATTTCGGTCCAAATCAAGGTAATTTTGGAGCTAGTCAAGGTTCGAATAACCAATGGGGTGCTGATAATCTCAAAGGAACTAATCAATGGGGAAACAATCAAAGTCAAGGTAACAACCAAGGGAATTTAAATTCTAATCAGGGTAGTCAAAGTCAGTGGGGTGGGGGCAATCAACGTAACCCAGAAGGTTGGGGACGTGATCGAGATGGGTCAAATCAAGATGACTTCAATAGAGATAGTGGCTCTTTTAGAGATCGTGGATCGAATAGAGATGGCCCCAACAGAGCTGAATCTAACCGCGGTGGTTTCAATCGAGGCGGATCCAGTCAAGACGGTCCTAACAGAGGTGGTTCCAATCAAGGAGGGTTTAATCAAGATGGTTCCAATAGAGGTGGTTCTAATCAAGGGGGATTCAATCAAGATGCTCACAATCGAGGTGGATACAATCAAAGGGGTAATAATCGTAACCAAGGAAATTTCGGATCTCAAGATGGACGTTGGGGTAATAATCGAAATACCGATGACAATTTCAATTCAAATCGAGGTGGCTCATGGAATGATAATGATAATCGTAAACAAGGAAATGAAGGCGGAAATTATCAAAATCAAGGACGTTGGAACAACGATCGTAATTCTGGTGGTGGAAACCAATGGGGTGGTAATCAAAACCGCGGTAACTTCGGTGATGATGATGATAATGGTAGACGCGGTGGTAATCAATGGGATTCTAGACAGGGATTAAATCAAAGTAACATGACTCCACAACAGCAACAGCGTGCATTAGCACTTGACGAAGAAGCTTTTGATAAGCAATTTAAGATGTGGGAACAACAATTTGAAGATTGGAAGCGAGCAAATGCCAACCATCCAGATCGTCAGATGTATGAGCGATATGAACAAGAATTTGAAAAGCAAAGAATTCGCATAATGGAACGTCGCGAACAGATGCGAAGAAGAAAAATGGAGCAAATGGGAATGCAAGTACCACCTCCACTAATATCACAGGGTAGTGCGCCAGGAAATGCTTCTGACACAAATGCTCCATATTCAAATTTAGCAAATGAAAGAAAATCTGCTACGCCTGTTTCTCAGACTGGCAAAGATCACAGCAATGATATGGATCTTGAAGATACTGAAGTTGAAAAAACAGATCTAAGCGAAGAGCTAAAAGAGGCAGAGAATGAAATTCCAGAAGTTGAGATGGAGGATAATGACGATTATGAAAAGACAGATTATGATGATAGAACTGCGAATATAGCAAGCCTGGATAAAAAAACTCAAGAGAATGAACCATTTATGGGTAATAAAGCGTCTAACAGAAACGATAATGGAAAAAATTTGGACAGTCAAGGCCAAGCGCAGAATAGATGGGCTCCCGCTTTCAATAGACAAAATCAAAACATGGGGCAAAATCAAGATTTAAACAACCGGAACCAAGGATTTAACAACCAAAATCAAGGATTTAACAATCCAGATATGGCTCCAAATAGACAAAATGAAATGAACAAAAACGTCGGTGGACTAAATAGAGATATTCCAGTATCATTTGGATTTAGTAGGAACAATTTCGGCAATCAATCCAGGCAAAATCAAGATAGAAACTTTGGCAATCAAGGATCTAATAGACAAAATCAAACACCCATAGTTAGCGAGAAGGAAAAGAAAATTCAGAAGCAGGACACTAAATTGGAATCTGCAGAACCGAATCCAACCGAAAAGAACAAGTTAATCGAAGAACCGACTGAAAAATCAATTGAAAATAAAGAAAAAACTAACGAAGAGCATGAAAAGGTTCTGCCGCCTATTCAATCTACACCAACTCCCGGTCGAGCTGGTAAACGTAAAAGTCGTTTTGATGCTCCACCAACTCCTTCTCTACAAGCAACCGAAGTAATTTCCTTGGATGATGACGATGATGTTCCAATCGAATCTTCAAGTGCTCCAATTTCGGATCTTTTCAAGAAATCTGAAGGTATTCCTGGCCTCGATCTTGTGGATGAAAGCGGTAGGAAATCAAATCCTTTAAATGTTGTAGTGAGCTTAGATTCCGAAAAAGACGGACCTTCACGACCACCAAAAGTTGCAGCATTTTCTGTTGCTTCCAAAAAAATACCATCACTTTTCGATATAGTTGTTGAGAAACCACAACTGTCACCAACGTACAATAAATCTGAAGATCTCAATACAAATTTTGCGTCAACTTCACAAAAGGCTCAATCTGATTTTTCAAAAGTAGAACCACCACTCTCTTCATCATCTACATCAGCGTTTGCTGTTCAAGTGCCAGCTGTTCAAAGTAAAGCCGTACTCCCAGACATTGGAAATGCATTAAATGATCCAAATTTAATGAAAACAATTACTGAAGCTTTGGCTAAGGCACAAGGTAAGACTCCAGCAGAATTAACAGGTCCTCCTGCAGAACAGTTTCTGCGACAGCTACCTACATTGCTCCAACAAAGCATGCAAGAAAAACCAGACGCGATTGGCGATAGCAATGAACTTATTGACTCTGAAGTTGGTGACAAAGACAGAGGCCAAATGTCATTTGCAGAGTGGCAACGTACACAGAAAGGACGCCAGCAACCAAATGTACCACATCAGGATATTGATCGAGGTATTGGTCAAAACCCAAATGATGGCGGCAATGTTGCAGATTTTAGCGGCAATAGCGGTGATAATGGACCACCCAAATTTGGTGGTAATGAACCCAATTTTGGTAACAGTGGTCCTCATTTTAGAGGAGGCAATGCTCAAAACTTTGGAGGCAGTGGCCCTAACTTTGGTGGCAACGGACCTAACTTTGGCCGTAATGATGTTGGTCCAGGACCGAATTTCGGTAGGAACGGCCCAAATTTCGGTGGAAATGAACCAAACTTCAGAGGAAACTTTGGTGGTAACGGACCGAATTTCCGTGGTAATGGACCCAACTTTGGTGGTAACGGACCAAACTTCGGTGGAAATGGACCAAACTTCAATAGGAATGGTCCGAATTTTGGCGGCAATGGTCCGAGTTTTGATAGAAATGGACCTAACTTTGATAGAAATGGGCCCAATTTTAGTAGAGATGGTCCTAACTTTGATGGAGGAAATGGTCCTAATTTCGATAGATGGGGAGGAAATAACTTTGATAGAGGCAGAGGCAGACAAAGTTTTGGTAGAAATGCACCCAATTTTGATGATAGAAATGAACCGAACTTTGGAAGCAGTGCACCTAATTCTAATAGAAACAACAGGAATGAACCGAACTTAGGAAGTGGTGGTCCGAATACCAATAGAAACAACCCAAACTTTGATAGAAATCGCAACAATTTTGGTGGTAATGGTGGTGGCGGCTCCAATCTTGGCAGCCGGCCCATGCTTGGCGGCGGCCCGAACCTTGGCGGTGGTCCTAACCTCGACGGCGGCCCTAACCTTGGCGATGGCCCTTACCTTGGCGGTGGCCCTAATCTTGGCGGCGGCCCTAATCTTGGTGGTGGTCCTAACCTTGGCGGCAATCACAACAATTTTGGTGGTGATGATGGCGGAGGTAGTGGACCAAACAACGATAATAATAAAAACACAAATGATGATGACAACCTTAGCAGAGCGCAACGTGCAAATAATCCATTCCGACGTAGCGGTGGTCCAGAAATTCCAGTTTTTGATACAGAAAATGCTAACTCAAAACAAAAAAATATGGGTTTTAGAGCTGGTGCAGGTAGAGGCTCAAGTGCAGAACGTCCACAGGGAAACATAAATCAAGATCAAAATCCGTCTTGGACTCCTGGGTATGTTTTCATCAATTAACATTTATACTTATTTTTTAAACAATATTTTCAGTAACAATTATATAAATTATCGTTTTGAATGATAGTTTATGCATAAAGCAAAGCAAGCACAAAGTACGCGCAATATTAAAAAAAAAATGCCTTGTGAAATTTTTGTAGTAATATAAAGTATGGATTTCAAAATAAAGATCGCTGTATAATTGTTATTGACTGATTTCTCTTTTCGGTTTAATCGTAATCATGATTTTAAATCTTACCGTAAACTATAGTTTTTGACTTTTATTTCTTCGATCAAAAATATTTGTTACTATTGAATTTTAATTTTTTTGAACAACTATTCCTGTTATTTAAGAACTTTATTCTTAAATTAATTCTTAGAATATGTGAAATCTCCCTATTTTGCTTGTGCTTCTCAAACAACAACACTATTGTGACGATATTTAGTTTTTCAACTAACGAATTTTCAACCATTGGATTGTGTGCCAACCAAAAATATACTTCTAATGCTGTATAAATAACTGCTTTATTTATTTTTCAAAACAATTCAAAAGTCTTAACTAATTTTTTCAAAAATTTTGAATTCGCCAATTTCACATGTAGCACACTTTTTGAAAAAGTTTAAGTAAATTCTCGAAATTATGGCAACTCCGATTTTATTTAAACTTTTCGTTTATTTTCACTTTTATTTCAGTCGATTTTCTTTTGTGTGTGCGTTTATTTGAGATATTGTGCAAACCGGTTTTTGAAATTTCTAGAAGTTTCGTATTTTTTTTGTAATAAATATTTAAAACCATGCTAAATTACTAAAATTATCTCGGAAGAAATCAATTGCTATATGTGCCTGCATAAATATATTTCTCTAAAGGAAACTGAAAATTAATAACTACTTTCTGCTTGCTTCCTTTGGCGTTCCCTAAACTATTTCAATCGCCCGCGTTAAGAATAATGTCCCTTAGTCCAATTTTATTTCAATATATAAGTACTAAAGGAACAATAATTGATATTGCATTAAATTTTATGACTAAGAATAAGCGCAATTGTTTCCTCAAAGTCTTCAGTTCTATCCTTTTAACACCATTTGCATATGCAAGTCTGCAAGATAATGCAACTTGCTTCAATTGAATCTCTGAAAATTTACTTATCACTGCCCAGACTTTATTTGTGAATGGATTTTTTTTGAAACTGAAATAAAATCAACACAAAAACTACTGTTACACTAAAGAACATTTGGAATACTTCCTACAGTCTTTTTAGCAAATTTCGCTTATGTAAGATACCTAATGGATTTTGAAACCCTATGACTTATTTGAGTCAATTTAAGTTAATGCACTATTTATTTTACAGCAAATGAATTTACTTTACATGATTTCAATTTGAATTGTTTAAAACATATAACCTTCACCCTATGCTAGTCTAATTAACTAAGGACATACACATAATTGTCTCTGAATCAAGTAAAACGACCTACTTGATGTGCGTTCTTTTCTCTAGAAAAGGTTCTTGTTCCCATCGTGTTTCAATTGGTGACCAAGGAAATATTCTCTCTACTTTTCTTTTCCTCACTAGTGTTTATTTTTGACAGTACCGTAAAGTAGGTCATCATGGCCTAGCCTAGCTCCTACCTTAATCCGGCGCTGACCTAAGCATATTGTTAGAATAATAATCTTTGTAAAAAAGGGAACTTAAACATACCGCTGAGACACGTTTCTACTTGCGGGGCATTCCTATAAAATTCACGACTTTGGTTTTTGGGTAAAACTTGTAGTATAATTACGAAATATTATATTTTAACGTGGTAGCTGTTATCCATTTTTATAAAACGATCTAACAGATTCATGGTATGTTCTTCATTTGAAATATCTATCTTAAGCCTGAATCTTTTATCAAAGGACCGATGTCATAAATTGGAAATAAAAAGGGCTAAAGTGTTAATGGTAATTTTATGATTGCTTTTTATACTCCGTATTTGAAAATTGTGGCCCCAACAGCCGGACTTTGATAGTTAGAAAATTTCATTAAAAACTTATGTACTTTTTGATGTCGCCAGGCCTTAGGTTATGATAGATAAACATTTTGTATATGAGTATGTAGTCGAGGAACCCAAAAATTTTTTTAATTTCGAGATGCAATTTTTACAACTATTTTCTAATGGTGTATAGAAAAAGGCTTTTTTCTTCGTTTTCGTTACAAATTCGGAAATCGTATGCATATAACTCAGTTTTGTATGTGCCTGTTGAAGACATTAAATAGTTTTTAGTAAAGTGGCATAAAAATTTCGAAAAAAATCCAACAAACTGTCTAAAACTACATATTTTCTGTATTTAAAAAAAATTAAAACTGGCAATGATATGTACTTTACTCTATAGCTTTTGCTAAGAAACTTAAGTCAGAAGTCCCATACAAGAGGCTTTAGAGATGAATGCGTTGTCTGACACATGAGAAAGGATTTTTTTTTAGTTTTTCAATCTTTCCCATAGGCCCTATGCATCAATATTTGTGTTAAAGCCTTCTTTTTGAGGGTTTTATTTTGTGACTTTTACTAGATAATTTTACATTTTCTTTCTGGTAACTTGTTGTAATGCTTCAAATATGTATTCAGTTTTCAAGCAGGTTGTTCAATTTTTTCTTATCCTTAAACACCCAAGTCGAAATTTGTATGCCATATTATTAGAAATTAATTGATTGATTTTGCAGACAAGTGCATATAAAAATTAATTATATGTGTGTTTCGAACTTGTAACAAAAATGTAGAAAAAACTTTTTTCTAAACGCCGTTAAAAGATGTTTGTAAAAAACTGCATATCGAAATTTTGACCAAAATCATGTTAGTTTTCCGCGACTATTAAATGGTTTTTATAACCTACTCATAGTGTATAATAGGCGCTATATAATTACCCTCATCGATATCCCTCATCGACATAATGCCCAAATATTTATTTTAGTTGTTGGACATGACAACTATAAAATGTTCATGATCTCCAAAATAATTTTGAGGCTATGAACACTCCTAAAAATGAAAGTGACATCCATTAGTGTTGTGACTTTTTTGCTCTACGTCTATAGAAAATCGTCCAAAAATATCAAAAAATTGTAAAAGGGAGGTGTCTATTTGCACGATCCACGGTATACCTTATTATTAGCACGGCATACAGTGGCTAGCGAAGTCGGTGTTGGACATACTATGGGATGTAAGCAATGAGTGTATGTATGGCAAGTGGACGGCTATCGGTCAGGATTTACATTCTTTAGTAAGCCCAACTTCGTCTTCACTAGTCACAATAATTCTACATAAAAGTTAGAGAAAGTGGGCGCCCTACGGTCGCGGCTCAGGGTTTACATTCCGTATGACCGAAGCAAAATCGACTATGGCGGAAAAATCATTTTGCCGGCTATGTCCATGAAGGTTACGATCGGTTACTGGTTGGTATATTCATTATGTTCTTTGTTTGTATCGCGTATATATATATTCTTAATCAGCAACACCTGAGTTACTTTCGTCATGGCTGTCTGTCTGTTTATCTGTCTGTCTGTTTATCTGTCTGTCTGTTTATCTGTCTGTCTGTCTGTCTCTATATTTGTCTGTCTTTAAGTCCTTTTATTCGTGAAAATCATCATTACGAGAAAACTAAAGGGGATATACGATAAAATTTAGTATACCAGATGCCTCATATTTATAGTTCGTGGTATTGAAAATGCGCGATATTAGCTCACATACATGTCTGCTGCCCACAAAATTCTAAACCTAGCTCCACAATTTTTCCATGTGTTAGAGGTTAACTCAGGAAGTACTGAGTTAAATTTCATTTAAAATTTCGAAGTAACAAAAAGGGTCGTGGTACCTCCCCTACTAGCAAACACTCTAAAACGCCATTTTGGTTGCACTATTTAAGTAAATGCAGCGAAGCATCACAAGCCAAAGGGAAAGTGGGAATGTTTGGCAAAAAGTTCGTGGCACTCCCCATACAAACAAAACTTTAAAACGTTACGTTGAGAACAGAGAATTATTTTAACCAAATTCCAAGCGAATATCAAGAATAATTTAGACAAACAGTTGGCGGGTTTTGATTGAAACGCGTGGCATCTCCCATCCAGGCAAAAACTTTAAAATAATGCCGAGAAAGTTATTTAAGGTTATGCAACCAAATTTTACCGAAATACTAGGAATGGTTTGGAAATAGTTGATATAACAATTAGGCAGGTTTTGAGGTGAGGGTCCTATACAAAAAAAAAGCTTAAAATTGATGTAATGAGTAATGACTGGTGAATGTTGTCAAACTCAATATGTGAACGTTTGATGACTCACGAGTGGGACAAGTGGACTTAATAGAATGGTTTCCGGTATGGCTTCTCGTGGGTTTTTGTTTTATGTCTGTTTTTTTAGCAGCTGTAAAAGCATGTATACAATTTAGTGACTATTTTCAATTCGTGTTTTCTACCGAGATTTAGTTAACCATTGCTAAGCAAAGTAACCGCTGTGAAGTTCATAGAATCATATTTGTATCAATAGTTATTTAAATATTTTTTAGCTTACAATACATAGTTTATATTTTTCATTTTCTATTATCAATCGTATCGACTGCCTCGTTAATGCAGGTTGTATTCATTCTGTTTTCTTTTCATTGATTAAATTGCATTTTGTGCTCGAATATCACAATGTTTGTTGGGGTTGCATACACAATAATACCACAAACTACAACTGCAACTGCAACGCTCGTGTCTGAACTTATATAAAATAAATAAAATTAAACGTCCTACCCCTAGTGGTGCTAAGAAATATCAATCCAATAACAGGAGTAACAGCAGACGAAATGAACGCAATTAAAATTTATCTCTCGCTTGTCATCTTTAAGCTGATTATAAAGATCTTATTACAATACACACACATAATATTGTCCTATAAACCTATTTATATGAAATCTGAAGTTGAAGGAAAATTACTGCAGCAATAATTTAAATAAGAATTCATATGCTTATAAAATTCTTAAAAGATTACAGATTTTAATCTTAGAAACAGATAAAAATCTTGAACAAAGTTTAGAATAAATGCTTGCCACAAAAAAAAATCTCTGAACCATTTTTCTTTGATCTTAAAGCATGTCCAAAAATACCATAAAAAAGCAAACTATGCGCAATGGCATAATAAATAAAACGGTTGTAAAGAGCAAACAAAAAATAATTTTTATAAATTGTACAGTTAAAATATCCCCTAGTCCCTGCACAAAATTTTGACTGTACTCCTTAAATCTGCCCCAATTTCATGTCTGTATTTGGAATAATGTTCATGATAGAAAATTTTGCCGATAAAGCGACGACAGAGAACGCACTGACATTCTGAAGTATTTAGTAGTAATACTTATAATAAAACTTAAGCTAAATGAGTTGGTCCCGATAGTAATAAAATGCTCCTTGTACTACCTACATAAACTTTATAAAGGATGTAAAGGATTGTTCACAAAAATAAAATTCAAAAATATGATGATATATTTAAAACATAAGGTAGTCAAAATATAACAGCCTGTCTTTCTGTCTTATACCATACAATTTAATTCTGTAATTCAGTGTTATCCAAACATCCAAACTCTGCCGTGGAAATAACTATCATTTTATAAGTTTAAATTCCTAATATCAATATTAATTGCTTCCCTACTGATGTATTATAAAAGTACTAAGTTTTATTGCATAACGAAATGAAATAAAATAATTGATTAAAATGTATATAAACTACCTGTACCTTCCTGCAGTCTACGATATTCACTTACTTCAATTTTAAAAGTCTTTAGCACATTTCGGGCTCTACGAGTATAATGTTATAGTTATTTTCCTTAAGCGCGCCAAGAGTTTGTGAATGTTAGGCATCACAAGTTGGATAACTTTCACTGAAATAAAAAAAAAAAACATTCAATATCCGTGACCCTAATATTCTTATCAATTTTAGACAAAACACACGTACGGTGGGAGTACGCATTCAACCCGTTGCTATTCAGATTGACATACCATCCTATCCTGACGAAATTGCCAAATCTGTTAAAAATGTGTGCCAGCTTTTTCAATTAAAATCAAACGCTATTTCCGATTCCGATATGAATTTTAAAGCAAGACATTCATCTGCTTAGTAAATAATTCTTAATATGTCTTTCCGTATTTTTGAGTACACCAGCATTTTTGATACCATAATACCTTAGAACGTCTGTCCGGTTCGTTGAAGATATTTTTAAGCTTTAATTTTATTTATATTTTGAATTAGGGTTGTTTGTGGCTTATGGAGTAGAAACATTTGTAGTAGTTTTGTACGTACGTCTGTCGAAAAGTCATGTATCTAACAAAATCTGACACACTTCGTTTTAAAATCGCTCTAAGCGGCTTATTATAGAAAAAAAAAATATTTTTGTGTTGATTTATGCCCGTCATTTTAAGTGAAAGTGACCGTAGAGCATATATCCGAAAATATGCTAAAACTGAAAAGTACGCCCCCAAATATTACGTACTCAAAAATCGCTCATCCAAAGAGTGCGTACCCAAAGCATACGTACCCAAAGCATACGTAACCAAAGCGTGCGTACCCAAAGCATACGTACCCAAAGCATACGTACCCAAAACATGCGTACTCAAAGTATAAGAATTGAGTATCGAAAGAGTACGCACAGAAAAGTGCGCACCCATAAAATTAAATCTATCAGTGTCTGTTCTAAGATCCAAAATCCAAACAACGAATTCATTCAGTCCAAGAGAAAAATAATTAATGTTCGTAATCCAAAGCATGCGCATTGAGGAAGGACATACACAGAGTACACATGCAAAAAGTACACACTCAAGAGTACGCACTCAAAATGCACGCATCCAAACAGTACGCCCCCAAAGAGTACGTCCTTAAAGAGTACGTCCTCTAGTCCAAAAAGTAAGCAATGAAAGAGAATTACCCAAATAACTACAAATGCGCCTATCAACCCGAAAATCTCATCCCCAATGATCATTCACATATAAATATCGTCGCCAAAACTTTTTCAAATGTAGCATTTGAAATTTTCAAAATATCGACACAAGATGCAACAAGGATATTGAATTTAAATTGTGCAGATAAGTTGAATGTTTAGCGGCAATAGTTCACTATTCATGCAAAAGATGTTAAGAAATAGAAATGATCTCATTATTATAAGTTATTTGGCCTTTAAAAAACGAACAAAATCCACTTTCAATTATGCAAATATTTTATATAGTAATGCCTCTAATAACTAAAAAGAACTAAACTGCAATATCTGAAGTGATCTCTTGATATTAGTTATTAAATATGCCTTTTATTTGAAAGTATTTTTTATGCGTTCAAAACTAATTCACTTTAAAGAGTTCTGCACAAAATTCTTGGGGAAATTTCACCATATCCTCTTGGACAGTATGTATAAATTTTGGGTGTTTTATTTACTTTCTATTATATAAAATAGTTTTCGGTATCAGAAAATTTGCATATAATGAAAGAAACCAGATAAAAATACAAAACAAACCAAATGTATGCAAGAAAAGAAAAAATCCATTGCATGCTTTTAGTTGTAAGGAAAGGTGGGATTAAGTTGTCAACTTAAATGCAACCTTGAAGTTGGTCAAAAATAAACGACAGAACAAAACAAATATAAGAAAAAACCAAAACTTCTGAGAATCTATCAATTTTAACACACGGTCAATTATATGTTGCTCTGTCAAGATGCAGTTCAAAATATAGTCTTTCTGTCGGTATCTTTTACGTTAAAGAAAAAGGGTTTGGGCGGGACCAGAGCCCACAAGCGAAGCAAAAAATGTACGTAAATGGAGAACAAAGTCTAAAACTTGAAAATATTTTATTTAAACAAGTGAAACTACGAATATTAAAAATTAATTAATTTTTCTATATAAACCTGATGCAAGTGTACCATCCTATATACCTATTCGTACGTGCTTTGTGGAATTTAACCGGTTTTTATATTATCTCACTATAACGTTAGTTAGTGGAGAGCTAGTTCAAGTCTAGTTGAAAAAGACAACATGTACTTTTTCACTATGTTGATAGCTTTAGCGTGGTTTACGGTTTTCGAGAATGCGTACTCTTTGATAAAACTTTCCCTTTCAAAGAAAAAACTATCAAAAGATATTTTATAGTTTATAATTATACAAATTATTTTTTTTAACTGACTAAATTAGCCCCTTGGTATATTATCATATTTCTGTTCCACGTCGGCTTGTCTGTCCGATTTACAATTTTCTTTGAATTCTCTATAATCTCATCAAATGTTATGTCCATGTGTTCTTTTGCGTTCTCAGATTATTAATATAAAGTAAGGTCTACACTACCTGTTACGTCCTAACAGATGTCTGAAAAAAAATTGTTAGTTCCCTGACACAACCTGCAATTACAGCAAATGAACATTCCAATGTTATTCTCTCAGTGCTCTTTACACTGTATAATTAACTAATTTTCCCAACCTTAAATGTAAAACAATTAAACAGCCCACAAGGAAACAATTTTAAAAATAATGATGGTAGTGGTTATGGTGATTTCTTCCGTCCGGTGCAAGTGATTGATTATCAAAATCAAAGTTCATCAACACCTTCAAAAGTAATTGATTATCAAAATCAGAGTTCATCAACACATTCAAAAGTAATTGAATATGGTCATAGACCTGCTGGCAATACTGCTGCTGATGCTCAAACTGAATTTAAACCAGTACAAACGTTTGAGTACGGACATGCTTCTAGTGTGGGAGTTGGACCAAGTGGCTCAGGTCCAGGTAATGCGGGAGGCCGCAACAATAATATTAATAAAAATAACAATGCCCAGCAACAGCAACAACAGAACAGGCAACAGCAGCAGCAACAACAGCAACAAAATCAGCAGCAGATTAAAAAACAACAACAAAATATAAATGTAGGAAAGGAAGAGTCAAAGGTAAGTTAATATCTACTGGTGGTACTTTTAATATTGAAAGGGTTTAACCTTAAGACTGAACATTATTTGAAAATAATTTTAAATTTCACAGCTTTTCGGTAATACCGATCCGAAAAAAACTTTAAATCAATTACAAAGTAAACAATCACTACCACAACGACAAAACCTAAATCCACAGCAGCAACAGAAGCAAACGCCTAAGCAACAGCAGCAACAGAAAAATACAGTGCCTCAGCAACAACAGCAAAAACAAGCGCAACAACAGCAGCAAAAAACTCTTCAGCAAGAGCAAAAACAGACACCACAGCAAAAGCAAACACCACAACAACAGCAGCAGCAAAAGCAAACACCACAACAACAGCAGCAGCAAAAGCAGACACCACCACAACAACAACAGCAAAATCCGACACCACAACAACAACAGCAAAATCAGACACCACAACAGCAGCATCAAAAGCAGACACCACAACAACAGCAAAAGCAGACACCACAACAACAGCAAAAACAAATGCCACAACTACAGCAAAAACAAACGCCGCTACAACAGCAAAGGCCAACGCCACAACAGCCGCAACAACAACAGCACAAACCACAACAGCAGCAGCAACAACAGCAAAAAAATCAGCAACAGCAAAAACCACCACAGCAGCAACAACAACAGCAAAACAAGCAGCAACAGCCAAAAAATCAGCAACAGCTAAAAAATCAACAACAACAGAAAAATCAGCAACAACAACAACAGCAACAGCCAAAAAATCAGCAACAGCCTAAAAATCAGCAGCAGCAAAAAAATCAGCAACAAAGGAATCAGCAAACATTTACACCGCAACAAAACCAACAGCAACGGCCACAAAATTTAGAGGAAATTTCAGATACTGAGGAGTAAGTTACAAATTTATATTTTATTATCATAAAGAGCCGTCCTTTTTGATTCGTATTTTTTTAATAACTGATGTGTTTTATTCGCTAAGTTGCTAGCTACATACGAGAAAAACGAACAAGTCCTTAAGCTTCCTACTCCTTGTTATCTGAGCACTCGTTTCTTGATTTTGCAACTTTTTTCATTTGCAATTGTTTATTTTTGCCGCCTGATGTTTTAAGCAACTTGCTATGTATGCATAGCAACTATAATTTTACTCGTTAAGTTTTCGATTTTGTTTTTGCTTTCGCATACATTTATTGTTAATAGCTAAAGATAACTAGCAGCGGATGGCGAATAAAACGCAGCTAATTTATAATAAACGCAGTTATTTTTTCAGTCAAAAAAAAAAAAATTTCACACAATCGCAAATAATGGTTATTATAAAAGATCAATCTCTAAATTTTTAATTTTAATTTTTTTCGGTAATTTTGATTTATATTTTTTTTCGATTCAAAATAATCGTTACTGTTTTTGTGAATCAAAAATAACGTCATTTATTCTATTTTGATCTAATTTTTTAATCATTACATAATATCCATAATTTTTGATTTAATTTTTTAGTCAAAAATTGCTCTTAAGTTTCATTTCTTATCACATATTTTAATTATTTTAATTGATATTTTCAACTTAATAATTAATTCACTGTATATTTTCTTCGTCTAACCAGGAATATACGTGATCGAAATGCATCACCTCCACCACCGCCACCTCCAATGTTTTCATCTAACCAACCATTTGACTTACGACCGGCGGCACCTGCTTCAATATTTCCATCAACAGCTTCGGCAAATGAAAATTTAAAACCAACACCATCAAATCATGTGCAAATGGTGTTTCCTAGTGTAGAAAATAGAAATACAATTTCAATTGATGAAATACTTCTGAAACCGGGGCGTCAATCGCGTCCAAAAAAAATTTGCATGATTTTACGTGGACCGCCCGGTAGTGGCAAATCATATATGGCTAAGTTAATTAAAGAAAAAGAAGTTGAAATGGGCGGTTCAAGTCCACGCATACTAAGTATTGATGATTACTTTCTTGTTGAGAATGACTACGAAGATAAATGTCCAAAAACTGGTAGAAAGGTATATCACTATAATGATGCTTTCTATAAAAGAAGAGCAAACTTTTAAATCAATTTTGTTTTTCTATTTTTCTTGATATATTGTAGGTACCTAAAAAAGAAATTCTCTATGAATATGACAAATCTATGGAAGAAACATATATGCAATATTTAATAAAAGCATTTAAGAAAACAATTACCGATCAATTATACGATTTTATAATAATAGATTGTAATAATAACTCTTTGCGAACATTAAATGAATTTTACTGTCATGCAAAAGATTCTGGCTTTGCGGTGAGTTTTGACGCTGATGCGTACATAATTTTGAAGCATATTATTTAACTTTAACGTTTAATTTTGTACCTTTCATTGTTGTTCTTTGTGTTTGTTTTTATTTTTTATATATATTTTACGCAGCCATACATCATAGATTTGCTGTGCGACTTGGACACCTGTTTAAGCACCAATATACATGATCGCTCTGTGGCAGATATTAAACATATTCTAGAAACACATAAACCGACACCATTTCATTATATAAAGTTGGATGTTTCAACACTTTTAGAAAACATAGTAGAAATGGAAGATGCTGAGGATATGGTGACGGTAAACGTGAAATGAACATTAATTACAAAACTCTTCTTTTCAGCTTAACATTAAGTGTTTCAATAATTATTATTTTATTTTATTTTCAATTCAATTTTGTTATATTTTAAAACTTAATTTTTTAAAGTTAGATATAATAATTAAACATATTTGTAATTGGCTTTGATCGAAGAATGCAAATCACCTGCGCCCATACCATTTCTGAATATCTTTTGAGTGATAAAAACTTGGAGTATATATTTTCACAACT
Source organism: Meiosimyza decipiens (assembly GCA_963680825.1). NCBI lineage: Eukaryota > Metazoa > Arthropoda > Insecta > Diptera > Lauxaniidae > Meiosimyza > Meiosimyza decipiens. Next base: position 6,914,382 of record OY804259.1, on the reverse strand, counting down.
ACAGAATTATACTATTCATAGTTCTACTTTTCCCTTTCTTGCAGTTAATCTGTCAGGAATTAGCCCCTTTATAAAAAGTATTTACCAGTTTTGTCGAATTCTGTTATTAATGATTTTACAGACTTTTTTTTAATTACTTGTAAGCAAATACTTTAGTAAATATAAGATATATGAAATTATGTATGTTTTTAAAAATACTTAGGAAACTTTACCTTGAACTTTTCCCGCTCTATAAAATCGACTGCAAAAGTGTGTTCAAATGTTTGTTATGCGATCAAGAAGTGTTTTGAATTAAGCCCGGCTAAGGGAAATATGATAAAACAATGTATGATAATTTTTGTTGAAAAATACTTGTTTTGTAAAAAAAAATTTTTTCTCTAAACAAATTTGTTTAAACCTTTTTTTTAATGTTTTGCAAAACAAGCTTTGACAAATCATTTTTTTTTTGATTTTTTAATATTTTGTTCTTCAATAAATCCTTAGAAAGTGTCTGCTTTCAAATCGAAATTCCCAACATATCCTTGGAAAATATGACTTTTTTATGAAGGCACGCACCAGCCTAATTGTATGAATCATGATACATTGTATGAATCATGATACATTGTATGAATCATAATTAATAATCATAATGAATCATGAAATATTGCATGCATCATGATACATTCATACAATTAGGCTAGTGCGCGCCTTCACTGAAAAATTCATAATTTTCAACGATATGTCGGGAATTTCGATTTAACAGCAGATACATTCTTTATATTAAAGAATTATTATTAAAGAATAGCATATAAGAAAATCAAAAATATGTATTTTGAGAAATATATTTAAAAAAAATAATATTAATGTTTAAACAAATCTATTCAAAGATTTTTACTTTTCTTTATAGAACCAAAGCCTTTTCAAACAAAAAGAATCTAAAATTTTTTATCCTATTCCCAATAGTTTTAAAGATATTTCGTTTTAAAAAATGTTCAATAAAAAAAACTAAGTATGCAGTTATTTAAAGAATATCCGATGTAAAGGATTCAATGGAGAAGAACGGGCATAATCCTTTCGCAGATCGAAAGTTCTCGTCGAGTGACAATGCAGCCTTATTTTTATTTATAGTCTTCGGCAGTATAGGTTCCAAAATATTACGTCAATCTATACATTCGCGACTATATTGAAAATTTAACGACATTCTAGTGATTTTATATTATAGGACATAATCTATAAGTGTATTTTATCAAGTCGCTTAGTGCGTTTTTTGTGTTGCAGTTTTCGAACTATTTGCAGACACTTTTGGATTCTATTTGAAAATTAATTAAGAAATCAGAAGCCCGATACAGAATTGTTCTATTTGTTTTAAAGTAATAAAAGCTTATTTTGTAGCCTAAGTATAACTTGAAGTAAAATATGTACAGTGTGGCGCAAAATAATAGAACAAAAAACAAAGGAAGCTTAAAAATTGATTTGTCTCATATTTTGTTTACAGAAAAAAAAGTATTAAGAACAAATGAAACGCTCAACTAAACCGTTAACCCATACTTATTTAACAACTAACTAAATTAATTGAAACATGTCTGTGTACTATATAACAGCATGCAAAACAATAATAACAAACTAAAATTTTCTTTACATACCCATATTTACTGTACACTCTATGTATCGGCGCGGAAGATTTGAAATTAATTGAATAATAGGATATTCTCAAAACCTGTCCCATTCGAGTTTAAAGAATAAAACAGTTTATCCTTGAATGGGAAGCGTTACCCAACATGCTTCGTCTTAACATACCAAAGAGGTTTTCAATGAGATTTAAGTATGCTGATTGGGTTCGTCAAGGAAGAAATTGAATACCGCTTGTAATAATTTTAGCCCTGGAATATTTTTTAGGTCGTTAATATGTGGAAACAACAATTGAAGCAGCATATTTCACTCCACTCCACATAATACCGTGTGTTTTGTGAAAAAGGCGAGCTCCAGTAGGTTACATCCTTCATGGTTAAAATTTATCTTACAGTTGCGTGAATCTTTCTCTCCAATCCCAGCATTAGTGAATTTTAGACTGAAGTTTGCCAAAATTTTGATTGAAATTTTCCAATATTTTGACAGTAATTTAAGAAAATTCACTTAAACTAGAATATGGAGAGATGAAACCAAAGGAACTATGGGCTTATAAAAAAAAAATTGTTTCTATTGTTTTGAAAGCTGTTCTAGAAAACGAACATGTTCAATTATTTAAGTTTTTGTGTTAAGTTAGTAAATTTGCTTCGTTAAGACTTAAGTAGGAAGTTTAATTTTTTTTAATTACTTCATTTGTATTCTGAATATGAAATAAAATGAATCAACTTTTGTTTTCTATGCATTTGTTGCTATCATTTTGCGCAACACTGTATGTATGTATATGCTTTGGAATATGTGCGAGTGCTGATAACTTACGTTTAGATTTTCTAAATTATGATGGGTTGACTGGTGATTCAAAATCAATAATTTCCAATGTAGTTTTTTGTTGAGTTGAGTTGTTTAGTTGAAACCGTTTCCAATGCTGAGTGCTTGATGGCGTTCCTTGTATTTATCCTTGCAATGTCTTGCCATAAAAATTTCTTTATTATCAGTTATTCAATATTGATTGAACAGTCTATTACTCTGAAGAATTCAGAAATTTGTTCATTTACAGAATTTTCCATTCTGCGAAAAGTTTTGAAATCTGTTTTAAAGTAGAAATATAACTTCAAAAATTGTCTCAACACTCTGCTGTAACAGACACTCCCAAAATAATAATATATACTATAACGTAGCAAATTGATTATTGCTACTTAATGAAACATATTTGATAACCTTGCAATGCCTTAAGAAGTATTAGGGCTTCATCTTTATGGAAGACCCAGAAATTTTCATCTTAAACTCGTAAAGTGCTTTCTTAAAAACTTTTAAAATCTGCTTTCTAGGTACGAATACCACCGTACTCTGAATTTTGAAGTATTATTGATTTTGATCATCAAAAAAATTATAACCCTCTTTTAACAGGTCCCAACCTTAGCCCATATACTTTCAGGCGGAATATACGGGAACTCAATAAGTACCACCTACCAAATCATGATCGAAGATCTAATTTTCTTATAAAGTATTAATTTTTTTTTTATGTAAAAAAAAATGAATCGGTTCATAAAGATGGGTGTCTGTAAATTCCTAAATTGTCCCTCACATACATATTTCTCACGTTCCCTGACTAGTAAATGGGAGTATTTTGCCTCTAAAAGTTTTTAAGGTACTGAAACCGATCTGATTAATATTGTGCGACGATCCTTAGGAAGTCAATAAATTATACGAAATGAAATCCAAACTGTTTGAAATAGTACCTAAATAGCTTACATTGGTGTAGAGATTAAGATTCAAAATGTTCCCTGCTCAGAAATTTTGCATAACATCGTGAAAATTGTTGTCAAAGTGTCCAAAACAAATTTTATTTCATTGATATTAATTTTTCTAGTAAGTCACTGTGCACATAAAAAATTATTTCAGTAAAAAAAATATTTTAGTTAAAACTCTACACAATAATTATCCTTTGTTTATCTTCACCGAACTATTGCTATTAGTGTTCAAAATGGAAAAATGCATACAAGAGTAGCTCGAAACTGAAAATTTCAACAATGCAATTTATAGAATTCAATGGACTGAAAACAAACCTGAGAAAAATTTTTGTATCTCGCTTGGTTTTCGATATAATGAGTTGAAATGTTTCGGTTTTTCAACTTATGCTCATGTAAAAAAAAGCAATAAAGCCTGGATTTGCTGCACGGAAAGAGTTTATTAAATTTTACTAATGTCCACCTAAGTTTTTGATTCCTTCGCTCAGCATCTTAATGTCTGGAAAGCTTCGTTCGTAACTCAAAATCCATTAATAGTATGTGAAATCGCATCTTCTGGGTTCAGCATTTGCAACACAACTTACAAGTCTTCTACACTGTTTTCTAATGAGTTGGTGACTCTGGACAGAATCTCCAATGTGTAGATTTAATGGCTTATTTCCTCTAATCATAAAGCTATTTGTTGAACAAACCGAAACTTTGAAACTTAATACATCAAAAACCAAGCGAGATACTAACATTATTCTGAGAGTATTTACTTTAGCACATTGAACTCTATAAATTGCATAAGCTAAATTTCGCCAAGATCGGCCTGCTCTTGTAAACATTTTTCGATTTTAAACGTAATTTTTTCGGGTTCGATGAGGATAATCGAATACATAGCAATATAAATTGTGCTAAATTTAAAAGGGAATATATTTTTTACAGAATCACTTTATTATTTGATCAGCTAAGTTTATTTGGAAAATGGATATTTGGTTATTCTTGAATTAACTGCATACTTTGTTTATTTTTTAAATGAATTTATATTTTTCGAAACGGAATATCTCAAAAACTGTAGGGTAATAAAATAAAAAAAACTTAAATTTTTTTTTTGTTAAAAAAGGCTTTAGTTTTATAAAAAAATGACTAAATTAATTTGTTTAAGCATCAAGTCTTTTTATTTTTAAAAATGTTTCTTAAAATATCGTCGTTATTCTCTAATTAATCCTTAAAATGCATCTGCTTCTAAATCGATATTCCCAACATATCGTTGGAAATTATGAATTTTTTTATTGAAGGCGGCACCAGTCTAATTGTGTGAATGTATTATGATTCATACAATGTATCATTATTCATGCAATTAGACTGGTGCGCGCCTTCAATTAAAAAGTCATAATATCCAAAGTTTTTAAGAATATCATATTAAAAAAAAAAAAAAAAATAAATCGAAGATATTTTGAAAAAAATTTTGAAAAAAATAAAAGGATTGATGCTTAAAACAAATTTATTTAAAATAAATTATTTTTATTTATAAATCTGAAGCGTTTTTAAACATAAAAGATTTAAAGTTTTTTATTCTATTTCCTATAGTTTTTGAGTTATTTCGTTTCAAAATTATTTGCATTTATTAAAAAAAAAAAAATTTGTATGTTCAGTCATTTCAAGAATGACCTTTATATATATAGAATAAAGTCAGTATTGGTGCTCTGGCACCAATTCTCGAGATGTTACCATTTCTGAGTTTGGTACTGTATATCTTAATCTCGGTACCACTGTTATTTAAATGCTATTTTCAAAAGTTTTAATATTGCAATTTAGAAAAAAGTGTTAAAGTACTACGAGTTTAGTTTCCACCAGAGAGGTTGTCGAAATCTCTTAAATTGTTCACAAAGTGTCCATCGTTACCAATAGAAAAGAGTTTGAAGAAAACGTTTACCTTGTTTTTCTGCAAGTCCTTATATACATTCCTTTAATTTTCATTTCATTGATTTCATATGATAGTCCTAGAGGTATTGGAACAAAATGGTCATAGCTCCTAACCAGAAAAATGACTGCACCAAAAAATTGCTCCTAAGTAAATCAAATCTACAATTAGCTACTCGCTTAGCTGTATGGTGGATGCTGGAGGCAACAAACTTGGCGAAAAATCAATGCAATAAAGTGTTGCCTTACCAGCTGAAACTTTTGTACTTTTAGTATCAAAAATCACCAACAGAAGTCATTTGGCTGTCGGTTCGTAAAAGTCCCCAATAGCTGCAATGATAACAATAGTGGTCGCTTCGCAAACTAAGCGTGCAGTGTGCGTACGAAGTTGGTATTATTGCAACTGATGAGAGTCTCCACCAACTACTAACAGTTGAATTTTATTTTCATTAAGTATCATAAGTACACTTGCAACTGTGGCTAAGAATCACTTTTGGAATTGTTATAACATCAAGTTGACCACGTTGATTTTTGATTTTTGGTAGCAATTGTACACAAAAAAGTTTCTGCTGGCAAGAAATCCTTTTTTTTTGCACTGGATTAAAGGGCACATACAAGAAGTTTTGGATAGTTCAGAGTAACTTCCCTCAATATCCAATCCTACTGCTAATAATATATTGATGGAAAAAGTCAGCACTGGTTAGGCGTTGCGACCAGTTTCATAACCTTTCGTACTAAAAGAAATTGCCAGAAATACAGCACGTAATTTTTGAAATTGCACTGGTGAGATTATGCAACTTAAACTTCAATTGCAACAAGGTCTTTATTTTTATTCCACTTTGATTGCAAGTTGAAAGATGTAGGTGAAATAAGCGTGCATAATTTCAAATGAATATTTTACATTCTCAAACTCTTCTATTCAAGCAGCGATACTAACGAAAATTGAAGATAGCAATAAAGTGTATTTCGGGCGTACTTTTTAAAAGATGTTTCTCATACTGTTCTGGTGGAATTTTTCTCATCCTTATTGGAGCACGTATCACTTATATATGTGCAAATTTAAGATATATTCATAAAAAAATAGAGCAACAATACAAAAAATAAAAAATGTTCAATATAACATGGATGGATGGTTTTTGATATTAAATCCAAATTTATTTTCCATTTTTTCATATCACGCCTGAAACGTGAAGTGTCATCGGACTCTGCATTTTTTACATATTTAACCTGATCGTGATATGAAAAAAGGATGAAGAGTAAAAAACTTCTTAGGGATTTTAAAATATATTAAATAAATCATTTCAGTAATTACATATACAGGAAAAGAGAAATACATATTTTCCCCAAAACCGGCAGTTCCCGGAAACTTTCCTGAAATCAATTTTGAAAATAATGTAAGCGTTACCAAGTGTAAATATAGATATACATAGTCCATTTGAATCGATTCTTTTTTTTTTGTGAAATATAAACATTGAAAACCTACAAAATATTTGAATTTTTCCCATAGTTTTTACAAATACTTAGGGTCTTGTTTATACTTATACGAGTAGAGTTTGTAATAAATTTAAACTGTTCTTCCCGAAAAAAAATACCCACTTGTGTAAAAACTAATTTTTTAGCACTCCTTTAGCTTAAGTATTAATTCAAGTTTCCCTAGGTTTGTTAATACCTAGTTTTTATTATGTTTAAAAATAAAATAGAACTTTCATACGAGTAATTTGAGTTACTTCCCCAAAATGATATATATTAATGAACTATACCATAGGGCTAACTGAGCCTGGCCTCTTGTTCATACAAATTCGTCACAGAGCGAAAAATTTATTTATTAAAAAATACAAAACCTTTTTGAACGAAACTCTGAAAAATCTTTGCTAAAATGAATTCACAATATATCTGATTTTTTTTTATTATAAATGCTGAATATTAAATCGCATGAAGAGAATTTTTATTTTCTTTAACCTGCTCTATTTATAAATATCGTATTAATTTGTATCTTGGAATTTGAAACCAAGAATATCAATATTTATTAAAAATCGAATTATGTCATTCAGAAAACTTGTTAATCAAACAAACCACTTTTAAGATTTACTATATATGTAATTAAATTTTAAATGCAAAATACAAGCATCGCTATGGTATTAAATTTTGCTGTTAAAAACACAGTTGTTTTATTTTGCGTAATCATTTCATTGCAGGAAGAACATCCACCCGATGCTCAAATTATTAGCAATGTTGGCGCTGTGAATGCGGTTGAATGCCCCGAGGAGGAGGGTGATGATAGTAACGAAGCTGATGCAAGTGTAAGTTTCCGGGGAAATATATGTAGATATAAATAATAAACTACGAAAACAACAAAGACTTTTTGAAGATACTCAAATAAAACTTTTATTTTAAGAAATAAGTAACTATTGAATTATCATTAAGGTAGTCAAAGAACATTATAAATAGAACGTGTTATGAAAAATAGTCTCATTCATTATTGTATCGTCGTTATTGTTACGAAAGTTTTGAAAGATAGCAAGCTGTTCAACAGTTAATTTTTCGGTTTATATTTTTAATAAAATAATAATCTTCATTAAAAAAACACTAAAGATTTTCTTATTACATGTTGGAAATAGTATAATTAATTTAGTGCTTATTTACAATATTTTAATATATGTAAGCGTTTTCATATTTAAAAAATATTTTTACTTAATCTCGTAAAACTCTTTAAAACAGTGTGGATTCCTAAAGAGCAAATGGGAAACAGATGCCAGTTCTGAAAATCTTGGTAAGTTTTATAGCTTCAAACAAGTGCGCCTAAATGTTGCTAATTATGTTTAATTTATTTTAGCTCGCTTGGATGGCATCAGCAAACCTATTGCGAAACGTGGTGTTGCCACAATGCAAGACTATTTGCAATTAGATGATTGGGAACCGACAAAAACTAGTTCGAAAGGCAAGAAGCGGGTAAATATGGATAAATTCCCTTGATTTGTTTTCTTTTTTATGATATCACTTATTTCTACAGGTTCGCTGGGCTGATATCGAAGAAAAACGTGCACAGGAAAAAATGCGTGCCGTCGGTTTTGTTGTTGGTCAGACCGATTGGAATCGGATGATGGATCCACATGCAGGAAATCGTGCGCTAAACAAAACTAAGTTTATTGAGCGCGCCAATAAACGTCGTTAAAAAAAACCTATGAGCAGATGTGCTTAGGAACGTACAATAAACAATAATTCCTATATATTTATCCATTTAAATTTATCATTTATGTTCTTCAAGTGTACTTGCATTCATTTTTATTATTTCTCTTCAACATTTGATAACATGAGTTTAAAAGTTACTGTTAGGTTTAATCATTTTAGAAAAAGCTTAAATTAACATAAATTATGAAATATACATACAACACAATAAAAATTATTTAACACGAAATTTTAAATAATAAACCAAGGAGTGTAGCTTTCATAGTATTATTAATTCCAAATTTGATATCATCCATAAGCTGTAATACCATTCTATGCAAAATTTTGTTAAAACTGAAGTCAATCTATTTTGTCAAATATGTATCTATTATATTTGATACATTCTGACCTTGCAAAAGTTGGCTCTCTTTCTGAGATATCCATTGAAATAAATGTCTCGCGATTCCATACAGTATTTTCCTTGTTAAACTCACAACGACTATCGGCATTTTAAGTTATTGCTGTATGGTATAGGCTTTTTTATATAAATATTGGTAGCAAAAGCCATATTTTTGGAAGCTAATAAACAACTTTTTTTGGGTTAATGAAAAATTCCCAAATCTCCAAAAAATATTAAATTTTGGATCTGATGGACTTATTGATAGACTGTTCGCTATTTCCCAGCTCTTAGTCATTCGAAAGTTTGGAATATCTTAAGTTTTTAAATAAAACTAAAATTTTTGACACTAAACTCCTTTTTAAATACTAGTTGCTCCGCCCCTTTTTTATATTCTAGGGGCACCCAACCTCCGCACGATTCGCTTCGCTCGTAGGGTCTCTGGTCCTCCCCCCAAAGCCTTTCCTTTAAAGTGTAATTTTTTTATAAGAAACGGAGAAATAAATAACTTAAATTACACTTTATGTTGCAAGGTTTTATTGTAGTGCTCATTCAAACACTATGTTTTGAATTTTCTTTTCTTCCAACTTACAATGGACTTTTATTCCTTCTATGCTTCTGCATCTTGACAGAGTAGCATATAATTAACAATTGTGTAAAAATTTTGTATTCAAATAAATTGAATCCTCAGAATTTTTGTTTTGTTTATTCCTGACTTGAATCACTTTCACGGTTACATTTAATTTGAACACAACTCAAAGTATGCAATGGAGTTTTTGTTTTATGTTTGTTTATATGTTTTGTATTTTATCTTCTTTCATTAAGCGCAAATTTTCTGACACCGAAAACTATTTTATACATCTAATTTAAAAATATTCTTCACCGACCATTTAACTTTTTTTTTTATTTATTTTTTTTACTCGAAAACGAGCGTTGTTTTGTTTGTGACCTGTTCAATTCCGCTTACATTTTTTGAGGTGCTTGGCACAAATGATATACCTGAATGCATTTGATGAATTTCAAAAATTTAGCTGCCATAAGTGGATACGGAGCTTTAAGTGCTTTTTATTTGTATAGGAGGTATAACGCCTCATTGTCCAATTACTGACATTTGGTCCACGTACCAAATTTCACAGCTATGGCTAGCGTAGATGATAAGAGTTTTGTAAGTGTTTTTTTTTTGGTGCATGGGAAGTGCCATGACTCGATGTCCAATCCTACCCACATTTTTCGAGGTGCTTGGTACAAACACAGATCATGCACATATCAAATATGAGAACTAAAAAAGGTTTCAGTGTTGTTATCAGGTACCATGCCTTCTATGGCATGGAAGAGTTTTTAAAGGGTTTTTCTTGCACAGGACATATCGCAAAGTGCTTAACGCAGTACTCGTATTGAAACAAACTAATGCACTGTAGCGGAAGAACAATAAACGCGGCCATGCGGCGACGAGCGGCATATGACAGAAGATCGTAATTTCAGGAATAGTTTATTTTGCAATACAGGCCAACCGTTCTTTTTAAAAAAAAAAATAAATGCTGGACTAACTTTACGCTGAAAACTTTGTTTATCAAAATTAAACATTTATAGAAATTCCGTTTTCCACTACAGTACATCAAAACAATTTTTGTAACTTTACAGACATGAGCTCTTATCCCACGTTTGGGACGCTTAATTTATTCTTTCATGTGTTTAATTTTCAGAAGTAATCATGCCAGTGATATCTTTTAACTTGGACAGTTTAAAAAGTTAAAATTTGTTGCACATTGAAATGTCAGTCACTTTGTGCAATCGCTAGTTTCCTTGAGCCACAAATAAACAAAACAAACAAAGTCCAACTGGTGCACAAAAATGTTTCTGACATGTGACAAAACTACGTAGGGGAGCGTGTGGCTAAGTTTTAACATTGAAAGCATTACATTTTGTAACTTCTATGTGTTTGAGCGTGCGTAGTTTATCCTCAGACATTATATGGCAGTGTCAAAAATTTACAAAAAATTAAATTTTTTATGTACGCAAGCTTTGAATTTTGTTTAAGAGTTTCTTCACTTTTCAGTTTTTCTTTTTCTAAACCAATGTTCTGCTCCTTGGTATCTAGAAAAATTTACCGAAATATGTTCGAAAAATCTGTTCTAATTGAAAAATTAACCGTGGTTCTTATCTAAAAAAAAAACAAATGTTCAAAAGCAGTGGCTGTCTGCTTTGCTTATGATCCAGAGGTCCTGCGTTCAAATCCCATTTCATATAATTTTCCTAATTTCATTTATTAATATCAAATGAGTTCAATAAACTTTTGAGTATTACAAGACCCTTGTACAATCCTGATACCAAGTTGAAAAGATGAATTCTCGGGATTTCTCAAAATTAAATAAAATTTCCTTAAAATGGTAAAAAATACTTTTTTTTTGTGGGAAAAGGTAAATTTTTTTTTGGTTTTTGGTTTAACGTCGATGACTTTAATTTAATTTTTGTGTGGGAAAAAGTCATCTTTTCTTTCTTTATTTTTTGTTTATTAAAAAAAACTAAGTACTTGTGACAAAGATCATTCAATTCCTACCGGGTTCCACTTGAAAAGTAAGATATTGTGTTTAATTTTTTTGAAATGTTCGCACTTTAAATTCAAATAAAACAACTAATTCAGATATCTCGATACCCTTTAATTCATTTGAAAGTACTTTAAATGGCATTAACGTTTGAAAGCCATTTCGCGCAAATGTCCACCGTAGCTACCTCTGACAGTTCAATTTTCAACTACTTTTTCAAGCAATTCGGGTCCGCAAATGTTCGTGTTATTTTGGCTTCCAAGGCTTCAACCATTGTTGTTTTATCGGTATATACCAAAGGATTAACATATCAAAATCACGTGATTTTGGTGGCTGATTCACTTCATAATTGGATAAAAACATGGGAATTTTGAGTGAATTCGAAGTTGAAGTTTTAGTGAATTTAGTAAATTTCCACAATTTGCAAACTATCGGCTGATGTTAAACGTTCCATAATGACCTGCCAGATTTTACTTAACATTTTTGACAGAAGAAGCGCTCGAACTGACAGTTCATTTGACAACTATGCCTACTGGAACTTCGGACACTCAAAGAAATCATCAAATACAACCACCAATCTATGCCAAATCTGGATTCTGAGTTTTCCTATAGATTAGTAACATCAGCCAAATGTTTTTGGAATTCATCAATTATTGATTGGTGTAGTTGAAGGAAGTGAAAATTTGGAACTTCACGATGTGGCGCTCCACTTTGTTTGTAAAAGAATTAATAGCACACCCGAGTAAAATCCATGTGAATTTCACATGATTTCTTTCACGTTCATTCGAAAGTGATATGTAGAACATGCCTGATAGAATTTTTTATAAGATTTTGATAGTCCATTTTAAACTTTTCTAAAATCTTTGCCAAATTAAAAATAAATTTTAGTTTTGCACAAACATTTTTTCAATAGAATAATATTTTAAAAATAATTAAAACTGAATTTTTCTTTGCCTTCTATCCCCACTGTGCAGTATGATCATCCATGCTAGTGTATGAATGATAGGACTGTTAATATTCGCTTCAGGCTTGGACGCTTAATGCGAAATCTTAAATAGCATATAGAATAGCAAGAACACAAATAAAATAATTTTGTGGAAAAAGTGCTCAATTTAGCGCCACCTTCCCCTACAATGTATAAACGATTAAAACATCATGTTCTTGAAAAGAAAGTGGTGGGCATTGTTGCATGCAACTATTAAAAGATGTTATTTTTGGCACATGGGAAAAAAATGTGTAAATTTTTGATGAATTAAAACAATGGTGCATTTTGTTGGCGAAAACTTACATTTCCATGCTCCACTTTTAACCCTCATTTGATATTGTTACGTACTTCTCTCGCTTTTACTGCCAGCAGCAGCATATGCAAATTTGATGTTGCTCAGGTTTACTGTGAGCAGGACCGCTAGAATTGGGCGCGTACAAGTCATGCAGCACACGAAGGCGGCAGACAAGGGGCGACAATATACGGTTGGAAATCATTTATCAAACAAGTGGCGTTCTAATCTAACGACGAAAAAGAAGGCACAGTAGTCAGTAGTGATAATATTTTGCTTCAATTTCTTTTGATCACTGAAAACACTGAGCACACACAAGAACAAGCAACAGGTTCTTTAATATGAATGTTTTAGAAAATTATTTAATTTATAAAAAGGCACGCGGGCGCTCGGTTGACTGGATGCACCCCTGTCTAGGCATGTAAACTTTGGTAAAGATTGCAGGAATTCATTGTGACCGTGTGTCGATTGCAACCAACTGCAAGACAACTCATAAAAAATTCAATAACTATAAAATTAGTCCTGACGGGATTTCGGTTGAACTTTTTTTTACATCTTTTCCCAAAAATCGAGTTTTTTTTTATCCCATTCACTCATTCATACAGAGTTTCATTTTTATCTGCAGCATGCCGCAACAGCATTTAGTGGTAAACATTTTGGGTCGTTGGGTCGTTTTGTGGCAAGTGTAAATTTTATGTTATACTGTGTCACATTTGTCGTTGTTGTTGTTGCTGTTGATATTTTCGAGTGCGATAGCATAAAATTTATTTCCTTTAAAGCGAAAACAGCGAAAATTTACTGCGCCCATCAGTATGCTATGAATTTTACTATGTCGCTTTAAAATATATTTCATCATATTAAAAATTGCAAGGAACTGTTTCTTATTATTTATCCACTTAAAGTGTATCTACTTTTTTAGAATATGTGGTATTTATTATTGGTATAAACGTTCGGTTTAAAAGGTACCTCATACGCATTTCTGTTCAACAAGGCACCTAATTCAATAGACAACAGACAAAATCAAATATACGTGCGGGATTTAGGTACCTTTCTGAATGTAAACGGGAACCAGTTACCTTATCAAACGTAAATGCGTACATTTTTTTGTCAATTAAATTCTTCAAATAATAAGCAAGTTGTTGTTGGACATATTCGCTTTTTTGAGCAATCCTAAGCCGTTTCATAAGTATATGGCATCAAAAAGTTAAAAAAACCTAACCGATAGTAATATATTGTAGGAATTATGTTCCATAGTAAATTGTTGGTAAATAAATACAAAAAAGAAATTTATTCCCAAACTAATCGGCACAATATTCCGAAGTGATTGGGAGCATAGAGTTTTCTATTTATCTGTAATGCTCACAACCCAAAGCCTAGATTTGGTTAAGTAAGTCTTGCTTCATAGACTACTATACCTAATCTGCTTGAAGAGTGAAAATTATGATATTTGCTAACAATATGTATGGTTACAGCTTCAATCAAAAGAAACCAGAATGAAACTAACTGCCATGCTTTACTGTCATCAAAAAAAAAAAACACTACGAGTAACTATCTGAGAAAGACAAAAATCTGGGAACTTCTCAAAAACCTTGGTATTCAGTGGAAATGAAACATAACAAAATATCAGCCTTTGCAGAGAATTGCAAAGTTTCCACTATAAGTAAAACTGTTACTATCTGCAGGCCGTACTCAAAAAAACGATTTCGGATGACGTCAAAGAACTATGGATATTTTTATGAACTTGTTTTCTGCTACAATGTTTTGAAATTGATGAGCGAATAAAAAATGGTTCTAACTTTGTAGGTCATAACGTTTTGGGTGGGTACGCCTATTTGACTTTTCAAAAAGTCGTTATTGCTTGTACAAATCATTTATTTCGGAGTAGCTCTAAGCCAACTGTGCAACGCCCAGAGTACGGCCTTTTACACTTCTATGAAACTTAAAATTGATTAAAGGCACTGAGAACGAAATACGCCTGTGCCTGTCGTAACTTTTATTATAATGTAGAATCGATGACAGAGACATTGGAGCTAAAAAACGTATTGATGAGAGTCAAGAAACTAATATGTTTCACTTAGTCTTTTTTCGGGGTACCAGAACCAAAAGCTGCTCTTGTTTTATTGTGCAATGTCAAGCAGAAGTTTGTTGCGGGTATCTCTCTTGAGATGCAGGTACCAGATACCAGGTAGTAGTCTCACTTTAATTGTGACGCATCATACATGATATCCGTAAAACACCGCCTATAACATAGATCATTGGCGTTAATTTCGACGATTACTGTGAATGTGGAGAGTAGAAACTGGCTGCGACTCATGTTATTAAGAGATAATTGAGGTTCTCCCGTCGAAAATTAGCCATGCCCAGACTAAGATCTGCAAAATAAGGATTTCAGGGTACTTCTCAGATCTATCAACTTGCGCAAGAGACTTGTAGTTCACAAAGTGGAGTAGTATAATTCGCTTAAATGGTATAGTGCAAAAGATAAACTTCAGAGTAAAATTCAGTATATAGTAGTGAGTAATACCCGAACTGTGTCGTTAATCTTCACATGATTTTGAACGGTTTTATGCCCTAACCTGCGCGAAACTAATGCATAATGCATTCTTTGACTTTGTGTGTGAGATATGGCAATACAAAGCCAATTTTCCCACATCAGAAATTTTTATCCAACACGCCTAGAAGTAACATAGCGCTCCACTTAATATGAATAGTTGATGTGTACATTTTCTCATTTTCACAAATGAGCATAGAAATGACTTCCCTTACCCCACCACAACGTGTCATCATTTAATGAATTACATTACAAAATTTACCTTTACATCAATGTCAGCGCGTGATTTCACACAAAAATATTGCGATTTTCTGTTAAATTAGCACGTCAAAAATTTATTGCATACAAAATTAATAAGCGATGTTGTACGTGATTGTCGTTGTGTAAGTAAATGGGTTTTCAGGAGTGTGCATATGTATGTGTGCATGTATGCATCTACAAACATTTTGTAATGCGTAATTTTGTTATCCCTTTGACTTGAGCTAATTCAAATTGATTGAAGTTATCATAAAACAATTTGCATAAATTTACAAAAAAGTCACAAGCAGCAGAAATGCCAGAGGGAAAACTAGTAATGTATGGTAAGTGAAATAGTAAGCTAAATGATATGGGTATGTAGATAAGAATACACAGAGTATATTGCAATACCCGTCATACACAAATGAAGTTATAGCAATTCAATAAAATTTAATTGAATTATTCCTGATACGAATTTTTTATTGAAATTTCTTTAATTTATTTGCATTACCATGTAATGAAAATTATTTGTCAATTGCATTTTATGTACATTGAATTCATGCTTTCGTTAGTTTTTTACTTAAACTATGAATTGGTTACACTAATCTTATCTGTTAACATTTTGTGCCCTCTTACGATTGTCAAACTTTCAGGCTGTCTTACTTTTTCACTTACCAAATAATATAAAGTTTCATCAATTCCATACGAAAGTGTTGAAATAATCAATTACCAATTCATACTTTCATAATTTTTGTACTGAAACACAAGCTAAAAGGATTACAGCGTAAAACAGATGGAAACATTTTGAGCGACATATCCATACATACATACATACATACATATACACATGTTAATGCCATCTAACTTTGATGCTTCATGGGTTAATTTTGTTGCATTTAGTATCGTTAATTAAGCTTTGATTTTGATTGCTATGGTTGGTTTTAGTAACAATCAATCATACACGCACTACTTCGCATTTAGTGTATGTTTAGGGTATAGTACCGTGTTATGCGAGAGCTACCTGTACTTACAAGCGGATGCTGTAATCCAAGCTGTTAACATGTGGCTCATGCCATTTTAAGTTGGTTGTATACAATAGATAAGGATTACATGTTTATGACATTTTTTTTTTTCAGATATGTTATGTATATGTCAATTTATGGTCCTCTATGAATTGTGATACTTTAAAAAAACAACGCCACAGGATGAGCAAAAATCCGATTTTTGTTGACAACTTTTTTTTATCTATCAAGAGCACTTGATGCACGCCTGGTTTTAACCAGCAATTGATCCACTTAGCTCGATATACCAAGCGACTGCCGATATGTACATTAGGGTGTTATACTTTTTTTTCAAGTTTGCATGATAGCTCTTCAGTGTAGACATACATTCTTTGATAATATCACCCAGAATTGTCAAATAAAACGAAATAAAATAATTTACTTAACAAAATTTATTTTGTCGCCTTAAAAGTAGGGCGTATCGTTTGCAATAGAACTGCACCAGCGCCTGCTCCAGTCTTCCTTAAATTTTTCGTAGACTGATTGCGAAATAGCATTCAGCTCCTTTAGCAAATTTGCTCTAATGGCTTAAGCCGAATCAAAGTGCATTCCTCAAACTGATATCGTTACCTTCCGAAACAGGAAAAAAAGAGACGGCGCAATATCAGATGCTTTGTCGATGATATGCTTTGAACTTTTGACTAAAAACTTTTGCACAATTATGGCTTCATACGATGGTGCATTTTTGTTTTTCAAGAAGTTGACCATACACAATCTGACCGTTCTCGGCAGTTATTTCCATGTCGCCTAAATTGTATTGCTCATTTACGATTTGTCTTTCTGAAAGCAATTCACTGTGCAACAATTCCAGATATTGTATATAAATAAGAAAGTCCACTCTAAAAGAAAATGTCTGAAATTCGAATATTTAGAGGTCACACAAGGTCGAAGCAGAATTTATAAATACAAATGTAACATCAATTTTTGCTAAAAATAATAATAATAATAGAGTTAAGCTACTGCAGTCATTAGCCTTCTTAGCTATCTAGCAAACAGAAACAAAAATATGGAAAATGTTTCGAAAAAAATGCTTTGAAATTTTTCTACTTAAATCTTTTATATAATTCAGTTATATATAATTACGATATAGTTCAAATCACCCTTAATAGATTTGAACTAAAAAATCAAATAAATTTTTGAAAATCTACAAATTTTTTTTCACTTTGAGTGAATTATTCTAAGTTCCAAAAAATCATGGGAAATCGAAATTATAAAGGATTTAAAGCCTAAACTATTTGATTGAACACCTTTAAAACATGGAAATTTCAATACTATAAAATTTTTTTCTAAAAAATATTGCCATTGCTAATACCGGGATTGCAATCTCGTGTACATGAAGGTGTAGCTTTATATATGCGTTAAATTTCAAATAAACAGGATGCACTCTTACATCCATAGCATAACGCCTTGCTATCGAATATTAAATATTCGCTTGGATCGGTTTACTTTTATGCTCCACACTATAATGTCATTAAGCTGCTAAAATAATATCTTAACTTTTTTCCTAAGATAACAGCTGATTGATATAATTTTTATTTATTATGTGCATTAGGGTGGGTCACAAGTGAGTTTTTAAAAATATAAAATATGTTACATGGGCATTATTACGTCTATTTGGTATCGTTTTATCACTACACCACTAGACACTATCGAAAATCGAAAAAGCGTTTATACGACCCACCCTAATGTGTATAATCTTTATGTTGCCATTAGGCTTAAGTTTTCAAAGGATTAAGAAATCCTTACAAGGATATTAAAATGAACTAAATACTGCTTTATACAATTTCGATAGTATGAGGGTTTGTTTTTAATGCTTTTAATGTAAATTGAAACTAAAGACGTTTGTTTTTCACTTTCAAAGCCGTTGGCTGACCTTATTTAATTGCATGCCATAAATACACGAAATGTGGTAAGAGGTGGTAGTTGTTTTAATAACTTAGCATTAATATCTTAAAGCTACGCAGTTATACAATAAATAATCGCATGCGTATGTATGACCCGGCCTTGAGGGTTAAAAAGAAATTGTATCTGAAAAACTTTCTACAAAATTAATACTGTGAAACCCCATTAAAGACGTTGATATAATATGTAGCTTCGAGTGAATACAGTGGTAGCAAAGTTACTGGAAGAACAACCCAAATCAAGCGTTTGGTTACCATATTGTGTATGGCTAGAAGCGGACGTTGAATTAACAGCAATCGTCTAAGCCAGCGGTGGGCATTCGCATCTAGCAATAGGGCGCAACAGTAAAATCAAGCAACAAATAACGAAATTTTAAAGTTTTTTCATTTCAAATTGCACTACAAACAAAAGCAATTGCTACATTCGTCGAAAGGCAATGCGACACCGTCGCCAATGTCTTTGTGTGTTGTTTTTGATTTCATTTGAACTCATAGCGTTAAAATTCTGCGAATTGATTTTTGCTTGCTTGTGTGTCGAATTACGGTTCGGGCCATGAGGACGAAAAACGCCACTACGTGCCCATCGCTGCTCTAAACTATTATACAGTATCCTGGATTGCAATTGATCGTTTTTTTAAAGAATAACAAACAGACTTCCCAGTAATCATTTGATTTTAATACATCTCAGGACATCGAAGGACAAATTACTGATCAGCGTTAACAACTGACACGCCTTCATCGAAAGAGAATAAATGCCATCAAAGTTAGTAGCTTTCATTAGATATGGTTTTAAACCTGCCCAAAGGTTGCCTCTTTACCCTGCCGCTTTTCTTTGTGCAAGGCATAACTTCCAGTTGGACTCATCGAAATTCTCTTTTAGAGGAGGTCCTTGCGATTGCTAAAAACACTAACAAATTTTCGAAACATTTTGTCATGTCGCACAATGTAATTAAGGTTCTGTAAATCACTTAAACTTTTGTAAAGCTTAAATTTTTCCAATATAAACTTTAAATAAAAAAAACATTCAGTAAAAATTAACTATGCAAACAAAAAAGCTCTAGTGATTTTTAACCTTGCAATTTAAAAATACGCCCAGGCTTATGGAAATTTAAAGCATTTGCACCTGTCTACTTTTACATACAATAAAAAAATATTGCACAAATATGGTGCTTAATTCAGTTTATTGTCACGTGACGCAAACGAGAAAAATACACAACGCAAAAATTTCAACAATCGACATTTCAGTAATTTGAGCACATTGTGCGGGCATTTTTTCTTGCTTTCTCCAGACACACAGCAAAAGCGTTGACATTACTGTCGGCGCCCTTGTGCTGCTGCTGCCACCCCACATGGACAATGAATGCTATGCAATGCGGCGCCGCTGATAATCAAATTAACGCGAAATGTGAAATGCGGCGCGTAAAAAAAATTATTGGAATATCTGGAAAAAAAGGTGTAAGATAAAAAAATGAATCGAACAAAAATATACAGAGGTATTTTAAAAATTTCACCATTTATGCTTTTTCCGCTTTGTGCACAATTTGAATCAGTGGCGAATTTTTTTTCTTTGTTTGCTACCATTAAGTGTCTCCCGTTTAATGTTTATGCTGTCAGCGCGCCACATGCTGCATGTGGCATGTAAATCATCATCAATGATGATTAACAAAAACGGTTATTGCTCTTACAGGACATTGGCAAAGAGGTCGACAATCAGAGAGCAATGAGATGGTATGTGTGAGGCAGATAGCTGGCTTGTCGTGGATTGTGCAGTTCCGTTTCCGTAGAAATTTTATCGTCGTTGTTCATTATTGGCATGATTAAAATGTTGCCTTTAAATTGACTTTTCATTAAATTTTATTTTTTACTTTTAATTAATAGGAAGTGAAATATGAATGTATGCATACCCAGCCGGAGACTTTTCAGCACAGCTGTGAGTTTGCGAGAAAAGACAAATCTCATGATATTACGTTGAAAATCTCGCATGCGAGAATTTGCAAGATTTTTTAAAATAATGTGGTGGAAAATCTGTTACGCCGAATTTTCAAGATTTTCCTGTTGTAAAATCAACAGGTGCACTTTGTGTAAACTCCTATGGAATGCTATGCTCTCCAGTTGCGCCTTAATTGCACTTTTCAGTAGCTCTCTTCTGTTAAACGCAATTTCCGGCTCATAGTTTTTTTTGACTTCACAAATATTGCTGAGGTAAACGTAATCGAATTAAAACGAAATGGAACATTACCAAAATGTTATTTTTGAGAGTTGGCTTTTAGCATAACACCACGCTGAAGTGCAATGTTTTTTTTTTTCGCAGCGCACATGCATTAAATGCTTGTCGAAAGTTTTTAGTAGCTTGTTGGCGAATGTATAACACCTGCTGGCTTTTGCTTGCCAGCGTAGCTAAATTAATTTCATTTTGTGAAAAGTAAACTTTCAAAATACTAACACAAATACAGCCATATGTAATGTATGCAGAGCATTAACGAAAAATAGAGTTACCAAATGCTTTAGAGGTCTTACAAAAAGGTTACTGCAAAATAATGCGTTTCTCATTTGCGGCACTTTTGCAAGACAACAATTTGCGAACAAGTGCGCAATGTTCACACAATTTTGCGTTATAGTAATTAATTCGGAAATAATGAGTGCTCAAAGTATGATTTTTACCACTTTTGCGTTCGAATCACCAAACAGCAAGTTTACTTTTCAAAAAAAAAAATAAAAATTTTGAAAGAAGTTTATTTATTTTACATCAGTATATGGGAGTTCCACATCTACTCGTAACGCATTTCGTTAAGTTTGTTTGTATAGTTCACAAACTATTCTTTGAAGTCCATGCTTGTGTATTTGGTGCCACGCCTACTGGTGTATTTTCGAATACTCTAAGTATAAAAATACATTAGGTGTAGTAAGAAGAACATCTACGTAGAGTGTCACAGCAATTGCTGTCATAATTCACTGAAAATATCATACACAATTTTGTTGTGGGAGGTGGCACGCCCACTAATCCATTTCATCACTTTCGTTATGCCAAGTTTCATTATGACCGCTTTCATAGCACAATAACATTTAAGGTTTTTTTGCTTGCAAAATAAGTGCCGCGCCGATTTTTACAACTTCGCCCTTTTTTGATATGCAGAACTTTATAGTACGTAGATCAGCCATAATTTATTACGATTAATTCATAAGTTATCTGATTATGATGTATTGAACTTTTGTAGGCATTGCCACGCCTTCAAATGAGTTTTGTTAGTGTAGAGACTAAACTTATATTATTAACTCTTTTTAAAGGCATCATTATAGGCATTTTCCTATCCAATTTCATCACAACAAGATTTGCAAGATATGACGTTCTAAATTCTAAAATTTAGGGCGATGCCACGTCCCTATAAGAGTTTCTAGAAACTTGAAAGCTAACCCAATCTAAATTTTGTTTTTAAATGCGCAAACTGCCCAACTAAAATCAAAATCATACTAAGCCATATGTCAATTTTAGCTCGCTTAGGAATTGCAATAGTAAATTTCATTTGGCAACTCTATTCCAAATGCATCTCAAACCTCTTGCATTATTCGCAACTTAACATTTTAGGCAAACAACAGTAGCGGAAGTTGTTTTTTTGTTAGCATAATTTTAGCTTTTTGTGTTATGAATTTGGTTGTTTTGCGTTTTATATGACAACCGCAGTATTTTCTGCTAACTCATAAATGCCTCTTAAAATATTTGTACGCATTTAAACGTCTAATTCAATTTAAAGACATTTTATCGTGAAAGCTGCTTTTTGTTCAAATCACTGTTATAGTTATTAAATTTCCAAAATTGCTTTTAAAAAAAACTTATTTGCGCAAATGGAAACAAGCATGCAAACACAACACACCGTTTTCTGGCAAGTTAATGTGTTTCCGTTTTGTCTTTGTTTTTCCCATGGTGTATGTAAATATACAAAGTGATGTGCTGAAATTAAAATCATTTTGAGAGCCTGAGAGCAAATTGATTTTCAAAAAGCAACTCGTTAACGAGCTATCTTTGTTGTTTGCTATAGTGATTTGTGAATTTTGTTTTTTTGAAATAAAACCTGCTATAGTTTAGCATTTTTTTAGCTCGTTTATTTAAAATCTGCTTAAATCAAAGAGTTGACATGTAAGAGAAAAATGTTTCAAAATATACGTTATAACTATGAGTTTATAAAAACAAACTACCATTTCTTACAATATATCAAGCTTTCATACCATATACCATTCGTACATAAAATAGACAACTTTATCCAAATATTTTGGCTGCGATGCAAAAAGATTTTGTTGCAATTTTTCATTCTTAATGATTTTTAAAAAATATTTCTTAAATATCTAAACATAACATATGTATGTATGATAACATATATATTATATCTTAAATTAACACTTTCATTACTTCTAACTTAAATCCACCCTAGTGCCCATTTTTGTGCCAAAATGACATACGCGCCTGTTCAATTAGCCATTGTACACCTTCATCGATACCTTCACCGGTTAGCGCATTACTGGACGTTATTTGCCATGGATGACTTTTAATTTTCTCCAATTCAACAGCTGCTGCCAATTTCACGCTAGAGAGTGCATCATCACAGTCAATTTTGTTGCCATAAAAAAGCACAGGAATTCGACGTTTCTCCATATCTGGATGTTTTAATAAAATCTCCAATTCATCGCGTACCACCACCAAACGCATTTTATCACTCGAATCAATAACATAGACAATACCATGGCAATTGGACAAATGATGTTCCCACAACGATCTATAACGTCCACCGCCAGACATATCAATGGCGGTAAACGAAATACCTTGACTTTGAAATTGTTCCACGGTGAAGCCAACTGTTGGCACTGTTATTGCCGTTTGTTCTTCCGAATTCTTCAGACAATTGATAATCGTTGATTTTCCACTGTTGTTGAGACCAATCACAAGAATTGTTATTTTTTCTTTTTTTATTTTCATAATATTTGCTAATTTATTGAAGACACCCATTTTCGCCGCTTGCCCTTTTGAATAAATATAATAAATACAATTTGCTTAAAATTTGCAAATGAAATGATTTTTAGTCTTAAAAAATTATTTATAATAAACAAACCAAACAGAAATGTTGTTATGGCAACATTTTCTGACGTCAATGTAAATTCGGAATAAATTCCTTAACAGGGGAAAGTTTCCTTCGGAGTGCGCATGGTCTTCAAAAAAAAAAAAAATGCATTGCAATACAGCACGAAAGAGCTTTTCATAGTGGAATTTTAGTTGGTGGAGAAAATGCCAACATTTTAATTATGGGGAAATTCTTTCAATGTGTTGCCTTTCAAGAAAATTTAATTTTCATTTGAAAACTCAGTTTTTTAGTTTTTGAAATGTTCAGAACTATGAAAGCTTATATTTTGTGTGCTTGGACATTAACATGTTATCGCATGCACAAAGGTTGCTCGGTAAATACTGCAAACAGAAACTGAAGGGTACACTGGCCTTCAGCAATTTTAAGCACTATGATGTTTAAGCTGTAGGGATCTGAAAATAGCGAAAATTCTGACCACTAAAATGCAAAATCACACGACTGAGCAATGACTCGATAATTGAATTGTTTCTTTGACTGTATTGCATGTGGCACCTTTTTGCCACCAACCACCATATCTTGTGATTTAGGCACAAAAACTGTTGCGATTGCGAGTATCATTAGCTGTTATTGAGTGACCAGTCGAATTTTTCGAGTACAATAGTTTGATGATGTCTATAACCCTAAGTCCCACCCATTAGTTAAAAGTAGGGGATGTATTTGTTTCTTAACAACCACTGCTCATGGATTTTCTGAACTCCTAATGCGAAAATTTGGACGAAACCATCAAGATGAAAATGAACTGAAGTTGATTTTGTTCAAAAAATCTGCATCCATTTGTTGTTGTGCACTCTTCGATTTATATGGTCGGTAGGTCGTGGTCAGTAGGACTTGAAGATGCAAATCTTTCGTAAGAATACGCTGTAAAGAGCTTCTTGTAATTTTTAATTTCTGACCACGTGAGATTGCCGCCAATAGTGATCGGATTTGTGGAAGAAAATGTCATAGATTTTTTACTACGACAATTCACCGTTGCATACTTTAAGTGAAACACTGAATGATAATGGTGCATTCATATGAAACCCTGGTTCCAGAAGTGTACAATAATATTATGCGCATAATTTGAAAGATCATTTTAAGTACTCCAACATTGACTTGCGGGTTAGGTTGTAGAAACTGCAACGTGCAATTTATAACACTCTGAGTATGAGAGACCTCTGCAGTTCCAATGTTGATATTTTAAATATTCTTTGAAAGGCGACTAAATAGATTTTTTAGAAAAAGGAATAAAAGCGTTTTATATTCTTTATTTGATTTCAATTAGATATTGAGTTATAAAAATATTTATAATGAAATAAAACTTAATATATCCATTGTTTTTGTGATTTAAACTGCAGTATATACTTTCATTTCGTAAAATAATCGACTCATTTTGTTAAGAGCGCGCGCGAAAAAAGAAGATAATAATAAAAAATTTACAATAATTATCATTTCCTTATAGGATATTTTCAAAAAAAAATATTCAGCGGATGGTAAGGAGGTTCATCTTCCGTACAAAACAAAGCACCAAAAACGCAATTTCCAACAGCCAAAGGCAGAGCTTTGAAAACATAGGTTGCTTGCTTAATTTCCCAAAATTTTTGCAATGAAAATTGCTAACCCTTGTTTTTTGGGGTGTAAACATGGTTGCTTCCTTATTGTAGAACAACAAAAAGGACATGCAAGAACAGTAACAACAACAAAAACATTAAAAGCGCCGCCAACAATGGACACAGTTACTGCGACGGCAACGACCTCAACAAAATGAAAATTAATGCTTTGATAAAAATGTTACGCTTTACTTAACACCAGCATGCAGTGGGAAGAATCCATAAGTAAAGGACATACTTTAACTGATAAAACTTTTCCAAAATTTTCGTAAAATTTTCATTACATAATGAATATTTTCGTCAAGAAGTAAGATTTTTGTGCCAATTATTTGGCTGCTGTTGTCCCTTTAACGCCAATCGGTCATTTTTCATGTGACTGATAGTCACGTCGTTGCATACTCGTTACATTTAAGATTGAAACAGGTTTAAAGTAGTTACTTATTTTTAAATTGTTTGAAGCTTGGAATTGAATTTTTCATATTTTAGATGACCGTCACTTTTGTTGCATTATCGTTACAAAAAATAATTACTCTTAAGTCAGACAGTTTAGTTGGATGTAAAATATATATCATTCTAAAAATGTATGTTTCACAATATTACATTCCAACATTCAATGCGTGACCGTCACTTTCGAATTCACTGCGAATTCGTTACAGCTCAACTACTTACAAAATTTTGTGACAAAAGAAGTTGTAATGAAAGCACTTCAACAAATTAACACAATTTTTTATTTGCCTTCATTTTATCACGGAACCGTCACATTTGTTGCATTCTAGTCACGTTAAACTCTTTTAATTGTAAACTGCTATAAGCAATTTGTGCATTCATAATTCAAGGCACAAATGCGCATTATCTTTACATATATCAATGCACGACACTTTCGTTGCATATTCGTCACAAAAAAAAATTCTCTCTTTTGCCTACTTTAATCTCGAAAACCTCACTTACGCGTGGAATCATCTTGAAACTTAAGCAACCATAGCCCCAGCTTGAACCATTGAATGCCATTTGTTGTGCCCGAAAATGGGAAATAACAATTTCCACTAACTTGGCCGTGAATTTTCATTGTTTCTGGCGCATTTTCATAATACTGCTTGCTGTTCCCATTTCTGCTTCTTGCGCTTGAGTTTTTCCTTTACATCTTTTTGTTTTTAAGTTTTTTTTGTTGTTTTTATTTAAGCATATTTTTCCATTTAAGTGAAAATTTGATGCCAACAAGGAAGTTTCAAGAAATTTCCAAAAATTTTCATTGTTTATAGCTTCCAGGCTTTGTTGGCCAACAAGTTGTTGCTTTTTGTTTTTGTTTCGCTCAAATTAAAGGCGTACAAGTGTTGGGACTCTTAAGTAGGAAGGTTAAAATTATGGCAACATCGTATTTAAAATTAAGTGGGGTTATGTTTGATATCCGTAGGCGTTTTGTATTAAATTGCTTTCAAAGCGGCAGCGAGAAAAAAAGGCTCAAATCTTTTAGTTTCTGCTTTTTAAGGCTTTTAACTGCAGCTTTTACGCGCTGATTATAAATGAGCCAACATAATTAGCGTTAAGTTGCGTGTCGCGTGTCCGGTCGGGTAACCAGTAGCCGTGGTTTTTTATGCGTGCGTCGTTTGAAAAATTACGCTTACGATTTTGAGCATTCTTGCCAGATGAAATATTAAAAAATTGCAGTGGCTTGCGAAAGTTTCGAAATTAAAGCCATTCGTGAGACAATAAGTTGGGAAACGCTGCTTTGATTTCAACAATACGGATACTATTTGGCAGATTATACAATAATTGTTTGCTTTAAATTTAAAGAAAACCAAAGCGTTTATGAGCTTGTGACTTATGACGGGTCAGCTCTACTACACCCAACTTACCACATCGTGACTGCATATTATTAGGCTAACGTCGGACATTAGTACCAAAGAGACTCATTCATTCATTTTTAGCTCAAAATTGTGTATCAATTTGACAATTTCTATAGGTTTTAAAATCGTACACAGCTGGCAACCCTGCTTAATAACAACAAACTATATGGCTGGAATAATTCATAATTTTTCTTTAAGCAGATTTTATTACAGCATAACTTAAACTTAACAGCTGAAGTTTACAGCGTCACTTATTTTTGTGTTGAAATAATTTGGTGGACCTTTCAGCCCCATCTTCGCCCTAACGTCCGTTATATTCCACCCTAAAAAATGTCGCACTCAAATAACGACTACGTTTTTGATAAATCACTCTTACATGCACTTACAACTCTTACAGTTTAACTCAAACTCGGGCGATATGCTGGCGAGAATTGTAGTCACACGCTAATGACCGTGTGCACGAAGAATGTGTGATATGAAGAAAAATAGGCTGCACCCAGTTAGCAGTGTACTAAGTAATGTATCCTGAATTTTGGCGATGTATTTTACGGGGATAATTTCAAGGCTGCCTGTTCTCTTTATGATGATAAAATGTTCTCATTTTCTAAATCAGTTTTGAGTATATCTTCTAAATGACACAAGGTATAAGAATTTTTTTTTAAGTGTGGTCATTTTCATTAACGGATATTTTGAATTTTTCAAAATTTTCGTCTAGTATTACATTTTTCAATATTTTCAACATTTTTCATTCTTTTGAACTTTGAAAACTTTGTTTTTTTTGAAATTTTTCTACATTATTCAAAACATTTCGAAATTTGTCGACTTGATCGATAATTTGTCACAATATAAAATAACATTATAAAGTTTACACAGCACGCCTCAAGGCAATAAAAATATGTTTTGCAGTACAACCACTGGGATGCCCAATTAAAGATTTTCTTCAAAATATTTTTAATTTCATTATTCTTGCAATTTGGTGACATTTTAAGCCTCAAATACTTACATTTGTCGAAAATTAGAGCTGAAGGACCAATATAGAACCATGTCTTTAGATTTCTGGTAATGTTTTTTTTCCCCCTGATATTATTTATAAGGCAAAACAACTTTGTGAACTCTTTTATATTTTCCTACAGGGACACTATTTATTATATATATGTTACATATGCAAATGTTTGCCGTATAATTGATGATGCATCATAATTCCAACAAAATTCCCTAAAATCGCAAAGTTACGTCTTTTTCTTGTGTTGGTATTTATTGTTGTTTTTTATTTTTATTTTTTACCTGCTGTTCTCTGTTGGCAGCAATTTGTTTACACATTTTTTTCTAAGTTATAAAACAAAAATAGAAATCATGAAAGAAACGAAAAGGGAAATATCTCAATTTGTTAAATTTTGTGAAGGGCGCTCATTAATAATGTTGCAAATTATGCAACCTGGTAGCTTTTTAATGAGGCCTTACATTTTTCCTTGTCAGTTAACAATTATTGAATTTTTGCTTTGCGCCATGCTAAACACTTTAAGACATTTATTTGGGCACTTTTAACGACAGGTTCTTAAAGCAGAAATGTAAAATTTTTTTGTATTTTGGAAAAACAGAGGCTACGGGCTTACAACAAGCTCTTATTTTGCATATGACGGTCTTAACACGTCAATATATATCAAGATATTAAGTTCATTTATGCAATTAAGGAATACACTAGTTATGATAAAATAAATCGTAAGCTCTATTTTGAAAAATATACTGGACTTGTGAACACCTTTTCGATAAAACCCTCTCAGCAAAAGTTTGTTGCTTACAAAATTTATCCGTCAGTCTCTATCTGTGCCTATACTTTGTGGACTCTCTCAAAAAAGTTTCATATAGAAACCAAGAAAAATATTTTTAGGACACACGGCATATTATGATAACTTGTGAACTCCCTAAATGTTTATCACAGACAGTTTATCTGTTTGCTCTTTTGAAACCCTTCTCAGCTACTAAACTTCTTCAATAATAGATCAGTTTGTACTGTGTTATATCATGAGTTTATTGGGCTTAGCAATTTTTTTTTTCACTTTGAGTTGTTGTTTTGAGTATTGCTATATTGGCTGTTGCCATGTGATGTTGCTTGTTTTACTGTTGCCATGCAATGTTTTGATAGAACTTTTGATTTTAAGGCTGTAGCAAATTATTATGCTTATACAATCCAATGTGAGAAATTCATTCGGCGACTTTTGAGTTCCGAAAATCCTAATACTGGAAAATAATTCAAAAAATCATAATAGAAATATGACTAAAACAATTTGCCTTATAAAACTTTTCCAAAATTGTGAATGAACTCTTTTTTTTTTGGTTTCTCTGGAGCAACATTTCCATTTCCTTTCTATCCAAATCGTTGAGGGTAAATTCGTTTTATGTTGCCTACTTTCTTAACTTTGCTCAAAGAAACATTCACTTTTTCTTGAAAGTCGTAGTAATTATTATTTTCCCACATCAAATTTATAACTAAAATTGAAATTTAAAAAATTTTTTTCAATAAAATAAAACTTTTTGTTTATTAAGTGCAAAAAAGTTTAAATTGAAAAGTTCCCCCCATTGCACTCCTTGGAGCTAAAAATGCAATTTAGAACTTTTCTACTTTAAACCTACTTAGCTGACATAGATGGAAAATCTCCTTTGAAAATCAACTTATCCCTTGTTGAAAGGGAGATTGTATACGGCATGGAGAACGGGTGGAGGGGAGGGACACAGTTACCTATATCGAGAAAGCGTATTTAGCAAACAAAAAGCTCTTTAAGCTTAACCGCGACAAACACAAAACAAACTCATTTAAAATTACACACACACACACGCATAGACACACACCCAAACTGCACAAATACACACGCACACAAACTCATTTACAAACACAATAGGAAGTTTTAACCTGAAACAACAAAACTGAGCAGCTGCAATTGTTGGTTTGCGTGCAATAACAAAAACAATGAGAGTGGAAACCAAACCAAAACAGCATAAGTTTTTGGACGCGCCATCTGTTGTGCAAAAGAAAAAAAAAAGAGCAACTGGAGAGTGCAGTTCAAACAACAACAACAACAACAACAACAACAAAACTACAAAAACAAACAAAAGGTTATGTCAGTTAAAAACCGTTAATGCTTTAAAAATTTCCCATTGCCGCAGTTGGGGCAGCAGCAGCGGCAGAAATGACTACAATTAACACAAAAGCAGCTGCAATTTTTGTGGTTTCATTGTAGCAGCAGCAACAGCAGCATGTTGCAACTTCCGTTTCCGTTCAACTTCAGCTCAAAGCACGTTGCTTACACACAAATCTAAAGCTAAATTGTGAAGGTTTTGTGGGAGTGGTCGAGGAATACCTTTGGCAAAACAAATTTAGTCAACCTTTGTGCTGCATCAGATCACTTCTAGTTGCAGCCACGCAGCATTTAACCTTGGCATTTTGTAAACGTAATGATGCAGCTGCATTCTGGCGCACGCTGTGTTGCTTAAATAGATTTTGGATTTGTTGGTTGTTGTTCAGTTTGATTGCTTCTTTTGATGATTAACAGTGGATTGGAACATTATCGTAGTACTATTTTGTAATTACTCTTTCGCCGGCAAATTCCCCAGATAGAGTCAAAGTAAAAATGTTCAATAAATGATTGCTTTACTGTACGAATTGTGCCTTTCCAGGTGGTCATAATTTTCAGTGAATTTGTTGCGACTCAAACTCTTTGAATCCAGAAAATTCTACTTTGGATCTCTGCCGGTATCAATTTATTTGCTGCATTTGGTAAGAAATTTTTCATTTAATTAAAATTTCCGTGCAAAATTGATATATGCAAAATATACACACAAAATTATCTTAAGGTTTTCATAGGAAAATAACTAATGCAATCTGCAGCATAGCGCTGATGTAAGGGATAAGGCAGCAATGTTATTTGTCATATTATTGGAAAAAAATTCTAAATATTGCAAATTGACTACGAGCACAAATTGCATAGATCAAAGCTTCGACCAAAAATTGTGTGTTACTTAAAGTAGGTATTTTTAATATCAATTGTTATGTTACTGGGTACAAGAGTAAAAATGTCGAAAAAGATTAAAGAAATATTTGTCTTGCGAAAAGTAGAAAATATTTATGGGTTGGTTGGAGTACCTAATAACAAAATAATAAAAATTAAATGGCTGAATAATCATAAAAAAATGCGAAAAAAAGGTAAAGGGAAATTGCTTATTTTACTTCATTTGCTATGATTTAAAACATAACTTCTCTGATGGATTTCTTCTTAGAAATTTGCTTTTTTTTGTTAAACTTTTAATATCAAACTGATGTACGTTGCTCTGCTCAGTTTTCGATTGAAGATGGAGAGGGCTGTGTCAGTTGCATAAATTATGCTGACCCATAAGACATCAAATTTGTCTCCACAGGCTCTGTCATTTTGAGTTTTTTGCTGAAATTTATAAAGCACTAGCATTGCCCTGTGCACTTCGCTTCACCTTAAATTTAAAATTTCGTCTATTTTTAAAATATTTTTTGTATGGTGGCCACCCTAAATAAAAGTTTTGTAGCTTATGCTATGTCTCATAATATAAAAGCTACGTGGTGTAGATTCAGTGTGAATCAATTAACTGATCTAAGTGAAAATGATATTCTAAAAATGTATTTGTATAAGGGTCATCCTAAATATGCTCCCTTAATAAAAGTCTTATAAAAGACACTTGGTGTAAATTCTATGTGAATCGATTAAGTGGTCTTTGTGACAATTATATTCTAAAAATATTTTTGTATGCGGGCCATCCTACATATGCACTCTAAATAAAAGTTTTATAGCCTATGACACCCTCCTAATCGATGCTAATATACTGTAAAAATTTCATCAACATCGACGGGATAGTTTTCGCGTCCATTAATGACATACAGACGGAGAGACAGACAGATAAACAGACAGACAGATGGACAGACATACAAAAACTGAATTTTATATATTTTTGAAGTGCTAGTACTGATTCTTCAAAATAAGTCGTCTGTGTTAGTTTTGCTGACAGAGTCGGCTGAACCGAAAGCAATTCACAATGAAATGTTCATTCTTCCAATATTCACAGAAATCGTGCGCCTTAATTTCAATACTCCTCAGATGTTAAATAAACGGTGCAAGCCCCATTGGTGAATCGCTTAAGATGCTATTTCTTAAGAGAATTGTCTTATTTTTAAACTGACTGTTCACTCTAGACGAAAATATTCTAATTTGTCAGCTGCTAAAGAGGAATTCGTGTAAAAAGCTTTGAAGATCTCTTATGGTTTATTTCAAAACAATGCCTATGACATTGCTGATCCAATGAAGCGGCCAGCTAACCCTGATATATTTACATCTGTGAAATTTCCATGTTTAGCTCCACTTTGTAAATTTGGGAATAACTTCCACAGTTTAATTCTACATTTCATTATTAGTTCCGATGTAACCTTGCTCGACCAAGCAGCAAAAGCCATTTTTTTAATAAAAATTCTAAAGATCACAGCGTCAGCATTGCCAACAGGGCTTTTGTTGGATTAGTGCGCATTATAGCTGTGACACAGATACATATCAACTTTTAAACTATAATTTCAAATAAGCTAACCTTAGTTGATGAGCATGTCCTTAGATAATCTTTGTTTCCGTAAAAGGTTTCGCAGACATTTCTGCATATACCTCTTTTTGAATCGAAAGAGATGATGCCCAGGATATAGCGCTAAAAGTCCTATCTGTCAATTTGTTTTATGAAAGTATAAGCCATGCAATTTCATTAATTTAATATTCAGTCCTTGTAAGTTCCAACGCTGATTGATTAATCTTTTTTTTTAAGTATAAGGTTTACTAAATGAAAATCTGCGTTGATGTAATTTTCAGTTATTTCCCTTCTCTGATTTATATGTGCCATTTATGATTTATTGTATCAATGACTGCTTTTAAGGCAGTGGTGTCACTTCACCGAAACCTTGGGGGGCCGAGATGACCACTATTGGATGGTTTTTATGAATTAATGCATTGAATAGTAGTAGTATCAGATCCTTGGGGGGGGGAGGGGCTTACCGATTTGACACCACTCTTTTAAGAACTCCTTTGAACTATTGTACCAAGGAATGTTTCCTTGACTTATCCCGATAAATTTCACTCTATTACGCACCCATCAATTTTCAGTTCTTCCTATCAATTGATGTTTTGCACCATAAATCTTGCGCAAATTTTAATTTAAATTTATTTGAAGACCAGAATAAAACCGCCGGGGATTTTTCTTCTATCACAACGGCACTAACACATGCAAACAGTCACATTTGAGTAAACAAACCAGCAAACTATGGGTTAAGTAATCGCATAAATAAATTTTACTGGTCAGACACGTCTGTTGCATCAAAGCATTTGCTGCAGCTGCAATAACAACAACAACAACAGCGTTAACAAGCAACACACTAACAACATCGACATCCTCTTCCACGCATTTGCAGTATTTGCTGCAAATTCAATTATCATCATTACCACAAAAACCATTGCAGTGCATAGTACCACTCGTCGTCGTAGTAGTAGTAGTAGCAGTAGCAGTATCCTTAGCAGCAGTCTAGCGTACGATGAGCAACAGTGAAAATGGTAGTAAAAAGCATAAACCACTCTCACACAATCTTGTTCGTCTGCTTTTGTGAAAAGTGTTTGGGGCTAAAAACAGACATTACCACTAATACACTCAACGAACTGTTCCACACGCTGCTACCGCAGCCACTTAAGTAGAAGTTGCTACTGAAAAGTGCGGCGCTACATTAGAGATAGCAAAATGAAATGTGAGAAAGAGAAGGAAACATAATGATTTCTCATAAAGTTATTGATTGAAATTTATAGCGAAAACGTGTCCAAGCTAAATAGGTTCATGAACTTGCAGCACAACAGCGAGCGGTAACTTTACTTAAAGTTTCATTTATGCTACTGGTGATGTATTCAAATTAAGTTTGAAGTAGTAAACTTCCCGGAATATTATAGAATTGTTAGTAAATTGTAAATTGTGTTTTTATTAATTTTTTTATGAGTTATTCTTAAGAAAGCTTATTTGAATCAGTTACGTTTTATTATAAAATAAGTAGTCTGAATTTTTGATGTATCCCGTTCTGGTGGCATACGCTTCAAAGGACAATGTTGCAACTGCAGTTGTACGGAGGTAAAGAATACGCTACATTATTATTATGGGGTCATTTTTATTATCATAAAAAAGAATAATACCTTACATTTATTTTTTAAAGATATTTTCTTCCAAATGTTAATCGTAATTGCGGCTAACTCTGTGTTTAGCAACACCGGCGAGCTCATTTTTATGTAGTATAAGTTACTTAATATCATTTCTAAAAGTTTTATTCTTTTCTCTTATACAATTTACTCCTTTACAGCTGCCTCACCGAGCTAAAAATATAGTCGATGTACCAAATAGCATTAATCGAATGAATACAAGTGGAAAAGAAACAAGCAAAGAGTAAATAATGGTAAAGAAAAGTCCATAGTAAATGCTTGCTGCAATTTTTGTTTCCTTTTTAACTGCTAATCGTCATGGAGCAGTTAAAAGATGAAACTACTTAACAACCAATTGACACAGATTTCAAGCACGAATATAGCAAAAATAAACAACAACAGCAACTATGCACACAACAACTGACGATAACCTCAATTTTTCTATAGTCAGCAGCAGTAAAAATTAAATAAAGATTATCGCAATTGGAAACAGAGGCAACAAGCAATTTCTTAGAACATAGCAAGCTCTCGATACTTTTCTTTTAATAGCAGAGAAACATCTTTAAAACATCGTACTTGTCTGGTAAGTTATGAATTTATAATTCATACGTCATGCTAAGTAAAAAACAAAAATTTGCCAATGTACTGCAATTAAATCGTTTTTTTCTGTGATATTAAAAAAAATATTAAAAAATAATCATCCTTTTTTATTTGCATGTTTCCTTTACATAAATTGATATAGAAATATTGAGCTGTTGCTATAGACACAAACATTTTAGCCGTTGAAATTTAAGGCTAGACATTCGTTCGGCTCTTTTAAATGCTGAATAATAAAATTAATATTTTATTTATGAGAGGTTTCTTATTTTGTCTAATCTACCTTTTGTTTATATAAATTGCAACATTTAAGTTAAACATAATATCGGTTTTCAAAGCGATATTATTTTACATAACAATCACAATACACGGCCCCAGGCTTCATAGGCAAAATCATTTCTAAGCCTTAATATCTGCAACAACCTTTTGTGTGCACAGCAGAACATCAGCGTCTTTGAGCAGACGCATAAAATGAAGCAGAACGGTTAATGCCTAGTGACAGTGGTGTACAACTAATGGCAACAGCATTCAACCAGTGACTGCCGACGTACAATGGTTTGTTTTGCTACAGCTTGTAGGTAAAAACAATTTTGGTTGTAGCTCGATTTAGCAAATCAGATAAGTGTTTTTTGCATAAAAAATATTTAAGCCTAAGCTTTAAAGTAAAAGTTTTAATTCAGTTGAATAAATAGTTTGATTTGCAGATGAAATCTTAGTTGAATCATTTTTGAAGTCAGTAAATATTGGATTTTCGAGTCATTAGAAACCACTAATTAATTTGCTGTGCTATTATTGTGCAGCTGTGTCTTTTTGGTTTTGTCTGTTTGCGAATGGTTGTATGAAGTTCATAAATGTAAGGTATTGGTAAAGGTACAACATAAAGGCAAGCAAAAAAAAAACTTTCCGGTGACTAAGGTAAGCTACAGCTGTTAAATTTGGCATTTAAAAAAGAATAAAGTTCAACGCTCAGCGATTTTTAAATTTTTTGATGACTGAGGCAAATTTAAGGTCTTCAAAATCGTAACACTCCATCACACACTTTATGTTTTGGCTATCAGCTAAGAGCAAATGCAGCATCTATCTGACAATGAGCATGTAGTGTGGTGACCTCTTTTAGACGCCCTAAACGCTCTGAATCGAAAGTGCACATTCGGCCGTGTTTTAATTTAGCTGTCCAATATTTTTTTGTTCATATCGAAGGCTTAGAGCCACAAAATAGATCATTCAATTCCATGTTCATTTTATCACTTGAATTCTTTTTCAAAATCCAGTACCTTGCATTTTTCAAAGTCATTTCCTCTAGCACAATTTTTATGGCAATTGATGGTTTTAGTATGGCTGATAATTGAAATAAGCATCAGTCGCCAGAATCCTTGTGGGCCTGGTTATGTGAGGCCGACAAAAAAATTTCGCTTAATAATTCGGAAAGTAAATCACAAGTATAAAAAATATATTCCCGAAAAATCTCTATGCGAAAATTGAAATCTTCTCAGTGGAAAGCAAAAATATAATTCTTCCAATATCTATGTTTGGTATATTTCTTCACGAGTAATGACTTTTACATTGAGAAAAGTCTATGCGAGCCACTGTTCACTATAACGTGATGCAAAAATAATTGCTACTCCCAGTGGGATCATATGAATGAAAGAGAATGCAAAATCCTTCTATGATGAGCTCATGACGTAGCTATACCCGTAATAAGAGTTCAATTGTTTGAGGAGCAAAAAAATCACATAAACTTTTCTTCGGAACGATATAAATTTATTTTATTGGGCTTTCATGAATTTTAAAATTTAAAGTGCTAAATAGAACTTGAATGTGTTCAACCCATACTAATTCTACTGAAAATATTTAATTCAATCTTGTATATGAATTTTAGGTGCACATTTAGGCGTTGAAAATAAAATGTAGTGCTTTGAGTCGATTTAACGTAAATGTGAGAAATTGGTTTACAAAAAAGTATAACGCAATCTGGCGCTAGCAACGCCCCTTGTAATATTTCGTCGTTGTCTCGAAATACCAAAAATTTATAACACTTATTCCGAATGAAACAAAAATTTGACAGTACCGTCGTAACGTTTTGTATCAATGCGTGTTGGAGTTACAAAAAAGAAGGACAAAAAAACAGAAGAAAAAAAAACGAGATATAAAAAATTTCATTTTCTACTACTACTACTACTCCTACTACTACTACTACTACTACTTCTACTATCACTACTACCACAACTACTACCACTACTACCACTACTACCACAACTACTACCACCACTACTACTAATACAACTACAACAACAACTTACTGTCATCTTATAACTCTGTTAGTAGAGCAGGACCTGAACAAAATCTCTATAGATATTTCGATACCTATATCCATGTTTTATGCTATGCCAGGTAATTCCAATTTTTATCACATCATCTTCTACCATTTGCTGCTACGATGCTCTGGATCTTTCTGGCGCTGACTAAATGTCACAATAATCAAAGATACAAAATACAGTGCAACCTCGGTCAACGCAACTCTCGATAAATGCATCTCCTCAATGTTCGCAACGAGTAGATTTCTTTCATTATGGACTCAGTAAGTGCAACTTTTTAAACAAATTTTCACTCGCTTAATGCAACGTATGTCATTTGAATATTATCTGTAGTATTTGTCCTGGGTAATTAAATAATGTTGAGGGTCTGTGAATAACACAAGATGGTAAATATTTATACTAATGGTTTCTTAAGCAAGTAAATGATGATTTTCTTTTGATGAATTGATGTTGTTATATATTTAATGTTTGTCTTGTGAAATGTTTATATCCGGTTACCTAAGATTTTTTGACTTAATCATTGCAATTTCTATGGTTATTGCAACAGGATTGGTTTTTATTAGTTACGTTAACCGAGGCCGCACCGTAGTTGAATGTTTCATTTGAATACGTTTTTGATAAGTAGTTGCCAATGTTGTCTACGAATCCGATGAAATAAGGAATAATATTTCTTTACTTTTTGTATCAATACTTAAATTTTTGATAGAAGCTTTGTCGCAATTAGAAATAATTGGCGATAATGTTGACGAACTAAAATATATTTTTCACGTTTCTTAAAATTTAGCATACGTATTCAAAGCACTTAAATTACAAAGCTCTCTCTCTCTCTTTGGAAACCTTCCCACATTTTGTGCTATTTAGTTTCTTGCAACATTTAGTTGGATATTTTCATTTAACAACTTAGCATTTTAAGCTCTTTAAAATACGCATTCGCAGAAATATTTTCCGCTGCATCATTTTATTATCGTTAGCACAATTTAATTGTAAAAATTTCACTTTGAAATAATGCGCTTAATTGACAGCAAATGTGACAGTAAAAACACGAAGCACCAACACGTGTAACACACACACATACACAAAGAACGACGAGTAAAGAATAAAATTGACAAACGATGAAAGTCCTTTTAATAGCAGCTGTTGACATAGCTGGTACGCTTAAAAAAAATAAAGAAAAAAAAAACTTGAAAAAATATCAACTCATGCAGTTTTGCATAGAGAAGCGTTACATTGAAATATAACATACCACATTGACGTGGCTTGCATAATGAAAAGCAATAAAATTGCAATGAATAGCGAAAAATGCGAGAATATGAACGAAAAACTTCAGTAATAAAAAATATTAAAGAAAAAGCGAAAGAAATTGCAACTGTCAAGTGGTAACTATCCCATTTTTTTTTGCGCTGAATTATTGGGGAAAACTTCATGTGTTGGTAGAAATTAAAAAATATGCTACTTAGCGTTAGACTAAGTGAGTAAGCGTTAAATTCTTAAGTTACTGCATGACTCTCAAAATTTTGGAGAGATTTTTTTTTTGTTGCAGACATTTTTGTTTATTTTGTGCAGAATAATTATCCATAGCAAAGTTTCATACTAAAGGTTTTCTTATCTATAGTATCTATAATACAATATTATTTATTAAAGATATTGATTTCTTAAACTTTGTTTTTTTTGCTATGATACAAAACTATCCAAAAAGTAGCAAATCTACTTATATGAACCATTTAAATTGATCATAACTAATAATTTAATATGAAGAGATAACTGAAAGTGATTTAATTTCGATTCAATGATTAAAAGAAAATATCACCCATTATCTGCCATATCACTGACTATGTTAATTTGCTTGAGACATTCTCAATTTAATAAGTCCTATTTTTTTAGTTTGATACTACGTAAAACTTTTGAGTTGATTTTATCCACACCACTTATCTCATCTTTTAAGTACAATAACCTGTAGTAAATTATATTCAACGAACAATAA
Source organism: Meiosimyza decipiens (assembly GCA_963680825.1). Lineage (NCBI taxonomy): Eukaryota > Metazoa > Arthropoda > Insecta > Diptera > Lauxaniidae > Meiosimyza > Meiosimyza decipiens. The sequence continues at coordinate 6,875,317 of OY804259.1, read as the reverse complement.
TTAGTTATCTATTTCTATTTTAAGAATACATTTAATTGTTGTTTGTTTAGACTTCCATACGAATTTTTCTGTGAAAACATTGAAAATAATTTTATAAACCCAAATTGTACTTGTGTAATATTTTTAAATATATACATATATACACATAAATAGGTATTAAAAATAAAAAAACTTTATTTAAACACTTCAAAAACGTAATATTTTGGCTCTGATACTACTAAAACCCATATGTTTTAGTTGCTGTTATTAATGCCCAAATGCTTATTTCTAGTATTTTATTTACATAATGGCCGCTCAACCGTTGCGGAATTACAAGCATAACTTAAAAATTTCCAACATGACGTATGATCAACATTTAATTAAAAATGAAAAGTTTCAACTTAAAAGTATTGGCACGTAATTATAGTCGCAAAATTAAGAGCGCTCTAAGTTAAAACCTAGTTTTTAGTTAAAATCGAACAACAGAGTGACCCCATAAGAAAAAAAAACTTACATTATATTATGAGAAATTTTTTAAAAATAGATTACGCTGCGTTATTGACACAAAACATTGTAGACACAGTGAACAAAAAGGAATAATAAAAAGCTGGAAGACAGCGTGTCACAGAGGTTAGAACTGTAAACTAATAGCTTACAGTGCGTGTGGTTTCTCATTTTTTTTTGACGATACATGACGCATAAGTGATATTTAATTAAAAATGTTGCACTTTATTTTTGATGAATTTTGCTATAATTTTTAAATAAAATTCATAATTATTCAATCAAAAAGTATGTGTTATTCTTCCATGAATAGCAAAATGCTAATGTAATTATATTTACAGTTCATCTTTCACATTATCTTCTTTAACAGTCGGTTGCCTTTAATTAATGATTTTTCTCCCAGACACAAAACGTGAATTAATTGATTTATTTTTCAAAACGTCTTAACTGTCAATTGCCATTGATTGCTGTGTTTCAGTATGATAAACTAAAAAGCTGTTATCACAGCTCACTAACACATATTTTTTTTCATCCTATACGTTATGTCTCTGATCCAGATTATTACCCTTTAAGTTTATTCATTTTTATTTTTAGTTATCTCACAATGTGTTTTGCTATTTGAATATTATGTTAAGCTCATTGAACTCACGTTGCTGCTGTCACTTCCTGTCCATTATTAGCATATTTCCATTGCTGTTGATTTTCTCATCCTTTCGGTTTTGATTTAGTGCTATTTCTGTAAATAAATTAGCAAAGGATATCAACGCGCATTTCAATGTTGTTGACTAACAGAGAGTTGGGTTGCTTGACTGACTGAAAAATTTTACACGTTGATTTGTTGTCATTTCGCGTCATAGTCACATTGAATGATGCTGATTTTGATTTTGACTTTCAAACGGATTTATGAAATGAATGCGTTAATCAAAAATGTCAATGGTCATGCGGATTTTCTATTTGAAAGGATTTATTTTGAAATTAAGCTTTTCAAGGGCACATATTTTGTTGTTTACTTGGATTTGGTTTATATTTTCCTAAATATATGCTAGAAATTTAATATTAAACTTAAAATCAAATTTAAAATATTTTTTTTGTAAATGTTACTTATACAACATGTAATTAAATTAAATTTAAAATTAAACTAAGGAGCTTAGTGATGTTAAGTAAATTCATTTTTCTCGAAGTTATCAATTATGGCTTAATATTTGCATACTCAATTGATAAATAAATAAATCCTTAATATTCAAAACATTATTTATTTTTTAATGCAAAAATACCTCAAAAATTAGCTTAAATATGGAATTTTCCATTCCCATTTTGCACTTAACAGACAGACAGTTTTCCAACTTAAAATACTGCAAAATTCATAACAAACAAATAACAAGAATTTGTGTGTTCAACATCGTTAACAATGCAAAGATAATAAAATTTGTATTGTTATCGAGATATGTACTTCGAACTAAGGTAAAACTTTAACAACACAGATAGGCACACACACAGAAAGCACACACATTCATTTACTCATGCACACATGCATTGGATAAAGCTATACAAGCAAAAGCACAAGCACAAGCACAATTTCAGCAATCTAAAGTACAACGCAAAAGCTTAAATTTTTTGCCAAAAATTCTTCACAAAATTCAATTTCAAACTAAATTTTGTGCAAAAGCATTTAAGTAAACAAATACACGTATATATGTAGCCATATATAGTGGGGAAATTCCATGAAGCATTTAAAATTTTTAAAGATATTTTTAAACTTTAGCTATCCACGATTAGTGCCACTGCATATATATCGATACCGATGCTGTTTAGTAACCAAATATTTGAGAAATTTTTGTTCAGCTTTTTATATAGTATAAGAACCCGTTAGTTTTACTTTTTTGCGCGCTAAAAATTATTTCATATATAAAGTGTTACAGTGGCTGACTTAACCAAATAAAAGTATTAAGAAAATTAAATATTTTTTATGCGATAGCTCTTTGTTACCATCTGACTTCATTTTTCTTACAATTTTGTACTTAATTCAGCTGCTCATAACTCAGTGCCGATACTGTTTGGGGTTAATATGTTTTGAAGGATTTTGTTTGATATTGAAATAATAAGTGAAATACTTGACTTTATTTATGGCCGCTTAAAATGTGAGACAAATTAAAAGGGTTCAAGTATTCATATAGTATATTATGTCTTTACAAAGAAGAAAAGTAAGTGAGACATATTGATTTTTTGAGAGATAGCCCTTCTTCTTTAAGATTTTCATGACAACAAAGGTATGCTTTAAATAGTTAATAATTTGTAGAAATTAATTGTAAGCAAGTTAAAACAGTTAATTTTTTCCTTACTTTTTTGCTGCAAGATTAGTTCTCAATTTCGGCATCGATGCAATATTAGGCCAAATAATCTTAATAATTTTGCTTATTGGCTTGTGTATAGTAATAATAATGGGTTTTAAATAATGGCCGCTGAAAACTATTCACTTCTATACTTTTCGTTTCGTACAACATGTTGTATGAGTAACATTTAATTAAAATATTAAATTAATTAACTTCATTATTTGAAGACGCTTAATAAAAAGTGAGCACTGAAATAGAGATTTTATGCATAAAAACTGAAGTACATATTGTTTTCTTGATAAAATTTGTAGTTAGACTCGAGAAGTAGAATGCAAGCAATTATCTTCGTCAATCATTTCATATTATGCTGTGCTTCGTGGAATGTTCTAAAAATAAACATTCAATAGTTTAAGCTTCAATGCACATGCACTGACACATATACCGAACGAACACACACACATTCACATCGCATGACTGCATAAGTCAAAATACCAAAAAAGCGAACGTACTTACAAATTGGAATATTTGTAGAATAATAATTTTTATGTTATTCATACAAACACAAGCACAAGCACAAAAAAACAATGGACATTACACGTGCACGCACACTAACATAGCATATGCGGTATCACATTTGCACACAAGTACTGAGAATTTGTTTTTTTTTCTTCTTTCTTCAATTATTAACCAACCGTTTTCTGCTTTTTCTTTTCTTTTTATTGTTAGCTTTGTGAAAGCAAAACAAAAGTGAAATTCAGAGAATTTGCAAACAAGCGTTCATTAGTCTTAGTTTCTTTTTTTGTTTGTTAGTGTTGGTATGGTCTCAGTTTCTTTTGCCTGAATATTGGCGTGTGTGCGTAAGTTGCTTTCACTCAACGGAGTGCTTTTCTTTGTGCTTCAATAATAAGTGCAAATAATTTTGTGCATACTTTTAGGCAACCATGCAGCCTATTGTTTGTTTGTTGCGTTTCCTAGGAGAAATTTAAAAATTATTGCATAAAAACTGTATGAAATGAAACTTATATTTCACTACTTCTTAAAAATTTTAAGCAAAAATATTTGCAAACATTAAATTGAAAAAAAGGGGAACTTCAAAGGACTTACGAAATTCACAAATTGAATCAAATCGCTTGAAATCAAATCAACGCAAATTGAATTAATTACTTTTGTAACAATAAATAATTATCCACTGCCTTTGCGCTTGTGTGCACACAGATTTATTTGTGTAATAATTCAACAGAGAAATTCTTACATACACAAGCTCACACACACACACACACACACACACACACACACACACACACACACACACACACACACACACACACACGCACACACACACACATACACACTGGTAAATTCAAGTGTAAACCATGAATTAACCTAATTGTTTGCTTTATTAAGCTGTAATTAAAACCATCGTCTCGCAGTGCCAGCCCCTGCTGTTAACGACGTTACACCTTCTACTAACAAATTCAAAAATAACACAGCCACGTTGTAAAATTCCTTACCTATATACATATTTGGATATGTACACGTACACAAAAATAATTACACTGAAAAAAAATTTGGATTTGGCAAATTTATACTGAATCGAATAGATTTGTTCCATTGAATGGCGCAAAGCATAAGCGCTATTCCGAATAACACTATCTTATAAATACTCATGTGACAACATATTTCACTTATATAAGAAAATAACTGTACCCGCGACGTATAATATAAGACGTGCCACGCCTCGTTCCTTAATTCGTGAGTTGCTTTGCATTTACATCCTAGCTCAAAGTTTCAAATCTCCTGCTACCATAGGTGCAAATATATAGCATTTTAAATGTTGTACGAGAGGTGCCACGTCCCGTTGTCTAAATCTGTTCACATTTCGTTTCTTTTCTTTTCTTTTCTTTTCTTTTCTTTTCTTTTCTTTTCTTTTCTTTTCTTTTCTTTTCTTTTCTTTTCTTTTCTTTTCTTTTCTTTTCTTTTCTTTTCTTTTCTTTTCTTTTCTTTTCTTTTCTTTTCTTTTCTTTTCTTTTCTTTTCTTTTCTTTTCTTTTCTTTTCTTTTCTTTTCTTTTCTTTTCTTTTCTTTTCTTTTCTTTTCTTTTCTTTTCTTTTCTTTTCTTTTCGTTTCTTTTCTTTTCTTTTCCGTTTCTTTTTCTTTTCTTTCCGTGTACATGTGTGCACATACATAGTCCGTATTCATTTGAATAATTTAAAACTTCACTCCATGCAAAATCTTTTATGAATATGTTTTCGCATTGTTTCAATGCTGTTGTTTTGGTTGTTTTTTTTTTGTTGCTGTTGTTATTTACGCCTGCATTATTAATCATTTTGTTTTTTCATGCAATAAAACAAAAACCACCTCGCACAGAGCAAATCAAAATATTTACGTTGTCCTTAGTGCGCCGCGCGATGTAGATATTAAAAATGGGGATGGAGAAAGTTTTATGTAAACATACGAATATAAATAGTGCTAATGATATTTATTGTTGTTGTAAATGTCAAAATTGTTGTTGTTGTTGCTGTTAATAATTATCTCTCTTACTTACTGCGCGCGATGTCGCTATTGTTGGTTTTTTGTTTTTGTTGTCACTGTTTGTCGCTATCGCTTTGTCGTTATGAATGATAAATCATCATTAATTATAGAGAGAAAATGATTAACTTTATCTAAGTGACAGAAATGAGTTGACTACATGAAATTGATTTATGTTTAGTTGCAATTAATGCAACAACAATATGACCATCCATAATAAGAACAACAAAAATTAGCAATATGACCAAACACAACAATACGAGCAATAATGCAATAAGTGAATGAATGTTGATTAAGAGCTTTCAATATGTGAGAAATTGCAAGGAAAGTAACGCATATAATTTTTTTAATTAAAAGTAATTTAATAAAAAACTAAGATATTTTTATAATTATTTTACTGAGCCTACTGTTCATTATAGTGTGTGTTAACATCGAAAAATTATAAAAACAAAGTGGTAAAAAACATCCTGATCTTAGTTTAATTCATCAGTGATATTTGAGCCGATCAACGAAAACTTCTATGCCTTATATGTTTTTCTTTTTGCATAGAGTTGTTGAGAACTGAAGCATAAAAAAGAAACAAAGCAAATTTTGTAACTTATTTTATATATCACTTTACTTGCAGACGTTTCGGTCACTGATGATTTCAATTTGCAATGGATGAAACTAGTATGACTAACTTAAGAAATTTTTCTAGTTAAAGATTTTCAAGAAATGAAAATAAAGAAAAATCACTAAAAAATTGAGCTTTGATGATATTAAAAATTTCTCAAATTTAAAGTAGAAATTTTGACCAAAAAATTTTAGATTAATAAAATTTAAATTAATTACTTTTTGTGGTCCATCAGAACAGGAAATATTTTATAATTATTTTACTGAGCTCATTTTTCAAAGCAGTGTGTGAAAACACCAAAAAAATTTACCAACGCTTATAATACTAATTTCATTAATTTTTAAATGTAATCATCAGTGACCCTTAAGCCGATGAGTGAAAATTTCTAAGCCTGTTATGTTTAAATGTTTCCATAGATATGTTGAGAACTGAAGCAAAAAGTGAAACAAAGCAAGGCAAGAATTTTTGTTAGAATATTTGCGCTTGCTACTTCGTTTTGACGAAGAAAGTCTACAACAAAGCGCCTGCGGAATAAGTGTAACATCAAATGAGTTACAAAAACAAAGACAAACAACAGAAAACAGAATTCTTGGTTTGATTTTTTCCTTTTTTTGCTTAGGTTCCAAACAGATCTATGCAAAAATGAAACTCTCATTCATCGGATTAAAGGGACACTGATGATTCTATTTAGCAATGCATGAAACTAGTTTGAATAGCTTTTTTATAGAAATTAGGAACTCTGACTGAAACGGCCACTTTAAAAGAGCTGCACCTCGACCAAATTTGATACGAATTAAGTTCATTTGGATGAAGTGCAATTTAAGTGTGAGATCTCATATAATTTATTTTTAATGATTGTTCACAATCTGTCGATAATTTTTAAAGTTAAATGTAGCAATAGAGTTGAACGTAAAACTTTTGCAGAAAATAAATTATAGTTTCTTGAACACTTATTTTTCTAATCTTATTAAGAAACTATTAAGCGCACTTCAAACGAACAAAAACAAAAAGGTTAAAAGAAAGTACCGACACATACAACGGTAATCCACTGCACAAATATATACATAGCACACAAAAACATACACATATGTATATATTGCTAAAATAAATAAAAATGCATCGCTGTTGCAAAGCTGATAAAAAATTTTAGACATAAGTATACCAACATGCTAGTGGTATAAGCCCAGTAGGAAAGGTGTCCCAGAGCTAGTTTTGCGAATTTTCCTAACTTTTCAATATTTCTATATTTTATAAGGATATAGGTGAAATGCTGTGTCAAACATTAATAATCTTGTCGTTGTAAAATTAATAGCCTGTACTGTCAAAAAAAGTTTATTGCCTTATAACGGGTGATTTTTATGCTATTTGTTTTTTCAGTGTAAATTTTTTGACAACTGACACGTGATTCGTAATATGACTATGAATAAACTTACAAACAAAGAGCGCTTGCAAATCATTGAATTTTATTATAAAAAATCGTGATCTGTGAGAAATGTGATTCGCAAATTAAGTCCATTTTATGGTCGTAATAATAAACCCAAAGAAATGACTATTCAAGCTATTGTGGCTTGGTTATTCGACCATCTGGAATATTTTACATAAGGACCTCGGTCTGAAACCATACAAAATGCAGCTGGTGCAAGAACTGAATCCGTGTGACCTACCACAGCGTAGTTTGGCCTTAGAAAAGTTGAATGAAGATCCAATTTTTTATCGAAAATTTTTCTGCAGCGACGAAGCTCATTTTTGGCTCAATGGGTACGTCAACAAACAGAATTGCAGTTCAAGGCAGTTCAAGAGCTGTCAATGCACCCTAAAAAATGCACTGTTTGGTGCGGCTTGTGGGCCGGCGGCACCATTGAACCGCACTTTTTCAAAAATAATCGAATTCGCAACGTTACAGTCAATGGATCAAGTTACCGTGCGATGGCTACCGACGTTTTTTGCCCAAAGTGAAAGAATTTGACTTGGTTGACGTGTGGTTTCAACAAGACGTTGCCACATACCACACGGCACGCGATAACATGAACCTATTGCGAGACGAGTTTGTTGAGCAATTAATCTCACAATTTGGAGCAGTCCATTGGCCACCAAAATCATGTGATATGACCCGAATAGACTACTTTTTGTGGAGCAGAGGCAAGCCAGCCACAATTGCAGCCTTGGAAGACAACATTACAACATTACCGTCCAAAATGCTGGAAAAAGTATGTCAAAGTTGCAGCTTATGGATGAACCACCACAGGCGTAGCCGCGGGCAACATTTGCATGAAATTGTCTTTAAAAAGTAAATGAAAGGAATTGATGTATCGCTCTAAATTTATATTTCATTCACTATTACAAATTTTCTGTTCTTTTTTCCATTCTCCAAAAAATCACTCCTTATAAACTGGCAAAATTTTCAACAGAGATGCCACATAAACGTACATACGTACATATATATAAACTAATGTCGTTCAAATACTCACATTCACATTCATTGAACCGTATTTCCTGTCTCTTTTCATATTGTGCGATTTTCAATAACGCTGCCATACAAGCGCAGTTTCATTTCCGTGCCATTCCGCTTCAACTTACAATAAGTTTGCTAGATGCTTATGCGTGTATTTACTTATGTATACATGTATGTGTAAGATTCGTTTGCTTTTCATTTTATTGTTTCCATTCATTAAAAAAGGAAATTGCTTAAGTTCTCAGTTGATGAGAAAATTTCTTTCAATATTTTACGTTTTCGCGCCATTGTTACTCGCAGGAACTGCATGTAGTATATAAAAAAACAACAACATTTGTTGCTTAAGAAAAACAAATAGAGAAAGCAGTATATAAAAAAGAGAGCGAGCGAACGAACGAAAAAAAGAAAAGAAATTGAAATTGTAGATTGTTTCAAAGGAAATGCATAGACAAAGTTCGACATAAGGATTTCTTTTGCTTTTTGTTTTAAGCACAATTTCTTTGGTTGACATGGTTGCCAAACGTTATGGCAGTAAGGCTTAAATGGGATTATTTTACTTTATTTAAAAAAAAAATTCAAATAAGCCATATAACATTAAAAGGATATCATTTACTTTCTTATGACAAAAATATTCAAATAAGTAAAGATTTAATTTGAAAAGTTATTTTTCATTAAAACGAAATTGCAAGTAAACTAAATGTTGTAGTGGCTTTTTTGCAAAGGCATAAGTATTTAAAATATTCATTTTAAAAGTGTAATTAATATTCATATGACGCATGTCAGGTTTTTTAATTTATCTATTCATAACTTAGACGATTCATTTTAACTCAAATTTTTTCTGCAAAAACATTTAAAAAGGGGAAATTTTTTCTTCACTCAAACTAATAAATATCATAAAACTCTGTCAAAAGATATAAAGCTTAAAATTTCTTATTACTTTAGAAGAGTCTTTTTTGTGAGTGTAGACAAAATCACCTAAAATATTATTGAAAAAAAAAAAATGACATATTAAAAATAAACAATGTCAAAGCAACAACTGGAGTTAATTGTAAGATATTGATGTGATTTCAACAGGAAGGTGCAACATGCCACACAATAACAAAATCAAACGATATTTGTGAAGAGAAGCTTAACAATCGAAAAGTTTCTGGAAGAAAAATCGTGAATTGGGCAACAAGAGCATTCGTTTTAATACAATAAGATTACTTTATGAGGTTTCTTGAAAAGTGAAGCGGATACTCTTCAAACTGTTCAACAACCCATAGACAACAACATCAAGCAAATATTTATCATTAATTGAACCATCATTATGCAAAAAAGTTATTCAAAATTTTGCTAAAAGTTTAACAGCCTGCTGAGCTCGCAGAGGAGCTCACCTAAAGCAAATTCTCTTTCATTATTAACCGAAAGCATTGTACTTGAATTTTCAATAAAAATAAACATAGATTTCGTACAATTTATTTCTTTTATTTAAAATTTTAAAAATTACCTCAAACTTGAACACTCTCCATTAGTGCACAATGCAACATTTCAATAAGATATAAAAAACTTTGGCTACCGATTGTAATTTGTCTTAAGATAACAAAAGTGAAATCTTTCACTTGGCCTTAGTTTATCATAAAAAAATATTGCCATAATTTTTTTTATTTCTTTTTATGCATTACATACATCTGGCAACTTGGTTAATTTTGATTAACGAAATATTTGTTATTGCGCGCTTGCATGGTAAAGGCAAGGATACCCTTGTTGTACCTGCGTCAAGGATAACATTTCAAATTGTAAAAAATGTTTAAACTTTTCAAATTGAGTTTGTGAAAAAATGCAATGTTGTGGGATTTTCACTCGTTGTGTTTTTTTCCAATGTTTATCTTAAAAATAAATGAAATATTTTTAATGATTTTACTATAGGTTACTTGAAGAAGAAAACAAAATAAAACGGAAAACCGAAACGCATTCATCTTTGAATAGACCTTTGCTGTTGAGAAAGTAAGAAATTGCATTTTGTTGCGAAATATTTCTTTGCTTTTAATTAAAAGATTTCTTACTTTTTTTGCTGAAGCATAAGGGCATTTCTCTTGTGGTGTTTCTTAGCAATAATACAACAAAAACAAAACAAACTAACATCTTTAGCAGTTGTGGAAAAATTTTTTTTTTAAGATCTAATACAAAATTTATATATAAAACATATCGGAGCACCGCATATGTCTTCCCAAATTAAAATGCAAAGATTTAATACAAAAAAATAGATACTCGTTTGTACCCATACGTACAGGGTCAGAAACAAGTAGTATTTGGAAGTTAGAAAACCTAAATCACCCCCATGTTTTTCAATGACTTACGATGGTTTCAAAAATATAGCTATATGGATTTCATCAAATCTACAGCAAGCTTAGAGTCTCTGCAGTATTGGTATCATTTGAAACTTCTTTTAACGTTCAGATTGGCTTTGTAGTTTTCAAGTTACAAATTTTCAAGATTAGTAATTTTTTTTAACAAAAAATTGGAAAATATTTTGATGTATGAATATCTCTACTGGCGGGTATAAAAAAAAATCTATGCTGAAGTGAATTGGTGGAAATGTAACGTTATCGTGCAATAAGTTCTAAAGAGTGCTTTTTTTAGAGGTTTGTTTTTCGAATAGAGATAAAACTGGCATTTTATGGTCAAATCTAGCAACTCTAATGTCATTTATGTTCAGTTTGGTTTGCCATTTCATTATGAACAGGTTGACAAAAGAACAACGCTTGCAAATCGTGCAAATTTATTTCGAAAATAATGGTTCAGTTCGCGAAGTTTACCGCAAGCTCCGTCCATTTTATGGTCGACATAATCGTCCATCAGAGCAATTAATTCGGTTAACCATGGATCGTTTTCGCACTACGTTTACTCTATGTGATAATACGCATCCGCAGAGACGTCGAACAGTGCGCACCGAAGAAACAATTGCCGCTGTAGAGCAAAATGTTGAAGAGGACCCGAATGAATCGATTCGCCACCGTGCACAGCAATTGGAGCTTTGTCCATCAACTTTATGGAAGATTTTGCGCAAAGATCTTGGCTTGCGACCTTACAAGATCCAGCTTGTGCAAGAATTAAAGCCGCGAGACCATGCAATGCGTCGTGATTTTGGTGTATGGGCCGAAAATGAGATTGATCTCGATGCTGATTTTCATCGCAAAATTTTGTTCAGTGATGAGGCTCATTTTTGGTTGAATGGCTACGTCAACAAGCAAAATTGCCGCATTTGGAGTGAAGAGAATCCACATGAGACCCTTGAGACGCCATTACATCCACAAAAACTGACTGTTTGGTGTGCTCTATAGGCTGGTGGAGTCATTGGGCCATACTTCTTCCGAAATAATGCTGGAGAGTCAGTTACCGTTAATGGAGACCGGTATAGAGCCATGATAACCGACTATTTTGTTGCCGAATCGGATGGCATGAATGTGGATGAGTTGTGGTTCCAACAAGACGGCGCTACATGCCACACAGCGCACGTCACAATCGGTTTATTGAAGGAAACATTCGATGAGCGCATAATTTCGCGGAATGGACCTGTCAATTGGCCACCAAGATCGTGTGATTTGATACCATTGGATTATTTTCTTTGGGGATATGTGAAGTCGCTCGTCTACGCCAACAAACCAGAAACGTTAGGGGACTTGGAAGCCAACATTCGTGGCGTTATTGCCGACATACGGCCCCATATGCTCGAAAAAGTGGTTCAAAATTGGACCTGTAGAATTGGCTTTATTCGAGCCAGCCGCGGCGGCCACATGCCCGAAATCATATTGAAACATTAATGGCATAAAATTATCCTTCCAATAGAGCCAAATTGATGGACATTAAAACGATTTTCTTGTGTTTTATTTCAATTTAAAGCTCTATACCTCTAAAAAAAACACCCTTTACATGCAACACTTAACGCTAACGATAACGCGTTTTATCTTTTTAAAAATTTTTGCATTTCTTTTGAATTTTTCGATATTTTTGACTTACTTTTTTCGACTTTGTTTTGACCTTTTTGACTTATTCAACTTTATTTAACCTCCTTGACTTTTTAAAGTTTATTTGCCTGATTTAACCTCACTTAAATTTTTTTGACTTTTTAAAATTTTATCAACTTTATTTAAAACTTCCAACTTTCTCTTCTATTTTCTTAGATAAGAAATTGACATGGTACTTATAGCTTCGATCGTTTACAACACTATCTGTGTAATACCCATATGAGTTTACTGTCGTCCATTGGAAACGCCTGTAGCTTAAGCCCAGAAATGATATTCTGATTGTATAAGGTAATGTTCTGTTTCATCATATTTTAAGTATCAGTCATTAAATGCTTAAAAATTTAGCAGGAAAACTGTTACAACTCTCATATGTATACATACCCAGAAATCAACTAGATTACTTTGTTATTCTCAATGGTTTTCCAAACATAGAGCGAGAGCAATATTTTTCAATATACGATCACTGATAGGGACCCTCAGAGTAACGGTGGACATACAACAGCGATTATTTAATTGCCAGTGAAAGTATACTGATTACCCTTAATTTGCTCTAAGATAGATAGTGGTGGTGTTGGCGTTGGGTCTAAGATCAGAGTTTTAGTTTGCGTCAAGCTAAAACTTTGTGCTAAAAGCTTCTGCTAAACTCATAACTATCCAACTCTCCACAAGATTGGTTAATTGTTGCACTTTCTCATAATGTTTTGAAAAGTTAAGAAAATTTATCACTGTGGTGAGGGAGTAAAAACATCGCAAATTAGGATGTCTGTAAAAGTTCTGGGATATTTGTTTTGTGGACTAAAATCGTCGTTGATCGTCACAATTCAATCTGGGAAAATCTCTTGAAAAAAATTAAGATATTGTTGGCTGTGGATGCTTTAGCGCTGGTTTTTTCAAATCCTACATAGAGGCAAGTAAGAAATGGCTCAGCTACAGATGTACAACTTAAACAGACGTTTCTATAAACGTCCCCACACGTTCACATTACTGAATTCCCATTTAATAAATGCAAAGTTCAAATTGCCACGTACACTGAATATAGCAACTTGCAGCTTTTTATATCCAAAAGTAATAACATACAGTGGTAAATTCAGTGTCAGAATGCAATCCACGATTTTTGATTACTGGATGCTGTTAGCGTTCAATGACCTTAATATTTTTTATGTTGCGATTATTCTCAGAAAACCAAATGAAGCATAAATTTTCTTTTCAATGAGTTTGCTTATATTTTAAGCGATATAAATATATATATATATATATATATATAAATATATATATATATATATATATATAAATATATATATATATAAATATATTCGAAATTGCAATAAAAATGATAATAACAACAAAAATCGCGTCCCCAAAAATGTTGTCTTAATTTTTGCGCTTAAAAGCCCAAGGGAACTTTTGCTGTAATATTGCCATGTTTTCATACTAAGTATTTGTTGTGTTTTGTTGCTTTTTCGTTACAATCTTCCAGTTATATTTTTTAGAATATAGTTTTGTTGTCGTTGTTGTACTCACAATTGTTTGTGTTGTTCATACGCGATGGCAGCATCAGCAGCAACCACAATAGCAATAACAAATTCAACAACAGCGAATATTGCAAAATTTTTTCTGAATTTAAATGAACAAACAGCAGCCAGAGGCTGCATAATGAGTTTTACCCCTACTTACAATCGGAATTGTTATTCCCTTTAAGCAAAACCCAATCTTAACATTTTATCAGTGGCTTTAGATTGGTATCGATGCTTAAAAATATCGAAAGCTATAATTTATATTAGGTATGTTGTTCTAGATTTCAAGTAGCACTTGGTAAAATTGGCATTTATAGCACTTTTGACAAGAGAATTTTTAAAAACGATGCGCCGAAAAATTAAAATTAATTGGCTTTATCTTCAAAAATTCAAGGGTAGTCCAGATATGAAGGACTATACGGAAATATTCAGGGAGGGTCCATTTTATACATTCTATCTAGTTCCGAACAACTCTGTATAGCATAATAATGATCACTGCCACGAGACTGTAAGTTCAAAATCTGTTCAAGGGGATCAAAAAGCAAATGTACTCTGCTGTACGTTGGTATCGTTAGTTGGCCTCGAAGTAAAATTTTTGTACGTTTTTTTTTGGATTTTGTTTCTGTGTTCTTTCATATTGTGCCACTAATATTTAGATAAACATACACTCACACATGTAGCGAAAGATGTGTATTTTCATACTTTCATAAATCTCATGGAGCAGCAACAAAACAATGAACAAAAAAAATATAAAATAAAATAAAAACAAAGAAAACACAAAATAAAACGCTATCGAGAAAATGGAGTGTAGTGGGAAAAAATTCCAAATGAATGAATTTGCGTTATGTTGGAGTTTGTCGAAAATCTAAGAAATATGAATATTTGGAAGCTTGAGTGCTAAACACTACACTATATTAAAAGTATGGCAGTGACGCTAACAACAACAGCAACAACAACAACAAAAATAACAATTCTTGCGCGTTCTTAAAACTCACACTAATTTGAAATCATACGACATAGCGTAAGTAGAACAAAACTTAAAGTTTAAAGATACCTTGTGCATTTGACACAAAAGCAGCTTCAATACATACGTACATTTGGTTGCTATTTAATCCGCCAAACTTGACTATCTTTCGTAACATAAAATGTTTTTAATGGTGCACTTGCTTAGAAAGATTTGCCGTATGGGTGATATTTCATTTTTTTTTAAAAAAAGAAAATTTAAATTACTAATTAAACTCAAAATTTGTTACAAAAACACTGAAATTTTTCAAATAAAATGTAGCAACTTTGGTCAACTAAACAAAAAAAAGTTTTTTTTTTACCAAAAAAATTGTTTTAAACCTGTCTAATTTGCTTAAGCAAACACTCATTCCCAAGCAAAATAAAAGTAGAAATACTTAAAAATGCAAATGAAATCATATGAAAAGCAACTTAACTCTGCTGCAATGCAATCAAAACAATGGAATGTGACAAAAATATCAACACACAAACAAACACTTGTGCCAACGCAGAGACAAAAAAAAAAAAAACAAAAATGCCAAACCTACCAGAGAAAAATGTCAGTAGCGACACAACCGACCATTCAAAGTGACACATACGAGTGCAAATATCTGTACAACAGTCAAAACTAAGGAATAAAATAAAAAGGAGCAGCAGCAGCAAATAAAAAAAAATGCAAATCAAGCGAGAAATAAAATAAACACAAAAGGCTTTAGCTTTAGCACAACAATGTGTGTGCGTTGTTTAAAAAGTCAAATAACAAACAAAAAGGAAAAAAAAAAATTCTGCACAAAAAGCTTAAAATTTTTAAGTTGATTTTTTTTTTCAACATAGCAATTGTGAAAATGCATCTAAAAATGAAGTAAAAAACAGAATATAAAACCCAAAATAGAAGCAAAACAAACACACAAATATTAACGTCACTTGATGGACATTTACACGTACACTTTCGTTAACACACAGACAAACACTTACGCAGTGCTCGAAAGTAACTGTTAATGCAGTTAACCCGTTCAGTTCGTAAACGCACAAAATCTATATGAACTTGACTAAATGTTTCAATGTTTAAAAATATAAAATGAAAAATTGCGAATATTTAAAAAAAATCAGATCATCAGTTGGGGTTTCGGTGTGTTTTTTACTGTCAAAGTGCTAAGAAAACGATTCCCATAGACTGAATCTTTCGTAAGCGACTACGCTCAAGACCACCGTCTTCTGTTGCTTCATTATTTTGAAAAAGATCAAATTGAAATTTAATTCTGAGCTCAAAATTTTTTTAATTTCTATTCAATTTCAGTCTAGAAGTGTTTCATCTGCCATCAATGGGTTAATTATGGCGTGAATGTGTTAAATTCACATACAAGTGTAATGCATACAAATACATTGCAACGTCAGTTGTCATGTGTTGTCTGACGTTTGTGACAGTGACAGTTGCAGTCGTTAATATATAACAACTTAGAAATATGTGTATGTGGTAAGCAGCACACATACACACACTTGTTACTATGTAAATGTTTTCGTTTCTATTGCCATTGTCACTGGCAGCAGTAAACTAAGCTTTGCGCTTCTTAGTGCATATGTGAATGTGTGTATGCTTTTGTATATATGGGTGCGTGCATGTATTTGTGTTTTAATGAAGCGATAAGTGCGCTTAGAAAGCAGCATAAGATGGCTATGCTTAAAGCTAGAATAAATAAGATGCACAGAAAATGTTTACTGTTTGTTTGTGTAAGTGAGTACTCATACATAAGTAAGTCAGGATTTACAGCTGTTCATGTTTTCTGTGTTACAACTGATGTTAAAATTTAAGTTTCAAAAGTTGGCATAATTTAAAAGCTTTTGATAATTCAAAAAAAAACTTTTGATATATTAAATGAAATTTAACAAATATTCTACAAAACTTCCGCTATAAAATACATTTTTAGTGGAGAAATAATGATATGATATCTCTTTTGCTTTAGAAGCATAAGCTTCTAAAGTTTTCAAAAAAATCACAAAAATTCCTGGAAACTATGTTCCATATTAAAGCTCATACGTTCTAATGTACAGTAAGTAATCGCATGCATTTGCATTCAAAAGGAACTTTTTATAAAACACGAGAAAAATAAGAATGCATTTAAGCACTGATAAACTGTTGAATATATGCGAATATATTTTGCTTAGCACAGCTTTACTTAAGAAACAATTCTTAAGTCAAAGAGAGAAAATACATATTTTTTAAAACAACTAAAACAAAAAAAGAACAGTACAGACTTGTTATAACACTAAAACAAGAAAAAGGACTCAACGCATTGCAATTGCAACGCAGCACAGCATAACGCCAAGTGCTGTCCTGAGGATGCAATCCTGATGATGTACTAACAAACTGCTACTTGTGTAGTTTTTATGCTCTAAGTAAGACGATGTTGATGATGAAGATGAACGTGAAGACGCTGATAATGCTAATGGTGTTGATAGAAATAACAAAAAAAAAAAAATGGAAAAAACGAAACGAAATTGAAAGCGGGATACACTAAGCATAGAAACAACAATATGAAAATTGCAGCACATAAGTAGTGCAAAACGATATAGTGTGGTTACTTTACGTCAATAATAACAGTGAAACTAAAAGTGCAGAAAATACAGAAAAGTATTAAAGAAAATCTTTGTTTTGTATGTAACATGTCAAAACTGTTAAGGATTTCCCAAAAGCCTGAATACGAATTGAAACCTCGGGAAAACGATTTCTCTATCAACAGCATATGCAAAATTTTGCATTTTTCATACAAAATTTAAGCTCCTTTCCCTTAACGGATTGAATAGAATTAATCGTTAAATCCAAGTTGATTAAGTTAAAGAAATTTTTAAGAAAGAATATTTGTATGCTATGACACCACTTAGTTTACAATAAACAAAAGAATGTGGAATCTATTTCGAAGATATTGACAAACAAAAGACTTGGGATACAGTTGTTTCGAATGTACTCTCTGGAGTTTCCAATTTTATTCAATGAAGATAGATTTTTTCGGTAAATTTCGATAATTTGCTATTGTTTTCGACAATTGTTGATATCATCGATAAGTTTCGATGCCTACCGATAGTAATTGACTTTTTGATAAGTTCTAATTTTTTTGATAGCTTTCTACTACAGAGTCTTCGAGGTTTTTGATGGTTTTTGACACATATTGATTTTTCGAAATTAAAAGAAGTCGATATTGGCTGAAAACTTACGAAAAATATATAAAACAAAAAAAATGAAAAACAAGATATAAGTCAAAAATGATTCATAGACTATATAGAAAAATTTGAATGATCAACAAAGTCGGAAACTAACGAAAAAAAATATGATAATAATTTAAGCCTTTGAATAACATCGATAAGAACCGAAACCTTTTGAAGAAATCAAGGTTGGTCGAAACTAAGTATAAGTCTTCAGTAAGCATTGAAAAAAATCGATAATATTCAAAAACTATAAAATTAAAATATATTGAAAAACTTCGAAAATTAAAATTTCGAATTGTATAAAACAATATTGAACAGTATCAAAAATAAACAGAAAAGTCAAAAAGTAAGCCGAAGAGTAGCGCAGAATGAGTGCCATTTCCAAGCACCATAGATCGTTGAAAAAAAAAAAAGAAAAAAATAGGCCCAAAGCTCCACGTGTTACTGGAAACTAAAATCGATTTATGAAAATCTACATTTACAATTTGTTTATAAAAAAAAGAGATTTAAATTAACGATTACTTTTGATCGAAAAAAAAAATCCAAAATAACGATTATTTTCGATTATTAAAATAAAAATCACAAAATTAAAAATCATGTCATATAGCTGCGCATTTCTCGTTAAAAGTAACTCATGTGTATACTTAAACTCACATTTCCTTCATTGTGATTTTTTTAAAAGAAATTATTGAAAATAACTATTATTTACGGTCCCTCTAAATAATTCAAGTTATGAGATAAGAAACTAATTTAAATCGATATAATATCGCTGGAAAAAATTAAAAAAAAAGTAAAGATCATAAATTTTTCTTTAAGTAATGATCTATTAAACCTTAAATGTAAACACTCTATGTCTCAAAGTTTGATATAATTTGCTCCATTCGAGAATGAAAGCCATACTAACGTTGAGAGAATGGAGAGCTTTTCTATTTGCCTAGCACTACCAGAACATAAGCTTTTTTTTATGAAACATTTTTTTTATCTATTTTTTGCTAAAAATTTTGATTAATGACATTCAACTACTGTACGTTAGCAGCAGTTCTTCCTTTCTAGTAAAGCATTTTATTTTTAATATTTCAAAAAAAAAAAAAATAAATAATTGCAGCCGCATTAGTTGAAAATGCTTTTATGCGCTTTCCTTTCTTATGTGCAAGAACAAATACAAAAACAACAAATTAGTTGCATAAAATAAATTGGTTACTCTGTCGAAAATTTTCAATTCCTTTCTGTTGCTGTTGTTGTCGATGTTGCTTTTGCTTTGCTGTCGCTTTAGCATTTATCGCACGCAGTATTAAAGCTTTTCTTATGCTTCTTATGCTCGCTTGCTGACAAATCTTTGCCATTGTTGCTTTTGTTTTCCTCCTCCTTTTCATTGTTACTGTTGTTTCGCTCATCGTACAGGATAATCGCACAATTCATTTTGTGTGTTCGCTTTAGTGGACGACACAAGATTTTAAGTAGAATTTTATGCTGATTTAATGTGCAAAAGCGTGAAAAGCAGCACAGCGTGCGGGGATAAAATTGCACGCTTAAAATGAAAAAAAAAATCGCTTTGACACAGTGACAAGGACCTTGGCTTTATGTTGTCATAAGGCTAAGTGAGCAACGCTTTTGTGTTGCTGCGGCTACTGTTGTTACTCGATGTAAAAAGCAGCTGTTGTTTAAAAAAGTACTTCAATAAGCAGCATAATTTAAAAACATTTAAGCAACTCGAATCACAAGTGCATACAATTGCTGTTAAATTAAGAAATTTCAAAAATGAACAACAGTTGTATGCATTACAAAGTAAAATTAAAAATCAACAAATATTAAATGGGTTACCGCTTTTGAATATGAAATGAAAGCCATGCTTAAGAAGAGTTCTAGTTAAAAATTCCTGAAAGAGGAACAGAGGTAGTACGTCCCCGCTCATTGCCACACTCAAAAGAAAAAATGTTCGGACAATGCTTAGCTTAAATTCACAAATATTAGAAAAATACTTGCATGCCTTTAGGCTGAAAAATTCGAATTGTATTGTATAGGGCAGAATTGTCTTGCGAATTCAATTTATCATTTGATATATAAAAAAAAAAAATTTCAGCAAACATAACCTTAAACCAATTGTTGCACATCCTTTTACTTATACACCAAGTCCTTGCATGAGCAATTATCTGCTGCTTTACGCCTAGACAACTTTAATTAAGTCTGCTCTTCCGGCTTGTCTACTTTCACTTTGCAATAGCAAACCTCTTGAAATTTCAGTTGCAAATTCTTATCAATGCAAAAGTGACATTACAAACTTTTCAACAACTCAATGAAATGATATAAAATGTACTCAAGTGGAAATAAAATGAATTGAATGAAAAGGAAAGACGACAATATTGAAGTTAAATTTGAAGTCAAAACAATTTAATGTTGTGGACACTAAAATGTACTAAAGTTCAATGCAAATACTTCATACATTAGAAATTAAGTCTGCCTATCATAAATGTAATAGAAATACAAAAAAGACTTTGAAGTCTATATGCTGCACAGGTGCTGGACAAATGCCCTAAGTTTAACTTTGTCATTTAGGTAAATTTTCTTAAATAGCTGATTTGTTGCCTTTGCATTCTGTCACAAAACCATAAATTTTTTGAAAACATTCCACGGCTTAAGATTCGTTGCAGTCCGAACGTCATTTATTTTGCTCAAATTTATGCCAAAATTTTTGTTTTGTTGGGTCTATTCGAGTCATTAAAAACCAATATTCTTAGCTGTGTTAAAAAAAAATTTCCTCTTGATGCCTTAATTAATGGACATACAAATTGGAAATCTTCTTGAAATCAGTAGTCAACCTTAAGTGTGATCATGGACACCTCAAGTAAATTCCAAAATTCATTTGCAACTCTTTCTCAGCGATCTTACGAACGAAAATAACGAATCAAATTAAAACAAAAGACCAAGCAAGCGAAGTGAGTGTTGCACTCACAAATAAAATTGTTTGCGAGTTGAAACTTTCGTGGTTTATTGCATCCGACACCGAGTGACTTGTTGTCTTTTACTGCGTTTGCTTTATTTTCGACAGCTCAGAATCCAAGACCGAGGTCACTCATTTCATTGGCTTTCTATGATATGACCCATCGATTGATATCTCTCTTGTCCAGATCGGACCAACCCATACGTAAATGCTGTTTCATATTTTCATATGTCATAATCACTTCATCTTGTACAGCTTCGAATTCGAGCTCGAGGTATCTCATTTTATTGTAAATTTTTATGTCCATTCTCACAACGACTGACATTACTTTCGTTCAAATCGAACCAACTTTAGTTTCCCATATATATTTGGCCCAAAACTTTTCCCTTGTCCCTTGCCAGTTTGTTGTGAATGTTTTGTAAGTAGATCTACATTCATTGATTTTTCTCATGTTTAGTGTTGTAAATGTTTTTGTGAGGCTTGAACAACATTGACACCGAAAGACGAGTCAGAGTGCAAACGAATCACAAGTCATGTCGTTCAATAGTTCAGTTTTGTGCGAATCTACTACAATGTCCATAGAATCGTTTTACTCGACACTCGGTTGACAGAGAGAGTGCACTCACGCAGACCACTAATACGCACTCGCAATAAAGTAGAATTCAAGTCAACTTTTTATATGATGCAGCACCTTTGCGCCTGAATTTGCATGAATTCTACTCTAATGAAGTCGCAAATGCAGCCTATCGCAGCGTAACCACGACATTAGAAGTAAGCCTAGCACAACTGCATACCATTAAGAAAAATCAATTTCCATTTTGTCACACAGTGTTATTATATTGAAAACCTTACGTCTCTTGAAATAAATGTTTGAAAAGGTGACCTTTATATGCACCTGTCATTAATTTTGCTCTTTTTTTCAACATAAATTAGAATACAAGCAAATACTAAATTCAAAGCGTTTCTAATTAATATACCAGGCTTATAATATAATTAATATTTATTTAACCGAGCGTGTGAAACATAAGCTTTTGTGTTTTCACTCTCACACTCTACATACGATGCTCTAAGCAAAATCTAATAAACTACAGCTTTTATACTAAAACTACCAACTATAAAATAATTAATTATGTGCATAACAATAGGGACAGCAAAAACAGCAACAACTACAACAATTAGCTGCACAACAACATAAACTAACAAAAGTACGCATACACATGCACATATATATATATTAAGCGACTTTTATATGCGATCAGTCTGTCTGCCTTTGGACATAAACCACCCACAAAAAACTAAATCACTTTTGTCGCCTGCAAGTCTTAGCCGATGATTAATGATGCATAGGCTAAAAGTTTTCAGGCCATTAGCTTAAGCTTACAAGGGAGTTGAACCTTTAAAGTTTAGTTTATTTTAAGCCGTAAAATTGAGAAAACTCTTAAATTGAACAGTGCATGTGATCTTTAAAAACATCAAATGAAAAACTTTATGTATTTCAATTTATGTTTTCGCAAGCAAAAAAAAAAAAAAAATGGAGCAGCACTCTATAAAAAAAATTGCTTTCAGCACTTAATTAAGTTTTCTTAAGCTTAACAAAATTTCAAATTTTTCCATTGCGACACATTCATAACAGCTTTCGCTTGTGCACCATAAAACTCTATAATTTCCTCTTGGCTTAAAACTGTCTGCCAATGTCTTCCTGCTGCCATAGCATAGATTTATGGCAATGTCAAGTAGAAAACTGTCGTTATAGCATTAGCAGAAATGTCAAAAAATGTGACAGGAAATAATTAAAGAAAGAGATAGTGACAGTTGAAAATTTCCTGTTTTTTTTTTATATCTCATAAAGTTTAGGAAACAAAAGTGCAGCTGTATTTTATTTGCTGTCAATGCTGTTTGTAGTGTCACTAAGGTATATACAACTTTACGTATATGAATATGTGCATAAATGTGAATGTGTGTTGTCGCTTTCATATTTAATTCACTTTGCATTAAATTGCTAATTTTTCACACTAATAAACTTCCAGTTGCATCATGCTGAAGTGAAAGGAACTGGAAAATATTTCTCTCTTTTTTTGTGAATCATTAAAATAATGTTCAAATCAAGTGTAGTTAAGATATAAAATGCTTTTTTGAAACACCAATTATTTCTTGAAATATTTTTTCTAATTTTCATACTTTGTTTCTTTCAATGTACATTTAGTGATAATTTTTTCAGAAAAATTGAGTTAAATACTCACACCAATGTTTAAAATAGTTTTGCATTTGTACAAAGTACATCAGATGCTTTGGGTAGTTTCTGAGTGCAGAAACGTGAAATAATGAACTTAATGTTTAATATTCATATGGGTAATTCTTTATTAAGTGGCACACTTAACCAGTGCATTGTAGTTTTTCATATAAAATTCCTGGTTTTTTTCAAAATATCATGTTTTCTCCTAAGCAATTCATTTTCTAGAAAAAATCGCAGTGAGTGAAAATTCTTCAAACTGTCAAAATATTCAGAAGACTTTTTTTTTGTTTGTAAAAATTTCTCTTTCTATGACATTCTAAATTGTTTTTTGTTCATTGCGAAGTAAATTAATATTCATAAAAATTTACTTAGTGTAAAAATTACTTAAAATTGTTCAGAAAATGTTTAAAATATATTTTTTTTTGACTTCTTGTGACATTTAAAAAAAAATTTGATGAATTTTAATATTTTTTTTTGTAATAAAAATTTGATTTTTCCGTATATTTCGATAATTTTCAAAAGTTTTTACCATTTTGAAATTTTTGAAACGACACACGGCATTGTATGGTAATTGATTCAATGAACTTTTAAAGCAATGAACCTGAAAAGCTGCAATGCACACTGCTCGCATGTTACACTTGAGAGAGAATAACCCATACATATGTATGTATGTATATGAAAATTCAAGATAAATTTATATTTACAAACTTAATCGATCATTGTGTACTAAGGTCTACATGAGTGCACTCAAAATGACCATCAAGCCATTTGTGCACAAAAATAACAAAACAAAGCAAATCGATACATCAAGTAGGAGAGATGAGTTCTGCAATTGCATAAAAATTGAAATAAAATGTTCTACTAGTTCAAGCACTCTGCATTCGGTAGTTTATATGATGTTTGCTTCGAGTGCACTTATGCAGACCTCTGTTGCGTACTTTAAAATAGATTCAAGACTACGTTGATACTTTACCAATTACATACGAAAACAGCCCACTATACGTGAAGCCAAAACAGTGATTTTGTTGTATGGGTTAATTTAAACACAGTTCGATGTTTGAAAAAATAAGTTCAGCTTATGCTTGAAATACTTGAAGTGTTTGCCGAAAATCTTTATGAAAAATAGCTCCAGAATGGACAAATTATTAGCATTTCTTATACAATTGAAATATCGATATAAAAGAAGATGCCAAATCGATTGGACCCAGAGCCGCAGCCAAAAAATATGAAAAGGTATAGTTTCGAGCAATCAAAGTGGAGGTATGTCAGATTTTTTTAGCATTTTTCACATTCGTATCAATGTACCAATACTTAAATTTGCGGCGATTTCTGATTTATAGTTTTCACACACATTTCACATCATGCTGAATGTACACCGATATTGCTATTATTTTCTAAGCAAAAGCAATAGTACCATAAAATTGTCTCAAAAATGTACAATAATCATGCAAATCGACCCGCTGACACGCCTTACCATGGTTCGATTCAGGTATTTTTTTTGCAGTAAATCATCATGGGCTCAATATATATTATTAGATTAGGGCACCAGAACTTTGATGGCATTTAATTTATCCATAAGATTTTCAAAACTGAATATTCTTAAATTATAAAAATATGTTTAGTTGTAGCTGTGTTTCCGCAATTAAACTAAAAATAAGATAACAATTTTATGATCTTAATCTACAGTACAAATATTGCTACTAAATGAGCCATTTACATTCAAAGTAATTTCTATTTAATTCTATAAGAAAACAACATCAAATTTATAAGAACATTTTTTTATTTTTAAAATCCTTTTATTTAAAATAATATTCACACTTCTGAGCAAACTGCAATAAACTTGTGGGCGACCAAACGCAAACACACACAAATAGAGTTATGCCAACGCCATATTCTTTACAGACATTTGTTCAAATATGCTTCCGACATATATGCAATGGGAAGTGCTTCGTTAGTGTGAGTATATGTTTGCATTATATGTATGTGGTTGTGGCGCACAAAATGCACATTCCACATTTCAATGCCAAGAAAAATAAAAAAAGGATTACTAAATTTTTTTTTTTATATTTTTGTGCTCTTATGCTGCCGGATATTACGTTGCTGCTGCTGGTCAGTTGCAGGCAGATATGCTGTAAAGTTGTTAGCGTTGTTGATAATGATGATGTAGAAAACCAAGATGTTCAGAAAATCGTTACTGACGATTTGTTGCAAATGCATATAAAGAGATAAAAAAAAATCGCTACAAAAAAATGACAAACGGAAACGAAATGTTGTTTAAACATGACTTGTTACAACAGCATCAAAAATGAAAGGATAAAAATAACATTTTCGAAAAAAAAAATATAATTCATGCGATAAAAATTGTCGGATTTTTACAAATAAATAAGGAAAAGACTGCATCATTCTTGTCGTTATTTGCATTTTTATTGAAGTTTGCTTTTACATCAAGTTTTTTGTTACAAAAAAGTATGCAACAATTTTTTTTTCATTTCGTATATAGACTTTTTTCCCTATATGAAAATGGTTTGTCATGCTAGATAGTGTATCGCTTATGCAAATGAATTGCATTTCGTTTCGTTTAAGAAAAAAATTTAAATAAAAATAGACAAAGTTCGTCTAACTAAAGCGATACATCCAGCTGCAAAGCAAGTCGTTAGAATGGGTTATAAAAGCGCATTTTTAAATTTATGTTTAGTAAAGATATAGTGGTTGCTGAATGGGCTATATGTTATGGAAATGTGGAGAACTGAAGCCAATCTCTACAGAACATTGATATTGGCCCTATGCTCTGTAAGTAGATAAAGGACACAAGTCGCTTTGTCATGAAAGACTCAAACTGCAACAATATATTGTTAACAAAGCATAGTTCTTGCCAAACATCAAATTTGGTGTATAAGAATACCATAAAAACTTGTTGTAATTTATTTATTGTGCATATCCCAAAATTCCATAACAAACATGCGTCATAACAAAAGCAAAGCGCATAAAATGCAATGAGCCACACACATGCTTTTTATTTTTCCCGACAGCAATTAAATGTGTCAAAAATTATAATAAAGGTAACGATTTACAGATCGCTCGCTCAATGCCATGTTCATCAATCAGCTCAAATTGTGCTGTTGCACTTAAAGTTATTACTTTTTGAAATTAGTGATACAGATCCGTATAACTTTAAACTAGGCTGCCTGAAAGAATAAAAATTACAGCCCATTGAATAAAAATAATTAGTGGGGCCATTTATTTTATCAATTTTCTAACATTTTTTAGTCAAATATATTTTCAATAGTTTCACCTCAAGCACACCCGATAAAAACAAAGCTTCCTAATTAAAGTGTAAAAATATGCGAAACTATCGGAAAATTATGAGCGCTGCAATGCCATGTAATTAATGTTACTCATACGCCACGTATATCAAGTCAACTAGCAGCATTAAGGCAGTAAATGAGCATAGCTAATGAGAAAATCGCATGCTTGCAGCAATAAAGTGGAAAATGTGAAAGCATAAGTAAGCAATTAAAAGTTTTCTTTTTTAACTACATGTAAGTGCGATATTTTTCTAAATTTTATTGCCGCAGGAAAACTGAAACTGGGTTTTAGTGCTTTCGCAATTTATTTCACATAGTTAAAAAGTTAGTGTTGTGGTTGCCACAAAAACAAAAATAGTTATCCAAATATGAGTTTAATGCAGAAAAATAAACAAAAATTTAAAATGCTATTAAATTTTATTAGTGACAATAATGAAAGTGTGATTTTTTACGCGTTTTATTTAGTATTTTTCCAACACAATCAAAGCAAGCCAGCATACTCATAAATATTTGTCATTTCGCTATTGATGTTGCTATCTCTTTGCAAAATTTTGCAGCAGTCAACATTTGCTGTCAACATTTGCTGTTGCTGCTGCTGGTACTATGCTGTGCTTCTGTGGACATAATGGTTTCCTTTTTGTTTGTTGTTGGTATTTTAATGACAATTTTAAAACCAATCAATGAATTATTTTGTTTGCTGTTTATTGTTAATGGTTTTTAGATGACAACCACTATTTGTTTTTTTGTTATTTAGCCATCCTGTTTTGACAATACACATTTTATTGATTTCGTTGTCTGTTATTTGCTGTTTAAATTTATTTTGTTTTATTGATAAAATTAATAAACGGGTATTAGTGCAAACAAGCCGAAAATCTTTGATAAGCACACAATACCAATGTGTTTGTATACGCTTGTCGCAGAATAGTGAATTTGATGGCATTTGTTGGGTCAGATGGCATTAAGTTTTAATCACATGACTTTTTAATAATAGAAAAAATTTATTAATTTAAAAGAGAAAGATTTTATCTGAGTTTCCAAGCAAACGAGAGAAAAGGACTGAAATGTTTTATGCTGCGTGAATGCTTCCGCCTTCTGATGATCACTTCTACATCAAAATCTCATACTGTTTTTGATGGGAAAATATTTTTTAGTTGGGCGCTTTAAATATTTGGTTGCTCTGTAAAGGTTGTATTCATCTTTGTTAGAAACAGTTAAGATTTTGAACAGTTCCAATTAAACATAAAAATTGGAGATTTAGATCTGGAAGCCATATGACACCACCAAATTTAACTTAATTAGGAGAACTCCTATTGTAAGGCTATGCAAAGGACAAAGAATCCTTAAGCTGTGGCCAAGCTGCAAAATTACGCAGAAAATTCAACAAAAATTACCTCAAATGGATTGAGGTCTGCTGCAGGTTTTCCATACATATAGGCATGAACCAAATAACATGCTAAAATAAACGTTAAATCGAACACCAAATTCTAAGTGCAGAAAAATATTAACCATTTTTTTTATATAAGAAAACTTTTTGCATAATGACCTTGATTTTACGAACAATTAAAGACAATAAAAAATATAATTCCGTACCCGTATAAACCTTCATATCTTAAGCAGTTAAACAATCACTTGTAACATAGATAGCATAATTTCTTTTACCAAGCAGCACTCATATTTATGAGTGCACGTATCTTGTATTTCAACAGTTGAGTGAACTAAATATGATAACTTGATATCTTCCACATGCTTGAATTACGTTATCACATCAAATCTGTTGCAGCAAGCAATTTTACTATATCACATACACAAAGATACTAACACAGATTTTTGTGAGTAAAAAAATATTACACACACGAACCTATACAACGCATAGACTATGTTACATAAAATAAAACCTATACCAAAACATTGAATTTTAGTTGTTGTTACTGACAATAACATGAGGACCAGCAGCAACAGATACACAGCAACAATGACGACAAGTGAATTTTCCAAAAAATTCTATGTTACCAACATAATTCTAAGTTTCCTGTTTATATTAAAAATTTATTGTTACATACTACATGTACATGCGAAAACACACACACAATCACTTAATATTATAGCCAGACAAACTGTAACACACACGCACACAACAGCGGCAGTCGCTGATAAGGCAGCCCATTTGCTATAATTTTAAGCTGTAACCAGATGACTTACAGTGGGGTAAAATTATTAAAAAGGTGCTCTCTATTTTTGTTAGCAAGCAAGTTTTGAACTTTTTTTCCTTTTTTTTTATTACGGCATCATCATATGGAAATATGATTAGATTTAAAATTGCTAAAACAACAAGAGACTTAATTTTTTTTAACAACAAAAACTTAAAATTTCTTACATTTTAGTAACTGGTGCTATTGTAAAGCCCTTCTACTTCATTACACGTTGTAATGACGATAGCAGTTAAGGCTGTAAGCACATGAGTAGCAGTTGCTGCCTGAGCAACAACCATGACAAAAATACAATGAACTCTTATTTGAGTGTGTTTGTGTGACCATCAGCATGTCAACACTTTTCAGTTGCACTAGTAAGCACAAGCTAGCGTTATTGGTAGCATAGTTGTCTGAGTATAGCAAGTTGCTTTTTCACATTGCTATCGTAAAATTTAAACAACCACATTCTTTTTAGCATTACGCAGTAAGGCACAAAAGTTATAGGTTAGAAAAAAAAATTACATTAACATGTGGTATGTTCATTTTGTATGAAAGAATTCCACGCGCAGAAACACGGACTTTGGCTTCCGCGTGATTTGGAAAATGGGAGGTTACTGATTTTCGCATGGCAAGTTTTTTTTTTTTATTTTATTTTCTTTATTAAATCAGACTCCTCTAGGTTTCAACTGGGTTGCTATCTGAACAGCTGATTTTGTTGTTGCCGTTTGTGAAGTATACGTTTTATATCGCATGACAGTCTCGGAGACATGACAACACTTAACTTATTTTGGCAGGTTACAACAGCAACAACAACGGTAACAGAGAAACTCTTTTCTTTGAGTAATATAGATATTAGAGTTGAAAAAAAAAGTTGCATGTGCAGTAAATAAAAAGAAATTTTAAATAAAAAAAAAAAAAATAGGGTTTCGAGGACTCTTAAAGAAAAATTAGATTGAAAGAAAGATCGTGTAACTCATGAACGAATACAAATTAATTCAATGTTGTGAAAGACTTACCTATAGTGAAATACTATCAATAATATATATGGGTAGTTCTTTGTCAAAAAGGCCACCCCCTCTGCCCATTTCAGTTTTGAAAAAAAAAAAATGTTCAAGCATATGAAAAAATCGGAAATTTTCTCAATTTCTTGATGAAAAAATAGCTTTCTAACCTCAAAAAACGTGTTTGAAGAGAAAGTGCTACTAAAAAAAGATAAAAATCGCCGAATTTTGAAAAAAAATTGCTGCGATTTTGATCAAAATTGGTGATTTGGTGAATATGAAAACAACATTAATATTAGGCTAGGTCTTTAGCTTGCAAAGGCTCTTAAAGAGGCGTGGCACAGCCCTAAATTTTATCTTTCATAGCGCCATAGCGCTATGTGATGAAATTTGGTACACGAATGCAGATCTTATAAATCTTGAATTGTGCATAAAATGGGGAGAATTCTAAAAGTGGGCGTGGCACTTTTTAGCAATTGAAAATTTGAATTTCGTATATCTCCAAATTTGCACATAAGATTTTATAAAAATTTTAGGGATGATACCACTAAAAGTACTCATCAATACCAGCTACGTCAATGTACTGGAAAATTTCGTTGAAGGACGTGGCACAGCCTACAATATTTATAAACGTTATAAAAAGAGAACTACCAACGCAATCGCTATGAAATTTAATATGGCAGATATACCCGCTAAAAGGTGTCTTCTTGCAAAATTTTGGCACAATAGTGCCGGTGGGTGTGGCACCTGCCATATGAACAAAATATGTTTAATGCTATAGATAGTGTGCTATGAGAGTAATCTTCATAAAATTTTGAGTGGAGGTGTCGGTTACTATAAGCTTTGAAATCAAATGAAACATGACAAGATTGCATCAGTGGGCGTGGCACCTACCTCATTCACATAAAGTTGTAAGTGCTATTTTAAGTGAACTATTGGAGCAATCGATCTGGAATTTGATGTAAGTGGTTTACTGGGTATTAGGTACATATGCATCAAAAGCTTTTGAAATAGCAACAGTGGGTGTGGCACCTCTAATACAATTAAAATACCTTAAGTGGCATAACTATCGAAATATATGAGCAATCATACTGAAATTTGGTGTAAGAGGTTTGCTTATAAAAAGCTATTCCTGGATCAAAATCGGACTGGATTGCATCCTAAAATTTAGGGCGGTGACACGCCCACTGATAGCTGGTATTGATGACTACTGCTAGTGGTAGCATTCCTAAAATTTTTATAAAAATCTTATGTGCCAATTTGGAGATATACGAAATCCAAATTTTTAATTGCTAAAACGTGCCACGCTCACTTTTAGAAGTCTCCCCATTTTATGCACAATTCAAGATTTATAAGATCTGCATTCGTGTACCAAATTTCATCACAATATCTTGCACGGTTTACGAGCGTTTTTTGAGGTTAGAAAGCTATTTTTTCAAAAAAGGCCAGACGGAATCAAGAAATTGAGAAAATTTCCGATTTTTTCATATGCTTGAACATTTTTTTTTTTCAAAACTGAAATGGGCATAGGGGTTGGCCTTTTTGACAAAGAACTACCCATATATATTTATAAATACATATATATGCTAAAAGCCAACAAAAAAACGATAATTACTTAAGTATCGAAAGAAACATTTCGCCTACTTAAAATTTTTAAAATTAAATCTGAGCGCTTAAATTTATGCAAGTGATTTTTTCTTTCTGTGTAAAACGGCACATTTTGAAACACACTTATCTCAGCACTATAGGCCGCATCATACAACCCAATGGACGTGGTCGTCGACGTCAATGTTTTCAACATCATCACTATTGTTATTTTCGTCTACTTTTGCTTCACTCTAGCGGAAACCGGAAATGCAAAAGCATTTGGCTGACAGCAGTTACTTGAAAGTGGTAGCTGTTATTTGGCATCCACAACATCACCACTATCAGCAGCCTTAACAACAAAAGCACAACAGCATTGAAATAACTTGTAAGCAGAGCATTTACTGCTGTAATGAGTTTATAATGCCGTTGCAGCGGCTGTGGCTGCGTGCATTGGCTGAAATTGAAAAAAAAATCTATTAGAAATTTAATACAATGCATCATTTAAAAAAATTTTGAACTGAAAAATGTAGACAAGACTCGAAAAAAAAATGAAAAACTGTTAAAATATTTTCAATATTGAATTTAATTCAAAATTACTTTGGCTCACAAGAAAAAGTTTTTGGTCATATCTTGAAATCAGTTCGTTCAGTTTTGAAAGCGTTTTGTGTGCTAAGCTAAAGCAATTTTCAGTTTTCTCCAATACGAAAAAACTTTGAGATATTTCAGAGAAAAAGTTAACATTTTTAAATTTAAAATTTTTATTACCAAATAATGTAGTTTTTAATGTTGCTTGGTCTTAGTCTAGCAACAAAATTATTAGTGCATTAATGCTTCGTTAAATATAAAATCAATAACGAACGCCTCATGCAACGCACGTTTTGTTGCTACCAATCTGACTGATATGAAGATGAAATTGATTGCAGTTTACCATCGATACTGCTGCTGCTGTATCGTTGCCTACAGCAAAGAAACTGTATGGCCAATCAAATAAAATGAAATTGTTTGAACAGAAATTTGAACTGAAAAATATTGAATTTATTAAAGCAGCAAATTGCCAAAAGAGTGAAATTTTTAATTAATATAAAAAAGTAGGTAGAGAACGTGATATCTATAACATATCTGCCAACGAGCAGTATATTTACTCTATAAGAGAAAAAATGTATCAAAAGAAAATTACATATTTGAAGCGGTTTCTTTGAGTTTCCGGTTAAAGCATTCGCATAAAAACTCAAAAAGATCGCTAGCATAATCAGAAAATAGTAAAACTTAGAACCTTTTTTTATGTTATATGTGAAAAAATAACTTACAGGCCTACATCTCAAAACTCCCAGCAAAAAACCTTGCTTTGCCGCACAAAAATAGATGTTATTTTAAAATAATTTAAAAAAATTAGTTATATTGACTGATGTACATTGGGAAAATAACCCAAGAGTGAGCATTCTTTTTTTAAGAAAATATTTCTGGTAAGGTACATGGAGACAATAAAATAAAGTTTGCATATCTTGTAGTTAATCGGATAGTTATAAATATAATGATAGAAATATGATTGCTGAGATAACGTAGTTAATGGAAAATAACTCTTATCCTTTAACCTTTGAGCGTTTTATTTTAAACTGAGCTATTGCTTTTTTTTTACAAAATCCGTATTTTCAATTCTAACAACATCAAATTGGTTTCATTGCAATCTTTTCATGATTTGGTATGAATTTTATACAAATGATCTGTGTGTTAAAGTTACTAGTCTTTTATATCAATATCTGCAGAATTAAGACTCATATGACCATTTAGTTCTCCTTTTATTTCTAAATATTTTCGTGTGAACTTTTGTTTACTTTGTGTAATGTACGTAACAATTATGGATGACGGGACGTATGAGTAACATCAGTTATTTAATTAATAAAAGTAGGTACTTATCAAAGAACAGTAGTGAGCCACTTATAATTTGATTTTTTTTTTCAAACGAAAGATAGCTCGAAAAATAGTTTTGGACATAACTAAGGGGGGCTCGAGACCCTGGAAAGAAGCGTTTTTGATCCGAAAATGGTTTCCCGTACCAGGATACCTGTTTTCGATGTGTTGACCGAGTCCGCTTTGTAGTTTGTATTGCTTAATAATTCAGTGACCTTAAGTGCATCATATATATATATGCTATGGGATTAAATTTGTAACAAATTAATATCTATTTACTTTAAATTGAAGTGTGCATTACCATGAATAAAAACGAATTTAGTCCCTGCAAAGATAAAATCTTTTTGATTTTATTTATACCCTTGCCAAGTGTATATGCATTTCTAATTGTTTGTGTGTATATGCATGTTAAATAGAATTAACAAAAATAACAACAACACTGTTGCCAACAGCAAAGCATAAGAAAATAAGTAATTAAATTGCAAATTCATTAAGCAAATACAGATTTAATCCTATTTGCGATTATATTTTCAACACAGTTCAATTGAGATCTAAAAAAAACCTGGTGCAAAAAGGAACCTACGAACCCCACTTTCATAAAACGCATAATAATTACCGATGAGACAATGGTTTTCAAACAATTGTTTTAATTTTTTTATTATTTTTTGATTAAATGTCACTCATACGTCATGTCGAACAGTAAGTTCTGTGAAAAAGAAATAGTACTTTATGTTGAAAGAACTACCAATAGCACCATACCAATGATACGTATGAGTTGATTTTTGGCATATCATTAGCAATATCACAAATAATAACTTAAATATGTAAATGACTTAATGTTACACACACATTTTTTTGCCATTCAGCAGATTTTCTAACACAGTGTATTCATAGAAATAAGCGCAAAAAATGTCAAAACTATATAAGCCATAGATTTAGCAAGTACAAATGATTTTATTGTTGGAAACAGACAACAATAAAAACTTCAAAATCATCATACCAAAGAAAATACATAAAAAACTTTTTTTGTATAGCTCGATATCGGTTAAATTCGAAGGATTTAAAGCGCATTTTGCAAACAGCTTCAGATGATTCCTTTATACTCTGACGCTGTATCAATAGAAATTCAGAAAAATGCAACTAGCTGAGGCACAGTGGAGCAGTTTTCATAAAAATCACTGATATCATAATTCTTACTACAATTTTTACAATACTACCAAAAACTAAGTTGACTGCTATACTGCTATTTGCGAAATGCAACTTTAGCGCGTAGCGTTATAACTGCGTTGACAATGCTAACAAATTCAATACAAAATAAAGATGATGTTGGCAGTAGTAGTAGTGATAGCAGCAGCATAAAAGTGTTTGCCAAGCATCTTCCAAAGTAAAAGATGCTCATCCGCGTGAATGTTATGATGAGCGCACATTTAAGTAGCTGATTTGATGGATGAAAATTGCAAACGTCAGCATCACACTTCATTGCGTGACAGCCAGCCAGGGTTTTATCAATGAACACACACACACACAAATGCTGTTGAATGTAAAAAATAAAAAGAAATTTTTTTAAAAAAAACAAAAACAATGTGTGAATGTATGAGTTACAGTGCTGTATAGTCAAAATCATGTTATGCTGTGAATCACTGTTCTCACGCTGCATTCACGTATTTCACTTTGCCAAAGCTAAAAGTAACAACGAATATAGAAATCGAAGTAAAGCCAAAATGAAATGATGTTGATGTAAGCAGACTTGCGTGAAGGATAAAGCAGCATGCATTTGCAGTTGCTGTAATGGTAATTGTTGCATCTGCATTTTGTGAAAAAAAAAGTCGTAGAAAATAAAATGAAAATTTCATAAAAATAAAGACATGAGCAATGAACAAGAGAATTGTTTTTATTAATGCTACACAATTCTTAAAGCATTTATGCTTGAATGCTGTAAGCAATAAAATTTAATGCATTTTTTTTGCTATAAATAAGCTAAATGAGTTGGTTAAAATTGCATGATCACTAAATGAACATGATTAATTTCGAACTTAGAGAAAGAAGTATTGAACGCATTTAACAAATGGAAATAATGCTTGAAGCAAAAGTACAAGTGATTATAGAATTTTTCAAAGTCAGTCTAGAATGAAGTCAGTACAGGTAAAATGAACAAATGAAATGAAAGGTGAAGTCAGTTGAAGTCTAATAAGTCACAAGCAAAGTTATTTGCGTTCAAAGTTAGTCAGCCAGTCAGTCAAAGAGGTCACTTACAGTCAAAGCCAATAGCAGTCAAAGTTCCAGTCGAAGTCATAGTCGAACTGACTCACTGTCCAAGTCTGCCAAAGCTAAATTACGTCACAGTCGTAGTCAGTCAGTCATAACTGAAGCCACTAACAGTCAAAGACAGTCGCGATCGAAGTCATTCACATAAAAAGTCACTCACATTCGCGCATAGCTGAAGTCGAAATTAGTCATTTTATGTCTGTCAACAGCAAGATCAGCGCTGCTTAGGCACTCAGATACAAGGACCTCCCAAACAATGTGCTCAAATTGTTGATCTCTAAAATATATCTAAATTGGAGCAAAGCAAATGTACTTTCCACTACCATTGAAAGTTGCGTGGCTTCATAACTAAAACTTTGTTTAACTCAGAACAATATAAGACACGTCGGGGCCCATTTATGAACGTGATGATGACTGAAATTCATTAATGCGCGCAAACAATATACAATGAATAAAGCAAATAATTTTAATCATTGAAATCTATGTTTTTTTGATAGCAGCACAATTCAGTCGCTGAGTAAAAGTAGTTAACTTAAAAATTTAATAACGTGAGAATATTTTTTTTTTTGTTAAAAAGCTGAAGCCATCAAATCATAATTAAGTATTGAATTTCATGTTCATGAGAGTTTTAAAGCTGAACACTTAAAATGAAAACATAAACCACAACTGCAATAAGCTGATGATGGAATTTTAGTAGAGCATTAAAGCGATTTGTATGCGTGGTTGAAATACACATGCACACATTACTCACATAACCAACACACACACAAAGAGAATACCTACGCAGATAACAACAGCTAAACAAACAAACTTGCACAACTCGCAGGCTGTGTGCACCCAACAAGAAAAGTGTAGCATCAAAAATTTACATAAGAGGTGGATTTGTCTTGAAGCCAGGAATCAGTTGCTTTAAGCTTAAGCTGCATCTTACAAGGTATTTAAACTGAAATAGTTTTGTGCAGTGTTAAATATCTCCAACAAACTTCTTCTTATTTCCTGCTGGAAGCCATAACTCCTAACTGCAAACTTTCCCATTGGGTTAGCTGCAACTAATCCGAATGTAATTGAAATTTTCTATTTAATCAAGTTGAATAATGTGCTATGAGGTCGCTGCTTTAGTGGTTAAATAAACGTGGCAGCATAGGCAGCAACTGAAGTTGGTTATGGCGCAGCTAACGGTTGCTGCCAACATAACTAACTTGGCTTAATTTCAAATTCCATTTTTCATATAAACGTTAACATTTTGATGATGAACAGAGCAATAAAGTGTATTACAATAAAAACGCATGATCTGATGATATTTGCGTAACAGCGGCAATAATTTGCGCAATATTATTGTTCAATGTAAAACTTTGCTTAATTGCAGAATTTATTGTTGTAATTGCTGATGGGTATTTGGTTGTTGCTGCTGCTGTTCTTGCGCTGCATTCTATTTGATATTGCAAATTTTTGTTATTAATGTTGCGAGTAGTTTTACTGTTTTATGGACATATTTGTTTATACTATATATATGCAAACATGTAAGGGAACACTAGGGAACAATATTTTTAGGACGAACATTTCTTTGATAAAAGTCTCCATTGAATCCCGAACAGCGCGTCAGTAAATTTTTACTCAACATAAAGAATTTTTGAAAATAATAAAATTATTTACGTACAATAGGCCTTAAAGATCCTGAAAAGGATCCTAAAACCAATTAAATTGATGCAAAAACTTTGAGACAAATTCTGTTTGTGCCGTTTAATGGTTTCATCTAGGAAGCTATTAGATAGTTGTTTTTACAATAAACGCTAAAGAATTGATAAAAAGATATTAATAAAATAATCGAAAAAATTTCAAAAAGTAAACTACTCATAAACAGGCTAATTTAACAATCGTTGTCATTTTAAACAAAGATATTGCTAACCAGTGTTACATTTCATTTTCTAACTTTAGCCTCATATGCTGCTCATTGACTCGCTATTTTTATTGTGGTTTTTGTTTATGCATTTTATTTGCTCATGTTTAGCAATTAACTTAATCATTGTTTAATTGTTTTTGTATGTCATGAATTCATCATCAACATCATCAGCAAATATGTCAGCTGTGCATACACATAACACACACACACATACACGCTCATATACGGAAACGGAACCAACAACGCAGGAAAGCGAAATTCAGTCGGAACTGCTGTAGCACGCAACAATGCGGCGGAATTAAAAAAAAAAAAAATAAATAGTAAAGGAACAAACTAAACCGTTGATGATGACAGCATGTTATATTTTTAATTAAATGCGTTTTATTTAGTGCATTTAATTAGCGCAGTAAACAATAGGAAAATGTAAAAAACAGTTGCCATTAAATAAAAATAAAAGTTATGTCGAGCGCTTTTTTACTACTAAATTACTCTTATAACCAAAGGTTTTGTTTTTGCTTTTCTTGTGAATAAAAAAATATTTTGGTTTAGCATTGTTCTTATTAAGCTATGAAAAAGTTTTGTTATAGCAACAAACAATGTAATTAAAAGTTCTGCATAAATGTTAAAAAATCTTTTTATTTCCATTATATTTTTTTAGTTTGCTTATGAACTTAAGTTCAATTAAAAGAATTTCAATTAATTTGTTTTGTTTTATAACATGTCTTCATTTGATAAACAAAAGTTTTTAAAGTTTTTTAGAATGATTGTCCCAAATTTTGAGCTTCCTAGCCTAATAGTGTAAGCGGCGCAAACAGAATTTCTGTTAGATTTCGTTGAAATTTTACGAATAAATCGATTTACTAAAACGTAGGAAAATTCTACTTTAGGTGGTAAGAGATATAGTTTTAGGTATTTTTATTTGTATGGAAGAGACCACTCCCCGTTGTCAAACCAAGCTCACATATTTCGTGTGGCTGAGAATGCGGAGGAATGTGGCTTTAAATTTGTGGACCCATAATTCTGTACTATGAATTGGGTTTGAAGAAAATTCTCAAAAATTTCAGCTGCCTAGATCAAACTTGCAAACGGCGCAAACAATTTGTTTCCTATAACAATTCATATGGCGAAGATTCGCTGTCAGTTACTAAACGAAAGTAAAGACGCTTCCACAGTATTCACCACTCGCAACAAACTAAGAGCATGTGGTAAGCATGGCCACGTGGAACGGTAGGTGTACCTACCGTAAAGGCGGTTGATAAAGGTTCAATGGTATGGGATTGCCTCTCTGCTCAAGGTACTGCCAAAATAATCGTATTGAAAGGAAAGGTTAATCCTGGTGTGTACTTAAAAATCATTGAAGAGAGCAGCATTCCTAAAGGTCAGAACTCATCTTCAAATAGGACCATGTGCCTGTCTATATTGCTAAAAAGTAGCTAACACAAATTCCAGACATTTCTCCAATGCTTAAAATTCGGGTTGCTGGGGCAAATTTTGAGTAAACTCAAAGTTTGCACAGTTTCGAACTGAAAAAACAAAAAAAAACCGGAAGAGTGACAGAAGCTTGTCGACACTTTGCTGGACCGACCGTTGGACAGTTAAAAATATTTACCCGAATACTAAGCTAGTTGGAAACATATTTTTTCTACATTTCAATTTGAATTATTTTAAGTTCATATTACCAACCATAATAAGAAACAATTTTTGTTCAATGATTTTTTATTCGTTGTGAACACTTAGATTAAACCTTTGAAATAAATAAATATTTTTTTTTTTGAAAATATTAACAAAAACAAAAGCTATTTATTTTTTTATTTGAATTTATTTTTTGGAAACATATTTTTCCACCTCCAATGTGGACGTCGTCTATGAAAGTAGCTTACGCAATTGCAAACCTTAGAGTATATGTCAACTCTTAATTGTTCCATATATAATTTTAATCACGATGATCATATAAATTTTCTCTCTCGTAAGTGTTAATTAAATCAAATTGCTGCAGCAAATCTTGTTCCATCGGCATAAATTACAGAATTTATTAACTACTAGCAATTAAAATGTAAATTTTAATTAATAGAAAGTGTTTACCAACAACAACATAATGAATTCTTAGCACTTTATTAACAAATTACAAATTTCCTAAAAGCTTTCCTAAACTTAGTACGTCTAATAACTTAACTAAAATTTAACTTTTAGTAAAAGTCAAAAATATCAAATGTCCTCGTATCCCTTAAGAAAATCAAATTCATGAACATGTGTGCGTGGTATGTTATTGCTACTGGTATTGGTGTGCCATGATGGCGTGCCAGTCGAGCATAAATGAAATGAAGTATCAACAACGGAATTAACATTGCTATCAACAGACACAATTAATTAAATCAAAACAACAACAACAACAAAATGAGCATTAGCAACACCACCAATCGGCAAGAACCCAGTGGCATGGCATGACATATGAAAAAAACAACAACAAGAAAACTGATTTGGTAAATTTCCTGTTTCACACTTCAAGCGAAAAGATTATTAGCAAAAATATCAATGATTTCTTTTTATACGCAATTTGGCATCACACACTTTTTGGGCATGTGTGTAAATAGGGTGTATCAAAATAAAAATTTTTTGGATTAAAGATTTGCTGTCACATTTTATTATGAGGAAATTAAATTCCAGTGGCGCATCTCGGAGCTATTTTACTTTTAGCTTTTAACCAT
The DNA here is from genome assembly GCA_963680825.1 of Meiosimyza decipiens. Lineage (NCBI taxonomy): Eukaryota > Metazoa > Arthropoda > Insecta > Diptera > Lauxaniidae > Meiosimyza > Meiosimyza decipiens. Next base: position 6,835,159 of record OY804259.1, on the reverse strand, counting down.
TTTGAGCATGTTTTCCAATACCCAAAAAATTCGAAAATTTTCGAAATTATTTATTTAAAAAAAGTATTCAACATTTGATATTCATTTAACAAACGAATTTTTGTGTTTCTCTTTATTTACAAGAAACATCAGACAACATTTCAATTTTATTCGCGTTTTCGGTCGGTTTTTATGCACGATATTCACTAAGTCATTTTGTTTGAAAAATGCGCATTTAAAAAGAATAATCAAAATTGTTTGACAAACATCAGACAAAAAGTGGATGAGCTTTGGCTAGAAGATATAGCAACTCCTATTGAAGAAAAAAGCTCAAAACACCATACTAAAACTTTGATACAAAACAAGGAGCAAAAGAAAAAAATATTCAGCTCTTTTCAAGCTCTTTCCATTATTCGAGGTAAATGATTTCGATTCACTATCGCTGCATGCTTTTTGTTTGTGTAAGTTTTGTCTTCAATGAGCTTGCTGAACTCAAAAAATTTCGATTCGCTATCGCTGCAAGCTTTTTGTTAGCGTAATTTTGTCTTCAGCTCACTTACTTAATTCAAACAATGTCGTTTCGCTATCGCCGCATGCCTTTTGTTTGTATAATTGTGTCTTCAACGTACTCATGTTAAACAATTTTAGCTCACTATCGCCGCATGCTTTTTGTTTGTGTAAGTGTTGTCTCCAATAAACTTGCTCAAATCAAACAATTTCGATTCGCTATCGCTGCAAGCTTTTTGTTTGTGTTATCTTGTCTTCATAGCATTTACTCAAATCAAACAATTTCGATTCGCTATCGTCGCATGCTTTTTGTTTGAGTAATTTATATTCTTAAGGCATCAGCTTGTGCAGATCTTTATGTTACTCGACGGAAAAACTTACTGCTCGCGATCAAACTGATGAACATTTTTAATTTTCCGCAAAATTTTGTGCCCGTACGTCATAGTGTACATAATTTTTTCTGAAGCCATAAATAAAACCCTTTTTGGTTTCTTTTTAGATCCAAAGTTATTGGATGATTTTCAGATACTGTTTTATATTAATTTAATGCCATTGATTCATTAGGTTCACCCAAAATTTATTTTCCTTTTCACGAGCTTTTTGTGTTCTTTGGTTTATTTTGCCAACACTCTACTCAAACATTTGCAACATATCGTGTAATAGGAGGCACCCTAACTATATGTACGCATTAATTGTTGCAAATTTATCAGCAATACACGCACATAATTACAATTAACTGCAGCTAATGTAATGACACTTAAAATCATTGTCTACATTTTTTTCTTTTCGGTTTTTTGTCGTTATTTTTGCTATTTTTGGCAACATTTCCTAATAACCCACTTGAGACATGACAGAAGTCTGACTTAATGAAGTTACACTTAAACATAATAACGTTTATGTATGTATATGTGTAGCTGTAACTGTGTTTGTGCGTTAGCACATACAAATTATTTTGTTATATTAATTGCACGTTAGACGCTAACAAATTCGTTGATTATGGCCAATATGTCAGTGCAATTAATTTTTATAACTTTTTGCTTTCTACGCTTAAACATTTGCATTCATTTTATAAGAATAAGGATTTTTAATATTTGAATGTTATTTTGGTACTTAGTAGAAGTGCACCTTCTGAGTACAATAATTTTTATTGTTACGCCAGCTTTTGAATGAATGATTTTCCATTTCACTAATTAGCTAAGGATAGTGCAAAATTTCAGGAAGTATACGCTTGATGTTAATTGAAAGCTTCACGTAATTAGATGTGTGTTACGTATGCATCATTTAAGACGTTATTGCAATTACGTGATTAAAACGAAAATCATAATTTTTAACAATGATGCTCCGTAGGAGTATGTGGGTTGCGTAATTTAATGTTGCAAATGCGTCACGTAGTTGAATTCAAGCAAATAGACCTCATATCATTAAAACGTGAAATTATAGAGATAGAGATACTTAAATACAAAGCCTGCATTAAGTAAATTATTTAAATTTTTTAAAAGTTTTAAAAACTTTCGATTCAAAATGAAGCATTAAGAACTTTGATTTATTAACTAACATATCACACAAAAGCTGACAGCATATTAATTCTTGTTAGAGCAAAATAATTATATACTTAAGTAACGACTTATTATGCCTTATGTTTCTTTTTCTAATTAAAATAATAATAATAACAACAAAATTAAGTTAATATAAACTCTTAATTGAAAAAATAATTTGCTCCTTCGAAAGCTGCTATATTAAAATTTTTATTCCCGTATGAGAAGATATTGCGTTAAAATAAAAAATCCAATATTAATAATTTTCAAATACTTAGCACATAAGATATAATTTCATGCATTCAGTTGCTGTCATTAAAAAACCCACATTTGAAAAACAAAAGAAATAAGAAAACTTAATTTTGTGCCCTCATAAATCATGCACTTAAAGGCAATGCCAATTCAGGGCATTTAGTGTTGCAAAAATTCAGAATTAGTACCCACAGTTTGGTTAAAATAAAATTCTTACCAATAGAGTAACCACAATGTTATCCGAAAGTAGAATATCGTGCTTCACCATTTATGCAGAATAATGTTATAATTTATATCGCACTTGTTTTTTTCTAACTGAATTCCAAGATGAAAAAGGTACTGAGGCGCCCTTACACCACAAGTGCATAAACTTGAAGAGTTAGAGGTTTGATGCCTGAGTCAAAGATAATCCTACACAGATATCTTAACAGTGAAATCAAATTCCGAAGAAAAATTTATAGTGCCTTCAAAAAAATATATCTCATCGAAAAATAGGAGCTCTCTTGATAAAGAAACTACGGCAGAATTCATCACTAAACAAAACAAAATTATCAAACTCTTTCAATAAGAGGCTTTTGACCAGTGAGTTGTTGTTGCAATTAAATACTGATTTTTTGTTTTTTGCAACAACAACTCACTGCTCAAAAAACCTCTTATTGAAAGAATAAATTGAAGATAGTTACAAAAAATTGACACAAAAACAACTAAAATACGTTAAAATACTCAAATTATAGTTCTATATAGTGGTTGAGATTCATAATAATAATGACAATACAAATTTCATCAAAATCGTTTCATTAGTATAGCGGTGAATACATATTTTCTGGTTAAGGGTGTGGCACCTCCTATTAAAAACAAATATCTTCCCCAAAGGTTGAATCCATCTCTGTACCAAATGCCAACAAAATCGGTTTACTAAATTGGCAGTGAGCATATATTTTCTAGTTAGAGGCGTGGCACCCCACTAAAAACGAATATCTTTTCTCTGGGTTCAATCTAACTTTGTACCAAATTTCATTAAAATCGCTCCATTAAACTAGCAGTGAAAACATACACTTCTATTAAGGGCGTGGTACCGCCCATTAAAAACAAAGATCTTTCCTCAAGCTTCAATCTTGCCCATTAAAAACAAATATCTTTCGTCACAGTTCAATTAAGCTCCTTACCAAATTTCATAAAAATCGGTTTATAGATTAGCAGTGCAAATGTATTTTTTGGTTAAAGGCGTGGTATCACCTATGATAAACATCTTTCCTCAGATGCTTTCTATGTCTGTACCAATTTTCAGCAAAATCGGTGTAGCCGCTCAGGCATGATAGTGTTTTTTCCCCAATAGAGGCTGTGCTACGTCCTCCAACAGAAAAAAGTGTTTTTAATACACTGCCTTAGGTTTCAATCTATCTCTTCACTAAGTGTCATCAAAATCAGCTTAGCAGTGGAAACATATTTTCCTGTTAGAGGCGTGGCACCGTTTACTATTGAAAAAATGAATAATATTCGTCACTCTTCAGAACCTTTCCTACTAAAGGAAAAGAAAAATCAAGCGATGATGTTGTGTTATGGCAGCTAAAAAAAGCGATGAAATTTTTTTGCCATCGCCTACTTGTATAGGGTGATTCATTTAAAGGTTCTGTTTTCAAAATAAAAAAAATCGTAAAATTATATTTTATTTGGTAATCTTTAGTATCAAGCAAAAGAAAAAATCTTTGCATTTACTCTCTAAAGATAATTTCTTTCTAATGTTGGTCATACCTGCGGCTAACATGGTCCATTGTGGAGCTCCAATTTGCGATGACGCGTTCGAGCATTTCGAGCGGTATTTGGCGAATGACGCGAGTAATGTTGACTTTCAATTCCTCAATTGCTGCTAATAAATTCATGTTGACTTGTAACTTAACATAGTGATAAAGGAAAAAGTCTAGAGGTGTGATATCACATGATGCAAGTGGTCAGTTCACTTCAAAATTGTAGAAAAAAAACATTTGAATTTTGAGTGAATCTAAAGTAGAATTTTTAATGAACTTAGTAATTTTCTAAAAATTGCAAGCATTGCGCTGATGTTAAACGTTCCATGATGATATGTCAAACCATATTGAATAAAACAACCATGATAGTTTGACATGACTTACGCGTGATATGTCATAAGATCCCTACTGAAAGAAGTACCTCTAAATGAATATCTTTATATAAGATTTAGAAACAAGTGTTTTATTTTTTGTTTTTTTACAAATAATTTTTATCCCTACTGTTTGGGAATCCCTTCATTAACGCAAACTTCTACCGAAGACACTGTAAAGTTTTTCTCAATATTTGATTTCATATAAAAATTGTTTTTAAATAATCTACTAAAATTTCTCTGTAACGAAAATCAAGACCACGTTAAAATTTCTTATAAATTTCAACAGCACTACATTCAAAATAAAATACATTTGAACGCAGCGCATTAGCCAAGAGGATATGAAATTCAGTTAATACGAAAATGAAATTGTGCGCAATAATATGAGTTTTCATTTCATGTTTTTAATTTTCTTCTCCTTCTTCTTCATATATTTTTTTTCGCTTACATGGCCATATGGGCACATGAGAGTACATATAACTTTTGTAATATTTCTCTATTGTTTTTTCGAAATATTTTTTTTTTTTTTTGTTTCCAACGCTGCCATTCTCTGGCGCAATAAATTCAACGCAATTTTGTCAGTTATTATTTTCATGCTCATTGCGCTTATGAATATTACACACTTTGCGTTATGCAGCAAACAATACAGCACTTTGTGCGCTTATCACCATAGCGCAGAGCAGCAAAACTGATTACAATGGAAACAGTTTTTGTCTGCGCCTAATGGTGTATCCTTATTTTATAAAGCTGATTTACTTCTAAGAAGCATATGCGATTATGCACTAAAGATAAGTACGAATACTTTAGTGAATGTGTTTACTAATGAGATATGAAATATGCAATTCTTTTAGCTGATCTATTGTGTGCACTAAGCTTACAATCTTTCAATGCGAAAGGTTTTATTAGCAAATTTCTTGCATGTAATATAATGAAATGATTTTGATTTTATTGCATGAAGTTTTATATGAGTGAAAAATTTCACTTAAGGTACAAATATTTTGTAACCCCTTTTTTGTTTTAATGCTAAGTATTGATAACTTTAAAAGGCTTTTCCTAAAAAAAAATCTGGAGAGTAGTTTTCTTTTTGGCCAAAACTTTGCCAAAATCTGTAAAAAAAAAATGTGTGAATATACGTTGTTTATATATCGCTATCATATGGCTCATAAATATTTATGATTACGCCTACTTGGTTGACCTCGAACTTTTTTGCTTTGCTATTTGTTGATATAAAAATTTTGGCTTTCAAGCAGCATGCTATTAGCGCTTGAAATGTGTTTCATATATTTCATCAAATGTAAGACACTTGAAAATTTTTGGCATTCCTTCAAATTGCTGTAATTAGACATGGTTTTATTTAGATTATAGCGCTCTTGCCATCAAAATGAAGCCAATATAAATACAAAGCTTAGTACTGGAACAGCGATAGCAGTCGTATTTATATAATAAAATTGTTTTCATGCACTGTTTTCAATTTCACTGCCAATTTCCTCCTAAACAGCTCGGAATGTACTAATTAAGTTAACTTGAAAATTCCCATAAAAAGAAACTGCATAGAAATTGAACTCAATTGCTGTTGTTTTGTGCTGTGAGCTTGGGCGTGTGCTGCTCAGTTTAGCTGAGTTGCCAATTGATGAGGGCGTTGCGACAATTGTTGGCAGCACAGATGCTGGCGAGTTTTTTCTTCTTTAACTTTAATACATATAATTAAAGTCAATGTTATTAGTGTTATATATGTAAAAAATATCTATTATTGAATAGTAATATTTTCCTTAACTGCACTTTAAGTTGGTATACTATGCATTTTTATTTCACTGTTATTCCAACTAATTTAACAATAATTAATTGCATTGCAATTCAATGCTCACTTCTTATGAGTATTAAATTATTTAAATTATTTTTTAATAACTTCATAAAAATTTTATTATGTATGAAATTGCTTCTGTTTTTTTACATTTTATATTTCGTATAAATTTTTTCTTTTTGTAGCAAATTATGTAATACTTGTATGCATTAATTTTTTGGGTTGCATATGAAAATGAAAAAAATATCAAAGTTCCAATAACTTTTTCATTAAAAGGTATTTTAATAAATTTTAATTTGTTTTAATTTTAATTGTTAATTTAGTTTTAGTTTCAATGGAAATGCCAATTAATTAAATTTTCTTCTGTTAACATGAAATCAAATATAAGTAAACTAGCGCAAAATTTGGTGCATTATGTAATATATAGCAAAAGTCTGATAGCATATTTTTATAAAAAAAGCCCAGTAGACAAAATGTTAGGAAAAGAGCTTAATTGATTTTGCTGACACCAAATATGGTATCCAAATTAGGCTTGAACACTCAAAATCACTTAAAAATTAGTACGGCAAATAATAAAAAAAATCAATGACGTTTTTATGAAAAATTAGCACCCAATATATTGTAACACATCAGAGTTCTGTTGCAGGCCACTTTGATCACCAGCTATTTTTATGGCTTGTGATTTTTATCGCATGATAGTTTTGCTATAAGAAATATAATTTTTTTTTTTGAATTACGTTCTATTTCTTTTTAATCCACTTGGGAGCATAGAGCTACAACGTAACACTTTCATACGATTCATAGCTGCACTTTTCAAGTTTTCCCATGTTAGCTTACAATATCCCAATACAGGGGTAACTGGCCACCTCCAGGTGTTTATTGTGCGATGCGACCTTCTTTGAGGGTTCCAATCTAGAGACATTCTGGTGATGTTTTCAGACGAGTTTCTGCGAGTGTGGCTGATCCACTTCCACTTTCTTCTCCTTATTTGCTTTAGAATAGATTCTTCGCTTGTCATTCTCGAAAGATCTTCATTCCGTTTGACGTTCGGCCAGAATATTCTACAAATGATTCGCAGACTTTTGCTGATGAAGACATGGATTAGTTGTTTGATGTTGTTTGACGTTAGCCACGTTTCACTGCCATGCAAGAGTGTTGATTTTACGCATGCGTTGAATATTCAAATCTTGGTTTTCCTCTTCCTCCTCTTAAAATAATGCTATAATATACATGTATGGTGCCTTAAATTTATTTAAATACGCAATCTTTACTACTAGCCCAAGAGCGCACTATAGAAAAGTCGAATGTATAAGATTCCAAAATGAGCTTAAGGGTGATGATAGTAATGCATTTTGGTGAAACTATTCAACCAGGGTTGCTTTGCCAAAGCCCGTCCTGATGCCTGAAAATGATCGAATAATTTAAATATAACTGCATAATACAACTACTCGAAATGTATGGCAAATAATAGAACTCGAAAAGGCCTAACTATAATATGTGGAGTTGCATTGTCGAACCTGTCCCCAAAATGGGTTGCCACCGGTTTTTTGGGTAATTTTGTATCAATACATAGAAATGCTTGAAATGTGTGCCAAACGGTAAAACCCGAAGAGCCTAAAAAGAGTATATAGCCTTGCCTTGCCGCATCCTGTCTTAAACCATGGCTGCCACCCGTTCTTAGTGCCTATTTTTATTAAATGAGCCATGTTTGGGACAGGATTCGACAAGGTTACCCAATATATATTCTATTTAGACTCTTCGAGCACTATCATTGGCACACACTTCAAGCTGTTATCTTCATTAAGGAAAATTGGCACAAAAAACAGTTGGTAACTCATGTTTGTGACAGGATTCAACAATGCAACCTCAAATATTATGCTTAAACCTCTTCGCATCTATCATTTGGCATGCATTTGGAGGTTAAATATTAGAAAAACTAATTCAATTTTAAGTTTCCAAAAGTTAATTAACTAGAAAAAATTTAACAAAACCTTTTAAATTTCATATATATTCTTTCCAATGTCACACATATGCAAACACAAATGACCTTAAAACAATTAAAATAGAAAGTTAAAATAATCACAAACCTTAATGGTTATGCATGACAAAAAAAAAAAGAAAAAAAAAAATCAACAATGAAAATCCCTGAAATTTTACAAACGGATGCGTTGCTTCAGGATAAAAAATCAAGGGTAAGCAAATTAAAGCTCTTGCGTGATTAAAAAGGTAATTGCATTCATTGGCATGAGCATCAAAGTGGGTATGCTGATGCCTTTCTCTCACAGAGAATGATTAAGTTTGCATACTGAATGCACACATACGCACATAAACTAAGGTGTTCCATGAAAAATATTTAAGTATATGTGCCTTATCTACGCCTTCTAATATCAACGAAAGATTCACAGTACGAGTTTCTAAAGAAATCTGAGGGTGTTTTGATTGAAAGTTTTAGGTCATATCTGGATGTACTTTTTTAAAATTTCTTTTTATGCATTAAACGAAATAGTTCATGCACAAAAATATATAAAGCTTATATTAATGAAATCCAAATACATATAATAAAGCATTTCGAGCCCTATCCCTTTTATTTGAGTATTAGGCATGAAAAAAAAAAAATTTCCGTAAAGCAGAAGGAATAAATAAATAAATAAATAAATACGAAAAAATATTTTCTGGCGCTGAAATGAAACTCTCAAAACAAGAGGTAAACATTTTTTTCCCATATAAATCGATACACCCAAATGTATACCCTGTCATCAAAGGCAAAAACATTGTTATATGAATGTATTATAAAATATTCGGCATTTTATGTTGAATATGAGCACAGCAAAAATCCAAAAAAAAAAAAAAAAAAATTAACGAAATATAATAAATGTAACAAAAATTAAATACAAAAGAAAAAAAATTTGATGTGTCCCTGTCTGTCTATGATAATTTTTGCATTTAATTTTGATTTGATTTCATTTGCGCGAAATGTTTGTGTAAAAAGTGTTGCATATTTTTTTTTCCACAAGGTTTTTTGTAACGTGATTTAAAGTTAATATATGCAGACAGATATTTATGTGATATGATTGCCAGCCAAATGAAAATGACATGAAAATCTTATATATATATGAAATATGTACGTAGCTTAAAAATTTTATATTTTTTTCCATGAGATATTTATGTTTACAGTTATTTTAAACTGTTTCATAATGTTGCTTATTCAAAATTTCATTATTACTTGATAATGGCAATCCTAACACCTATATACTCGCGTTTATACTCACTAAGCTGTGTAAAGTAGGCTCCGAATCATGCGGATACGAACTTTGTATTTATGTTTCAATAAAAACGAACTACGTTATGAAAATCTTTCCAAAAACTTCATTTCAAAATTTTGAAATTAAAATCGCACAATAAATCTCTATATTGACAAAAAAATCAGTTCTTGCTTACAGAAAACAACAGAGTTTCGTAGCATTACTCTAAATTGTAATACGAGTGAAAAACAGCAGGACTCCTTTCATGGTTTCAGTAGTTTCGAATCTGTAGCCTATCTTACAGCGCTTAATCATATGTGTATTCACGGCAGCTTTTATGCCTGTGTTTGTGTGAAAATTCGATTGAAAAGTGTGAATGAAAGCTGACAGTTGACGGAAATCGTTTTTATTTTTTCTGTTTACACATCATTTTCCCTTTATTCAAAAATAAAAAAATAATGCGCCTGTTTTATTAAATATACAGTAAACTGCAATATTTGGGAAAACTTTCTTTTTTTGTAACTTTCCATAGAAAAATTAATTTCGCTCCTTTTATTCATCAGACAGCCTCAGCACAAAATTTGAATTTAAATTGATTTTTCAATATGTTTTATTTGTTTGCTTGTCGCACAGTGTTTCGCCTAAATGTTTATGTATGGCGTGGCTACATTTGAAAATACAAAATGAAAAAAAAAATCATAAATATATATTTGATTTTTCAATTCACAAGCGTGTATGTGTGTTTATTTCTTTATATAAATGTATGCGTAAACTATACATATGCATACACATTGGTTTTTTTTTATTTTTGGTTTGGTAAAAATGTTATTGTTAAGTAAAATAAGCAGCAACACTGCTGCTGTTTACACTTAAGCTGCGCTTTATTGTCACTGAAGCAGCCATTGAAAATCCTCTTAAAATTGTTTTGCATTATTTATGAGTTGTTTCCTTACGCTTTCTTTTCAGTTGAATATCATTTTGTTTGCTTGTTTGTTGTCCCATAGGCTTTGCTGTTTTTTTTTCAAGTCTTTAAAACTTTAATTTTGAAAGTTGCATTAGACGCCTTTTTCATTATTTGGAGGTTCTTTCCTTCCTAAACTCATATCCTTTTTATAATTTCATAGGATATTTGAATTTGTAGATATTTTTATATATAGCCAGAATTAAAAGATTCTTTTTGACAAATATGAGAGGACTGCTTTTTATAGAATCTTAAGGACAAAACATGTAAGCACAAACTTGAACTTCGATATACTGAGCACAAAAGAAATGTAAAGGATGTGCGTATGATAATTTTTATATATTCCTTTAAAACACGGCTCTTATCCTTCATTTTCATATGTGAACGAAACAATATGTACCTAGATAGTATACCACCTAACATTTTTTATTAGAAAATAACTTTAACAATAATTATATTGTTGTCGTTAGAAAGCTTCAATGTTCTGTTCTTCAAAAAATATATCAATTTAATAGCTTTATTATATATTTTAACAATATTTCTTATGTGTCAGTTTCTAACCAAGATGAACCTCTTAATATTTAACATCATGTGCCCAGAGATTGTGCTATAAATGCTTGATTTTGTGTTGAGACTATAGTAGGTAAATTATTTTCCACCTTTCATAATATGCACTGAGCTATATTGTCTACTGTGTTAGAAAAGCTCGGCACAATAAATTAGATACAGAATTAATCCAATTACTAACACTTGTGGAACACCTGCAGATATTTAAATTAAATCACTTTCTGCTTTGATGAGAATGGTCTTTATGATATTCTTGATGAAAATTCAACATGTTTGTAAATAATATGATTTCTTTCATTTTCTTCTCACTGGCATATTCACAGCCGCGATTTAGTTGCAGAAAAGTCAGATTTTTTCTTTTTCTTATAATAAATGATACAATACAGAGCTGTGAATTATTGATTTATTTTATAATAATTCTAGCTTATTTTCTTAAACAAATATAATTTGCATTCATTATCATGCAAAAACAGAAGTAGACATTATAACCAAGAAAGGACTGATTTTCCAAAGAGAAAATCCATTACTTAATGAAATTAAAAAGCTTTAATCATTCGACCTTTTTAGTAGAAAAAAACTTATAGCTTATAGAGTTGTTTTTTAAACTATGGAGATAACAACTAAGTATATAACCCCTTCTTAAGTTCAGTAATGTGATAACTAGTCCCCTCTTATATATAATCGAAGAAACAAAACGTAATTACAGTTTTCCAATTCAATTAAACAATGTTTTTGTTGTTTTTTTTTTCAGGAATCCGAATTCAAACCGCATTCTGGTGTAAAAATCGAAGTCAATGAAATCACTGCTGCTGCCATTAACTATGACGATTCCAAAGTTGATAAGGATCGCGTAAATAAAACTTTCACAGACACTTGGTGTACAAAATTTTAGCACAACACCACTAAATTTTGAGAAGGACGATGATAATTATTTACACACAGATAGAATTAAAAAAATAAATTGAATATATGTACATACTTTTTTAATAATGAATAAAGAATTGGTAAAAATTAGACTTTGTCTAAAATGTATCTACATTGTGTTGTTTTATTTGGTTATCAGGGTTGGCTAAGGAAAAGTGTTTTTAAAAATCTAGCGGGATCTACAACTGTAAATGAAACAAATGTATGTTTGAAACTTCATTGATACCTAAAGAATAAAGAGCAACAAAACTCATGTACGTGATGTTACGAATTGATGTAAAATAACTATAATATGAGATAGGTCTCTGAAAAAGTTCGCACACAATAGTATTTTTCGATTCGGGCGGAGCGTTTTTTAATAGCTTAGCTCAGTTTCAAGTAAATATCGAAATTCGCATTAAAATTGGAGATTTTGTTCTAAAGAAAACAGCAGAAAGTTATTAAAACTTCTTAAAGTGCCATCTAGTGGCAATTTTTAGAATTTTTAAGGATTTCACTGTCCTCCTGAACTCATTTACATTAAAATGACGTTTTCCTTGTTCAAATCGATGCAGTAGCTTTGAAGTTATACAAGTCATAAAGTTATTATTAAATCTGCTTAAAGTGCCCTCTGGTGATAGTTTTTAGAACTTGTGAGTTTTCCCCTCTTTTCCTCAACTCATTTACAATAAAATTACGTTTTCCTTGGTCAAATCGATGCAGTAGCTTCGAAGTTATTCAAGTTATTCAGTTATTATTGCATCTACTTAAAGTGCCATCTGGTGGCAGTTTTCAGAACTTTCGAGTTTCACATTTTCTTCCTCAACTCATTTACAATAAAATGACACTTTTTTCATTCAAATCGGTCCATTATTTTCGAAGTTACTGCAAAAAACTATTGCAACGGTTTAAAGTGCCATCTGGTGGCGGTTTTAAGAACGTTTGAGTTTCATTCTCATCCTCGACTTATAACCAATCAAACGACGTTTTTTTCATTTAAATCGGTCCATAAGTTCCGGAGTTATTCAGGTTTAAACATTAATGTTAAACCAACTCACCCCTGCTGCTGTTTCTGTTGGCCTGGTGTTTTGTGAAATTTTTAATATGAAATTTCAGAATTTTTTGATTTTGATCGCAGCAGCAGCGATGAGTTTTTTAACATTTTTTGTTTAAATTTGAATAACTCCGGAACTAGTGGACCGATTTGAATGAAAAAAACGTCGTTCAATTGTAAATGAGTTGAGGAAAAGAATGAAATCCTCAAAAGTTCTTAAAACTGCCACTAGATGACACTTTAAGCAGTTGCAATAAATTTCTGTAGTAGCTTCAAAACTAATGGACCGATTTGAATGAAGAAAGTGTAATTTTACTGTAAATGATTCGGGGAAGAAAATGCGAAACTCAAAAGTTCTGAAAACTACCACCAGATGGCAGTTTGAGCAGTTGCAAAGGGCACTATAAGCAGATGCAATTATAACTTAATAACTTGAACAGCTTCGAGACTACTGCATCGATTTGAACCAGGAAAACGTTATTTTATTCTAAATGAGTTGAGGAAGAAAATGCAAAACTTGAAAGTTCTTAAAACTGCCACCAGATGGCACTCTAAGCCGTTGCAATAGTTTTCTGCAGTAACTTCAAAACTAATGGACCGATTTGAATGAAGAAAGTGTCATTTTACTGTAAATGAGTGTAGGAAAAAAAGGCGAAACTCAAAACTTCTGAAAACTATCACCAGAGGGTGCTTTAAGCAGAAGCAATAATAGCTTAATAACTTGAATAACTTCGAAAGTACTGCATCGATTTGTGCAAGGAAAACGAATTTTTATTGTAATCAGTTGAGAAAGAGAGTGGAAAACTCAGAAGTTCTGAAAACTGCAACCAGATAGCGCTATTAGCTGTTTCAATAACTTTCTGCAGTTTCTATAGAACAGAAGGTGTAATTTTGATGCAAGCACTCAATTTTTCCTTGTAAATGAGTTAAAGAAGAAAATAGAAAAATCTAGGTCATATGCCAGCAGCATTGGCACTTTCAGCAGCTGTAAAAGTTTTTAATAGTTATCTATAAGACAAAATCTCCAGTTTTATGGGTGATTTTGTCATTTAATTGAAAATGAGTTAAGCGATTAGAAAACGCTCTGCCTAAATCGAAAACTACAAATAAAAGATAATGCTGTGCGCGAACTTTTTCAGAGACCTATCTCACATTATAGTAATCGTGTCTCCAACTCTTTAACTCTCATAACCTCAGTCCGTTTATCAAATAAAACAACACAATGTAGATACATTTAAGACAATGTCTAGTTTTTACCAATTTTTTTATTTAGTAATAAATATGTGTACACTTTTTTTTTAAGTTTATGTTTCGTTAATTTAATATAAATCGAAATTTCTCATTATTTATTTTTTCTTCATTTAAGTCTTCAAGTTCATAAACAATATTGTTTCTGTCTGGTGCCCGAAATAGTGCAGGAATTCTTGTAGTGACATTTCACCTTTCACCTCATGTGAATAATATTCTGTGCCATATTCCATTTTTGATGCTCTTGTTAGTTTTGAGAATGTACAAAGTGGTAGCCGATACCTCGGTCACTAAAAGAAAATAAGAAAAATAAATTATATCGACTAAAATTTTGTTCCTTTCTTGACCATTAGTTTATTATATTAATTTCCAAGGCAAGAACATTCAGTCGAAAAAGAAATTAATATAATAAGTTAAAACATTTATTTTAAATTGAGCACATTTTAATTTTATTTACCCTTAAATTAATTTGATGACTTCGAGCACGGCAAAAGCCTGAAACCACAAGCGTTGTTATGGCAATGGCGGGTCTAATCTTGCTGCAAATTAATTTAGACTTTTGACGATCGGCGGATGCAATTTTATAATTAGCTGCATGCAAATTCGATGAGTTTGCAATAAAGTCTATGTGTTAATTATTATCATCGCTCTTTTCAAAATCGAGTGCTGCTATGCGAAAATTTAGTTCACCAAGCGTCTGTAAGAAATTGATTAACGCGCTCCTTATCAACTTCGGAACCGTCATAATTGATGGCAGCAGCAGCGTTTTCATTGAACGTGGTTTGCATTCGGATTCCTGAAAAAAAAAATTAAGAAAAACCACGTTAAAGTGAATTGAACAACTGTAATATCGTGTTGTTTTTTCGATTCTAAATAAAAAGATAGAGCAAGTCATCACATTACTGGGCTTAAAAAGGTCTAATATCCTTAGCTGATATTCTAAGAGTTAAAATAATACATCACACGCTATGAATTATTTATTAAAAACGCTGTGAATTTTAAGGACTTAGGAACTTAGGGAAAAGTAATAAAGAAACTCGACTAATGGAACTATTACAAAATAAATCAATAATTTACAGCTTTGTACTGTATCATTTAGTATAAGCAAAAGAAAAAATCTGACTTTTCTGCAACTAAAATAATGCTGTGAATATGCCAGCCAGAAGAAAATGAAAGAAGTCTTATTATTAAAAAGATTTGAATTTTCATCAAAAATATCATATAGACTATTCTCATCAAAGCAGAAAGTGATTTAATTTAATTTTATCTGCAGGTGTCCTACAAAGGTTAGTGATTGAACCAATCTAATTTATTGTGCCGATTTTCCTAACA
Organism: Meiosimyza decipiens; assembly: GCA_963680825.1. Taxonomy (NCBI): domain Eukaryota; kingdom Metazoa; phylum Arthropoda; class Insecta; order Diptera; family Lauxaniidae; genus Meiosimyza; species Meiosimyza decipiens. The sequence continues at coordinate 6,819,662 of OY804259.1, read as the reverse complement.
CAGTAGACCTTATAGTTCAGTGCATATTATGAAAGCAAAAGATACCCTTGCTATAGTCTCAACACAAAATTAAGAATTTATAACACAGAGATAACTTCGGCAGATAATATTAAGCCTTAAGGTAATATTGACCTTAAACTTTTTAGATATCTGAGAAGAAAATCTGAAATAAGTTACATTGTATGTTATATACTATATATATTGTATATTAAACTAATGAAGCTGTTGAGTTTGAGAGCAGGTTTGTATGTAGTTAAAAAATTTTGAAATTATTTTAAAGTAGTCAAACGATAATCTTAAGATAAATATACTCCTTTTGCATTTACTCATTGGTAAATCTATAATATTTAAGTACGCCCGTCTCGTTCGACATTTTTCTATAAAAGTTTCTAATATAATTTATTCCACTCGGTAGTAAATATCTTTAGGCTTAATTTAATTTTTGTTATGATTTTCACCGCAAAAACCTATAAAAAAAATTACCACAAAGCACATCAAAGTATGCTCGATCCCAAGTGATGCTGAAAGAATTTTTTGTTTATAAAATTAATTTTTGAAAAAACATATCACTCAAAAGATTAAAGTCCATAAAAAAACCACAAAGTACTTAATGCTCGAATATTTACTAAACAAATAAAAAATTTAAATACTAGCGGGCTTGAAAAAAAAACTAAAAATTTAAACAAATTCTATAAAAAACAAAGAAAATAAAAACTAATAAAAAAAGAAAAAAAAATTTCTAAAAACCACATAAATTATGATGCTCTGAAAAAACGCTTCAGCTTAAGTTTCCATATTTTTTGTGTTAATTTTTCATAAGCAGAAAATTGAATTTTAATCAATTTTCCACGAATTCATCATATGAAGCGCATCACCTAAAAGTCAGCCAGGCAGTCATTCAGTTTGTGATCTTTGACTTCGAGCCCAAAACAAATTTCTCAATTAATTGCCACTGCCACTGCCGCTGCTGCCAATCGCATTAAATTAATCTGTTGCCACTCAAGTGCTACTACAGCACTCGCTTGCGATTGCATTTGAATGCGTGTGCACAGCAAGCGCGCGCGCAACACAAAACGTTCGAAATTTATTAAGTGGCAACGAGGTGGTGGACGAACGAAGCAGCGGACAGACAGACACGGGAACGAAAGAACAAACATATAATAGACAACAAAGCAGGCGGGCGGATTGACCTATAATCGTGTAATAATTAGAACCTTACGCCAACAACATTTGTGTATCGCGATAAGCGGCGCACATAAGTGAGCGGTATGCATTGTGAACAAGCAAGCCGATTGAGTATCAGGCGGAGAGCTACAACATGTGGTTCTTAGAGCTACGATTATTTGCTTTGCATTGCATTTTTTTAGTAGAGTTGCCAACATATATTTTCGAAAACTAATGCAATTTCGGGAATAAAATTGTTTAAAAAGTAAAAAAAAAGAACAACTTAAACTTCTTTACGTTATATATTTTTATATAATTTAAAATTGAAAACTTAATGATTTCAATCTGGCATGCCTAGCTCGATAGCGTATCGCGAAACGATTTGATACGCTGCTGCGATCGAGAGCGCATTTAAAATTAATCAATGCACTCGATTGCACATCAAAGTAAAAGCAAACCAACCGACCTACTGCTGATTAGGCCGAGGGAGCCACGAGGGTGCGTAAAAACCGCAAAGTGAAGCAGTGAAGAACAACAAAAAACAGCTAATGCTTTTGTAAACACAACGAAGCACACTGCTGCAGCGTTAGCAGTGGAAGCAGTAGCAGTAGCAGCAACAGCTTCACTCACAATTGAGAGTGCAAATTGAAAAGCGTCAATTGAGCGCACATTAAATTGAATGCCAATTGAATGGCGGAGAGGGCAACAGTTTTTTTTGATTGAGTGGAGAATAAAAAGAAAATGCGTGCGTTTTTGTCGTCGATGCTGCGCGAGTGTGCGACTGAAGTTGAATGTGGGTGAGTAAACTTAAAAGGAAAACAACAAAAATGAGTATTAAATTAAAATGTTGAATGCCACTAATTGAAAGCAATTGAATTTAAGTTAACGAATGTTGTTAACAAGCAGCTTTTATGCTCAGCAATAGTTCTGCTTTTTCTTTATTTATTTTTTTGTTTGATCTTGGATTTTGTCTTTTGTTTTTGTTTATTTATTTTATTAAATTTTTTTTGTGTCTTATGCTCAATGTTGGTTTTGGAGCAGCATGGGAGTAAATAAAAATTAAATACAATGAAAACAATTTAATTATGCAACTTTTTTTGTATCAAAAGGCCTAGATTGACAGTGGGAAGAGAACGGCCTTAAATTTGTTAAAAAAATATTTCAGTAAATTGAAATCTAAAAAGTTGTCAGAATTTGGGCATTACTTGTTAATGAAAAGCGATCATAAATTAATACTTGCTTTGGAAAATATTTCCATTTGGCGATTTTTTTTTACTTTCTAATTAAAATGGAAACTTTCTCATTCGAAAACTTTGGTTTCTTCAAACGTCAAACGTTTGAGCTATTTTTTAAAAAAAATTATTGTACTAAAAATTGGATTTGAAAGTGATAATTTATTGATAATGATCACGCGATTTGTCTTTTTTCTCACAAAAACAATATCACGATAGTTTTTGAGAGTTTTGTGTCTTGATCGAGTACACATTCTACCATAATTGAAAATTTAGTTGTTTCTAATTTTGACTAAAACAATTTTTATTTTACACTAAACTATGATGAGGCATTTTAAAAATTGGACCATAAGTTATATTTAATACAGTTCACAGTATACAAGTTTTATAAAAATATCTGATATTGGGTTTACACGGTGTGGTTAACTTAAAAGCCTCGTAAGAAAACTTTGGTCTAATAAAAAAAGATGAGAAGTTCCTAAAAGAAACTTTTGCCAAAAAAGGCCTTCAACTTGTAGACTTATTACCAATAAAAAACAACCCTTGTTGTTGGTAAAGTCCACCTCTAGTAGAAAATTTGAAAGAAATTTTGTTTTAACAAATTTTACCCACTGTACCTACTGATACAATCATGCTCTACACTTATCTCATTTTCCGCTTAACCCATTTCTTTGTAATTTTCTTGCCAAAGTCATTTGTTTGCTTCGCCGGCTATTCATTGCCGCTGCTCACATACGCTCAACGCGCTCGCAAGACATCAGAACAACGCTACACAAATTAAAGAAACATAATTTCTGTTTGTTTTTTTTTTTTGAAAAAAAACAGAAACTTAAAAATTTTTTTTCAAAAAAACACAGAATAGCAAATTGACTTTTAGTTCGCTTTTTGAGTTACGCGAGTGCGGTTCGAATGATTTTTCAAAAATAAAATAAAATATTTTGAAAAACTTTCTTTTTTAGTTTTTATATACAAAAGCTTACACTGTGGCGTATGTGTAACATTTTTTGCTTTGAAGTTTTTGTTGTGTTTTTATTATTTTTAAATTGAACGGATATCTGGCGTGTTTCCGCTAAGGGTACAACGGCCTTCTCATATGTATATCTATTGATATATACATATTTTTTTTGCTATTTTATTTGCCAAGGTCTTGTGTAAGAAAAATTTGGCGCACACGAAATTTTGTTGAATGAGTCATGTAAGCGCTACATTGGGGTCATGTGGAAAATGTGATGATTTCAAAGAAAATTTGATGCAATAATGTTTAAATTATTAAGATGCTAAAATTTTTTAAAAAAAATTTTGATATACTTTATAAAAAAACGATTAAGATACAAAACGAAATATGAAAAAGTACTAAGCAAAATTAAAAACATTCAAAAAAGTTTTTTGAAAAAATTTATAGCTTATGAAATATAGCAGATATTATTGAAAGCCAGCAAAAAAAAATTATAGACACTATATCCTCATTTTGAAAGAAGTGTTAAAAAAATATGCTTTCACTTTGATTAGCAAAGCCGTGACTAAAAGCCCTTTTATGAATTAAATTACTGACGAATCTTTTTTAAAACTCACATTCGGACACAGTGTTGAATCTCTACTTACAGTAAAAATATTTTACAATGAATGAGTTTTATAAAAAAAATTTTTAAGCAATTTAACTAATTTTTGAAACATAAAAATGAATTTTTATTTTGTAAAGCATTTATATTTTATATAATTTCATTTCACACATCTGTACAAATTGATGTTACCTTAAGTCAATCCAAAGTGCGATTTTCACTTTGGTTTTGTTTATGTTGATATTTTTGTTGCCAACATCAGTTCTTTGTTGTTGTTGTTTATGTTGCTGTTGCTGCTGCTACTGTTAAAGGTTGTTTTGATTCCCAAAATAAAATCGCCGCAATTAAGTTTGAAATTTTTTGTTGTTTGTTCGTTCGTATGTTTGTTTCTTTTGCTGCTATATATTTTTACCTATTTTGTGTGTGTTTTGTGTTTCTTTACTTTTACAATTTTCGAATTCTTGAAAAATTTTTAAGGTGTTTTTGAAATAAATGAAATTTATATATTTTACAGAACTTTTTTCAATAATTTTAGTATGAGTAAAACGTAAAACGTTTTGTTAAATATTTCCATTTTGTATGCTGTATTTTTATATTTTGTATCTATTTTAAATATATTTGGCGGAGTTCATGCAAATGGCACATATGTCGGCTCACACTATTAAATATCCCAAATTGAGATTCCATTAGGTAATCGGTAAATTAATTTGACATTCTGATTTTGTCATAACAATTAAATGGAGACAGCATTCTACCAAAATATGAAGTACGAGTAACTACATCAATAGTTATATTTGATAAGAGCTTGTGGGAAAAAGTCATTTGATGTCATTTTCTTATATTTACTTAGTATGAAACATGTTGAAAGAGTCAAAATATTTGTTTCAGTTGAAATATGTTGAAAATTTGAATAAAAAGTTTTTAGAGTCAGTCGAATGTTCAGCGATTTGCTTATTTTTTGTTTTATAGTTCTTTAAAATTTTTTTTCACTGACATGATAATATTTGTAGTAAAAAAAATGTGTATAAAATATTATATTCTTTTTGTTTTTTTGATCAATTTTAAAAAACATATCAGAAATTTTTTATGAATTTTTCTGGTAAACTGGTGGGGTACTGCACTTGACGAAGAATGGCCGATATATTATGAAAAATTTCGTAAAGTGTCGAAAATTTCATTAACGTTGAGAAGTTCATAAGTTGATAAAATGGTAAGAAATGTTGAAAGATCGAAAAATAGTTAATGAGTCGAAATATATTAAATGAATTGACAAATTTTTGGTTGGTTTAAAATATATTGAATAATGCTAAGAAAAGTTCAATCAAATTAAGAAAGTTAACAAATGATGAAAAACTTTTATTAAATTGAGTTAGTCGAATAACCTTGGAAAATTCCGAAACAGACAACAAAAACACTAAAACGCAATATCTTGGCTCCTATGCTATCGATAGTTTTGAAATTTGGTGTTAAGATGTATATAAATTACGTCTAGTACCTTACGAAATATGGGCGGGAATATGCAACGTGGCGTGGCACTAAAGTGCTATATCTCCGCTGCCTTGATAGCAAGAGACGAGAAGTATCGTGTTAGGATGCTTATGGTCTATGCTAAGCAACGTGCAAACGTGATTAGATGTCGGGGCGTGGCACCTTCCATAAGATAAAAACAAGAATTTTGAAATTTGGAAAAAGAGTGTATATTGTCTATTTTAAGAATCTCATGGAAGTGGATGTGATTAGACAACGTGGCCTGGAACCTTTCTTGCAACAAAAACACCTTAAACGTTATATCTTGGCATTAGTCTATTGTGCCAAGCTATTTGCAAAATGTGAACGGTATTAGGGCGTAGCCCCTACCATACAACAAAAACACTGCACCACATACAACAAAAACATACACCCAAGTATCTGCGGTAAGGAGAGCGTAAATAGTAAGCAAGATTGTATAATAGGAAGTGAGAGTGTAAAGCCGCTGGAACAGCTAGTTTTTAATATTTTCGTGAAATTGCGAAAAAATTTCAATTTAGTCGCTGCAATGTTTACGTTTAAACAAATTGAAAATGAGCTTATGAATGTGACACAGTTACTCCATTTATCTTTCTACAAAACTTAAAGAAAATAAGTTTCTTCTGATAACTTGAGGCAGCAAATCAAGCTCTTTTTAAAAGGGTTTAAAAAAAAGTCTTTGAAATAATTAAGCCATTCTTTAGAAATCATATTTCCAATATCTATCTGTACAGAACACATAAACTATTCATTAGCATCACTCGCTGATAACCTTTGCTGCTGATTTCAAGTGCATACCAAATTGAGGAATTCATTGATAAATTGCCTCACCGCATTCAATGCTGCTCCAATGTTTATTTACGCGCATAAATTTGTCGCTGATGCTGCGCGAGCTTGAGAAAAGAATTTGTGCTATTGAACGTTATCCCACTGCGGTAATTGCCATTCATGGAGTGAGCGCTGGCGTTTTATATATTTTTTTTTTATATTATAATTATCAATAATTAATTTAATACATTTTTTAAATGAAACAAAATTATTGCAAAAAAGTTGGCATGGAAAAAACAAATCAAATATCTACTTTAAACACCATGAGTGTGCCGCCCATGTGTTCTATGTTGAAAATATCAAACAAAATATAATGTGCGTACGTGCTGTTAATTCCAAGTAGTAAATTAATTTACTTAATTCAAATAAACTGCGCAAATTAAACATTTTATTAATTAAACCCTGTTGCAAGAATTTTAATAAATTTTTGCTTTGATTTTGAGTTGGAAATTCTTTAAGATTGAAAATGAAAAATATGTTAATGTGAAATTTTAAATTATACAATGGAAATGTTAACCAAAAAAACAAAAATCTTATACCAAATAAGGCGAATGTTTTTACTTTTTTATAATAGTTTCACATAGCGTAATAGAACGTGGAAACATTTTAATTAATTGCTTCATAAATTAATTGGGCGTCGCAAATAACAAAAGCATTGAAAACAACAACCGTTTACATAGAAGGCAAGAACTTTCAACATTAAAGTAATTATTATGTTATGCCTTATATCTATATTATGTATATTCATATAAATTATTTATAAGCTTCTAAGTTATACCGAAATAAATTAGCAATGAACTAACGCATAAAACAAAACATATAGGGTAAAACTGACAATTGCTGTTGAAAGTAAAAATATTCATAGTTTCATTGTGTTTTCACTTACATTCATTTTGCAACAACATTTTTTTTTTGGAAATAAAAAATCACTCGAAAAGTGTTATGGCAAAAAAATTCTACATTTTAAAAAAATTGGCATACCTGAGCCTACCTCCATATAAAAAATGGCTCAGACCTTCGAGTACTGTGCCAGAGTTTCAATTTTCTCTTGTTGGAAGCAGTGTCAAAGTCAAGTATTGGTACTCGGTAGTCACTTGCCGTAAAATAGAACCGTGACCCTCAGATTTTTGAAGCTTGTTGCATGCTTTTAGCCGAAGAATCCTTTTTGCCGCCATATTCCTGATATAAAGGTCAATAGAAAGCAGATGCATTATAATTTCCAGGCCATCGAACTTGGTTAAAGTACAGAGAATGCCAATTTAAGTGTTTTTCTTGTATGGGTGGTGCCGCGCCCCAATACACAATGCCGTTCACAGGTTGCGAGTAGGTTGGTACAATCAATGTACATCCATGTATCAAGTTTGATAACTGTAGCTATCATATATGCCAAGATATAGCTTTTAAAGTGTTTTTGTTATAAGAAAGGTTCCACGCCCCGTTGTTTTTTCGCGTCACCCTTTTTCCAAATTTTAAAACTCTTGCTACCATAAGTTACCTGATATAGCGTTTTAATTATTTTTATCACAACGCATTGCGAGGTGCTAAGCATAAGAATGCTTAAGACTCTTGCTATCATAGGAGCAAACATAAAGCGTTTTACGTTTTTTCTTGTTTGGAAAGTCTCACGCCCCGTTGGTATTCCCGTCAATATTTCATGATAGTAGCCAAGATCCAGCGTTTTTAGTGTTTTTGTTGCGTGAATGGTACCATGCTTCATTATCTAATCCTGCTCTTATTTTGCGAGGAGTTTGGCAATGCCCATTTGCACCCCATTACAAAATTTTAAGACTCTAGACTCTATCAAAAGGTACGAATATATAGGGTTTGAAGTATTTTTGTTGCATAGAAGGTCCCGCGCACCATGTTTTTATTAAAATTAAATATAGCCTATGTTACCTAGTGATAGTGTAGCCTTTGTATTCGTAGAAAAATTTATAGTAGTAGTTCCAGAGATAGCCCCCTACACACAAAAAAACAAAAATTCAAAAAGATAACTTTACCTATTTCCATAAAAAAATTCCTTGAATTATTTTCTTCATATTTTTTTAATACAAAAATATATATTTTTTCTTCAATCGCTCCCCACTTTGAACCACAAGTTTTTGAATTTGTTTCATTTGTAAATTTTTCTAAATTGTTTCAACCATTTTCAAAAATTTTTCCCATATAAATTTTTTTATACTCTCGAATTTTTTTTTCATTTTTTTGTGCGATTATACTTTGGGCGCAGCATTTTCGCTATAACAATATGGATTAACAGCAACAATAAAATTAACAAAAAAAAAGAAAGACTCAATAACAACAAAAATAAGTGTAAGCGCAACAACAATCGATATCATCATCATCGGAAGTAATAAATCCAAAAAAAGTTGAATTTAACATAAAAATCTTGATAAACAGCAGCTACCGCCGCAATACCATGGGTGCGGGCATGCAAAAGCAACAGTATTACTAACAATAATAACAAAAACAAAAAAAAAACGACAGTTTAAGAACACTAAATAATTAAAATATGCAAATAAACACCAAGCGAATATAAATTAAAGCAACAGAAGCATTTAACAGCAAAGTACTGCAAATAAAAATTTAAGAGTTTCTTCAGATGAAAACCAAAAAAAAAAAAAACAAAAGAATAAAATCCAACTTTTTTCCAGTGCTGCAATTTTTTTGCAATTTTCGCAATTTTTGATTTTTTATTCATTCTGGCAGCCAAAGTTAAAAGTATCTCCCCCATTTATTTATTTAACAACGCGTTAATCGCAAAATCTTTGGCCAGCTGCTTTGGTCAAAAATTCCATAAAATCAGCGAAACGTTTGTTTTTTCTTGAGTTAAGTACTGCATGCAGCTAGAGTTGCCAGATGTTGTTAAAAAGAATTTAAAAATGTATGGTACATAAAATTCAAAATATGTTCAAGGATGAACATGGATGGAAAATTTAGTGAATAATTATCGTGCTGCTCTCGTTTCTAAATAGTATTCAACATTTTCAGTTCTTGATATAAATGATTCAAATTTTCCACAGTTTTTGTAATTTTCAAAATTTTCGAATCTGAGTCTGAAGTATTTTCTTTTATTATCTGGCTGTTAACAAACAACAACAAAGTCGTTACCTTCAATTTAAACAAAAAAAATTATTTTTTCTATTGAAACGAACTAAAGTTTAAAACAATTGTTCAAAATTGGTTTCCAAAATAATTACGTGAAATAGCACAAAAGAGGGGTTTCGTCAGCTATCAAAACTATCAAAAATAAGAACTGAGAAAGAGATTCTATAACACCATAGAAGAAGCACTTAGAATTCTTTCATTTTTCCTTTTGTGAAGGGGCTGTCCTGCTGTTACTTAACGCTATATGGGGGAGTGGATTTCCGGTAATGTTATACCCCGTGAAATTCTAGGTGCCTTCTCAAAAGTAAGGGATAAGGGGAGGGAGGGGGGGGGGGTCAAAAATGTCGCAAACAGCTTTACGTTATGTATAAACAGCCCATAATCAGCGCTTTTATTGCTTTCTTTCAATAATTTTTCTATAAATTTTCACCAACTTTTTCTGGTGAAATGTAGCTCAAAAAATTGGTCAAAAAAATGTTTTTGTTTTTATCTGAAGGATATCTAATTTTATGCTGAATTTATCTAAAAAGTTATGAAACGAGCACTGAGCATACTAAGAACTCTGTGGTCATTTAAGTTTAATATTTTTTTTCAAAAATCTGGCAACTCTAACACGCAGTAGCAGCACCAGCAACAATTTTGTATTTTTTGTACGAAATCGCGCGAAAATTTACGTGAAAATTGTAAAAAAAAGAATCCAAAAAAATATTTTTCATAAATTCCAGCAGTAAAATCAAAGAAAAGTGCAAAAAAAAAAATTGTTCTTGTGCGCGTTCATTGTTTTGTTTACTTTTGTGCACGTCGAAGCACAAGAAAGTAACCAGGAAAATAAAAAAAAGAAAACAAACGAATTGAAAAAAAAAGTGAAAAGGGTGCACGGCACATCGGAGAAATCAACACAAATTCGTTAAGTATTGAAAACGCGCAAAGAATTCAGAGTTTAACAGCAGAAAAGTTCAATAGAACTTTAAAGTTGAAGCACGCAGCAGCAGCAGCAGCACAGTTGATCGAGTAGCAGCAACAACAGCAGCAGCAGCAATTCAAGATGTTGGCCATAAACTGGTGCTGTATGTTGCTGACGTTGAGTGTTATGGGTGAGTTTTTTTTCCAAGTGATTTGTGAATAGGGAAACTTTTTTTTTGTGCTCAATAAATAGAAATTTTTTATGATGATTTCTCAATTGAAGTTTAGGAATTTTAATGGCTATTGGCGCGCTTTAAACAAAAATTTTAATATTTTTTTTCAATAAAAAATGTTGAAGACTTAAGGGATTATTATAAGTTTGTTTTACTTGAAGTTTTTTTTTTCAAAGTATTGTAATTTTCTTTATTGTGTAGAAGCTTAAGCAAAAATCTTAAATACTTCCTAAACACTTAATGCACTGCAGCATCAATTCAAATGAAAAATGTCAACATAAAATTGTTCCTTTTTCAATAAATAAATTTAATCATAAATGTGCCATCAATCATTTTAACCACAATCAATTCTCTACACACACTCACACAAGGCATAGCATTCACCGTCACCTAATAATACATACATACAAGTACAGTATCTACTCATGAAATTATGAGCAATGCAAAAATTTAGGAAATTTTCAGGCTCAGATTCCTCGTAACGCTCCCAACAACTACTGGAATATAGTGACTTACTTTAAGTCAGGTAAAATCAGTGAACTCAACATTCTTTTGAATAATTTCTTATGTTTTATAATAATTTATATAAAAGTAATTTTTAGCGGTAAGCCAGATTTGCTGGCAGAAGGCCTGAAGAGATATACTCAGCCAGCTGTCTAGTTTCAACTGTGGAAAATCCACCGTCCGTTATAATTTGGAGCCGCATAACCTCCGAAGGATCAGGGCCGATATATTTTTTTTGATAAAACAGTAAGCTCCCAACAGTACTTTAACATTTTGAATAATATATTGCTGCGCTACATCGAGACATTAGTTCATCCCAAGGATAAATACACATTCATATAAGATGGAGCGCCTTGTCATACGTTCAGAGCCAGTATGAACGTCCTGAACTCTTTAATTTTAGAAGTTTTGCCTTAGTCGGACAATGGACTTAAACGCAATTGAGAATTGCTGGTCTTACTTAATATCTCTAGTCTACAGGCGGCGATATAACATTGTAGCTCAATTGAAAGAATACATTCGCGTCATGTAGAATAATTGATTCATCTTTACAAAAAATGATAGTCAAGTCTACAGCAAGTATGACGAATAGAATTAATGAAGTCCTAAAATCTATAGGTGGAAACACAAAATATTAAATTCTTCAAAACATAACTCTTTAAAAATGCAATCTAAAAAGTAAAAAAAAATTTTCATGGTATTTATTTTATTTGAGGAAACTGGAAAGTTTGTAATATATTTTCTATCGCTCATAATTCAATGGGTAGATACTGTCTGTATATGCATTATAATGCTGCTATCAGTGTCATTGAAGTTCTTAAAAATAATCACTCAATTGAATGCGAGAGCAAGAAAATCATTTTCGTTTCCAGCTGTTAACCTTTTTTTAATATTGAAAAAATTTAGAGAAGCACCCCATTTCATCCCATCCATCCCGGTAGATATTCAACAAATAAATAAATAATTGAAATATTTTAAGGTATGTGACAGTACGTCATGTACACAGAGTAGCATGGGTTTAAGACACGTGACGTTGCGTGGTAAATCGAAAAATGATTGAATCGACAGCAGATTATCATTGTTAGGTATTAGCAGTAACTATGGCAGCAATTCATGTTAAAATGATAGTCAAATTTCTCAAGAAACTTTCTGCAAATTGCTTAGCTCTTTACTAAAATTAAAAAAATGTATTTACAACTTTAAAAAAATACAAAAAAAAAAAACAACATAAACATAAATAAATGAATAAAAATGGATTCGAATTGGCAGCTTGCATATCTATAACTGAGCAATGATTTTTCAAAAAAGCTTATTTCCATTTTAAACAAAATTTCAGTCATGAGAAAAATACTTCTGTACAAACAAAAATTAAAAGGGAAATGTGTCGTTTTATTTGAAACTGCAATTTTTAATCACTATATATTCTTTGTAATAGATTTTCAACTAGAGGATACATTCTTAGGTTTGTTCAATAAAAAATCGCTCTTCAACTATAATAGCGCTATGAAAATATTTTCAAAGGATTTACATGGAAAAAAAAAGTTAAAATTATTTTCACGTAATTTACATACATCAGTCATTTAAAATTGAAAAGCTGTTGAAATAAAAGCAGCTTATCACTGTTGGACTAAGGTAGTCACTTAGGCAGTTTATTTTTATTTTTTGCTTTCAACAAAACGAGCAAAAAACTAAGTGCTATCTGATATGTTGCTTTTTTACTTAAATAAAAAAATGCATTTTTAGCTTTAAAAAGCCACCAAAATCCCCTTTTTATTTTTACTGTACAGCATTTCCCCGAATATTTTTTCGAGCAGTGTGCGGCAGGACGCCTAGCATCTGCAATTTTAGAGTTTGGATAGTATAAAGAACGTCATTGAATTGCATACATGAATAGCAAGAGAAGAACATAGGGTGGTTTTCAGATCAGATGCTTGCAAAAATAGAACGCTTTTAAAAAAATATTTCGAAAAAATCGCCAGAAAATAGCTTATAAAAAAACTATCCATTAAAAAAATAAAGCATTGAGCAGTCAAAGTTTTCGGCCAACCGGTCAAAACTTGTCCGAGCTATGTACCCATCTAATTATAAAACGTTTTTTCGAGAAAAAGGCAGCGGACCGCCAAAATTCAATTTCTTAGATATTTTTTTCGGTATAATTCTTTTAGCATGTCAATTTGTAGGTACTTAGCCATCTTTTAAGCCATTTAAAAATAACATTAATTTTTCAAAAATTCTACTGTAACTTGACCCCTTAGTTTGGGTTTGCGTTAATTCGTAAATCGCTTTAAAGTTTGATTATCCTTCTAAAAGGACAAATCGATTGCAGGTCTTTTTTCTTAATATGAAAGAGAATTTCACTAAAAAAGCAAAAATGGGACTTAACTGTTTTATACCTTAATTAATTTTTACAGCGCTTACCTTAGTAAAAGTTTGATCAACTAAAAACATAAAACATTTTTAAAAATATGCACTTACATGCAATTTGAACAACATATACTAATTTCACTTAATTTTCACTCATTTGTTGCAGTTTCTAATTCAAAGCTTAAATTTTCCTATATCAAATTTTGCTAAATCAAATTTAATGTTAAACATTAAAATTCATTACAACACACAAAGCAGCCAATTTGTCGTACTTTTTAACAGCGCATTTTTACACACACTCATTTATGCACACACACAAACATGTATGCACACACACAAACATTTATGCATACAACTTAGTCACGTATTTTTATATAGAAATTTTATATTTTTTATTATTTTTTTTTTTTGCCAAACATGAATTTTTAATGCTTTTTGATGACGCTTTTATGCTGTGCTACCGTCAACACAGAGTTCGTTGACAGACTGTCAATATTGGGTTTTTTTTGGCAACAAAAATGCAATAACACCAAATAAATCAAATATTTATGACTTCTAAAAATTTATGTTTTAACCATAAGTTGCATAGATAAATTGAGCACAAATTTCAATATAATGAAGCGTTTTAATGCCTTTAAAGCAAATGTGTTGAAATAGAAATTGTTAAATGCTGTTACTATAAAATGTCAAAAGTATGAAGTGCTAAACATTTGGTCATTAATTTCTAATTGGCTCATTAGTAGTGGAATACTTTTAGTTTTTGAAATGATTTGACTGTCTCCTAATGTTGTTCGCGATTCGCTCAAGTTTCGATTCGTAAGTTTAGATTGGAAAGACGGATTGTTTTGAAAGCACTGCATTCTGAGTTGTGGCAACTGGTGCATGATCAATGTTAATAAATAGTATACTGATGATAGAGATTGCAAGGTCCCAAGCGCCAAACAATGATTTTATTGTTGTTGTGATCATATTAAATGTAGTGCTATGAAGAAGTAAATTTTTTGCGACTACACTGAGAAAAAAAATCAACTAGAATCTGGTTAATTCACTTAGAAGACGTAATGTTTTGGTGCCAAAGTAAAAATCTAGTTAATTTAACCAGATATCTGATTGAAAATAACAAAAATGAGTCCAGCTAATTCAAAGCCATATATAGTTAAACTCAATTGAGGCTTGTTAATAATATTAATTAGTAATCTATTTAAATTGACTAGGAAATTAATAGGTTATATACTTATTTAATAATTTCAAAATAATACCAAATTAAATCCTAGGTCTTTTTGGCGCATTGTCAAATTGAAAATAGGGTGTTCAAATATAACGTCGTCGATGGTTTTGAATGACAAATGCTGATAATGCGACATATGCCGCTAATACTTTTACTGAGTTTCTTTAGTCTAACTATGAAGTACCTGGAAACTGTGATGCTAAAGTTTTGGATGATTTGGATTCTATTTTAGATTATGGGCTCATTTCATTAACTTAGGACTATAGTTTGAAATACATTCAATATCCTAAATCGTCGAATAGTGTGCTTTGTGATTTTTTCTTGAAAAGTTGTGCAATAAATTTAGTAAATACTTTGATGTTTATTTTTAATACCAGATGATTTGAAAACGTTAAAAAATTGAAGAATGATCTTATCGCTGCTTGATTTTCCCGAGCTTTTAAGTCAATTGCAGTTTACTTTTCCTCCAAGACCTCTAACGAATTATGATCGTTTTTGCTCCAAGAAACTTTACTTTAAATTAGAGATACTCGTAGTAAATGTGTAGATATCGCAGGAAATCACATGTTAAATACCCCACTTTGAAAATTTCATCAAAAGATTTAATTTCAAACCGTGACACTTGAATTCCCAAAATAAATTTTCATTGTTTATATTTTTGCATAATATATTTTTAGATAAATGCAAATGAGATTATAATGACATTATATCAATTTAATTAACTCAGACAAATTTTACAAAATACACAAAATAATAAATCAAAAGCAATAATAAAAATATCAAAACACTGTCATACTTTAAAGTCGAAATATAAAAAATGCTTACAATAAATGGCGTAACTCAATTTATTTTTCCACAGCCACAATGTACTAAATTCTAGTTCGGCTACATATCAATTAAAAGCAGTAAAAAACTATTTGAATTGCTATATCCATCATCTGCAGCCACACAGTAAACCGTAAGAGTTGAGCCGACTTATGTAATAAACTTTTATTCCTATAAAAACAGAAAATTTCAATGTCTGAAGAAATTGAAAGGATTTTAGCAAAGCGAATAATTATTCAGTAAAATATTAAAAATTGTAAAAATTTTTATTATTCAATAATTTCAAATTAAATTTAATTACAAACCATTTGTATTTCAAAAGTTCCATAGAACATTAAATGCCGCACAAATTCAATGACGTTGGAAAACTAAAGAAAAATCATGAAAAACTGCGCTAAATTTACAATGACGACGTCATTTGTGTGTGCGTGTTTATTATTAATAAGAATTTATTTTTAAAATTAATTTGCAAAATTTAAAATTTTTTTTTTTGGAATTTATAAATAAATAAAACTATGAAAAATCATGATTTCGAGGGAAAAAAAGAAAAAAAAATGTGCCATTAATACAACAAAATGAACGACGACGACAACAGCAGGCAACATTACAATAAATCAAGTAATTATTGCTTTCCGCACTGTCTTTGGGGCATCAATTCTCTTTTATTTTTTCGGTGAGTGGGTGGTATATTGTTGTGCTATTTGTTTGAATATATATTGTTTCCAACAGGTCATGGAAAATTTGACATCGATTGAGGAAATTGCCATTTGTCGGCTTAATTAAGTTTTAGTCTGTTTATTAAATTTATTGCTGTAGAATAAGAAAACAGCTTGCATTTCATAGTTTATTTATTGAAGTTTTTATTTAAATTTTGAGAAATGATAAACAAAAAATTTTAAATATATAACGATTAAAATTTTGGAAAATCTAATAAACAAGTTGGCTCATTAGCACGGTTTTCTAACAACAACACCGCCACACAATGGAAGCTCATGCCCATACATACAAAAAAATTATAGTGCCAGTGATTTAAAGGCAATCGGCAGAACTAAATTTTCTTTGGGTTGAGTATTACAGAATAGATGGATGAGAATTGCTGCGAGGCTATCTGACCATTGTAGCGTTTTTTAGGCAGAGGTTAAAGCGATAAAAGAGGTAGCATCCTGGCTGAGGATGACCATTGTATCCAAATAGGATATAAATATTTATTCAGAGAGTCACGCAGCTATCAAATCTCTAGAATCAGACTTCCTAAACTCACTTGTAGCCCATTAATGACTCTCGTCTCTAAATGAGATGGCTCAGCATTGTAATATTCACCTGCTGGGTGCCTAGGCATAGGAACATTGATGAACTTGCTGGACAGGGGACTACTGCACAAATTGCTCAGGAGAAGAATGGTGTTGGCATGGCACTTGCTACCTGCAAGCTACTGCTTAAAGAAGAAATAGTAAAAATGCTAACAAAAGATGGACTCAAGGGTCAACTTGCAATCTAATTAGGCAAATCTGGTCGAAATGGAATGCTAAGCGTTCGTCAGAACTAATTTCTCGCACTAGACATAAAGTCTCGTTAGGTGTTGCAGATTTAACTGGCCACTGCGTCGGCAAACATGCGGAGAGATTAGGTGTTAGGTCCTTTGATTTCTGTAGAAGTTGTGGAGATGTGGAAGAGGAAGAAAACATTAAAAATTTTCTCTGCTTCTACCACGCACTTGCTAGAAAACGCCACAAAACAAATGGTTCGTTTTTATTTGATGACCTTGATGCCCTAAGCCATGTAATTATTGATCAGCTATTTAGTTTTATTACGAAATCTGGTTTGTTAAACGAAAGAGTATAGTTAGACATCCTGTGGAAAAACAATGGATCACATTTGATCTAAGTGAATCGGCCTGGTAACAGACTGCCACTTCTACCGAATTTAACCTAATCTAGTACTACAGTGGGTCCAAATTTTAATTTTGAACACAAAAAGTATTCTATGGAACTTTTAATATCAGCAACTGTTGGACAAAGCGCTCCATTACTTTCCTCTACCAATCAATATGGCTGGCGTAGGCATTTTGAAAGCAACAACTTTTGACGTTCTTGACATTTCCATTCTATCAGATCTGAGGTGGACAGATCATGTGTTTGGTGTGGCGAAAGAAGCGGCCAAATGTCTAGGATTTTCAATACGGTGTAAGAAATATTTCAACCCTGTTGACTTTCGAAGTGTCTTTTTCACCTATCTTCGACCTAAGCTGGAGAACAATTCGCACTTATGGGCCTGGGCTCCAAAAACCACTTTAAAGCTGCTAGACAGAGCTCAGCGATGTGCGATAAAATTTATTGGGGATGTTGATATTGAGTGCAAATAGAACATATCTTGTGACGCTATCTTCTGGACTAGTTGTACTGTTTCCATTGACTTACTTTTTATTGATATTTCAAAGAAAATATTCACTTACATCACTTTGTCATTGTGGATTTTACTTGGCTACTACACTTTTCGTTCCCTCGTTCTCTTTCCCACTAACTATAAATAATTAATTTTGCTTTATATGAGCTAAAGAGGTTTTTCATACAAATGTCGTTGGTCTGCTTGTGTCAGATTAGGTTTTAAATTTTTTAATTGATATTTGGTGCTTAGTTTGATTTTCGAAGTGGGAAGACAACTGTTTACATAAAAAACTTAACGATTATTCCAGTAACTTTTTGTTTTTGGAAAAACTACAAAATCAACAATTCATGTGTTTAAAATTGATACAAATCATATTCAGAATTATGTTATAAATTTTATTTCTTAAATTTTGAGCCCTCTCATGTTCAATGTCTATTAAAAGAAAGAAACAGCAACATATTTTTAAGAAAATGTTAGAGGCATTGCTCAGTTCGGACATTAGTAACATTTATGGCTTTGTCATTGGGTAATACAAAAATTAATACATTTTTCTACATAAAAATGAATTTGCTTGAATCAAAAATTCTTAGAACTATAAGAAAACAATTTCTTTAAAATAAAAATGTTGACTGCACACTGAGATCGAAGCGAAGATTTCTTAAAAATATTTTTGTGAACTCATGCAAACAAAAGTATAAGTGATGAAACTTTCTGTGGAAATTACAAATTAAAGTATTTCATAAAATCAAAAATATTTATTTAAAAAAAAAGGAACTTGATTTTGTTAAACATAAAATAAAACCAAAAAATGTATTTTTAAATTAATGCCTTGAACTTCGTTAAGAAATGACATGGACAGATTATTAATCTGTGGAATTTGTCATAATTAGAGCCAATAAAAAAACAACAAAAGTTATATTCGAGAAAATGAAATATTATGCTAATATTTTCTTTTTGAATCTTTTAATAACGCTGTTAAATTAATTTTTTAGTTTCGCATGGCAGTCGAAAAAAAAGTACAACGCAAAAACCCCTCAGCGCCCACTCGCTGCTGTCAGCTGTCAAATGATTCACTCAAACTCATGCAAATTAACATTAGCAGCAGGTGGTCAGCATAAAGTTGAAAACAATGTGCGAAATGGTATTGCCTGCTTCTGGGCGGCACAACTTAACTGAACTCTAGCTGCCAATGCGATGAGCTTTGTTTCGCCTGCTAGGTGTATTTTTTTGACATTTCACTTCATAGGCTGTCCGTTAAGCTGCGCCGTTGTGTTCTGCTGACATTTCTATTTATTTCTGCGCTATTTTTAAAAATTTTGAATTAGAAAAATATTTAAAAATTCTCTCATCCACTTATCGCCTCGAATCATTTACACACATTTTAAAGACCGTGGGAAATTCTTTTATGAATTGTTTTTGATGTATTTTTTTCGCTTTAAGTAGAAGTGACGTGTTGTATTTATTTTTGGATGCGATTCGTAATATGTTTTGGATTTGCTTCTTTTTGTATTCGACTTAGTCTATTTTTGGTATGGGTTGTTTCACAGTTGACTGGGATAATTTTAAAAAAATGTGGAAATTATTGATAATATTTTTTAAGTCTCAAGTGTAAGGCAGAATTTCGTTTGATTTCTTTTCTGCTAATTATGATTTCTTGTCGTATAATAAAACGGCGATCTCACCAAAAAGTTAAAGTGTAATAACAAACTGTGTTACAAGGACAAAGACACAACAGAAAAATAATAGACTTTTTGCTTAGGTTCTCAACAGAACTATGTAAAAAGGAAAACATATCACGTATTGGCTCAAAGGTTGCTGATGATTCCATTTTGGAAGGGATGTAATTAATATGATCAGTTTTAGCCGTTTTGTGTAATGTTTTCTTCTTTTTGTAATTTTTTTTTGACACACGAAAGGAAAACATATCAGGTTTGGAAATTCTTATTCATCAACTCATAGGACGCTGATGATTCTATTTAGCAGTGGATGAGACTAGTATGATTAGTCTTAGCCATTTATTTTGTTTTTGTAATCCTTTTTTGTTATGTTATTGCTTAATCAACTGAGTAAGCTTTGCTAAGTAAAGATAAGCTTTTTGTTGCTATTAAAATAAAATTGCTGTTTAATTAGATAGAAAGAGTTCAAAGTTTTTTTTATTTTGATAAAAAGTAATGTCAGCAATAAGTTTACGTATATAACTAACCAGATTCAGTTGCCTAAGTGAATCGGTCTGATTTTATTATAAGAACTTAAACGAATGATGTTGTAGTAACTCGACAGAAGGTAAGCTTCTGTCATTGCTGAATATTTGTATCACAAATAATTTGTATAATGACAAATAAAGTACCCGCCATAATTTTTTCTGTGAGTGTGAAATTTATATATTAACTTTTGCGTAGAAATTCCCTCAAAACATTTTTCTTTCCCATTTTCTATTAAATACACTGTTGTTTAAGTTTTTCAAAAGAAAACTAATTTAGTTTGCATAGATTCTTTTCGCGCCGTTTAATTTAATTTGCGTTTAATTTTGTGTCACGCACTAAACGCATTTCATTAATGTTGCTTATAATTGGATCGTAAAATAAAACCTCAACGCACGTGCTCCCAGTGTGTGTTGCTGATTTTATTAAAATATCATAAAAATGAAATTTATATAAAACATTATTTTTATAATTTAACGATGTATACAAGAAACTCAGACAGCTACAAAGTAACAACAAAATGAAAAGCAAAACAACACTGTTGCCGTTGTATGTATGGTAGGTGTCTGGTCCAGAGCAGGTGTTTTGCCGCTGATAAGCCAGCCAACCTACTTGTTTGTTTACATACATACACTGTCTGATAAGCATGAGTTTATTTTGGAGCGTTCACTTCTTTTTTTTTGTTTATATTGATTTAGGTTAAAACAAAATGCTTTTAATGCAGTGATTGTAAATCTTGTGACTTTTTGAGATAATATCTGTTAGCTGCTGTGCTAAAAATAAAAAGAACATCTAAATATAAATAAGTTATTTGTGCATATTTTAATAAAACCGAAAATAAAGTCACAATGAAAAAAAAAATATGTCACTTTTGCAAAAAAAAAATAATTTTTTAAGCTATGAAGAATACATTTATAAATAAATATTTTTTTTCAATATTTTTAAATAAATAAAATTCTTTTTATTTAGTATGTTTTGATTCATCGAAAGTCGATCCTTTGACTTATAAAGCTGATTACCTATGGCGATACCTAAATTTTTCTGAAATAATTTCACAAAATTTGTTTCGCAACAACAACAAAAAAAAAAAACGCTCATGTTAAAAATGGTTCGGACTTTTCGAAAATTGCTGTCACTGAGTTCAAACCTTAGCCAGTCAGATTTTGGTTAACACTTCAGCGTTTCGATATAACAATAAATCAACCTGATTTTAATATGGTTACAAACGCTCTTCTACGGCTTTTTTATTTCAAGTCTAAGAATTTTGTTGTCTGAGAAAGAGTTAAGCTCCATAAAATAAAGATTTTTTTCGTGTTAACACTTTTCTTGCAGCGTAACTCCTTAATCCTACAATAGAGCATTGTAGTAATATTTCTCAGACCTTATGAAAAAATTCTAACTAGTCTGTCCCGTATACCTACTTTTTCAGAAAATTTGTCTAAAATGCTGACCATAAGATTTCGTTCAATTTCATACTTGACACGGCAGACTATCTCTTGTGATGAAGTTTTTTGACATAACATTTTAACTCGGAAACAGAGTTTATCCTGACACCATACTCTGTGTATATAAACATATGCCGCTTGACAACAGCAATAAGCGCATTTGCTCTGCTGTAACAAGTTCGTTCGTTTTCTAAGGTACTTCGTCCACCAACAGTCATACAACAGAATGCTCAAAGAAATGCTAGCGTTAAAAATTTTGGTACCGAAAATGCTCAAAAAGACTATGAAATCAGTATTCCCAAACGCGACCTAGACCTTCAGAATAATTTGTCATTTTAAAGCAAAATGTCCTCTGTCCAGACCACTTTTTGAGGCATAAGCGCTGAGTTATGAAAATAAACGACTCAAATATTTTGTGTTCAATTTAGGACAGAATCCTTCCACGACCTTTTGTATGTTTAAGCAGAAATTAGTAGTCTTTTAAGATAACTTTCCTAGAAAAATAACGACTATTTAGAGCTTCGCTTAAGAAAATGATCATCCTCTGCACGAATGGAGCCTTCGATTCCTCTAAGGTGATGATTGAACAACATTTATGTAAACAATTTGCTTGCGATTGGTTTATTCTGACCTCCATAAGAGCGTATTTTTGCACCATTTATTTATCAAATACATAATTTTAATATTACTAAATATTTCAAAACGCTTATTTCAGATCGTAAAAGTGAAATAATTGCAATATCTCTATTTTGAACTTTCCAAAAATTGCTACTCTCACCAGCCTGTCATTTGTTACAACATATGGAACCACTTACATTGCGGTTATGACTACATGAGAAGAGATTTCCGATTAAATTTGATATAAATGCATTTTATTGTGGTCACAGTAATTAATATCGTATTGTGGTTTATTGTTGTTGTTGTTATTGTTGTAGCCACCACTAATGTTAACAATGTATATATGTTATAATTTTGTAAATTTTTTTTTTCTTAATAAATTTTTTTTTGCCTTCATTTGGTTTAAGTTTAATCGAAATAGTGAAAAAATGCATCGACTATGAATGTTATGTTGTTGTTGATTTTTCCGCTTTAACCGCAAAAATTTGTTGTTGTATTGTTTATATTGCTGCTGCTGTTAGATGTCATGCGCTTGTAAATTGGCATTTAATTGCATCACTTGAGAATTTAATTCATGAATACATAGCGTTGTAATACTAGAGTGGGCCGAAAATGTGATTTTTTTAAAATGTTAGCTTATATATATTTGCCACCCACTTGGGTAGCAATCAGTGCTTCACCGAAACGAGAACGATGCGATAATTCAAAAATGATCGTATTGTCCTCGTAGTCAAGCCAAGCTTATCGTCTCATACTCGTTTTCGTGAGAGAAATTTTTAATCTGTGTCGTTATCGTCTCATTCTCGACTCGATGTCGCCGATAATTTTCGGTTATTCTCGTTCACATTTTTACATTTTAAACTAAGTAGTTAAATCACCGGCTTTACCGCGCACTATCCATTGAACAACCACGTCCACATTTTACGCATTCTTTACTCCAGACAATTGGGTCTACGTACGAATTACTAAAGCTTGGCATAAGTTCCAAGAATAGGGTTTTTTGTTGAATGGGAGGAATTATGACCTATTACCCAACACTGTTTACATTTAGCGAGTTGCTTGGTACAAAATATTTTAATTTACGTATTAGTTTTCACAACTGTAGCTGGGATAGCTGCCTAAGTATGGCGTTTTAAGTAATTTTATTTTATACAGGTGCCACGCATACTTGTCCGAGAACGAGTTGTTGCATTACCGTCGAGAACGAGTTGTTGGCCATACGCCTCTCGTTCTCGTCTTCGGTCGTACGAGAACTATTTTTTTTGATATAGTTTCGTTATCGTCCTCGGTCCCGATGACGAGAGCGATAACGTTATTTATCGGTTCTCGATGAAGCACTAGTAGCAATGTATATATATATATATCCTGTATATTGTATGTGCAACATTATATGGCATACAGAATAACCAAAATTTTTTAGCGAAGCAAAAACTGCCACATATTTTTACTATGCATAGGGCACTGTATTAGGAAACACCAATAGACACATAAGTATATTATATTGATGAGTTTGAAGTGGAAACATTAGAAAGTATATTTTCTTACTGCAATACCTTTTGTTGATCAAGGCGGAAATAATTGTAGGATTTTTTTTCGACAAACTCTGACACTTGCTTCAAATCGCTAAAGAAGTTAAATTACTCTTGAAACTAAGTTCAGCAAAGAAGTTTCTAACCTTAAAGTGCTGTAGCAACCACTATGAACTTTAACATATTTATGGGCATATTAGGGAATCAATTACTTTAAAATGTTGAAATGAATTTATCCAGTAACCTTTTAGATTAGCAGCCACATATAGACCAATGTCTATATGTGGCTGCTATGGATAAATTAATTTCAACATTTTAAAGTAATTGCTACCCTAATATGCCCATAAATATGTTAAAGCCGATTTAGTAATCTCATTCGTTGTTAAACTTTATAAGAAAATCAAAACTGCAATTAAGTTCACAACAAATTATATTGGAATTTTTTGATCTTTGTAAAAGTAAAAAAAATATTAATCACAAATCACCTGTGGGTGGGCGCGGCAGCTTTATTATAGAAGAAGTAACCAGATGAGTAGCTACTCAAATGACTGTCATATTAAACGCGACTTGTGTGAACAATCACATTTGATATGGTACGAGTGAAGTGAGTGAGTGACTCATGGAAATGAAACGTTGTTGAAATTTTAATTTTCGATAATTAAAAATAAATTTTTCTTATGAAAAATTCTCATATATTTTTTGCTTATATTATTTTCGTATGAGTATATTCATAGCACATCCTTTAAAAAATAAGTTACGACCGTAGTTAACAGTGGTTTCATCTTCATTATCACTCAAATTAATGATGATATCAAAGGATATCATATTTGCATTGCCACATGTAAATTCCAATATTTTCGCAATATCCTGTATCTTAATAACTTCAAGCAAACATGCAACATTTATGAATTCATTTCGAAAAACAACAGAAGAAAAAAAAAAGTAAAAATGTTTTACTCTCTGCTATCAATAACAATAATAATTAATTTAAATAATAACTTATTTTATTGTTTTCATTATTGCTGCGGCATTGTTTATTGCCATGTCCTGGCTGCTTCTGCATTGTAGTTTACTCATTTCCTCATTCAGTCATTTATTTATTTGTGCTGCATCAATATTTTATTTGCATTTTCATGTTGGTTTCCAACCAAAAATATGAAAAGTCTGTTTGGTATATCAATAAATAAATAATGAAACATTAACTTTGTACTTATTGTATAAGCATACGTTTTAAATGCTCGCAGGGTATTTTATTTTATAAAAATGAACTAAAAAAATTACGAAAAATATCACTTAAACCCTTCTGGTTCTAAGTCCATCAATTTAAAGCTGTCTGTTTTGGCTTCACTGGAATTGGTAAAAGTTAAGTTAAACGTAGATTTTTTGACTTCATCAGATTTCTGCTGTTATGCCTTTCGAAAATGCTGCTTATAGCACAGCTTTTCATGCAAAAGGTTGTCCTTGTATGGAATGTACTACGCTTACACATTTACCTAAAGGTGGTCGAACTGTTTTGTGTGCTGGCTGGCGTCAACATAAAATTGGATAAAATTTTCAAGAATTTTTTTTTCAATTTTTTGAATTATTCCACATTGTTCCACTTTTCAAACTTATCCAAATTCTTTCCACATATATAAATTTATTTAACCCCTTGCCATTTTTTCAACTTTTTAACCTTTTTCAGTCTCTAACAACTTTTTTCAAATTTTTTAAAAGTGTTCAACCTTTTTGCATATATTTCGACTTTAAAAAAATGTACATTAGAGTATGTTTCTTTCAATATTTTATAGATAGATTTTATTTTATGCTTATAATGGGTGATTTTGCAAGCGTTTGGTTTTTAAAAATTTAAAAAAAAAAACAGAAAACTTGCTGTTGTGGATGAAATATTTATTTTGAGCAATACATCAATTCCTTTCATTTTCTTTTTAAAGACTATTTCATGTAAATGTTGGCCGCGGATACGCCTGTGGTGGTTCATCCGTAAGCTTCAAATTTGGCATACTTTTTCGGCCGGTGACTCACCAATGGCAGCTGTAATAACGTCTATAATAGCAGCAATCGTGCCTGGCTTGTCCTTGTACATGGGAGACTTCACGTAACTCCACAAGAAGTAGACTAGTGGGGTCAAATCTTATGATCTTGGCGACCAATGGACCTCTTCTAAAACGTAAGAATTACTGCACATCAAACTCGCCTCTCAATAGTTCCATGGTATCGCAAGCCATGTGGCATGTTGCGCCGTTTTGTCAACCAAGTCCAATTATTCCATTTTGGACAAAAAGAAAAGTCGGTTATCATTGCACGGTACATTGTTCCATTGACTGTAACGTTGCGATTTTCATTATTTTTGAAAAAGTACAGCAAAATGATGCCGCTGGCCCACAAACCGCATCAAACAGTGCATTTTTCAGGGTGCATTGGCAGTTCTTGCACTGCCTCTGGCTGCACTTCAGACTAAGTTCGGAAATTCTGTTTGTTGACGTACCCATTGTACCAAAAATAAGGTTCGTGGCTGAAGAAAGTTTTGATGTTTTTACATTTTTCACAGAGCACACATTTTGATAGTAAAATTCAATAATTTACAAACGCTATTCGTTTGTTAGTCTAATTACTGTAAAATGGCAAGCCGTAGTTAGCATTCTGAATGCAATACATTTTACAAATCACGCGTAAATTGTCATAAAATTTACACTGAAAAAACAAATAGCAAAAAATCACCCGTTATTTCTCAGAATTATTTTATTCTGAAACACCGATTTCTTTAATAAGTTGTTAAGAATTGTTGAATATAAGCAGATTTGTAAGGGGTTTTAATGTCAATTTTGATTCTAGTAATGATGACAATAACTCCAACACGAAAATATTACACACATGCGTACAGTAAATACTTTTTTTTTTTGTAAATGAAATAATTAAATAAACCTTAGAGTTTTTTTGTGTATTTATAGTTACAATCTGCTTCAAGTGCTCATTTTGATTAAACTACATTAAAATCGATGTAAATAACTTCAAAATCCAGTCGATTGTGCCTTTATAATTACATTATTTATATGATCAGT
Source organism: Meiosimyza decipiens (assembly GCA_963680825.1). Taxonomy (NCBI): domain Eukaryota; kingdom Metazoa; phylum Arthropoda; class Insecta; order Diptera; family Lauxaniidae; genus Meiosimyza; species Meiosimyza decipiens. The sequence continues at coordinate 6,792,968 of OY804259.1, read as the reverse complement.
TAAATTGGTGAACTTGTTTGCATAACTTTTTAAAATGTTGTATCATATGTTGTGGTCAGTCAGTTGGTTGCTAGTTAATCAACTTATCCATGTGTGTGTACAACATATACATTCATACAGTTAAAATGATTGATAATTACAGAAAAAAAAGTACCTTAAGTACCTTTTTTTTTCATAGCAAAAGCTACACAAAGTACAATATATCTACTGTTAGCGGATTTATTACTGACTTTTCAATGTTCACAGCTCACACTCACACTCGCATAGAAAAACGCTGGTAACGCAATCACATGCTTGTATGAAATGCACGTGTAGTGGTTTGTTTGGCTTTGCATTGAACGACGTTAATTAAGCGCGAAAGTCAATAAATTAAAATAAAACAAATTAAAAAAAAAAAAAATGTAAAAACGTTCGAGCTTTGTTGCTTTTTAACCACTGGTAGTGTGGAACATAAGGTAATGTATCATACTTCGTGTTAAGGTGTCTAACAATTATATTTTGTGTACATGTGACAATATTAAGATCCTTGAAGACTTATACTGATTGATCTTTATGTTACATGGTAATTGCAGGTTACTCATACGTAGCGGCAAGTAGCTTAAACTTAATATTTCTCATAAAACTTATTCGATACGGCTTAGAACCTAGCTATCTGTAACACTTTGGAACATATTTCATTGTTCTTAAATAAACTTGCAGTTAAATTGTGGGCTGCACATTAACAATGTATTTTTTTTTTGGCAATACTTGGGCAAGTTTATTTTGAAAATTAAGTTTCGTTGTGCAAAAATAGTTTTTTTTTTGAAAAAGTTTACATTTTATTTACAAAAAAAATTCCTTACAAAACAATATATTTAATTTTACTTATGAGAGCATACTCAGAATTTGCAGTTTTTTTTAGTATAATGACGATATAAGTCAAACTTACCTTAGATTTTTCAAATTATGTAATTTTTAACAACCCCATTTTTCGTTCTTGTTTTTTTTTTACAGTGACGCTTCAAACCGAATCGATGGTAGCTTTGGCTCAAGTACCCAAAGGTTATGAACGTGAAGCATGTAAATATCTCAAAGGAAAATTGGTAACAAGTTAATGAAAGCTTCACGTGTAAAGCCGTATTTATACCACATGCATTTTTTTCTCTTTAAATTTAACTCTGCACAGCTACAACCTGTCAGCGTGCATAGACGGCGTTTGCATGCAATACGTGAACAAATGTTAATACGAGCATCGCTACAGGGTCCTGAAATTGATGCTTACATACTGCCTTCTTGTGATGATCATTTGAATGAAGAGGTCGCAAAACGTGATCGACGTTTGCATTATTTAACTGGTTTTACTGGGTCAAAAGCTTTTGCTGTGATTACGCCTAATGCTGCTGCACTTTGGACAGAAAATCGTTACATACAGCAGGCTGATGGTGAGCTGGACTGTCATTGGCAGATATTTCGTTTGAATGATACAGACACCATTGCTGATTGGTTGGATGTGAGTTGTTTTTTTTTTTGTTTTTTTAGTGGCCATTAAAATGTTTCTTTTATTATAATATGTCACTCTTCAGTGTTGCCAAAAACTATAATTTAGAAAACTTTTTCGCTCGAACTGGTGACATAAGCCACAGAAATTCAAAGGCTTAAAAATAGTGTAAGAGTATTGCTAGTAGCAATACTCTCACTCAAATTGGTATATATCTTTACTGGGCTGATTTGTACGTCACAAACGATAGTGCCGAATTTTGTCAAATGTCGGCTGACTTTAGTTTAAAATTTTAATTGTTAAGTCTATGATTTTTTTCTTTTACATCAATTCTTCCTTTAATTTGAAGTTCGTTTTAATCGGTATTAAAATCTCAATGTATTTGACAAGAAAATTAAATCTAAATGATTTGATACGATATAAATTTTTCAAGACAATCATGTCTAGTTACACGAACAATTTTTAGTCGAGCTTTATTTACATGTAAGGAGTGTGATCATAAAATATTACAAGTTTCTTTATATTTCTATCCACATTAGAAATAAATGTTACTCATACGTCTCGACGAGCAAATAAAATTTATTAATAGTCCAATATCTCAGTTTTGATGATATTAAGATCAAGTTGTTGGACGTATTTTAATCCATAGCTGACGCATTTGAAATGATATTAAGACTTTATTAATGGCCGCAAAGTTAAGAAGCAGATTTCTTTCAAGACTTATGACTAAAAATTAAGATTTTTTGATAAAATACCTCTATTTTTGTAAAACTTAATTTTCAGTCCCATCTCTATCCTGATATGCGTGTTGGCGCCGATCCACATTTAGTGCCGCATAATCTTTGGATGCAATGGGAGGTAGAACTAAATAATAAGATCCTGAAGCTTACCAAAATAAACAATAATCTTATTGATTTGATATGGACTGATCGTCCCAAACCAGATATGGTTACAGTGCAAGTACAGGAGCGAACTTATGCGGGTAATAAATGGCAGGATAAAATGACAGTGCTACGTGAACATATTAAGAAGCACAACTGTGATGCCATGGTCGTGACATCATTAACTGAAATTGCCTACATGTTAAATATACGCGGCAAAGATGTACCTTTTACGCCGGTGGTAAAAGTGAGTGAAGACGAGCTCTACAGAAAATGTGATTAACCTCAACTACTCCTTTTTTTCATTTCATTTCACAGTCTTATCTTATTGTAACGCATAATGAAGTTCTATTTTATGTCGATCGCTTTAAGGTCACACTTGGTATAACGCTGCATTTACGCGCCGATGCGTGTCACAATGCCATGTGTGTCGTGTAAGTATAGAGATATGTGACCTTCATCGCAGCAAGCAGCAATTACATTTCGAAATTTATCTTTCAGCATCAAAGAGTATAACAATGTTTGGAGCGATATACGCACCTATGCACAGATTTGGCGTCGTGTGCTTGTCTCAGCACCATGTGTGCAAGAGCCCGGTGCCAGCGAGGCAGTTTTCGCTTCAATGCCATTGCAAATTATACACGAAACATATTCGCCTATAATTTTTATGCGCGCCGAAAAAAATTTTGAAGAACAACACGGTATGCGACTGGCGCACATAAGAGATGGAGCTGGTATTTGTGAGGCAATGAGCAATTTGGAGTGGCGGGTAAGAATTTTATAATTGGACAAAGCTTTCATGTTATTACTGATTGAAAACTAATGGGAGTTTACTTTGTGTGAACTATGGTTTTTGATCAAGTTCCAAGCAATCGAGAAGTGTGAGGAGTGCAGGTTTTTCGGCTTATGCCATAGATTTTTATTTGGATGCTTAAATACTTGTTATCAGATGACCTTCAAGGGACATTTAAGGAAGTGTAACTCTATTTATATTAAATGTCACTCATACGTCCTGTTAACTATTAATACCCAGCACAATTCGAAAGATGCATAATGAAACACTTGGCTTATTTTCTTTGGGTGTATGTGGGACACCAATCGAATCTTTAAAAGTCAACATTACTTGCGCTATCAGAAATTAAAGTTTCTTTGCTTAAGAGATGGATCTGAAATTGGTCTAATCGCATGACAGTTTATGCTGCAATAACAAATGTCATGAAATTTAAATTAGAAAAAAAACAACTGCTCTCAAATTTTTATTGCTACAAAATAAAACACCCTTTATAACACTGTTAAATTGTAATAGCTAAAATAAATTTTTCTCCCACTGTGCTCTTTACAGTTTGCCTCCGAACTTTGGACAGAAGAGAAAATCAAATTCGAAATTGAACGTTCACGTCTATCGCAAAGCAATGCGAAAGGTTTGTCCCTACGCACCGTTGTTGCCTTTGGTGAACATTCGTCACTGCCTTATTACATTTCCAGCAACGTAACTGACATTGAGGTGACCGATCAGAGTATGCTTGTCATTGAGTCGGGTGGTCAGTATTTTGATGGTACAACGGATGTGTCACGCACGTATCATTTTGGGGAACCAACTTTAGAGCAAAAGCAGGCCTACACGAATGTGCTGTCCGGTATATTGCAATTGGCGCAACTAAAGTTTCCATCAGATTTGCGTCCATCTGAAGTAGATGCATTGGTGCGTAGTCCAGTGTGGAAGAATATGAACGATTATCCGCAGGTGACAGGTCATGGCATTGGTGCTTACTTGTCAGTGGAAGAGCGTAAGTTATGTGATAATTTAAGTAACAGTGTTGGGCGCAAATTATTTTGTTTTCGAAAGAAAATTTTTAAACTTAATATTTTCCATATGTTCTCTGTTGCAGCACCCATTTCAGTGGCTTACGGCAGTGATAGCATGTTTAATTTTAAGCCTGGATATTTCTTCTCTAGTGGTAAGTTATTGTGTTTGACATTCTAATTTGATTTTCAATCGTTGTTTTTCTTAACTTTTTTGCTTAGAACCTGGTTACTATAAACGTAACGAATTTGGTGTACGTCTAGAGAATGTAATGGAAGTAATTGACACTGGCCGCATACATCCGTCTGGTACAAAATTTTTGAAATTTAGTGATGTCACATTGGTGCCTTATGAGCCAAAATTAATTGATGGCAGCATGTTAAGTCCACAAGAGGTATGTAAGAGTATTGTTTTGGAAACAGAATACTTACGCTTAGGAAAGTTATAACTTGAAAAAACGAAGTTACAAAGGATAGTTATATGTCTAGCAGTAATCCTTTGTAAAAGATAAAGCCTTTACAGTATACATGCGCACTTTTTGTTGAGATGATAACCAAAAAGAAGTAGTTCAAAAATTATTCTGTTTTTTTTAATGTGCAAAGATTTAAAGATTTTCAATTTCTGCATACTTCAATGATTATAAGCCTTGCTGAATATACGCCCAGTTTTGAGTGGCATTTGGTCGTCATTGTAACGTATGAATATGAAATCCTTTCTTTTTTAGCATCAATAATATTCCTTCATTCAATTCATTTGAGCTCAATAAGAAAAAGCTGGATATTAATGCCAACAGTGTGTGCTGCTGGATGATGAAAGTGTAGTTGCACAAATGTATGAATAGTAATAAAGTTTTGCCCAATTACCCGGAAACCCTCCATACGACAAGATCTGACCCACTTGTCACTGTCTTAAAGTTTCCAATAAATTCTGTAATTTTGATCAAAAAAAGTTGTTTTGGGCGAAAAATTTAGAACTTTCAAAAAAATCTGTATTTTTACGAAAAAAAGGTCTTGTCATATGGACATTTTACAATAATTTAATTTTGCATTTTTTTAGTAAGCAAACTTTAAGAGCTTTTTCGAGATTGCTCCCTTAGCCAAGTTGTTCTAAGTTTTAAGTAGAAAGCTAAAAAATAATGTATGTTTATTTTCCATCACTTAATCTTTTTTCATAGAAACGATTACTCAACGAATATAACGCAAAGATACGCAGCCAAGTTGGCGAAGAACTCAAACGGCAGGGTAATATGCAGGCCTTCTACTGGATGATGAATAAAACACGCCATATACGCGAATATCTACCTGAAGATGAATATCGAGCATCAATAGGTGGGGGTGCAGCTATCAGAAAAAATAATTTTAATATAATAGTGCTGGGGCTACTAATGGGCTTAGCGGTATTTGGTAGTTTCTTACGATGGCTTTTGTGAGGAAGCCTTAATTATTATCAATTTTATGTAAAGTAGTTTTAAGATTTTGTAAGATAAAATGTAAATGTGAAATTAGTAGGAAATAAATAACGAAAACAAACGATAGATATTTTTAAAATATTACTTTTTCTTATAATAAAACTAATGAAATTTTAGCAAAAGCTCGATGTAAAAAATTAAATAATTCGCAATTTTTAAAAACTTTTTTATTTTTTGTTACAAAATGAAGCACACCAAAAAATCGTTTTACTAACTAAGCTGCGATATTTGATTGTTTTGTAGTAAACTAAGCAGTACTAGTTGCCATAGACTTAAGAGAGTTTGAAAACATCAAAATTGCTTGTGTTATATTTAGTTTATGCAAGCCAAAGCACTCCTAAAATTATGCTTCTAATAGCTAATAAAACAGATTTTGTAAGAAGTTCAAAACAAAAATTAATGTAAAATAATGTTGTATTTTTTATAATAAAATATTGAATGAAAACAACTTGATTTTTATGAAGATTCACTCTGTGTCATGTCTCAGCCAGCGGAAGTTGAAAGGAAATTTGTAAAGAAGTTGCAACATCCGGTTTGTGCCATAATATGCAAAGTATTTAAAAGTATGAGAGAGCGTCACATAAAATGCAAAAATAGTATTTTTTATATAACAACAATAACGACGTCTGACTTTTGAAAGTTTGCAAACATTTTTTTTTATTTTTTAACGAAAGTATGCATGCTTACAAAAAAAAAAAGGAATCATTGTATAACAACAGGAGACATTAACAGACAAAAAGTATTTGCGTAAAACTTGTGAACTCTGTTGAAAAGTTTTTGGTTTTTTCCACCCCATCCAATGTTTTTGTTTTGTTTTCGAAAATGTGCACGTGATTTGATTGGACTTTTTCTTAATTTTTTTTCTTTTCTGTAAAGTCACTACTTGGCAAAGCAATTGGGAATTTCTGGCTTTTACTTTTTAGTAAAGTGTTCTTAAAGAAGCTGTTGTGACATTGTTTTGAAATTAAGTTTAAGGTTGAAATATTTGGTTTTTTTAAATAAATTCTTTTTTTAATTATTGTCTTTGAAAAATACCAATAGAAAGTCCTTGAAAAAATCTCAAATAAACATTTGATATAAACATTATTAAGACAGGACCACGAGCAGATAAAATAATTATTGTTTTAAGAAATTCTTATATTTATATAATATATCTTGTATACATACAAAGTCTATGAGCAAAGTTTTGGGGCATACGAGCGTTTTCTTGACTAGCATTTTGTGAGAAATATTTTTTGTATATCTAAAATTTCATTCAGTTAAAAACTTTAAATCAAAAATGATTTGAGTGGAAACAGAATTTTCCCTTCGTTTCCTTTCTTCTGTAAAGAAACATGAAGGTTTGTATTAAAGTGTACCATCTGCTTGAAAGCATCGATACATCAATACTGTTAAAATTAGTAGGTAAGTAAATGTTGCACTCTACGTCTTATCACAACACAACATAAAATAGAAGTGAGCTTTAAATTTGCATATTAAATCTCTCATTTTATACTCTGATCGACTAAGATCAGAAAATTTTTGTGGGATAATGAAAGAGGTATGACCATACACAATATCATTTTCCTCACATTTCCTTCTCATAGAAAGAACGTGATAGAATTGCTAACAGAAATATTTTCAACATAAGTCAGCTACATTTTAACAGCCTGTTGAATGCTTGAATATGTTGCTGAATGCTAAGAGAGCACTGTTAGCAAGTTTTTCATATAAACATGTTGCATTATTTATCCGACTTAAATGTTGCTACACATAGTAGCCGATCAATTTATGTTGATATGCTATCAACAACATTCAAAACAATATAATTGTTACTGTAAACTACAGATGTTGCTGTTGTAAGTGGTTGCTATTCTAACACTATGTCAATATAAAGATATTTTATTACACAAAATTCATGCAACTTGATTTTGATTTTTTGTTTTCTGTAAGAAATGATTAACACAACAATTTTTAAAAGATTTGATTCTTTAAGACATGTGAATACCATATCAACATATTGTTTTAAGCTACAAAAGTAACTCGTTAGAGCATCATTTATTAAATAATGACGCAATTCTTTACACTTGTGCTATACGAGCAAATTAATCTTTAAGTTAAAAGCTTTTGTTACAATTAATTTATATGAACATTTATTTCAACGAAGCTCTAGAGTTATATTTCGAATAATACTTCAATAAAACTTTATATAAACGATATTGCTTTTGGACACAAGAAAGTAATTTTGAATACATTAAATTAACTACATATTACTTCATTAGAAATCCAACTTTATGCAAAATTTAATTTATGCATAATTGAAGCATTTTAACTTGGCCCGAAAGGACTTGTGTTTCAACAACTAGTGCACTTAGAAAATTAATGCAACACCTTTGAAAGTAGCAACAACAACAACAAAAACAAAAACAAAGACTGTAACAATTCTAATTATATACTTAAGATTGTATGCAACATTTTATAATAAAATTAAAGCACTCATTCGATAGCACATGCACATTTGCATGTGTTTGTAGGTGTTTCTAAGTACTTGTTAAGTAATAACTTAAAATATTATACAGTTATTACAGTTAATCGCACATTGATTGTGTGTGAATACTTTATTTCAACAAGTTTTCGATATTGTGTATTGTCCACTTAATGAAACATGTTATTACTACCTGCAGACAAATGCAGTTAGGTGATTCTTCGGATAAATGAGTTCGTTGCAACTGCAAAAGTTTGAGAAATTATTGAGTTAAGTTAAGGTAAATTTTGTTTCTAGATCCTTTTAAATAAGCTCAGGCTGCAACTAGTTTTAAATAAAATGTTAATCGCATGTAAGTACTTATGTTTTCAAGTAAAAAGTTAGACAATAGAATACTGGCCAAAAGTGATCACTCTCCGCAAATTACGACTTCATATGTTTTAGCTTGGAAAAGTTTTTGAAGGTAGAGATTTGTTTGATAGGGAATGACCCACATATAAGACTCAATTGTTTTAAAAAAAGTAAAATTGCCAACATGTTATACCTTCGAAAATTTTATAGAGTACTTAATAACTCAATTTTAAGCCAATGTGTTTACATAGACTTTGTTTATATTCGTCATATTTTAATGTTGCCTAAAACTAGGCAGTATTTATTTTTTAAATATGCAAAACTCTATAGCAAATAACTTAATTTTTCCATTTGCTCTCCATCAAAGAAAAAAAAAAAAATAAAAATGAATTCAACACAGTTTACCATGAACCAACATAGCTTGCGCACACATAAACTTTCTTTGCACAAAGCTTTTAAGCTTAAAATTAAGTTTCCTTAAGCATTTCGTCAGAGTATGTGTTTGTCTACAAATTAAATTACAATTTGACGTCTTTAATAGTTGACTTTTGCAACAAAGTTTTGCATTTAGTGGATATAGCAAAATTGCAAAAAACCAAAACGTATGTGAAAAAGAAAATGCTCAAGAAAGAAGTTAAATTATTTGTTATACGAAATGAAACAAAAAAAATGAATGGAAAGACTCGGAGCAGCCATGACCTATATGAATCGTATTTTAATTACATTTCGCCCGCAAGTTGATGTTGATTTTGATAAATTGTGTTGTAAAAGCAGTAACATACATACACACATACAGATGCCGCAATGACTCTAGCTGACTTCCTGCGTGAGTGTATGTGTCTAGTGGTGGTTTTCAGTGTACAGTGGTGTGCCAAAAATGTTTGTTTTCTAATCAGTTGAATAAATAAAAACTAAAAGCGTCAATTAATGCTACACGTGTATAGGAAATGTTTGACGCTTGCGATGGTTTACCAAAGGACTTATCATGGCTTGAGATTTTTCTTGAGTTACTAGTAAAACTAAAATGAAATTTGATATAAAAATAAAATTAAAATTTAATATTATTAGTAATATTAACTGAAGCGCACGATAAAAATTTGAAAAACTAATTGTCGTGGCTCAAGAGTTAAAAAAAAGAAAACCTGTTTTCCTTTAATCTATACTTATAAATAATAATAATGACAATTTATTTATAATTTCAGTGCAATGTTTTCTGTCATAGTTGATTATAGAAATAGTATCGTCTTTTAGCAATAGATAGTTTTTTAGCTTAAAAAAATTTCTAGAAACATAATATGATTTTTTTTTTGCCAGATTGTACATGTTTCATTATCAGTTCTGGCAGTGGCATGTACATAATCTTTTTCAATCAGTTTGATTTTAATGATATTACATTACACTGCATACATACATTTAACTACTTAAACATACACACCCTTTATCTTCTCATTCAATATGCATTTAAATGCGTCAGTATGTGTTTTTGTATGGGTATTTGATGTTTACTTAATTTCGAGATGCACAAAAATTGAAAAAATTTCAATTGCGGTTTCTATTGTGTTTTGCGTTTTTGTTCTCATACTCGCAAACTTTGATTTTCGACTTCTATAATAAGAAACATTAATACACCATCTAAGTGCGATGCGTGAACTTAATAATGTTACATTATGGGAGATCAGTGTTAAAAATTACTAAGTAGAATTAAAAATGAACAACAAAGTCGAAAAGCACCAAGTATTTAAGAAAGTATTAAAAAAACTGATAAAAATTTTAGCTGGTATTGAAAAATATCGAAAACGGGTAATTTTTTTCATATAATTTTTTCAGTGTAAGTTTTCCGACACCTTACGCGTGATTCTGAACATGTGTCAACGCCAAAAATGCTCAGTAGAGTTTGCAATTTTACCATAAATAGACTGGAAGATTTTTCGTAAGAACCTCGGTACGAAACCCTATGAAATACACCTGTTTACCGAACACACCGTCGTTTGTTTGGTGAAACGGCTTTAGAAAAGTTGGACGAATATCGAATTTTTTATCGAAAAATTTTCTTCAGCGACGAAGCTAATTTTTGGCTCAATGGGTACGTCAACAAACAGAATTGCTGAATGTAGTCTGAAAAGCAGCCAGAGGCAGTTCAAAAGCGGTCAATGCACCACGAAAAATTCGCTGCTTGGTGCGGTTTGTGGGCCAGTGGCATCATTGGACTGTACTTTTTTAAAAATAATAAAAATCGCAAAGTTACAGTCAATGAAGCAGGGTCCTGTGTGATGATTACTGACTTTTTTTGCCCAAAATGGAAGAATTGGACTTGGTTGACATGTGCTTTGAACAAGACGTTGCCACATGCCACACGACACGCGAAACCATAGGCCTTACAGATGAACCATCGCAGGCATACTATAGTCGCGGGCAACAATTTACATGAAATAATCTTTAAATGAAAGGAATTTGTGTTTCGCTTCTATTAAATATTTCGTTCATTATTGCAAATTTTCTGTTCTTTTTTCAATTTTTAGAAACCAAAGCTTAAAAAATCACCCGTTACATATGCAATTTGCATTTCCTTCTACCCTATGTAGGTATCTTAAATGTTACATATTACGTGTAAGGCACTGGTAGCTCTGCATGGTACTTGTTGAAGAAAAAAATAAAGCGACTTGAACTTCTCATAAAAGTCTTAGGGAAAAAGTTTTACTTGAACTTTTGCACACTCACTCTCGCAGTCAAATACATACAATCATACAAAATTTTTTGGCATTGTGTGAGGCAGCAGTGCTTAGATGTGTTTGTTTAGCTGCCGTTTTAAAGCGGAAATATCAATTTATTTTAAAAATACACACAGACACACACATACACAGTTATTTACACAGTGCAAATGTCAATTTGAGTCAATAGAGTGTCATTGATTGTAAGTGTATGCATGTATGTGTGCGTGTAATTTTGTCGAATATTTGTGATTTGATATGCAAAGTTTTGCTGCCTCTACAGTACTTTGTTTTTGTTTACTTTACATTGCGTTTGTGTTTGTGTTATACGAAATGAATTGAGCTGATGTTATTGTATGTATGTGTATGCAGTATATGACGTATTTGTATTTGCATATCAATTAGGCTTTGATTTGTGTAGTACATATGAAAAGTCATTATTATTGCTAATATAATGCTGTTATTTGAAGAATTACTAAAATTATTTCTTTTAAATACTACTTAGTATATAACAAAACAAAAAATAATGTAAGCTAACGTGTAACTTTTCTGGTTATTTATACAATTGTGTAATATTTTTTCTTTAAATTCTGGTAGCTGATTTCATATTTCTTTTAGAAATTTTTCTGATTAAATTAAGCGCCCTAATTTTGTGTTTGCATTTTTTTTGAAACATAAGAATTATCAATTTTCTAAAGCATCAATGTATCCAAAAACAATAAAAAAAATAAATAAAAATTGCCTACCACAAATTGTTTCACAGAAACAAACAATTTGATATATATTCATATCGAAGCGGATCCACGTGAATCCAATTAAATGCAAAATAAAAAATCCTTTAGAATAACAAAATATTGACATAAGCCTGCACTTGAACCCAAACAGCTAAGAGTAAAATAAAGCGGATTTTTTGTGATAGCTAAAAAAAAAATATTGTTTTAATGTAAAAAAAACGCACTTTTTATTAAACGAAAAAAATTACGCAAAAATCACAAAATCTGCTACAGCTGAAAATTGTGGGGAATTTTCTCACACACAGCACAGGGTAAATTGTTTTTTATTGGCATATTTTTGCGTTTACTTTTCATTTGTTACAAATTTTCCTTACTATTTGACGATTTATTTTCGTAATTCGTATTGAAATTTCATTATAAAAGTTTTTTATTTTTAAGGCTACGGGCAATTTGCATCATTTTTGAATGTTGATTATGCACATAGCTAAAGGCTATGCTAAAATTTTGAATTTTAGTAGATATGCTGAAGTATTGTGTTATGAATTTATTTAAAGAAAAACTTAATTGCTTTTACAGTAAAAAAAAGTGGTGATTTTTTCAAGTGTGTTTTCATTTATGTCAAAGTGTTTTAATATCATTTTGTTGCAGTTTAAATAAAAATTTTTAATGGAGTAATTTTTTGATTGAATTGGCATTGTCAAGCAAAAATAAATAGCTCTCTAAACTGAATGTAGTTAAACTACTCCGTCAACTTAATTGAAGTGCAGTTTGATAATGAGTTTTATTTTTTATTTTTTAAGCATTTTCATTTTATTTTTGTATAGCTAAGAAAGCTTCTATAATTTTAACATCTTAAAAGATTATCTCATTCGCAAAACATTTCGATTGTTCTCTAATCAATGTTATGGTAAGCAATAATATATTAAATTTAAAATGAAAATCAATTTAACAAATCAAAACCATTATACACATTTTCAGCACAATTGCAAACACATATTTAGGACCAATTAAATGCCTGCAGTGCTTGAACAACTACAACTACAACACCAATGGCAGCAACTGTTGATGAATTCTATTTGTAATTTTAAATAATCGTTAGAGAAAATTTAATGCCACAAGCAAATTCTTCAATACCACAGCTAAAAACCGCAACAGTAGAGTAAAGAACACTCAGTATGTATGGTAAAGACTACTGCAAACATATAATACACACAGACGCATACATTTTGACAGCTGCTTACAATCTCAATTGAATAACTTAAGATTTCTTGATAATATACGTAGTGGCAACGCCTGCAGCAACCACAAAATGAAAGGGATAGACATTGATGGACAAGCATTTGTGTTCAAAGTTGTCTAACTTGGACTTAAATTTCTAAATATAGCATCATTTATATCTCATTCTATTGTAAGTGCTGTCTCTCTTGCATTTTGTACCTTTGCTTGTGTGTATGTGTTTGATTCAATCTTATTTCATTGTTAAATTTTGTGTAGGGACTTGCAACCGCAACTTTATTGCGTTCATTACATTTCATTCATTCCAAAAATTATTGTGTTTTGAAATTGTTGGAGTTGGAAATAGTATGGAAAACTAAAAGACGATACTCAGTTATTATTTGCATACATAGTAAAAGTATCGTTAAAAACTTTAAGAATAAATTAAATTAATAAAAATTTGTTATTACAACTTACGTGGAGTAAAGTATCGTTAAAAACTTTAAGAATAAATTAAATTAATAAAAATTTGTTATTACAACTTACGTGGAGTAAAGCTGCTTCAAATTCTTATGGTTTGTAGAACTAATCCATGATGTTTTCTTTGAAAAAGCGTGATACTTATAGTAACAAAGGTGGAACGATCGACTAAGAGTCGGTTTGTGATTAATAACCGCTAACGATGCGCTGAAATGTACAAATGTTTTAATAGCAACGAATAAGTTAAAGTTATTGTGTAAGTAACAAGCATATTTTTATTAGAAAAAGTAATGTCTAAGCACACATCAATACAAAGACCAACATGGTCGACATATTTGAGAATTAGTCCTAAATGATCTATATAAATATTGCATTTAAATAAAAAGTATCGAATCAAAAATCAAACACTCAACTACATATCTAGATATGTAACAACAACTATTAACTATAATTCAAATAGTGAAAGTAATCACTTAACAACCTATTGAACTATAAAATTTTTCATTTATTTATTACAATATATTAGGAATAATAAATGCATTTTTCCCATTGCTATTAAGCAGCCATCATTCAAAATATACATTACTTAAGAGCATCTAAAGAAAATAAAATTGTTTTCAAATTGATAACTTGAACATGCATCGAACTTGAGTTATTAGCTTTTCAAAGATTTCAGAAAGCATAAGAAATATTAGTCAATGTTAACTCTACGACATTAGAAAACAGCTCAAAAAGATTTAACCTTTTCTTCATTTGACATATAAAAGCAATGTCTGTAGATTATAAAAAGAAATATATATGTACATATTCCTACACCTATGAATTAAAAGCCCTTTAATCACTTTAATATATCAATTTTGCTATAAATTTGTTCGAATTTATTTAAAAACAAACAAATAATGGCTTTTACTCTGCACTTTTGATGTTTATTCGATTTTTTAATATTGAGGTCATATCTGTTTACTTTATTACAATAACAAAAACTTTAAACAACGAATGTAAATAGCAGCTATCAAAAATCTAAATTTTTACACTATTTTTTGCGTCGTTTTATTGGCTTCATATTTTATTTGGTTTGCTAAATCAAAATATTTTTGATGAGAAAATTTTATTTTTTTTTTGCCGCAAGCCAGACAAAAAGAATTTTTTGTTTATATTAAAATGCTCTCGGAGTTGTTGAAAGGAAATGAAAAAAAAAAAATAAAAAATCATAAAATTGAATAATATATTGGAAAACTTTTTATTAGGAAATGTGTGTTTTTTAATTTAGAATGTGTTTCATTGAAATTATTTGCTTTTTTCACATATTGTTGTGTCATATGTATGTATGTACGCTAAGCTTTAATGTGTGGTATTTTGCTGAAGATTGTAAAAAATTTAGTTTTGAATGTTCAAGTGATTTGTCAAAAATATGTTATATATAATATAAATAAATTGCGATTATGATTTAAAATGCTCTCTATAATGTGTAACGCTAAGCATTGCTATAAGGTCATAAGCTTTAATAGAGATGTTGCTCTTTGACGAAAAAATAAATCAAGAAGGCAATTAACAGCGATAGACTATAACTGCTTGATAAATTTGATGATCTTTGTTGATTTAAGCACCTAAATATGTACATATATGCTAAGTAGGATATAAAAAAATTGATTTTTATTTAGAAAAATCTCTCAGCTTATGTTTTTCTAGGACAATAATAGTTTTTACTATGGGCTGCTGGAAAAAGCAAGAAATGCTTTGTTTAAGTCTTTAACGAACACTTTCTGTGCAACGTTTTTTGCGTATGATTGGCTTTTGTAAATCATATTTGACTAAATCGAAAAACGTTCTGCTTTTGACCATAACCGATAAATTTCATAGAATCCAATAGACATTGTGAATGTAGTCTTAAGTTTCTTTTAAGCAAATCTTGCTACATGCGTTTGCCAAAGAAGCTGCAGTGATACTAGGATAACAGATGATTCACATTAAACAGTTAAAACACAAAAATGGCATTTGAAATTTTAGCTTCCCACATATGTAACTATTTCAATGAACCAACGATTTTGCTAAAGTTTTAAAATTTGCCTATGTTAATTTTTAGATGTTTCGTAAAATAAACTTAACTGACCTTCCACAAAAAAGCAAAGTAAACAATATTTCTTTTAAGCTAAATGCTTCTTCGTTAAGTTTTCCTTTCTACAGCACAAAGTTGTCAAAAGCAGCTGTTAAATAAGTTTTCGTTGAGTAAAATTCCCAATATTAATGAATCAAATATAAATAAGCACAAAGAAAAATAATGGGAAAAGAGAGATATATAACTTACACCAGCACATAACCCAATGAGCGAAGGATTCTACAACAAACATTTAGAATGAAAGCTATCCTTCATTCTCTCTTCATGCTCATTTATAAAGACAAGCCATTTAAACAGCTGTTAAAATAGCAAAACCAAAAATCATCAAGTTTTTACGTTCACTTGTATAGAAACTTGATATTTTCAATTCCATAATTTCCTAATATCTGTTATTTAACATAATATAGCTAAATGCTCTCTCTTTGTTTTAAGCATATAAAATTACATAAATCTAAATAAGAGACAGAGAGCGAACGCGAGAGTGAGAGAGTTTCGTTATGTTTTCATAATATCCTAGTGACTTACTTTTAAATGCACATGAAACGAAGGAATACAAGAGAGTATTGCTCGTTTATTAACTGCACTGATTTTCACCGACTGACCGACTGACTCAATATAATGAAAAATGCATATCAAACGCTGAAATATTGAAGAAGTTTGGTCCATACATACAACACAGCGAACATTTTTATTTTCTGAATGTTTTGCTTAGCGGCCAGTCTTTAAGTTCACGAATTATTCTGCTATTCGTTTTAATTAAATTTTATATTAAAATTCAAGCCAAATTATATCGCAATAATACTAAGTGCAATTAAAATCTTTTGCACTATGCATTAGCAGCATTTATTTATAGTTTCGTCCGAATTTGCAAAATTGGGCACCTTTTAAAATTAAATTTTAGTTCCATGTAATTTTTTCAACATCTTATTTCGTTTAAAAACTCTTATATACCTATAAGATATTAGAGATGGTGCAGGACATCAATGTCGAAACGATCGAAAAATATTTCATAAATAAAAACCAAAAAAAAAAAATTAACTTAAAAGAAAATCTTTCTTATCATTCCGTATGAAGAATACTATTTTTTGATGCTTGATTTCTTAATCTCGATACTACTTGGAGCCTCATCAAGCAATTAACTCTCTAGAGCACTTGGGTATAAAGAATAGCTTAAAGCTTTGATATGTGGCTGAGGCAAAAATATGTCTGCTCCTAATGGCGTATGAGTAATATATGATAATCAAAGTTTTAAGATTTCTATCAATGAGTTATTCAACTCATCACGGCAAGCAAATTCAAACAATTCACTGGAAATATTAATGCTAAACTTTTGTTTAGGCTTGACACGTGACAATTTTTCTTACAACGGTGTTAAATTTGCTCATCTAATTTTTTATATCAAAGCGTTTTCATTACGATTACATACATACATTGATTAATATATTTTAGTTTTGTGTAAAGGCTTATATTCAAATAGACTAAAAGTGAAAAGTTTTTACAGCCTCAAGAGCTTCAAAATAATTTTAAACAATGTCAACTTATCGGTAGTAAATTTATATTCTTTTTTATAAAGCTTTGCTATACATGACGTATGAATAACCAAAAACTTTCATAATATTTGAATTTCTGAATACAAAACTCTTCGTTTTTCGTGGCACTTGCTTAAAATAAATTTCACGGCATCAAAAAATAGCAAAAAGTCTTAAGTCTTTGCACAATAATCGAGTTCACTATTGTTCAGTGGCGACATTTTCATTACACTTGTACTTTTTTCGGTACATTTGCGACCTGAAAATCCGTCGTCAGTACATTCGTCAAGTTTTCAGTACATTCGGTACACTTGCCGCATTTTTAGTGTATTTTGCGAACTTTCAGCATATTTTTAGTACATTTGGACAATATGTGATACTTATCTCATTTTGCTGGGGTATTTGAGATGAAAAAAGTGAGCACCTTTTTTTAGAAATATTTAGTATATTTTAGTAAAATCTAGTTTTCAAGACAAAAAAGTAAATTTGGCTTCTAAAAAGTATATTTCAAGTCTCGATTCAGTAGATTTTCACAAAACCCAAACGCCATCACTGATATGGTTCAGTTTTGGCAAAACACAAGCAAATAAAAACGTCACTATCCATGAACGAGTGCAAGCACAGAGTTCATAGTGTAAACATTAGAAATAATATAAATTTCAAATTAGTTGCATTTTGGAATCCAATTGTGCTATGAATACTTTGCTCTTCGAAGTGTTCTTCAATTGCGTTTCTAAGTTAATTGTAAAAAAAACTGGTCCAAAGAGATCAAGAATCTAAAAGGAAACAAAATTGTTAACCCACGAAAATCAAAATCCCCTTTACTTCATTTAAAAAGGATTTCCTGTTAAAGTACTAAAGTCTTCGTACACCAAAAAACAGACTCGTTTAAAAATCGCTGCTCGATTGTTGATGCTCATCATCATCAGTGGCAACAACAAAAACAAACAACATCTCCGAAGTTGCTACTGACTCACCGCTATTTTTTTCCCGTTGTACTTGCACTCGCCACACTCGTTTTTAATGATATTTCTCGTATATATACTTTTGTTTGTTGCAATCGTCTTCGTATTGTTTTCGTTATGTTTCGTTAAATATTTTTTTGTATTCGTTCACTCGCCGCTCAATTCCATGTTGCATCGTATTTCTGTTGTCAGTTTAATTTGAAACCTCGTGCGGTGCGGTCGGTTTAAATGTTGCAGTAGAAATATTTTTGTCGCGCGTAAAAATTATATTTCCAGCCCAATTTGCTATTGTCTGATATCTGATTTTTTTTGTTTTAGTCCTGTAGTCTGACGAAACAATTGTTCGTTGTTTCTCGTGCGTGTGCTCGTTTATAACTCGATTTTATGTGTGTTAGCGAAAACATAGATAGAAGAATAGCGAAAAAATTGCACTGAAAATGTAGCGGAAAAATCGAATTTGTGGCATAAAATGCATAGGAAAAAGTTCAAAGTTTATTGACATGTGCCCGTGTGTATGGCAAATACAAATATAACGTAAGCGTTAAGCGAGGACGACATTTTATTACGTTGTCGCTGCTGCCATCGTTACTTTTGCTGTGCAGCTGCCACACTAACAGAGTTTTTTCGCCTCAGCGTGGAAGCGAAGGAAGAGAGAAAAAAAAATGTGCCGAAAATTTGTATTGATTTAATATTTGGCATTTGGTTTTTCTATAAACTGATGAAAAAAGATGCTCAATTTGCCGAAGACAAATAAATGTAAGTGTTACGCACATAAGTTTTTGATAAAACGTAGGAATTAATTGAAGAAATTATAAAAAAAAGTTTGATGTCTCTAAAAGTTTTGCAGTAAGTTTCGATACATTGAAGAATCGTTTGACCAATGAACTTAATTTTCCATTCCAAATACTGCTTTAATTATTTCTTTTGATTTACGGCAGTTTGATCGCCAAGAAAGCTGTTACGTTCAAAATGTCATATGTGTAACATTTTTTGTATTTTTTTGAAGTTTCATTTACTTATATTCTCCAAACAGTATAATGCGCCATTAAACCTTATGAGGCTGTTCAACTTGAAACTGTTTTAAGAACTAACTTCACATTATTTAGCCAATTTCAATGACATATTAAGATCAATAGCTACTCTAAGATATCAAGCAAATCATCGTGTTATTATTTTGAGTTCATTTAATACAACTTTCCTAATAAATTATTGCAATTAACATGTATCTTCAAATTAAGTATAAACAGCTTAGCAGTTATTCCTCGTGTTTGATGTAAAGCAAAGCTCTCCTTAGCTTTTACTTGTCCTGAGGTACCCCATAGTTTACACTATGGCCACACTCAAGAAATCACAAAATGGGAAACATGTACATAAGATCAATGTTGGTAATAATAAATCAAATTAAAACCTATACTTAAGTTCTTGAAGACTTTGTTCAGCAAGTATTTTGAAAAAAAAAACTTTGATTCAGTTGCTCAGAATCGATACATTTAAAATTCTTTAGATACTTAAAATATCCTATGATTGCAGCAGTTCTGTAGTAATTATAAATTTGAATGTTGGCCACTCAAAAAGCGTTTAGCAATTTCAACATAACATACAGTTTTGCTTTACATGACGTATGATCAATATAAAATTATGTTATAGAATTAACAAATTTATTTTAATATACATCACTCAATTCAATTATTCTATTCAATTATTCCATTCTTTATTAATCAGTGGATTCTAGTAAGCAATACAACCAATAATTTTAAAGTTAAATAAAAGGATTAATGAGATGCAAGAGCTGTTGTTCAAAGAACAAGTGACAAAAGCATTGAACCTAAGAAAATACTAACAAAATAATGCATAAGATAAGTAAATCTACATTTTCTTTGCACATTTTTAGGCGGGGAATAAAATTATCTAAGACATGTAATTTTGCAATGTCTGGAGATGTTGTAACTATATTAAAAAAAGATTCGTCAACAAATTGCTCATCTTAATAACTCAAAACCTATGCTCATATACGACGTCGAAGAAATATGAGAAAAAGTATGATTTCTTTGATTTAGCGTCTCAATGATAATCACTAAGAAGGAGTTAAAAATGTTTTTTTATGAGACTTGAAAAATGCTTGTAATCATGTCACAAATTAAAATAAAACTTAAAATTAATATTAAATATAATTGGTGTAACAACAAACGCAAGCATCTCGAAGATGCTTAAAACTGCTGCATATTCAATTCAACGCCCAGAGCACTTGAGATACTTTCACAGTAAAAAAAGAGGAAAAAAAAATTGAAAAACTTCAAATTCGCGCATATTTTAAAATCTACCAGAATAAAAATTCAATCTCTAAACTTACCTTGCTAGGCCACACACAGCTTACTGTCGCTTATGCCACCTTTATTGTAGTAACTGAATGGAGAAAAAGAAAAAAATTAAAAATAACTTTTCAATAAATAAAACTTTTATCATTTTCCTAAACTTGTAATTTGCTACACAAAAGTAGGGAAAATCGTCGTCTTTGTGGTTATAATTTAAAAGTTTGAGGTACAAAAAAAAACTCAGTTTGAAAAGTAATTACGTAATTTATGAATTGAACGTAATGTTCACAAATAATTTAAAGGTAAAAAGTTTTTTGCTTTCAATTTTCAAAAGACCTACAGCAGTAATTTTTGCTTTTGTTGAAGTTTATAAAATGTGTGCTAACTTGTTGAGTACAGGTGTTTTTTTTTTTGCAAAAGGAACAATAAAATTTTCATAATTTGTTTAAAAATAAACTTTATGTTGAAATTGCTTAGTTATTTGGCGTTTAACATGTGGTATGAATGACTTTTCGTAGCTATTATATCTTTTATTTAAAAAAAATTGATTTGCTGATATTCTACATGCAAACCGCATTTGAAGCATATTATGCATTTTTGTCTTACGTTTAGTAATGCTCAACATTATTAATGGATCAGTAATATTCTTTCAGCAGCTATAACACACTACAATTTACAAAGTCAAATAACTAGTATTGTTGGACGCTTTACAAATAGATTCAAAATTTTTCCAACCATCATTTGTTTAGTGAGTTCAATTCTGTGTTAAAAGTTTTTGGAATTATTTTATAAAATCAGACGCAAATATTCATCAAAACTTATTTTGGCACCTTCCAGTGGTAAATAATGAGCCCTTTTAGGTTCATTAGACACTTTGGTAGGTTTGATCAACAAAACGTACAAATTTGTGGAAGGAAAACTCATAGATTTTGAGTCACATAAGCCATCATTGAGTCATTGACGAAGCACCGTTTTCCACCTGAAATAGTCTTCATTGTTTTTTCCAGTTCCGGAACCAAAAGTTTCAACTCTGTGGGAGTCAGTTGAGGTCATAGAATGAAATATGCTTAAGGATATTTCTCTATCTGCATACGTAAAATGTATGGGCAGCTGAGTCAAACGTTGGCGTACTTATGCTGCAAGCGGTGGGGGATGCAATTTTTTTAATTAAAAACTTAATAAAAGCAAGTCCCATACAATTTGAAACTAAGCAATATTGCATGTTCGTTGAATTTGCGAATGCTATGGAAAAGTAATCATTGCTTTTAATTGGCCAGAAAAGAAAATTGCAATATATCAATTTCAACGATTTTCAATTAAAATCAAATACGATATATTGGAGAACGCGCAATTTTAACACCTTAAATTTATTTTAAAAATAATATTATATGACACAGAATTAGTCAATATTATTGACCAAAACTTACCAAATAAAATTACACAAAACATAAGAAAAAAATAAAAATGGCAAAAGTGAGTCATATAAATTTCATAAGGGGAATCATCGGTAACCCTTGCGCCTATGATTGAGAGTTCTTTAGCCTGATATGTTTATTTTTCGCATTTATTGCTAAGAACCCAGGATGTACTAAGTATTGATGAAGTTCTTGACTTACTTTCCTATGCTAAAAAAAACTTTATCTCTTGCTGTTCTCTTTCCTTTCCGTCCACATTTCCTTTTTCTGCTCACCTCAATCGTCTCAGTATCTTTTTTTGGCTTCAAAATCTTGTTTGGAGCTCCCAAACTTACAGCTCACACTCTTTGGGAATATTTTTTTGAGTCATTGATGTGCGTTCATTCAATGTAACAATCTTAGTGCATTTTTTAGGAGTAAAGTCCTTCTTCTAAAAAAAGATTCAAATAAATCCTCGTTTCAGCTTATTTCAGCAAAAACACAATAAATTAAAAAAAAAATTCAACGCGTCTGTAACTTAGTATGTCTCAATTCTCACAAACTGTCAGAATAGCATGACCAAAGGGCCAGTACTTTGATATAACCGTGCCTCCAACTCCGAAAAAAAAGTGAAATTGTGATATTTATAATGTGTTAGCACAATACTGTAATTGAATAACAATGACCAAAACACACAACAGAAAGAATAATCTCGGCTTAGCTTTGTTTCACTCTTTACTTCAATTCTCAACAAGCAATGGAAGGGTCACTGATGATTCCGTTTAGCAACAGATAACCCACTTTATGATTTTTTTACATAGTTTTTTTTTTTTTGTGATATAACACACCCTGTTTTGAGCAGTAAGTTCAGCTAAATAATGATAAATTATTTCCTGGGCCGATACACCACAAGTACCCAACTACGAGTATAGTTTGCAGCTTTGAAAGCATTTGCAACATTTTATTGTGATATCACTGAAATTGCACCAAATACATGAGTTTTTTATTTCATGATCGATGTAACTATGATCTTAGCGAAATAACAAATTCTTTTCGTTTTCGAATGTTATCGATGAAACTTAACGTTTTGTGCATGGCTGTCTCATAATCTGCGCGACACAAATAAAATTCGCATACAGTTTAATTACAAATAGAAACAAAACCTAAAATATTAAAACTATGGTTAGTTTCTGTGCATTTGAATATCTTGCGCACCCAAGTTTTTTTTAATAAATCTTTGCATAACTTTTATTTGACAATTTCTAACATCAAATGTCAGTCTAAACAGATAACGCGCACATGTGCCTAAGCCAAGAAACAAAAAGGCCACATAATGAATGAATATGCGATAAAACAAACAAAAAAAAAAAACATTGACAATATGAAAAAGGCAAAAGAGAGAAAAAAAGATGAAAGTGACAAGCGTAAAAAACCACGCACATGTTGTCTTAACAGCAAATTTTGAGTCTGTCAAATTCTTAAAGCATAAAAAAATCAAGGATTTTTATTTGCAACAAAAAAAAGGGAGAAAGAAATTAAGGCACAAAACAAAAACAAAGAGCATGAAACGTATTCAAACAAAAAAAATTGTGTTTCTTGCTTCTCTCCCATTACTACTACGTTCTGCTTTTGGTGGCAACATTTTGTGGTATTGGGTGATGGTACTCTTTGCCAACTACATCTTTAAGCTCCTTGTCAGCATCAGTATCCTACGTTTTATTTCATTAAATTTACATAGGGCCTTTGTTGCAATGAAGCTGAATGTTTTGTTTGTTTTGGTTTCATTTTTACGCTTATGTTGACTGTTAGTTATAAAAAAATAGAGCTAGGGGCTACAAATTCTTAAAAAAAAAAATTTAAATTTCAAGCAATTTGTGTGCACCTTTAATAAATTGAAATTGGTTTTTCCTTCTTTAGCAAACAATTTGCTATGAAATTTACCGCATTTATAACGTGCAGTCCTTAGGTAAACTATTGTGTATAGGTATCATGGTTATCTGTTATTTATTTTATTTTTTTATTTAAACATTTGCGTTTGTTTGTTTTTTTTTTTTCATTTTACATTTGCTTTTCGCATTTTCATTTGAACATTTTTAAGTTGCCTTTCATTGTGCGCTCCATTACATTTGTTCTTAAATTTCTTGTATTTTCTACTTTATTATTGTTGCTACTGCTGCTTTTACTTCATTCATGTTATTGTTGTTCTTGTCTACTTTTTATTAAGCTGTCTCAATAAAATGTTGAACTTTATAAATTTTCATGTTTTCCCCTGTGTTTTTTATGTTATTTTCCTGCTCCCTAGCATTCATTCACTCATCCGTCTGCTTTCGCTATGTTCTCGTTTAGTTTTAATGTAAAATGTCCTTTTGTTTACAAGTCCTTTTATAACTTGTTTTGTTATATTGTTAGACCATTTTATATGCTGTGTGTCCTATGTTATAATATTTGTTTTGAGGTCGTTGCGTATTATTGTAAGTCTCCTCAGTCTGTCTGTCTGCGTGGCAGGAGTGCTGTGTGGTATTACATATTTAAAGCCTAAGTTTACCAAAAAAATACTGTCGTATTTTATTTCAAGGTTATAGCTTGATTTACATTTTGCCACTTTGGTACCTTATGCTTTTGATGGATGGAGCAAAAGGTCTGTTTATACTTATTAAAGTAATGAAGTCCCACCATTTGCTTGATTAATTTTTCTAATTTTGTGAAATTGCATAATTTATTTATTTGGTTTCTATTTTAACTTAAGCAAAACAACTGAGCTTTGCTAAGTAATTAAATTTTATAATCAGTTCTGAAACTTCATAAATAAGTAAAATTTATTGCTAGTCCTTAAAGCAACCAAAAAAATTTTTTAAGTTAATTATACCTGGTTTTTGTTAGATGGGCAACAAAGAATAATCTATAAGAAGTGATATATCTTTGACTTTTTGTATAATATAAATTTAAAAAAAATATCTAAAAATTAGCTTTGTTAATAAAGACGTTGAAGCAACTTCAAACTATCATATGTAGTAAAAACTAAAAAATGTAGGCATTTAAAGCTAAAAATGTGCACGATAGGCCTAATTTATCACTAAATAAGACATTCAGTTATAATTCCTTTTTCATAATTTTGGAAAAACAACGATATCTTCAAAAATTAAAACGTATTCCCACATGAAAGCTGATAAAATTTCGAACTCAAACCACGTCAGATCAGACTTTTCGAGTTTTATATGTCTATGTTTTTGAGAATACATTAATAGACTCGGCAGGCTATGATCCATTGAACATGGACTTGGATGACTTTGGCATAGTCATCAACAAAATTTTTTTGAAAAAAAGTGAACTTGACAGGTTTTGATATGAATGTACTGAAGGGTTTTGAAAGCAGGTTCATGGAATTGGCCGGTTTTGAAAACTATGTATCAAAAATATATTTAAAAAATGTAATATTTCTTTAAAAAAAATTTCTTTTAATCTAAAAAAATAGTAGAAAAATATGATATGGTCTAGATTTTGAAATAAAAGAATATATAAAACTTCAATTTTTTTTGAACTTGTCCGTTTATGCAACTGGATGTTAGACATCAATGCGCAAATAGAGATTATTTTCCAAAGCATTTACCCCATTTTATATGACCTTTTAGGAGAAATGAGACTTAGTTTTTTTGACTTCCCAAAATTAAATTATGCATATATTTTTATAGAAGGGAACATACTGGGCACAATTTCTCCAGATCAGTAATATGCTATGACTTTTTTAAGTTAAACGATTTTTTGATCAAATTCGTTTAAAGAAACATAAAACATTGCTCAAGTTTTTAGAATTTCACAGAATTTTTCTAATTAAATGATTTTGAATTACGATTTTGATTCGTTGTCGACAACTATGATATGATTTGTTCAGTAGCATCTTAACCCTCACCAGGACACCTATAACGACTTTGCGCTTACTTTTGAAAGCGCCATATATAAGTTGCAGAAATAGAAAATAGCGAACACAAAATTGAAAAACAAAAACAAATATGAAATTCAATACAAAGCGTTAAAAACGAACAAAATATAAAGAGAGATATAAAAAAAAACACGGACCATAGTTTTTACAAAATTATCATAGATAGCAAAAGCAAAGAAATTGAACTTTCGAAAACCATGCGGTTTCATGTCCTGATTTTTCTTAGCCGCGTTCAAAATACAGTAAAACAGTTCATTATAATCTAGATATATTAACTTCATGAAGCCAATATTTTGTTCAAGTTACTGATGACTGGAAATATTTTTCAAACGTTACCTCCATTACAGCATGAAGTGTTTTTGGAAATATTGAGAATTATATATCCAGTATATTATTTCGCAATATGCTGGTCAGCTTTCTTTCATCATGTTCAAACTGCCACGCAGACCTCGCTCAAAAAACCACGTCTCTCAAAATTATCTGCTGTATAGTTGAAACAATGTGTTCTTAGGCAACAAACTATATACAATTTTTCAATATCTCCCCTAAATGTCATCAGAATGTTCTATACGGGGTGTGCAGGACTGAAAAGCCAACACTTTTTAAGTGTCTGTCTATTTAGAAAAGTGATACAAAACTGTTTTCTTAAAATTGTTCACATTTCATAAAAAAAAGTCCCAAAGTACTTGATATGCTCAATTATAAAAGGAACATATTCCCGAATTGCTTTGTAAGAAAAGTGCAAATTAAAGTGAACAACGAATTTTTTTTAAAGGTGCTAATTACCGTAGATTAACTTTATTCCGATCATAAATTTAAGCTGCACTACTTAAAATTTACCGAACTCACGTCGCACAAAAGCTTTTCACATTTCACACAAAAGAATTAAAAAAAAAAGGTTAATTCTTACGTTAAGTAAAGGATATTAAATTTTATTTTGTACATTTTAAGTGCAATTCCTGTGGATGGCATAGCATTTAACACTTTAATGTTTTAGTTTGAGAATTTAGCTGAAGGGAAAATAAAACCAAAGAGAAAAATGAGTTGAAATGAATAAGATTCCTTTAAAGTTCCACCATTCCACACATACGCTCGCACACAAAAATGTACAAACATTAAGAAATACTCATATATATTTTCACCCTTAAGCAATTTTCATTACTTCTATGAGATTATGGGTCATTATCCTTTTAAACATTATATTTGGTATTTCTATGCTACAAGCTTTTATCTTCGTTTTTCTTTTTCCTTTATCTTTACAGCGTTATCGTTGTTTTTGGCGTTGGCGGCACAAAACTAGAGCAAAGCATAAATTGAAAAAAAAAGGAAAAAGCCGTGAGAAAGGATTTTACAGGCAAGGGACATTAAAAGAGCAGCTATTTGCTATTTTCTATACACTGCCTGCAGGCAGTATCCTTGTTGAGCCTACAAGGATGTTGATTATACGACTAATTAAAAATGAGTTGTTGCCTACCAGCACTGCCTGAGCACAGTAGCGATGCAAAGTATAATATGCTGTAACGCCTAAAAGCAGGCAGAATGAAAAATTTTTAAGTTTTTTGCATTACCTGCAGGCAGTTGTGTTGTTATGAACTCTAGTGGCGCACATCAGCCCAAAATAATTTCAGCATCATCAGAGGCAACAAAAAATATAAAAACAACAACAAAAAATAACAGCACTTTTACTACAGCTCTAACGGGCAGTGGCGTACGTGCAATTATTGTAATTAAAATTCACACATCTACACTTAGTGCGATATAGGTGTAGTCATAAATGTGTGTCAACAAAAACAACAACGAGCACCACAAGAGCAGCAACAACTAAAACTGAAGAAGCTTAAATTGCATTAAAAGTCTCTAAAGCGTATCCTATTTATAAGTGCAAGTGTAAATGTATTATCGTGTATGTATGTGTGTGTGTGTATTTATGAATTTCCATACGTACATATGCGCCTAACATTAATGTACACACGTTTACATTTAAACTACTCATAAAGTGTTACTAATACTATGACAAAGTGTAAGCTTTTAATTTTAAAGCCTGCTGCTATTATGTGACGTTATGCAAATGTGTGCGTTGCGTACGTTCATATTAAGTATTGTGTGTATGGGTACGTGCTCTTTTGCATGTATTGCATTAATTTAAAACTTTTTCAACGCAAACGCTTATTCATTAAATCCTTTACAACAACACCAACACACACACATTAATGCGTACTGTAGGTGGAGTCTTTACGAGCAAAAAGTAAAAAAGAGAAACGCACAACTTAAAATTTTGCTGTCAAGTTAGAGCTTTTTTGCAGTAATTAAAAGGTAAGTGAAAGTTGCTGCAGTAAAGATGTGTGGGCATGATTTTGAGTTCATTTTATTTTTAATTGTATCTAGAAACTGTTGGGTTTAACCTTCATTAACTCAATTAAAATAATATGTTTTTAAGATCAAATGATTTTTTAGAATTTCGAGTTTAACTATTTTTCTTTAAAAGTCTCTCAATGTTGGGAACTAAGAGTCTATGTAGACTCAACATATTCGAAAGCATTTCAAAGAACAAAGAAGCCATTTGACACACAATGTCAATTGAGTCAATTTGTCAAGTTGTGGACAAAAAGTTAAAAACGGGTCAATAACTGATCAACTAGAACTCTTTTACTCTATTTTAAGCCATACCTATTCGCAGTATTTTAACATTAAAAATTAACTAATATTTGAATTTGGACGATATCAATGTTAATGATATCAACAAATTTGTCGCAGATACAGTTTTCGCTAGACGTTGTTTATGTTTTTTTAAGCCGAAGCAAAATAACCCAGCCTAAAATAACGGGTGATTTTTTAAGCGTTTGGTTTTTGAAAATTGAAAAAAAAAGAAATTTCCTTAAGAGAATGAAATATTTGTTAAGAGCGATACATCAATTCTTGTTATTTACTTTTTAAAGATTATTTCATGTAAATGTTGCCCGCGGCTATGCCTGAGCTTATGAATGATCATTCATAAGCTGCAATTTTGGCATACTTTTCCAGCATTTCGGGTGGTATATCACCAATGGCAGCTGTAATGTTGTCTTCCAGAACTGCAATTGTGGCTGGCTTGTCCCTGTTCACGAGAGACTTCACGTACGCTCACAAAAAATTGTCTAGTGGGATCAAACCGCATGATTTCTTCTCAATAGGTACATGTCTTGTTGAAACCACATGTCTGCCAAGTCGAATTCTTTGATTTTGGACAAAAAAAATTCGCTGACCATCGCACGGGACCTTGCTGTATTGACTGTAACGTTGCGATTTTCATTATTTTTGAAAAAAGACGGTCGAATGATTCCGCCGGCCCACAAGTTGCACCAAGCAGTGCATTTTTCATGGTGAATTGATAGCTCTTGAGCTGCCTCTCGCTCTTCAGACCAAATTCGGCAATTATGTTTGTTGACGTATCAATTGAGCCTAAAATGAGGTTAGTCGCTAAAGAAAATTTTCACATTGAGCCAAATTGAAGAAGTACATGTCGTGAAAATTTTCGTTATTGTGGGTAAAACTTTGTAATACCTCAATGGTTTTTTGACCTTTTCATAATAGTTCGAATAATTCCACATTTTCAACATTGTTTGACTTTTCAGAACTTTCACCTTTTTCAACATTTTTTAATGCTTACACTTAAGTGTAAGTATCGATGATAACATCTATTAATTTAAATTCTAAGCTTTGCGGTAAAATTGAGCAGAAAATAAGGATTACTTTCGAAGCAAAAAAGGTTCTAGTTCATACTTTGTTTCATTGGATTTAGTTTTCCGTTTCTTTAGTGATTATGTTATTTGATGCAGAGTTTTTCAGTTTCTTAGAAACTTTTAGTAGATATATGATACGACGAGTAAAAGCACTTTATACAGCAATTGCGTGAAGTTAAAAAGCATTTGCTCACATATAAGATAACAATTGGATTATAAGCGACGATAAAAACGCCTGACAAACTGCACAATAATTTATATACTTTTCTCTAACTGATACTGTTTCTTTTATGTATTTCAAACAAAAGTATAAAGTGAATAAGACATAAAGAGAGTAACACCAATCTAAAAGCAGCCTTTAGTTTAGAAAATTTCCATAATTTTTAAGCATTGTTGCATTGTCAACATTTTTGTAACAAAATGGCAAACTTTATTTCATACAAGTGACACCAACGTTGCTAGATTATATAAAATTAGTCGCATAAGTAATTCATAAGTCATGTTAGTTAAAAAATGTTTGCTGTCTTTTTTTAAATAAATTATTTATATCCATAAAGTCGTTTCATCGTGGGCCGATAACGAGACTTTTCAACAAGTGATCCCTCAGCAAAGTCAAAGGGACTAAGCATCAAAAATGCAGACTGCCTTCACATTTTAGCTGCGCGACAACAAAGAAAATCAAAATCAATTATCACTGTTGCTATTGGTGTTACTGCCACTGCCCAATCGTAAAATCACTGGGTGTCTAAATGGGCGTAAGATTGTTGTTGTGCGACATGCTAATGTTAACTGTTTTTGATGGAACCTTGTAAAGTTGGGATGACATTGTTGAGAAACTCAAAGTTCAGTGTTAATTCGTTTTACCTTTTTCTTTTTTATAACGTCTGCGTGTGTGTGAGAAGCTGAACGACTGCTGTTTTTTAAATCAACACCCAATGAATTCACACACAAAAGATCAAATTTACAAATGTATGCACACCTGTCAACTTTGTCAGACATATTAAAACAGAAGTATAGACATAAGCTTACAAAGAAAAACCACTAGGGTGGTTTAAAAGTAAAAATATATTTTTGCAAAAAGGTTTAAGAAACGTTTGATTTTAATGTAAATAAAGTTACTAATACGTCACGTTAAGCAATATAAAGTGAATAAGTGCCCAAATTGAGTCAAATATAACGTTGCTCCGTTATAGTGCATAAATAAAAAAATTAAAAAATTAAATTTATAATAGCGTGCTCTATATAAATAAAAGATTTTAGCTAATGGCTACGCTTTAAAGTTCAAAAAGATCTCTGCAATAAGCTCTCAAGCTTCACTTGAGTGAAAAGAAAGATTTTGATTTTAAATACCATTGAAATAAGAGTCTCCCCTGTCAACACATACGCCATATGGTCATGGCATTCACATACTAGTGTCACGCTGTTCTGGCAGAGATTCGTTTAATGTCCAAGTTTGCTTGTTAAAAGACCTTATCGTCCACATCGTTCAAAATCCTCATTACTGCTACAACTTAAACTTCTGACTTCAGTTGACATTAAGCAAATTGAAGTTGGCAGCTGTGAAACGCACAACAATTTGACTACGTCTCATGCCATTAGTGCGTGGGATTGTTGTGCTTTAGAGTGAGATATGTATGTGGCGGGACTGGAAAGTCACTTGTTTGTCGGCAGTCCTTAGCATGTTGGGCTATGCATGAGATAAGCCCGGTCGTGTATGAGTGCGTTTGACATTTTTCAAGTAGCTTACTACTTTGCTTTAAAGGCTTTTCAATGTCATGAGCTAAAATTAATATTTTAAGCAAAATTTGCTGTACTAAAAATTATTTGATATTGAAGAATTCACAATAAATTTAAGAGCATCAAGTTTTTATAACAACGTGTACTGTGCTTAGTCACAAAAAAAAAAAAAAATTCAAATACTCATTTCCTTTCTGTTCTGTTTCTTTATGGTATTAATGTATTTGTTTGTCATTCACGCATTATAGTCACAATTATTTATTAAAGCCAGCGTGGCACATGTGTGAGTGTTGAGCTAAGCATAGAAATATCCTTTACATGCCTGTACACATCCGACTTAGCTGTTGCTATGTTACAATATAACCGTACATGTCTATGGCTGGCTGGCCAGCTTTCAAGGATATTTGCTGTTTCCGCCTATTTGCACATCAACTGGCACTCGGTGAAGTCTTATCATCGTCATCACCATCAACTTACAACTACAGCCATCGTTTTAGTTTAACGAAAATCCCGTCCTCAAGGCACTCATCTAGCAGCAGTAGCAGTAGCAGTGTATCCTTGCTAAACTGCTACTCACTTACCAAGCACTACCTTAGCACACACGCAAACGCCACACATAAATTCTACTCAATTCAATACTGCAATCCTGCAATATTTTACTAACGAACACTCATTACAAATATTTCATTTCTTTATCTGTATTGTACGACAGAGCTGTAAGTGAAAGTAAATATTATTGTATTTTATGGATTTATGTGAGTAAATATTAGGGACTTGAATTTCTTGCTCGGGGCACTTTTTTTGTATTAAGAAGATAACTAAAATTCAAATTGAAAAAAAAATTGTTTTAGTTGAATTTTGGATGCAATACAATTTTATTTTATTGTTAAAATAAATTGCAATTGCACTTATTTCATACAAAAACACTAACTAGCAAAATATTCCAATTCTTTCCTACAGCATGTCTTATCTTTACTATCCTTTCAGTTTTTAAATCATTATTTTTAACTAACCTAAATAGTTTAGTGCATTATTTTACATCTCTGGGAAGCGCCTTCTGATTGCCTACAGCACTGATCTGCTACAGGATATGAGGTTGAGTGTATGCGTGTATAAATGAGTGCGACGCGTCAATGTCAACGTTAATGTGACAATCACTGCTTTTTGCAGAGAATCGTCGTCGTCGCCGTCGTCGTCGGTCGTCATTGTCATTTTGTGTCACGAGACGAAAATGAAGGAAACAACTAATTTATATTGAAACCGCTTGTTTTGTACGATTGCCGGTGAATATGGCATTCGTATGCTAGCGCGTTTGTGTGACTGTGTGTGTGTGTGTGTGTGTATTCCGGTTTGTCTGCTGCTCGCTCGCTTATACTGATTGTGAGTGTCTCTGACGTTGATGACAATTGACATAAACAACAGGATATTAATCAGGACAGTGGATGAATCGATGCGAATTTAGATTAAACCAGATTGAATTGGATTGGATTGCGTTGCGTTGTGTTGCGTTGTGTTGCCAAATGACTGATGGCATCGTGATGACTATAATGACATTTTGTAATTTTGCGCTTAAAAGTTTGGCATTTGGGTAGCTACCATTAATTTAAGAAATGTGAACAATAAACATAAAAATAAATTGAAATATCAGTTTGTTGCATACGCCTGGGATGGGATATATATCCAACTACAGTCATTTTAATTTTTGGTTTAAGGAAAAATCATTTGATAATAAATTTTCCAAAAAATTTTGTATGAAAGTTTTTAATTTTTTTGGGCATTTTTTCCGTTTTGTATTCTTTGATACGAATATCACTTTTTGGAACAATTTATTATGTTCCGCTTTATGTTGAGCATTTTAGCGCGCTATCACGCTTGGAATATTTTCATGAATTTTTGCATAATTTCGCATGTCTGAAGAATATTAATCTATTTTGAACGACTTAAGTAAATCGCACTTTTAATATGGGCTATCGATGTATGAAAAGTATATCATTAGATAAATTAGAGCACTTTTTCGCAAGCATCCACTGTATAATTTTGCGTGTTTCCTTTGCTCAACCTTACCTTTTGTAGCAAATTCGCATAGCAAAACTTGGCTTTACTAATAAAAATTTTCATCTTTTCTATTCTGGGTTCGATCTCAAAACTAACTCACTTTTAATAAATTTTGTTTAAGCATTTGGTACTTAAATTTCATAAGATTTTTAAGCACTTTAGTCCACTACATATCCTTTTTGAGAATATCCATTTCTATATAAAATCTAATTAGGAACGGAAAGCAGTTCATGTCAACACGTAAAAACGATATACAGCATTTTAATGCAAAAGTGTGTCGACAAATGTACAAATACTTTTACAAATCCATACACGTGTTGTACTCAAATACACACACACACAACACATCTCCACATATCCACATGCATATTATACCTTCAAAGAAAAGGAAGTTGAGTTTTTTTTTGGTTTGCGTTTCCTTTACCATTTCATTTCCTTTTAATTTTTTACATTTACTGACTAACTTTCTTTGCATATTCCTTTTGCTGTGTGCTTTTGTTTTTATTTTCTCCACTCTGGCCACATTCTGCTGGCATGCGACAAAAATGTCATTTAAATTTCTTAGCATGCGTTCTATGTGTCCCAATGCTGTTGACACAAATACACTGACAGTAGCAGCAGCGGAAACCAAAACCTCTGTAACGGATACATGTAGTATAGCAGCAAATTTCTTCAGATAAAATTCTCACAGCTCGTATTAATTAGATGCTTTGAAAATTTGATATAATGAAAAAGTATAGGATGTTGAAATTTTTACAAAAAATTTAAGCTCAAACAGAAATTTTTCATCTCTCATTTTGTTTTTATTTTTTATCGTCATTTTTTGGTATGACTAAAAAGGCAGCTAAAAATTTATATAATACGTGCATGAAATACCAAGCGAGGACATTAACATGTCCTTTATGATGATGATGCTCGCTGTCTGCATGCCTGCGCGTATTGTCATTAAGGTGGCCCTATAGCATTTCACGTACTAGAAAACCCTTTGTTAATGATAGCAGAAGTCAAGAAAATTAAGTATGGGTCTTGACCGTGGTTTTTTGCTGACGTGCGTATACTTAAAATGAAAAAGAATGGTAACAGCAAAAGCATTTCTATAATTCTCTAAATTGAAGTTTAAGGTTTTTGTTTCATAAATGTTGTTGTTTTTATTATTACTTGAGCAATATAATCCGATTAAGATCATATTTTAAAGCAGATGAATTTGACTTGAATTTGTCATTTGTTAATTTCTAAAACATTTTTTTTCAAAGTTTCACAGTTTCCGAATTATTTGCTTATAACAAAATTTTTTTTTGTTGTTCTGAGTCTTCTAACAATCTGAAGAAATGTCACTGTATAGTATTAGATGTTATTAAATAAAACAAAGAGAAAAAATTCTTTGATTCACTGAAATTCGAATTTGTGACAAAGTCTTAAAACATAAATTTCACATTTTGTGATTAGCTGAGTTCAAGAATAAAATCTTTCATCAAAACCTAGATTCAATATCTTTCATTATAGCTTATAAAACCTCAAGACATATGAGCATTTTTTGTATAAGCCTACTTAAACAACTTCATAAGTCTTCCTAAAACTAGCACACGTATTTAAAAAATACACCTAGCAAATTTCTTTAATGCATTTAAGTAAAGTTACGCTGCTCCCTGTCCTCAAAGGATGACGACATACTTAATTTTAAGCGAATCCGCAAAAAGCCATAAAATCGCATGCACCGCAGAACGTAATTAAGAGCGATAAATTTTTGCACCAACGTGGGCTTTAGATGTTACAGTGCAATTCTACAAAAATTGTACGCAAACCACGAAATCACGATTTTCACACACCTCTGTGACTCCGAGTGACCCAAAGTGACTCCTAGTGAAACACCTTGATGGGTAGTCACTTATGAAGTGACTACCTCCAAGAAGCTCCAAAAGACAAAGAAAATATCCTTACAGCAAATAATTCCGATCAGGACGCACCTAGTGGTCAAGTACTAAAAATGTCCACTGAAATATTGACATTACAACACTGTAGTTCAAAGTCAATTGAAAGAAGAAAAATTATTCCCGAAAATGGTCCCTTGCAAGGTCCGGAGCCACCCTAAGTTATGTCGAATGCCATTTTCGACCTTTCCTTATCGATTGGAGCAAAAAAAAATTTCCGAAATAGGGTCGAATAAGGTATTTTCCAGTGTCTGTAGCCATCCTTAGTGATGTCCAAATGCCTTTTCCTATTTTTGGAAGTGGCACTAAGACCCTCAGTAAGCTACTCAATGGAATTTTCTGGTACAAACCCGAATTAAAAATCGGTACTTAGAAGTTGTTTGAAACTCATGGGCTGCAATCTTATGATACGGAGAACGGTCGAACTGAAGAAAAGTTCGAACATGTTCGATCAGCTCGTTGCACAGACTTAATTTAAATGTTATTTTGCAAAGTTCTATAAAGTTTCATTATAAACATATATTTTTCATTATGACTTACCTGCCAGTTTTATTGGAACGAATTGATACGCTCCACTTGGTTGCATGTTGTAGGAGGCTTTAAAAACTTGCTGATATTAAAACTGTTGAAAATATTATACTTCCTCAAAATTGTTTAATTTTTGATCCACCCCAAAATTAATGCAAAGACAAAACTGTTAGCATAATTCTTGACTTAGCGCAGCCATCAAATTTTGTCGGAACTTTTCTTGTGACATTTTATTTCATTAAATTTTATAGGCGCTATTTATGTCTGTAGGCTGTATGTTTTTGGTAATCGATATTCACATCATTAGCATTAAATTCAATTAACTGCTTTATCTTTTATCTTAAGCTAACGCTCTAATTTCAAACTATAAAATGTAGCGTCCGTTGAATGCCGGTCTAACTGCTGCTACATAACAACACATTACTACAACCAGCACCACCAGCAGCAGCAGCAGCGTTAATTTATTAACTGTCTACAAGATATCATCGATTTCTTTATTGTAATTTTTCACAGTCTGCTATCTAATTTTCGTGCATCAACTATAACTAATATCCTTAGTCCTGAGAGTAAATTTTGTAATTTGGCGGCGCTTGCAACGCATTTATTTTCACTGTCGATTTAAATGCCTTTTTATTAACATTTTATAGGTAGGTGGTGAATGGGGGTTGACTGCGTCACTATACCAAAATTATGCTACACATTCTATTGCTGTCCATGATTCCAACTGTGTAGTCTGGCTGTTGTCCCCAGAGATTATTTGGCGTTTTGTTACATTTTGTTGCTGTCTATTTTTGTTGGTGTTATTGGTGGCGCACTTAATTGAAGTCAATTGGGGATTTCCATTTCTTTTTTTGTTTTTGCGTTACCAATAAAAAGCTTGTTCTTGTTTTTGTTGTATTTAATGGCGCAACATATTTTATTGCCATTCATATTGTAGATACATATATATTTTTGTGCAGTCGACCTTAGCAATAATCCTCAATGTTTTCATTCCAGTGCTGTGTTTTATTTGTGCAGTTTTAGCTGAAAGCATAGCATAACAAATGTATAAATATGTCGATAATTTTACTTTGGGTTTGGTTTCAGTAAATGGGAAAATGTAGGATTTTAGGATCGCATTATTTTTGGTTTCTTTTTTTGGCATGAAATATTCAAAGAGTTCTCAGAAATAAATTGCTATGTTGCGGGAAATAATTTGCGTGATTTAATTTTAAGGAAATAATGTTTTGGCATATTTATTGTTTTTGAATATCAAAGAAAATTTTGTAAAAGATTTATTTTTTTAAGCTATGAAATTTTGGAAAATAGCAAAATTGGTTTTTCTTGGTTTTATATAGAGTTGTAGAAAGAATTTTAAAGCTGAACATTTGGGATCTCTTCTCACGTCAAAGAGCTATAATCTTACCGCAAAGCCTTATGCTGTATAATCCACGCTAAAGGATTAGCTGAGCAAATCCTGAACTACAGAGCATATTTTCAGACATTGAAACAAAATCAAATTGCATGACAAATCTGCGAGCAATTTGGCTTACAACCGAAAACTTGCGTAAGAATCTTTTAAGTTATCCAAAGCATTCCTCTGCATTTAATGCTGAAATAATTTTAGTTTTCCATGAGAAACCACAAATATGACCGCTTGCAATGTTTCTTACGACGAAATTAACTTTTGAATTTCTTGCTAATTGCAGTTTTTGTTGTTGTTTTTGTTGTGCTTTAGCAAACTGGTTGTACTTTGTAGCCAACAACAGCAATAATTATGAAGTTTTTACTGCTTACCAGCAAAAGTTTTATACAAAAGTTTTATTGTTTAATTTTGTGCACCTTGATTGGCAACAACGATTCTCTTGCATTTAACATTTATTCTTTTATTTTATGATTCTTAAATAGTTTTCAAGAATAAAAATAAACTCATAGCTTACGAGTACAAAATTTGCAACAGTTTTGAAAATTTTCATTATTGCTATTAAAATATGAAAATCTACCAAATTGTTTTGAAAACTTAAATGACTTTCCTTAATTTAACTCTTGTTCATTTAAAGCAAAAGTTTACTTGTTTAATTTGGTATTTTGTAAAAGTTGCCATATTTGTTGTTATAAAAACAAAGTGACATTTTAAGTCAAATTAAATGAAGGAATTTGTGAAAATGTTTTTTTATTAAAAATTTCTATTCAGGCTTAAAAAAAATGCTGGTGTGGTTGAACGAGATTTTTCAACGTATCTCAATTTATTTAGTTTCTTTCAGATTTTTAATCCTCTCAAGTTACAAAGTATGTAACGGTATCCAGATTTTCAACTATTTCACTATCTTCAAACTTTCTTTTTCCGAAAACATAATATTCGAATGTATTGATTTGTAAGAATCCGACCCGACTACTTGAAAATTTTAAAGCAATGTTAATACCGCAAATAATAAGTGTGTAAGTTACAAAAAAGTTTTTGTACATAACAATTATTCTGATTTTTGTAAGTAATTTAGATTCCACATCAACTTTTTTCTTTGGAAAATCATATCTCGCAAAAATCACACAAGAATTTTTAAAAACATTATGAATTTTATAAAAAAGATATTGCACCATAAAACAATTTCTTTGTTATAAAAAAATTCGATTTATCTAGAGTCTTCAGGCTCTTTAAGTCGTGAGATTGATATCGTAAGTGCGCAAATGTATTCTGCGTCAGATGAACAAAACATTTCCTTTGGCACTCAACTGACGTTCAATTGGCATCAGTTTTTCAGAGCAGCCGCATTGCGATTGCATATAATTACAGTTCTTTGAAAAAATTTTTTTAATATTTTAGAAAATCATCACATCTGCAAAGCTATAGTTCGAACTTGAAAGATCTTTTCAGTAATATTGAAACTCATAGAATTGTCTTTTGTACAATAACAATAATTTTGATATAAGCTTATGGTATTCCAACATATATTAATTTTTACAAAAGCTATATCCGCAACTTTCGACAGTTCTATGTTCGAAACTAGATATATCCGAAATTTTTGGATAAATATTCCTTCAAATTTAAAGATACATGAGAGAAGTTAGGTTTCATAAAATTTTTGACCTGAAGTAAATTTAGCCATTTTCACAGCACACATGTTTGCTTCTCCATAGATAAAACGCGAATTTAGTGTGAAAGGAAGCATGAAAACTTACGACATCTTACGATCGTTTGAATTTGTATAATAGTTCATTTACGATTGCAGCGCTCAACTCGCTTGCTTTGTCTTTTGATTTGATTTCTGATTCACGTAGCTTGTTATAATTTGCAGTGTGGGAAGTGACTTGATGGCCGTTTCAAGTGCGCTTACGCAGACCACTAATGGGTAGGTCTGCTTAAATGCAAATGATAACAAAATTATTAAAAAAAGGTAATGCTCATTGCATGCAATATAACTCTGCCATGAGGAAATAAAAGGTGCAACATAATTTTTTATGTAGTATTGGAAGATCATAAAATATTTTCGATTATTTGCCATGCTTCCTGTTATTTTTGAAATCTCAAATTTTTTTAAATATTGAACTAAATCTTTTGCATTTACAAAATACAGAACAAACTTAACATTCGTTAATTTTTTGACGCTTAAGGCGCCTTCTTAAGGTGAAAATTGCACAAACTTAAAACTTCAAATGTAAGCCACAGAAATATGAAATTGTACTGCTTTATAAAAATGTTATATGTAAAAGCGTTACTTTTGTGCGAGCATTAGAACTTTCTTTTATCTTTCCTTACTTATTTTTGAAATTTTTAAGTCAAGGCTTAATGTTTAACAACATAAAAGTTTCATATTGAAGAGAGCAAAACCATGCACCTTTTAGGGGCTAGAATACTTATTCATATTCAGCATAGTTCGTAGATGCTTTTCTTCAGGAGATTATAGTAACTTGTAATGCCTAATATTTCCAGGGAATAAAAAATTAATTTCACAGATTAATCTTTCAAATATCGTTTTCGTTCCACACTCCATTCTCATAATAAGTTGCACATGCATTCGCAAACTGCCACAATGTTATGATACCTCAAATAAATAACTAGTACACATACAAATTAACATCAATTATGCATCAAGACGAATCAAAAAACTCATAAAAAGTGTTAACGACTTTCGTGGAAATTACTTTCTGACAACACGTAGATACATCAAACTTAGGATGCGTTATAAATTCACTGAAATTTAGAGATAACATAAATATAAGTTGACTTATAAGTAGTATAGTAAACTTGACTGCTTTAACGGTCTATTAAGCCCATAAGCAACACAATTAAACTTTCATGCAGTGCGACGAAAACATTCATTTTTACCTGTGTTTGTATGTATGTATTAATGAAAATAAATAAAGTTGCCAACTTGCCGCTAGTGGCAGCCCTACATTGTTTAAGCTTCATTGGCTACCTTTTATGCCTAAGAGCTGACATTAATGGCCGTTTTTGTTGTTTACTTACCTTAGCAACTTAATGTACTTGGCATTAACTTAAGCTCTCTACTACTGTCTATTTTATATTTGGCCAAGTTGATTTTCTTATGTTCTGCAGTTACGATTTTGTTAAGCTCAACGGACAACATAAAAGTTATGCGGAAAAGTCCAGTGAAATAAAAACAAAACCGAGCACATAGAAGACACACACACACACAGTGGCGACCTAAATTAAGCGCCGCCGCGCTATAAAAAAAATTACAAGGTGTGATGTTAAGTAGCCATTTTAGTGAGTCCGTTGCTGTGTGATTGGGGTGTGGCATGTGGTTTTTCTCATTATGATGCTGCTTGCCATTACCGCTTCTAAACAACGTTCGCAGATTTGTATTTGAACATTTTTGGTTAATCTGCGTGTTATAATAAAATTTTATTGCAAAACTTGAGTTGTCAAAGTGTGTGTTAATGTCTTTGAATATATTTGTTAATAAATTAGGCCGATAAAATTACAATAAAATGGTGTGAAGAAAAAAAATCTTAATAACAGAAAAATAAAGCAAACGCACGCAAGGTCTCTGCTTATTGTAATTAAAAGTTACTCATACGTCAGCAAAATGTATTGTAAATGTATTTTTACTGATAACTAAGCTTTGATGTAACACTGCATTTACTCGTCATTGTTGTTTTACTCTTTAGATGCAGGCTTAAACATAATATTTAATTTTGTTTATAGCCGCTTAAGACTAATTATGAAAATAACTTATGAAATTTTTAGAAACTGAAATTTTTGTCTCAAAGAGTTTTTGATCTGTAGGGTCATCGTGTCGTTTGCATAACACCTTATATACTTTGTTATGAGTGTTTATGAAATATTGCCAAAATAACTAAAATTTGTTTCAATGCAAGCTTGAATTCATATATCCTTGCAATTTTAACTAATGTTCTATAGACTCTGACAATGTTAAGTTTAATCAACGGCCGCTTAGAACTAATTATCGCAATAGCTGTTGAAAAATTAATATATTTGTCATCACATATTTTTTGACTGAAATTTATGATAAAGTTTTCTTGAAATCGAAATAAAATATTCTTCCAATTATGAAATAAGTAGTATAACATGAAGTTTTAACTAGCTCCATATCGTTGAAAAGTATTTACTGTCGAAATTTCGCATAGATATTAATTGATGTCACCTGAAATAAAATCGATCATCTAAGCGAAGTGAAGATTTGGCAATATCTTCAAAACTTTTCGTAACATGTTAGCAGAGAAGTGCAATCACAAAAACTTTAGCTGCATAGCCTTGAAATCTCATCTTGGCGCCTGAGTAACCATCAGATTTATTAATTTGAATTAATATAGAGACGCTACTCAACTATTACTATTTCTAGAGATCTAGTTTTGCTAAAATTTTTATTCTGATGCAACATTGATCTTATATTTCATAGGAATCTTATAGATTGATATATGTATTAATATAATATCCAAATATTTTAATTGCCGTTCCCAATTAAGTACGATAAAAGCTTTTGCTCAAGATAAGTAAATAAGTGTCTTTGACTTTTTTTAATTTATATAAAAGTTTCCCGTGCTGGACGGAAAGTGTAATGTACCATCTTACTCATAAAATAATTGTTATAAATAGAATGTTCTATAAATTGTACGAAAGCTTTAAACAGTTTCAACTAAAAAAAGAATATAAAATGCGTTCGAAAAGTTATGTATATTATAATTCATGCTGTGTCTTTTTTTTTTGCCACAGATCAAAAGCTCTTCAAAATAAATCGGTTTATAATCTCTTTATTCATCAACACTTAAACAGATTACATGCCAGAGATTATGCTGCGCAATTATAGCACTAATCCAACTAAATGGTATTTCAAAAAACTTAGTAAAACAATGTAGGATATTTACAACGACAACTGCGCAAAACGCTCAAAAACTACAAACTACCAAAACACAAAACAAAAACGACAAAAGACAAAAACTTCAAGATAACGACTGTTAAAATTAAATTGAAATTTCCTTTCACCGCCGCCCACAGTGAACGAAACACAAACAAAACTGCAAAAGAAAAGTGCCATTGTTTGGCTAAGCAATTTGGGCCTCGTGACCCAGCTAGCTGTATGAAATGTAAGGCAAAATATAATGCTATGTAGCGAAACAAAAAAAATTTACAAAAAGGTAGAAAAAACCCACAAAAGTTGGTAAATTTACAATTACGAAAAGGTGGCAATGAGTAAACAAAATGAAAGAATTTATCCGAAAATAATAAAAACAAACCTTTTTTTTTGTCACCCAATTTAACACACCTCAACTCAACCGCAAGTACATGTAGTAGTTGTAATCCTTACCGAAACTTGCTATAAATGCACAGTGGTATATATTAATGAAAGCTACGAGTATAGTTGTGCTTGCGAGCATTTGTAAATTTTAGAAAAATGATTTGTCCCATGTAAAGAATTTAAAATTGCTCATACGACCCGTTGACCTATTTACCGTCTGTAATTTATTGTGCGAAAATTACTTTCATTGTGCGCCAGTAAGCTTCACTGTGCAATTGTTTCTGCAATACACTAACACTTTTTACAACATGGCATGCAATGTACAAAATTGTCTTTGATATGTGGCTAGAAACAAAAAAAATAAAACATCTAACTGTATGGCGCAACAAAAGAAATCACAAAAATTTTTGTGGCCAAAAATAAGTGGTAAGAAAATGGCAAAACTTTAATAAGAAAAATGAAAAGAAAGGCAGTAACAAAGCGATAAAAATAGCGGTTAGCAATGGAAAACGTTGACTATACGCGTGCCAGTGGCAGTAGCAGCATATGAATACCTTAAGCGTAAACGACGACATTATAGCAGCAGCTAAAGAATTTTATATATATTTTTTTGTGTGTTGCGTTCACCATCAAAGGGTTCAATGTGTCAGCAATAAAATGCATTGTACGAACCATATTACGTAACAGGTTAACAAAAAGCAGGTGAAAAACCATTAAGTTTGTGGGCGGCCATTGGCGGTTGAAATAAAATCATTGTATAAAGCAATGCACAGTTTGGCGGATAGCGTTGAGAGTTTTATCGCAATTTTATTAATGCAAATTTGGGTCAAATAGTTATGTTAATAACGGTTGGTATTTTAAAAGAAAGAAATAATAGAAATTTCAATATAATATTCAGAAAAAAGTGGGTGAATTGAATTTGTTCTACTTTTATTGTACGAAAGTTTTATAATGTGGTTTTCATAATAAAGACAGGAATAATTTAACCAGTTAATTTATTTTTTATTTAGTGAACTTAGAGGTGGTGTAACATATTTGCTTAAAAGTTTTGATGAAACTTACGTCTTATTATAAATAGTTAAATTAAACTAACAGATAATTTTCCATAGAGTACGAAAATGGCTATTTTTGAAACGCAGATTTCTTAGCTTCGATGTGACTTAGAAATTGCAGCAGCAATAACTGTTGTATGCACAAAAATATTGTTAAAGTTTACGATTGGCCGCTTGGCACTAGTCGCTTGAAATGCTTAAAATAATTTAAG
Organism: Meiosimyza decipiens; assembly: GCA_963680825.1. NCBI lineage: Eukaryota > Metazoa > Arthropoda > Insecta > Diptera > Lauxaniidae > Meiosimyza > Meiosimyza decipiens. Next base: position 6,749,204 of record OY804259.1, on the reverse strand, counting down.
TTTGTAGCTAAAAAAGATTCACATAAGAACTTGTACGCAAAAACACTTATTTTTGGCCAAATTTTTACTCCCAATACAGAAGGTTACTACCAAAATTTTCATTCAGATTTTTTTGGGGAACAAAAATAAAAAAGTTTTGCCTAGGTATAGGACATATTCTTTTGAGTGACGTATGAGCAATATTTAATTGTCATTTGATTTCTTATGTGAATGGTTCATATGGGACAACATCAATCGTTAAATTTTAGGTGACAGTACTTTCTTGACTTATTAGTTTCCTAAAATTGATATTTACACGAAAAATTATAGAGTCTTAGAGATGGCTGCTTCAATTTTCGCTTAGTTATTTAAGCTTATTTTCACTATTGACTAGTTTTTATAAGATAATGCAGCCAAATTTTGATGCCACTACCACTGCTTTGGGCAAATGCGTAAGCATAAGCAAAAGTAACTTTACATTCAAAAATAGCCATAAGCTTCACATATCATATTTTCAACAAATGACCAATCAGTTTTTCTAACTGTGTAATAACTTAAGCATATTTACACACCTAAAAACTTTTGACTTCGCCAACACATAAATCCTGACTTAATTGATAGCAATAAATTTGCTGTTGACTTTTTATGAGCAAAAATCAACTTTTTGCTTTATCTGATGGCAACATTTGCTGATTATGTGGTTGCCAAGTAAGTGTTCAAGAATACATGTGTGCTGCTAAAAGAAAATATTTTAAAATCCACTCATTTTAAGGAAGTATTATATCAACAGTAACAGCAACAACAAAATCTATACAAAAATGCATAGCAACCGCTAAATTATACAACAAAAATGCAAAAGCAGTATTTAACGCAATCTTTCTTTTGCAGCATGCAACGTGCATGTGTTGCTAGTTATGTTGTTGCTGTAGCTGTTGGTGAGCATCACATTCTTTTTGTTGTTCTTGTGCAGCTTTTTGTGTTAAAATTACATGAATTTTATTGCGCATACCAATGCCAACGTGTGAGAACGCAAACAATTTTTTACTGCATATTTTGTGCCGCCGACAAGGAAAAGTTAAGGCAAACGCTTAAAAAGTATATTAAAAGGCTGTTCAAAAAATTAAAAAAAAAAATTATTGGCAAAATAATTAATTTGGTGTAAAATATGTTAATTTTGTTTTGACATTTTTTTTGATCATGTAAAAATTTACAAGTAAAAATACGTTTGTACGATATTTTTTTGTAGGCTACTAAGTTTTCCTGCAAAATTGCGCCACTTTCCATTAAAAATCGGTTTTTTGTGTTACCACAGCGAAATATTTTGTAAACACTTAGTGCTTCTATAACACTTAACTAATTAAGTTTAAGTTTTAAATATGCTAACAAAGTTTTATGATATTTTGTGAAAATAAAAAAAAAAAATGTTCTGATTTTCATATTTCAAAAATTAAACTCATAACGATATTTCTTCATTTTGCACATACGTACAAGCAAAACTAAGCCTATGAAGGAAAACAGAAAGAAACATACATAAAGTAACACAAAAGGACATGGTTAATGCGCATAAATAATGCAAAAAACAATCACTTTGGCAGTAAAATTTAATTATTTATTATTCTCTGTAAAATTATATATTCATGATAATTGTGTGTAACATAATTACGTTTATTAATTTTTTTACATTATTATCTTTCTTTACTTATTTCTCATAATATGAAAGCCCATAAATATATTATGGTATAATTTAGCACTAAGTATCAACAAATCAAGAAAATACAACATTCCTAAATTTAGGGAATTATAGCAAACTTGCTAGGAACAATCTTAGATAAGAAATTATTCTAGAAATCCAATGTAGAAGGACGTATTAAAAGAGCACATAAAAAAAATGTTTGTAGTCAAATGGGGACTAGCTTCCAAGATGACATATTGGATAAACACCGCTAGAGTAAGACCAACTTTACGCTATGCGGTCATGATCTGGTGGAAAGCTCTAGAAAGTAAGCCTTTACCTTTAAAGTTAGAAAAAATCCAACTTCTGATATGCATAGGCAATACTGGAGCTCTGCAAACTACACCAACAGCGTCACTAAATAAAAACTTGCTTTTTATAGATCCATTTACCAGAAGTGTAGTTTTATAAATCAGCGGTTTGACTAAAAGAGTTGAACCATTTCAAAATTAAGCACTATGTTCATGTTAATATAGACAATATAATAAATATTTCTACGGATTACCTTAAGCCCAGAAATATTTTTGGACAGACATTTTTAATCAAGTGTCTTTCAAGAAACTACGGGTTTAGTGAGGAATTTGAAACTACATATTGTATCAAAATATACACAGATGTAAGTGCTGGTATTTTCAATACTAATACCAACATTAAAGAACAGTATAGGCTTCCAAATACTTGTAGTGTTTTTCAAAGCCGAAATAATCGCAGTTGAAGGGACAAGAGTAACCATCATATTAACATAGTTATATGTAAATAGTGAAGCTCTCCAAAGTAACACAATAAAGTCAAAATCAGTTTTCAAATGTTACAACTCTCCACAAGATCTCAGCATAAATATCAAAGTTTATCTATACTGGGTACCTACACAATAATTCCAAAATGAGCATCTGCATGCAAGAACATGCTGGGTACAGCTAAACACTAGCTTAATAGCAAAAATATTTTGGGCTTAATCTTAATACGACCAAAACTGAATTCCTATCTTTATCCCGGGGAAATTGCCGCCTCTTGACATGGGTAATAACTGGACATTGCCTCATAGGTCTTCATGCAATTTAAATGAGACCGCTTGAAACTGATATAAGCAGGAGCTGAAACACTCGATCAATAACTCTGTGAATGCCCTGCACTGGCTCGGACAAGGCTTAGAACACTTGGACATGCGTTAGTCTGCTCATTACACGACGTTGCAAAATCGAAATTCCACAGAATCTACGAGTTCAAAAACGAGCATTTTTACGATAAGCTAAACAACTAATGTTAACTAAATAAATCTTGAGAGTTATAATATCACTATGGATAAAAGTGTCTATGTGGGACTTTAAACCAACCACTATAATCAAACCTAACCTAACACCGAATAAGAATATACAATCAATGTATATTTTTCCAACACAAATATATATAAAAGCCTTAATTCAAAATGTTGTTACCTATACTCAGTGGGGTATATAAGTCATTTCAATTATGAAAAACACTTTTCTGAAATTTCAAATATACAAAAATATCGGCACAAACAGCACAAACTTTGAAGCGACAAGGTCGACAACATTACTATGAAAATATCAAATTTTTTTTTTACTACACTTCACTTCATTTGAAAGAGCATTAAAACCAACATGGATCAGTTCAGTTGAATGCACAAACATAGTAGCGGCTTTAAAAACGAAAACGGAATTGAAGTTTAAAGTTATGCTACAGTTAGACTTGCATGTTCATATTCAGACATACAAACATTTGACCTTGTGTAGAGTTTAATTGGCAGTGGAAATTTTATTGTAGACCAATTTGTGAGAGCAGTTTGGAAAATAAAGTTTTAGAGTGTTTTATTTTGAATTGTTATTTGAGGAATATTTGATACTTAAATTCTTGAAATGTTTTCAACAGCAGTGTGGGCATATTTTAACGTAGGTCTTTAATTATAAAAAATGTAAGCTGCTCATATAATTGATTGAATTTGTGGTTACTCATACGCACCGTTAACCAATTGAAAATTGAAATTACAAATTGTTGATGCTTAGGTTTTTTTTGACAAGGACGAAGAAGTTTTAAGGAATCTTTTAATAATCTTGAAACAATCCAACGATTATTTTTTTAGAAAATTTAGACATATTTTTATTGTAAAATTTCTGAATTTTTAAAAATTTTATTGCAATTATTTTTGATTTCATAGTTTGTCCCACTGTTCAACACCCCTTAGCAGAGTGCAAGCTTAATTCTATTTATGCTATTCAAGCTAAGCTCCTAGTGCGTTACACGAGTGACTGACTACATAAATGGGTTCGTCAGAGTGTTTGCGTATTTTTCAGTATATGACGCTTAAAGTTGTAAAGTGTTTTGTCTATTCATGTATGTGTAAGCATCCGTATAGTTTACTCATACATTTTGCTATTCATAAAATCATGTTGTTCATAGTTTCTTATGTTATTTTTTTGTCTATGTTTGCTGAAGTTTAGAGCTGGAAATAATATACGCTTTCTTGTTTAACATTTGTATGTGCGGTGTATCTAACTGTGAATGTAAAATTAATATTTTGTTTTTGTTTATATATGTATTCCATAGAAAATACAAAAATAATTTTGCGTGTTACAGAAAAGTTTTGAGATTCATGAGATTTTTACGTATATTCGTGCTACAGCAACAAATCAGGGTCAAATTGTAAATGTTTAGGTCAACAAGGCATGTATGATTTCTAACATGCAAATTATTTCCTTTTTGTTGCAGTTACATTTAAAATTAGAGTGTTGCGAAAATTTTAAGCTTAGGAGTAAAGAAAGATTGTGCGATTTTTGTAAAAACAAAAAAAATATTCCAACAAAATCAATTTAACGGATTCAAATCGCAACTGCGCGGTGGCCAATATAAATCACCTAAGCGGCTAATAAGCGTTTGTGTGACTCGGTGGGCCATCCTGCTGAATGTTCAAGAAGTCCATATCTTCGAATATAGGCTACAAATAATCAGTTATCATTGCGCGGTAAAGGTCACCATTCACTAAAAAATGGCTCCTATGATACCGGCGATGTAGAAACCACACCAAACCTATACACGTTTGTGCTCCAATTGCGATAATTTTGCTAACTATAGCAGCACTCGAGGTGAAAATGAGTTTCGTCTGAAAATATTATTATTCGGTAAGAATGATCATCTTTTTTCAAGCATTCCACAGTACAATTTCGCAACGTTTTTCAAGCATATATATCGGTCCATTCCCTAAACAGGAGATGCAACAATTAAAAAAAATTAGTTCTTCAAATTCCAATCGCTGGATGGGAGACTCTGCACTCTCTGTAAACGCTCTTTCTTGTAACAACTTCTTGATCAACGTGACGTATGAGTAACATTTACTGGGTTAATCTGATATTATATCCTTTGATATCCTGGACCAGTGAAGGCATTTGGGTTTTGTGGAAATTTATTGAATCGAGATTCGGAATGTACTTTTTTTTAGAGGGTGAATATATCAAAATTTTTCAAATTTTACACAAATTTTATTAAATTTACACAAAAATTTTGTAAAAAAAACAAACAAAATGTTATTATTAGAGTTAGTCCAAATATATCGAAAATGTATTCAAAATGCGCCAAATGTTCCAAAAATGCCATCCGGACATTCGCTGATTATATAATTGACTTTATATATGTGTGCAATTTATGCTGAATTGTTGAATAAAACAAAACAAAATTTTTTTTTTATTAAAATTTATACTTTAAACTTCAAAGCACCACTTGCAGTTTAAATATGCCAGCGCTTTACACAGCGCCTTTAGTTTCTTCAGCGAATTTGTTTTTTTTTCCGCTCATTTTTGAAGCGCGATTTCGTCATTTGATGTGTATTTCACGAAGGTGAAGTTAATTAAGACGCATACTTCAAAGTGTAAATGCTTTCTAAAGTTTAGCCGATTGTAAATCACCTCATGCTCACCTCTTCAATAGAAACTCTCATATATAGCATTAAAACCACAATAAAATCACTTTACTAGTACTTGAATTAAAACCAAAATTAATATTCAATTTCTAAATTTAGGCCTTTTTGCTTTAATTAAAATGCAATGTCTACCAGAAATGTATGTTTAAGCACAAAATTTTATTTTCTGTTCCAGCAATTGAAACAATTTTGATTGCCGCACACACTTTTGAAGTAGTTAGCAGTTTTCGCAAAACCAACTAAGTCTATTTAATTTTCAATTTTTAAATCCGCTTAAAAGCGCAGCGCACAAACCTAAAACTAACTACAACAGCTAAAAGCAAATCCAACAATCGTAGTAAAAGTAGCAATAAAAGCACAACAGTTGAACAAAACCGGACATGTACTCAATGCGCTTCTAAATGAACACCTTTTGAAAAAAATATAAAAAAAAACAGAGAGAGAAAATAGAAAGCAGCTGATTTTTAAACTTCAGCAACTTTAGTTCGAAAAAAAAAAAACAAAATAAAATAATCGCAAATACTTTTCAAACGCAGTTTGCAAAACAGCCAACAGCAATAGCAATGAAAAATAATTTTTTTTTTGTATCTTCAAAGCTCTTTGAAATTGTTTTTTTTTTTCAATGTGCAAAAAAAAAATAAAAGCTATTTACGCACAGTTGGTTAAAAAAGTCCAGAAAAAATTTAACAACTTCAAAGCAAACGTCAAATACAATACAAAACAGAGTTTAGGCTTTATGTTTTTTCAAAATGTTACAGTAAAATTGAATTGTTTTTTAAGAAAATCTTGCATTTGTATTAAAAAAATAGTTGCATTAAATTGTGTTTAAAAAATTAATTTTTGTATATTTCTTTGCACATAATCATGACCTGATTTTTGTGCACACACATTTTGACCTCGAAAAGTTTTCTTTCACTGCTATAGCAATACATGGTAACAGCAAATATTGCTGTGGCATGTACTACATAAAAGCGCGCCGACCCACGCATACCCACGCATGCACACATAAATGTACATTTAATGTTCGCTGCTTGCCATTGTAGGTAGATGCAAATGTGCTCGAGTGCTAAAAAATATGCAACAAAAAATCAGCAGTCCCAGTGTGTTTGCGTCGCTAACGTTTTAAATGCTGCATGTATGTATTAGTGCATTTATACAAGTTGTCTACTTTATGCAAAACTGTGCAAACATTATATTGGAATCTGGCGGAATTGGAATGTACAACTTGCGCATAACTGCCATTTTTGCATCACATCGCTGACGTAAATTTTCTACGCTCTCCAAAATAAACGTTAATTCAAAAACAATTTTTTTGTTTGCATTTTTTGTTGTTGTGGTTGTTGCATTGCTTGAACATTTGCCAGTGTGGCAATGTATTTCGCATTATGTATTTATGTGAATGTGGTGCTTTTATTTTTTCTTCTTCTGAAACGTTGAACTTTGCAATTCGATTTCAGCAAAATAAAATTTATTTACTTGGGGCATTCGAAACATTTCTTTTTTTATCGACATTTTCAAAAATTAATTAAATCTTATCTCATTTACTTATTTGCTTTTAAGTGTTGCAAATACTAAATTCGTTTCCAAATGACTACACTTTGTAAATTTACTTTAGGCACGTTAAGTTCCCGATGGGGTTTTTTTAGTTTCCGACAAAAAACGCATTCAACTTTTGAGCATTATTTATGCACAACTCTGTGATAAGTTTTCAAAAAACACATTCCTATTCTAAATTCAGCATATTTCAAAAACATTCAACTGCCAAATTTTGCGCAGTAAAACTCAATATCAAACAAAAATGCGTTTAAAGCACATAATTTGTCTTATTTGGTTATAGCTTAAGTACGATCTTTGTGTCGTTGTTGTTATCATTGTTGCTGCCATTGTCTGTTATTGCTGTAGTCAAAATAAAAAGTAACAAAAAACTGTTTGTTTATTTTATACACATGCACAAATAAGCAAACAAATAACAATAACACACACAATTGTAACAATTTGAGCGTAGCAGTGGCTTAAAAAAAAAGACAAAAACAAACCGACTACCTTTTGACAAAATTTTATTTAAGACAATTTTTCCATATAACCAACACGCTGTCAATGTATACGTCTGTTGCTGGCTTTGTGTTTTGTATAAAATACAAATAAACACAAAGCAAAGCGTTATGCGTTAGACGCGTTGGGTGTGAAATATATTTAGAGAACACAAAGAAATTTACGCACGCAGATTGAAACACAAAAAAGCCGTAAATTTATCCTACAACTTTATGTATATATGCATAAATTTATAGACACAATAACAAATATAATAAATATATACACTGAAAAAAATTAATACATGTGCCTTGAGCAATAAAAGGGTGCATATTGTGGGAAAACAAGTTTTCGAGAAAATAGATGTTAAAGTAAACAAGTCTATTAATTTTGTTAACGTTACGTATATAAATGGGGGTCATTTATAAATTTAAAAATTAATATTTTATTTTTTTCACAAAAGATTTTATCTGCATTTCTGTCTAGGCAAGGTTGAAAAGGTAGCTTGCATGTAGCAAGATGCACTCGAAAGCAGTTTGCCCATTGTGATACCCTACATATATGAAAATACTCCCCTCCTTCTCCTTAAATCGTCCTATTGAATGGGGGCGAACGACCCAGAAGCCTTGGTGAAGTTGAGGATGAGTTCCAACTCTTCTAGTTCCTCAGGACCAACAAAGAACACAGAGCCAAAATATTTGGTTCGTTTCCTCATTAGCTCCGGGCATTCGCAGAGGAGGTGCTTAGCCATCTCGTCCTCCTCTTCATCTTCGCCAATAACACAGTGCGCCGTCAGTGCTCCTACAACAGTCTTTAGCCCTCTTCTTCTCACAGTGCGCCGTCAGTACTCCTACAACAGCCTTTAGCTCTCTTCTTCTGAATCTTAAGAGAGTTTGCGTCCTTATGTTTCCTATCTAATAGTGTAGTTCCGCTAGTGACATCTTAAGGTTTGCCACTTGTTGATTCCCATATTATTCTGATCCTGATCAGGCACAATCGTCAGCTTTCTCTTTTCCGGAAATACCCTTATGACCGTGCACCCAGCAGAGCTCTATAGTGCATTGTTTTACGCACCTAAACTTAAGAATTTTGTGCATTCAGTGATTTCATCGTTGTCTGACTGTCCACAAATGTGTTCATGATGGAGAAAGTAAGCTCCCTGTTCCGTATCACCCGTGGTCTATGGCATAGATTTCAGCTTGAAAAAACGCTGCAATAATTGGATAGTCTCAAAGACATCACCATATCCATATTATCGAAGTAAACTGCACTGAGATCCAGCTTGGATCCAGTCGTGAAGATGGTTAGCCAATTTTCTTCAAGAACGGTGCCAGAGTTGCAATCTTGTCTTGTTGGAAAGTTGATATTGTAGGCAGTGTCAAAGTCAAGTAATGGCACTCGGCAATCACTTACCGTAAGGCAATGTTCCCGCTGCAAATCTTTTCATTTCTGTCTAAGTTTGATTCAATATTTTTTGCAGTGTATAAAATTTTCACTAAAAATACGTTCGCAACAAATAAATCTTCATAAATCTCTTTTTCAAAACTTTTATGCACATTGAAACATACATACTCACGAAGGCTTAGTTTACAGATATACGTGCTAGGGTGGGTCATATAAGCGTTTATATGAATTTATATTTGGTGTAGTGATCAAACTTTACCAAATGGGCTCAACAACATCCACGTAAAATATTTTGCAATTCTATTTAGGTTTTTGTACTGCGAATCGATCTTTTAGTTTTATTATGGCATTTAATATTGGATATTTTTCATTATAAAACTTTTCTTACTGAGAAAGAACAAAAATGTAAGAAATTTATCAAACCTCAAAGTCTTTAAAATTAACTTTAAGGTTATAATGCGCCAATATTATAGTTCATAGAGTTAGTTTTCACGTTCACGTTAATGAAATTTGCTCAGTTGTTCTTAGCTTACGTTTGAGTAAAAGGAAAAAGAAACTTGGAAAAAATCAATATGGATATATTTTTTATATGGATATTATAAGGCATGTTCTACATTTCACTTCTGAGTAAAATTCATACAAATTCAGGTGTTTTCGTTCCATTTTCACTCGGAAGTGAATTGTAGAAAATGTCTCTATGATGCTCTTTTGGCAACGTTTTATCACATACAACTTGAAATACAAAAGCATCGTTTTTATGTCCCACCCTATTGTGTGTGTCAAAGTGTAAAATTGTAGCATGTCGAAAATAAAAAAAAATATACGAAGACACTTTATGCCGGCTTACATAATACTTGTGTGTTTGTTTTTTTGTTTTCATATGACGCCATTGAAGAGGTGTAACGCAGACACTAACACTTGAATGAAACAATTTTGTCGTTAATAACAACAAATAACAAAAGAAAAACAAACTACAAAGTAACAAAAAAAAAAAAAAAAATTAAGTTATGATGTGTTTGCGTGTGATTACCAAAATGTGTGTCTGTAGAAGAATTGCCAAAAATAAAAAAAAAAACAGCAATTTGCACACATTTCAAGAACTGTTAGTGCTGCACAAGAGATTAAAGAACGACAAAAATTGAAGATGTACGCTAGAACTGTTTTGATTTAAGTACGAAAAGACTTACTATAATATTGATATTTTCAATAAAATTGTTTAGAGTCACTGTAAGCTAATAATTTTGTTTTTAAAAGAGAGCTAAATTTCTTTTTGTATCGAGTTAATCAAATTTTTACGCTTTTGCACAGAGCGGGTAGTTTTTTAAGCGTTTGGTTTTTGCAAATTGAAAAAAAGAACAGAATATTCACAAAAGTGAATAAAATATTGATTTGTAACGATACATCGATTCCATCCATTTATATTTTAAAGATTATTTGTTGTTTATATTGCCTGCAGCTATACCTGAGATGGTTAATCCGTAAGGTCAAATTTTGGCATAATCTTCCAGCTTTTGGCCGGCATCTGTTATGTTGTCTTCTAGGGCTGCCATTGTAGCTGGCTTGTCCCTCTTTGCGTATTTGTACATGGAGAACAAATGTATCCCAAGAACGGAACTACAAGTAAAATGGCCAATTTTACTGAGCATATTTGGCATAAACACATATTACGAATCACGCGTAAGATATCAAAAATTTAACGCTAAAAAAAGAGATCGTAAAAAAATCATCCGCTATATCTTTTATAAATATCTTTTTGCGCTCCTTTGAATTAATATTTTGGGAACATTAGGTAGGCATTCTCTTGGAAATATTTTATCAAAGTTTATTTTTTTTTTGTTTTTGGAGAGAACTTAATTCTATTTAACAATTTTCTGCGTTTCTACTTATTTGCACTCTTCTCTTTACACCGTATACTTAATTTTGTCTGATGTTTTGTTTTTGTCAACAATGTTGTTGTCGTGTTCTTTTTCGGTAGACATACCACAAATTACGCGGATGTGACAAGTTTGTGTATGTGCTTGCGTTGTCTCTATTTATCTGTTTGTAAGAGTGCGTGTGAATTAATCTGCAGTCGTTGTAGTTACACAAACCAAAAGCATCAACAGTTCTATGAACGTCTGAGCCATGCTTTATGTAGAGAAATTCTTTTTTGGTAGTTATTTGTTTTGAAGGTATTTTACTTTCTAGCTTCTTAATTAAAATGAGGAAAGTTTAAGACTTTCTCATTATAATTTAAAAAATGAATAAGTTTTATGAATCAACAGAAATTTTTAGTGATACTGTAATCTTTCTTTCTAATAAAGCTTATATATGTGGTCCTCCTAACAAATTAATACAACATACGTGAATCATCGATTTTTAGAATAAAAACAAATATAATAAAAATAAGTATAACTGCTCTAAAATTGACATTGATAGAGATTGGCTCCTTTTCAATTTGTTTGCATATTTTGCTTCAATTTTGCGATTTGAATTTATTTTTATTTTTATAAGCTCATTATTTCGTGCTCATGCAGCTTCCTTTTTGGCAAATCAACACTTTCAAGTGATTTTTCATGTTTCCCCATGAATTTCCGTACTTGCTTGTTTGTATGTGCAAAAACACATGTATGTGTGTGTGTCTGTGTTTGTGTCAACGCGCTCACGCTTGACATACACACACTCTTATTTCTTTCGTGTATATGTATGTGCATGTCAACACAATTTGATGTATTATGATTGTCTGTGTGACAATTTCATTTCCGTTTCACATTTTCATTTTTTATGTTTTCACTGCGTGTACTGCCTTGTATTTATGGCTGTGCTTTGGCTTACGTACATATATACATATTTGTATGTGCGTGTTGCTGCTTAACTATGTGTCTATGCGTGTTTGAAATGCCATGACCTGGCTTTAGCTATCAGAGGAATTAGAGCGTCTCACTTTTGTTATAAGAAAATTGAAAAATATCTTAAAGTAAAGGTGTTTTCTACTTTATTTTTATGAAGATCCATTATTGGAGAAAACAGGTTCGGTTGTGTTTAATTTGTTTTCATATTCTGATTCAGAAAACCATGCCAAAAATGATTTCATTTTTATATTAACTATCAGATACTGGTGACTTATTATGATAAGACAAAATTAATTTGAAAAGTTTCATATTTGAACTGTTTAAAATACCAGAAATGGAGCATCGAAATAAAATAAAAATTATAATAAATTAAAAAAGTGCGCATTGGTAATGCATTTATTCATAAAAAATTAATTGTTTTTGTAAATTTTACAAAATAAATAATTTTTTTGAGTATTTATGATTTTAATGGACTTTAGGTAGAGCTTAAAGGACTCTAAGTACATATTCTAAAAGAAAAAAAACCTAAGGTTTTGTTGAAATAAACAAAAGGAATGACATGAACTAAGGCACACTAAAACATTTATTCATTTGAAACACCCCTAAACATCCATGTTTATCTCTTAATCCTTATTGCGGTGATGTGCTGTCTTACGTAGTGATGTGACTAAAATTAAAATGAACAAAAATTTTTCGAAATTTTTCATGAAATTTTCGTGCTTAGGCGTAGCTATGTGTGTTATTTGCTTTTCAAATAAAAGATTAAGCGTGAGGTTGAAATTTAAAAAAAAAATTACTTGCTGCAAATTTCTATGATGTGGGCTTTAATATTATTTTGTTTAGGTAAATTTTGTGTCTTTGAATTTTATAAAGACATATCTCCACCTTACCGATAGGCTTGATAAATTAATGAGATTTGATTTGTATTTCATAAAAATTAAATGTTATAACAACTAAATAACGTTCTTAAAAAATGCAACTTGTTGATGCACAATGATTTTTTTAACCACTCACAATCAATTGATAGACAATTTTCATACTAACGGCTGATTTTTTAAGTATTTGGTTTTTCAAAATTGAAAAAAGTATGGAAGATTTGCAAAAGTGAATAAAAGATTTATTTGGAGCGATACATCTATTTCTTTTATTTACCTTTCAAAGACTATTTCATGTAAATGTTGCCCGCGGCTACTCCTGAGCTAGTCCATCCGTAAGCTGTAATTTTGACTCACTGTTCCAGCATTTCGGCTGGTATCTCACCGATGGCAGCTGTAATGTTGTCTTCCAGGGCTGCAATTGTGGCTGGCTTGTCCTTGTACATAAGAGACTTTACGTAGCCCCTCAAAAAATAGTCTCGTGAGGTCAAATCGCACGATCTGAGCAGCCAATGGACTGCTGCAAAACATGAGATTAATTGCACACCAAACTCGCCTCTCAATAGATCCATGGTATCGCGTGCCGTGTGTTATGTGGCACCATTTTGTTGAAACCATAGGTTCAACAAATCCAATTCCTCCATTTTGGGCAAAAAAAAGTCGTTAATCATTGCACGGTACCTTGCTCCATTGATTGTAACTTTGCGATTTTCATTATTTTTGAAAATGTACGGTGCAATGATAACACCGGTCCACAAACTGCACTAAATAGTGCATCTATCCAAAATCTTTTTTCGATCTCTCGTATTATTCAATGCAGTGCCATTTTGCTTAAGAAATGAGGTCCAAAGCCCGTGCACTTCTTCGCCATTTCACTTACGTACAAATTATATTTTACACACAACGGTAAGGATTTTCACACATTAGAAAAAGAAAAATAAAAATTTGCAAAAATTTCTCTTTTCAAAAAACTTCTGCACTTAGAATGCTGCACAGTCTTACCTTAAGCTCCAAACCACTTAATCCATAAAATGCAAATAAATTTAGTCTTTGGTTTATGCGAGAGAAAAGCAACGTAAAAAAACCAAAACTTTGCAAACATGTAAATCCTACGCTCGAAAGGACTTTGGTATAAATCTCTTTTATTAAATGTAATTTTCTTGGCATCCTTTCATGACTCAAGCGCTGCTGTAGTGTTTCAATTTTTTTTCTCTTTTTCCTTGTACACTTTAATATGCGCAAATATGCCTTCTTCATTTGCTGTTATCCTTTTTATGCGCGGCCAACTGAAAGCAACTTTCAAAGTTACCACATATGTGTGTATGTATGAATGTAAATATTTATGTACTCATGTATGTGGGAAAATTCATAAAACTGTGTAATTTAGTTTGTTATATAATCTTGGGTGATTTTGAAAACATCAAAGTTTGAGTTATTATTTATGGAAAAATAACTAAGTTTGGGGTCCAAGGCATTGAAAAAAAAAATAAAAATTTAATTAATTATTGCGATTTGAATGCATAGTTCATCATCATCATCTTATGATTACAATTTTTGTTGAGTTTTAAAATTTTCGAACCTTTTTTAGATTTTGCATTAGTGATTATAAAAGATTTGAAAAAAATTTAATTTTTTGTTTTTTTTCTCATAATCTATAAATTTTCAGTAGAATTCGCACTGAATTGAAGTTTCTTGAGATTGGTCAAAATATTCAGAAAAAATTGATTTAAGGAAAGTTTTTCATTAAATTTTGCTTGGGCTTAAAAGTCCTTAAAATTGCTCAAAAAAAATCATTTTTTATATTATTGACATATCTTAAACGATAAAAATGTATGACGTCATTGGAAAAAAGTTTTTTTTTTTTTGTTACAAATCTTAAAATAAAATTACTCTTTAGTAAATGCTGCTGGAATGCGAGCGTAAATTATTTTATATAGTTTGAAAAAAAAGTAAATGCCTTATGAAATGACCCACATGCATTTACTTCACTTCTAACTTTAGCATTTTTTTCTCACTCTTGCAAACTTTACGTTAAGAGCTGTGATAAAAATTACTGCTAAAACGATTTGTTGCTTCTTTTAAGCCCTAGTGCTTCATTGCTTAAGCATGCAGACAGACAATTTGATATACACAAGCAAATACACACATGTATGTATGCTTACACGTGTGCGTATGTAGTGACTGTGTAAAAGTTAATGTATATAGTTGTTGCCAGCTTAGCAAGTGGTACTTCAGTATGCGACTTAAAATGCATGTGGAAGGTCTTTACGCCTCTGAAACTTTTATTTCCACGATTTTCTATGAGAGCAGCATATCTAATAACGCTTACAGACTTCAGTTAGGCTCATGGTTTTAGTGAGTTCCATTGTCAGCGTATAAATATCGAGGATTATCAAAGTGATTTTTGACCACAAGAGGCTCAAATGCACTTTAAAGCTCCTTGACCTATCGTATTGTTTATTTTTCAAAAATCTGAGTGACACAGTCAAAAAAAGAATCTTAGATTTAACTGGAAGTTGTAAAGTTATGTTCAAGAAAAAACCAAGCATAGCTTCAAAAAAGTAAACTTAATAAATATTTTAAAATTATTTTCCTACTCGCTCATTTATCCATCAAGTTTCAGTTTATCAACATAAAAAAAACCTTTCCCACATTTGTGCTTCCTTGCTTGCTGCTTGTTACTTTTATGCATATTCCTGTCACATTGTGGTTGCACAACATCATCATCATTCATCAGCAGCAAACAGCAGCAGCAGTAGCCGTAGCTGCAATAGTGCCGGAAACTTTTCGTTATGTCAAAAAGTTGTTTTTTTTTTTACTTTGCTTCAAAACTTTCAAAAGGTGTCGTTATTAATGACGTTCAGTATTTGAAACTGACAGCCAAATATATTTTGTGTTAAAAATATTTTGCTTCATTTTTCTTGATTTTAATGTTTTCCTGTCTAAAAGGGTTGCCAAAAAAGCAAACATAAATGAGTAGCAGGTGTTTGTCTTAAGCAAATTGGGTGAAATTTTTAGTTTGAAAAGTTTCTTTGAACTTTCTGTTAAAATTGATTTTGAAAAATTCTTTGCAAAAGCATCAGTTTGTTGTATATTTTGTTAATCATTTTTAACTGACCAGTGGTTTGTTTTATGGTGTGAGTTTCGATGCCAATTTAAAATATTTGCCAAAATATGCTAAAAATTATTGGAACAGAATAGTTTTGAAAGAACTTGAAGCATTCCTTAGCTTCTAACAGAGCATTTGTTAACTTGCTTGAAAATATTCAATAAATTGAATTAATAAGGAATCATCCTAAATACCACGATATCCGTATTGAGGCAAAGCAATATTTGACAGCAGCTCAAAAAAAAAAAACAAGCTACTGCTTGCTAACTACAAAAAATTTGCACTGAAGAGTCTAAATTTACTTGTCTGCAACACTTAATTTAATTAATTTTATTATTTACTCTTAGGGATCTCTTAATTTAAATGTTAAAGTCACTCAACTTAACTTTTTACCAGAAATTTTTACACATTAAATAGAGGTCATTGCAAGTGCACATGTTTACTGATAACTTGAAATACTCAGTATGTATGCTGACCAAGTTTCAGAGCTTAAAAGTTAGTAACAATTTTGGCACTTGCTCCAGTGAGCTTCCGCAAAATTTCACTTTTTCAATCGTTGACGCTGTGGCTGTAGCTTAGCTGCCGGAAGCCAGCAACATGCACATACGTGTCCTTGTTTACTTTTAAGTTATTCTCGCTTTCAACTGTTGCCAGGAGTGCAAACATAAAATATGAGTTAAAAAAAAAATTTCTAAAAACTTGTGCGCTCGTTTGGGCTCGTTGTCATTGTCGTCATCAACGTTGACTTTGGCCAAAAGTTTTTCAAAAATATTTTGCCTGAATGTTTGCACTGGAAATGTTGCGGATACGTTGCAAAATTGTTGAAACTTTAAATGAATTCTTTGGTTTTTTTTACTACAGCCTTTTTGTTGCTATAGTTTTAGTCACAGTTGTGCATTCTAATGTTAGTGGACTTTATTTGGTATATTGAAATAACTTAAAACTTAGTCAGCAGCATGTGGAAAATGTGCAATTGAATTTTGTTTTTTTTTTTAGAAAAATTCATATAACGCTAAAGTTTGCTGGCAAGTTATTTAGGAAATTTGTAAAATTGTAGAAAAAATAATTTCATTTACAAAATATGCAACTTATTTGCAATGTCGCATGCTTGACTCAATGCAATATTATTTAAGTTCGGACATAAGTTGACCTGTGTCCTTTTCAAAATGATTACTTTTATTGAAAATAAATCATATTTTATACGTAAAAAGCCAAAAACACATAGGCACATTATAGGACATGTTTATTTAATAAACTCGGATATCTACCATCTGACTTGCCATTAAATTGCAACATTTGCTAATAGCTGCTTTAACATCCTCTATTACTTGCTACCCTCGAAGTATAACAAATTACGGAAATATACCAAGCATCAACATTTTGGCAGACAGCAATCGCTTTTGTTGAAACAAAACAATTTGCCTTTCTAATCAATATTTAATAGCCTAGCTAAAGGTAGAAAATATCTTGCATATGCAAAAATCATGAGCCTTAAATAATATAAAGACCATGATAAAATAAAATAAAATAAAAAGCCCCTTCATGCCTTCCCTTTAAAATACGCTTGCACATAAATCTCATTAATATGTTATATGTTGAAAAATCAATCCTTGTCAAACCACATACCATCAGCATCAGCAACAGCCAGCAGAAGCACCATCATTGATGATGTTTATCTCTTAAGACAGCTTAAGAAATTTTGCACCCAATAAAATTTCCGAAAAAGCAAAAGCAAAAGTTGTAGATGAAGAAATTTTCGAGTTATGCCTCATTTTATATACTCAACGTATTTGTAGCTACTCTTTGTACTATGCCTCATGGCAATATTTCAATTCCAAGTCATGTTGGTAATGTTGTGAAATTTGTATTATTGTTGAATGCTTAAATGTAGCTGTTGTTGTTGCCTACAGCTGCCGCAAGGACCTTTTGCCTTTAACAATTAATTACCATATAAATTTTGTATGCAAATGCACAAACAGTAGTAATATATACATAGGTATACAGTCATGGCGAATAAAATGAGAGATTTCATAACCGACATCGACAATGGCTCGAGTATTTTTGCGAGAGAAAAATTTTTGTCTTTCAATGGCATTGTTACATCGACCCAATTTAGATCACTCGTTGCAGAGAATTTATTTGTTCTTCAATGATTATTTAGTAATGTTTCAACATTTTGTCTCAGAAGCTTTATATAAAGCTAATATATTGAACACAGAGCATCTGCTTCAAATGACTGTTCTGTTTTTCTTCAGATGATCTTCCTCTCAAACGCCATTTTTATACTCTTCCTTTGGTCTGAAAGTAGATCATACCAAACATTACTTCACTTCATTACTGCAATTGTGGTAAGTGAAAATAGGATAGCCCGTTGGAGCAGTGGTTTGTGACAACCCAGCTAAAATTGCAGTTTTGACTAATGCGTCTCTTCTTATTAATGTTCAGCCGAGCCGAGCGTGCTCCTGGCCTGTGTTGTTGTAGTAGCAGAGACAGTCTACCAACATTGACGTTGCTAATACCTTGAAAACGATTGTGTCGTGATAGCCGAGACTAGCTAGATTTCGATTTATCGAGAAGGGGAAAGCTATTGACACTATGATGACTTTGAAACGGTAGCCGAGATGGGCTAGATCCCGGTCTAGCATCCAAAAGTGGCCTAAAAGCACGCTACTCCAGCACTTTTGCTGCCGCACTCTTCACTCATTGGGCCGCGGCCGAGATGAGCTAGGTTACGGTCCGTGCCAAACGAGCTGGTGTAATGGGTAGACGAGGTTGGTTTTTTATTTATTATTATTAGAGGACAGCGCCTGAGACAAGTTAGGTTTCAGTACAGAGTTCTCATCTGATTCATAATGTAAACCGATGAACCAGCAGATTTTGTGATGTGATATTACAAGAATCATCTGGGGTGCCAATAGCAGCCAAATTAACAGTTTTATTTTACTAAAAATGACTCAATGACCTATAACCCAATTGATTGATAACTAATGTAATTGAGCGTAATGCATCACACAAATGTGTGCTTTATGTTGCATCACTTCATTGCACTGTGCATTTGGTATTAGTCACTTTTTTACTATAAACGCTGCAGATAGTGCTTCCTTAAGTTGATACACTACAATATGCAATAGTTTTCATAGTCACATTTAAAGTAATTCAAACAAGTTTTTGTTACTTTTTCTCACATACATTGTGTGAACTTGGACAACATAAATCTATTCATACGTAGTCTTAAAGTGGAGGACATAGCATTTGTTTTGAAATCATATCTTTAGTTCAATCCTTACAATAATTTTTTTTAAATCGAATTATTTATGCAGCTGTTTAAAAATTTTTTTATCGCTTTAATTTCACTTTTTTCGAAATCCAATATTAATGAACATTATTAATAAAGTTCGCTTATCAACTATTTTTTTCCAATACACTGGAATTTTGGATAATTTACTACAACAATTATTTTTGGTTTTTTTCTTACGTTGCTTCAAAATTTGAGTTTCATTATTTTTGCCCAACACTGTAGGTACACGCTAGAAAATCAACAAATGAGTGTTTAATACTAAATTGCTGTATTGCAGGTATCTGGGAAAATATATAAATAACAAAAGCAACAACAGCAAAATGCCAACAATTATTTTTGTCGGTTCTTGATATACTGTTGCCTGTAATAATGTAAGCAATGAATTAGTCAAAATCTTTAAACCATTTCAATAGGCCATATGTTGCTCAAAATAAATATGTTAAGCTTTTCAAGGCTTTAAATTCTCAGCAGAATCCTTTTTCCTATGTGAAAACAATGAGCTCATATAAGAACAAAGAAAATTATTAATGCACAAGAGTAGTAATATGGTTCACATTTTCAATTCACATTAAGCTAGATGAAGCTTTTCAATGAAGATTGGTTTTACTTAATAAATATTGTATACTGTTTTCTATTATCTAAAATCGTTTGTTTCAATTCTTTATAAATTTATTTCCAACAAAAAAAATCAAAATACGTACAGTTTAAAGTCTCTTTAAAATTACAAATCCCAAATTATAAGCCGAATTGTGTGTTGCCTTTGTTAATGTTTTGCTAAAGTAGAGAACTTGCATCATCTTTTCATGTGCCATGTTTGCAAATGACAGCACATTTTGCATGAGAAAATTTAGTAAAACATAAAAGTATTGTATTAAACTTTACTATGCGGGTCCTTGGGGTCGGAGTGTTTTTGTCATCAACAGGCCGACCATGCATGTAAGTACATGTGTAGTACATTGCTAGCAGAAAGCTTTGATTGTTGAAATTATTCCATTGTTAAAGAGTATTCAGGAATTAAAATCTTTTTGTTGAATGTTTTGCGTTAACTCTTGTGTTAACTTTTGGTAAGAAGTTTAGCACTTTTTAGTAAATTTTACTCTCTTTTTGCAATATGAAGTAGGTATTTCTTTTGCTTTAAATTGTCTCATAGAAATCGTTTAAGCACTACAGTGAAGTTCATATTCTTAACTTCCTTCGAAAAATTTTAATAAATTTGTTTATAAAAAAGGCGATTCGTGCTGGCAACAAAATTAACTTGACTTTCATCAACCTCAATTTAGAGTCAAATCTAGCCCAATCATCTTGTTTCCATAAATATTTATGTCAATTTCATTACCCTATCGAAATAACGACAACATTTTCTTGGAAAATGTTTTAAGTTATACTTTCATTGAGATAAACACGACGTATGAGTAACGTTTAAATACAGAAAAAATACGATTTAGATGTAATCACTTCGAGCCATTTTGTTATCACTTTCGATGTAGCACTTTAAGCGTTTGTCCATGTGCACTTTTTATGTATAAAATGCTTTATCAAAATAAGTTAAGGACTTGGCCGCCAGAAACTTAAACTGCCATTTGTTATGAAAATTTAACTAATAAATTATGATTTCCAGTTATTAAACGTTAAACAAAATTTTATTTAAAAGTAAATAAAGTTATGACTTATTAAATTAAACTTAATGCCACAAACACCCATACAATATATGCAAAGACTTATGATAAACATTTGCTGACCTGATTTTTATTTCAATGTACTGGTATACGTATAAAATAAGGCTCATAAAATTATTACAATCGCATTTTAGGCGCGCGTACAAAAAGCACCACAGCAAGAACAACGAAGACAATGTGTGTATTTTATGCTGACTTACATATGCACATAAATGTTTACATTGTTGCTGGCAAAAGCCAGTGCTTATATTTTGTTGTTGTTGCTGTTGTTTTTACGCTTGTTCTTGCGTATATTACCAGAAGCAGTAGCATGATTTACGCTGATCTGGTTTTTGAGCTCAAGATAATAAAATAAAAAAAGAGCAGACAAAAATACGTTGTCGTCGTTCCGCATGAGAATATTGTTGGTGAAATTTTTAAGTAGCTTGAAAGCTTACTTTTTTTTCATATTTGTCGGCTACATATTTTTGTGCGCGTCCCTTTATGGCCAGATAAATACGTTTATGATTTATCGAACATTTAAGTGTATTGGTTGTAAATTTTGTTAAATTTTTTTTTCTTTATTTTTGCGATTTTTTGTTTCTTTTTAAAATTCATGTCATATTGCATTTTCGCGGGGGTGCTTATTTTTACTGAGCTATGAATTTTATTTCCACAATAGTGTTCAACATAGCTACTTAAGATTTTATGATAAACAGTTTTTAGTTTATGTCAAAGGCATTGTTTTTTTTTTTGTTGGGGTATAAGAAACAAGCTATAAATTTGATATGTTTTGAAGTTGATAAAGGTTAGGTGATGACTTATTAAATGTGCCATTGTTTTTATGGAAATTGCCTAAAACTATTAAGGTTTGAGTTAAAAACAACCTGACTTCCAATCTTGAGAACAAAGTCACTAAGTGTAGTTCTAATTTTGACTCTGATAATACCGGATTATACTCTACAAATATTGGCATTCATTAGACTTTCAGCCACGTTTACGCCAGCCGTTTATCTGTGAAAATTTTGAAGAGAACCGAAAACACTCGCTATTGATCTTGCGAATGTCGTGTATACCCTATGCTTTCTAAGGATGTAATGGATCCAAGAGAAATGTTCCGATATATATTTTGACATTCCTTATTTTACTTATAAGACATATTGTAGCGTAGATAAATTCTAATAATTGAGTTCTTAAATTTGCTTAGGTAAACGAAATATATAGATTTGTTGCTGTATTAAATGATGTCTTATAAATATCGTGTAAATAATTCAATTTCAATCTTTTATCAAAACTTGCTGCAGGTATCAAATTAAATTTTTTATACAACTTTTCAGTGCAATATTCAATAATGTTTAAACACAAATTCTTTACTCCGATGTGAATAAGAAACCACCAGAAAATGTAATAAGCAAAAGTCAAAAGTGCTTGACTGCTTTTCTAAATCAAAGTGCTGGCCACCAAAAATTAGACGTTTTATGTTTAATGAAATATAGCTGTGAAAAAAAAACTTAAGATATTACTGAGCCAACATTTTGATAACGATGGATTAAAAAAATGTTTTATGGTTTTCTTAATTAAAAAAAAAACATTATTTACATAAGTTCTAAAATTTGGTTTAGGGCCGCTAAAAATTACCAGTCTTTTAAAGCTTTTCTGAGCCTTTGGGTTAACATGTCGTATGAATAACATTTTGCTTAGTACTAAGGAATATATTTATGTATGTATATTATATACGACTATTTAACATTTAGTTTCGTAGTTATTAATTTATATTTTTAGCATAATATGCGCACATAATTTTCAATTATTAAAGATCGTTTATTTCACTTAGTTCATGAAAAAAAAAAATCGCATCGAAATCAATGTGAATTTTTAGTTTTATAAAACTCTCTTGAAAGGTCGTATGTCCCTTTTTACGCTTGAATGTACATAAGAAAAATCAATTTCAAATGATACAATTTTAACAGCACCGCAAATTATTGTGAAAAAAATACCTCCTACACACGTCAATACAAATACACTTACACGAATTTGATACAATTCAATGCACACTAGCTAACCCAGCTTATATATGAAATATTTTGAAATGTTAGATATATGTAGTGATAAGTTCATAATATCTCTAGAAAAGTTATACGCTGTCAAAATTTATCACGAGAACTTCAAAAATTTTTCCGAAATTTCACAAAATCAACCAACAACATATAGATATGGTATATAACAAATTAATGAGTAGTTTTGAGTGAGAAGAATTCGCCTTCAATAACAATGACTTAAAAGATTGCTAATGTCTTATACGCAAATGACAACCAAACAATTGAAAAAATGTGCAACACTATCGCCTCGACGATGAAAATATGGTTCTTCCTCAACTGAAAATGTCTACTGGGAAATAAAAAATGAAACAACAAACTCACTTTATAGCAGCAGCAGAAATAAAACTATACGCTACTTAAATTGAAAAATGTCACAAGGCCTTGCAAAACGTAAGATTGGCATTCACCAACATTTTCCTACAGGGTTATATAGGAATTCGATAAGTAGCGTAGAACAAAGAAAACAAATGCAAGTTGAATTAAGGCAGGAAAATGAAATAAAAATCGAAATAATAATAAATCAATACATTTTCAATAGAAATCATACCACAGGCAGTATGAGGGAGCTGAGTTAGTGATAGTAAGCATTGAGTAGGGTCACAAATAAAAAGCGGCAATAAAAGCGATGACACACATTAGGGCTGCGCCAGATGATGATGATAATGTTGCGGTTACAGTTGATAAAATATATTGTCAACGCATGCATATAGCGACACACTTCCATACATATTGTGTATATCATATAAGAGTTTGTATGTAAGGGATTATTTTGGAATGGGATGCTATGATTTTGAGAGTTTGGAGTTTTGTTCATGTGGATGAAAAATTTAGATAAGAAAGAAATCAATTTGTTGTAGTGGCTTCCTTTTTGTGTTAGTAAAGGCATCCTAATAGCTGTATAATTGGGATAAAGTGTAGGGCTTATATTTTAATGTTGCATTTACGATTAAATTGCTTGTGGTAGCTTTATTTTTATTCGAACTTCGATAGCTTTAATTTTTCAATAAGAAGTAAGTTTTACTACACATAATTTTGTTTTAAGAATAAAAGTTAAGGTTGCATTGAATTTCTTTGAATATTTAGAAAATAGTAGCAAAAGTTTTTTCTTTCAATTTTAACATTTAAAAATTTCATACATTTAAAACTTTTATGAAAAATTTTAGTATACAAAACATTGGTGCCGATATAGCTAAGAACCTATAAATTAATTTCATTAGTTTTTATTAAGTGTACAGTGTAAAAGTTTAAAATTTGAGCTATGGCCGCTAAAAATTATAGAACTTGCAAGCAATTTTTGTAGTTTGGTTCAACATGGCGTATGTGTTAACTTTAAGTTATTGGTATTTTTACTCAATTCAAACGGTTAATAAAACTTATTTTCGAATTATATATTATAATTTGTTATAACTCTATGGTTTTAGTCTCAAATTAAAGATTTTGTGAACTTATTTATTTTTCTGCAGACATTACATTATTTAGTCATAAATATGTGCATGCAAATTGTGTTGCATTTAAAAGGCATATTATTTTCTCATATCGTTTTTTTTCTAATGTGTTTTTATTTCCATTTGTCAAACCATAAAATACATAAGAAAACATACAAAGCCAGGCAAATCAATTTTAGTTTCTCAGTTATTTTCATGAGAAAAGCAGGTACAAATATTTTGTTTCGTATTTAAGTGAATTTATCCTGACCTATGAAAACTACAAAATACGTTATTTAAACGAGAAGGCTTGGGGGTTCGGCTTTTGAAATAACAAATTTTGCTTCAGAATTTATTTCATGCTGTAATTGCTAGATTTTCACAGTTAAATGCAGTTTAATTTTTCATTCAAACTAAACAAAATTTTATGTAAGTGTTGATGTTGAATGAAGTTTTAAAAGTTTATTGGCTTAAGGCCAGCTTATCTGTGAAAGCTTAAACAGTTTGTTTTTAATTTGAATATACACATGCAATGCATGGAAAACTCCATGTAGCACAACGTTTGAGAAAAGATGTTTAAATGCTCCTTAAATTGAGTAGTCTGACCATCTCCATGCAATGTAGTTATTCACAAACTCCTTATGTTTTCATTTAGTGCTATTAAACGGGTGATTTTTTAAGCGTTTGAAAGGAAATATTTATTTTGAGCGAAACATAAATTCATTTCATTTACTTTTTAAAGATTATTTGATGTAAGTGTTGCCCGCGGCTACGCCTTAGACGATTCATCCGTAAGATCCAATTTCGGCATTTTTTTTCCAGCATATCGGCCTGTGTCTCACCAATGGCAGCTGTAATGTTGTGTTCCAGGAATAAAATTGCGGCTGGCTTATCTCTGTACACAAAAAAGTTCACGTAGCTTCACAAAAAGTAATCTAGTGATGTCCAATCGCATGATTTTGGCGGCCAATGTACTCCTCCAAAACGAAAGATTAGTTTCTTACCAAATTCCCGTCTTTGAGATGAGTTTTTATCACAAATTTATTAAAGTAGTTACCACCAAGTTACTTTTTTTCTTTTATATCACGCGCATAAATTATTTTACAAACAACCAAAAATTACATACATTGAAATTTAATCATTCATTACCTTTAAAAGTATGCTATGAATTTCATTTTTTATCGTTTTTACTTTGTTTTTGGTACCTGTAGAAAATTTATTGACGTTTTTAAGGGCAACCATGCACACAGTTGTGTACTAAGGTAAACACATATGAAGCAAGCAATATTGAATTACAGAATATTGATGACTTTATTGCTAGCAACAAATGCAATTCAATAATAATCATAAACACCACAACAAAAACACAATTTTTTTCAATCAATTTTTTTCATAAATTAAAAAAAAGAAGAGAAAGTCACAAATGTGGCAGTACCCTGCATTTTATTATATGGCACACCAACACATATGCGTTCATAAGTTCAATGTATTGTAAAAGCTTATACAAATGTACATGTGTGTTTATGACATGCAGTGAAAGTGTATAGTTATATGTGTATGTCCTTACACAGTACAGTTACAATCTTCTTGGGAACATTTAACTTTAAGTGCACTATTCGTTAAACACATGAGTTGCATGAGTAAAATCACATTTTTGTTGATAAGAAAATACATTTTGAGTTACTCCGTTGGATAAAATATCAGTTTTACAGATCATTTCTGAATTAGTTTTAGGCATTACTAAAAATTTTTATATTATAATTAATTTTGTACACAGCCACATATATCTCAAGTTCAAATATATCAAAATTTCCAATGTAGCGCCTTGATTTTTAGTAGAAATTTCTTTCACTGTTCACTTGCTCATAACAATTTCTTGCTGTGCATTTTTGTGTCGTCATATCAAACGCTCATTTGGTTCTTCCACTCAATTGACTTATAATTAATATTTTTGTGATTTATGACATTTTGACAAACCAACACAAGCGAAAGAATGCACATACATCGAGTCATACGCACATGTATTTATATTGTAGGTATATAAATACTTACATACATGTGCTTTTTTGTGATCATAAAACAAATACCAGCAATTTGCTGCAAACTGCGCATAGGTTGTATTATGTTCTTGTTGTTGTTTTCGTATTGCTGTTACTGCTGCTGTTGTTGTTGTTGTTTTGTTATTTTCTATCTACAAATAAGCGACAATTTTGGAAATTACTCTGCTGGGAATTTATTGTTGGCCATTACTATGATAGCAATCATGGTTTTAGCATTCACTATAAACCGGACATCGTAAATAAGGCGTTTTGTTGGTTAGTTATATTCATGTTGTTGTTGCTGTTGTTGTTGTCATAAACAGATAAGCTTCAAATTAAGCAATTAAGTTGGTTATAGTTAACTTTTAGTCAATATTATTGGGAATATTTTTGACGGCACTCATACTTAAAATGATGACATGTGCAGGTAAATTGGTTGTTTTTTGATAAATAAACATTTGAATTTGATCTGCGCCGAAAATTTTATGGCATAATTGCTAGGAATCAAGTTGTGAAAAATGAATAAAATTGTAAGCATTTAAAAATTAATTGGCAGTTATTAAATGAGTGTATCTTAATTTGCTTAGTTAAAGTGAACTTTAGGTAGTCAATGAATTTTTAATAAAAGTGGGAGAAAATGTTTGCGCTATACTCACAAATTTTCTTGTTATGGTCAGTAAAATGTTACGAGATGGGCAAACAGTTTCGTAAGTTAATTTTTTTTGATGTTACATAGATGTTATCCTTTAAGTTTAATTTGAGAACAGTTTATACCGCTGGAATATTATTTAAGTTCAGCAAAGTCTGTTTAATTTTCGTAGAATATTTCTGCAAAAATTTCTTTATCGTTATCCATTTCAAAACATGCATTCTGACTGGTATCAAATTGCTGAATTAGTTGGCTTTGAAATATGTTATTTTTCAGAGGATATAAGAGGACACGTCTTTCCCCGACTTAAATGAAAGTACTTTTTTTTCGAAGTTAAGCGCATTTCAATTTTAGGTGTCAAAAATCAAGAAAGCGCTGAAAATTTTCCAAAAAAACATAACATTTCCGTCCAAATTAAAATGATTTATATTAATATTTTGAATATTAACGAACTTCATATTCTTTTTGGGAGTTTTGAAGTGATTTTGCAAATGATTTAAAATAAAGCTTTGCTTTTTTTGATGGAAATAAACAAAGTTAATTTTCTCAAAAAGTCCAACTTTTTTCACTTCAAATTTTCAGGAAGTTATTTACTAATATCGGGTGATTTCTTAAGCGTTTGGCTTGTGAAAATTGAAAAAAGAATAGAAAATTTGCAAAAGTGAATAAAATATTGATTTGGAACGATACATCGATCCATTTAGTTTTTAAAGATTATTTATTGTAAATATTGCCCGCGGCTATACCTGAGCTGGTTCATCCGTAAGCTGCAATTTTGGCATACTTTTTCCAGCATTTCGGCCGGTATATCACCAATGGTGGCTGTAATGTTATCTTCCAGGCATGCAATTGTGACTTGTTTGTCCTTGTAGAGGAGAGATTTCACATAGCCTCACAAAAAATAGTCCCGTGGGGTGAAATCGCATGATTTTGGTGGCCAATGGACTGCTCCAAAACATGAGATTAATTACTAACTAAGCTTGCCTCTCAATAGGTCCATGGTGTCGTATTGGCAACACCTTGTTGAAACCACATCTCAACCAAGTTCAATTCTTCCATTTTGGACAAAAAGTCAATAATCATTGCACGGTACCTTGCTCCATTGACAATAACATTGCAATTTTCATTATTTTTGAAATAGTACGGTCCAATGATACCTACGGCCCACAATCCGCACCAAGCAGTGCATTGACAGCTCTTGAACTGCCTATGGCTGCTCTTCAGACCACATTCGGCAATTTTTTTTGTTGACGTACCCATTGAGCCAAAAATGAGCTTAGTCACTAGAAAAAAACTTTTCGATAAAACACATTTCTCATAGAGCACGAATTTTGATAGTGAAATTCAATTATTTGAATTTGCAAGCACTGTTCATTTATTTGTCTATTTGTTGTAAAATGGCAAATCTTAGTTAGCATTTTTGATCGTAACATATGTTACGAATCACGCGTGAGATGTAAAAAAATTTGCATAGAAAAACAAATTAGCCAAGAAATCACCCTTTATGAGAGGTTCAAACACTTGAGATACAGCTCTAAGTGAAATGAAATGTTTTATGAAGCATTTTAACAAGCAATTGCTGGTTTATTTAGTGGGAGCTATAGTATAAGCTGACAAAAATATAATTTATTTACCTTTTGTTTTTCTAGCGATAAGTCAGTGTTACTCGCCAGCCTTTGTAGCTGAAAAAGAAAAGAAAAATCTCTTAATGTCATATGCAAATTTTTATATTAGAGATAAAAGCATTCATATTCAATGAAAGTGCTGTCGATTTTTCTATCCACATATTACACATTCTACTGAAGCTACATACTACATACTTCTACTACATGAAGCTTGAAGTTTTTAATATTTCGAAGTATTTGGTCATGTTTCTACAGCGAAAATGCTTATTTGTCGCAAAATCAACTCAGTTACATTTGTGGCTATTTGATGATATTAAAGGGAATAATTTAATGTTACTCTATTCAAAAGAGTTATTTCAAATATGTTTTATAAATTACAAATTGAATAAGCAATATGCTCAAAATAAATTTTTATGCGCTATTTTGTTTTAATATTCAGTTAAATAGTTCTAGTCTAGTTCCAGAAGAGTTATTGTCAAAAAGAGCTATACATCATGCCTCTTTCTAATTTAATGCTTCAATAACTAAGCATTGACATAACTAAGAAATCATTACTTTGACATATTTTGTACGGTGGATTGTGCATCTTAATAATTTGTAACTTTATGTGATGGCTGCCAGATTTTTTAACTTTACATTCGCTAAGCCTAAAACGCAACAGCTAAGCATCGATATTATTTGAGAACTTTCATTCTAACCAAAGTAAGTTTTTAGTGTGTATATATGTAATAAGCCAACATTATAATCTTAGCTAAGTAATGCCCACCTGAATGTTGCTTTAAAATTTATTTAAAAATGTTTAATCAAATATATATAAGTAATTTTAATTAAACAAATAAGCTTCTGTTTGCAATTGTCTGTTGTCTCTTATTATTAACAATTATTTGAAGAAGAATTTAGCCCCGACACAATGCCGCACAAAACCACAAAGTAACCGAAAAAGAAATAAAGCAGCACTCAAACAAAATTTTTTCCCATGCCAAACAAACAAATGTGGTTAGGAACTTCTTTGCGTTTGTACTGTTTTATTTTTATTTCAAATTTTTTGTCTTCTATTCCCCTGTTCAAAAAATCAAATGTTGTTTTAGAAGCACTGACCAAAGTATTACGAAAAAAAGGTAAATAAAACAAGTAAATCAACACAGCTGGCACTTCTGCTATTTTTTGATTCCATCTCCCTTGTGCTGCAGTTAGAAAATTCCTCAATTTACTCAGCTGCTTCATCAAGCGTTTGACTTCCGGTTTCAGCTACGCTTTCGCTTTACCGCACACTAATACAAACATAGTTACTTACAACTGCACCGACTAATACCATCATACGTACATACATCTACACTTTACAGCAATACTTATACACTTACTTGCTGCCATATCCGTTTTGCGCACAAAGGATTAAAATTTTGTTTGTTACAGCAACAAAACACAACAAAAAAAAAGTGCTTAAACCAAGGGGACCCTCTTCTTGTGTAAAGTGGAGTGCATAGCATGAACACTGGTGAAAGGCACGACTATTTTACTTTCATAGCAAATTTACTTCCTTTGGTCTTTGAGGGCGTAACACAGGTCTTATGTCCGCAATCGTGTTTTTTTTTAGTATTTGTTTTGATGCCTTTTTCAGCTGCAACTTCTAGTTAAGGTGATCCAAAATGAAAACAAAATCGTGCTGATTGATGAATGCTGTTAATTAAAGAAGACAACACTTTGAAGAAAATTTATAAATTTTGATGAAAAATATCTTAAATGACAGTCACATAAACGAATAGTTCGCCAGTAAAGTTTTGTATAAAAGCCCTAGATGTATATGTGCTTTCAATATAGTTGGTATCTTAACTCCGATGCTTTGATGGTATTATTATATATGCCAGTATTTGAATGTTTGGTTTGAGGCAACAAAATTTTTAAGTTTGATTGGTGGCCACCAAATGCTAAGCTATGATTATACCATTTCTTGCTATATATCATTGTTAAAATTTAAATGAAAATCATACGACGTGTTGAACGAAGAAACATATTAAAAATAACATTGCAAATTGAACTTAATTTGAAATCTACTGAGCTCAAAAAGTTTGATTCATACTCAAGGTCTCTATTCTGTCTGGGAAATTCATATTTCGAGCTATTATCGATATTTTATGTACCTTAATAAAATATTTTTTTTTTTTCGGAACACCCTTGACTGCATTTGTTAGTGTTAATGTCAGTATCTATGACTTTGTGCAGCCATGTGAACCTGCTTACATGTAACTGTATATGTGCCTGCAAAAGTGTTAAAGTATATGTTTGCACTGCTGCACGTTCTGCTAACGCCCTCAAGAGATGCTGCAGCTACTGCTGCTGCTATTCATCGTCAAAGTTTACTGTGGTTACAGCATAAAAAACAGAGCAAAGCCGAAATATAAAGAAATTAAAACAAAAAAGCAACACAAAGCAAAAACACAAAATAAACACAACAAAAAATATAGAAAAATAAACACATAGTAAGTCCTGACAGTTGTTGTTATAAAGGGTGTTTTTTTGCTGTTTGGTTTTTCAGAGTAAATTTTTTGAAACCTCACGTCTGACTCGTAACATGTGTTAATGCCAAAAATGCTCAGTAAGGTTTAGCATTTTACCATGAATAGACCTACAAATGCATGGCGCATGCAAATCATTGAAATTAATAATCAAAATTCATGCACTGTGAGAAATGTGAAAGTGTGAAAATTTTCTTCTGCGACGAAGTTCATTTTTGACTCAATGGCTACGTCAAGAAACAGAATTGCTGAACTTGGTTTGAAGAGCAGCAAAAGGCAGTACAAGAGCTGCCAATGCACCCTGCAAAAATCATTGTTTGGTGCGGTTTGCGCGCCGGCGGCATCATTGTTCCATACTTTTTCAAACATAATGAAAATCGCAACGTTACAGTTAATGAAGCAAGGTACCGTGCGATGATTATCGACTTATTTTTTGCTCAAAATGGAAGAATTGGACTTGGTTGACATGTGGTTTCAACAAGATGGTTCCACATGCCACCTGGAACGCGATACCATGGACATATTGAGAGGCGAGTTTGGTGAGCAATTAATATCACGTCTTTCAGCAGTCCATTGGTTGCCAAGATCGATTTGTCCCCGCTAGTGAAGTGTCTAGTGTACAAGGACAAGGCAGCCACAATTACAGCCCTGGAAGACAACATTACAGCTGCTACCGGCTGAAATGCTGGAACAAGTATGCCGATCACCACAGGCGTAGGCGCGGACAACATTAACATGAAATAATCTTTAAAATGTAAATGGAAGAAACTGGTGTATTGTTCCAAATAAATATTTCATTCACTTTTGCAAATATTCTGTTTAGTTTTTTCAATTTTAAAAAACCCAACCGCTTAAAGAGTCACCCGTTATTTGCTCTTATTGTTGTTGTTATTTGCTTATGCGATGTTTTGCATGTGATTCATAGCAGTACTTTTTTGGCTACGCTTTCACTGCTGCTGGTTTTTAGTGAAACTCTGAGCGCAGAGATTTGTTGCAATTTCCCCCCAGTATAACGTTAACAGTGAGGGATTTGGTGTGGGCAATTTAATTTTTGCTCTTGCTACTACTTCTTACTGAATCTCAATGTAATGGCTATTCTAGCAAAATGTATTGCAAATAGAAATGATAAAAAATTGTGCCTTTTGAGTACAATATCAATAGGTGGAGAGAAGAAGCAGCAAGCAAATCCTTTGTATCTCTGTTTTATTTGGAATTCAATCTAAATGCATCAGATATTTAGGATATTGGTATGTATTAGAAATATTTTGCAAAATGATGTTGGAAAAGTATACCAAGGAATGATATTAAATCGATTAATAAGTATTTCAAATTTAAACGCAAAGAAATGTTTAGTAAAAGGATTAAATGAAATATTTAATCATATTGATTTATTACAATAAAATAGTAAGGCAGGAAATCGACATAGTTTAAGCTTAGGTTTTTGGCATTATTTTAGTTTTTGTGATTTTTATTTCTGTTTCAAAATAATTTTAAGTATATTTGTTGCTTTTGCTGATGACACCAACTTTATTTGTGTTATTAATTCTTCCCTAGTGTTAACTGTAAAGATCGATCAAAACCTTACTTTTTGAGACGCTGCTTATGAATACATTAGCTTATCTATTGTGATACAACAAAACATATTTATGCAAATATATTATGTAATATTTATGCAAATATATACATAAAAAAAAACACTTTTTTAACAATTCATATATACAAGCACATCTTATTTTATTTAAACTTACTAAGGCTTATATATTGCTCTTCAAAATGCTTAGTAATTGCATAGAGCACCAGGCGATCATAGTTCAGTTTTTTTTTGTTTTGAGGTGGAAAAGTCAAAATGATATGGAGAACGATTCAACCGGCACCGGTTGAAAATGTAAGAACATTTTGAAAGAGGTTGATAAATATTGAACAGAGCTGAGTTTAGCAAATGTAAAGTTGAAAGCGGCTAAACAACTCGTTGATAGAATTTGAAAAGTCGAAAAAAATTGAAAGAATTTGAAAAAGCCGAAAAAATATGTAATATGTTAAAAAAAGTTAAAAGAAATTAATACAGTGGCAGAAAAATTCAAATGTAAAAGCAAATGCAGAAAAAGTTGAAATGGTCAAAAACTTGTTGAAAAAGGTCAGCTGAATGTAATGTTGACAAAGTCGAACAAGTATGAAAAGTTGGGAGTGAGAAAGTAGGAAAAGTCAAAACATTTTAAGAAAAAGTCGAAAGTGCTACGAATACTTTTTGAATTACGCCTAATTTTGGTTGAATAAATTATGTATGTGATCATCATCCGTATGTCGAATTTTAATTATGCCTTAATTAGTCTTAAAATTTAGAGGGGTGAAATATCCACTGTCACAATCCAGCCTGATTCAGATCCAGAAA
Source organism: Meiosimyza decipiens (assembly GCA_963680825.1). NCBI lineage: Eukaryota > Metazoa > Arthropoda > Insecta > Diptera > Lauxaniidae > Meiosimyza > Meiosimyza decipiens. Next base: position 6,715,621 of record OY804259.1, on the reverse strand, counting down.
TAACTTTTTTTGAATAACATTCTTGAACTAAATTTCAGTATGACTGCTCACGTACTTTGCTAGATATGTCAGTTTAAATAGATTACTTGTATAAGCGGTGCCACGCCTACTGGTGCTGTTTCATCCACTTTTGATTAAGATATATCAATATAGCAAGTTAACCAACTACATTAAAAGTCTTAACAGTGTCTGCAATAGGTAAATTTAAACAAGTTTTTGTTCATGGGAGAGGTGCTACATCTACTGACGCAATAGCTTCAATTTTATTCAATTTCATAGCTTATAATAACCCAGATCTCTGCAGCATATTTTTTTAAGAGTAATTATATTTTATAACATTAAACGTTTGCTGCTTGAGTGGTGGAAGCCACACCCATATGTACTATTGCGCCCACTTTAAGTTTTGAAAGATCTTACAGCAAGCTTACCTACCATATTTAATTTCAGAATGATAACGTTATTGCATCTTTAATTACAACGTTTATAAAATAATTCGTTTATCGAGGTTATGGTAACCAAAACTAGTTGGATATAATTTTTTCGTAAGTAAATTTACATAATTTTTCGATGCAAATGGAAACCTTTTGCAGTCATTCAAAAAAGAGTGTTGAGCTAGATTTAATTTGGCTTTAAATTGATATTGATTGTATGACAAGAGTCATAAGCCAAAGCATCTTATAATAAAAATATTTTTCCAACACTGCGGCTCTTTTTCAAGTGATTAGCGTTCGATTAGCATACAAACTTCTGCGCAATCAGTTGTGATAGTTTTTTATTGTTCATTCCATTGTTTTGCTTTAGTTTCCATTTCGATGCCTCTGCTTGTAAATTATTTCATTTCAAAGATTCTTGGCACTTAAAATTCACAATGAATATAAACACTTTGGCTGAAGCAAATAATCAGTGAATTATTCCATTTTAGCAATACTACGGCGCGAGCCAAACAGAAACAGTCAGTAAAACAGCAGCAACAACTTGACAGCCAGCAACAGCAGCAGAATGGATTTATAGCTAAGCAAATGTAGATGCAAAGAGAAAGTAAATCAGTCTGCGCTATTGCAACAGCAGCAGCAAATGCAGCAGAAAAGATGCCAAGTTAAAATTTGCTATTATTTTTATCTTTTTCGCTTTAACATTTGTGCTTTTATGCTTTTCACCTTGTTAGTGTGAGATTAACAAACGTTAGCACACAAAAAATGTTAAAGAGTGCCACAAATAATCGTTATGCGCTTTATAAGTTGCACTCAAGTGAGTGATAAAAATTTATATTCAGTTTTGAAGAGCAATACTCTTTGTTGGATACGCCAATACGGATGCAGCATGCTAGAAAATTGGCTTTATTTAGTGGATATTATTTCAGTTAAATTAGATTTTAAAATGGCCACCCAAATAAATAAAACATAGCTAATCTTACGGAAAATAAACATTAAATTAAATGTTTTTTTACGACATAAAACTATTACAATAACAGCAACAACAACAACTGCGACAACAATGAAAACATACTTAAAAGAGATTCTAAATTTGTGTCAAAGAAGCCATTTAAAACATTTGATTTCATTGACTATGACATAAAAATTTCTTTAAATAAACTTTGGTAGAAGAAAGCAAAGCAAAAAAAAATCGACTTGATGACATGCTTAGATGTCGCGGCGCGCGCTAAAGGCAAGGACTAAAGGATATAGCAAAAACAACATTTTGCATTAAGGACATGAAGTTGAAAAAAAAAAAAAAAAAACCAGCACCACCACATTGTTGACATAGCGAACACATAATAAACTTTAAGAGCATAGTGTGAAGTAGAGGGGTGGCCACATAAAGCCAATAACCTACTTAAGTTGGAATACAAGAAAAATCACAGCAAAAAATTTATAAAAAAAAATTACACAAAAGCAGCGCAAACGAATAGAAAGCAAAAGAAACCAGAAGGAAGTGAAAATAATATGCAAATTATTCTGTAGATAGTAGAAGAAATGGCATGCTATGCGAAGATAAATAAAGCGCACATAAATAAACTGCTTAAATAGCAAGCAAAGCAAAGCAAGAAATAGGAAAACCAAACAAACAAATAAACTGCTAGAGAAACTAAGAAAGAAGAATATAAAAAATTAAAAGAAAAGATATTTAAATAAAGCAAATTGCTTAGAGATATACCACTTTTTTTTTGTGCCTCACAAACATAAAAAATTGGAACGTTGTGTCGTGAATGGTTTGGATTAAAATTTATGAAGAAATAAAGTTTCAATAACATCATTAACAACTATTTTGTTTTTGAGATAAAAGTGCTCTTTATAAAGGGTGTGTCAACACTAGTGCACTTTTTAAGTGTTGTATGATTTTGTTTTCGTGCAAGTGGTAACTCTGAAAGTTGACAGCTATCTTATTCTGGAGGCGTGGTACCACCCATTTTTTTATTTAATCTTACTTTTGCTTCTCTCATATATTTTGCCATCGAGTTTCATTCATCTGCGTCATATAGTTGATTTTTTCTGATATGTAGGCGTGGCATTGCCTATTTTTTCATTAAATCTTATTTCTGTCACTACTTTTCATATATGTAACAAGTTTCATTTATCTGCTTTAAATAATTAGTTGATAAGATATGCTGAGTTTAATTTTTCTTTGGGTGGGCGTGGCACTGCCCATTTTGTCCAAATCAAACTAAACTACAAACCTTCTCCAAACCATGAGACACATATGTGTCAAACCATTCGGTGAGCGATTGAACGGCTAAGGAGTCCATGAGAAACAGGCATACAAACATACATGCCATATTGAGCTTTATATAAATACCAGATTTGTTAATTGGGCCAATGAAAGGAATTGAAATTAACCACCAATATCATGCGATTTAACGCCATGCGATTTGTTTCTTTGGGGTTTTGTGAAATTTCATGTTGATGTGACTCCTGAGCTCAAGGCCGAGGTCCAATACGTCATCGGTGAGATACAGCCACATCTTTTTGAAAAAGTCATCGAAATTTTCATGAAAAAAGAAAGGTAGCCATATATTTACTATACAATGCAAGAAAATATCAGAAATTGCTCCAAGAAATCGTGTTTCTTTTTTTTAATAAAAAAATTGCACTCTTATTGGGACACCCTTCATATCATCATTCAACAACAACTTACAGAAGCTACAAAGTATATGATTTAAATCAAAGTTTATCTCCGTAGCTTACAACTAAGGTCTAGCTCATCAAGCAAGGTTTAATTTGCTATAATTTTCCTGAATTTTTCTTGAGAAAAGTTACCCTCAAACAAAAAATTTCACAAAAATTTGCTTACAATTTTCACAAGCAATGCTTTCACCACACCGTAGTTGACCCAAGAAATTCCATAACGATAAGTGTGATATAGCAAAATGGCTTTATCACTGCACCCAAACTTTAAAGGGATAAATATTTTAGTGCCAAAAATCGAATGAAATTCAATTGATTTTTTCACTCCCAATTTCATTGGATTTTTTCTCTCTTCTTTTTGTTTATTACCCAAGTCATATAATTCAAGCCAAACGCAAATTTGCAAAATATGTACTGCTTAAGGCATCAGCATTCTAAGAAGTTCAACGGTTGCTTTTTTTGGTTCTCGCTTGAAGGCAAAATAACGCAACGCTACGTAAAGTTGATGCTTAGAACAGCAAAACTTAAGCACTCAAGTTAAGCTCTGCATCACTCAACACAGCTTCAACACTAGTCAACATAGCACACAGCACAGAGCGTTGAGTACACAGCATTGCTGCGCAACGTTAAATTGCTTATCATTTTTCTCAGTCTCGGCCTCAGTCCAGCATAGTGTTTAACTCGGTCTTAGTCCTTTTTTTTCCACAGCATTGTTTGCGCTATGTATCTAACGACGCATTTGCATATTTCCTGCATAAATAAATTTGTGTAAATACCAAAAATTTGTTACATTTTGGGCTTTTGCGGCCTCTTGTTTGGGTAGCTGCGGCTATCTCTGCCATAAATAACGTCAAATAAAATCGTCCTTTTCAACATTAAGGGTTTTTGTTTTTTGGGAAACCTTTTTCTTTTGCGCTTGTTAAGTGTCCGTGTATTTTTTTTTTGAAGCACCGTCTGCTTATCCTTTTTTTGACCCTTATTGTTTTAACACGCTGCTTTAACTACAGTAAGTTGATCTTGAGTTTCAACGAAAACTTCCTTCTGTGCTCTGACCACATTGTTTGCGTGTAATTTGATATATCCGTTTGAATTTAAAAATAAATCCAATTTACGCCTTTTTTGGGCTCAAATTAATGCTGCTCTTGTGCTACTGGTGACGAAAAATCATTTAAGCGCAAGCAATGTGCCGCTTTTGATTGTTGCGCGTGCAGTTATGTTGAATGAAATTAAATAAATTCTTTGTTTTGGCAAAGACTTAAATTTTATCCAGTTACAGCTTTATTATTTCATTTGATTTCTCATTAACTTTTCACTGAAAAAACAATAAATTAATGATGCACATTCAATCACGTTAACGCAGCAGCTGCATGCAACATACAGCAATGACAGCTGCTACGCTGCATATTAGCACACCTGCTGTGTTGGCTTTAACGCAGTATTGGTGTTAAATTCAGTGCGCTAATACCACAAGAGCGGTGATTAGCATCAGTTGCAAAAGCACACAAACACACACATACACGCAATTGCACTAAGCCACATGAGCAAGCATTAATGCCTTCGATTTTGATAACTACACCCTAAAAAATTGATTGACTGCACTAAAACGTGCTGCTGTTAGGGTATCACTATTGCAAGGTGTGTCTGTGTGCGTTATAATGAGTGTGGTCTGGCGAAAGCAAATTAGGCAGCTGCATTGCATCCTGTATTTAACCTTGCAGTTGTAGAAAAAGCAACAATAAAGGAGTAGCGGCAACAAATCAAATGCTTTGGACATACCCAATTGGAATGTAGGTCATTGATAATTTTTGTGACAAAGTTAACGATTCTTTAAAGCTAAAGACTTTAAAATTTTTAAGGAATGGAACTGAATGATATGCTATGGTGGAGATACAGCAAGAGTTCGGGTTAAAGCATTGATAACATGAAGGATGGGTGACCAGTTGATTGCTTCTGTGGAAGATGCCTTGCTCTCTTGTCAAAATCAATCTGGTTCTTGTCCAGAGCTTGCTTGAACCATTCCTAGTCTTAGATAAGAATAAAAAACTATCTACTTCTGTCTTACGTACTAACTTTCTTACTCGTGTGGTAGGTGCTACGCCCTTTACTAAGAATATATCTACTTTTTGCCAACCCCTTTCAATGCGGTACGAACGAAGTGACAAACTGAATATACCCCAAAAGTAATTGTTGAGATAATTATTCAAATAATTTTTTTTTGCAGCATTTTACAGAGCCAATCTTTGAAAACTCCAACCCAGTTAAGGCTCATGTCCTGTTATCAATATTGTCTCAGCCAGAAATATGTATATGCCCATCAAAACCATTTCCTTTCTTGTAATAAATAACATATCCTTAAGAACGTTCCTTAATTAATTATTAAAGATTTTTTTTAGTAGGAACTTTCACCAGTGATTGCTTGCTGTGTCCTTGAACCAAACAATTTTCATGTCACAAAAAGTGGCTATCAAAAATTAGCCTCAACAGTTAACATTTCATTAGCTTCTGAGAAACATTACAGTACTTTATCTAAGAAAATTTCCTGAAGGGATTCTTTGAAATTTCATGTAAACAGGAGAGTTATATGAAAAAGCAACTGAGTAATGGCAGTATGTGAGTAAGTGTAGTAAAGTAAGTGACCGAAAATTGATAACTGTAATTTCTTCCTTTTCTACTACTTTTACCATTTCTTCCAGCTACTGCTACTGCAAATGCTGCTTGCTGCTTGATCGGCCACAAATTGTTGCAGCAGCTCAAATTTCCATAATTGCTTTTTGGTATTGCAACAGCAATACAGTATGTTACACATACATGTATGGCAGTAACAAGGACAACGTCAATAGTAACACTAACAATGCATTGACAGTAAAAGTAGAAAAGAAAAAAAGGACTCAAAATTGCATTGTGAATTTTGCATACAAAATATATACGCTGATGTACGTTAGTGAGCATGTCCTTAAATGAAAATTTACAATCCAGCCAAAGAAGGGGAATTACACACACCGGATATGCTAGGACATGATGAGAGTAGGATTTGGCTTGGTGATGTTGAAATTAAGGTGCATATATCGAAAATACTTTTGGTATGATAAAAGTGAGAAGTTTTAGTGTCATGCTGCAACTCTAGTGTTCTGAAAATTCAGTTTGTGCGCCCTCAATTATGCTAAGCCATAGCTGTGCTCCGTTTTTTTTCAATAGATATATCAAAGATTTTGGTCTTTGTATCAAACCATTGCCGACCTTTAATTCTATGCCACATAGCACCCTTAAATGTATCGAATCCAATGTTTAGCAGCATTATTATGAAAAATGTTGCAGTCAGGAGCAGACGATTGCGTTTTGGATTTCAATTTGCTGCATCCTTAATTTGCATATCAATTTAAGCAACAGCAGCAGCAGCAGCAGTAGACAAAAGAAGAAATAAAGCGAGCAGCAGAGAAAGGATCGCTTGAAGTTACATTACATATCCGCGCTTTTGTGGCGTTTAATGCAAATAATTGACCTCTAGGGAAATTAACATAATTTGATATTTGCATTTGTTAAGCCAACACAGCTGGACACACACACACACAGACAAATGAAGAGCGGTGTGAAAGTACGAGCGAAACGAACCGATAGTAATTTTATGAGTTATCTCATCTTTGTTGTTGCATAGCGGAATTGCGAATGTAATTTGCGTTCGCATATTTCGACACAATTTGAATAATTTGAAATTTGCAGCTGCAAAATTTATTGCAATTGTTTTCTTAAGGGTTGTATGTATGTTTATGTGAAATAAAATTGCAGCCCAGTGAACTTGGCGTGAATAAAGGAATACGAGCCTTAGAATTTGGGATTTTGATATTTGAATAGAATTAAATTTGAAGAATTTCTCATACAATTTCAAGACTGCCATTTAGTTTAACATGACGTATGAGTTACTTTTTATAGGAATAAAAAAGTTTGTATATCAGATGCCGATATCTTAAGTGTGATATAAATTACAACTTGTACGTCTATAAAATTTGATTTCTCATTGAATTTTCTATTATCATATCAATTCTTACAAATGGCTGCAAAAGGGCTTATTTTGAAATTGAATTTAGGGGACCGATTTGAAAAAGCCAAACGAGTTTATTACAAATAATTATCGTGAAAGTGCTTTCTTCTCATTGAAAATATCTTAAGCTTCATAAAGTTTCTAGCGTGACATGATAAATGTTAAATTCTGACAATGAACTAAGAATTCAACAAAGTCTGTTTCAACTTAAAATTCAAATATCTCAACTATGTACTTGCTTTCTACATTTATTTTCCTTAGTTTATTTTAATTTCAAAAAATTAAAGACCACTGTAGAAAGCTATTGGGTTGTACAAAAATGTGTTGATACATTTTCACTGATTTGAATTTTATGTGGTATGAGCAAGTTTTCATTTTGGAACGAAGCTGCGAAAGTGGTGCTAACTAAAGTTTGATGCAATTTGCCAAACAGTATTATTTCATAGATTTCATTTTTCACTCAGTGTCTGAAGTAAAATAAGGTTTCGTTAATGGCCGTCAGAGAAAACTTCTATTTATAGACTTTTATATGATGACTTCATGTAAACACAAATAAAATTTAAGTTTTATGAAACCTCTCTAATGGATAATTCGGATATATCAAAATATAATGCAATTTACTTACGTTGCAATATATTAAAAGCTGGTTTGAAAACTATTTACAGCTACAAGGATCTCTAGTCCGATAAAATTTACGGCTTATGTCATGTTGGGGGTATGCTTTCTTAAAAAATTTTTAGTTTCACTAGTGGCCGCAAAGGAAATATGTGGCTTTGAGTTGAAATTCTTTACGCTTATTATCAATAATATACATATAGAAAACTTATGTTCTAAGCCAAATCGTTTTCAGTCCTAGAAATAAATAGTTCTTTTCTCATTGCAAAATATATGAAACGAAATATTGTTTGTTGGGTCGAATGATTAACTCCTAATTAAATATTTAAAATATATCTTTTAATTTCAAACGCTGTTACTGAAAGTTCGATGTAGACTGTAGTCTATGTATAGGTAATAAATTGACATGTTTCTAATATATCATAATTATTAAAAGTTTCGTTCGCGGCCGCATAAGAAATTTGTTATTTTCAATGAATTTTCTTCTGTGCCCATATTTCTTTGAAATAATCACATATAAAATTTGCTGTTCCGGTAACATAACATACATTCTATCCTTGTAAGTGCTACAAGGAGTTAATTAACGTCCATGATATTTAATTTTAAATCATTTAATGTTCTTGCTGCATAGCCAAAGGCTCGATAGACTCAACTGATATTTACACGCAGTAGCGGTCACATTACATTATGTGCTGTCTCTACAACTGTTGAAAAAAAACGGAGCTTAAAAACTGTTACCGATGACACACTTACGACAAGAGTAACGGAAATGCTCTGTTTTTCTTTCGTTCTACATTTCATTTCGGAACATTGCAGCAATTTTAATTTCCACGCAATTTTCTCCTTCACAGAGATATCAAGTAGTAATTGCAAAAATGTGGTTGTTCAAAATTCACAGCATAGCGTTTCATGCTGTAATGTTATGATGTCAATGATAGTGATGCTGAAAACTGTCTGCTTATCTCAAAAAATCATTAGTTTTTTTTCCACTTATTACGCTTCATTATTCTAGAATGAGGCTAAGTCTATTTGAAGTGTTTAAAAATGTTTTTAATACTTAAATATTTTGAGCAAACAACACTTAAGTATTAAAAAAAATTGTGAAATACTTCTTAATGAACTTGGTTGCTTATGTATATTGTTGCTGACTTCATTGGAGCAAGTATTTCGAATTTGCAAGTGCTGGCCTTATTTGGTTAACAACGAGTATCTTTTAATTCGAACTAATTGTATTCTTGATTTTAAAGGCATTAAAAGCTATCCGTTTTGGTAACCGGTTTCAAAGTCAAATCTCATTTTGTATCACTAAAGAAACAAATATGCCGGCTTGCTGGCGTGATATTAAGCGAATGACCCAAAATAATGGGCGTGGATGTGAAAAATTGAAACAAGAGTAGAAAAGTTAGCAACAGCGAAACGAAACGCATAGTAAGCATACGACAAAAAGTTGAAAGCGGCGCTTGTTCAAATTGTTTCACTAGTAGCGAGTTGTCATAGTCCTTGCTGTTGGTGGTTTCATTGATGTTACGGTATTCGTTTGCAAAAAAAAAAAGTATGTACGAACTTTAAACCATAAAATTTAAACTTAAAAAAATTGGTTTGAAACTTTTTTTTTTCACAAAAACATGTGGGTGACGAAAATGTTTTAATAAACTGCAGCTATGCAGCTATGCAGTTTTTCATTTTATAAAGCTGTGAAGTCAACTTTGAATTGAGGAAGTATTTAATTGGAAATAAAACTTTTATTTTTGGATTTCAGAACCTACATTTAATAAAATTATTCATTTGCAAATTGCGAGTAAAAAATTCTTGCGCTTTTTTTTGCCAAACTCTACTTAGAGCGCAATTAACTACAGTACTCCGATGTTACTGAAAAATTTGATGAATGCTCTGCTTTTGCTTCTTTTTAATGATTAGCCATAGTGTAAAGTTTTAATTATGGCTGCCAAAATCTTAGAAAATTATTTAATGTTTAAGCAAGCTACTCACATAATTGAAGGTTACTCATACGTCTTGCACTTACATGTCGCATCTGTAGCATATGCTGAGTTCTGTTGCAAAATTTTTTCTGCTCATATATATCAATTTACAAATAAGTTTTTTTATGTATCATTTTAGCAGTTACTGTTGCTGCTTTTCTTCTGCAATCCCTTAAGCAGCCACTTGACACAAAAGCAGCAAGTGCTTTTTCTAACTCACTTAAGTTTCTTGTCTCTCTGTAAAAAAGCTTTGGGCAACATTGCCTGTGACACGTGCAGCCAACTTTTTAGTTTTTAAATTTTTCACATATCCTTGAACTCTAATTTGCTAAAGGGATAGTGTGTGTACTTTCCTTTTTTTATGAAAAACTATACAAATTAAGATTGCTTTGTATGTGTAGTGCTATTTACATATAAAAGCAAAGTCAAACATATGCTAAGCAGTGAAATGCATGAGAGCACCACGTAGTCTATAATTTTCATGTATAAATATAAACTTCATATGCAAACAAGTGCCCCTGATTTTGTTTAAATTAAATTTCTTTGTGTGTATTCTGCACTCAGTTTAAGTAAATGCTTTATTTTAAGCAATGTACTTTAAAATTTTGTACCTATGTATTTTAATTTTAATTTAATTTATTTTGCTTAAAATTTGCTATTTACCAAAGTGCTTCATTATTTTCGTATATTTAGCGCGCATTGTAATTAGTCTAATTGCAGCATTGGGTTTCATTACCAATTTCCATTACGTAACGGCGCATTATTTACCATTTGCATAATTAAATAGAAATTCATTTGTTGCAGCCGTATCAATATAATCTTGACGCTGTGTCGTTACCTCTCAAAATAAAAAAAAACAACATTGCGGGCCATACAAATTTTCCAAACCATTTACTCGCCATAATGATTAGGTGTCACAATGTAATTAAAAATACATTTTCAATTTGCATCACAGGTAAATTGTAAAATTTTTGTGTTACAAATTGTGTGGTTTAAGAAATTCTAGACGTAAATTAATTTAGCATTTGCATGGTTCATTTGAATTTGAATGATATTGTCTGTAGAAATAATTCCAATGAATTATGAAATTAGAGAAAACAAGTCTTTGATACTCTCCAGCTTATTAGCATATTGATATTTCAGTTCCGATGTAATTCAAGACTTTAATTTAGGTGGCAATTATATTCACTTTCATTATTTCATAATAATTTCCAATTTGAGTTATGGCCGCTAAGGAATTGTGTACTAGTCGTTTGAACTAAATTATATGCTGCTGTTAATTTCTCAACCGACTCAAAAATCAATAGTGCTTGTTGAAAAAATGTTTGGTTTGATTTTAAAAAAAATTCTAGTAGGAGTGAATTTTTTTGCGGCTTTCTTAGAACTTGCAAAATGCAATCTTAGCTCAGCATTGATCAATGTTCACATGCCTTATAATGATATAGTTTTTTCTTGGTAAATTTTAGCTGAAGGTGCGCTAAAACAACCCAATGACCTTTTCTGAAATTAACTTGTAAGTTTACTGGGCACATGACAACATATTCATTCGCAATACAAGAAATACATACCGAGTTTAAGGTTTATACAATCCCAAGAAACCAAGTTCTTTTTTTACATGGCTGTGTAATTTTTGGCTTTGAAACATTTGAAAACTTGTTTTTGTTTACCTGATCCCTCTACGCAATATAAAAAAGAGTTAATTGCTGAAATATTATAGTCCGGGAGGTAATGCAACAAAACATAAAACAAACGAATTGTTATGTTCGCAAATTATCGAAAAGACCAGATAAGTCTAAACCTTTCGGAACATATCGATTCAAGTCAAATGTTATAAAGGAAAATCTTAAAAATGAATGACATGATATAGTAAGAAAGCAAACTTTGATGACAGGACACTAGTAATACCAACATTTGCTAAAACAATTCTGTGAATTTAAGCTTATATGCGATATCAGTTATAACTTTTATTTCATTATTTCTATTGGAAGCTCTTAATGCCAAACAATGATTCAAATATTTGCTAATGGCCGCAAAGTAAATTTGCTAATTTTATCAAATTTTCCGAGCACTTGAAATACCCATAAGTCACACAGAGACAGTCTATTTAAAATTTGAAAAAAGATAAAAAAAAACATATAAGTAAATAGCATCCCAAATAGGATTTGCATTTATTTAATTATTCATTTCTTTTGCTGTTGTGTTTCTTTAGTAGGGTTTAAGCCTCGGAGCAATTAAATACCTTTTGCGCTTTTAACACTTAAGCCAACTTCACTGTCATTATGGTTGCTCCTGCTGTTAAATATTGTAAATGTTGGGTGCTTTGGCTTTTGTAATTAAATTTTATATGCGTTTTTTGTTTTGACGCCGCCGCCGCTGCTGCTGCTCATTATCCTTACATCAAAAGAGCGCGAAAATGCAATTATGCGCAAACATTCCTTTTGTGTTTGTGTTAATTTTGTTGTTGATTTTTATTTCACATTTAAGTATTGTTGTTTTTTTTCCTACTATTCCTTCTTTATGTTAATTTGTGAATTTTTTTTTATTCATTTTTCATTTTAATTTTCTGTGTGTGTGTGTGTTTTTTTTTTAATTTTACATTTTGCATTTGGTGCGGCGCTTGCTTTTAATTTTACAAAATTACTCAAATACGAGTAAATGTAATTAAAATTCCAGCTACAAAGACTGTAGTGGTAAAGAATTTGCAAGTGGTTGATTTTTAGCTGCCTTTTTTTTGTATTCAAAGGTACGAGTGGTACTGGCCTATTAAAACTGCACCATGCCGCTATGTCTTTGTGCTTGCAGAGCCTTACCGAGAAAGGATTTTGCAGCCGTGCTGCGTAATTAAACATAAATTGTATGCAAATATTTAATAATATAAATACGCTAATTAGCAATTAAATATTCGCTATTTAACTAACAATTTAACAAGTGATGTTATGTGGTTGAAGGTTGAGGAAACGATATATTTTTTCGCCCACATATAAATCTTTTAAGTAGCAGCTTTTGATTATTAACTAGTAGGATGAGAACTTAAAAAAAAGTTTGAAGAATTTTGTCGTGTATCTTGGAACTATGATTTAAGTTTTGATGTAAAATGTGGTTGGATATCGGAAGGCTCTGTTTTCACTCACAACGACAACGATATTTCAATGATTTAGTAAATAAAATTTCATTAACACAGAATTTTATAATTTTTGAACTCAGTTTATGAGCTTGTACAAAGTTTTGATAGCTTATTTTTTATTCACCTCAATTTACATAGCCTTCGATGTTAAAATATCGAAGTATTTTCACAACAATATTTTAAAATATCATTTCTAGCTTAACCGTGTCATGCGATAACAAAAACCGTACGCATTTAATAACCAGCACCTGGTAAATACAACCGCAAAAAGCACGCTTACAGCAGGCGTTTTCTGCGGTATGCAGTAAAATTTGCTAAGTTATAAAGAAAAACTATTTCAATTGACCGCATTACAACGCTTAAGTAAAGCCAAAGAAAAAAATATAAAAATCACAACAAAAAAATATTTTATTGCCACGCCCTACTATTCAAAGAGTTGTCCTCCATAGCGCACTGAAAGTATTAAATGAAAATCATTCAAATTCATTTCATTTCATTACATTTGTGCTCTTATGAATTATGTAGCGGTGAAAAAAAAACATACCATAAAAAAGGCAAAACTTCAAAAGCGCACAACTTAAGTCCGCATTATGCAAGCGCTTGTTCGCGGCTACTTTTTTTTATTGCTGTTCAGTCCAGTCCAACGTCCTTACTTACGTTGACTGGTTGGCTGGCTGGCTGGCTTTATTTTGTTTACAAAAGTTTTATGCAAAAGCTCACGCTGTGTGCATAAAACTTTGCAGCATACTTTTTGGCGTTTGTGCATACGTTTTTTGCTGTTACATATTTCATTGTGTTTTTTCTTCTTTCTTGCGGTAGCGATTTTAATTTATGTTTGCGTTCGTTAAAGCTTTTTGGGGTTTTGTTTGCGTAGTAAGAAATAGTTGTAGAATTTTAAATGCTGATATTCCTTTTTCAATGTTTTTGAGTAGCCCAGTTCTTTTAATTTTTCTAAAGTAACTTTATGTTTATTAAAAATGTAAAATTTAATAATTGGCTGCTAAGTTATACGATGCGAAATTAAAAGAAATATGTTGTGCATTTTTTTTGTGGAAATGAGGAATTTAATAGATTTAGTTTTCATGTTTTTATTTATTCATTTGATTCCGAAACTCCATAGTTGCTTGAGCTTTTACCATAAGACTTGTGTTAATTTGGGTCTCAGAAGTTAGAAACTTGGTAAAATTCTTTAACTCAGAGAAAGGGCATAAAATCCTCCGACATATTTTTCTAGTAGGTTTTCAAATTTCGTCTTTGGGCTTAATTACTCAAATACTGACAGTGAAAAATTTATATTCTTTTCTTATAATAGCAGCATTTATCAATTTATACTTTAAGTTTATTCTTAATTTTATTTACTATGCTAAATTAATTAATATTAATTTCTTATTACAGGTAAGTGTTGAAACAAAATGCCACTCTTCAAAACCTTTCAATCATAAAAATTTAATACAACGTAGCGAGGTTTGTATAAAATATAATTTTTCAATATCTTTTAAAAAATGTTCACTCATAATTTGGTCACATACTGATGAGCTAAATGAATTAATAATTTACCAGCTAAAGACTGATCTCATTAGAAGCAACACAATTTGTGGCCACAACAGCTGTGAACAAAAATAGCGAAAATTCATCAATCAGTCAACAAAACGCTGGTTATGCGTCAGCGAAGGTTGTTGTTGTAAACAACAAAAATAACAACAACACGCAAACAAATTTTAAACTAATTAGTTAGAAATTTGCATCAAGTTCATTTCAATTTGTTTATATTGACTCAATGAATGACGACAACTTTACTGTCACGTTAGTGGTGCTGTATGACGTACGTAGGTGTAGATTGTTGAATGAACAAAACAGCAAATTTACTACGCCATGTCAAAGAGGACATGGCAAACGTTTGACATCCGTTGCCAATTAAAAGACCAAGAATCAGCAATACCCTCAGCAACGCAAAGCGCTACTTTTACTCTCCAAATTTTTGGCAAAGCAATTTGTGCGTAACAGCGGTATTGTGTTGGGTGCTGGGTTGATTTCTATTTTTTCCTGCTTCAATTTTGACGCTATGGCATAAATAATTTCATTTATTTTGTGTGCTGTTTTAAATTAAAATTGAGTTTTCATTTATATTCATTATATAGCGGCAATTGTTGAAAAACTTTGCAATGGTTGGATTGTATGGTGGCACTCAAAGCTTAAACGAATTAAAGCACACGCAACTTGCTGTGCTGTGTAATTTTTATTCAGAAACTTATGCGTTTAGTTTTGTAGCGTTATAAATTTATTTATTTATTAAGTTTGGGATTTGCCTAATTTGATACTGAGCTTATGAGAAAGTAGGTTTTTGAGCAGCATTTTCATTAAGTTATATGAGTTTAAGTAAAAATAAGATAAAAATCAATTACTTGGCGCTATTTGCCCGAATCGGCTCTAAACGAGAAATAAATGTTATTCATACGACATGCTGTGCATATATTTTGCAATACGATTTATAAAGAGAATGATTTCTGCTTCAAAATTTACAGCAGTGAAAAATTTTCATTTCAGTTCAGTGAGCAAAAAATCCAATTTAATTTTTATATAATGCAGATATGTCAACCATTTTTATAAAGGTTAAATAAAAATAATAAAATAAAAAACAAATAACAAATAACATAAAAT
The DNA here is from genome assembly GCA_963680825.1 of Meiosimyza decipiens. Taxonomy (NCBI): domain Eukaryota; kingdom Metazoa; phylum Arthropoda; class Insecta; order Diptera; family Lauxaniidae; genus Meiosimyza; species Meiosimyza decipiens. The sequence continues at coordinate 6,700,087 of OY804259.1, read as the reverse complement.
AAATCAAGACATTATCATTTCACTGCAAAATATATGACACAAATCTTGGCAAAAGTGACACATTTGTCCTTCACTTTTATCCTTCGAATTGAATTTAGTTAACGACTTGGTATTAAAGTTCCTACAGTCAAGGTTATGAACTAAATTTTTTATGCTGCTGCTTTTCACATGCTGATTTATAGGCATAGCAACAGCAAAGTCACATGTTAACCAATAAATTTCAATGCCATTGACTGAGATATTGCCTGGTTGCATGTCCAGTTCAAGTGTTGGTTTTATTGAAATAAATAGAGGGGACACCAAACATTCACAGCACAAGTGTAGGCGTAGCTACAGATTTTTAGTGCTTTCACACCAAGCTGCAAATAATATGCCATCATGCAGTATAGTTTGAAGTTATGCGTCAGGTCTAAATAATAATTGACGGCAGCTGCTGTGCGGTAAATGAGTTGGCATGGCAAAGAAGAAAAAAATTTAAGAAATACATAAAAAGTTATTATCATATTCAGTAGTAATTACACATGAAAGCACCCTTAAATGATAGTTGCTATGTGCAAAAACTATAGAAATGGCATGCTACTTTAAGAAAAACTTGAATAATTGTCCATACAGATGTTACTTGTTCATCCTAAGCATGTCTAGCCAAGGAAATTTTTAGTATGTCAGGGTAATTGGACAGCCTTCGGCTGCAACTCAGGGCTTACATCCTCCAATACGTCCAACACCGGTTCGTGGAGGCCTTCTGCAGCGGTTCACTGTGTGCTAGTGAAGCAAGTGTTGGACATACTATAGTGAACTGCGGTTAAAGGCCACCACAAAGCTGGCATTGAACTAATTGGAATATGTAATTTCTGAACTCCGGCCGAAATCCTCCCACTTATCCTAACATACTTAAAATTCAAGAAAATTGAAAGTGAGACTGTTAAGGTAAATAATAGCCCTAGTTCATCTTAGTCTAAACTGGTTTATCCAAACACGCTTCGTATGAACTGGTTTGGCCTAGGAAAAACTAGCTTATGCTAAAAACTAGTTTGCCCGGCAATATAGATAAGTGATTTGTTGCCGATTGTTAGCTTTTAGGGGTAAAATTATTCCCTTACGTTTTAAATATATATATGTTTTGGAACGCATAACCTATGAATTCTTTTGTACATAAATTCCCATCAAATTCAAGTTATCGACGTTGGCGCTAAGTCATAAGCGTTTTTGGTTGAATCAGCTATGAAATCAATGATTATTTCCTTGAGTGTATTCTTCTGTTTGGCTTTTAAGTGAGAAAAAATTATTGGCGAATTTCAGAAAATAGAGAAAAAGAGTTTATGAAAAAACGTTTTTTTTTTATATTTCCCCGCTCAATTCACGTTTCAGTGCTACTGATTCGGCAAATTATTACAATATATAGGTTTTTTTTTTTTAAATGGCAACAAAAATGTCCACAATTGCAGCTTAAGTTTACTGTTATCAAAAAGTTTGTGTAATAATGTTCCAAAAAAAGAATTGTTTTGATAAACATACTCAACAAAAAGGAAAAACTTCTGTAATAAAGTAGTGGGCTGTAGGCTATAGAAATAGCAATAACTTCAGAACAAAAGCTGTTAAAAAATGTACAAGAAAAGTTTTATTTTACAATGACTACCGGGTAGACGATGACAAGTTGGTTTCAAAAGTTATATTGTTCCGCATTTTATTTTTTTTATTTTCTTAAATATATGATAACTACAACTATTTTTAAAATACACAGTGCTGTCTGAGAGTTCATTCAACTTTCAATAAAAATAGTAAATTGAAAACACATAAAAGTTTTCTAAATAGAAACATTTTTGGCGCAGATAATGGACTTAACTGAAGCTGTTCTCAATATTTTCCATAATTTGAAACACTAAGAATAATACTTGTTGAAAACAGACAAACTATGTTGTATATTTATTTCTACGTTTCTATTTATTTTACTATAGAATTGAAAGACAATATATTTTTTGTTTGAGCAGCTTAAGTTTTTAGTTATTGTGCATTTTATTCAACGGTGTTGAAAATGTAACACGTTAATTAAAAATGTTTATGGAATATTATTAATTTCTGGTGACTCCATAGGAGGTTATGATGTAAAAAAAAAAATAATCAGAGGCAGTTTTTTTTCAAAAAAAGAAAGAATTGGACTTGGTTGTTATGTGGTTTTGACAAGATGGTGCCATATGCAACACGGCATCCGATGCCATGGACCTATTGATAGGCAAGTTTGGTAAGCAATTATTAATCTCACGTTTTGTAGCAGTCCACTGGCCGCTAAAATCATGCGATTTGACCTCACTAAACTCTTTTTTGTGGGGCTACATGAAGTCTCTCGTGTACATGGAAAAATCAGCCTCAATTGCAGCCCTAGAAAACAACGTTACAGCTGCCATCATTGGTGAGATACCGGCCGAAATGCTTGAAAGAGTATGCCGAAATTGGAGCTTACGGATAAATCATCTCAAACGTAGCCGCGGGCAACGAAAAGTAAATGGAAGGAATTGATGTATCGTTTTAAATAATTATTTATAAGTAATAGATATATTTGATAATGTATCGATATTCGACAAATCAACTCAATTCAGTTTTTAATACCGATTTTCAAAATGAAAAAAGTTCAAATATAGGAAATTATTCGCTGAATAATGACTTCGGTAACAATAGATTTACAAATTTTGAACACAGCATGTGTAAATGGTTTCAAAAAATTACCACAAAATGAAGTTATATCGTAGTTGAAAATGCGTTTCGTTTTATTATTTGTGATCTTTTAATAAATATGATGGAAAATTTCATCAAAATTTTAAAGTAACATGAAATTTCAAAATCAATTTCAATCTATAAAATGTGTGCCGCAAGACAAATGAAATTATTCTATACATTATTTCTGATCAGAGAAAATAAAGCGTCATCGACAAGTGCGTTGGGGGTAGCGGCGTCAACAAAGTTCACAAACTTTTGCAATTAATGGCGCGGCCCACAAAAGTTCTAATTATGAGTTACTAAGGCTGCTGCCATTGTTTTGTTTTTATTTTACTTCATAAGCGACGCGTCAATTTTTCGTATTTTTATTTAAATTGAAAATCTTTATTTTTGCGCTGCTACAGCCATTGCAATGCTGTTGGTAATCGTAGTCCCTTGCGTAATTTTATGTCAACATAAATTTGTTTTTTCTTTTTTGTTTGGGTCATAAATTTTATATTTAATTATTTATTGAATAAAATTAAGCTTTAAGGATTTGAACTTAGGTTAAGGAAACCTTTTTTTTAATTTGCAATTAAGTATGGAGGTTATTAAAAACTTCACTAGGGTGTGGTGTTGCGGTGGAAAAAGTAATGATGTGATTTATTTTAATTAGGGATTATTTTTTCTTGCTTTATAGCACATAAATTAATTGATTGAATGAACAATTACCTTTTAAGTAGATTTTTATTTATAGATAATCTCTTGCTTATTAATGACTTTTAAGCGCGATTAATTATATGAATTTTTCGTTATAAAAAATTGATTCTGAACTTTTTCTTAGCAAAAGCAAACTCTTAGGTTTAAGTATCAACATTCTACAATTTTACATATCAGTTGCTTAATTAAGCTATTGAAACCCATAATGGCGTCATAATTTTCAAAACTTTCAGTTTATATTCACAGCAATTAAAGCAAATACCTCTCAAACTTGTTGGCAGCACTGATTTGGTGTAGTTCGCGCGCTTCTACACAAAAAAAAAAGGAACCTTAATCATCGTTTGGTTCATAAGTTGTGAAATTTTAATACAGTAACCCATTAAACAGCCGAAAGGCATTTCAATTTACATAAACACATACAAGCTTACACATACACCTATCTACATTGAAGCACACACAAACGCATGCATGTCGTTTAGACATACATACAACAAAATGCTTTTTGTGGTCGACCAACTTGTCAGGATGAGGCGTCGTAACGCATGCAATAAACTTAGTTGCGTGCCGCCATCATTGCACAGTGGTGCAATTATAGCAGCAATAAAAAACAATTAAGATTTTTGAGAAGATATATATTTAAAAAAAAGCTTTAAGAACTTCTAAAAAAGTCTTTTGTAGGCAAGGAATCCAAATGATTATTTCTGTACAAAATAGAAGAAAAAAAAAAAGAACCTAAAAGCTGACCTAAATTTGAACAATAGATTTCGAAGCGATATGAGACAGTTCCAGATTTACAGTTTTTTTGTCATCTACTAGTACACAACTACCTAAAAATAATGTAAAAGCTAATTTGAATTGTGTTGGTTTGTTTATATTCATCAATGAATGTTATTGTTTTGCTTACGAGCTTTTCTGAACACAATTAAAACTTTTTTTTTAAGCAATAATATTGGTCAAAAAAAATTTATCGAACTTTTTTATATCTTCTACATGATAGACCAATCACTGAAAAAAGTTTCAGCCTGTTTAAAAAACATGAGGGTAATGATACGCCCATTATAGATGGAATGACCCATATGACTTTCATGTCTCACGTGATTTTTTTTGCATTTAAGTTTTATGTCGTGTGCAACCACAATTGAAATTAATTTCAGCAAGTGTCTTGAGGTTTGAAACATAAAAGTCATTGTTTAAATATTTTTAATAAATGAAAAAATGTTGCCACTGTGCAGACATGCGAGCATTCGCTATTTAGTATAGCGCTAAAATGTTGCTGAGATTTCGACACATTATGTTTGTATGCGTTACGTTGTAGTTTAGCGGTTGACATTGCGTGCCTGCTTTCATATTAATGTGTGTTAGTGTGTACATCGATGTATTGAGTAATTTGTTAGTTTTTTTTTTTTTCGTTCAGTTACAATACTTAGCTGCTATTGGTATATCACGCTGCAGTGTGGCTTTTGACAGTTTTCACAAATGTAAAGTTTTGAATTTACGAAAACAGCCAAATATAATTACACACGCACTTTGACATGCGAACATATTAAAACAAATTTCATTTATAAATTTTCTATAAATTGGAAATACCAACACAGCGTTGAATAACTCAATTTATCTGCTTGTGTTTGCATATAGAAATCGAATAATTGTGCATGTTTGCGTTTTTTCAATAAATTATTTTGATTACTGAAATATATTTTATATCTTGTAATTGTTGATTTCGTTAAAGTTTTTCTATACTAAGCATAGCTGCAAACATTGATTTGTGTTTGCAACAGCGGCTGAAGATTTTAATTTATAATGACATGTGTTCGGTTTATGTTCATGATATTCAGTGCTCATGTAGAATTGCAAGCGGAAGTTACAAGGTTTTAAAAGTATAAAAAATTTATTGAATAGATTGCGATCAAAATGGCATGGGCATTAGGCTGAAATAATTGTCAATAAAACCTTAAGACTTGCGAGCACATATATTAAATTTCATTAAGGTGAAATAAGAAACATCATACTAAAATTTTAGTCACTTTAAGTCGATAGTCCATTTTCCAAAACGCATGGTATACTTTTTCTTAAATTTCTTACTGGGTGCTCACTTGTTCAAACCCAAATATATACCGTGAAAATTTATATCTTGTTTTTTATATCAAGCGTTGAAATTAACACATGAATTATTTGTGTATGCAATATTGGATTTAATGCTGCTAATGCGAAGCTCTTACTTTCGTTTTTCCTTTCCCGCTATTTCACTTGCTTACTCTACACACGCACACACACACAAACACACATTGAAAATGACAATTAGTTGGAAATTGTGAATGCACGGAAATAGATCTGTCCGCTGAGATTAAAGCTTTACGAAATTAGCGCAATAAATCTGTCGGAATATGCGTACAAATAAATAAAAAAATAAAGCGACAGAGCTGCCAGCCTAACAACCTGGACAGGCGTAATATTTAGTGTTTATTTGGCGCAGTGTGCTATGTTGAATTTGTTAAATATAAACAACAAAAACAAATATTACATTTCATTTTCAGTTTATATTATGTCCTTTGAAATCCCTGCTGTAGGATTATTAATGCTTTTTATATATGTGCATGTTGTATGACTTCTGTCGTCGGTAGTCATTATTTATTTATTTACTAGGGAATTAGTGCTACAGTTTTTGCGCGAATAAAATTTATTCAAATTTTTTTTGTGCTTAGCGTTAAAAAAAGGCTTAAATTGACATAACCAAAAATGCATTTGCTTTAAGCAAAAGCTTATAAATCATTTCATTTATGATAATTTCTTTGACAATAAATTTTGTGATTTTTGTTAAAAAATATTTAATTTTTTATGTGATTTTATATAAATTATTGTATTTATTTATGTCTGTTTCTTTAAATTTCATTTTTTGTTAATTGCTCTGGCGATTTTGATTGATTTCCCGTAATAAATAAAATCAAAGAGCCTAAAACTATGCAATTTGAGAAACAGAAGCTAGTGGCTTTTACTTGTATTAGAAATATTTTCGTTTACATTGCATAATTTTAGGCGCATGTATAAGAACTAGCTAGAGCTGACGTTCCACTTTGATTTTTTTCTGTAAAATATTTTTTGAAGAAGCTAATAAAGAGAACAATGCTGAAATCCAACAAAAATCCCGTCAAGGCCTAATAAATTTCATGCCTTCCCTATTATTCACCGCATAATTTACAATCGACAGCAATACGCTTGAGTCCTTAAAGGACAATAAAAAGAAATATGGTAGCCATAACATATCCATAGAAGTAAAACAGCAAGAAAAACAAAAACATTAAGAATGCTAACAATAACAAAGGCATTGACTAACACAACTACCTTTAGCTATACGGACACACAGTAACAAAAGCAAAAAGGAAAACAACAATAACGAATGCAATAAACAAAAAGTGATGTAACAGAAAAACAATAACGAAAACAAACTTTCCGGGATATAAATGAAACAAGAAGAAGAAGAAGAACAACAACAATAGTTAAATAAAGCACTCGAAATGTTTGTTACTGAAACCGTTACATTACTCAATGTCCATTGTCCTTGCAACATAACATAAAATATCGCTACAACTGCTGCCGTCATTTACCCTTGTTCATACGTAGTCCCCATAGTTCCAGTTTGGTCTTTTTTTTTTAATTTTTCACGATTTTTTTTTCTTTTGCTACTGCTTTTATTGTTACGTTATATTTTTTTGCTTTTATTTCAGCCTGCAATGTATCGACGAAAACAAAAATCTCACTCGCATAAAGAATTTATTTTTTATGAGCTTCAGTAGCCGCCGGTAGGAGTATCAGTTGCTCTCATATGACCATCATATACTCAAGTCGTTCAACTCGATTTGCGGCTTTGAGTTTCACATAGCTGATGCGGGGCACAATTTTGATTTATTGTTTTTAAATTGAGTTGCAATCGTGCATTGGCAAGTGCACTATGTAGCATAGCAGTGACTTGTAATTGCCGTAGATTTTGTATCGATGGAATTGTTGTTTAAAATTCCACTTAAAGCTGAGCAAAATTTTGTTTTGAGCTCTAACAAATTTAAGTGCAAGAAATTTTCAACATATATTATCGGTGGAAATTGTCAAGTAACACAAAAATATTCATTCTACAGAAATTCTACATTCTTAAATGAGCCTTGACAATGATAACGCGTTGTCCAAAGATGAAAATTTTCAAGGTGCTAACTATATTGCAAAAAAAGTGCACTAAGTTCAAGTTTAGTGCTCTGAAACTGTACTACAATTTAGTTGTCTTATTGAAAAACATCATAAAATTAATTTTACGTAATTTTCGTAAACATATTCGTTGACCCAAACTTTTCTTGTCACAAACGCTTTAAGTTGAAATCAAAATATGGTGAGTGAAAGGGCAAATATTCAAATATTTGTTTAATTTTAAAAAGTCCTTTTTATTCTTAATCCTTTTTTTTTTGTGGGTAACCGAAATGACCAAAACAAATTTCACATTACTTAAACAAAACCAATTTTTGAACATATTTTTATCGTCCGCATTCTCTGTCATTTATGTCCTTTTTTTACGCCTTTCCGATTTATGCATATTAAATTATTTGCACCTAAGCAGTAGACCCTAAGCATTTTTGGACGTTTTTTGTTTTGTTTTGTTGTTGTCATTTCAGTATTTTACTTTTACCTTATCCAGCCCAATGTGAAATTTGTTTTAACTGATAAAAAAGTTAACTCTATTAAAAGTTCCTCCATTCAACTTCGTTTTAAAGTTGTTGCATAAATTTCCGTTAAAATACTCATCTCGTTGTGTATGTATGCGTGTGTGTGTGTTTATGTGAATACAAAAATTTTTGCACAACTTTTGAGGTTCTTTATGTTATTTGTTTTACTGTGTATCGTAGGTATCTTTGCGCGACATATACACATGGGAGAAGATGTCTGTGTATGTGTGTGTGTGTGTGTGTTTGTGTGTGTGTTTAGCAGTTTTTATGTTTATCAGTTTGTTTATGTAAAAATTACGTGTATTTTTTTGTCTCTTGTGGGCGAAATATTTTTTTTTTTGCTAATTAAGTCAACAACAGCAATGAGAGAGAGAGAGAGAGAGAGAGAGAGAGAGAGAGAGAGAGAAAAAAAGCGATAACTTCAGCATATCCGGCAGTGTAAAAGATATTTTTTTTCAAATTTTTTAATTTTTATTTTTGTTTTCTTTAAATTGTTCCTTTGCTTGAAATTTCTAGTTAAATGAAACTGTTTGCTATATCCTGCGGCTGTTTTGTGAGCTTCAAAATTTTAGTTCTAAGCTGCTTTGCGGTTTGTGTTTGTTAAAACCTTGGTAAAGTTCATTGGCATCAATTTTTCAGCTTAAATGATATGTTTGCTATCATTGAAAAAGCTGTGGGCACAGTCCTCAATAGCATAGCTCGCGATATGATTTACTTAAAATTAAAAAAATGTGTTAACTAAACAAAGTAACTTTACCTAACGGAGCGCTTGTCAAGAAATGTGTTATATCAAAAGAGTTACAAGAGCATTTGCATGTAAAGAGGGACAAATGTGGAGTTTTGGGGCACTGTGTTTGTGTTTTTGGCTATGATTCTTAACTGGTGAATGCGGTCAGACTCTTAAGCGTCGCCTAACAAAGCTTACTGATGATATAACACAGCGGTCACTGAAACTAGTATAAGCAGCTGGTTGCCAATTTTTTGTTCCTTTACAATTGTTGGAGTTATTCTCTAACAATTAGTGCATTTTGCGCTTGTAATTTTTTTGTTGTTTTTGCACTAAAAAGTACTGAGCATAAAGCTCTTACTAAAATTCATATACCTCATTTCATACGCACAACTGAATTTATGTTACAAAATTTCTTAAACTTTTAATTTAAATACAAAATTATCCACAAACCAGCACGCACTTACATAGTTTAAAATTACAAAAATCGTAATGTTTGTGAAAATAATGCAATTAAAATTCATTTAATTGTCGCATCTTTGTGATAATTTACACAAAAACATAATGATATTTCAATTAATTGTTACTCATACCAACGCAAATTAAAGTGAACGGTAACAACAACAAGAAAAATTGCAGCAATTTGCTGTAATTTGAACGTGGCCATAATTGAATTACGACAAAAAAGTGCCACTCAAAACAGGTGATCAAAGAAGAAAAGAATTAAAAATTAAAACATTGTGTAACAAGCTACATAATTAATCGTCACATTACCATATTAACACACACAGACACAAACGGGTTTTCATATTTAGGTGTGTCGACCTTTTTTGATGCAGCATCAAGAATACTGACAAGCACTGCAAGAAATATCTGCTTAAGAATGTTGTCACTTTGCTGCTTAAAATTTATATTTTTGCTTGCAATGCTTAAGATTTTTTATTAAAATTCTCTCAGTGTATAAACGCATACATTCTGCCAATTCATGGTGTACCGTTTTGGGCGCGGCGCACAAATTAAATAAAATGACTCGAAATTTGCTAATTGAATGCATGCATGAGTTGAAACTTGAATTAAGTCATAATTGCCACATTTAAGCAACCACCACCAACGCCGCCATAATTTACCACATACACGTGAGTGCCCAGTAAACATTTGGAGTTTCATATATTCACATTCTAAGTATCATATATTTCAAGGCGTTATGATTCGGAATTGAGCATGTAGCTTGCAGCAAAAAGAGGTGTCCGTCAATAGTTCCGATTACAAAGGCTTTGCTTGAGACCCTACCTTATGATCCAAATGGAAATCACTACCACCGAAAAGTTTCTATCGAAAAAATTGTATATGGCACTCTGTGGCTTGAAATGTCTACTGGGTTCATGCTACCGCACGCACGCATACACCGTCTCTACAGTAGTCACTTAACAATCATTAACATCAGCGTCAGCAACAACATAATCATCGTCATCATTATGAACATCAACACTAGCAGCGCTGACTGACTGTAGTGTATGAAATGTAGCCAACCAGTCAGCCAATGAGCGAACCAACCGGAGACTTAATGAGTTACTTGTGCGCAAGATAACGTTGGTCGCTGGTATTAAAATAAAGTATTTCCGTTTCCGGTTTAAATATTTTATATTCAGATTTTTCTACGTCCACAGCGTAAAATGGTCATTTATGTCGATAAAGTAACGCACTTTTTGCACGATATAACGACATTCATGTTCACATGCTGATATGTTTACTTATTAACAAGATTTGTTATAACGAAATGTTTTGTTTGAAGAAAATAATAAGCCATTTGAGATTATTTGAAGACAAATTTCTTTAAGTCGCGTGTGATCTATCTGTATGGAAGAAGTTGTCTAAGCGAATGATTCTTTATAAAATGATATTTAGAATTTTTTCTTAAGTATGCCTACTTGTAGGTATGATAATGAGTTACGAATTTAGTGAATAAGGTTACATAGGTTTTAAGTAATTTACTCATATTGAACTGAATTGGCCACTTATTTGACTTCAGTTGAGGAAATCTAAGCCTGAGTTGACTTCAATATGCCACTTATTTAATTTGAAAGTATTTGAACTTAATGACCTCATATTCTCTTCAATTTTGTCCGTTGTTATGCATTACGTATATTCTGCATGAATAATTTTGCTTAAAAAAATATTGCTATTTCTCACAATTAAAACAAATTGGCAACGAAATTTAATCATTTCATTAAATTTTGACGCCTAATTTTAATTCTATTAAAATGGCGCACTTGCGGTTGCACTGAAATTTACGGTTTCATTAACCAATTAACAAAAAATTGTTTAAAATTAATGACACCAAGCCCACATTTGCTGTTCGTATAACAGCATTATTTTCATTCCGCAAAAATAGCAGGTGTAACTATGGAAAATTAAAAACCCACAGAATTTCATTAAATTCAATTAAATTGAAAATCCAAAAGGAGGCCATGAACAATTTATCGTTAGTATAACAGATATTGCCAAAGGTGAGTGCAAATCTTATGCTGACTGTTTGATTGTTTACTGAATTGCGTGATTGATAGCACAGAAAAAGTGTTAAAATTTCTCATTACCAGTTGTATGATTGGCTTAATTTAAATAAAATGCTTGCAATAATTAAAAGTAATTTTAATTACATATGTAATTGACTTTGTGCTTATTAGTTTTCTTGTTTTCTTATGTAAAAATTTCATATTCATAGAATTTTCAAAAAACACAAAATTTTATATTCTTTGTTTGTTTTTACGAGACAATTCCACTCAAATATGTGCAGTGCATATTTATGGTCATTTACAATTCATTGAATATTTGTAAGTGACATCGTTTGAGTTATTACTTTTCAATAAACTTTGGCCCAATTTGAAATGAAAATCTGTCGACACAAAAATTTGTACATATATATGTGCCAAATGCATACATGCCCATTAATAAAAGAAGCCTTGAGTGCATCGACAGAAACAGCAGCAATAACCACTAAGTTACACAGAAAGTAGCCAATGCAATCGCACACACAACACACAGACAGTAAAATATTGAAAATAGAATTTGTAAACAGGCAGCAAGGGATAAGTGTGACCAAAGATGAAAGTTAACATAGTTCTTTATTGTGTGTGTAAAAAATAGTTACCATGTGAAACTTTAAAAATTTTGAAACTTTTTTGTAAAATTTATAATTTCATTGTTCGATTTGTTCAAATAAGACAGTGTTCTATCATTAAATCCAACATATTTTTCCTCAAATTCAAATATTTTTATAAAAATCTGAACTACATGGCAACCCTGTTAGCTATAGAAAAAAAAGAAAGAAATTGGTATGCTTGTTGTACAATGACTACAGAAATTATTTATCTTTCACTGGCAGCCGCACACGATAAAACTTGCACTTGTAACCAATGTTTTCATATACAAATTTATACTGAAACCATGTAGTTGCATACAGTTCCAAGTATGATGTCGAAAAATCGAAACTCCCACTTTTAATCCAATTATTTCGAGTACCACATCAATATTTAAGCTACAGATTTACATGAGAGCAAGCGAGGGCGGATGCAGTGGAGTAAAAGCAACTAAGCCTGTCTTTTACATAACTTTCAATCATTTTTTAATGACTTAATCGGTGTCTACTGTCCACTATACTAACTGACATAGTGAAGTGGATGTTAAGATATACTGAAATGTGTAATACATATTGTGTATGTATATGTTAATGAGATTTTAAACTTTATTTCTTTCGATCTATGAACTTTGAATACGACACTACGTTACTCTTAGTTCTATTTAACATTTTTAGACACTGCTGTTTATTTTTCTATGCTTACGTAATGAAACATCATTAATTTCAAAAATAACACAGCAAGTGTTTTGTTGTAATGACTGTTATTAGTAATATTTAAGAATTATTTTAAGTCTTAAATTAAAAAAAAGTTCTTATGTTAGTACTAATATTACATAATATTGAATAAAATCTTTCAATAATTTTTTAGTTATTGAACAACGCTATAACGCTATCTTTTGATATGAAAAAAAATATGTAAAATGAGTTAAGGTCTCTTCAATCCGTTTCTGGATAAAGTTCTATGAACAAAAAAGAAAACAATTACTTAATACAATCATTTCCAGATGTGCACAAGTACTTAGCTGTAAGCTTAAAATATGGAAACCAACAAATGCACAATAAAAAATAGAAGCAACTTCAAGTTATAAAGTAGAACATCAAAAAATCAAAACTTAAAAGTAATAAAAAATCACAACAAAAAAACTTATAAACAGAAGATCAAAGCAAAAGCGAAACGAGCGAATAACAAATAAAATATCAAAAGGATTAAATCAAGCAGCAAGTTGCATGGAATTAAAATCAAGCCACCGTTAACTTCAAGGAAATCCACATTTTTGTAAGGTAGAAGCCAACAAGAGCAACAACATTGTGTTATTGTAAATAGCAAAAAAGTAAAAATAGTTTCGGATCAATGTTCGATGCATTATAGTAACTGGTTACTTAACACAATTTTAAGAAACATTATATGAAAATTACACCATTTTTAATATCTACCTTTATCCATTAAGAGATTTTAAAAATTTATTTCGGAGTTGTATTAAGTATAAGAATTGATTAGATATTCAAAATCATTAGCAGTTGCTCATACGACATGTATACTTATGGTATCAAAATTATATATATTGTCGCATGCTAAAGAGTTCAGTTTGACAAAACAGCACAAAGGTTAATGGTGAATCTGCATTGGAAATATGAGAAACACCATACTGTTAGCCACTTCCCTATGTGACTTGTAGCTTATTTGTATGTTTTAATACTTGATGTTCAATATCTTATCTGCGATATGATTCAAACCACAAAAATATAGTCTCCTTTGTAAATTATTAAATGATTTACCAATGAAAAAGGTTTGATTAAAGGCCGTGGCAAAATAATTAAACTATGCGAATATTAAAAAGTCAAAATAATAAAAAGTTACGTCTGGGTAAAAAAGGACTTAAATAATAGTTTGCCTTTTAAAAGCAAATTTTCGTGTATCAAATTTTAATCTTAAGTTCTCAGCTGCAAGTTTAAAATTTTTGGATTTGACCAATTTGCTCCAAAATTTACACAGTAATACCTTAATTTTATATTGTATTATTTCATTTTACCAAAAAAGAGAGTAATTCTCACAAAATTTCTAAAAATTACTCTTTGAAATTCCAAATTGATACCTTAGCACCAAAGAAGCAGATAAGATACTTTTATTAAAAAATAGAGTTAACTGAGATCAAAATGTGATTGAAAAGAATTAGCATCATTGATGTCCACGAAGGTTTTGCCAAGTGGGCTTTTTTTCATTAAAATATTTTCAGCTGAATTGTTGATAATTCAAATTTTTTATGATATTCTCTAACAAAATTTTTGCATTTGCAAAACACTTATACCTTCATAGCAAACTTTAAATATAATTTTTCAGCCCGCAACTAAGAGTATAATCATGTAAAACTTATAATAAATTAAAAAAGCAATGTCCAAGTCATTGTTTGAAAAATTTTGAAACTACATTGGTATGGTATTTCAATATTGACTGCTTACGGCTATCAAATTTTATGGAAACAGTACAAATCAGTTACCAAACTATTTTCTTACTTCACTTTCTGCAACTCAATACAAGCACAGTTTATTGCTCTTTTGAAATGTAGAAAATTCCATCGAACCAAATGGCGTTGTATAGCAAGGAAAAATGTACATTGTACATACTCCTTTGCATCTACAAGCAGCATGAGATAAGGAAGGAAAAATCCAAGTACGCTGAGGACATTAAATAGCAACAACTACAATAATAAATCTTTGACTGCAACACGATAGCTTCTTGAGTCACATTTTGTAGTAACATTGGTTGTCGCTGTGAGTCAAACTACCTTGTTGAGTGAAAAATTTAAAGTGATGGCTAAAATAGCCAAATAGAAATAAATTTATTATAGCCATTTACAAGAGAGAAAGATTTAAGGTTTAAAACTGCAGGTACTAAAAAACAATGAAAGTATTACCGTAAGGCATTTTCCAACGCTTTTGTCTTTTAAAGCATGCGAAAACATAAATTTTTCTCACAAAAACTTCCGCACAGTGCTACTCACCTTAAACCCCAGAACTTAATTTTTTGTTATTATTTTCACACTGACAATAGTGAAGAGGGACACATACAAAACGCAGACATGCGAAAAAATGACAATGTATGAATGTATGCATAAACGCAGGCACACACTCAGGTACATAAGTAATACTTGCATATGATAACCTATTTGCTTGCGTACGTGTTGCGGTTCATGTTTGCTTAGGTATTTCTGATCCAAATAAATTGTGCAGGTGTCCGCGCGCGTTCTGCTACATGTATAAGCAAGTAAGTGTGCATGACTCTGTGTTAAGGTTTCGTATATTTTGTGTTTGAATGTGTGCATATTATGCCACGTGTTAATTTGCTAATACGGCATTCGAGGTGTTGAAAAATATAAGACAGAATTTTCACGTTCAAATTTTTATTCTCGTCAGTACATGCAGCAGACTTGGTGTTTTTTGTTATTTTATTTGGTGACAGTCATCGCAGGATTTTAGTATGCGAGCATCATAAGATTACATTTCTTTGGAATTCAATTTTTATTTTATTTGCATGTTCACACATTTGCATTTATAATCTTATATAAATAGGTTTGGGAGTTTGTAAGCATCTTGCACGAAAGTCTTAAAGGATTGGTGCAAATTTTAAGTGCAAGAGTATACGTTTTAGTTTAAGTAAGGCTTTTGTTGCTATTAGGTCTGAACTGATACTTAATTTCACAGACTTGGGGCGTCGATTCAAGTATTATTACTTTTAGAACTAATTTTTTTAATATATGATAGCATACATTTTTATTTTCAAAATAGTTATCAATATTTCAACTTTTCACGAAAATTTAATAAAAAATCATAGTCGCCATGAATGTATAATCATCAACATTTTAAAAAACCAATTTAGTACCTGAAAGTTTTCACTGTCAAAGCAAATTTCAATAAAACAAACAAACATGCGGTCTGTTTTCCAAATTAAATACTTCAATTTCTAATTTGTAATAGAAACTTCGGGTGACAAAATATCAACTATGAATAGTAAAAGGTTAAGTTATTGATCGGTTTTGGAAAAGCAACGGAAAAAGTTTTTTCATATGCTTATCTTCTAATCAAGCAAAATCTTTTATCAGGATAAGCAAGATATCATTTATTTGAACTGACTAAGTTTTATTTAGTACAAATATTGTCATGCAGTTAAATTGACAAGTTTTCCCTTATGTAATTTAGTTTAATTTCTTGCTATTGTTTTTTGAATTTATTATCCTTCCAATATATAAAAGAAAAACAAAAAAAAGATAACTTTTTATTAGTAATATTCTGGCACGCAAAAACCTATCATACATAAAATGAATTATATCACAAAAATATAATCGAATTCAATACCCGCAGACATGACGTATGAACAACATTTAACTTTTGTGCACCATAGAAAAATTAATGTTCAACATACGCCATGTTTACCATTTGAAAAGCATAATAGTGAGCTGGGAATTGTTTAAGGCTTCCTTTTAAAATTATTTAGAGCTTCCGTTCCCTAAGTTACAAATATTTGTAAAAAAAATATTTCTCAAAGAATTTCAGCAATTTGCACATGCCATTCAACGCACCCATCTACACATGAACTTTAAAATGACAATCAAATCGATTGATTTTGTAATTTTATACGTCAATTCATCAAAATTGAACTCACACACATGTGCACAGGCACAGGCACAGGCACACGACATTCTAAAGGCACACCCACAAAAATGTGATATCAGACAGAAAGACGGATACGGCAATATAAAGTGTTGCTTACGCATTTAAGACAGCAGACAAAGGACATCCGCTCATCATTGTAATCGAAGTTCCTGCTTGCTTTCCTGCCTGCAGTAGCAATTTCGTTTTATTTGTTTGTTGTTGTTGTTGCTGCTGCTATTTATTTTGTTACTTTTCGTATGCACAATTGTGTGCTCTACCTTTTTTTTTTGTGTCTTCGTTATTTTGCTGTTATGCTGCTTTTTACCTCTCAAGCTGCCACGCAACTTTTAACAGAAACTCCCTAAGCTGAGCTTTTAATTTCCCCTGCGTGTTATGTTGCTTCTCATTTTTCGTCACGAAAATCAAATTTTCGTGCTTTCATTTTTATTTTATGTTTGTTTTGCTCTTTCATTTAAGTTTTCATCTGATTTTGGGTTTTGTCTTTTTATCAGGTCACGATTTTGTCATTTGAATTTTTTGAGTTGCTGATTGTAGTTTTACGTTTTGCACGTTTTACTTTAACTGATGAATTTGTATGGTCCTTGCTTGTTGGTCTTGTTATTTTGCTCTTTATCTTTGCTGTTTATTTTTATTGAAGATTTATTGTGTTTCCATAAAGTTGGTGTAGTTATTTATGGCTAAATAGATCTTAATGATGGAGTTATAGAGGGATAGTGAAGCGCAATGAATGCGAAATATAGTTTTGAACCGGCTTTGTTTTTAAAAATTTAATAAGATATTCCACTGAATGTAAGAACTGTCCAGAAAAAACTTACGTTTTGTTTTTCAGCTAAAAAAAACACTCAATAAATATTTGGGCTTCTTTTTTCAGAATATAAACAACTAAAAACTAATTAACATTTTGTTTTTGTAAGAATTTCTTACTTTTCTCTTAAGACTCTTCATTAAACTTTGCACAGTTGTTTCATCGACAGTACGGTAGAATCTTTTCCACTTAACGTCTGAAGTCTTGTAAATTTTTTACAATCTTACCGCTCTTTCGAAGATCTCTTTTCATTTGAAACCAATGTCTCTCAATTGGACGAAGGTCTGGACAGGGTGGCGGATTTGCTAGTTTTGGTACAAAATTAATATTTTTACTTTGATACCGTGCCATCGTAGTTTTAGAGTAATGAGAGGTTGATTGAGCCTTGTGTAAAAAAGTAGCTGATTCTGAGGCCACAGGTACATATGGCCCGCCAAACTATATAAACTATTTATTGCTTCGGAAATTTCGGATTTTGTTTTTCTGTGAATTTACATTGCACATGACATGGTGACATATAATATTCGTCCCAAAGAAGCTGCTTAAAATCTGCTTAAACGTAAGTTTCGTCGTTCATAACGCAGCTATAAATTTATTCAGGCATCTTTTATACAATTTTCGGCCTCGCATCTGAGCCATCAGCTGCTTATCATCAGAGCATTCTGACACTTTTTGAACTCTGTATGTCTTTAGCTTAGTTTTCTCTTTCATCCTGTGTACAGTAGGTTTTTATGTACGTGCCATATCTCGCACTGAGGTGTTGAGACTCTGCTTAAAAAGACGCTTCACCTTCGCCGCAACCTTTGGATTAGAAAGTTATGGTTTTCTGCCTGAACTCTTCTTTCGTGAAACAGGTAAGCCATTCTGGTAATTTGAAATAACCGTAAAGACAGTTCTTTCTAACGTACCAACTATTTTTGCTAAAGTTGAATATTTCAACTCTGGATTTTGTAGGTATGAGGACAAAATCAGTTCGCGGATATTTTGTTGCTTGCAAGACCTTTTTCTCGTTAAAAGTACTATCCCCAAGACTTATACATCATATCAAACGTCATTTTATATAAACAAATGGCTATTTAGGACTATCAGGTAGAGTAAAATCTTACAGAATAAAAACGTAAGTTTATTCTGGGACAGTGTATAATTTTATTTTTGCTTAAGCTTTTGCTGAGTATTTGAATATCATTTGATACTCTATAAGCATATTAATTGAATGAATTAGTGTTCATCTATGGTTTAAGCTTTAATTTTAATTGGGTGATTCATCAAAGATTAGGAATGCCTCAGATGAATGTAGATTTTGTAAAAGCTGAGCTGATTTAATTACTGACTAAATTATCAAGCTTTGAAGCTATAGCTTTTTTAGCAAATATTTTGTTAATAAGCACCACTTGAATTGCAACAGTGTCCAGCAAAATTGTATTTTTAGTTGTTTTTTTCAACTATATTTGGATTCTTCATTTAATTAAAGAGAGTTAATTTTATTTTAAAGCTTGCATGCATATTTCCCAAAGCTATGCGGTCTTAAATATATCCGAAAAAGAATACTGAATTATTTGAACTTTCTCGTACATCTTTTCTTTATTGAGACTATGCATTTAATTAACGAAGACCTTTTGATTTAAGAGAAAGCTAGCGACTTATGTGTTTCGAAGTATCTGCCGAAACGAAATATTAATGAGATGATTTACTCAACATTCGGTACGAACTGTGATTAAAACATGAAGTTTTTCTATTACTAGCAAGATTTTCAACTGTAGCTCTAACCGTCGAAATAGACAAGAATACAATTTTAAGCCACAAAATATTCTTACATAGACAGCAATGTAAACTAACGTTTTTCTAAAGATTATATGGAAAATTTTAAGTGAAAACTCAGCAGTTGATAAAAGTAAGAGTAAATAAGATAATGAGCAGTCCATAAAAATTCTAATTGAGTTGTGTAAGTGCGTCCTTGCAAGTCCATTAACTAAAGCAATTCAGCAAGATAACTCAAGATGTCAATTTAATTTGTCATTATTTGAGCAACGATATTATTGTTGAAGCACTGAAACAAAAATTTTTGGCATATAACGAAAGTCATGCTTATAACATTTAATTTGTTTATTCAATTTATAAGCTTTTGTATAATATACATACTTATATTAAAGTAAACTGGTGACATGTTTCGAAGCTAACCATCAATAGATCTAAAATAATATTGTGGAACATTAAAGTGCTTATCAGCAAACCTTCAAATTACTAACCATGGTCACATCGCAGAACAAATATTATAAAAGATTTATTTGACCAACATGTCGTATGAGTATCCGAAAATACAAAATTCAAAACATTGATTTTCTAATTCTTCTGCAATTTGCACACTAAAGATTATTTTTATAAACACAAATTTCTTAAGTGAAATCTTAAAGCGTTCAAGCTGTCAGTTAAAAGTTTCATCTCTTTGAAATTGATAGCTCACACAAATCACTTGCTTACATAAAATTTGCTTTTATCCAAAAAAATACTTGCAAGCTTTGCGAATCTATAATTTCCCATAAATATCTACTAATTTCACACAATTTGAAGGGTATTATTTAAGACATTTGAAGTTGCTTGTTATTTATATTTTTTTGTACATTTTATGTAAAAGCAATAATTTTTATTCCGCATAAACGCCAACGCAGCAATTCGCTTGCTGTTTCGTTTTTTTTTTTTTCTTATTCTATTTTGGTTAGACAGTCGCCCTCCAGGACATCAATCAAAATTGTACCACAAGGATTATAATCAACCTCTCAAAAAATGATGCTGCTGGCAAGAATGTTGCTTAATGCGATGCGTTGTTGATGTTGTTGCTTGGCTCTTTTTATTGGTACAACACTTCTTGTTCCTTAGCATTTTTGTTGTTGTAAATTTTGTATTATATTTCATTTGTATTAGTGTCTCTCCAACTGAATGTCTTTGGTTTAAAGCTCGAATAATGATAACGATGACAAAGCAAATCGGCTTTCGATGGAAACAAGCTGTTCTTGAAGTAAATAATTTATGTATATAAATGTCACCGATAAAAAATGAGGATATAACAGTTCGATAAGAAATTTAAAAAAAAGCAATGACATTCAATTGTGCTGAGTTTGTGCTCTTATGAATAAATGGGCAGTCTTTCATTTTTAAGTTTTACTGTAATCTTTTAAAGCTTCAAAAAAATCCATTTTTTTGCTGATAAGTTAATGGCAAATAAATTAAGTATGTTGGATGTATAAATCAGATAAATCGTACGCAATGTGCGATAAATAATTTAAATTTTTTCAGTTTACTAATTTATATGACTTTCAATCATTTTATGTTAATCAAATTTTCATATAATTTCTGTAGTACCCAGCAAAGGTCCACCCTGACGTTGTATGCAATACAAATAAAAAAACAAATTTTACGCGTTTTCACATTAAATAAAAATATAATCTTATTGCTGTCTTTTATGTCTTCAATTTTTTACGCTAAATTTGCCATGCTCTCTCTTTTATCCGATATTTATTTATTTATTTTTTCTTTGCTCGGTAAACTTGCTTTGCTTGACATATTTCAATTTGCTTTATTGACAGCAGTATTACTTTAACGCAATTATGAGCTGATTCTGGACATGATTTTCAATTTGAGTAGTAATATTTGGAATTTTCCTTAAATATTCAAGGCTACACAAATGAATTGCTCATACGTCTACTAAACCAAATTTTGATTATAAATTAATGAAACGCGTAAGGCAGCGCAGCCATTTGCGATATATGCTTATTAATATAGTGGCATACATTCCATTTATGAATATGCCTTTGACTGCTATCCAACATCACAGCTGAGAAATTTTGGTTTTTGTCCTACAACCAATTTGTCTGGTTCTTTACTCCAGCAGCGTGTTTTAGTTCCAATGAAGTAGTGAATATCGAGTTGAGTAATATTTTTTTTAGTTTAAAATTTATTAAAAGTTTTGTTTTATTTTAAAAACTGCATGTTCCACATTTGGTATGAAATAATTTTCCAGTATTGCACGCACTTTTTCTGCTTTAAAACTTTGATATACACCGTATGACATCTAGGCTTTTTTTTAATTCAATGATAATTTCGCACTAATAACTTCATCCTGTTCAAAGTATTATCAGGCAGTCAGTATTATACCTCGGCATAACAAAGTTATCAAATTACGCTTGATCAGCGTTGGAACAAATTAAATATCTTTTTCCAAAATAAGAGCTGTAGGTTCTGCTCGAAAAAGATCTTTCCTTATGAGTCACATTTTCTACTCAGTGGCTATGTGAACAAGCAAAACTGCCGCATATGGGGTTCAAGAAACCCGTAACTAATCGTCAAGAAGCTCAAGCATCCTTAGATGGGTACATGGGCCCAATTTTGTTTTTTAAAAATTTAGCTAGAAACTTAGTTCCGTACAACAATAAGCAAAGCAGAGGCTTGATATTCGCCTTTTTGTGTGCATGATTTTTAACACTTAAGCTTGGATGACTGCTATTTTCAACACGATGGCTTGATATGCCATACAGCACATCAAACAATCGATCTTCGCTAATTGTGTTATTAATGCTCATGGACTTATTTTTTGGGATACCGTGAATGAACGATTTTATGCCAGCCGTTCGTCAAAAAGTGCCCAAAACTAACAAAAGCGTCTTAGCAAAGTTAATTTAGTTCCATAAATAATTGGAATATTTGTTCTTTTCAATTAAGCTAAAATATATGGATAACAAATTAACTTATTTTATTTGATTGCATTTTGAAAATGGAAATTTAATTAGACCCACCCAATGTCAGCCACAAGTAACTAAGTGAGGATCTTTATCAAGTTTTTTGTCAAAGCTATTGACAAAAAGTCGCTTGATGCAAAATTTTATCCCATGTTAAAATGTTACTTATATGCCTAGTTTACATACATAAATTCAAAAACAAATGGCACTTGTTTTTGAAAGCAGCCTTAGATAAAATAAAAGAAAATTGAAAATAAACTAAGTTTAAACAAAAGACCTTAAGAAATTATGTTGCATGATATATTGCGGCAGATATATCGCTATTTGTAATCAGATGTCCCAATGCAATCTACGAGCTAAAAATAAACAAATAATTTTTAATAAAAGCCTCGAGAAATAACATAACATCAGAGCTGAAATAAAACTTTGTTACAAATAACGTACCTTCAGTATATATTTTTACAAATATTTGATTGTCAGTACTTATCAATAGCCCTGGCATGATAAAAAAAAAATTTTTTTTTATATATATAATAAAAGATTTACTCATCATCCCGCCCAAGCCTTGTCACGCAATAATTCAAAGTCCCTTTGCTTCAAATCTTGAAAAAATAATTAACATATCACTCAAACGTCCAGCAAAAAATACATGCATATAAATAAAAACGCATGGCATGAAATAAAAAAATTAAGATTTAATTAAAAGGCACACACACACACGAAAAAAAATATCAAAAAAGTCATAAAACATATTTTTTACAACATAACATGCAATTGTAGCAAATTTTCCACTGTCAGATTTTTCATGGATAAAAAAAGCAGGCATTTTTGTTTTTTATTTCAAAAATTTTACACATTTTCACCATTTTTAGTACCTGCTGCAACTTGTGTAAATTTATGATGCCCAAAAATTATTCATAACTGAAAGCGCGCCATCCATTCAATTGTTTTTTGTTGCTCCCACTTTTTTTTAACGCTAGCGCACCTTTTACTGCTCTTTCATTAGTCAGCAACAGACTTACTTTAGCTTGGCCAAAAAGAAATATGCGCCAAAAATATATGAAGTTTTTTTTTCCAACGCAACGCATTTTTTTTTTTTCTCAACATGTTGCTTACGTGGCAATTGTTGACGAAACGGATGTTGGCTGGTTGCTGTTGGTGAGTGTTGGCGTTAAAAGAACGAAAAAGTAGTTAAAGTGGTAGTAAAGTAAAAAAGTTTTCATGTTTATTAACAAAGTTTGCCAGCAGCATGCAAGCAAACACACGCAAAATCAACGCAAATAACTGCAAAAGTGGCACAACATAAAAACAAAAGAAATGGAATGAAACTCACGGAAAAAAGTGCTTTCAAAAGATTAGGGTAAACTAGCCCTATGCTGTCCGAATAGCTACGTCTTAACATCTCAACGCTTTAGTGCAAAAAGTTGAAGATTTTGCCAAAAAAAATCTTGAAACTACCTAACGGATCTAATAAAGGTAAATACCTTATAAAACTCAAGCCGAACAAAAAACGGTAGTCAGTAAAACATAAGTTCAATCAAATAATTTATTCATGTTTACATGTAACAGTCAGCAGTGTTTGCTACTTTCCTTGGCAAACATAAAACATTCATATAAATAAAATTAATTCGAACATGTCAACACATGTTTCCGAATAATAATTTAACAAGTTTTTATGAGAGAAAAACTTACAAAAATTCATAGCTATATCCTGTAAATATCTATTGGATATGAAGAATGCGCATCATTAGTCAAAATAAAAATAAAAATCTAAAAATTGATATCATAAAGTTGGCTGCGCTTCGTTCGAGTGTCCTTAAAATCAATACAACAACCAGCACGGACAACAAAAACGAATAGCAACAAAAAAAGCACGAAAAACGTCAAAAGATTATTGCTGTCAAACTTTGTTTGTGACATACCATCACAATTGATATTTGAACGTCATTGCACTAAGCGCATATTGTGTATCACAAACATTTAAAATTACACTGAAAAGTTTTTCTATTTTATGTTAAGTTGCTTTTGATTTCTTCACAATTTCTAATGATCACAATTTAAGATCTTAGTCACACAGCAACGTAAAAGTTTCTTCATTAACTTCTTAAGATTTTCTTTCTTAAAAATTTGATTAAACCCAATTTATGACATAAAGATATTTCAAAAAGTGGGTTTTTTAAATTTTATTATATGCTTTAAGTTTTTCAATAGCAAGTTTTCTATCGATATATTAAGAACTAACATCAGTTTTTTTATTGAAAACATTGTGCACTTATTCTCGAAAAGTATTTCTAACTCTGAATTTGATCGTGTTGTGAGAACATAAGTATTTTTGAATTTTTTCTTAACTAGAGACTAAGAGTTAAAAAACAAAATTTCATACGTCATGTAAACCATAATATTTTTTAAAATTATTTTTGGCTTAATCTTAAATCAGCCACTTATTAAATTCAGTACTTTTATAGAGCAATTCGGTTTAAGAAAAATTGTTTAAGAAGAAGAGCTCTTATTAACATCAAAACTGTGTGACTCTTGGAACTTTGAAGTGTATTAGACTAAAACTTATTAATTTTGAGAACAAAGTTAATACCATTAAAATTTTCTAGCTGGGTCAATGAATGTAAATATTTTAAGAAAAATTATTGAACATAAATAAAAATAGTATTGCAAAAATAAGTGCCCAGAAACAGCAGAACGGTAAATTTTGATTGTTGTTTGTAATTGAGCACTTCGAAAAACTTTACTCATATAGCCTAGTCAGTTCTAAGGATTGTAGTGCTTTTATTTTAAAGTGGCCAGTTATTAAATTCAACACTATTGTAAGCGGCCTCAGCCTCAACTAAAATGCTTAAGCTGTTGTGTTCCGAGCAATATTGGAATTAAGATTTTGCAAACTGAAACTTTTACGTAATAATAAGAATCCGTATATATAAGAGCAACAATTCAAAGGCAATAATACATATATTGCCTTCACACATTTTGCTGCTATATTTCCCAACATTTCTGTATATATATTTTTCAAAACTAAAGTAACCTAATGCGTAAATAAACCCAATATAAAATATATTTGAAAAAAAAGATAAAAATGAGGTTTTGAAAAGTCAAAAAAAAAAAGACTAAGAGCACTTAAATAGCTCAAACACAAGCGAGAAGCAGTAGTGTTGATCATCGCTAGCAAATCAATAAAGAATGAGAATTAGAATTCAGCATTTGCATAATTTTGTTTTGCAAATAATTTTCTCCATGTAAGCGCACACAAATGTTGTGTTTTTGACAATAGCAGCTAAGCCAATATCCTTAATATTTGTCGAGATATAACATATGGAAGTCATTAATCAATGCATAGCCAACAAATAAAATGAGCCATAAATTCAATGAAGCGAACATTTTAATTTTTTTTTACGTTCCAATATGAAAAAACTTAAGCATACCTTAAATTGACCTCTTTTGAACGTAGTTTCAAGTGATTTATCTAAAAGGGTAGAGGTTAAGCACATTCCTTATAATTTTTACTATTATTGCAGAAACACATACATTCATAGCAATGTAAATAATAGCATTTTAAATTTACTAATACAAACATTTGCTACGTTATGCCATACTCAGTTATTCATAGTGTTTATACATTTGATGCATTGATACTGAAATTGATTTTTGTCATGAAATTTTGAAATGATTTATTTGAAATGATATAGATTATTTGAGTTGTAGTTTTTTTTGTAAAGCTTATATAAAGGTCAAATCTTTTTCTGCATATTACAAGCACGTGCATATTAAAAAGCAAATGAATGATAGTTTCAGTAAATGGTCATAAAAAGTGAAAGTCGCAAGAAATGGAAATTGTAATAAGTGGTTTGGTTGTGAAATATTGATATATTTGCACACATAAAATAATAAACTTTTTTGTTTGAAAGAGATATTACAAAAATGTTTCATAAAGGTTCTTACTAACTCAGACATTTGACTTGAATTTATAACTATTATCTTGGTTGGTTTTAAGCCGATTTATTCGGTTATTTTAAATCTGATTATTATTAAATCAAAGCATTCAAAAAAACTTTAAAGGCTTTTTATCCAACACTCAATAATTTTTGAATAATTGCGTTTTAAAAATATTCATAAAAGTCTAAAAAGACTAAGTTAATATCGGAATGACCGATATTAAAAAATTTCTTAAATTTCTCACAGCCATAAACGCCAATGAATTTTTAAATAAAAATCCTTGATTAAGACTTCCAGCAGTCCGTTTGATTTTTATATTCTCAATACTTCTAACAATAATCTTTTACCTTCAAAATTTACACACCGTTTCTTGTCTACGAACGATTCTTCTTTTTCTCACGAAAGAGTGTTTTTTGGAGTACCTGCATGCAAATTATATGGGATAAGTATCTGGGCACTGAGTGCAATTCAAATATTTTCAATGTACGTACGTAGGGTTAAATTATTGGGCATGAATTCGAAATTCAAATGTATACCAAATTTAATTCAATCAATTAAAATAAGAATTGTTGCTTAACTTAAATTCAGACAATAACGCATTTACAGTTGATTGCAATATTTTTGTTTATTATCTGCAGACTTTAATATCCGGCATGGATTTTGTTATTTTCAATTTGATTGGCAATTATTCTTGATATTATAAAATGTTGTTTTTGTTGTTTAGTTGAAAAAAAAAAATACCGGAGTTTGTTATTCAGTTTACTATGCATATGTTTGTCTCTTTAAATTTATTATTTTATGCATAATAAAAGCAATAAAATATATAGCACAACAATGCATTGCAGACACTATGGTATGAGTATGTTAAACTAATATTTGCGAAATTTCATTTCTGTAAATCCAATATGATAAACTTACAATAAAATTTTTAAAATTTTTGAAAAAAATTTTAAAATTTTAAATGACCTTTCTTTTCTGCTTCTAAACTTTATGCTATAGATATCATATAGGTTACATAAAAAATATTTAAAACTCAATTTAAAGACGACAAATAAATAATAAATATTTTATCTGCTACAGTCAAGCACTTCCTGTGTAACTTACTTTATTTATTGCTTTAATCTACTCACACACACGCAATTCGTACAAATAGCAAGAAATATAAACACACACACACACTCACATACATCAACATACACACTTATATAAAGTGAAAAATTTTATGAAAGAAATACTTAATATTTATGTTTTGACACAATTTCCGACCATAAATTTCATTATCCACAAATCTCATTCAAACGCGCACAGACACAATGACACCCACATATGACCGCAGACACAATACTATACAGCATTGACGCCTCACAATATCATACATACATATGTATATAGAATACATAGATATAGCACTCATACTTGCAACGCATTTGGTGTAACACAACAAATCACTTCAACGCCTGCTTTATTAATGATGTCATTTTCTGGCAGACGCTTGCGTTGTTACTGCTGCATGATTTTCATGCAAATATCTCACTTGGCTTTAGAGATATCTTAAAATTTACACAATCTAGTAGATATATATGGGCAGATTGGGGAAAGTAAGTAACAAAAACGCTTATGCTGATTTTGCGCCTGCAAGCAACACAAATTTTTTGTTCTGTAACAAAAACGCGCCTGTCTTTTCTTTGTCAAGAAACGAAAGAAATTTTGTTTTTATTTTCTTTTTTTTAGTTTATTTCTATTTTTGTTAAGCAGAAGATGAAGGCGTTAATTGTGACACAGCAACAAATATGTTGAGCTCTGTACAGTATAATATGTGTGCTGAGGGTGTGCATAAAAAAATTTTTAGGCATATGGAAATATATTTTTAGCTCATGAAACTCTTGTCTAGAAACAATTTTGTGTCATGATATTTTTATCACTTGTTATTTACAAGGCTTGATTTTTTAAGCGTTTGGTTTTTGAAAATTGAAAAAAGAACAGAAAATTTGCAAAAGTGAATAACAAATTTATTTGGAGCGATACATCGATTTCCTTCATTTTTTTTTAAAGATTATTTCATGTAAATGTTGCCCGCAGCTACGCCAGGGGTGGTTCATTCGTAAGTACCAATTTTGGCCAGTATGAAAGGTATAATGTTGTCTTCCAGGGCTGCAATTGTGGCTGTACATGAGACACTTCACGTAGCCCCACAAAAATAGTCCAGTGGGGTCAAATCGATGATCTCCTCTCAATAGGTTCACGTTTTGTTGAAACCACATGTCAACCGAGTCCTATTTTTCCATTTTCGGCAAAAAAAAGTTGGTAATCATCGCACGCAACCTTGCTCCATTGACCGTAGCGTTACGATTTCCATTATTTTTGAAAGAGTACGCTCCAATAATACCGCCGGCTCACAAAGCGCACCAAACAAAACCAAACCACCGTTTTCATGGTGCATTGGCAGCTTTTAAGCTGCCGCTGTCTGTCCTTTAGACTGAATTCGGAAATTCTGTTTGTTGACGTACCCATTGAGACAAAAATGAGGTTCGATTTCTCACAGAGCAAAAATTTTGATAATAAAACTCAATGATTTCCATGTTCTGTTTTTTCGTTGTCTATTCATCGTTAAATGCATAAAAATCACCCATTACAACATAAGATTATTTATTTATCACAATTTTACCCCAAGACATTTTTGGTACTCCACAGCGTATCTTATAGGACAACTACGCACTTTTAGACTGAATATTCATATAGCAACTGCTCAGTTTTATAAGGCTCAGTTGCAACGTTTCACCTCAGTGAAGTGCACTTATTGGTTCGATTTGAACACAGTGCATCTTAATCAAAACAAACTTTATTTAACAAATTTTCCAACAGTACAGCCCACTGTGCTATACATCTTTGTGTATTGTGCTGCGTGTGAACTTTTAAAATGCGTTCAGCAGGAAATTAAATTACGATTTTGTTGTTTTTGTTGCTTGTAACTTTTTATGGCTTTCTTTTTTAAGTTAATGAGTTGGAATTTCTTAAAGTAAGAGACATTTGTGTAGAAATTCAATTTATGTCATCTTCTTTTTTGGGCGTATAAAAGTGTGTGATGTTTTTTTTTGGCAATTTAATTTTTTTTATCTTTGCCGCGTAATGAAGTGACTTCAAAGTTTAATTTTATATTGCAGTTAGGTTGCTCATCAACATTATCGTTGCAAAGATTGTAAGCAGCTTTTAGGCGCTGTTGGCGTCTTTTGCCAAATTATATCCTTGAGATAATGTAACTTTGTTGCTTCGTCAGTATATGTTAGCGAATCAATGAAGCAGAGTGCATGTAATTTGTGGCAAATGCATAACATTAAAATAAATTAAAAGAGTTTGAGGAAACAGATAACTTAAGAAATTGAACAAAATTTTTTCTTCCAATTTAGAAGAATTGAAAAATTTAAAGTCATGAAAAAAGTACGCTATCAATTTTTGCCAATTTTATTTAAAAAAATACTTGATACAGAAGTTTTTACTCATTCAGTTGCAGTAGCTTGATTTTGGTAAATTGACCTCTAGCTAGAACTTTGCCCAAGAAATTTAAAATGCTCTCATTTGACTTTTAACTTGAGTTTTGAATATTCTTGGCTTCACACTTAGTTTATGTATCACATATATATATTTTTTGTATAAATTTGAAGCGTAAAAAAGGGGAGAAAAAATGCACTGTACACAGCAGGCACATAAAAGTTTTTGTGTGCAGCAGCAAAATTCTCAAATATTTTCAACACACGATTTTTGACCTACTTTGTTTAGTGCTTAGTAGAGAAAAAATTTGAAGAAAATAAAGTTTCATTTTTGCTAAGTTCTGCAGCAGTTTGCCTGTGTCTTCGGAGAGTTTCTGTTTTTTTCTTTACTTAGGCAAAACTTTGTTGCTAACGAGCAGACAGACATATACAAAGACTGAGAAACCAACAAACTGACTTCTGTGGTTTGATATTGAAAAACTTAGAGTGAAGGGTTATGGCACTTCAATGCCGTTAAAGGAAATAAATTGAATGATTTAAGAAAATTTATATAAGACATTTACAATTTTTATATTTCAGTGATAAACTGAAAACAGCACTTCAAAATATTTCGTTAGATTTTTTTTAAGAACAGTTGGTATTAAATGCTGACATTTAATTTTCCAGTGAATATATACCAGTATAGTCTGAATTTGATCGTTTCTTCGGGCCTTTGTGTATGTTTTGGCTGTGTGAACATCTCTTATGCAGAGTAAGGAAGAAAATCATTGCGGCAGTCAAATACGCAAGGGAACACGTTTTCAATTTTAACTTAAATTTCGTTGCGCTTAAAATGACTGCCCCTCAGAAATTAAGAGATCTATAAAAAAAATTTAATATAAACTAAAGGCAAACTATACCCCATGGTAACCATAAAATAAAGGTATCCAAAATATTGAGTTTTCTACTAGGCTCAAGATTTATAAAGAAAATGGGAGCCAAGATAGGATTTTTTTTTATTGCCATTCTCAAATTTAGCGAGCCCGGGATGAGTAGGTGTTTTATGTGATTTGAATTCATTTGCGTGTTTTCGGTTTTAGCTTTCGTTTGTTGTTATCTTTGCTTTGGCAAACGAATGATGACTGGTATCACACTGATAATGAGACAAAAGGCTTATCGTATACCTAAAAGTGCAATTATTCAAAACTTCTGAAAATTTTTCCAAGATAAAAATCTATCAAACTTAAGAATTCTCCATTGTGAATGTCAAAAACTATCGTTTCAAAAATAAACTTCATCGAATATGATGAAACGCTCGAAAAAACTTAATAAAATTGTGTAAAAAAATTAGAGTTGCTCATACGTCATATTAACCATTTTTAAACAAATCGATCCAAAGAAATGTATTTCTCTGACGGTCACATAAGAAATTAAAAGTTTTTGTAGAAAATATAACCGGCAAGTTATATGACTTATTCGAAACATACATTATATTATGTAATATTGTTTTCATATCAGTTTCAGCAGCCATTGTTTAACCTCAGCTATTTTGCAGGTAATCTTGTTTTTAATAGAATTTTATGGCACAACGATCTTGAGATATCGGCTGACAAAAAATGAGCTCTTATTACTCACAAATCATAATTTATTTTAAGTATTTTCAAATTGAAGCACCTACCTAAATATTATATATATTCAATATGAAATTTCGAAAAAGAATCTTTAAGCAAATTAAAAATTTGCTGATTTAATCAAATTAAAAATTTTATTTTACAATTTGCAGCCAAGCCAACTTTGCGCAAAATTGAAGTCAACGATAATTAGGCTACAATATCTTACCAAGAGCTCAGCAAATACAACAAGTCAAAAGAGGTTACTAATTAAAGGATATTTAATTGTGATGCAAATCAAACTACTACTAAAACTGCTCGACAACTACTACTATAACTCAAGCAACAGCAGAAAAACAAAAAACTAAAAATTTTCCAAAACGTTAACTTTGCACAACTTGCAACAAATAACTGGTTCCATGTTACTGATTGCAGACTCAACTGACGACAAATACACTCAATTAAGGTGAGTAGCAGAAATGAAATTTGATTGAAAAAAGCAAAAAAAATATATAAAATTTACTTTGGGGGCATATGCTGTCGACAAATAACTGAGAAATTCAACTGCAAAGTTTACGTAGCTGACATATTTTCAAATAAATTAAATATTTTAATAAAAACGTATTATCGGCCTAAAGCCAATATCAATGTGTGCGTAAATGAATACCACAAAATACATACCTTTGCACCATATACTCTACGCGTGCAATGTGTGTGCATTATTAGGTCCATCGACCAATGCATGAATAATTCTCATGTAACCGCTGGAATAATACATATGAGATGTAAATATGTGTGTTTGTGTTATTGTTTCAAATAGACACACAAAAGCTGGCGCAAAGCATATTCAATATAAATTAACATTATACAACGGTGCTGATGTATTGCTATGTTTCGTTGAAATTGATTTCAAGTTGCAATAGACAAACGCTTTCCTTATTGTTGTGTTTGAGCTGTACTGTGTGTTTGTCTAAGTGTCTAAATTTATATGTAAGTATATCCAGGTGTTCCTTGTATGTATGTGTAGGCTGGAGCACATGTCGTCAACATACCGACAGATGCTGTTAGTTTTGCAAATGGCGTCTAACATCTTCGCTATTTTGACAAACCACTTTTTTGGCTTTATTACTTACAAAAAAATAACGCGAAATAATTGTGTCAACGTCAATCACATAAATCGATGGTCTGGTTCAACATGAAATTCGTCAAATATTTCCTAGTCTGTGGCGCCAACCTGGCAAAAACTACAAAACTACTGACAAGGCATTTGGTCTAGCATATCCTTTGCAGATGTCTAAGTAAACACACAAACCTTAATGCAAGGTACAGTTTTCTGTCAGAAACCTACGTTGCTCACATCATGAATAATAGAAGAACAATGACATTGTACTACACATTGTACAACACGTTGTACAATAGATTGGAACGTCTGTGCATTGCATAAGAATACAACGACGAAAATGGGGATCAACAGACGGTCGTATGTCATCTATACATCTGTACACTAAACATCTTATTTATAGCAAACTATTTATAGTGAATTTATTTTTATTTAAGCAATTATAAATTGCAAACAAATGCAGCTCAACACGTGGTATGTGCAACTTTGAATATAAATAAAATTGTTCCTACTTTCACTAAGCGCTTAATATTGAACTTTATAAGATTTCATGAACCAAAAATTAAAAAAAAAAAAATTAATAAATTCAAGGAAAACTTCACTAACAATGCACTACGGTCACCACCACATAAATAAAATAAATGTGCCAAGAAATTGCATACATTTTATTTGCATTTTTCTTTCATTTCTTTTGATTTATTTTTTGTTTGTCTGAGGTTCTACCGCAAATATCATATTTCATCGCTTATGCTGGAATTGCTTTATTGATCCCTGTATTGCATTCGTTGTTTTTGCATTTTACTGCGCTTTGCTGTGATGTTGCAATCTTCACGTTGCAAAGACGACTGCAGGCAGCCAGTAACAACAATGTAAATAAAAATAAAACGCAGCAGTGTTGTTGTTGATATTGTAATGCTGAAAGTGCTTACAGGCGATTTATGATTTATTCAGCGATACACTTGCGTCTGGGGATAAAACATAAGAAGTTGAAAAAAAAAACCAAGACCAAGTCAGCTGAAGTGTTTCATAAGCGCAGCTGCGTTAAATTTTACTTCGGTTTCTGTATACATAGGGGATGATGCATATTTACATAAGCTTAAGAGCGAAAGTCCGTAAGTTTTATTTGTATATGTGATATTTTTTTGGAAATCGAAAAATAATAAGACTAGCATTGTCTCTGGAAGACAAGTGCATTGAAGTTTCATGAAAAAGGTAAAGAAATTTGAGATTAATATCAATATGAAACAAGATAATTGTTACTCATACGTTGCGTTGCATTAAACTATTCAATAATATCCAATCAATAGTTTGGATCTATAAAATTGAATATAATTTATTAAAGTTTGCTGTGAATGCAATTCGAAATAAGGTGCGCTTAAAATTTTTAGAATCACGTAATTAAACTGCGGTTACGAGTGAAATAGAATTGTTGAAAAAAATATATCAAATAAAATAAAAAATATTATTTTTAATTTTTTTTTTAACTTACCAATACTTGATTGTTTAAAATTTAGCAATGCAAACATCCATTAAAACTTTTTCGTTTACTTTCAAAAGTTGTACTCGCAGCAAAATCGATGAAGTTCAAGCGAGTTCGTTGCCTACAAAAATATAAAAAAATATTGTTTTTACATTTTATTTTTTTAAGCAATTTGGCTTCAAAACTTTGCCAGACGTTCACCTGTGCTTAAAATAAATTTGTTTAGAAACATTTTTGTTTGTTTTTTAGCAAAAAATTACAAAGAGGGAGGGATAAATGTAAATAAAGGTTGAACAACTTCAGTATTTATTATTTGTGGCAATATTTTTCCAAATCAATTTTCTATTTCAGTTTTTTACTACAGCAAAAAAAAGTGGAAGCACAAATTGATACCACAAACAATTTTGTTGCTGGAATTGAAAAGGAATGCAAAAAAAAATTGAGAAAAGTTGCTCAAACGTCCAAGCAAAAAAAAAATATGTAGACTTTTATGCGAATTAATTTGTTTTCGATTCTACGGCCACTTTCCAAATATTAACATTTTGTGGCAAAATTAGCAATTAACTGTTTCAGTTTTGTTTGTGGGTGCTCAATAGCATCCAAATTATTATAACAGCACTACAGTTTTTCGAAAGTTAATAGGAATACACCGGCTAGTGAAGCTCAATAAAAATAGGAAAAATAAGAAGTTCAATGATATTTCAAAGGACTTAATGACTTATATGGTCACCCTTACATATAACCAAATTTCGCACCTGCTAAGCCTTAAACCTGTAGCTGTTATCACATTAAAAAAAGTCATGAGGCCCAATATGTCCAATTCACTTTTCGTGAATTTCTCGTTGCTGCCCAATTTAAAGCTGTCAGTTTTTCACCTTCCCGTTTTTGTTGCAGCCTGTTTGGGCGTTAGTTAGTTTTTCAATTGTTTGTGCCTACGTCTGTATTGTATTTGCGTGATTTTTTTCTTTAATTTTTTTTGGTTTCACAAATGAACATTTCAATTGCATGGAATTTGCTGTTACCTTGCGATTGAATACTTAGAATTGCAGCTACGTCATCGCCTTTTATCGGCGTGTTCAACACGTTTGAGAAATGTTTAAACAACTACAACAAGAACAAAGTTTAAGTTAAAGTTTCCGTTGTTATTGAACTAAAGAATGTTGTAGTAACTAGTCATTGTTGTTTTTGTTGTTGTTACTATTTCAGCAACTGTTGTTAACTAGCTTTTTTGCTTGTAAATTTCATTGAAAACTGACTTGTACTGCAGCCGTATTGAAGTCGCCGCTGCTGAATGACTTTTCAAAAGTACAAAAGCACCTTACTATGTTATTTGGAAGGTGGGTTGGTAGCGATGTTCTTTCTCTACCAAACTTTAAACAATTGAACACAATTGATAGCATAATGGTATAATAGTTATTGAAAATTTGCAGCGCACAACAATGCTAAAGTTTCTTTTGAGCTGACAAAGCGTTCTGCATTGTCTAATAAATTCTTTAGAGCTCTACAGAATTCGCGTGTGTTTTTTTTAAATTGACAAAAAGTGTAAATTGCCCAAATTAGTTTTAGAAGAAAGTAAATTACAGCTCATTTGTTCAGAAAATTAAAAAAAAAAATAAAGTTTTATGTAATTCAATGTTACTCATACGACCTGTTCATCATTAAATGTTTAATATTTTTGACTTGATATAAAAAAAAAAAAACTCCTCTTTTTTAGCTGCAAAGGTCACTAAACCGCACTGTCATTGCCTTAAGTAAAAACTTAAAATAGCGCCAGCTATTGCTTAGCGCAAAAACCAAAGCACCCATGGTATGCAAAGTTGTTGCCAACGTCAACAACGACGACAGTACAGTTTCTTTTTTACATATTTTGTGCTCATTTTAATTTTCTTGCTAGCGTTGTGTTTGCACT
Organism: Meiosimyza decipiens; assembly: GCA_963680825.1. Lineage (NCBI taxonomy): Eukaryota > Metazoa > Arthropoda > Insecta > Diptera > Lauxaniidae > Meiosimyza > Meiosimyza decipiens. Next base: position 6,664,382 of record OY804259.1, on the reverse strand, counting down.
TGTGCAATTCAAAAGGACGAAACCGCAAACAAATAAATTGCCACCATTTAGAAGTAAAACTTATAACCCAAAGACATGCAATGTTATTTTAACGCCAACAGCAACAAACAGAAAAACAACCAACCACACTAGAGAAACAAGCGGAAAAATTGCTGCAACAAGAAACACAAATTTATGTGAAATCAAAGCAACGACAGGACATAAAAATTCATAAAAAAAAAAAATGAATGACATTGCAGGATTTTATAATTGTTGGCATGCACGCGTTTAACATGAAATTAAAGTTGCATTGAGTGCATAGAGTGGGCGTGAAAGCACAAAAACAGAGGATTCAAATGCACACCCGCGCTACACTATGGAATGGGAGTAGTGTAATAAAGTTTAGCAAAGGACATGCTGGTTCGTTTTTCTTTAAAATAAAGTACTTGTGAGCAAATAAATCCCATTGATAAGGAAACGGAAGTCTAGCAAAGGCTTAAGTGAAAGTAACAGCAGCAATGGAATATTAAAAAACTGTCAACCATTGGCTGAGTTAATGATTTAATTTCCATTTTGTACTATTTGCCGGGAATTGTATAAGGAAATAACATTTCTTTAAAAATATTTATGATTGTAAGAGGAATGATTTTATTTTATAAGCCAACCCAAGTAGGCAGTAGGTAACTTACATAAATTTAGTTATTAAACCGGACTTATAGCACTTTCAAAAAAGACAAAGTAGCAAAAATAATAAGCTGTTTATTTTGAGAGTCATTTAAGTCCATGACAGTGCACACTGAAGTGAAGTCAAGTTACAAAAGAAGTCCCAGCTTATTTTGGAGTCTTTGAAGTTATAGAAATCGAATATGTAAAACGATCTTCAGATTTGCTTTGTACGAATGCCCTCAAAAATAATTAATTTAAATTTTGTTCATACTACGCAAACCTTTGTCTTTCCACAAACAAAATTAAACCTTTCATATCTATAAAATTTTTTGATGCAAAATCAATTAATTAAAAGGTGTTTAATTGCGCCAATTGTTGCTGTGGTACTATTTTAATTTTAATTAAGCGATGCTATGAAATATATGGCAATCAAAACACACATTTTAATCACAATTGCATTATAATGAAAATTATTTATGAGTGAAGCTTGATCAGCAACTTCAAATTATGTAACACTCAAAGCAACATCATCAGACACATCTTGGCAGTCTTATAAATTTCATTCTCTCAAGAGCCTTGCGACACAGACTAACAAGAAACTATTGGATAACAAATCTTAAAAATAATGTTATTTTAGGATTTGAAATCACTTAAAATGTGCAAATGTTTGAAAAACAAAAAATAATAAAAAAATTGTGTTACTCATACGTCATGTATGAATAAATAATTTAATATACAAATTGTTGCTAACAAGTTACAGATATTTTTAATCATTAACAATTGCGAGAATATAAAGCTTTTTCAGATGAAACTAAGCACGTTTTACAGATTACAGTGTTGTTTTTTTTAAATACACAAATATTCTCCGTAGCGTAGTAATATTTATTTACTTAGTAGCTTTTGTACATAAGATAGAAATACGTAGTAAAAACAGCATTTGTTATTGATAGGTTCATATCAATCTTATGAGTATTTGTATTTGCTATCGATCCGCCAAGAAATAATAACTACAGCTTATGTCTACTCCTTAATCCGAGATGTTGAGAGATGCACTTAAAATAAATTTATGCTTAGTTGGCATTTTTAGAAGCGTTGAGCGTAAAGTTTTGACCGTATTAAAATGGAAACGCAAAATCTTCTTTTTGAATTGCCGCATTTTGCTAGTTATTGTGCTGCTAGTTATTATGCAACTTGTAAATGCATCTAACGTAATATTGTGGCGGCTCACTAAGTTAGAAGATATTAATTTATTATTAATTTATTAAACAGAATTCCAAATCGGCAAAAAAATAACAGCAGTTCAAAGCACGAAATTTTCGAAATGAGGACGTATGTATAAAACTTTTTTAACGAATTTAGTTTTATATAATTAAATTTTTTTTTGTTTCAATTTCTTTACAGAAAGTTCTAAGCAACATAAAGAAGTAAATCCTCTTTGATTTAATTCGAGTACCATTAAATTTTCCATGTCAGCTAACAAACGAACAACAGACATTATATTCAAATTAATATCAAATTTTAATTGCTACACTACTCATTTCCAAGTGAATGCCAAATGTTGATAATAATTATGTCATTAACCTTTTGCCAAATGCCTGCTGAATGATACTTTGTATACTGCTCGTAACAACACCCGGATATTATGCTAACTGTCTGCCAGCATTCATTAATTCAAGGCACTTACTTTTGCCAAAATTCGCTGAAATGCGAGTGCAAGTTCACTTAACGCCAGAAAATTTCAAGTGTGGAACTGCACTGCTGCCAAAATGATAATGAAGCGCTGCCTTGCTAAAATGCACAAATAACTAAGACAGTGGCTATACAATAAAAATAAGTTCACAACTAAATTAAAAAGAAAATATTTAATGAGTGTATTTTATTTTTAAACATTTTATAGCATTTATTTTTGTATGTCAAATGATTTAGTTTTTGCTTCATGAATTTAATTTCTGCTTTTTAAAACTCGCTACTACATATACAGAAATTTGTTAGCTTTGCGCCACTGTAACACTTGGGATTCGAGCATATACGTGAGTTTTGACTGTCTGTAAGCTTCGAAAACAAATAAATGCAACCCGCTATTGCCAAGAAAACCCTGTACTGTCTCAGTGTTGCTCCTGTGTGCTATCTCTTTTGCGCACTATTGGCTTATTCACATGAATGAATGGCAATTATATTTGCATTAATTCTTTTTGCCAGCGTCATTACTTTATGCATTTTTTGTGATGCAAAGAAGGATGCGCATTGATAAAACAAAATTTAAATTTTCACTACTACATACATACAAATTTTAATTCAAATGTGTTGCCTACTTTTAGGCAGGAGAGCGTCTTTTAGTTTTTTTTTTCATATGATAAGGATATACGTGTGGCAAAAACATTCGATAGCTTAAAATTTTTTAAACTCAATGGGATTAAGCCGGATTCCTTATCGGTTCTAGAAAAAAAATAGTCTTCTGCTTTTTTTAGCATAATTAAAACCTGAATAGGTACTAATAATATGGATGTAAAATGAAAGAATAATTTCACCTTTGAGCCCAAGCTGATCGCTTGATGCTTAAAGTACCTTACGCCAAGCATTCAATACGCTTCTCCATGCAAAATGTACGAGGAACTATTAAAAGTTTACGAAAACATGATTAACTTACCCAAACTTTTTAGAAATTCAGCCAACTGATATTAGATTTCCAATGCGATTTAAACGGTATCTGTAAAAGAAAAATTTATTAGATTTAACATGCTTATTAATACTTTGTAGGTTTGATTCATGGTCATTCAAAATAAATAAAGTATTAAGCGCTTTATGTAATGACGCACGATATCCTTTGGGAAATCTCGCAAGAAAATGTGTATGAAAATGATTTTAAGAACTACGAAGGAAAATGTATCAATATAAGTAGTTGAAGACAATTTATTTTAAAACAATTCAAAATTACCAGCATGTCTTTACATCTAATACTAAGTGTACAAATATGAAACCGGTAATTTTTTATTCAAAAAAACACGTTCATTTTGCGAAAATAGTTCCAAATTTAATCTTGAAAGTAATAATTGAAGTGCCAGCCGTTGAGTGCGTGTCCCATCGATGAAAACAAATAGTAATCGGATGGCACCAGGTCCGGTGAGTACGGCGGGTGGGGCAGGGGCTCCCAGTTGTACGATTCTACCAAGTTTTTATTGACCGCTGCTCGATGTGGCGATGCGTTGTCATCTTGGAATACAATTTTGTCATGGCGAAGTTGAAATTCGGGCCTCTTCTGACGTATAGCACGGTTCAAAGCGATCAATTGTTGATGGTAACGTGCACCAGTAACTGTTTCACCTGGTCTTAGTAGCTCATACCAAATAACACCACGCTGATCCCAGAAAATACACAGCATTGTCTTTCGGCCGAAGCGATTTGGTCTTGGTGTTGATTTGGGTCGTTGGCCGGGGTCAAATATGATTTTTTTCGTTTGGGATTGTTGAAATAAATCCACTTTTCATTGCCAGTGATGATTCGATGGAGAAAACCTTTTCTGTTTTGCCTGGCGAGCAGCAATTCACAAGTGATTTTTCGGTTTTCTTGCTGCCTGTCGGTCAGTTCATGTGGCACCCATCTACCGACATTTGAAATCTCTCCCATGGCCTTCAAACGCAAGGAAACGGTTTGTTGTGTCACATTAAGTTGTTCAGCGAGCTGTTGTTGCGTTTGACCATCATCTTCGTCCAATAATGTGTGCAATTCGGTGTCTTCAAACTTTTTCGGTGGCCGGCCGCGCTCCTCATTTATCACATCAAAATCACCACTTTTAAATTTATTGAACCATTCATTGCACTGTGTACGACCAAGAGCATGCTCGCCGTAAGCTTCAAGAAGCATTCGATGCGATTCAGAAGCGTTTTTCTTCAAATGGAAACAGAAAATCAATGCTTCCCGCAAATGAGAGTTTTCAGGCACAAAATTCGACATCTTTACGAGCGGAAAAAATGCGTTGTTGTATGAAACTTGACAAATTGTGAATTGAATATTGTTGACAGATGACAGAATGAACAATTAAGACATTTGGTGCGGTTCGGAAGTTCATACATATACGGCTATCGACCGCAAGATGTCATTACCGGTTTCATATTTGTACACCTAGTATTAACAAAGTAACATTGAACAACATATAAGGTTTGTTTCAAAATCGAAGCAGATAGACAAATCTGTCATCAGCATACTGTAAGTCAAAAATAAGGAACAAGTTATTGAAATAAGTTCAGTAATTCACAATGTGTTGCAGTACAGCGTATATGACGGTCTGAAGATCTAAAAATATTAAAAAAGATCAATCCCATTGGCAAATAAATTTTGAATGCAAATTTTTGAATATCACATGAGAGAAAAATTTTGAATGTTCAAAATTTTCACGTAATTTAAAAGCATAGTTTAAAAGTTGTTTGCGATAAAGTATTGAATTCATTGAAATTAAGATCCAATGTGTAAAAAGTACAAAATGCTAAAATTATTAATATCACATGAGATAAAAAAATGTCTTTAAACCCCAGCCAACGATTTTTAATCTTATCTATTAGAAGAGTATTGCAGTTTTTTAAAGCCAAGTTGAAATCTTCCTATTTCTCCTGGGCATTTAGAAAGATATTAGCTCTATTAATTCTACCCAGCAAATTGGTACTTAGAAGGTATCATAAGAGACAAATTTAAGTTAGATGCCTTAACTCAAACAACTATTTAACGATGTTGAAATTTGAGTACTCAAAATGACATTTGAAGATAATAATGTTGATATTTGAGTGATATTTCTAAGGTTGGGTCAGCTTACCAATGCAGTTGACAATTTTTGCAACAATAATTAAGTCTGCAGTGGCTATTACCCGACTTGTGAGGGAAAATTCGCCTCCGTAATCAATAAAATGATTTCACTTTCTGTTGCCTCCGAAGCTCTACATTTACTCCAGTGATAAATAAGTGTGTCAAAATAACTTGAAAAGGAAATAAAAAAAAAATCTAAAAGTTGGGAAGATGACTTTTTCTTTTGTTCTCTATAAGTTCTGAAAATCACCCATTTCGTGATAATAGCCCATATATATAGAGACTTTTAATAATATAATATTGTAATATAAAAGTTCCACCAAATATTGCGTACAAATAGCAACAGCTCAGGTACTTTAAATCTAAAACTTTTACTGACTGAAAAAGAAAATTTTCATATTAAAGTAAAGCTAAACTGCAACATAAATTTTTATATTTCATAAGAATTATTGCTCTCTACTGCGATTGCTGCAATTGCGACACAGCAATATGAATTCATGGCTTCTTTAGGAGCACAAAAAATAAAGTTCGAAGTAGTTTGGCAAGAAAAATTGCGGTGGAAAATAAATTTCACAGCTATAAAAGTTATTGTTCTAACTTAAAGTCTTATTGAAATTTATTGGTATTTATTTCGATGTTGCAAGTACTTTAATATTACTTAACAAAATGTGATTAAAAAAAAAAATGATTTAATAAAATTTTTTGTTAAAGTCGAAAGCGTTGTAGCATATATTTCCGTCATTTTAAATTATTAATGGTAACAATGTGAAAAGCGAAAAATTAAATGCATAGAATTTGCATATAAATTAAAAAAATGTTGTGAATAAATTAAAATGTGTTATATAAAAACAAAGCAAAACAATGAAAATAAAAATTTATTGCATAATTTGTGGGGCACTGTTAGCTAACGTATGCAGCGTATAACACGTCCAGCAAAAGTGTAAGAGTGTGAAAAAGGTATACAGCGCAATTAAAGTGAATTAACATAAAGCTTTATTAGTTTCATTGAAGAACTCGGTTTACCAAATACTGAGATGTACTGTTCACAAGGATTTTTAATTTTTTCAAATGGTTTTGTCTTACCTTAAAATAATTTTTTTATCAAGAGAATATTTGAACTAGTTCGCAATTAACTTAAATTTATAAAATTTTTTTAACCAAATGGAATTACCATATGATTTATTCAAAATATACAAGAGATCGCTTATCCTCTAATTTCAAAGTCTAATTGTTAAATATTAGAATTTTTTCAATAAAAACACTACTAATTGAACTTTTGCGTTACAGCGCTTCGCAATATTTTAATTTTTCAGTTTTGCTTATGTACATTTTCTTTTTTTCTCTTTTAATGTTTTTGTTTTACTTGCCATTAAGTTCATTGAGTGCTGCTATGTGTTGCACATACACATCAAAGGTGCATTGCACTCAAATATTTTACTATGTTGTGGTTTTTGTTGCAATTTTGATTCAAACACATACACACTCACACTTATGCGACTTTATACCGTCACAAAAAAGAAAGACAACAAAAAGCAACGCAAATAAAGTAAAGTAATGCGATTTATTCAAAGATTACGCTGTCGACAATGAAATTATTTTTAATTGTAAAGCTTTTTATAAATAGTTTTCAACAGTTTAGATATTAAAGCGAGCAAAGTTTTATAATTGAAAATAAAAGAGAACTTAAAAAAAGAAAAAAAAAATTATTTCTTCAAAAGAACATTGACCATTACGGCTAAATAACAATTTTTTTGTATTTTTATTGATATCAAGTACACAGATAAGCTATGGAATTTGATCTTTTCACAAATGAACTGCACTAACAAATGGATTCTCGTTTTATTATCATCAGCAATAAAACAACAACAAAAACATTGCATACCACTACATTTAAATTGATTATGTTTCTCATACTTATCAGCACTTGAGTTATTCAGTTCAAAAAGAATCGGTGTCACTTCAAATAGTTTGAAGGAACTGAATCGAATTTTGATATTCTGCAATTTTAACTATACCATTGGCTTAACAAAAAAGTTGTGCGGGTCGTTTTTGTGACTTGAAAAACTTCCTGAAAATAGTTCACGATTGGCTTAAAAATGTTTCAAACCTGCAGTTGCACACCTTAGGGTGCCTAACTAATAATTTTTCTTGAAAAAAAAATCTAATTTTCACCACGACCTTTCTCGAATACGTATAGTTCCATATATTTGAAAGTTGTTACGGCGAGTGAAAGAACTACTCGTACTATCCGAAACCCACTACGAGAATGGTTATAGGTCTAGAAGTAAGTTTGCAACATTTTTCCAAAATTTGAGGCTTTATTATGGAGAAATGGTTACACATTTTTATGGAGAGCATTGTCAATGGAAACCTAGAAACTTTTTCCATCGTCTTAGCAATTTATGAATTCCGGACAAAAAATTTGTATTCATTTGAATCCGAGAACGAAGCCAGCCAATTTTTATTCCCTCGACTAAAGTACTTATATATATTACAAACCAGTTAAAACATTCTGCATCGACTGAAACAAGTGGTAGTCAGATGGTGCCAAGTCTCGACTATAAAGTAGATGAGGCAAAATTTCTCATACAGTTTTATCCATATAGTTTTTGACCGAAGACGCAAAATTTTGCCGAGCGTTCTCATGATGAAAAATTACTTTACATTTTATTAAAATGCTTTAAGGCAAAGACAAAAGGCATTCTGTGTCACGCCAAGTGATGCAGAAAGCTGTTTTTGCGTCTGGCATTGATCCTCAGCCAGCAAAGCATCCAATTCCTCGTTTTCAAAAGTTATCGGCCTTCCGGAGCCCTCCTTGTCTTCGACTGCAAAATCACCACATTTGAACTGTTTGAACCACTCACGACACGTCGATTCACCAATATATTTTGCCCCATAGATTTCGAGGAGCAAACAATAGAGCTCAGTCGCAAATTGTCTTCATAGTAAAGAACAGGAGTAGCGTTTCCTGTGGAAGCTTCAACTTGGCGTAGCCAGCATGACAACACAGCAACACTCTAGTCTTTACTTGAAATAAAATGACACAACCCTTATATTAAAATTTAAAATTTGAATTTAAAAACAATACATAAGTATCAATATAAAACTTTCAGCAAACTGTAGTTATAGAAAAGTAATTAAAATATATCACATTAAAAAATATCAAAAAAAAGTATCATTATCTCCCAATTAATGCCAAAAAATATTCTTTTATTTTTGCAATAAAAAAGTAAAAAACTTTAAACTTTGCTCATCAGCGTCATGAACTTAACCGCGTAGAATTGTGCAATAACGTTAAGAGAACGACGTTAAAAAGAACATTACGTAATTAACCCGTAAGCCAAAGGCAAAAGCATATAAATTACGCTCATTAAAACTGCATGGCGGTAAAAGTTGCACTGGCAGTTAAGCAAAGAATGCGCCAAAAGATAAAAAACGAAAACAGATAAAGCTAACTCAAAATGAAATAACAAAAGAAGAAAAACTTTTAGTAAGAGATGAAAAACTGTAAGCAGAATAAAATTAACTGCAAGTGCAAAAAACTTAAAACAAAAAGTAGCAAACAGAAATTTATGAAACGCGAAAAATAAGAAATCCGAACGCACTAAAGTTATGAAAATTGCAATAATAAAATTTATGATTTATAAAAAAAAAATCATACTTTCCAACATAAAAATGAAAGCTGTGAATTGCTTACCAAATGACAAAATTAATAAAAGGGCTGTGAGCGCTATATGCAATGGCATTAAAATTTTTATGAAGTTGCAGTAAAAAATCATCAATTTTGTGTGTTAGAAAATAGAAATTGTGCAGTTGGGGTGTTTTGTTTTGTTTAACGCAATAAATTATGAAATTGAAAAGGAGAAGTTTTTGCTTTAAGTATTTCATATTTTCACTTTAAAAAAAATCAGAAAAATCTGCAAAAAAAAAAAAATCAGCTGTCAAAGAATATCAGGCTTATGTTTATACTTTAGAAAATGAAATGCCCAAAAATAATGTTTCTTTTTAGAAAACATTTTGCTCAAGATACAACAAGGGGTGTCGCATTCATTTGATAAAATATATTTTCATAACATTTTCGTTGGTGTGCAAATATATGAAAGTAGTAAATAAATAAATAAAAATATAAAACAATTTATTAAAATGCAAACAGCTTTTTGTTGTCAACACTAAAGCATGAAAATTGCACACCTACAATGTAACAACAACAACAATAATTTCAAAAATTACAATTGAAAAACTAACAAAAACAAATAACAAACACCTAAATGCTTCCTTCTGGCTGAGATAAGAAATTTACACAAACCAGTTTTGCCATTGTTATGCAAAATGGAAAAACGTAAGCAAGCGGAAATAAAAATCGAAATAAATATCAGACACTTACGTAGTATAACGTAGCACAGCAATAGTAGGAAAGATTGCTGACAAAAGTTTTTCACATTTATAATAAATACATGAAAGCAGCTACAAATTGTCAGCTATATCGTAGTTTTTGATTACAAGCAGACAGACAAGCAAACAGAAAAATTATTCTAAAGTACAAATGCAACAATAAGTACAACATCGGCAACAACTTCTAGCTTGAAATACTATTGTACTTAAATTATACAAACTATATGTAGAAATTGCAAAATAAGCACACACAACAGAAAATACATTTCGTTTAGAAATATTCTGCATTCTGTTAAGCAATGTAGGATTAGAAATGCTTGTATTTTACTTGTTAAATATTGAAATGTTCTTGTATTTTAATTTCAAGAAATTCTGATATTCCAATTGTTATGCATTCATTGGGCATATGAAAGCAAAAAACTTTTGTTTTGTATGAAATTAATGAATAGTAATGTAAGCATTTGCCAAAGAGCTCCATCGAGGCATAATAAGTGGCCATACTTCAAGTGCTTATAATTCTGTAGGGTATTTATTTATCTTCAAAATGACTGCTTGAACACTTTTCTCTACAGCATTTACTTTGAAAAATTCAAGTTAAAACAAAACATTAATTTTTACTATCAAATGTCACTCATACGCCACCAGAATCATAAAAATATGTTGGAGAGATTTGAAAGTAATCAACGTAATGTTTGAAATGAATTTTTGAAAGGAGTTTATTAAGCACTTTGGCCAAATTGACGCTTAGGGAGCCAAGCCGTTCTTATAGTTTTTCACTTGATATTTTATTTTAGTAACATTCACGCTGTCGTGAAATAAATTTCTGACAAAAAAGAAACAAGAATTTTTTTGCTTGTCCTTTGTGGTTACTTAACTAAAAGTAATGTTAAAAACCAGTGGTAAATTCTTACATTATTTAATTGTGACCACATTTCAATCAAGTCAAAATACTATTTGTAATACCTTGAGCTCTGATTTCGAATAGAGGGTGTTTTTTTTAAACGTCATACTCCGCTATAAAGATAAAACAGCAAAAACTTCATTAAATCTGGCAATGCTGGTCATTTATACGCACAGAAATTTGTCATTTTATCATAAAAAGGGTTGACACACCGTACATAAATAGTCAATAATTTGGAAAAATTATCAAAAATATGATCTCCAGACTATGTTACATATTTTAGCTAGTTGTGACACCCATATGTTTAAATCCATATAAAATTCCGCATGGCTTACGATTTTTTTGAAAATAAACTCAAAATTTAGATCAGTTTTCCATGTGCTGTTTTAATTCGACGCTACAACCGTCTTAAAAAAACACATTATATATTCGTGTTTAAATTATTTGTCAATCATACGTCATGTTATGGAAACCTCATAAATAAGCGTTGAGGAATAGACTTAGAACTGAAAGAATTTTAATTTATTTCTTAATAATAATTGAAGCCTTCAGGACATTCTTAATTTATCTGTAACTTAACATGAAGCTTAAATATTTATATGAAAAAATAAATATTTTAATAATTTGCTCCTAAACCTCTATGCCTTTCATGAAGCGGCCACTCAGCAGTTTTGATTTTATTTAAGTTCAGGCATTTTTTTATAAGGAAATAATAATACTTGTCATACAGCTCACATCAAAGTGTGAATATTTGAATTTTCCTTGAAAAAAGTTACATATTTGTACTTGCTATCGAAATTAAATAAATAATGAATGGTTTCAAGAAAATGTTTGCATAATTAGTTGCTGTTAAGAAATATCAGCGATAATTTTTTCATATTTTTGCTTAATACAATAGACGAAATACAGCAAAAACTTAGCACTTCTTACGCAGAATATTTCATGCATTCATTTGTATTTATCATGCACAAGTTCATCATTCAGATCCTTTTATGTTTTCTGCTTCTACTTCTTCAACACCGAAGTGTTGTCTTATTTATGAACTTAAACTCCTTATTTCATTATTTTTGTACATAAAAACAAATTTTCGCTTTTGCTTCATTCTTTTCATAAAATAAGCCCACAATACATAGTTTGTCATAATTTGGTCATTTATTTTTCATTGTACTTCCTACCGCAACCAACTAACCACCCACATGTTGTCCTCAATAGCCTTAATGCAAAAATTGCTGCAATAAACATTTATATTGTGAGCAGCAAAAAAGAAAAAGAAAAAAAAAAAACAAAATCCATAAAAATGGTGGAAAAAACCCATTGTATAATTTGTGGCGCATTGTATATATTCGTTTGCTTTTATAAATGTACGTATGTATGTGCGTATGTATAAATGAAACCCACATACAGTGCGAAGAATGCATTAAGACAATTTTCGGACATTTATACAGAGAAAATTATTTATAATGTTGTAGAGCATTGTAAGTAGTACTTGAGGCGCATTATCCTTGTGTTTATACACATTTGCTTTTAAATGGTATTCGTTGAATGAGCACAATGAAGGAATTACTTTTTTAAGTTTTGTTTCGAGTTTGGTTCAACTTTATTTTTAGTTTTTGTTAATTTTAAAGAATGAATAAATTTTCTACTTGCTCTCAATGAAAAAAAAAAAAAACAAAATGCCATTGCAAGGTTTTCGCTGTTGATTTTGAGTAACGTTCATTATGTGGATTTTTCTTCAATTTACTTAATACTTTTTAATGTATTTTAATGTTCAAGAGGTGACTTTTTCAAATCAATTTTTGCTTACTTTTGTTGATATGTAAGACTAATCATTTCATTTACGGAACTAGTTATTACCAATTATTAGTAAAAAAGAAAATTTGTTTTTGGATTCAACTTGAAACTCATTTTTCTATTTAAATTTAAGATTCTCAATATTCTGCACAAAACTCTCACTTTCGGTTGGTGGCCGCTTTAACAAACAGTGTCGAGGTTAACATAGAACAAGGATCCCAAATTTATTTTTTACGTTTCAATAAATTTGCTTGTCTAACAAAACCAACCTTTAGTTTAATCAAGCATGCAATATTTTCACCTGAAATTCACACTTAATTGAGGACAGCTTAATGTAATTAATTTAATAAATTTTGAACATAAAACCTTTTTTGCTTGTAACTTTTTTCTAAGCGATATTAATTAATGCTTCTTTTAAAATTTCTTTTCAGTTCCAAATGTGACAACCTTGTCACCATAATAGGGCAATGAAATCGCGGAAGTTTCACAAAGGCTTCGTGCTTTGTGGCTTGAATTGCTTAACTTTTGTCTACTTCCCATTAGTGTTGCCAATTTTACAATGTTCAGCAAGCGATTTCGATTATCGTATGCAGCGAGTGAAGAAAGTCTTAAAAGAAGTGCCTTTAATCGACGGGTGAGTATTGGTGAAAAATACATACCATATACAAATATGAAACCAAATACATACAAACAAATCCACGAATGTAAATGTTATCTATCGCAGCACTAAAGCCAATTGCACTCATTTAAGCCTTAGTGCACAGCAGGTGAAAGTTCTTGACAGCTTTTAGCTTTAATTGAGCGCAAAGGCTACAGAGGTGTTGAGTTGGAAATTCAGAAAGGAATAGATAGAAAAGTGAAAGAAAGTGGGAAAGAGAAGCACTTAAAAGCAATGAGTAGCAAAATTAAAATAGATATAAAATGAAGTCATATAATGAAAAGTTTGATTGCATTGTGTGAGAGAAATTAAGGAAATGTTTTTTGCTTGTAGTTGTTCTTAATGAAGTAAAGTAAAGTGAAGCTGGAAAATATTAAAGTGGATTCTAAAAACTTTTAAAGTTCTCTTAAGCAGTTTAAATTTTTCAATAACAACAGCTCATCCAATTAACTGCCAACATCAACTAATTACCTACTGTTTTATTGTAAAATTTTTATTCTCATTTCATTTTTACAGTCACAACGATCTCCCTTGGAACATCAGAAAATTTCTGAAGAATCAATTAAAGGATTTTCGCTTTGGTGGCGATCTGCGGGAGATTTCACCATGGTCGACGAGCGCTTGGAGTCATACGGATTTGAGGCGGCTGAAAGAGGGCATGGTGTCGGCACAGGTAATAGAAAAACTTTTTAAATAAAATATAGTTAATTAAATATAAAATGCGTGGACAAAAACACAAAATGAAATAAATGAAACACTTACGAATTTTATTTTTCCCAATAGTAAAAAGTTTTTCTTTCACTTTAAAGTGCTTCACAGTAGCGTTAAATATTTTTTAATTTTTTTTTGCTGCCGACTTTACTTTTAATAGTATTCACAGCTAAATAAATGCGTGATTTCGTTGTACCAATGAAATTATTTGCAAAATATTAGCAACGGCTTTGGCACTTTTTTAAGCTGATGCAACTGAATGATAAGGATGGTATGTAAAGTAACAGACTTTAATAATTTTAAAAATCTTTTTTTTTTCTTGAAAACGCTGTGAAATGCTAAAAAGTTTTGCTTTGATGCATACACTGGATAAAAGATAGGCGCTTGATATTTTGCCGCTATATTTTATTTTGTCATTTAAGCGCATGTCAGCATAAATTAACGGTGCTTACAAAAATATTGAAAAGATGCTTTCATACCTAAAATTTTTGTTCTTATGCGGCTATTCGCAAAATGTTGATTTTATTTCTGTGTATACATTCATATACATTATGATTGTAGTAGTCTGTCCACAAGTAATATCCAAGCTGAGATACAAGAATTTTATGATTTATTAATTCAAATAAATGCAAACGAATGCTCATACGTCATGTTAGCCGAAATATTAACATGAATCCTTATTGCATTTTTTTCTTCTCCTTAACTTCGTTTTAGCTTTAACTTTTTGAATATTATATTTTTAGATAAATTTTTATTTAATCTTAATCTACCTGCACCCTTCTATTACCAACTCAGAATAAAACTGTTTAACTCAAAACCTTTAACATTTTATTGTAAAATGTGCCACCCTATGTGCAAGATTGTGCACAAAAAAAATTTAATTTATTGTTCAGTGTTTCCATACATAAAAAATTAAAAAATCTCTTTTTGATTCGTTATAGTCTCTGACGTTGATTTTGTTAAAAAAAATAAAATGTTAAGTCATCCAGTAAGCTCTGCTTATTTTAATAGCATTTTTAACAACAACAAAAAAAGTTTACAAAAAATTGAATTTTAGCTAAGATACTTTTCATTTAAAGTGTAAAGAGAGAGGTAAAATATTAAAGATTTGTTCGATATATTTACAGCATAGAAGCTACAATTTTGCCATTTTTTGATCCCATCTTTTTTTTTTCATTAATATTTTGGTTTCCTATGCAATATCCTTATGAGTTAGGGATTTTTCTCCTTGAAATTTTAAGAAATGAAATGCTTTTAGCTCATATTACAGTCTACGCAACATTGGCAAACTGCCAATATTGATATGCTATTAAATCAAATGTTTGTAGGTGTGATTCATAGGAGTTTGGTTTGTTGTTGATATTATTAATAGTATCAGTACAGGCAATAATTGTTGTTGCGGCTTTTAAAATGATAGCAGCTTTACGGTTAAGGGTTTAAAAAGGGATGCTCCATTGTTGTACTAGTTCTAACATTTGTTATTGATAGTAAAGTTGTGTGTATGCGACCTTGCAATTAACTGCAAAATATTGTGGCATGCTGCGCCAAAACTAACAATTTCAGTTGATAATTAGAGTAACAGCATGCATCTTATGGTATTTAGTTTTATGTTTAGTTTTTAAAAATTTTTTTTTACTTTTTTTGATAAATCATCATTTATTCTTAAGCAGATGATTATTGCAGTATTTAGTAACATCA
This sequence comes from Meiosimyza decipiens, assembly GCA_963680825.1. Taxonomy (NCBI): domain Eukaryota; kingdom Metazoa; phylum Arthropoda; class Insecta; order Diptera; family Lauxaniidae; genus Meiosimyza; species Meiosimyza decipiens. The sequence continues at coordinate 6,648,792 of OY804259.1, read as the reverse complement.
AATTATAGAAAAAATTTGAATGACACTGTATAAGGAAACTTAATTACATGTTGCACAAGACTATATAGCATCTGCAACAGTTTGCATGACAGAAAATTAATTGAAGCAAGGCTCCGATGAGAATAAAAATCTACATGTGATATCCATCGCGTATATTTTGGCGTGCACTAAAAGAATGTTAAGTTTCAAAAGAGGCTGCTTAAAATATGTTGATTTTTTTGTTTAAAATGATGCTGCTGTTAAATTACTTAAAAATACATTTTGTGAACATTTTTGAGAACGCCAAGAAACACTGCAACAATAATTTACTTGCAAGCCGTCAATCAGTCTGTTTAAAGTGGTTGCTAATAATCATAACAGTGTAGCGACTGCTGTCACGACATTATAGCAGAACTTATGTTGCATACCACTAACATAACATGAAATTCACATTAACACTTAACCATAGTACTACCGCAGTAGCACAGCAGGCAAACAATTTTGGGCAATGCCTTTTAGACGCATTAATTGCATACGCCATAGGGAGGCAACAGTGCTTACCATAAGATTTAATAAGATATAGTAGTAACTTACACTAACTCGATTTTAAGACAAAACTGCTTATTTAAATTGTTTTCAAAATTTACTTTTATTTTATAAAAATGATTTTTTCCACTAGCATTTTTCTAGAATTCTTATGTAATTTTGCAATCAAATTGTTAGCATATGAATTAAATAGTGATATGCATTTATTTTTCTTTCAGTTTTGGTCTGCATACGCCCCATGTTCCTCACAACATCTCGATGCAGTACAATTGACATTGGAGCAGATAGACTTGATACGACGTCTTGTAAATATTTATCCACATCATATGCAACTTGTGACAACTGCCTCAGGTTAGTAGGGGGTGCATTTTTAATTATTCAATTTTAAGAATATTTTGAAGAGTAGAAAAAAAAAAGTATTGCTAGAAGGAAAAAGTAATTTTCATGTAGGAGCATTTTATAAAAATATAACCTTGTTGCTAAGCTGAGCACTAAGCAAATTAATTTTTAAGAACAATGAAAGGGCAGGTAAAAGGTTTAGTACAAGGTTTCTTAGATATGTTATATAGAGTATTTAAATGATTAAAAATTTCTGAGCTAGTGTGTACGCAAATTTAAAAGAGGTCGTTTTTATCTAAATTAATTTGAACAAAAAAAAATGCCTATCCGGCACCTACATAGCACCTACATGAGAGGTGCTTACTTTTGCGTAGCTTTACTAAGAATTTGTGATACAAAATAAATTCAGTTTCAAAGCTTATTTCCCCATACCAATAGTAATGAGGGTTATTAATTCTTTATGATGAAGAGCTTAGTACATTTTTATATAAAAAAGTAATTTTTAGCATTTCACTAAATGCATAAAAGCCTAGAACTGATTTCATGTTACTTATACGCCGTGTTGCTAAAATCTCAGCTCAAAAATTGTGCACTGATACAACATGAGGTAACATAATGTCGGACTTCAATAGATCTTAAGATTTGAATGATATTTTAGTGCACCAACACCCAAAAGCTGCGGATACAAGCTTAATATGTGTTTTACAAGTTCCTTTTATTTATAATAAAAATATCCTTTACTCAACAGTTCAACATCTTAAGATGAAATACTCAAAACACCAAACAAAATGTCATTAATTTTTTTTTATATTTTGAGTTAAGAATTTTATTTGTTAATATGATGCTATCCTTCGAGTTTGTACAGATTTTCTCGAAATGGTCTTAAGAGACTTTGTATTTGTTATTCACAATATTAAAAAAATAAATTTAGTAAAAACTAAGACAAAGCAGAAATCAAGTGGAAGTATGTGCACGTACTTGCTGCAAATGTTTTCATACCAAGTTAGACAAATGCTCTTCAACATATGCAGCACACTTATATGCAGTTCCAACAACAAAAACAACAACAACAATATCATTATTGCTGACATTGTAGAGGTGTCAGCGTTTTTCATTTTTCTTGTTCTTAACGAACTTGCAACAATGTATGTAGCCATAAATAATGGATAATATGAAACAAAGCATACAAGGCTTATATGCTGCATACAAGTATGTATATGTTACAATAACATGTAATGGATATGCAACAAAGTTATTGCAACAATAGAATAAAGTAACAACAATAACAAGGGGAAAAACAAGTAAGCAATTTCTTCTTGTATTGTATTGCTTTTAAGTACAACTACATACATACAACACATATGTGCGATGATCAAGTGAATGTTGAGGATAGTAGGTGCTGTTGATGATAATGATGTTGATGATATTGTTGATGTATAGCTGAAGCAGCAGTAAAGTGTTTGTTGTTGAATTGTTTTGTGCAGAACAAAAGGCATACTTAGTTGCCAAAGAATTTCTTCCATTTTTAGAATAATGGTACTTAATATGTGAGATTAATGAGTTATTTGAAAAAGTGCAGAAACAAAAAAAATATAGAGTAGAGCATTAAGTCTTTCATTTATCAGTTTAGTGAATTTTAATATAAATGGTGTGACATATATTATAGCGTACCCAGTAGTAAGGATATATTTTTATCCTTCTATTCTGTTTTTTTGTAACTAAATTGCATATTTTTTCATATTTTTTGCCAGGTATCGAAGAAACGCACAAAAGTGGAAAAATCGCAAGTTTAATTGGCGTCGAAGGTGGCCATGCGATCGGCACCAGTTTAAGCGTGCTGCGCATGTTTTATCAGCTTGGTGCACGTTACCTGACACTGACACACACCTGCAATACGCCATGGTGAGTATAAAGATTGATATACGTAATATATATAACACGATATTTCGGTAAAAAAAAAATCTTTAGATATTAGTGTGCTGTGTGCTCAAAAATGTACGCTGTTAACAAAATCATAGCGAAAATTAGTTTTGTTTTATGCCTAAAGATATGCAATGATATTTAATACAGAACTATTTCTTGACTGGAATTATTGAATGTCTTTATAAAAATAAATGGTAATTTATAAAAATTTTATTACAGGGCCGACTGCTGCAAAGTTGATGAGCCTGGTAAATATCCGCACATGGGTGGCTTATCAAAATTTGGCAAGGTATGACAAAATTTTGATGCTGAAATTTCATTTTAGGTACAAAAATATTCTATTTTTAAAAAACATTTTTCAGCTCGTTGTACATGAAATGAATCGCTTAGGCATGATTGTTGACTTATCACATGTTTCTGTGCCAACAATGTTGGATGCTTTGGTTGCCTCAAAAGCACCAGTGATATTTTCACATTCTTCAGCGCATGCGATATGCAATAGTTCACGTAATGTGCCAGACCATGTGCTGCAAAGGATTGTAAGTATTAACTATGTTATATGCATATAATAAAAGTACTATCAGTTTCATGACAAATTATTCTTTTAAGTTAATAACTTACTCATTAGTATTTACAACTTTGTTCCTCCAAAAAGTCTATACAATACTTCAGCGTCAAAAAGTGTAATGTTACTCATACGTCATGTTCAAAATAAAATTAAGTATCGGACTCTGCAATTCGTTTACAGTTTGAGTTTCAAAGCTTTATATAGTTTTATGCATTTTTGAATGTTTTATCATAAGTAAAATAAAGAAAGATAGCTGCCACATAGCTTTGCTAAGAAAATAAAGTTTCTTATATCAAGCATGTCATACCACGACTTGTATTCGCATTTTCATTTTATATTTATAGATATCATAATTTTCACACACCTTGACAGGCCACTTTTCTTCAGATAAAATTTCTACGCTTGTAGTCCTACTTTATGTTTCTGCGCCATATTCCCTCAGCAATGGCTGCACTTAACAACTACAACTGCAACTTTAGTTAATAAATTTTTCATTGCAATAAATTAAGCGTATATGTCTCATTCACACGCTGCTGTTCTATACTGGTCTCATAAATTTCACTGACAACGATTGATAGTTTCAAAGCTTAAATTTGTGCAGCAAAATTTTAGAAACAATGAGGACGCTTTTAACGCTAAAAGCAAATGCATTGGCAGTGGTACGCACAGACCTGAAACATTGCAATAACTGAATTTTACAAAATAAAATTTAAACTTGTTATTGTAGAGCACTGCAAGAAAATGAATTACTGTTTTGGATATAATGAAATGCTTGAAAATATGAGAAAGTTTATGAGTTAAAACAAACGATACATAATAATGACGATAAGAAGTTATTAAAATTATTTTAACGTTTCAACTAGGCTGCTAGCACACAATTATTTATCAGCTATCACGTAAAGGTGCAACATTTTATATACAAACATATAGATAAGGCCCTAAAAGAAATAAATATTTTTCAAAAAACAAGTTTTAGAGTGCGGCTGATAGTAAAAATTCTTACTAGGGACCATATTGCTATAATATAGTCGCTAAATCTTAGTAAGCACAGAGCTGAGTACGAATCGCATATGAGGATGATAGATGAAATTTATAAATGCTCTATGAGTTTTGTTTCATTTACTTGGGCTATATAGCTTTAATTTATTTAAAATTTTTGTAATAAGAAAAAAGTTGATCATGGAGAAATACAACTAAATATTAAATGTTTTAATTTCAGGCTATCAATGGCGGTTTAGTGATGGTAGCGTTTTATCCACATTTTGTAAGCTGCTCCGGTCAAGCAAGTCTTCGTGATGTTGTGGGTGAGTTACAAAAAAATTGGATCTTCCAGTAAGTGTCACTACTGGAAGATGTAAATTAATTTCTATCAAAAAAAACTTCGCGCAACTCATTTGAAATAGAAATTGGAAGTACTGTACACAGTTTACCAGGGTTGGTCTCCGGTTCTCAAATGTGTGTAATTTTGGCACATTTTTGAAAACATTTTTTTAGTAATCTTTGCAAAGAGGTCGTAAGTAGATTTTTGCTATCTACAGATATGGTCACGGGTTCCAAAAATGTACGATTTTGCTCCAGTTCTGAAAATTAGGATCAAAAATGTATTTTGGCCATCAACACAGGTTGTCCCAAGTGCCAAAAGTCCACGATATTGGTGCATACAAAAAAAAATATATCCCACCAATCAATGAAAAAAATTAGTAAATGGACTTTGGTGGTCCCGGGTCCAAAAAGTTCCTAATTTTGTTTGAAAAACATTGTTTTAAAATAAGTTTCCAAATTGAAAATCAAAAATCCTTCCAGGACCTTGAGATTGATTCAAATATTCATTGGCTAGAAAAGTTTTACTTACTTTAAAGTAATGAGTTTAAAAAAAAAAAGGAAAAACAAACAGCAATACTCGTTACATGAAGAGAGCGACAAACAGAAAACACTACACTTTAGATAGCATCAATTGCATTTGTGAAGAAACACAGACATGGATATAGTACACACAATTGGTGTGTTATAGTGCCTTACAGCTATTATTTCAATACCAATAGACTACAAGCAACAAAGCAACAAACCAACAATCCAACCAACCAAACTAACAAGTTCTAGAAATACAAGAATTTTTCTTTTCTACGCGTGCACATGTTTGCGTTTATAGGGCATAACATGATGATCTGTACGTTCCAGCGTCATGTGTGTGTGTGTGTCTATACAATGACATTTTATTGTGTCTACAGATATTTTATTTCATTTTATCACAGTAAAATAGAAAATAAAAAAACAGACAAACGAATAAAAATAAATGATAAAAGAGCAAGTCTCGCATGAATTGTTTGTGAAATGCTTGCAACACTTTGGGTGTTGATACATACAATTACGGATAATTTTCGCATGTGTACTTGATGGTGCATAGATAAAGTGTTTCAAATAGCTAAATTATTTTGTTTAAGTTTCATTCATAAAGGAATCGAAATGAAGCACTTCTGAATGGAAATGAAAACAATTAACATTATTGCTTAAAAAAAACGTAATAGTATGTTACGTTATTGTGATATCAATTAGCTGACAATATCATTTTGTGTAACGCCATTGAACAGATTTTTGAGAAATTGCGCAACAAGCCAAATCCACGTTAATAAATCCAAAATATTGTAGTACCTTAAAAAAGCATCTTTTCAGTAATGGCCGAAGTTCCATGAAAAAATATATATCTTAAGAAGTAAAATGGTTTTGATAAATATATATAATTATTTGTTAGAAAAATTTATAAACAATATATATATATACTTTTCTTGGGTAAGACTAAAAATTCTAAATTTTTCCAAATAATTTCTTTAAGTTAAAGTTTTATCATAAAAAGTTTTTCTTAAAGATTTATTCATTGGACTCTCATATCCTTTTATTACAGCGCATATCAACCACATACGTGATGTGGCAGGAATAGATCATGTTGGCATTGGCGCTGGATATGATGGTGTAAACCTGTAAGTAAACCAGTTCTATAAGACTTTTGAACATTTGTAGACTTAAGAATTTTTTATAAAACTTTGAGGCATTGAAAACAAAACTACATATAAAGAGTGGTTTTCATTTTATTAAGATGGTAGATTTGTAGGGGATCATGGTTTCAAATTAATGGCACTTTAAAATGGCCGTAACTTTGCGAGAAAACATTATAGATAAAAGTGTTTATATTAAAGAAGAAGGTTAGCAACTAAGTGTTGATTTGCTTAGAAATCAGTTGAAAAAGTTGTTAAATCCTATACATAAGTTCAAAAGTAGACAAAAAATGCATTCTCTTATGTATATATCTACAGATGCTTGCAAATTGGAGCAAGCGCGAAAAGTTTCATCGAAAATGGCTACTACTTACCCAGCATCAAACATTTACAGATTTGTGCAATGGGACCTCTTGCGAGATTTTTTCGCATGGTTTTTTTTGTAGCAATCAATAGAATATAGTGCAAAAATAAATTATTATGCAAAAACTTATGTTTTGCAACAACCGATGAAATACTGTCTTCATTGAATTTGAAAGATTTTATGTCCTGAAGCAAAGTACTAAACGATGAAATTTCCAAACTTTTTTCATAAAATAGCATCCCTCACATATTGTATGTAAAAGGCATGTCGCTCAAATGAGCTGAACTTTTGGGAGTTAATAATTTCTGAGATGCTGATCAAAAGTCTGCCGTTCACTGATTATATTGTAGAAGAAGTAAAACGTTATGCGAAATTAAATTTTTTTAACATTTTCCTAAGTAAAAAAGCTGTAATTTTCTTTATAAAAAAAGCCATCTTTACAATTTATTTTTTTTTAAGATACCACTACAGATTGGCGAGAACGACGCTACAACACCAATTTTCAGCTCACACTTCTGTTGTCCAATAACTTTCCAATTCTAAAACACCATCGCTTCAGTGCTTTCATTTTGTTGTGCTTTTAGTTAAAGAAAATGTTTAAGGTTTACACTTTACAATTTTAAAAAACTTATTTTGTGTACACTTATGTACCTGTGCTGTGTTGTAATATAAAAAGGGTACATTTTTTTTAAATGTTACCTCATATTGTAGCACGTTGTTGCAATGTCTGCTTTACCATATTTATTTTTCCCCACTGGCACTCAGGTGGCACATTTATTTAGCCAGCTTGTGTTTGGTCTTTTACGAATGTGTCTGTATATGTGACTGCTCATTTTATTTTCTTTCGCACACGACAACAGCAAAACTTCTGCTCACATGGTATTTTATGCGGTAAATACCATGACATTTTTGCAGTTATGCTTTGTCTCTGTGTGTGTGGCATACAACTTTTGTATTTCATTTCATTTTATTTTATTTTTCTTTTTCGTTCTTATCTTTCTAGTGTACCCAAAGGACTCGAGGATGTGTCCAAGTATCCTTACCTATTTGCAGCTTTACTTGAGTCTGATAAATGGTCAGAAGAGGATATTGCAAAACTGGCTGGACGAAATCTTATACGAGTTTTCAAAGAAGTCGAAGCGGTAAGTAGTAGTAGCATAGCAGCAGAAGGGTATTGTAAATGAAAGTTGAATATAAATTGTGCTACGAACACGGAAAATAAAGATGTATTTTTTTTAGGATAAGCTTACTTAATGTCATATATGACGCTGCTGGTTTTCATGTAGAAGAACTATATTTTATATAAAATAGAGCACATATTTTTATTGAATTTTTAGTAACGATTTTTAAGTTTTTCTTGGTTTATTTCTCAGTGATTCTAAATATTGTAAATAATAGATTTAAGTAATTTTCTTTCAAAATGAAAAAGAAAAAAACACGCTCAGTGTCTATGTCTTAAATAAACACCAATCTCCGTCAGACAGACAACTGAGTCAACAACACTGAATGAATGTGCACTGTCAGTTGAATGCGCATCAACAAAAGACGCGCAATGTTTTGCTTAAGTTGCTTGCAGCAATAAAAGAAAAAAAGGAATCTGAAAAGGATATGAAAGCATTGCACATTTGCTCACTTAGAGGATTTAATGCAATTCTGCAGACACACATACACATTCATTTGGTATTTCTTTTAATCTGGCTTCCTTTACGGCACAAGCATTTCTTTTGTGTGGCTTGAACTAATGTTTTCCTTTAGAATTTTCACACATGTCTTCACTGTAGTAACGGGTGATTTCTTAAGAGTTTGGTTTTTGAAAATTGGAAAGAGAACAGAATGTTTGGAATAATGAATTAAATATTTATTTCAAGCGATACATCAAGTGCTTTCATTTACATATTAAATATTGTTAAAGTTCTTCGAGCATAACATAATAATTAACACCAAATTATTTCTATAAGAATTTCAGTTCCTAATAAAAACTTCTAACTTATCAAACTCACAGCAGCAACTTTTAAATTACAGATAACTCATACGTCATGTTGACTGCAAAAATTTGCTGCTTGTCAACAAATTAATTTAAACATTTGACCCGCACATTTAATTTAATTGTCTGCCTCATTTAATTTTAGGACAGCATCAGTAGACCCTTTGTGACCACTTCAATTAGTTGACAAAATGGTCATTTTGACATTACATACGCAAACTGACAAAAAAAAAGGAAAAGCAAAAAAACTAAACAAACGTTCTACACTAAGGAAACCAAACAAATCTACATCCCTTGACAATTAAACCGGAATTTGGGGCAACAAATTAAAGTGTAATGAAAAACAAAATCCTGCAGAGAGATTAGAAAAAAACTGAATACTTTGTTGTTGTGCTACTTTAATGCATGACAGCACACAGAATGTTCACCACCCATATATGGGGTGCTAAAAGCCGAAATAGTGTTGGCTAAAACAAAACAGCAAAAAAAAAATACATTTTGAGCCTACGTCATAAAAATGAGACGTAATTATATGAAACATAAAAATTACCACTTTGTTCCATTTTGGTGCATAACATTTGACAACTGATTGTGAAGAAAATTTGAAAAAAAAACAAAAAATTTGGGACTACAAGGCGTTCTTTGTGGTTCGTAGGCGTCAGTTTTGTGCCCTTCCTACGATTTAGCGTACTTTTGGTTTTCATTTAAAAGTCAGTCGACCATGACCATGATTATCTACCGCTACCGCTTTTTACTAACGAGAAACATCCACAATTTCCCTCTTTTTTTCATGTCTTTTTATCAACGTCAGTCAGTTGGCATTTAATGTCCTTTTTATATAAACTCTGTGTCCTTTTTTTTTCATTTTTATTTTCATTTTTATTTTTATTGCTATGATCCCACATTTATAGCAGGATAACAAAGAACTGTGGGATTCCTGCTGCTGTTGATGAAATGATTACAATTTGTTTGAGATAAAATTAAATGTGCGATTTGTGTGTGTATGTGTTTTTGTGTCATTAGTGTGCGTTTGTAATGATTGTTGTACTTAAAGCTTTGTGTGTGATTGTGCGTTGTATGCATTTCGTCTGATTGTGTGGGTTATATTCCGTATGCGCACTTTGTGTTTTGTAATTGATTTGGGGAATTTGGGATACAACAGCACATGGCGGGGATTTGGGAAACTTTTGTTTCACTCAGTGTTGTTGCTGCAATGCCAATTGAAATTGTAGCATTTTATTTATGTCTTTGTTCTCTTTGATTGCGTATTCAGATTTTTATGTTAGAAATTATTGTAATATGAAGTCGTCTGAAAAAATTTGAGCATTTGAAAATATCAAAGCAAACATGCAACCTCTGTAAAGTAGTTTTACAATCAGCAATTTGTTTGGTAGAGCTTCATGCGATATTTGATAAAAAAAAACTAAACAAAAAGTTTGGAAAGCTTAATCACCGCACCTTTTTTTCGAAATTTTTGACGTCAAATCGAGCCAGCTTTTTAAATTCTACTTGAAATTTTATTAGGTTACTTTAGTCAAAGTTTAGCCTGCATTTTTTGTGTGCAATATCGCAGCCGATTTATTATGAATATTTTGCAAAAATATTCATGAAATCGTTTGATTTTAGTTTGAAGTAAAATTTATTTTTTTAAACTTTTTTGTTTTTCATTTGCACAGTTTCAATACGCAACTATTCAAGGGTTAACAAATCGCATGAGTAACATCGAAAGACATGAAGAAATCGTGAAATGTTATCAAATATTCAAGTGACTAAAAGCATTTTCTTTATATATTTTTTTGAGTACAAAGTGCTTACTCTCATATCCAATAGCTTCTAGTTCTATGCCCTCCAATTTGGACTACTATTGTTCCAGCAATCTAATTCAATAGCGTAGGGAGGAACATCGAAGTGAGGACTACCAGTGAGAAAGGGAACTTAATAAACAGGTGTTCTATGGTATTTACTCTAAGGAACTGATGATAAGAATGGCTGCAAAAGAATCAGACCATTGCAGCGTTTTTCAGGCAGAGATTATAGCGATAGAAGAGGTAGCATCCTGGCAGAGCATGAATATTGTATCTAGAAAGGATATAAACATTTATTCAGCTAGTTGGGCTGCTATCAAACCTCTAGAATCAGTCTTCCTAAATTCAGTAGTGGTCCAACATTGCCGCTAGTCTATAAATGAGTTGGCTCAGCATTTTAACATACACCTCATCTGGTTGCCTGGGCATATGAACATTGACGGCAATTGTAAAGCTGATGAACTTGCTAGGCAAAAGACTACAGCAAAGTTTTCTTGGGACAAGAAGGGTGTTGGCATGCCACTTGCTACCTGCAAGTTACTGCTTACAGAAGAAATGGTAAAAAATGCTAACAAAAGAAGGACTTAAGCGTTCGTCAGAGCTGATTTCCCGCTCTAGAAATAGTGTTTCGTCAGTTGTTGCTGTCATAGCTCGGCACACATGCGGAGAGATCAGGTGTTAGGTCTTTTGACTACTGTAGAAGTTGTACGGATGTGGAGGAGGAGGAAACTATTAAACATAGAAAACGCCAAAATTATTTGTTGCGTTTTTATTTGATGATCTGGATAACCTTAGATATGTTGGTATAGGTCTTAATTTTATATGAAATCTTGTTTCAACGACAGGGAATAGTCAGATACCCTGTGGTAAGACAATGGCTTACATTTGGTCTAAGTGACTCAGTTTCGTAACTGACTGCCACTCATACCTAGCCTATGCAATAGCTTCAGTGATAAATAGTTGCTACAAAAATAGAAGAAAATAACATGTTGGTGTAACTTTAAATTAAAATTCACTTTCACTTTAATAAAATTAAGTTTTTGCAACATTTTTTCAATGTAATCACGTGGGAGCACTAGTAGGTTGCAACAAATGATGATACGAAAAAATTGACAAACTTAACATTTTTCAAATCCCACTGTTGTATGTCAATATGCATGTATGCAAGCAAGTTTCATATGCACAAGTGTGTGTGTGGGTGTAATTTGCTGTGAAAATGTGTGCACAATTTAATTAGAAAAGTTTTTTCTTCTCTACGCTTGGAAATGAAAATTTTTTCACTTCCTTACTTGTGTTGGTAAATATTGCAGCAGGATGTGACAACTCGTTTCTTTTTTAACATATAAAAAAAGAAAAGTTTTATTGCAGCAGCTAAACAAATTTGCAAGTGTTAAGTTTTTCATATGGAAATTGTTTAATTTTTTTTATGTGTTTTTTTGCACAAAATCCAAGTTCGACAGTTTCTTGTGAATGTAAGCAAAAGTTCAGCAAAAACTTTATAACATCAATTTTAATATATTGAGATGTTATATATTAAAATTAATGTATTTGAAGCATGCTAATAAAACTTTGGCAATTCATTGCTTCTGCTACATTTTAGTGAAGAAGAAGCGAGAACGTAAAATTAATTGCATATCTATAAGTAAAATTTGCAATGCAGCTGTCATATATTAAGCTTCAAAATTGTAATTAAAACTAAAAATTACAAAAAAAAAAAAAGTAATTTTCAAACTCTAAGCTTCCTAGAAAAATAATTTCGATTGGAACTTCATCAGAAAAGTTTGATTAATTGAAAAAATCTATTAGTAAATGCGTCACGTCACAAATACTGTTGCATACTTTATGCCGTTAGCATTCATTCATTCAATGCTCAAAGGACCGCTGACAGGAACCAATTTAAAATTTTCTACAAATTTCAGAACATAAACAAAAGTTCAATTCTAGTTGTAGCGTTGAAAACTTAATTTCCGCGAATGCTTTCAAAGCGCACAAACTGATTAAAAGTTTGATTAAATTAAAAATTCGCTGCGATTGCTTTGCAATACAAACATTTTTTTTTGCAATTTCTTGTGTGCTTTAGTCTTAAAAGCAAGGAAAAGTAGGAAAATTTCAGGAGAAAAAATTGTTTGGCCTAAAGCATAATCATATGAGGCTGTACAGAGAAATTACCAATATTTTCAATACACAAAAGTTGCCTTTTTCTTAAAACTTTTATATATTTTAAAATGTTTTTTATATTTTTTTCACTTTTACTGCAGATACGCGATATAATGGAACTACAAAAAATACCACCTGTTGATCAGTCAATTCCACCAGAAGATATAATGGGTCGTTCATATTGTCGCTATCAAGGACCAAGAACATGATTGCTGACACTAAAATTGGTGTAAATTAAATACATAAAAAAATTTGCTCGTATGTTTAAAGAAAATTTACTATAAATAGCCGTAAGAAAAGTTTGTAAAAATTGTAAATTTACTGAATATAACTAACTTGCACATTCTTAAGCCATTAATTCTAAATATAAGCGTGCAAACTTTAACGAAAATCAATAAAAATCGCACAATGTAAATTATTTTTAAATCAAAAATTTTTTTGTATAAAAAAAAGAATTTCTTTAGAAAAATGTTTTTGATATTAATTAATTTTTTAAAATTATTACTAGTAACTAAGAAAATTTGTTAATAAGTAAATGCAGAAAAAAAATCCAACCAAAAGCACAGCGGAAAAAATACTCACATTGTAGTTTTGTAAAATTAATTAAAAATTTGAATATTCACAAAATAAAATATTATCCATTAAGAAACACTATGGAAATATTTGGATAAAATGTAAAGTTCTTAAATGTCAGCTAAAAATTTATTAGTGAAAAATATGTTTTTGGTTAAATTTCTTTGCAGTTTTATTCTAATCTCCAAGGTCATTAACTTTTTTCAATATTTTTAATGTCATATGAAATGCCATAAGTAGTGCGAACTTGGTCAACGCAACTCCTTGATTTTTGCAGCAAGCAGACTTCTTTTATTACTCATGTAATATGACTCAGTAAGTGCAACTTTTCAAACAAATGTTAACTCGCTTAGTGGAATGTATGTAGTTTGAATACTCGTGTTATGTACCTATATCAACAATATGCCGATTTAGTCATAAGAAAGCTGCGCCAAAATAGCAACTTAGCAATACAGAAGCTGGTCCTGGAAAACGAGTTTTGTTGACAGTTTGTGAATATCTTATAATAAATATACTATATACTTCATCATTGCAACAACCGCGGTTATAACAACAGCCTTAGAATTTACTAGTTTCGTTTACCGAGGCCGCACTGTACTTATACTGACTTTTTGAAAATTGGTTACAAATTTGGGTTCTTAATTGTTAAAAATATTTTGAAGATGAGTTAAAAAATAACAAATAGTATATTTTTATTAAAAAAAAACTATGGAATTTTATCGAAATTAAAGTTTGAATTCAATATTTTCCATTCAGATCGTAGCGAAATTTTCAGAAAACTTTTTGTTTTAAGACATTTTATTCGATTGAAAATGTGCCAGAAAACATAGCTTCTTTTATACTCCTTCCACTATCCCTATTGCTATAAGATTCTCTGAACGCTAACAGTGGCAACATAGTAAGCTAATCAGCTTATGGTTCTCCCTCAAAACCTTTGTACTCTATTAACCCAGCAAGCAGTTATCTTTCTAATAACTAGTAATCGGTGTAAATCTTCCAAATATTTTTCCTTCAATTTATGCCAATTTTGTTACCTAAATATTTTATATTTTTAATCATTTTTAATTAGCTTGGTTTTTCAATAATGTGAAAAAGTATGCTAAAATATATATAGTACTTACAAAACATAAAAACAAATCCTATGAATATAGTTAGCATTAAGTGTAAAATATAATACTAAACATATTAAAACAGCGTGTGATTTGTTATAAAAAACTTAGTTTAAAATTGGAATTTTTATATAAAACATTACATACTCGTTATTTATAAAAATTATATAGATAAAAACATTAATGTTAAAGTTTATTTTTTGTTTTGTGAATTGCAAAGAACTACTATAAAATAAAACGAAACCTATGCAAATTAAATTAAATTTAAATAATGTGTATTAAATTAATTAAATAGTTATATATTATTGAAAACAACATAATAAATAAAATTAGCTAACAAGATCAAAATTTAAAAAGACCAACTAACAAAATCTGATAACATAATACAAATAAAATAAAAATCTAATATAAAAGAGCTGCTCTTAATAAATGAAAGTTATAAAAATTATGCAAAAATGTGTTTTATTCGAAGATGGGATACTATTTAATGGTAAAACTAAGCTTTGATTATGGAAAAAAATTACATAGTAACGGCGATAAATAATCCGTATTGTGTTTCAAGCCAGCGAATAATTTAAGAAGCTCAAATTTTAGTTTTCAATCCAAATAAAATTACACACTATTCTTCATTTTCGAGGTCGGTGAACCGTATATGACCTTCAAAAATGATTTAAATTGCCAGTTTTCCCGCTACCACCCCCTTACCACCCCCCTGGGAGACGATAATTAAATTTGTATACAAAATTGAAATGGAAGTGCATTTCTAGGTTTCTTCGCATGCTATAATCGATAATGATAACAAAAAATAAGTTCGACCCTTCCATTGTCTCCTAGCGGTTTTTAACTATCCCTAGGAAGGAATTGAATCTGCAAATTTCATGTCTTTTGGGACGCTGAAATTGAAAATAACAAAGAAAAGTAAATTTGACCTTTCCATTACCACCTAGGAATCCCTTAACCACCCTCAGGAAATGCACGCCAATATTGCCGGCTACTTCATAACAATGATATTATGTGTACGAAACCTTTCTGTTACTTTCTTTGAGGTATGTTTCTGGTAATTATTTTGCTGAAAGATCTCTAATTAGGTCTTTCTTGTTCAGCATTTGGCATCATTACGGCTTCTATTAGGTGCACAAGTAAGTTCTCGCTGTTTGTCAATAGATGGCGCTAGCGGTAAGAGCTGGTCGATTTGGTTCATATCAAAACGTTATGGATCTAGCCTGAATATATGGTAAACAAATCGATTTGACATTTCTTAGATTTTGTGCATTCATAGTATGTTTGTGGTTGCTCGAAAATGACTGATTTTGTGCCAAATAATCGTCATTTGCGGGAGGTGTAGAATTTCTTTTTTCAAAAAGTTAACCGTGATGGTGTTCTGAGCAAAACAACATGCTGAGATTAGTTTCGTCGCTTTAAAGACCATGATTTCGACATCGACGATCGACCACGTGAAGGAAGGCCAAAAACCTTTAATGATACGGAATTGTAGACATTAATCGATGAAGATTCGGCCCAAACGCAAGAAGAGCTTGCTTCAGTATTGGGAGTTACCCGACAAGCCATTTCCAAGCGTTTGCATGCGTTTGGGATGATTCAAAAGCAAGGAACTTAGGTACCTTATATTATTATTGCATGACAACGCTAGGCCTCAAGTTGCTAAACCAGTGAAAACATACTTGAAAACTCTCATATGGGAAGTCCTACTCCACCTACCGTATTCCCCAGATATTGCCCCTTCAGACTACTACTTGTTCCGTTCAATGACACATGGTCTGGCTGATCAGCAGTTCAACTCCTATGAAGACCTCAAAAAATAGCTTGATTCGTGGATAGCCTCAAGAGACGAACACTTCTACCGTGATGGCATTCGAGCTCTACCAGAAAGATGGGGAAAAGTGGTATCTAGCAATGGGCAATACTTTGATTCATTTATCTTTAACTATTTTTTGACAATAAAGTTGCATTTTCTAACAACGAGAACTTAGTTGCGCGCCTAATAGTATATTTCCAACATAGTATCTAGCATTCATAGTGCCAACTGTCGTAGTTAGACGTCTGACGCCATACGTAAAATATCCCCACAACATCAGTTTAAGGCCTCCAGGCTTAATAGTCTTAGTGCGGAACTTCACATTGACTTTTTGCTTAGGAGGATATTTTACGCTGGCGTTGTCGAAATGTACAACTTTTGTCTCATCCGTCCATATTATTTTGCGGCAAACGGTGTAAGATTTCTTCAAAAATAATCTGGCGAACTGAACATTCCGTTTCATATGCACACCTTTCAACAAAGGTACTTTCTTAGGGCTACATGAATTCCGATTAAAAATATAAAAATCGATTTCTTATGTTAGAAGTGCTATTGGACTCAAAAACTATGAAAGTCTTATAAGCCAAGAAATGCTAGAAAAGTCGAAAAGTGTTGAGGCAGCCGAAAAAATGTTAAATGTTTAATGATATAAATCCACACGCTCAAAACGGTTTCAAAGTCTAAAATGCGATCTTAGATTATATTGCTCTTACGCAGGAATTATTCCCCACCTGCCAGTAAGGAATTTGACATTTCAGAAAAAAAAGCAGGAAATAACAGAGCACTACATTTGTTTTTAGTGCATGTATTTGTTTTCTTAAAAAAAAAAACATTCAAATATGTGGTAAATTTTTCACTTTATCTTATCAAAAACTTTATTCATTTATTTCGTTGCTATATTACATACACCATATCCATATTTTTTATCAAATTTCTGTAATTGTTATCGCCAAATAATGGAACCTCCAATCCAAAATCATTGAAGCAATAAGTTCTGCAACATGCTGTCAACGCGTTTCTTTCTGAAATTCGTATAAAATAAAGTAAATCCCTAAATTTTTTTTGTATCTTATGACGTCCTAAACAATAAAATGTATTATCTATGCTTTTGCTTTGAATGCGTTAAACTTTTGAAATCCATATTTTGTTTAAATTTTATAAATTATTAAAAGTATACAAGTACTTTCACAAATTCTTTCTTAAGCCCATATTAATTTTTTTATTTCTGTTTTGCTTTGAATAAGTTTGAAGTTACAATAAGGACTTTGATTATTTCACAAAGCAGTTTCAGGAACAAAAAAAAATCATTATTGTAAATGTTTAAAAACAATTGCAAAAGTTTTGATGAAAGCTACAAATTGTGCACAGAAAACTTTGGCGACTCTTTGACGTCTGCAACGGCTGTGTGTTTTGCTGAGGCCGATGGCTGTAATAAAAATTATGCGCAAAATTGTAAAAAGGATACGCGTCAAATTTTAAGGACAAAGTAGCAAGTTCAAATAAAAATTTGTAGGCTGGAAAATTTTGCATTTAATAAATTTAATGTGATTATACGGGAATTACTCGCACGAAAGAAATACAAATCTCAAACATTACAATACAAAGTGTTAAAGTTTTACTTTATTGCAACAATAAAATAAATTGTTCAATTGTAAGAAATTTTATGAAATCATGAGCTGATCTAAAGATTATTGAAAGTGAACTTTTTTTGTTTAAGAAATTTGAGCTTTTAAATTCGAAATTTGCCATAAATTGCTTAAAATTCAATATTTCATATAAATTCAGTTTATTATCAAATGAATATTCTATGGAAAAATATGGCTTCGTCATATGTATAAATAAATATTAATGAACCTTTAACAGCTTAAAAATCAGTCAATAAAAAGCTTAACATTTAATATAAAATAAGAAAAATTTGTTATTTTTTTCTCTAAATAAAATAAAAATTTATGAAGCATCAAATGTTAAGCTGCTGTACCTTCAAAGTCTTATGACCGTAGTTTTTATGAATCGACTTTTATAAGCACTTCAGCATATTTTCGCCTACATCAATATGCCACCTATAATTTTTTTGCACTTGACACAAGCGGTTTATTATGAGAAAATCGAATATTTTCAATTTTTCATTGCAAATCGTTGGCAACAGCTGTTGCTGCTGTTGCGTAAACTCTCATTCTCACCAATATTTTTTGGCTTGACTTGATGGTTGGGTTTTTTTTTTTCTATAAAAAATGTTTGCTTTGTTTTAAGTTTTGCTTTGTTTCTGTTCAACGAAATTTATTTATTTATTTAAAACAAAAACTGTGCGTTCTAAGAATTTAAAACTGTATGTTATCGACGTATTACTATATTTCCGTTTTTTTTTTCGATCTTACTCTACTGACTGCCAAACTAACTTAAGTCTGTAAATAAAACCTGAATTTGATTGAGGTAATCAGTGTTTTTTGACTCGGCCATAGCAAGAAAATAATATATTGCTTAGAAATAGGCCGTTCTATAGAAAATATGGGAGCGAAAAATGTTGATTGTTAAAATAGAATTGCATAAGAATTGCATAGTTTTGATTACGATTTCGCCAAAGTTTTATCTTCATTTTGGAATCACTTACAATTTTTGCAATTGTCGGGATAACTTTCACTTGACCTCGCTGACTGTCTTCTTTAGCAAGAATTTTTTTCAAAGTTCAATCAAATGCGATTTTTTGTGTTAAGAATTCGGAATAAATTAAAAAAAGTCTCAAAGCTGTTTTAAAAAAACAAAAATCGTCATAAAACAAACAAAAAAACATCAAATACTTAATGTTGAGTCCTAACAAATCTGTACACAATGATCTTACTGGCATCGAAATTTGAGTAATCACTTTACATTTATTTCAATTAAGCAAATTTCTTAAACTAATGAAAGCAATATATTCCCAAAGCTCATACATCTTACAATAAAAATGTTCTTTTGTAAAGTGACAAGCATCTAATCCTCTAAAGCTGCACTATTCATTTGGGGTGACCCGAAATAAATAAAAAAAATGAAAAGAAAATTTTGATTTGGAAAAATACAACAAACATTGAAAAGTTTTCACAGCGTGTGTGATGCATTTAAGTGCTTTTGGTTAGGACACACACGGCAGGACATCGCACAGTATAGCTATTACCCTTTTATTTATTTATTTAACTTTTCTATTGCTGCTAAGTAAAACAATAAGCAAATAAAACAACAACAAAAACACAAAACAGAAACAAAAAAAACAACAAAAACAGCAACAAAAACAAAACAGCAACAAAAACCGACAATAGCTCTGCACAATAAAATTGCAAAATTTACGAGCTAACGAGTGAAAACCCATTTGTTTTTTTCTTCGCCAATCATTTTATTTGATATATTAAAAGCACTGGAACCAACCAAATATTTTTTTTATTTTAAATTTTAAATTGAAAAACTAGCATTGTTAAAAAAAAAGATAGCAAAAGTAAATATAGCTGCTAGTTGCTTTGCATTTCATTTAACCAACATTTTTTTTTTTGTTTTGTTTTCATTTATTGTTTATTGCTTTATATTTATTGCAGACATATGCGAAAAGGGAGTAAAATATGTTGCTTAGATAGATCGATGAGCCAGAAATTTTTAAATTTTATTTTTCTTTTTGAAATGCTGTCGATTTGACCATAGGGAAATTAGTTTGTGTAAAGAGTATTTTTGTTGTTGTTTGAATTTACGGACATTTCAAATAAATTGAATTTTTTATTAAAATTTTTGATTTTACTTTAATTGCCAATAGCTGGAAACAGAAATTTAACATTTGATGCAAAATAGAGACAATTTTGTGTAATTTTTTAAAAACTTTCAATTTAATAGCAACGAACGTTTTTGTGGCCTTTGTATTTAGGATCATATATTCAAGAAACAAATGAATAACTAAAATAACTAAAATAAATAACTAAATTTTTCTGCATATAATGCCTCATTTTTTCTGCATATAATGCATTGTCCTAATAGAAGTTGATTGAGAGAAAACGTATTTATTTTCTATAACATCAGTTTAAAAAAAAAAATAAAATTTATTTGGAAAATATACGTGCCGCTTGAAAGAACTACTTGATTGTGGAGTAGCCAACCGTTAACCCCCGCTCCCATTTTGCCGTTGACCATGCTGGCAGTCATATTTGATTTCACTTAATGCAACATTTTGCATTTTTTTGTAGGTACATCAAACTTATAACCCAATTTATGCTAATTAGAAGAAACAAATAAATGATGATCTAAGCCAATTTCAGCACTAATATTATTTCCACTATTCTTCAAATATTTTGTAATACAGAAATGGATTTTATAGGTCAAGTGAGCCCAAATTATATTATGCTGAAATAATATTTCTTTAATAAAAAGATTTGTGGCACTGCATAATTGAGTTATAGCTTGCAATTTATAGCACTGATACAAATGCGATGTCGCCTTAGATAATTTTTGTTGTCACTTCTTTCTTTAGCGCTAAAGTTTTTGGTAGCCATCTGTTTGTCTTTCTTCTATAAATAGATTTTCGTTGTTATTATTTGGCTATAAAACATTTCTTTCATTAGAAATTCAGTGACATCAGTTGAAGCATATAATTGTTTTGTAGTCACGTCAATACCGCTGACTTTGAAGTATGCTCACATCATGCTATCTTTAACAGGTTAAAAATTTATTAGTGAATTCACAAAACGTCGCACTAAGGAGAACCTCCAAGGCAACGCAATGCAATTCGTTTTCGCTTTTGTTAGAGTATTAGAATTTATTGAGCAGAGCTGATTGTGAGTTCTCTGCACCGTTTCATCTGCATTCTGATATCCCTAATATTTTTTTGTGTTGGGACTCTTCAATTCGTGCTTCCTGCAGTTGCATTATGTTTTCAAAATTCAGTAACCAATATTTAATTGGTATTGCAACGACCAATTTAGTAGTATAAAAAACATTTGAAAATTTTTAGTTCAAATATTTTTTTTTTCTGAAAAAAGTTAAAATCTTTAAAGGTATTTTCTTAAACCTGAATTTTTTGATATAAACAAATAATTCTCAAAATACCAATACTATATCAAGCCTTTTAGTTTTGAAAATAGACTCGAGTGCATACAACAACTCAATTTTAAAAATATTTATATAATCACAAAGTATTGAGTTCTATAGCCTCTCTAAAAACAAAATTTCAGTTCATTTATTTATAAGTGAAAATACAAATAAAAAACAAAAATGTTGAAGCCCAATTTTTTTCTTCTCCATTAAGTATCTTTCTATTTCTCTAGGCTTCATTTCCTTCGTTTATTTTCCACTTGTACTACTTTTTGCTAAAAATTTACGATTTCTTACGTTTTTATTGCAATTGCTATTACCAATTTAATAACAATATCAACACACGCTGCGCAGCAAGAACAACGACAACAGCAACTTTGCACAAAAAAAAAAAAAATTAAAGCAAAAACAACATTAAGGACAATAGCAACAGAAAAACACAATCACATAAATTGTACAACTGACAGTGTTGCCAGAATGTGCAAAACATACAAAAGTCGCCGCACAATAATAATGACAAACTAAACAATTAAGGATGTACTGCTATTGTAAAAACAACAAAATTTCTAAATTTTATTTAGCGCATACTATAAAACAGCGGATCTAATATTCTGTCGAATTATAGACGAAAGTCTTCCAGCGAACTAACTTATAATCATAATTTAAAAAAACAACAATGTTTTAAGCAAATTTTATTTGAACTTTCTTAAATTTTTCTCAAAGCACATCCCTTAATAACAAAAATGCCTTCCAAGTAAAAAAAAAGAGACAAACACATGAAAAGAAAAATCAAGTAAGTAAGGAAGTATAACAAAAGTTCTAATATCAATGTTAGTTGCATATAAAAAGAGGACATTGGATCCTTTGAGCATGAACATGTACAACACTAGCATTGGTTACACACACACACAGACACACAACTTTATGTGATGTTCAATTTTTATGCCAAATGAAATACGAAACTACGAATTGTGCAAGTATTTTTCTGCTACCTACTCCATAATTTGTGAGTGTGTCTGCACTCCACCCAGTTTTTCCCCATTCAGTTTTGTCTCTTGTTAGTTCTTGCGAAAAATCACATCAGTAATGCAACACATAGACTCAACGATCCAACACTGATTGCAGACACAAAAGTAACGTCGTCATGTTGTCGCTCTTGTAAAAGTCAAGTTGCTTCTCAAAGCTTCAGTTTTCGTACTTAAAATGGTCTTATATTTCTGATACCAATTTAAATTTTCTTTTATTCTTATTGGTGTTTCACAGTGTAAAGTAAAGGAATAATATCAAAGATTATGAACTAAGTATAAACGTACATATATGTTTCTTTATTTAATTTCAATTTGCATAAAAAATTGCCAAAAAATTTCTGAAAAACCTACAATTCTTTCCACGTTTTTACAAAACTGTCAACCGAAATAATTTTTTCTAAAAATTCAGAGCAAAGCGTACGTATTGAGTATATCAATTTTAGTAGATTTTTTAATAGATGAGTATATAAGAATAATTTTTTTTTTATTGTCATACACCTTATTTGAAATTTCATAATTTCTTTGAGTAACACAATGTAATATCTCGCGTAGAAGGTGGTTAAAGTTTTACGTTAGAGAGGAAGAGCTTTGAAAATTGTTTGTCATCACTTATATTCTGACGCTTGAAGTTTACTGACCACGGCTACTTTATGTGAAATTCATTGATTGTGCCAACACATCTGCTCAAGTGTTAAGTATTGAGAATCACAGTTCAATCGATATAATGCCAGATCTTTAATTTTCTTTTTCGAAATTTATTCTTTTGCTCAATTTTAGCCAAATACATACCATTGTGCAACATCATGTACTTGTCAAATCACAATCCGAACATGGACTTTGTGGAGGTGCACGTTTTGTTACAACCGCTGCCTAAAATAAACGTTTTTCTTTTTCCACTACTTAATGCTTACTTCTTTCACCATTTTCAGTTACTTTTATTTGTCTATTATTTTTTTCTATATTGGTTTTTTTCGGTACCGAAGTTCATATACCTCACGTATGTAATCACGTTTTGCCAGCAACAACTAAAATGTGAGTTTTATTGCTTGATTTCTAAACGATTTTTTTTTTTTTCATGTAAGATTTGGGATTTTCTGTTTATTATTTGTCATTTTATTGGAATTTGAGATAATCGAGCGTTCAACTCATTGCTGTTGTTTGTTGCATTGCAAAATATTATAACCTACACATTATGCTGCAGGAATGATATTACTATTGTATACATATATATATCATACTCTCGTTTAGCCGGCTTAGATATCTACTAAATATCTTAACAGATAATCTAAATTTAAAATGAGATAAAAACAGCTTGTGAGCATAATTTCATTCTGCCATATATGATGTCTTCTTTGAAAATTTTTATAAAAAAGGAATTAGAGTGTTGGTGATGAAGTGGATGAGGACAACGACAGTTATTTAGATTTTAATAGGAATCCTTATAGCACTTAATTTTAAATTTTGAAAACAAAACATTCGAAAAATATAAAAAAAAATTAATTTATGAAACACACAACACTAACGCGACTTTAAGAGAAACTTCATGCGTTTGTCATTACTTTTTACCTAACTGACTCGAGTGCTGATTTCCTCACGGACATCTTACGGGCTAGTAAAGATGTTTGCACTTCAAAAATTCCAGCAATTAAAGTGATATCTTTTTTTATAACAAAACTTATTTACTTAATTTATTATTTATATAAAACTTAAAAAGATTTTACTATTATATTGTCATTCAGTCTCTTGACTGTTTAAATAAATTACAGTAAAACCATTAAGTTGTTGACTTCAATTCGTTATCTTAACAGTCAATCTGTGAGCAAGAAAAATTGCAGACTGTCAAAGGATATGGAAATGTAAAACTATTTGCAGGCAAAAACTCAGAAAAAATTAAAGGAGTTTTAAATGAAAGAAAAACTAAATAACATAAATTGGAAAAATATGTAAAAGGAATAGAAAAATGTAATTAATCTTTGAAACAAGAGAGCAAGAAAGTGGATGTAAGTAAGAACTTGAGAGGTACTTACTTCATGTCACACAAACTAATTACTTAAGAGCATTGATTTGAAATTAAACTCAGTTCTTACGAAAATTTTTTTCATTTGTTGTTTTAAATGACATGGAACTTGTCATCTTTGTTAAACTTTGCTAATTCCTTTTTTGTCTGCTGGTATGCCAAAAAGGAAAGTCTACGCTCACTAAATTAAGTTAAGTCCAAAACTATTTTCTACTGTCTCAAAATTTTGCCACTTAAACAGAATTTTTAATGCTAAATGTGTAGTCCTTTTCATGAAGATCAAATGCCAGTTGGGGGAATTTATGATCTAGACTAATAATTATAAGTCATAAATTCATGCAATAACACGATACCTTATTGAAAAGCACTATTTTAGCATTAAGTATTATGATAAATAGATATCACCCTTCCCATTTCCGAAATAAAATCAAACAACAAATTGCACACAATAAAAAAACAGGAAGATTTATATTTTTTGTTGCATCTCAAATGCGTATCTCTTCATTAATGAAATAAATAAATAGCTTAATTACAGTGCAATGAATTGTATAACCATAACTTTTGTTTTGAGCTTCATAATTTAGCTAAACGTAAGCAAAATTTCAACAAATGCTTGGGGTTGAAGAATGAAGCAAAAAGAAAAAAACAACAAAGTCCAGCCCTAATCAAACAAAGTGTCAATAGCAAAATCCTTAGAGCTAAACTCCAATATCCTTTTGGCCTGCCAATAATTAAAGCAAAGGGTTGCAACATTCTAATCAGCGCAGCCTCATTTTCTTTGAACATAATTCGCTTTTTTCTTTCTTTGCTCATTTAAGCTTTTTATTTTTTTGATTTCCGTTTAGTTTCAGCGCTGCTGTCTTTTCACTTCTCTTTTTATTATTTCTTGCTATATCCTGAGCTTAAGGCGCAACAGTCAATTACAATGTCAACGTATTTGATGACAGCATGAGTGACTGACTTAACCCGTTTTCGCAAATATTAATATAAATATAGCCTGAAAGTATGCAGCAAAATTTAAATGAAATGTGATCTTATACATGGAAGTCATTTAAATTTTGGCCCCAGCAGTATTTTCAGTTCAGCGTTAGAAGTTCAATTGGTAGGTTATTAGATTTTATGCACCGATCATATTTCGTGCCAACGCTAACAAAACTGCTGAAGACAATAGTTAATTGTGAACAATTTGGGTTCTATAGTGTACTGCGTCTCTCATTTAGACTTAAAAAGAAAATTACCAAAAGAGTTAAGTAATTTCTTCAAACAGCAGAATCAATATCCAAAATATAACGCAGATCGAAGAGTTGGTGCTGAGCATGAACTTTTGTTATTTGGCTTGAATGGGTTAAGTAACTTTAACTAATACAGCAGAGATATTGCGTTGTTTGCCAACTGACGCTGGCAGTAGTGGCCGTGGCGCCTTTTTTCAATAGACTTCATTTTATTTACTTAGCAATTGAAGTAGCAAACAAATTAGTGTATGCGCAAAGTAATGAACAAAATGGCTAAAGGAATATGAAAAAGAAGAAGCGGAATATCAGTGATGGCAAAAAAAGGACGTCACATCGTTTTTAGCGTTATGCTATGCAATGTTTTGGCTATGATTGGTGGTAATTATAGCCAGCAGGCATTCAAGCAAAGTTCAAAGAAAGCAATGTAATATAAATTAAAATAGGGATTGAATTTAATCAAATATTTGCGAGGAAGAAAGGAAAGAAATTTCAACATCTATTGAAGTGAATGAAATAAATGATTTAACGCACACATTACCTTGTAATAATATTTTTAACTGGTGTGATACTCTCAAAGTAACTTTCTCTTTTCAGATTATTAAATAAAAAAAAAAATACCCAATATCAAAAGGTTTTTATATTTCACATTTAAATTGCATAAGTATTCCATATGGCTATCAAATTTCTTCAGCTGACTGTTGCACAAATTCGATTTCACAGAGTCGTGAACTCAATTGCATGCAAAATGTAATCCTATCAAGCCGCAAGTATGGAGTTTATGTACACACAATTTTCTATCATAACTTACATCATATGAACAAATATTTTTATTCAACTAGAAGTGCATGAGGCATTTTGTTTAAAAAGGTACATGGAATTAGACCTTAAGGTTTTTGCTTTTGTTCATGTATTGTTAGAATTCTTTGAAAACTTGTTGATTCGGCATGAATTGTTTTGGTATAAGCCAAGCCGTTGTTGCGCTTTGTTATTTGGCTAATTATTTTTTCAAAAGAAGGTACAACTTTATTTGTTTTAGCAAATAATGACCATAGTGTTAACCATGGAAGTAATAACATTTGAAATTTGAGGATATTCTGTTGAAATTTTATTGTTTCGGTAATACAAAATATTTTCTTTCAAGATATTTTGTTTTGAAAATTGAATTGAATTGAAAGAAATAATACTTTGGTTTCTACACTAAAAGATAAGTAATTTTTACAATGTTCTTCTTGCAGAATTATCTGATGTTTATCAATACTCAGAAAAGACTTCACTAGCAAAATAAAAACTCGGTTTTCATAAAATTTTTATTTTTTGTTATTTTGAAACGTTCTTTTCAAATTTTCCGCATACATGATAATGGAATAATCCACTTAATTCCATAATCGTCCCATATTAAAAGCCTGTCTCTTAGTTGACAGCATATTTCGCATACGTGCGCATTTTTAAAACCAAAGACTATCGCAGCCGTCAAAAGCAGCAAGACGACCAAAATGTTTGCTTATTCTTTAGTTTTGAAACAAAGCCATAAATGTTACAACAAACACATAAAAAATGTTTTGAAAAAGATAAAAACTGTAGAGAATTTTTCCATCGCTTCTTGTGATATTTTCTTTTTCTTTTCCCACACATCAAGCAAAGATAATGTAAACCCTTTAAACAAATGTGCAGACAAGAAGAAGTTTAGTATTGTATTTACATACCCAGTGAGAAAAAGTTTAAGGATGTGTGTCCTCTATTTGCTTTATTGTTTAAATAAAAATTGAACATAGAATCTTAAGATAAATGCCAAAAAGAATTAATAAGAATTTCAAAAGACTAAGGATGTCAAACAAAAAAATTTATTTATCAGATTTATTTTGAATAAAAACTAAAATTATTTCAAAATAAAATGAAGCTTCTCCAAAAATATGCAAAAATTAATTATTATTTTGTTATGGATTAATTTTCGTTAGAGGAAATCATTTTTTTTTTTGCATTGTTTATCTCAGAAAAATATTTATGTATTATATATTGGTAAGGTCTTTCAAAATATATAAAAAATTTATATAAAAATCTTGAGACAAAAACTTGAGGAAGCTGCTCTCAGAGAATACTCACATGATGAGCAAGTTCACAGTAAAATTTAATACTTTTCGATTCATTGTAGACTTCGAATTGATGAACTATTTTTTTTTTTAGTAAGTTATCGATTTTAGCAACTGGGGTTTCATGCTGATGTATAGTGTTTGTCGCCAATTTGATGGACATGAGTGTGGGTGTTACGTATATCTGTTTATGTATGTATGTGTTTGCCTGCTTGCTGATAGCATTTAAAGTTGAGACATTTGTTTTATCCTACATGTCGGTGTTACTGCGGCTGCTGTTGGCAAATGTGCTGTAATTTGTTGAGTGTTGGGTGCAAAGTTTTACACTATTTTTTTCATATATCATCTGTATGTATGTGTGCGTTAGAGTTTAATGTGAGACAACAATTTACTAAAAGTTCTTTAAAAACTCCTAGTTTTTATCTGTGCATTTAATGCCACAAATGTTGGCATAAACTTTTAATTCTATCCCTATATGGACCAAAGTAGAAATGTATCTTTAAAGTTGTTTGTTGAGAAAGTTATAAACTTATTTTTTTTTTTTTTTGAAAAATAAAAGAGATTGCTTGAATTTACAACAAAGTTGAACACAAATTTGACCTATGAAAATATATTTTCAGTAAAAGTGCTGCTTAACCCGGCGAGAGTGTGAATGGGTGTGTCATACCCACCCTGTTACTTTCATGCGTGTGGATTGTTATTAAGTTATTCAAACATTTTGTTGTTTTGAGTAGCTGGAGTTAAAGTGTTGCGGAAGGGGATAGTTGCATGATCGCAGTGACGCAGCAGCATGCGCTTGAGTTACACGCTTGCAAATATGGCTCGAGTACGCAATTTTTAGCTGGTTTTCTGATATATTTTTAAGATTTCAATTGAAAATGGATTTTTATAGCTTAAATAGTTCTTGATTTCAACTTCAATGAGGTTTTTTTTTTTCCATGAAAATTGTTGTTGTCACAAAAAAACTATAAGCTTTTGAAAACTTTACGGACCAGGGTCTCATTTTAGAGTATTTATTAGGCTTAAGTCAAGGTATATTTTTATTACTTCACTGTGTTGATTGAGACAGGTCTTCACTTGTCGCATTCGGAATCATATTTATTCCCTTACCATTGTGCTTGTTGTTTAATCTTTACTTCCCAACAACGAATTTAGAAAGCAAACAAATGCATCACAACGTCATACGGCTGTTTGGTTGTGGATTTTGTGCTAGAAGCATCATCGGACTATTCTTTTCGAAAATTCTGTTGGTAATCATGACATGATGAGTTTACTTTCTGTGTTTAAATCGTTTGATATGGATGGAGATGACATCTGGTTCTATTAAGACGGTATAATATGCCACACAGCCTGAGAAACAAATCAGTTAGAGCATGAGTCATTTCCTGGTCATGGAATTTTCCGTATTGCTGAACCGAATTGGCTACCCAGGTCATGTGATAAATCACATGACGTTGGACTGTTTTCTTATAAAATTTTTGAAGTATAAAGCTTGTCTCATGGTGTCTTTTTACTCGTTATGCTATTCCGTACAATTTACAATTTTTTATTAAAGACATGTGTTTTCTATCAAAAATACTTCTTGCGTGTACTTTGGGCCCTCTTTGGAAAGATTACCCTTATTCCACTAATTTTTTAAAATATTTTTTAGCTTATACCAATTAGAGCATATCTCTAGTATATATGTATATGTTTAGATATGAATAGCAGCAAAATTTTCATACGTTAGACAGTACTTTACACCATCAAGTAGTTGTTATATTGTGCTTCAAAATCACAGCAATTTCTCTGAAAGCTGACTTAAGATAGCGACTCCTCATCTATTGCCATTCATACATAAGAAATTTTCTATCAATTTTCTATGGTTAGTTCATACTTCCGCCATACAAGAGTCTTGTAATTGTGTAAAGCTTAAAAGTTTTTCTCCTCCTCTCAATTGCATAAACTTGGCCAGTACGTACAAAAGTTTTATCCTTCATTTCACACAATTCATTTTCGTCACTTGTTCGCTGACGATTTTCTTATTTTTTTTTGTGATATGTATTTGTAGCTTTTTTCCATTTGAGCACATGGATATGTCCTTCAGCACATATCTTTCCAACAACTGTCCATTTGTAACAAAAGTGATTTTTTTTTTCTTCACAACTTCTCATCAACCTTTATGTTTTGTCATCATACACTCGTACCGTATATGAGATTTTGCCTTTTGTATGTGAAAATGTTTACACTTGAATAGATTTTGAAGTGCACAGCGATAAAACACTGCGAAAAATGACATTTGAAAATGAAATTGCGGCTACAAAGAAAATTGTGATCTTATAAAGTTCAAACTTTTTCTAAAATAAGACACTCTAAGAGCATAGCCTAGTTAAAATTGTTAAAATTCGTTATTTCAAGGAAACACTAAAAAAATTTTCCAGTGTAAACGACTTAATGCCTGTTAGCGTCCTTTTTTCAGTTATAATGTTATTTTCGTGGTACCTTTTTTTTCAAAATCCTTTTCTTTTTTTCTTGTACTATTTGAAATGTATGTAAGTATATAAGTTACTTTACAGTTTTTACTTTGTATGTGTTTGTTATCATTGAATTGCTGATTATGTGTTGGTCAATCACAATCACAATCAAAATTACATTTTAAGTGAGTGTAGCAGCGTGACAAAGGATGTCACTTTGTCGTACGCGTGTATTTTGTGTGCAATCGTAGCTGAATGTTTTTAATATTCCAGAAAAATACCGAAAAAAAGGTCACAAGTACTGCGATAAAGCAATAAAATATTGACATGGCATAAATTTTGCTGCTTTTCTTGATATGGGATATAGCAAAAAAAATAGTATGTGCTCAAAATTATAAGTATAGCTAAAAGGATTAGGTACAAAAAAAAAATATTTTTTGTTAAATTGATGACAAAATTTCGTGAAAAGATTTGAAAATCATTTCACAAGAATTGACTTAAATTGGATATGACAAAACGATTTTGTTCCTAATTTCGGAGCAAAACTTTTGTGCTATTAACATTTAAGATTTGCAAAATATCTACTTTTAAGGGTTAAGCTGGGATTAATATGTTACATTTGAATGCTAAGCTTGAAATGTCATTTGATGTAGGTAATTTTGCTGTAATTTCAAAGATCGTAATTAAAGCGAGTGGCATATTTATAGGCTAATCTGGTATTTCCTTTGTGATTTTATAATCTTTCATTTCAAGATATTTGGATATAGAATAAAATAAATTTTAAAAGCAGCTTGTTGCTGTCATTTAAAATCTTTAATAATACATTTTCATAAGCAGACTTAAACTTTAACTGAGTTATTATGGTTTTATGAATTTAAAATTATATTTAAAATATTTTCAATAGAAGACTTATTTGGTCTTGGAAGGTAATGTGTTATAATGTAATTTGCACAAATTGCACAGAAAAAATATAACATGTCACTAAGTCTAAACTTACCAGATGTTTTTGATTTCGATGACATGATTTTGATATTGACAAATTGTTCTTAGATGTACTTCCGCATCCTCTAAAATTGCCGATCTAAAAGTAAAAAATTGCTTCTTAGTTATATGATAGCTATGAAATAATGTTTAAATTATAATAATGACGTTTTAAGCTAACAATTTATTAACCGGTTATTGACACGTTCACAAATATACCTCTACAATTTTTTTTCTATTTCAAGTCTGAGAGGTTTGATGTCAGTGGCAAATTTGCTCCTCATGAAAAGAAAATAAAAACTTATGTTTACACTATCCTTCCAGCTATCATTTGTTTACCTCTTATTTTCTTACGAGGATTATTTTTTTGAAAGACCATACGAAAAAAAAAGTCCCAGCCCTGTAGGTAAACTTTGAAATGCTGACGTGTAAGTCAAAATCTTACGGCAGATTCAAGCTCAGAGTCCCCAAATTCCACTGTGTTGACATCAGTCGATGTTCCTCCACAAAAAGATTTCGCACAAAGTTTTTTAATTGCAGTGCGAGTCCGTATGTAACATAGTGTAATGGAAAGAAGGAATATTTGCTTTTGCTGAAAACCTTTCCGAATACAGTTTGCGCAAGCGTAATCGAAAAAAAATGTTTTCGGAATAATTTTGGGCATGGAATATATATGGCAGCAAGGAAAATTATATTCATTTTATTTTGTACAAGGAAAATTATATTCATTTTATATAATGTTTCGGATATATCTTTTTGGAGGAAAATATAAGTCCAATGGAAAATATGAATGAGTGTGCTTGAACAACATATTTTCGAATAAAATTTTTAAGGAAAAATATCTCTTGCAATTCAAAAATTTTATGATTTCCTTGTTTTTGAGCATAACAAGAGAGATATATATAAAAGAAAATAGAAATTATTTCCATTATACTTAATGTTTCCGAACAAATTTCGAGAATGTAAAGTTATGTGTTGAAAATAGTTTGTACAAATTTGTACAAATTTATACTAATTTGAACATATTTTTATTTATAAGAACGGAATTGTAAGTCGGAGATGGTAAATTTAATAAGAAATCTTAATGTTATATACTTTTTTGATTTATATCTTTTTTTCTTTAGATATGTTCCTGTGATGCCATAAATTGTATACGTTTTTGAGCTATATAAACTGTTTTGAATTTTATAAAATCATGCTTGGCCATTATGACACTGTACATTAAAAGCCAGCGCCATACAAATCAAATAGTACTCATTATAACAAATTGGTCTTATTAAAATTAATAACAATGCAATTATGCATAGCAAACAATGTTAACATTCAGCATCCTGTGTGCTTAATTATAAACGACAACAATTTTAACAAGAGCCATTAAATTGCTTTGTGTTACAAAAGTAGCAAAGATTTTGTGGTCTTAATTGCAAACGACAAAACGATTGGCAGTCAAACAATGTAAAGGACATTAGAAGGAAACATAAGGATCGCTATAAACAGACAGCTTATTTTGTTGTTCATTGTACGTTATTTGAAAGGGATGCAATGGTATTGCAATAAAAAGCAAATATTGACAATAATTATAGCAAACATAAGAAGTTGGACTTACAACCCAATGAGGTATGTTCTGTGCAGTCAAAGTACAAGCAACAATAAAAGGGTTGGTTACAAAATAAATTTCATGTTGCAACAAAAATTTTCAGCTTAAATGTTTAATATTATATGAAATTGCAATGAAAGGAAACAATTTTGTGAGTTATTAAGAATTACAATATTTACTTTAATCTGTGATATAAGCTTTATGTTTTCCAAATTTCTTATTTTGTTTTCTCAAAAAAAAAAAAATTAACTACAATGGATCACAATGCTTTGACGTTTCTCTTATTCGAAATAATAAATAACTCAAAACTATTGATATAAAAATGATTGATTGCAGTTGTGGTTATTATTAGATTTAAGCATTTACCTACCTGCCAAATAATGTAGGTAACTATCAGCCAACATAAGCTGAAATAGCCTAATTCTTTTTTTAACAAATACTCTGGTTGCCAACAGCCAGCAATCAATCAATTTTGTTATCCTTTTTTGTATGAAATAAACCTAACGCGTTGACTGATTACTCGTAAAATCAAATGTCAGCTTGATATTTAGTTTCTATTCATATACACAGTAGGAAGGATGCATTCAAGGGGAAAAACAGTCATGTTTAAATGATGGTTTTTGGTAATATATTTTGTCGAAAAAAATAATCATTTCAAAAAAAATGTTTCATATTTCGAAAAGTATGCTATGATTTGAAAACTACTTTGGGCTCGTCTACGTGCTCATAATTTCTGGATTTTTAACCCTCTGGTTGGCCATTTTTCGTTAACCTTTTCTACCTCTTAATGAATTATGAAACTCCCACTGAACTAGAAATTGCAAACTTTACCATTTTGAAACATCGTAAGCATTTTTTATATATTTACTTCAAGCTATTTTGATAAATTTACCTACTGGGTATCAACTACATCCTATGAATCAACTGTTTCATTTGTAACGCAAATGCTTTTTGTGCCTGTGTGACTAATCGCTTGTGTGTTAGTAGATGATTTAAGCTGTCACGTGATGCGTGTCTGAATGTCTGCTGGTGTTGCTGAGTGGCGGAGAATCTTGAATGACAGCGGCTGCAGAGATAAGCATGATATACCTTTTGTGCTCTATTTCAAAACTAAACGGAATTGTGGCTATCGTTGCTGTTGTTGGTGTTGAATTTCCAATTATTTTCAGTGTTTATTGGTATGATTTAGAAAAAAAAGTTATAGCTGCTAAAAGAAAAACCACTTGAGCAAAATTTTCTCAAAGGAAAAACAATTTTTTCTTCAAAAAATTTTTTACTTTTTATGCGGGCAAATTTAGTTCTTACGCTAATCTTAAAAAGTAAAATGCTCTCTGCAAAATATCTCGAGTACAGTGAAAAATCTCATTTTAGCTTAAGCTGCTTGATTCCTTAACGTGAACACATTTTTTTTTGGAGTGGGGGTTTCTCTCACAACCTATTCGCTGCTCCAATTTTGTTGGAAATTTTTTTGCATTTTTCAGTTGCATTGCTTATTTCATATTTTGCATTTTATACTTTTTCCTCTTTTTTTTTTGTTATATTTTTTTATATTCTATTTTATCATATTGCCGTGTTGGCTCCGCTTTGACAAACATCAATACACTGAAAGAATCTTTTTTTTTTGTACAAAGTAAGAACAAATCAGCGATGGTAAACATTTATAAAATGTACACTATGTAGATCCTGAGTATGAAGGCTCCTGTATCATTTATTCTTTTGCATAAGAAAGTAGACAATTTAGTTTTGCATTACATTTTTTTTTCTGTGCTATTACCTCACCGTGCAGTGCCTGTGAAATTGCAGTGACTGCTGCTATTGCTGTCGCTGAAGTGAGTGCTGAAGTTCACCTGAAATCTCGTTAAAATGCCACTCAATGGCTTCACTTGACTCGATTGGTGTTACTACTCCTCAGCTCTTAGTGCCAGTAAGTCAGCCAACCAGATACTTTACTTGTGGTGCACCCGGCAGGCGCCGTTGTGGTAGCTGTTGTTGCTGCTGCTGTTACTGTTATATGTTGTTCTTGCTCGCTTGTTGCTGCCATTACATTAACTCTTGACTTTTGACTCAACATTTTTATAGAATTTGCTTAGCGCAAGGACACGAAGGTGCATCAGAAAGAGAAAAAAGAAAATACAAAATCAAATTCACTATATAAAAGCTAAAATGGCGAATAAAAAAAACAAAAAAAACAACTAAAATTGAATTGCATATTTCATGAGTTGCATCGGTTGCACTTTGCACAGCAATGAAAATCTCTGTCCATTGTTGCTTTGTCCTTGTGCTGCTGCATCTTAAAATGTTTTGTGGTTTTCTCAGGGATTATACTCTTTACCTTTCTGGTTTATTGTAATCCTTCGAAGGAAAATTTGATTTTCAATTTAATTTTGTGCTCACCTCAGATTTAGGTTTTTTTTTCAATGTTTTTTTTTTGTTGTTTGTTTTTCCATTTGACTTCTTGATTTAAGAATTTTTTAATTTTTTTTTTGCTGCATGTGGTAAACAGTTGTTGGAAACAAATAAATATTCTTACTTTACTTGAGTGATTGAAAATCAAAATAGATAGGAAAGTGTAAAAATGTGTGAAAGTGGGCGTGGCTATCTCTATTACAGTAAAATATCTTTGAAACCATTAAAGAAATATGTCAGAAAGAGTTTAATGCAAAAATGTTCGCGTAAGGCTAAAAAAATGGGCAGCTCAGATTATTTAGGCGTGGCACCTTTTGGATAAGGAAGTATATTATAAGACCATTTCTATGATGCCTTAGTATGAATTGTTGAAATGCTCAAAAGGAGGCTAAATCAAGCTATCCAGTATGCTTAGGTGTTATGCTGGTAGGCGTGACAACAGTCAAATTTGAATATCTCAAATTTTTACGATGGGCTTAACAACGTCAAGTTATGTGTTTGATTCAAGATTATTCCAATCTTTTTTTAAAGTAAAATTAACATTCGTTCACGTTTTTTTAGTGCTTTTTTCATAACTGTCCCAGAGTCGGTCTTAGGAGAGCACTTAGATTAAAATTGTATATAAACAAAATCCGCCTCTTAACTACGGAATCATATTGTATGGCTTATGAAAGTTTTTGAATTTCAATTACTTTAATATAATTAAACATTTTGTTCAAACTCTAAGCTCATCCAAATGAAATCTGAGGTGTTCGTTTGTTGTCTTGAAAAACTTTGTTTACTCTTATCTCAAATATCAAAATAGTATTTCATAAATTTAATGAAGCAAATTTGTGAAGTTTTTTAATTCACTCAAAATAATACTGAATATACTGATGAGTTGAATAGAACAAAACACATTTTATATGCTTAATTAACTTCACATCAGTTTATAAGATAATAATGTAAGAAAGTTGGAAGATTTGAACAATTCTTCATTCAAAGTTGCAATTGAAAGTGCGAAAAACAACTCAAGGGAATCTATACAACCAATCAACACGACCACCATTCAAAAAGCTTAGCATATTTTCTGCAAAACAGCAGCAGAGTGCGTTAAAACTGACCTAATACAAAATCATATTCCCAGATTTTAGAAAACTTTAATGTGGCATAAGCAGAGTGGTCCCCTATGTCTGCAGTTTCTTAGTTTCCTTTTCATTACACTATTCTGACGTTCTTTAATTTTACTCTTAATCACTTTAAAATTTACTTTTTGATATTTAAGTATTTTGACCTATGAAGATAACAAGTAGGGTTGCCAACAACAGCATGCAAACAGAGAAACGGGACATTGATAAATAACACCCATTTTTCGTATCTTAATACAAAAAAACAGTAGCAGTAATCGTAGCAGTAGCAGTAGGAGTAGCAGTAGCAGTAGCAGTAGCAGTAGCAGTAGCAGTAGCAGTAGCAGTATCAGTAGCAGTAGCAGTAGCAGTAGCAGTAGGAGTAGCAGTAGCAGTAGCAGTAGCAGTAGCAGTAGCAGTAGCAGTAGCAGTAGCAGTAGCAGTAGCAGTAGCAGTAGCAGTAGCAGTAGCAGTAGCAGTAGCAGTAGCAGTAGCAGTAGCAGTAGCAGTAGCAGTAGCAGTAGCAGTAGCAGTAGCAGTAGCAGTAGCAGTAGCAGTAGCAGTAGCAGTAGCAGTAGCAGTAGCAGTAGCAGTAGCAGTAGCAGTAGCAGTAGCAGTAGCAGTAGCAGTAGCAGTAGCAGTAGCAGTAGCAGTAGCAGTAGCAGTAGCAGTAGCAGTAGCAGTAGCAGAAGCAGTAGCAGTAGCAGTAGCAGTAGCAGTAGCAGTAGCAGTAGCAGTAGCAGTAGCAGAAGGAGTAGCAGTAGCAGTAGCAGTAGCAGTAGCAGTAGCAGTAGCAGTAGCTGTAGCAGTAGGAGGAGCAGTAGCAGTAGCAGTAGCAGTAGCGGTAGCAGTAGCAGTCGTAGTAGCCACCTTATGTCACAACCAGAGCTATACTGGAGCTATAAGATACCAATAGAAATTATATATAATTAAAAGCTCTCGAAAGTCTCTAAAATATACCACCGCTCACTACCCGCTATTACTAACAAATGAGGAAATTCGTCACCTTACTTGAAACAAAATATAAATCGTTACATACGATTGGCATCTGGTAACCCTACACCTTCATACTTTGTCTTTACAGCCAATCATACAATGCCGTCTTATTGCGTAATCCTGCTTACAGCAGCAGCAGCAGCAGCTTTAATGTGTGCAGAATTTTAATTTGTAATTAAATTCAGCCAAATGAAAAACCCTTAAGTGGTAAGAAAATAAAGAAAGCAAAGAAAATTCAGAAAATTGCACGAACTCAACCTAACATTGCATTGCACTGGGGCATGCCACCCACTAAACCAAAACTTTTTGCAGCTGCAATCTGTAGCTCTGCTACTGCATTCCCATTTTGTAACTCCCCTGTCTTATTTTGCATTTTGAATTATTAAAGTAAGGTCACTTGGGATAGTGCCGCGCATTCATTGTGGAATACGCAAGGCAAAGACTCAAGTCTTTATTCATTTGTAACGCATTGTACGTAACGGCACAAGCAAAAACGTAATGACAAAATCGTAAAGTTGTTAAGAAAGTTGTAAGCAGCAGCAGCAGCATAGAAGGAACAAACGTAACCACGAAGACGAAGTCAAATAAAATGTTGCAAAAGTAAAGTTTCCCGTGGAAAATCAAAATGAAAATTCAGTCAGTTGCATTTCCGTTACGTCTTGTCGTTGCTTTCTATGTGCACTAAGCTCTGCAGACCATTCATTCAGTTGTGCTACCAAGTGCTGTAGCAAAACGTGTGATGACAGCAACAGTAAAAACAGCATGTGATGTGATGTTGAGGTCCATGGTTATCTCCGTTTAATTACGGAAGACAAAATGTAAGACCTGCAATGATGATAAGCAGACAAAGAAGTCGCAATAGAAGTAAAGAGACTTAGAGTCAATGATACCAATAGAGATAATTGCACCTATGTGTGGGAAAATTTAAGTATTCAATTTTTAAAAGTTTAATAAAAACAATGAATTGTTCCGAAAAGTTTAAAAATGAGTTGAATTCGGAATAACAAACCTAACAGGAGATAGAATGTGGTCTACTGATTCGTAAAACTTTTTAAATCTTTCCATTGGAAAATTCGCTTCTGTACTGAGCCATTAGCTCATTACTGTAATATTATGGAGTCTTTACCTCTGGTGAAAGCTTTCGCGTAGGCTTTAGGTCTTTTTTTTATAGTTTTCAGCTTTAGTGATGTCAGCTCTTACTGTCATATTTTGCGGGCTTTATCAGCGCTAAAAAGTAAATAGGAATATAAGGGGCTATAGTCCCGGACCTCGAGCTCAAGGTGATGATTTAAGCCCTGTGGCCCCGAAAAGTCTTAACATGAGCTGGTCTTCACTCAGTGTATCTACGTAAATAGATGTTGAGCAACTGTAATTAAAGTTAAGCTCCAATGCGACATTCATAAGACATTTTTTAAGTAATTCAAGAACAATTTAAATAGTGAAATTATTATTTGTAGAGATAATGCTGTGAAAGTATTGGAGATTCTTTTGTACTTAGAGCAATAATCCACCTTTCCCTTTGAACTATACTTTTATTGGTACAAGATCATTTGTAAAGAAGCAAGCAATTAATGTTCGAAAAACAATTTTTCAACACAAAGACCTTTTTAGGTGACTTCTTAGGAGTTGGGAGTGGCTTATGTTAGGAGTTTTTTTAAGAACTTTGCTCCTAGTTATTAAACCGGATGAATAAGTTTTGTTAAATAAATATATTATTAATTATTTTGGTAATGGCTTTGAGTAGAGCTCTCCCTCTACCTGGATAGAAGTCAATCTCGAGGTAATGCTTTGTAAATCTACTGTGTCTTAATATGACAATCTTTGACAGCTATCAATTTCACTTAACCATAGCAAACCATCAAGGAATTGTTGTACCTGATATGCCACATGGTTCACAAAAAACAATTATCAATCATATGCCGAATGTGAGTCGTGCGTTATGCCACTGAGAAAGACACATGAATTAGTAGTCGTTCTGTTACCAAATATTTATATTCCATCAATAAAAATGTTACGTCAGCACTTTAGTAATGTTTTTTTTTTCAATTTTATTATATGCTACAACATCATCATTTTTGTCGTCAACGTCATACAAACATAAACAATAAATTTTGCACACATGCACAAATTGTGCCTGCAAGCGGATGTCATATTAAGTTACATACTTGTAACAAACACATGCACACACACATAGTCAAACATACTGTGCAGACTTTAGTGCAAGCGTACGAACATAAACCTAGGGCACAATCGAAAAAGCAAATACTATTACAACAAGTAGCACAAATTCCAATGATCACAAACACTAAAGCAAACATACAAAAAAAGAGAGACTCTTACACGCACACGCAAACGCATACACAAATGCAACATATGCCATATAGCATCATATCGTATTTCTAGTGCAAATATGTATTCAGAAGAAAAAGCCAGCCAAGAACTAAAAAAAAACAACCAAATGTAACAAAACAGCAAGAAAAACCGAATGGAAATTGAATTTGATTTATTGAAATTTGATATTTTCCACTGATACCACATGAAAACAAAGGCAGTAGTGCTTGATGTTGCAAAAAATGAAAATGTACTGAAGCAGAAAATAGAGCAAACTTCATATGTTCAATTTAGAACAGCATTATGTTTTCAGAAGGAAAATTAGAAATTGGTTCAATTGGAATAATCGAATTGGGTTAAAAATGTGGTAAGAAAACTTGAATAAAATGGAATCGCAAGAAATGTTAAATTATTGTGAGGATAAAACAACGAACATTTAATTGAAAAGACACAGCTGCGAATTATCCCAATTCGCATTGAGAAAATTATTTAAAACTTTTTTTATGATATTTTTGATACTTAATTCATCTTAAACATACCTACATATCATACCAAAATTATGGGAATGCAAAGATTTGAAGCGTTCAAAACAAATATGCGAGATAAAGTGATCCTTAATGAATTCGAAGCTCAAAGTGCTCGAAGTGCAAAGATGCTATTTTGAAAATTCTCTCAACTTTATTTTCCCACGAAGCATAAGAAAGTAGGCAATTAAGTAGTGAAATGCTATTAGCAAATTATATAAGATTGCGAAAAAGCTCTTATGCAAATTGAATTTTCCAAAAAACTTTCGTTTAAACTTTTTTTTTTATAAAAGATAATTAGGCAAGTTTTTTTTATGTAAATGAACTGTATTTGCAATTATATCCTTTGTTGAAGAATTTTGCGCTCAATCCTTTTTTGAAATTAGTTGTTGTACGATGTTATCAAAATGATTTCACCATTAAGCATCAAAATGTTTTGCAAAGAAAGGCTTAAAAGCGATATAGAAAAATACGAAGTCAAGTTTGTCCGAGGAATTATCAGAAAAGAAAAAGAATTTAACTATGAGTTACTCGCAAAAACACCAAAAACGAAAGCCTTTTTTTTTTTTGCAAAGAGAAATTCTTTTCAAAAACTTATAATAGAAATCTGAGCCCTGGGCGATTTTGGACTTAAGTCCGCTTACTATTTTTTAAACTCTTTTTGTCGATTATCGCTCACATCCAACCATTTTTCAAAAACAATAAGTTTATTGTGAATTGCAGTTTAAAATTAGCTAAATTTAATTGGCAAAAATCTTCATTTGGGTGATCGTTCCTCAACTGTCTGCTATCATCTTAATAACACCAATAATTTCAACAAATTTATAGGCTTAAAAATGAAAAGGTGACTTATACCTTAGCTCAAGTCACATAAGGAAATGCACAAGCTCATTTTTAACATTTATTGCTACTTGCCGCAGCAGAGTGGCCACAAACCACAACATAGCGTCAGCACACACACACACATGCACCCGTTCATGCAGAGCACATTTTTTGTGTCTTTCAGCGTTGGTCTCTCTCCCCTGGCAGCAATTTCCGTATGCAAAGTTAACTTCATCAATTCAATTCAGTAGTTAACCCAATAAAACCGCAACTGAAGCCACAAACTTTTACACATAAGCAAACATACACACATAAGCATATATACACACATATGCATATGCACATTTATATGTACACATTCACACATGTATATGTGCATTGGAATATTTGTATAAATTTCACTTTATTTAAATGTGAAAATTCATTTTAAGTCCATTTGTTGTTTTTCGTTCTCATGGGATTTCTTAGCTGGAATTTGCTTACATGGCAAATGAACAACAGCACGATTGTATGTATGCAAGGGATGGCGAGGGTGTCGTGACGCTTGTTGATTGTTGCAGTTCAGGCAATGCTTCTTCGTATTTTATATTATTGCTGCTGCAGTTAAAGGACAGTTTACTGTGCTGCATGTGAATTTCATTAAGGCAGCATATTGACAGAGCTTTAAAGTGCCTGTCAAAGAGTGCTGGGAACAGTGGCGTATGAGAAAATACTTATCAGGAATGCAAATTTGTATTTTATACCTCTTGAAATTTTTTTATCTTAAGTCTACGTATGAAAACTTTATGTGTTGCATAAATCTTTGAAATTTCTAGCAATATTTCTTGGGAAGTACTGGTGATTATTCTACAAAATTGTTTTAAAATTACAATTTAAAGTATTTTTCTTGAAGAAATTTGTGATTTTATAAAAAGAGAAACTTATTTGGAAACGGTGCTAATTACTATAGTAAGAATCTGTGTAATTTTTTTTAAATAAACGTTTGCTATCGCGAGTAATTCGATAAATGTAATATACATATCGTCACCTGAATTC
The DNA here is from genome assembly GCA_963680825.1 of Meiosimyza decipiens. Taxonomy (NCBI): domain Eukaryota; kingdom Metazoa; phylum Arthropoda; class Insecta; order Diptera; family Lauxaniidae; genus Meiosimyza; species Meiosimyza decipiens. The sequence goes on along the minus strand of OY804259.1, from coordinate 6,606,984 downwards.
TCTTTTGCAAGTTTTCGAAAACAAAAATAAAATAGACTCCAGTTTAAGCCAAATTCGATAGAGAAATCTTTATACCAGTCGCGGGATTGTCACACTAAAATTATGTACGGACTTGTGAAAACTCGCCAGTTACAAGGTACGATGGAAAAGTTATCTGGACCCACGGAAGGAGAAGAAACTTATTCACTTGACCCCCATGTCTATATAAATAGATTTTGATCATACTCTCTGCCTTTTTTTTTCAAACCACCACTGCTCTTGACCATTTAACACGTTCCAAGAGACAAGAAAATTAATTAATATCAATATGTCCTACAGTGGTCGGTCACATAAATAACTTTTTTTTTTTACTCGAAACTACAAAAAAAAGAAATACCCAAAATATAAGCATACTGACACAATAGCACAATGATACACATACGCTGACACGCATATACCAATATATACGCAATACACAATACACAAAGCCAATTTACGTTGACAACAACGAAACGACGGTATTCGTGTTGCCAATTTTGCATCAACAGTAACAGCAACAGCAACAACGACTAACAACAAGAGCTATAGCTGTGTGCATGTTGGTCAACGGCTGCTGCTGCTGCTGTTATGTTATGCAATGGCAATTTGTTGCACTTGCTGTTATTGTTGCACGAATTGTCAAATGCAATATTTTGTGTACATGGTGCCATTTTTGATGACCAATTCATGCATTTGTCATTCAATGGCATATTTGGACTTTTGCCTGTCAGCGCTGATTCCGTGTCTGTTTGCTTGTTGTGAGTGTGCTGCAACAAACTTTATGCGCCATACCACTGCCACCGATTACCATAACGCATACAGCATACGATGCAGCTCAACTATAGCTATTGCAGTAGAGTTGCTGTTGCTGCTGCTATTGTTGCATTTATTAGCGCAAATACACAGTGGTTGTTTTTAGTGAAAATTTCCATCAAATATTTCTTCAAAGTTAATAAAAATATTATGGCTCATCACTCTATGCCCTGCGGTACTAACGAAAATTAGCACTTAGCTAAGTCTTACAGGTTGTTTCAGTTGATATTTAATGAAAAAATTAGGTAATTTAAAAAAAAATCATACTGTTGGCTACAAGGCGTATAAGAATGCCACAGATAAGGTTGTCCACTATACCTAAGCTTTGCTCAGCTGCTGCTTCCAGCTTATGTGCATTTCACTGTGCAGCATAACACTATTTCTGCTGCTGCCACATTTGTGTTTTGTGAAATTGTGTCAAATGTATGTTAAATCAGTAGTTGAACCCTCGAGGCCACATGACTACAAGTCGAAGTCAGAGACTACAAACGATTGCTGCTTGCTGCTGTGGATGCCCTGCTGTTACTGTTGCTGCCACGTAGTTGTCAAACGCAATGTTGTTTCTTTTGTTCCTTTGTGCTGTTATAATTGTTCTTCTATTTATTGTTGCTGCTCTTGTGCATTTTGTAGTTGCAACTATTGCCATTTTGCTCCGGTTCGTGTCATTGTGCCGCTGAGTTCAATGTATTGTTTGCTAAATTTCCATAAATGCTGAAACAATGATGTTTAATTTTGATTTATGAATCATGTAGATATTGAGGAGAAAGTTTTCGGACAACAAAGCTTATGAGACAAGGCATGTTGTGCTTTAAATTGCATTGGAGTTTTATGTTGTAAAGTAAAAGGAATTATTCGGAAATGTGTGTTTCTATTGGAGATCAAATGAATCAACATGTTTTTGTTTTGACATAAATAGCCTTTTCATAAAGATAATGTCTAGAAATAGTCGATGTGAGCTTCAAAGAAATATTGATTACTTGCAACCAGAAGGATATGTAGTTAAAAATAATAATGATGATATCATAGCGCATTGATTAATTGGGAGATCACTCATAGAAATACTGATCACTGACCTTGCTTTTGCAATCACCATTTATCTGAAACAATTTATTTGCTGGCAGTTGTTTATTTCATGTCGGTTGGCTTAAGACTTTTTGTGTGAAAATAGTGTCAGACATTTGAAAAAATATTTATATTATTATGGTTAGCATTATATATTTCATGAGTTTTTTTTATTGAATTCTTAATCATTTTTTAGTTCGTGATTTCCTCGAGTGAAATCTTTGCTTCATTACATAGCTCGAAGAATTTTCGGTTGAGCTTTCTTCATTGTAACGTGGCAATAGAAGATTTCATTGAACATTTTTCTTCATTAGCCATCCCGACTTTTTATGGGTTGAACATTTTCTTCTTTATGCATCTGGCAGTTTATAATTGCACCTACTGCTACATTAGACATTTAACTTTTTTCTAAGCTAAAGAATGTTCTCATTACATAGCTGAATTTGTCGATCTACATAATGATATATATGCGTACATATATAAATGAACATTTTCTCTGCTTAATGTCCGACTTATAAAAGCAAAAATCTAGGTACATTACTTTGATCAAAACATTTCATCTTAATTTTTGTTTCGAAACTTATTGAAAACTTAAAGCAACCATCAGCAATTTAATTTTGTTCTCTAATTGACAAATTTTTGTCGTCACAATATTCGTCATAGCACACTAATTTGCTGTCACTCAAACTTTTACCTGCTGTAACATAAAAGAAAATAATGCAATGCTGTAAAGTTGTGTAAGCAAACTTCTAACCAACTCGACCCTTACGAGAGTGAAATTTATGAAAAGTATCGAAAGTTAATATAAGATACTTGAAGAGAAGCATTATTGTTCTTCATATCTCCATTTGAGTGCAAAGTATATAACAAAGTATTTTTACATGAGTCATGTATACAGAAGCATAACGCAATAAATTGAATGTTACTCATACGTCACGTGAAAAATCAAATTTAAGCTTAAAAAACCGATGTGTAAGTTTGGATGCTATTAAAAAGCGCCGCAAGTAAATAGTAATTTATTAAATATCATTGCGCATGATTTTTATATATTTGAACGTTGGCTGCAGAAAAATAAAAAGAGAAACAACAGATAAAAAAATTTCTTATTAAATTTTGTAATACATATGCAACATTTTACTAAAATAACACAAAAATATGTATTAAGTGCACATAATATATCACAAATTTACTATTCCTTGCAAAAATAACATCATTTTAAGAGTGTAGCGCAAAAGCAATTTCAACTGCTTTGAAACCTGCTAACTACAAAATTTCGATCTATTCACTTTCAAGTAATTTTAGTTAACTCAACCAAATATGCGCATAACTAATGGAATTTTATAGCTTTAATAAAATCACCCTCTCTTCTTAGTCTGTAAAGGAAACTCCTTCTTGTCAGCGATAACAAGAAAAATTTTTAAATGAAAACGCTAAGTGAAAAGCAGCATGGAGGGAAAAAATTTGAACTGGACTTGGACATCACCAAGGAAAAGTTTTAATTTTTAATGTTGTCATTAGCTGAAGTAGTGGAAGCAAAAAAGCAGCGCAAGGTTAGTTTGACACATTGTAGCAGTGGTTTTAATGGACATTATTATGGGATGCAGCAGTAAAATTTTCAGTGTTATTTGGTTAGTACCTTCACAAGGATAGGTAAATCTTTCAATTGCACTTTACTAGTCAAGTGTCAAAGGAAATTGCTGCTGGATGTATCAGTGTCATCGTAAAACTTCAACAAAGTTAAAGTGAGTTTTATTTTTGGTGTTAACACAATAAAGCTTTGGTTATCTGTGTAGTAGGAGGACATTTTTTTATTTAATTAAAGCGTACGTTAGCTATTTTATAGAAAATTAAGTGTTTTTGAAAAATTTCCACATGTATATGATGGCTTTTAAGCTAGAGGGATACTTTTCTGGGCTATATCTCTGTACTTATACCTCTCGGGGTACAATATATATAACACAATACTTCCTATTTATTATATGTTATATTCAATAGTCGGTTACTTAGCTTTGATATAAAAACTAGCTTCATTGGCTTCATATTTATTCAATATAATTGAATACTCTATAATACTGTAAGTCTGAATGCTGGCTGCAGATGGAAGTATATAAAAAAGTTCCAGAGAGATCTAACGCCTGAAGCTTAAATTTATTCTTTACAATATTTATTGGCACATGTAATTTTTTAGGCCTCAGTAAAGGCAAAAGCTATAACAATTTACAATCTAAAAAAAAACAATTTTACTTGCTTCCTTATATCTCACTTGATGGCGACACTTAAATCTTAAACGACTCATTTCAATTCAAGAAACAAATCGTCAAGCTGCTTGCATGCCAACTGTTTAACAGTCGTCGTCATCAGCTCTTGCTAACTTATATGTCAAGCATTTGTTAACGAAACGATTTCAAGCGGAAATATATACGCATATTCCGTTGCAAGTGTCAGACAAAAACTTAAGCGTGCAGCATCAGCAGCGGCAAAAGTATCATCAGCAGATGTTGTCAAAACATTTACAATTTAGTTGCTTAGATTGCTGCGGATGCTATGCAGTATGTGGTGATTCTGCTTCAAAACGCAACTACTACTTGGCTACTTAGCTGTTTGGTAATTTAATTAAATTGCCTGTGCAGCAAGCAATGATAATTCATTGTGGCTCATTAGTTCAATGTTGACGGCTGTTGCATTGTAGAAAATATTACTTGCAGTGTCATCTTTGTGCATGAGCTATGTCTGTTTCAATTAGCTGGAAAACATTATGCAAATATATTTAGGTCAAAGTTAAATGTAACAAATTATTAGTGTAAATGGAATGTGGGGTATAGTTTACGCATTAGCTCAAGTGAGGTTAAAAGATTTTTGATACCGTAGCAGAAGAGCAAAGGCTTGAACAATAACATAAGAAGAACTTATATTTTCAGTTTTCTTATACTCCGTTTGGTATAATTTGAAATAAAATTATGCAACGCTAACACTATCTGTTGCAAATCAAATAATTAAAGGTTACTTATACGTCACGACCAAAATTTTTTTCATTACAATAACGTCAATAATTAGGTTTCGATATACATTAGTACGCAAATGCCATTGATTTCATATATATCATTACAATGAATTGCAACTACAAAAATTTGAGCGATGGCTGCTGTAATATGTTATGAGGAAAACATTTAAAAAAATTTAATTACTATCATGTGATAGTTTGAGTAAAACTGTTCTGGCACTCCTCATATATAATCGAAACCAATTTAAGGTATATAATCAAAGTATATTGCTACATTTTTTTGGATAGCTTTCAGAGGAACTTGAGCGTCTGTCACAGGAATAATCATTCTGGCCATTGGCTTAGTCATCCTGTGCATTCCATGCTTTGTAGTTTAAAAAAAACTACATTGGGACTTACATTATCCAGTATTGTTTTCTATTTTTAAAATTTCTTTATGATATACGACTTTCTAATATATTGAAAATTATACATTAATCTCTTCAGCATTTTAAAGTTTTCACTGTTTAACACCATCAACATGTTCGTTAATAATAAGACTCACACACTACACATTTAATTATCACTTTTTTTAAAAGCCACAAACAACAACGTGAACTCCTCTTCGGCACAGTGGGATGACAATGAGAACAACAATAGCAAAAATTATTTGCTACATGCAGGCGACAATCTCACCACTAACAGCATCTGCACATACAACCAACACGATACACTTTACGACTGCTGTGGGAACTCCATACAAAATGTATAAATTTAATGAATTCGAAATCATGATCAGGACTGGGGGAGCTGTTTTTCTGCACCACCATATTATGCAAATATGATTGTGCGTCCCACTAAATGAAAATGACACACGAAGGTGTATGGTGGATGAGTGTAGATGTTGTTTGGATAAACCACCAAGGTAGTAGACAATTCCATAGCGTATACAAACCATTCACAATGGCATACAGTAATACATACACATGCATACGTTAATGTTAGCCCACTACAGTCATATACCAAAGTTCATGGTTCTATCTACATTAAATTCACAATTGCTTTTGATTATGTTCACCATGGTATGATGTCTGGGATGCAACATGGAAACAATATGTTGTTTTTGTTCCTATTGTCACTATAGTTTTGTTGTTGTTGTTGTTGTTGCTATTTGTACTCCATGACTAATCACGGATTAAGATGACCATCAGCAACAGCAGCAGTCGCTGGGCGTTTCGGTTAGTTTGAAAACGTATGTTAATGAATGTTTTCATACAAACTGTATGCATTCGTTAGTGGACAGTGTGGTGTGCGGTGGGTGGCTGTGAAAGCTTCAGTATTTTATTCAAAGTTGATTTTAATATGCAAAGTGGTACAAAATTTTATATGCGTTATTAATTATTTAAATTAATTGCGTTATACTGTTACCCTTTGGTAAGTTTGTTCATTTGTTGGTTTAAATTGGAAAACTTTGATTAATTCGGAGAATGTGTTTTCGCATGAACAAATTATGCATTTACATAAATATCTAAAATATTAGTTTAAATTTTCAATTTATTATTAATATTTTAATTAATGCAATTACTGCATTTGATATGTTAGAAGTATTTAAGAATATATATATCATTTATTCGTATGTATTTCGATGTGGGATGTTGATGTTCTCAGCAGAGTGGCATTCAATGAATTTTTAAAAAGCTTCTAGAAACTCTCGTTTTAACGGATGATGTAGGCGAAGGATTTACTTCCGCCAGTTTTTCTTCTAAAATTGATAAAATATTTATTTTTCTGTAGCATCCTCTATCAGTTTCATTACCATAGCAAAAAAAAAAACCCTTGAGATTAAACAGCAAACAAAAATACTCCACGAACATGGACACTCCATTTGAACAAAATTTGTATAAGGGTATTTTTTGCTAATTATTTTCTCAGTGTAAATTTTTTGAAACACAAAAATGCTCAGAAAAGTGTGCCGTTTTTTTACCACAAATAAGCTTACAGACGATTTGCACTTGCAAATTATTGGATTACATTATAAAAATGCGTGCTCTTTGAGAAATGTGTTTCGAAAATTTCGTTCATTTTATGAACGTCATAATCGACTCACTGAACAGGGTACCCAAGCTATCGTAACCAAATTTCGCAACAGTTGCACTTTATTGGATATTAATCCACCAACTTGTATGCAGAGAGTGCGGACCGAGAAGAATATTGCTGCTGTATCGGCCAGTGTCAATGAAGATCACGTTATGTCAATTCGTCACCGTTGTCAACAATTGGGCTTGTGTTATTCGACCACCTGGAAGACTTTACGTATAAACCTCGGTATGACCATACAAAATACAGCTAGTGCAAGAACTGAAGCCGTGTGACCTCTCACAACATCGTTTGTTTGGTGAATGGGTCTTAAAAAAGTTGGATGAATATCCAATTTTTTATCGAAAAATTTTCTTCCACGATGAAGCTTATTTTTACATCAAAGGATACTTCAACACACAAAATTGCCGAATTGGTCTGAAAAGCAGCCAGATGCAGTTCAAGAGTTGCCAAAATACGTATGAGACAGCTAATCTTAATTGCGCAACAAAACAAAATATGTGGCCCTGTGTAGTCATTTAATTATTAAAATTACAATGGATGCAATCACCGAGGATAATTAGTGCTGTAAAAAAACAATCTGTCTCTTTAAAAACAATGATATATTGAAATCGAAGCTTATTATGCAATGCCTATTTCTAAAACACAATTTTCAAGACAGACAAATTAACGAAAGATCACGCATTTAATATATTGTTGCGCTGTAAAGTTTCAAAACCCATTGGCAAAACATTAATAGTCGCTTGATTAAGAAATAACAATTGAGAAAAAACCCTAAGGAATTTTAAATTTTATTTTAACTTAAAGTCAAATAATTATTGCTTGAATATAAAAGACAAGCAAATTTTTGTATTTTCTAGAGTTTATTTGATTTTATCTTAAGAAAAAGCGATGGCAGCATTTAAAGTTTGGGCTTTGCCGTCTATAGTACTGCTTGTTGTTTATTGGTTTAGTAACGTTGCACAGTGCCAAGTTATAAGAGAGGATATATGCAATCCAAAAAAAACAATTTTGTCCTCGAAAACCTTAAAAATAGTGACGGGATGTTTGTTAAATTTTAATTTTTCTTATAATTAACATTAATAATAAAAGCTGAGTATCGCTTAGCGAAAGTTTGGCAAATCGTCACTTCTGTGTTTTTTTTATAACTTTATTTGTTAGAAAATTAAAAAATGAGTTTTGAATATTTCATTGTTTCTCTTTTATAAACACTCCAATACAATGCAAAACGCACAAACGCAAATACATTAACTTGTCATTGAACGATTTGTTATGCTTGCGTGTTTGTACCTATTTGCGCAAATAATTTTTTAAGCACTTTCAAAAGCCTTATTATGTTGATATTTAATAGGAACACCGTGATATTTTTAGTTAGAAATTGAGACCAAGCGTCTTAAATTCACCAAATCTAATCAAAAACGATCCAGTCAATACAGGGACAAGCTAGCCACAATTGCAGCCCCGGAAAGCAGCATTACAGCTGCCATTGGTGAGATTCCGGCTTGGAGCTTACGGATGAACCACATCAAATTTTCTGTTCTTTTTTTAATTTTCAAAAATCAAATGCTTAAAAAATCATCTATAACATCCCTATCACAATCATTAAGAGCTTTGAACTTCATCAGTAAAATCAAGTAAGAAGATAGTTACCCTAATGTTTGGATTTCTCCAAGAATTTATACCACAATTTTTTTTAAAGATTAAAGCTTATTACTGATAAAACTCCTTTTTCCAACACGAATACCTAACATACATAAATACATTCCTACTGGCTGCAAAATCAACATTTTGATGCTTTGCATATCACGAATATATCATTAAGATTTCTTTCAAGCCATGTCCGCATTCCTGGCAGATTTGTCAAACAGATAACTTAATGAAGCACTATGTTTCTATGCTACAATCCAACACCTGCAGAAGATTTTCATTACAGGAGAGGGGAAAAAAGTACAAGGTTTTCCTTTTGAGTCGGGCACACTAAAACCAGCCAGCGACTCATCCTTTTTATGTACTAACACTACACGCCAAAGTCACGTTTCAATTTACGGCCCATTGGCGGTTTTTTTGCAATCACGTTACCAATGCAATGAAATCTTGCTACAGCATTCAAAGTATAGCTGGAGAGCAAGCGACGAAATTCAATGGACTGTCAGTGTTGCCATTGTTGTTACAGTTTACACAACTGCACGCGTACACTGACACAAATACAAAACGAGGAGAAAAAAAAAAACAAAAAAATATGATAGCCTGTTTTCTGAAGTCATCATTTGCTTTTTTTTGTGGACGACATCGTCAATACTTTGGTGTCAGTGTTTGCACCTGTTGTAGTATCATTCGGTGTTGGTGTGTCTTTATAAGTGTGTCTGTGTGTCTGCAGCATGCTCTTGTTATTTCATTAGGTTGCTTTTTGTGCTCCATTGTTTTCGTTTTTGTGTCTATGTTTTTGTTTTGTTTTTTTTGTTTTTATGTTCTCAACTTCACTTCAATTCACGGAAGGATACTCACTACGTGCTGAATCGTAAATTGTAACTTTTTATTACATTATGCTGTTGTGTCATCAGTGATGCACAGTGGCGTAGTTTCAATAAAATTTCGATTGAAACTGAAAACAGAATGAAGCTTTGCATTTGACAAAGGTTTCTTGCTTAATACCCTTTTTATCGAATTACAAAAACTGAATTTTATATTGTAGATATGCAACATAAATAGTGCTAAACGCTAGGATTTGTGCAATTTTAATTATTCGCTACCCTACCGTACTCCACTGTTCGTTTCTTCTTCTAATTCTAACCCCATTCAGTCATTTGTTCTAATGCCGTAATGGTAATGCTGGCTTGTTACAACGTCTTCCTGACAAAGTGCAATGATTTCTGCTGCTGCTTTCGCCTCTCTAAAATACAATCGCAGCTGTCTGGCCTTTTGTCGTTGTTGATTTTCTTTCATATTTTTTTTTTACGTATTTGGCTCTTGTTACATCTATGTAGTTTAGTTTGACTTTTTTTACCAGCCTTTTATGGCATTTTCATTAAGTTTATAGCGGATGGCAAAAATATGCTGTGCGCATGTAATTAGTTTTGATGAGTGGGCGAGTCGTTGAAATTTTAATGATTTTATTTTTTTCACCACTTTTTTAGCAGTTATTTTTTGCTAAATGTAAGTTGCACTGCATTTGCTGAATTTTAATTCAGTAATTATGCGGAAATTTTTAAGGTGGCGTATTTAAACGATACTATGATTTTCAAAAGTAGTCGAAGCTGCAAAATTAAGTCAGACGTTAAAATTCGCGTTTAGTTTATTTTCTTAAGCCTACTTTTAGGCAGCGCACAACTGCATTAAGAATCACAATGCAAAAGTTGTTTTACGCATTTCATTGTGTTAAACTTCAAATGTAATTAATTTCGCACAGCGCTAAAGCACTAACACAGCCGCACACATTTACACGCTTAAATTAAATTTGCGCTGACAGCTAAACTTTCTTGCGCACAATACAAGTACATGCACAAATACGCCGTCACATTCACATACATTTATTTTCATAAGGTGGCAAAATATTTTCACCAACTTAATTTTAAGCAAAATTTCACACAATGCAGCTTGCAACGCTTTTGTCGTGTGGCTTTTTTTTTTTGTTTTTTTGCGGGAACGGGACTCATATGCATTTTAGGGTGTGTTAAATATTCTTAAATTCTTTTTAAAGAAACACTTTCTTATAATAATTACAAATTATTAAAAGAGATGGAAAACAATTAATCAAGTAGTGACGAAGCCATTTGAACGGTGAATCTTGACTGGGTGTTGGATTTATTTTGGGCATTCAATAATATATTTAAACTTTGAAAATCTAAATTGTGTAAGAAATGTTCTTTACTAACAATTACAATGTTGTATACTTATTTTTTAACGAGACCAATTATGTCACTTAAAATATTTTTTTACTAATTTATCAAATTTTTCCCAATTTTCGGAAGATTTTTACGAAAAATTTCCTTTTTATACCCACTGAGCATACAACGTTTCTGAGACAAGTAACGTTTCGGTAAGCTTTCTGAAATGAAAATGGAAGATTTCTGAAACAGAACTACACGCCGACTGTGTATTTCACCTATAAATATTTCTTCGTGGCGTTTTTCTATGAAAATTTCTTAATTTTTATGTGTGAAAAAGATTTTTTACTATCTTTTTAAAAATTTCTTCGTAAGAAACTACATTATAGTGTAGTGAAAAATTTACATTTAAAAGTTCGCTGAATTTTTGACCATTTCACACATGCTGTATGACACCAGGTATGGAACTATTTTAGCCAATTTTTGAATTAAATTTATGAAAATGTCTGCATATCTACATATAATATACGACGAAACTACAGCTACAGCTTTTCAGTCAACGACCTCAACTAATGCCCTTAGTGAAACAACTACAAAAACTTTATTTATCAGAATTAATGAAAATAATCGCAAACACAGATATTTTAGAAAAATTTTATTAAGAATAACACCCTAGAGCACATGTTTTACAATACATATAGGTTGCAAAAGCTACTTATATATATTCAATGCATTTTCACGCTTAGGCAATGTTTAAATTGTTTGAGGCTTTTAATTTTGTTTGTGCGTGTTTGTTTCTAATAATTTGTTTGTGTATGCGTATAACTGCACTGCATTACAATTTTCCACTTGCAGTGTGGAAAAGTTTTGGTAAAAACTTTTCATTTACGCGGTTGCTACCTCAGATTTTAATAAAAACAAAAAGTTGATTTTTATTTGACTAATGTTGCTTTATTTTGGTAACAAAAAATATGGCTTTTAATTATTGGCTTTAAAGTTGGCTGCTTAAGTGCAATCCAGCAAGTTTACAGAAGACTCTCAATTACATTTAAAGTATTTTGAAATTTGAAGAAAAAGTAAACTAATTTTTTAATGCCTTTAGTGGTACTGAGAATTCAAAAGGATTTTCATCAAAAAAAAAAATAAATGCCAATTGAAAAAAAAAAAACAAAATATTTCTGCAAAATTGATGAATGTAAAAACAATTCATTTATAAAAAAATTTTGATAACCTTCACTGGCGCCTTAGCTGCTGCACATTAGATGACAGTTGTAGTTTTAAAAGTTGTGACAGCTTTTTCCGAAATAACTCTTTCTATTGTGGCAAGTTCTTCTAAGCAAACTCTTCATATTGCAACTGCTGTTTTTCTTGTTAATCGAATTTTATGAAACCAAAATGCTTTACTTCTATTAGCAAATTTGTAAGTAGATTGAACAAAAGAACGAATGAATGCAAGTATTTGCGGCGTGATGTGTGAACATTTTATTCCATTTATAAATTTGAGATCAGTTATCACTATACTGTCGAGCAGTGGAAAATATTTGAAAAAGTTGTGATTATGGTTTTTAAAAGCCAAAAATTCAAAACAATCCTATTATATGAGAACCTATGTAGAGAGTAATGACGATAAATATAAAAAAACCATAGAAGTCAGTGAAGAATATTGGCTTCGTCGTAAATTAGTGAATAGTATCGAAAAACAACGAAAAAATTGAAACTGAATATTGCGAAAGTTCAAATAAATTGGGCAATAGTCCATAAATGTTGAAAAATATCGAATATAATAGAAAATATCGATAAGCACAGAAAAGTTGCCATAAGCGCTGAATAAGAAGTAACGACAAATCTTGAACTGATTGTTAAATGTTGAAATTTCAAGAAAAATATCAAAATCTTAATTCTATTTCACTATATTCATTTTAATGCACCATAATCGAAAAGTTTCAAACTCAACACTGCAAAAAATTCTCTAAACACAAAAACCAAAGACTTTTCTTTGTTTGAATTTCAATTTTTATTGCACGTTTTATTTCCATTTTATTAATATTTTTACTATTAATTTTCGCATACACAAAATAAAGAGAGAGCGAATAAAAAAAACAATGAACGGAATTACAAAAGTATATACTTGACATAAACAGCCACTCACGTACACATTTACTGCGCGACACTTGCACACAATCGCATAAAATTGTGAATTGATCTACCCACACATAAGCGCGCGCCATAACCCATAAAAAGAATTCTATTTAGAATTTGCAGCGCATTGTGTGGCGCATCGTCTTCGCCAACTTTATTTTAACGATTTCGTTTTTGTTTTCAACGCCATGTTGCATCATGTGACGTCCGCAATGCAATGCAGCGCACAAAATGTTTGAACGTTGCCTTAAAATCTTTAACCGGAAGTGCATACAAGAAATGCATTAATGTAAAAAGCAGCAACAGCAGCAGCAGTAGCAGTGCATAGAAAAAGTTTTGAATTTTGTCAGCGGATTTTTATGTTTTTTGTATATTAGCGAAATTTGCTGTTTATGTTGACTTCCTGTTTTTGCCTTTCATTTTATTTTATAATTTTAATGGTTTTGTTGCTGTTGTTCAGCAATTTTGCAATAACTGATATTAGAGTGGTTCTACAAGTACTCTTCTCGCCAAATGATTTTTTATAATACCAAAAATATAAAAATTTTTAATTGAAGTAAATAATAATTAAAAATAACGATTGTTCTAAAATAAAAGCTTAAAATTGTTGTCATTTTTTATGAAAAAAAATTCACAAAAATTTGAAACGATTATGCAGTGATCTCATAAAGATCACGGTTTCTGCTTGAAAGCAAACTTTTAAAAACAAAGCCTTCGAAAGGTACTTTAAAGAAAACATAAAAACAAAAATTTCGCATATAATTGTTGCTCGAGTCTTGGCAATCTTCAATTAATGTTTCAGCAGCTGACTATGGAATGTTTTAGCAACATTTTCTTTAAATAATTGAAAATTTACTTTTGAAATAAAATATTGCAACCTTATTGCTCAGTCTTATACGCGTTATTAAATGTACCTACTTCGTATATAAATACTTGAGCATTTACTCTTAGCTTTTAAGACTCATGCAAGTATAATAAGGATGCTGCTGCTTGCACACACATACGCGCGTATTGTTCAATTTTTTTTACAAAAGTTTTACATTTAAAGTGGCATCATAATGTCTGTATATTTGGCATACAAAAAATTCAATTTTCACTGCAAGGGTTTGGTTATTAAATTTTATTTTGTTTTTAAAAAAAGTTGAAAACATCAAGAGATTTTTAGTTTCGGCTTTGTTAGTGATTGAATTAGTTTTGGATTAGTTTCTGTAAAGGGAAAATCATATATACTTAACATCAAATAAAATACTTTAAAAATTTGCATTAGAAGCTCTACGTAAGTGTATCCAAATGCACAAGTTGGCGCCAAATTGACAAAGCAGCTATAATTTTTTCAACTTTAAATTCAAGAATGACGATATACCACATAATTTTTTATTTTGCTGACAATAAAATCTTTAAATTTCGCTTCAAGAAATGCTAAAGATGAATTCGTTCAAATGGCTCGCTTCAGCGTCAATGCAGACTATGAGCTATTTTTTTTGTCAATACTTCTTTTAATGCTTCAAAACACTTCCAAGACTATCGCATGTGATTTTTCAGTAACACAAAAGTATTTACGATTCTTCTTCAAATGTTGTGATTATTCAAAATAACGCATGTATTTTGACCCTGTGAAATTGAAGTCCCATAGTTATAAAACAGAAAATTTAAGACTCACTTTAGTTTCAACATTAATTTTTCATACCAAACACATTCATTTTTTTGCAAAAGACAGAAATCTGCATTAAGAAATTTAAATTTCTATTAAAAAAATTACAGTTGACCTCAATTTGTCATCAAAAATTGGTTTCAAGATCAATGGCAAGATCACTGTTATTTGACTTCCTAGAAACCTTATAGCTTTTGTCTGAAACAATTATCGCCAACTAAGTAATTTCGCGAGCTATAGGTCTGGGGAAATTTATATAAAGCATTTGTCATAACTTTTATACAAAGAAACAATTTTGAAGAGATTATGTGTGGTGTGAACAAAGTGTCTAAACTTGGTGGCCCCACTATCAAAATACAAAATTGTTAAAAAATTTTTCAAATCATGTTAAATACTTAGAATATGTTGAAATTTCCAATTTTTTTTCAAATTGCGAACATGCTCAAAAATTAGCTTGAAACTCTCCCGAAAAGTCTTTTATGTACTTGACTACATGGACACAAATATTTTGTATTTTTATCAGGCCTTCGATATGTAAATTTTGTAACATAAAATCTTAAAATTGATATTATGTATATACCTATATACTGAAGAAAGGAAAAAGTTAACACTGCAGAGGGGACAATGACACTTTAAAGAGACAAAAAAGTGCCATATAAAACGGAAGTAAGCAGTACTGCATTCATACATAAAATTACATTTGCATATCTACTTTAGGAAGGCATAAGCTAAAGAAGCTTGAAACACATACATTCATAGGTAAAATACATATAACATATGCATGCAAATACCACTTTGGCTTACCAATACACAAATGTTAAGCGTTAACGAAACTTTCTTAAGTTTATTTGAAGTGCGACTATGAAATAAAGTAGGTTGACAAACTTGAGTACGCTACCGTCTAACTTTTGATAATCGAACTTAAATTGTAGTAAAATTACATACTTTGTTTGCCTTGAAGCGACATAGCTGAAGTGCTAGAACAAACTTAAGATTGATTGCATAAAGTTTATGACAAAGAGCATTATTGCAATTACTTAAGTATGTATTCAGTAAGAACTTTAATTGTATAAAGATATTCTTATTTAAGATTCTTAAGAATTAGTAAAATTGAATTTTAATGCGAATGAGTTGTTAAGGACTTAATGCACAATTAAGAACAATATATGTGAAAGAACTTAGTAAAAAAAATTTAAATAAATTTTATCCATGTTAATCGGTTAGTTAAGGATAGCACAAGAAGGCATTATTAGCACTGTATGTATATCTAACACTTAAAAATAAAACATTTATCATACGTCATGTTATGATAATTTTAGTTTGTTGCAATAATGCGTGCCGATTTTTTTAGCAGCCACAAATAAAATCTGTAAATTGTCTGTCAGCTTACCATAGCAAATACCATAGACAGCTAAGATAGATTGTAAGTTACATCTTAATTTTGGTGCAGTGATTTTGCTGTCCATGGCTCTCCTGCAGATGACTTTTATTAATTTAATATTTAAAGTTCCGTTATAAACATAATATGTTTAATGTTTTCGGTCAATTTTTATGACTAGTACTTAGCGGCCATACGTGAAACAAATTCTTTTCTATAAGCTGCTTAGAGTCATCACGTATGACTACACTTGAGAGCTTTGAATCACATCAGACTTTAATAATAGTGCTCAAAAGTATACTCATAATAATTAACTGTTACTCATACGTCATAGAATGCAAACATTTAATTTTAGTTTATGTATAATACACCAATAAAGAAATTTTTCTCCAGACAAGGAAGAGTTCATATTAGTTTTTATTGATATATGATGAAAGGCATTTAAAATACATAAATTTTATATTCTAAATAATTCTGTAAGCCCTCGCAAGTACTACACTAAGCTTTTGTATGAATATTTAATTTAATTTTATCTACATTCCATTTTTTTAACTGAATTTTAATACAATAAGCCCTTTATTTATCGTCAACAGCACAACCGCATCAAATCATTGCACATTAAAGCACCACAAATTAAGCACACTTGAGTTAGTTAAGGGTTTTAATAAAACAAAAAAAAATAGTAGAATACAGCACAATGAAGCCACTTTCAACAACTACTTTCAACAATATTTTATGCAAAATAACTGCAGTTTCTATCTTTCTTAGTACCTTTCTCCTTACAATGTGCTTCAAAGTCTTGTAGAGCAACATCTTAGTCTTTATGTATTCAAAAAGAAAAAAGCAATTACGAGATATTAACACGTTTTGTACCACTATTGTCTATAAACTATAATCCTTGGGTATTCACAAATTTTAACTATATAAAGTTTTCTACAGGATTCTATTTTCATAGCCATGGGTTTTGTAAAGAGTTTTATTGGGCTGTTTAAATGTAATGCCCGTGTTTTGATGTATTGACAGACATCCTTTTAGTTCTTTCCAATAGCACTAGTTCTGACATGGAATGCGGCTCAACATAGTTTGACTTGAGAACGATGTAAAATAATTAAGCAAATAGCATATGCTAGGAGAAAGGTCTCTTACATCGTTTGGAAACCCCCCTTTATATTTGAAAAGCAGACAAATGCAAATTTTCAAGTTTGAAAATGTTCATCCATAAATCAAATTTTTAATTTTTTTATAAAAATTGGCCATTGTTTGATCATATGTATTTATAAAGAGCATATATTAGATATTAAAAGTTAGAGCTTAAAAAGATTTCAGATTATATCGTTTCTGAAATATCACAATCGGAAAAAACGATTATAAAAAATACATTGAAATTTCTTTTTTACAAAAATTGTTAGTCATATTTAAGCGGCCTTGAATACAATACACAAAATCTTGTAAATTGTCGTCTCCAAAATTGTTTTAATAGATTTCTTGTTTTCACTGTTGCATCGATAGCTTAACAGCAGAGCTCAATGTATACAATAAATTCCAACAAAAAGATTTTCTTATGTAAGAAAAATGTGTTAAACTGGACAACTGTGAACTGACAAGTAACAGCAACGCCAACATCACTACTTACTTCAGGTATTAGACATGGCATAAACTTTCATCACCTGCTTCAACAGCAGCTGCAGCTTCATTTACAGTGCTTTTGCTGCAACAGTTGAAAATTTCTTGAGACTCAACATACTACCACTTGCTTCTCATAACTTGTGTCTGTGCCTGACGTTGTGGTAGATAATTTTTTTTAATTTTTTTTTTTTCATACAGCTTTTGCTGTTATTGTTCTAGTTGTTTATGAGTCCAAAGCATGCGTTTGCTGCCACGTTGTGTCATGTATTTTTGGCTAAAAGTATACGATTTTTTGCCACTTTTCTTATGTTGAAATTTATGCTTTTGATGAAAATATGCTGTTGATTTGTGTAAGACTTTTCTTGTATTGTAAAATGTGCACATTGTGCAGAAACTTTCAAAAGTTATAGCTGCAATCAGTGGAATTTATAGTTCAACGCGTATTACTCTGATGAGCTTCATGAAGTAGTTTCAAAATTTATAACATATGTTAAGGTAAATAAGATACGTCATGGCGCTAATAATGCTCATCTAGTGAAATTTATTGCAAAGTTTATATGAACTTTTGCTTAACTGTTAGGTGGCCAAATTTGAAAAACAGAACTACTTACAGACATTTAAAAAGTGAATGTGAATACTGCTTTTGTAAGCTTCTCGGCTACATCGAAACAAAAATATTGCAGTTAGTAAGAAAATTTATAATACTAAAGGAATTAAATGTTGTTCATACGTCATAGTATGCGCTTCATGACTGTTGTATTTTTCTTTTTGAGTGAGTTTGCTTCTAACTTTAATTCATATTTGTCTTTATTTGTAGTTATGTATATATGTCAAGGAATTTTAATTTCATCGAATTATGTTTGTTCTTAACAGACATACATTTGTCTGAGCTTTGTATTTTTTAGCTTGAAAAACATTTTCGTTATCGTTCAACATATTTTATATGTTTCCATTATGCGACATCACTGCAAATTCTTACATCACAGAATAATGGCATTAATTCTATGCTCATTGCAATGTTTTGTCCTGGCAACAACTCACTTAAGCTGCACACACAATAATTCGTAACTTACAATGAATTCCATTTGACAAAATCACACAATAAGAACAACCCACAATACCGAACCACATCCTTGCAACAAATGACTGCATTCCAGAGCTTTGCTTAAGTTACGCAATATCTGTACCAAGAACAACACTAACAAAAAACTGTAATAAGCGTAGCATTTTGTAAAATTTAAATTTACAATGAAAATCGTCAGTGTTGCCAATGTCATTTTACTTTTACTCCTACAGCTACGAGGGTAGCGCGACAGTAGCTGCTACTGCTATAGTCGTACGACAGTGCTGCTGTTCGAGTGTTATGCCAAGCAATCTGATTGACATACACGTGACATATTTAAATGCATTCGAATTCATTCGCACAGAATACTACAACTCGTAGAATATAACAACAATACAACAACTACAATAACCAACGATAGCAAAAGCAATAAATGTTGCTAACATTGGAATGCATAAAATGGTAAAGGAGTCGGTTATTTATGCCCGTATTTTTTATATCAATTGTTTGATATTTTTGCATTAACTCATAATGAGTACTATTGAAGTGAATTAAAAATATCATGTTTTACGGAAAGTAAGCCTCAGAAATATGTCCATATTCTATAGAGTTTCAATGAGAACTCATGAATATCGTTACTGCGCTAGGTTCCGGTATTGATATCGAGATGATATTAAAAAAAAACTATTTACCGAGAATAATAACTACTCTGACCTATATCTTGTTTTCGGTGATAATGTGTGATGCTTATCTTATGCTTAGAACATTGAAGACATAAACACCATATTCGTTTGCGAAAAAGTTTTGTTTACTTTTCATTGTTACGGTTTTTTTTTCGTAACATAATTAACATTAAAACTAAACAAACAAACTAATTAAATATAAAAGCAATATATTTGGAAAAAACTAAATAATTTGACCTACTTAAATAAAATGATAATAGTTTTCGTTGTACTCGCATATCGCGAAAATTGCTGTGTAAGACTTAACCAGATTTTAGTTCTGTTTTATTTGCTAGACGCTTAGTCTCCCACGTATATTTTAAAAATAAATATAAGAATGAATGTCAGACTGTTTGTTATCTACATAGCTAAAAATTAATGACTCTATTGAGCTCAAAATTACAGACTATATTTGTATTGATGCCAAAAAGGCTTACAGTATTGTTTGAACATTTTTGACTTAGCTCATTCCGTACAAACAAAACGAGTAAATGCTTTGTCTTGGTTTCTTTTGCAACTAAAGTTGTAAAGTCTTTATCTAATAACAACTATTGGTGAAATGGAACTGAGTATTACATAAATTGACAACACAAGCCTGAAAGTTTCAAAATACCTCGTACTTTCTTTATTGGAAAGAACGCCACTTAGTACGATGCTGATTAAAAGTCTCAATAGGCACGATAAAGTTCTATGACAAAGTTTTGAGCTATTGTTCAGCTAAGATCTCATTTTTTGGGGCAAAATAACAACTTTTTAGCAATAAATTAATTTTAAATTTGAAACAATTTTATTCGGTTTTTTTGCAGCAATATATAAACAGTCCGACCCCATAAAAACTACATGCAAATTCAATACATTCATGGCCAAAAAAATGTTTTATTGCCGTAAAATATATGTAAAGTAAAATGAGAGCTTTGTTGCACAGCAACCCAAAATCCTATAGAATTTTGTCGTTTCCCTTGAGGATTTTTATCAGCATCACAAAAATTGCTTTCCTTTCTAAAAATTGATGAGGGTTTTTGCTTGTGAATAGTAGATATTTACACATGTGATTAGCAAGGCTTTTTAATAAATAATTAGTATAAATTGAAACAATAAGGAGAAAAGCAAACAAGGAAGCTTTAAATCAGGAAGTAATTTTAACGCGATACCACATCACTAACTGGAAACTATCACAAACAGAAAACTGATCGACTGGGTGAAACAGCAACGATAAGGTTACCCCAGTGGCATATAAAATAACGTGCTCCTGTGAATTTTATTCTTGTTTTCTTGTGCACACACACATAAATAGAAAAATAGAAATACAAAAAAAAAACACAAACACACACATATACATTCAAAACGAATTCAATTTCATTTGCAGCAGACAAACGAATTTAAATGAAATTGCAATGAAGAATTGAAGAAGAATGCAACGCGCGAAATGCGCTACCGCTTCAATGCACATGCAAAGTGATGATGCTGGTGCTGCTGCTGTTGCAAATGTTGCATGCAACAATATACATAATACGATACAACGTTGCAGAGAGCACCATGGGTTGCAGTGCAAAAGGGGAATTGCGCTTTTGTTAAGTTTTCTAAAGTTGCAACATTTTTGCAATACTCTCGTAGCTATTCGAGTGAAGTGAAGTTGTAAAGCAAAAAAGTTAAAAAAATCAATTGAAAAAAGAAAAAATGTTGCAGCAAACGATTGATGTAAATTTTGTAAAACTGTCTCTTTTTATTATTTTTTTTTTAAGTTCGTTTATTTGTTTGTTATATAGCAATTGAAAGAAAGTGAAAGAAGTCAAACAGAAAAATACTAAATATCGTTGAATTAATGTCATGTCAAATGTAAAGGGTGTAAAACATTGAATGTTGCTGACAGTCAAGCAATTTAAAAAATGCAGCGATTTTTTTTTGCGTATGGCTTTGGATGCTTAAAATTTGTTTAATTTTTTTTTATTAAAAACCTAATTCAATAGCTAATGACATTACTCAAGATAAAATTTACTTTAGACTATTTGTTTTCTAAATTGTATTGCTACATGAGTGGGTTCTGTGATAGCGAGCCCAAACGGCGCTGTGTTCAACTACTGATATGCTCATTAGTTTTTGCTCAACAGCTATATATTGTGATGGAAAATTAGTTTGAAGCTCGAGATCTTATTGCTGAAGTTCGCCACAATTTTTTTTAACTAAAACTTATACAAATTGACAGAACAATTACATATACGGCAGCACTTTCATAAATTTTAAGTGTGGGATAGCTCGAAACGCGTAAATGATAAGCAGCTGACACATTTCCAAACGCTCGTAACTTTATAAAAATTCGTGCGTGCCACGTACTAAATCATCTTTAATTACTTGTCATATACGCAGTTTTTGCTGTTCTACTTCGGAAATTTATAGAGGTGTTGCTGAAAACTTGTTCTTTCGATTCGTTCAAATTTTAGTATACACCACACTCTGATAATAGAAAAATAATTCAATTTTGAACACTTTCTGCAAACTTCATACATAATTACACAATTTTTTTTTTCTTTTCGGTGTGGTAATATTTTTGAAAAAAGAATAGCTTTGTTCAGATATAAAACTTTGATAAATCGAGTGGATATTAGTGCTTCACCGAGAACCAATAAATATCGTTATCGTTCTCGTTGTCAGGACCGAGTACGATAACGATAACGAGACAATATCAAACAAATTATTTCTCGTATGGCCGATGATGAGAACGAGAAGAGTCTGGCCGATATTTCGTTCTTGACGATAATGTAATGTTTATCGTTCAATAGGCACTAAATTATCGCCGAGAACAAGATTAAGCCGGACCTTTTATAATACAAAAAAAAATAAAAGTGCAATATCCTGACACTCATGGTTGTAGGCGTTTTGAAATTTAGTGCTAGGAAGTAAATTTTCTATGTTTAGTTCCTCACGAAACCTGGGCAAAATTAGACAAATGGGCGTGGCACTTTTATAGAACGAAGACACTTAAAACGCTATATCTTTTCATATATTGCAGCTACAGTGTGAAACCTGATACGTAAATGTAAATTGTTTGTGCCAAGCAACCCGCTGAATGTGAATAGGGTTGGACAAAGGGTCATAACTATTCCAATTCAACAAAACCCATTCTTGGAACTTATAAAAAGCTGTGAAATTTCGTACATGCACCCAATTGTCTGCAGTGAGGACTGTGTAAAATATAGACGGGATTATACAACGGACAGTGCGTGGGAAAGCCGCATATTTCTCGTACGAGAACGATTATGACATGATCTGCTTGGCGCCACTACGAGCACGATATGATAATTATTGAATTATCGTCTCGTTGGTGAAGCAATAGTGGATATCTGAATTCAAGCTTAAGTGTATTTTGAAAAGTTCTTTCTACTTAACTAAGTTACTTATTCTAATTTCAATTCATTTTGGTAATTTTTATTCAAATGTTTTGCCACAAAATAATTCAAAAGTAAACATAAACTAATTCTGTGCTTTCGTTTGTTTCTTTACCT
This sequence comes from Meiosimyza decipiens, assembly GCA_963680825.1. Classification (NCBI taxonomy): domain Eukaryota; kingdom Metazoa; phylum Arthropoda; class Insecta; order Diptera; family Lauxaniidae; genus Meiosimyza; species Meiosimyza decipiens. The sequence goes on along the minus strand of OY804259.1, from coordinate 6,584,111 downwards.
AAATTTTTATGGTTTCTCTTTTTTTGTACAAGCCTATAATAGTTAAAATGATGATTGTACAAAAGATGTGAAAGCTTTTTCTAAACGCTAGACATAGTGTATATTACTTCTGTTCTTCCTTTAAGAATGGAATTATGCAACTGCAGACGCAACTTAGTTTTCATTTATGCACCAATTTTAATGTTAGATATTATGAGTCTAAAGAATTCATTGGAAACTTAGTCAACCCAAAGTATTCTTAAATATGTTTTGCTTGTGATTTTGTTTTACTTTTTTTATTTATCTGAAATTGACAAACCTTTGCTTATCTTCAGAGCATTTGAGTTTATGGCGCCTTCAACCTTCAAATAGCAGTTGATATAAAGTTGAGAAAAGTTCAAATGCATACAATCAGTGTCACTCATAATAATCATTTCTATTTCTATATTTTTAACTGTCTTTTGCAAAGCCTTATCTGTTGCCTTTCCGATTGTCTTGAGAAATAATTTCAAGAAATTTAAAATCAGCATTGCAGAACTTTTACAACAGCAATATGACTTTTTAATTTCCTTATAAAACCATTCATAAAAAAAAGAACCATTGCATGACTTTTGAGAATTTGATTTAAAAATATCAATAAATGTATTTCTGCACTTTGATAACAAAATATTAAAGTTAATTAAAACACTTTGATGACATTTTTTCATATCACAATATCTTTGTAATAACATATTGCAATTTTTATACAAAACCTTTTTGCCGCATACCCAAATATTTTATGTTTCTTTGCGTGGGGCATTAAAATTGACTTTAAATTAAACAAAAAAATATATATTTGCTGCGTAAAATTCTTATCCGCACGTTAAAAAATGTTTAATTTTTTTTTACAATGATATACAAAAATAAAATATAAGTGAGATAACAACAATGTGATTTGAGCAATTCAGTTTTATGTGATTAAAAATCGTGTGAGAATTTTGGCTCAACTTATTATATATGTAGACGCGAGCATAAAAAGTGCAACTGCGGTCACTGAGTCACAAAATATGCGATACCTTTCAAAAAAATTGTGTTAGAGTATTATAATTTTATATCTACATGCAGATGATCCCTCACATTTCTGAAGTAAATATTTGTTGAATTATTTGCATCCAGTATTCTGTAAAGCATCAAATTACAAGACATCCTTTAAAACTAAGCGACCAAAAAAAATGCAACTCTTTGAATTTTAATTTATTTCAATAGCTTGGGTATTCTTACAGGAGAATATTTTAGCTTTAATTAATGCTTAGTGACACTACAGTTATTGGCAATGACTGCACGATGTGTGAAGGGCATAGGATTCACTCAGGTCATTTAAATTTCTATGGATTTTTAATTCCACTCTTCCTGAAGGATTTTTACTAGGTTCTTTACATTGGAGTGGTTTTTCTTTATCACATCGCGATCTACTAGCTTCCATAGATTCCATTTGGAGTTGAGATTCACGAAAAACAACATCTTGCCAAGATCGGCAAATCATGTAGTCGGTTAGAAATCATCCAACAGTCAGGCGGTGGCTAACTAAGGTAAATTTGTCAATTAAAAAGCGTTTTTTCTCATATTTAAAAATAATTTCTTAAATAATTTAAGATATTTCATATTTTTGCATTTAACAAACATCAATTAAAGAGATAAAAAAGAGACAAAAAAAATAAACAATGCAACATTCATGACAGCTTGCAACCTTTTGTACAATCACGCACACACACTTCCAAAAGAGAGATGAAAAAGAAAAAAACAGTTGCATATTTTCAAGCGTGTGATGTATTGAAATGCAATTTTCCAAAAGGTGCACATTAGAGCACCTTTCGATTTCATGCACTCCATATCGTATTTATTTAAATTGATGCCATGTTTTTGCTTTTGATACAAAACGATGACTCGTTGCTTCTGCTGTTGCTGCTGATGTTGATTATGATGCACTGTAGACGTGCACAAATTTCTAGAGCAAACACAATTCTCGAACTGAAAAGATCTTGAAGCAACTAACAGTAGCAGTTACAAAAAGAAAAAAAAATGCTATCAACATACCCAAAATCGAATTTAAAGAAAAATAAAAAAAAATAATTTCAAAATGAAACTCGAGACGCAAATACTTGAAATGTGAAAGCAGAATAAAATAGTTGGGCGTGAAGAGTGAAAATAGCGTATTATATTGCAAATATCGTTGATTTCGGAATCGATTTCATGGCAATCGCAATCGAAATTGCAAGTGCACAAAATGCAAAACAAAACAAAAAAAAATACAACAATACAAGAAAAAGCAAATAATTTTCAAAGAAATGCTACAGATATTACAAATGATGCAAATAAAAAGTTGATTGAGTTTGCATAGATGTTGCTGATAACTGACGTTTATTTTGATGTTGTTGATGATGATTTGCTATAGTCGCGTGATTATGTTTTGTTTATTTAGGTCACTGCATGGATATGCTCAAATATTAGCCACATCTAATAAAGCTTGAAACATAAAGTTAAGTAATGTGTTAAAAAAGGAGGAAATCTTTTAAAACAATACAATTTTTATTTTTTAAAATATCTGCACCCGAAAAAATGCCTTAATTTTGAAATCATTTTTTTGCTAGAAGTTTCATCAAAATTCACTCGGAGTGTACTCACTTACATTAGCAAAATTATCATTGAGTTTATTTTTAGTTAATTCTCAGCATGTTGTTTGCTTTTTATAAAATTTCATCAAATTAGTTATGAGTGGTTTCTTTTTTCATGAATATACAACTAATTTATTTTAGCAACGCATATTTAGTTTCCCACTTATATTTTTTACTGCATAATGCAGCAGCAGGACACATTATTAAGCTTATTATTATATAAATAAATTTCTCATTGTCTATCTTTGCATAACAAATGCCCAGGCAACCACAATAAAAATAAAACTCAAGTAACGAAAAATAGTCAAAATTTGCTTCGGCAAATGAAAAAGACAACAAAAAAAAAAACAGACCAAAATAATCCGCTTAACTTTTTGCAATATTGTAAACGAGGTCCTTGAGCTCTTATGAGGCTGCTGTTGATTTTTGACTCAACTAACCGCAGTAAAGAAAACACAAATAATAAGTTGTCGCTTTTTCTCCCAATTTCCTTACTCTGTTTGAACGCTTTGTCCAGAGCTGGCTAAAGGCTTGTTAGGCTTTTTGCTACTAGGCTACAAGTTCTTGTTCGTCGCCTAATTTGGAAAGCAAAATTTTCTATACCCCTACCTTGCACCCCTTACACCATAAAACTTTAGCCGGCCCTGGCTATGTTCTTATCATATCGCTATAATTTTCCACATTGTAAGTATAGACATCCTGTTTTCATTTACATTTTACTAAATATACATGCAAACAATAACAATATGAAGATGGGAAAAAAGTATATTTGCTACTGCAAGGACAAAAAACTTCACATTACGTAGTATATTGGACATGTGAGCCTTTAATTAAATAGACAAAAATAGATGCTGTCATTTCTTCTGCCCAGTCGGTTGTTCGTTCATTTCACAAAGATTCCAAGAACAAATTTCAATAACGTTCATAATACTTAGCATTGTTGTCATTTTGTTGTTATTGTTGCCTTTGTTGTTGTTCTTTCTGTTACTATTATTATTGTAATTGTTGTGGCTTTGTGTGTTTTGTTGTAACTATTATATTTGTTGTTGCTATTGATATTATTTTTGGTTTCCTCAGTTGCAGCATACAAATTGAGAAACTGAGCTTGGTAGTCCAAGTTGGGCACAGTTGGCAGAATATTGCTCTGGTGGTGTAAAACTATTGACTGCGTTATTTTAACGATGATAGTCGTAAAGTGTTTAAGTTCTAAATACCAAAGAAAACCAAAAAAACCATATGAATTAAAATTTTTTATTCATTAGAGTCAGAAAGCATCGATATTATTTAAAAATATAGAAAAGGTATCTAAAAGCAATCGATAATTTCTTCAATCCTAATCAGAAGAATATTCCATATTTTCTGTTTTGAGCATTTAAAAGTTGCTTCAGTCGATGACAAATTCTCATTTTGGCTTTGTTCGTCTTTACCTTTTACAACTTGCTTAATAAAATATCAAGTTCCATTTTCACAAATTTTGAAGCGACTTACCACTAAAACGTTAAGTTCTTATCTCATAAAATACGTTCACGAGCTGCCAATGCACCCTGAAAAATGTACTTTCTGGTTCGGTTTGTGAGCCGGCGGCAGCCTTGGACCGTACTTTAAAAAAAAAATAAAAATCGCAACCTTACAGTCAATGAGGCAAGGTACCGTGCGATGATTACCGACCTTTATTTTGCCAAAAATGGAAGAATTGGACTTAGTTGACATGTGGTTTCAACAAGACAGTGCCACATGCCACACGGCACGCGATTTAGTGAGCAATTAATCTCAAGTTTTGGAGCAGTCCATTGGGCACCAAGATCATTCGATTTTACCCCAATAGACAACTTTTTGTGAAGCTACGTGAATGCTATCATGTACAAAGAAAATCCAGCCACAATTGCAGCCGTTGGGTGAGATACCGGCTGAAATGTTGAAACAAGTATGCAATATTTGGAGCTTACGGTTGAACCACGTCAGGCATAGCCTGAGTTCACTTTTGCTTAAAAAATCCCGCACTAATTAAATAAAAAACATTTATTATTTTTCTTCCTATGTTGACCTCACAGAAGACGATGATCATTTCATTGGAGTGCAAAGAAACTTAATCCTTGCGAATGGAAAACAAATGTATAGCATTGGAAAAAATAAATAAACAACTTATTCCACTTCTCATACTATCCCACTGTTTGCACCTTTCCAATATCTAAAGTAAAGTTTGACTTTAAAACTCTAACTTATTCCACTGTGCTACATCTTCCACTACACAAAAGTAGCATGTACTTGTGGCAAATTTGTTATGCAAAGACTTTCCGCCTTTCGACAATGTGGCACAAACAAGTGTTTCTTGCCACCACCATTACAATGACAATCGTTCAGTCAGTCGGTCAGCTGGAAACATAAAGGACACACACATGCACAATTGAAGGGTATTCTGGTCATTGAAAGAGAACACAAAGCATATTTATGATGGAGCAGCATTTATTTTTAGTTGTAAGTTGTGGTATATGTGGCGTAACATTAACTATGACAACAATCACTGAAAAAGCAGGAACAACTAAAGTGCTCCAACGAACTCTGGAAAATGTAAATTTTGTTGAAAATAAAAAGGGCATGCTTCTTCTCTTTCTTCTTCTGTATTTTGCTAATAATAAAAATAATATTTAATAAAGTTTTCACACTCTGCGAAACGAGAAGCTACAAGCCAATATTAGATTGTACTTAATTATTAAATATGATGTAGTTGTTTGGAAGACATTAAAATGATATGAGTGTGGCAGCAAGATAAGCTCAGAAGGACATTTTATATGAGGGATACGTTTACATTCATAAATTACATAAATGGTTTTGTGAGAATTTTTAATTTTGAGCAATGTTTTAGTTAAATGTTTAACAAACCGCAAAATATTAGCAGAGTTTCTACGGCCAGATTCAGAGTGAGCGCTAAAAGCAAAGGTTGGCGAGAAGCGAAGAAACAGTGTATGGGCATTTGCATGCAAATAGCGCAAAGTGTATACAGTGAGAGCGAAGCGATGCTAAAAAGCAAAGCCAAAGCAGCGGTCAGTGGCTGTTGTTGTTTGATCAACACTTTTGTACATTTCATTTGCAAAAATAATAAACAATGGGGATACAAAGGATAAAAATAATTTACGCATATGTGATCAAAGGATCACACAGATGTAAGAAAAAAAGGAAAGCAGAGGTAAAGCAACGATAGAAGTAAGCAAAGAATACGAAAGAAAAAAAAAGAGAAAATAGATCAAGCAACGAATTTACGTTGCAGTAATTGTACGATAACGCTTCGCAACTCGTTTTGCCAAACGCTTCCACTCTGAACAGAACTATTTAGCATCTAATATCATTGACTAGCTTAGCTTCTCGCAAATTTTCGAACCATTGTGAACCCGGCCTAATGCTCGTGATAATGACTATTAACTTAAAATGTTTTCTTTTAGATTTGCTATAAAAATAATGTTAGCTTAAGTTGCAAAAAAGGTTTTTGCTGACTTTTTTATTGATGTTAAGGAACTCTTTCGAATGCTTAGTCACAAAACTACGCAGAAAATATTGCTTGAGTGCGGCTTTTCTTTGCAAATTTTAGTTAAAGTCCAAAGCTCTTCTCTGCGCTCCTATTTCATATTTTATCTGAACCGGTATATGTTCTTCGGTGCAGACTTAAGTCCGCATAATATATTAACATTTTTAGTTGTAGCGTAAATTCTAAAGCTTTGTGTTTTTTAATTTTATGCCTATACAAAATGTTTGATATTTTTTATACATATAAACTAACTGCAGTTGTTAATATCTTAGCATTATCATAAAAATTTTAAGATTTTTTTTTTTAAATCAACAAACAAATATTTTTGCAAAAATCGCACGAAATACTTTGTGGTAAAAAAAACAATTTTATAGCTTCTTTCCTTATCATTTGCGAAATGAACGCATAATTATCCATGGCAAGCCGCTCTGCATCAATTTCTTGATGACAGCCGCTGACTCTGAACGACCCATTAGATATCATGATTCTCAGTGCTTTTTTACAGAAAGTAAAACGATTGCAGGCAATAATAAAAGTATTGTTTACCAAATAACAAAATTAAGAAACAGATTGACGATGATAACTCAAGATACAGCCAGCTGAAGAAAGTTTTATTAGTAGCTGTTTACAAAAAAAATGGGCATATTTTTTGCTGCTTTTGATGAAATTTTTTTCCCAATTTAGAATATAAATGTTGCCTCCGAAAATGTTAGCCAAATCAGTCTGATCTTAGCGCTTAAGGCGTTGTGACGATTTGTACGTATTCAAAGAATTCAGTCTGTGGAAAAATGGCAGTATATAGTCCGCTGTATATATCGTTACTTATTCTAAGCGTTCATTTTTATCATGGCTACAGTGCACAAGAACTTGTCACTGAGCCTTCCGTTGTGACTGACACCGGAGAACAGCCACCATTACCAACAGTTCCAACTGCAACCGAAGGACCGACACTTGATCTGGCGCGTGGGTTCTATCTAAATCTAACACAATACCCGGGCGAAGCATGTAATCGCATTTGTATCGCCGGTCAGAGACGCGCCTGCTACTATGAGTTTTATTTGGAGAATTATCAAGCGATGGGAGTGTGAGTAAAAGATTTTCAATTTTCGGTGGAGGTTGATCTTTGAATGCGATAATTTAAAATTTTTAAGTGAAATTTAACTCAATTACACATAAAGATTTTTACAATTTTATGTGCAATGACATTTTGAAATTTTTGGTGAATTATTTGAGTCAAATTTGAAACATAAGTTTTTAGATCATGCGATATATAAAGGTTTTAGTGAATTTTGAAATTTTTAACGTTAATTAAAATTTTAAAAGAAATATCATATATTTAATTTCGTATGATATAAATTTTAAGTGGAGTGAAACATTTTTGAGTGAAGTATTAAAGTTCTTGGTTTTTGCTTTTCTAGTGCTTGCGCCGACTGTGAACGTGGCGTTGCCGCTGACTGTGAACGGCCACAATGCGTTCTGGGCGATGGCGTCCAAAAGGGCGTCATGAGCATCAATCGGCTTGTACCTGGACCAGCACTACAGGTCTGCAAAGGTGACATTGTCATTGTTGATGTAGTTAATCAAGCCAGTGGCACTGCAGCAGCCATACACTGGCATGGTATGCATATGCGTGACACACCCCATATGGATGGTGTACCTTTTGTGACACAATGCCCCATTCCTTTTTCTACCACTTTCCGCTATGAATTTACTGCAACGGAATCTGGTACGCATTGGTATCACTCACACGCAGGTCATCATAAGGTAAATGGTCAATATGGTGCACTGATTGTGCGTGAACCAGTTGAAAATATCGTCAACTCGTATGCCTACGATTATGATCTGCCAGAGCATATTGTTTTAATTTCCGATTGGATGCATGGATATGGTGAGAACATGTTTCCTGGGCTACCTCGCGGTGGTATTGAGCCAAGTTCAGTACTAATTAATGGGCGTGGCAGTTATATAAATGTGAGCATTGTCTTATGTAATTTAAATTTATTCTTAATTTATTTTTTTATTTTTCTTGCAGCCCACAACAAACGAGCGAACAGCGGTGCCACCTACGCGTTACAATGTCAAAGCGGGAAATCGTTATCGATTTCGTTTAATCAACGCTGTTAGTCATGCTTGTCCTTTTCAAGTGCAGGTGAGTCATTCTGTTAATACTCTTTGAGTTTGAGTGAAATTCTGAAATTTTAGCGAAATTTTAATTTTTAGTTGATATTTTAAAGTTGTAGTAAAATCAATTCTTTTAATCCACAGGTACAGGGCCATGAGCTGGAAATTATTGCCTCCGATGGCTTCGAGGTTGAACCGCGTTCTTTTGACACTCTTATTACCAATGCTGGCGAACGCTATGATTTCGTGCTTACTGCAAATCATACAGGCGGCGACTTTTGGATACGCGTGCGTGGCTTGGGAGTTTGTGCCTTTAAGCCGATAGAAACTGTTGCACTACTACGCTACGATGCAACACCTGAGGATGATGAAGTGCGTGTGGCACCTGCGCCACCACTATACAGGGAGCAGTATGCGACTGGAGTTGTAAGTAATTTTTATGAAATTCGAGCAGGTTTTCTTATTAATTTCCTGCTTCTTCTCTTAAGGTACTCAATCTTCCAAATGCCGTTTGCTTCTATGATGCTGATGCGCATTGTGTCTCAGAACTACGTGCAGTAGATCTTGATGAAGACCTACGTGTCAGTGTACCGGATCAAAAATTCTTCTTGGCCTTCAACAACTATCCCGTGCCAAGGGACGAAATTTTTAAGCCTGGTCAATATAGACATTTCTCCAGTAAGCTACAGTAGCATAAAGATATCATTTGGCTCTAATTGTGAAAATAATTTTTTTCTAATTTTTCATAGATATTCAGTCGAGTCAAATTTTTGCTGGTGCCATCAATAATTTAAGTTTTGTATTCCCATCATTTCCACCGCTAACGCAACCAAAGGACATAGATGATTCTCAATTTTGTGATGAAGGCGAGTGGCCAGAGCATTGCCGTGGGAATGAACGTTTGTGTGCTTGTGTGCATCGATTAAAAATTACCTTGGGAAGCATCGTTGAGTTGATTATTGTCGATGAAAGTCAAGGTGAGTCAGAGGATTGTTGAATAATTGTATTGTTCCTTTAGATTCATGTCATATAATCTAAGTTCGACAAAAGTTAGTAGGGGCAAGAGTTTTCCAAAAAACCGAGGAAAATTTACACTGAAAAACCCGTATTGTCTCGAAACTTCGTCAGATGTCATAGGCTTCGGGGTAATTTTCTTATAACAGGATTATCAAAAAATATAAAAAAAAATTTTTAAAATTTATTCTGAATAGATATCCTCAAAGCAAATCCTCATGCTTATTTTGTTTTGTCAAGTTAACTATATTCATATTCTAACTTGTAGCCGTTGGCATCATGCATCATCCTTTCCATGTGCATGGCGTGCAATTAATGGTTACTGGAATGGGCCAGCATCCACTTGGCGTACCCATGACTGTGGATTCAGCTATAGAACTGGAACGTCGGCGCATGTTGCCGCGCAACAGCTTTAATGACAGGCCACCATTTAAGGATACGGTTTCAATACCAAGTCGTGGTTTTGTTGTTTTACGATTTCGTGCAGATAATCCAGGTAAGTGAAACTATTTGGATTAAGGAAAGAAGATTTTATTAACTTAAAGCGGAATTTAAAAATGTTTCCGAAAATAAACTTTATTTTTTTTCTTCGCTGCAAATTTAATTTCAAACTTTTTCGGTAACTATTCACAGGATTCTGGTTGATGCATTGCCATTACGAATGGCATTTGGCTATTGGCATGGGTCTTATTCTGCAAGTAGGAACCCCAGAACAAATGGTCGCCGCACCACATGATTTTCCAACATGCGGCAATTACCAACCAAGAGTGAAACGTAAGCAGTGTTAAAAGCAAATTAAGCAGCAGTTGTTCAACTAAATTATTTAAAAAAATATTGTAAATCTATTAAATTTAGCAAATAAAGTAGAAGTTCTCTAGTCAAAACTTATCAAAACAATCTATGCGAAATTCTTCCTGATCCAACAAAATGTTGTGATATTATTATTTTGTAATCCTAAGACTTGAATGAAGAAATATTTTGGAATATCGGAAAAGTTGCATACAGCTGGTAAGTACTGAAAAATATCATCAAAAAAGTCAACATAACTATATCAAATATTTTCAAAAATATGCAAAAACATTGAAAAAGCCAAAAAATTTTTGACATTTTTAAATCCGAAACCAGCAACATTTTCGTTAACAAATGGACTACCAAATATTCATTTTCATGGAAATTCACAGAGAAGTACAAATTTTCAAAGCTTTCGCTCATATTACTATGCAGGTACTCATTCAAATTTTATCTGTTCCCATTAAAAAATTGATGCGGCCATTTCTAGTTGTTTTAACAAAATTTTCCACCTATGAATAGATTTTTGAAATTTTAACATCAATCTACGTAAAAATCTGCATGATATTTTATTTGTTTAAATCGCTTCCGTATCTTAGAAGCTGCGAGACTTCTTGTGTATTTTTGTTTTACATTTTTAATCATTTCCGTTCGTACACAGCCGATGGAATTGGTTTTTGTTTGTTTTTTAAAAAAGATTAAATAAAAACTAAATTTAGTGCCTGCGCTTAGGCTGAACAAAACAAAATATTTTACAGAAGATATAGCAAGTAGTAAGGGTATATGTAGATATAAACAATCTGTTCACCACAGTTTGATGTCAAGTGCAATAAATTAAGAGCTGCATGAGTTTGATTGGAATATCAGTGGAAGTCTGGCCATTTTCTTAAGAATATTTTTCTTCTAACTACATAATGTTATGAATGTAATGGAAAACTTAAATAAATCACCATTTATATCATAAGAGCTAATGAACTTGTTCTTATTATGCACAAAAAAAGACGCTCAAGTCAAGCACATAGCTGAACTTGAATCTCCAATACAATCCTTAACCGTAAAAATCCCGCAGAGTGAAAAGTTCTTAAAATTGACCAAAACATTTAGATAAAAAGATTATATTGCTATGACGTCAAAAACTTATTCGTCGAAGAGAATAATTTTTGAAAAGTTTTTTTTTTGGTAATTTTTTCAAAACTTTTTTTTCAACAATTTACAAAATTTTCGTTGTGAACTACATCTTGACCCAACCTCTTGAAAGTTGCCAAGACACACAAAAGATGTTGCAATTAGAAAACTGTGTAAGTAATCGCTATGCAGTTGAACTTAGAAGATATCTACAAAATATATAAATGCTGAAGAGTAATTTTTTAAGTGTTTGGTTTTTGAAACTTAAAAAAAATTAAGAGAAAAATTTAAAAAATGAATTAGATCTTTATTTGGAGCGATACATCAATTTCGTACATTTACTTTCCAAAGATTATTTGATGTAAATGTTGACCGCGGCTACGCTTGAAATGGTTCATCCGTAAGCTCCAATTTCGACCCACTTTTTCCAGGATTTCAGCCTGTATCTCACCAATGGCAGCTCTAATGATATCTTCCGGAGCTGAAATTGTGGCTAATTTGCCTTAATACATGAAAGACTTCACGTAGCCCCATAAGAAATAGTCTAGTAGGGTAAAATCACATGATCTTGGAGGTCAAGAGACTGCACCAAAACGTTAGATTAATTGCTCACCAAACTCGTTTCTCAAAAGGTCCATGGTATCGCGTGCCATGTGGAATGTGGAACCGTCTTCTTGAAACTACATGTCAACCAAGTCCAATTCTTCCAGTTTGGGCAAAAAAAAAGTTGGAAATCATCGCACGGTATCTTCCTCTATTGAGAGTAACGTTGCAATTTTAATTTTTTTTTTTAAAAGTACGGTCCAATGATTTGCTGTCAAATAAATAGTTTTGCTGCCAACTATTTTAGATTTAGACTGCTAGTGAGACATATACATAAGACGCGATTCTAACCATTTAACACTAATTTGATAGATAAATAAAAAAAAAACATTGTATTCCTTTAAAGATTTTCATTGCTTAGACAAAATTTTAAATTGTTCAATAAAAATCATTCGCTCTTTTTTTCCTATGTTGATCCTACAAAAACCGATCATCAACTGAAATTGGCGTGCACAATCACTAAATCATGGCGAATGGAAAAGAAAAATTTACTGCATTGAAAAAAAAAAAAATTATTGACTTGTCTCACTTGTCTCATTATTCAAACTGACTGCACTGAAATTGCACTCATTCCACTGTGTAACATCTCCCACTACACAAAAGTAGTATGTACTTGTGGCAAATTTGTTATGCAAAGACATTCCGACTTACGACAATCTGACACAAACAATCGTTTGTTGCTACCGCCGTTACAACGATAATCGTTCGGTCAGCTGAAGCACAAATGCAGTGTATAATGGTCATTGGAATAGAATACAAAGCTTATTTATTATGATGGGGTAGCATTTATTTTTAGTTTTAAATAGTGGTATATCTGGCATAACATTAACTATGACAAAAATCAATGAGAGAACAGAAACAACAATTGTGCCCATCAGACTTCCGAGAAATAATTTTTGTGCAGCATAAAAGAGAGATGCGAGTTTTCTCTCTTCCTCTGTATGTTGCTAATAATAAATCTAATATTTAATTAGGTTTTCACACTCTAACAAACGGCAAACTATAAACTGGAAAGCCCAAGTTCAAATATGGAATAAAGATTTGGTGGGTATGTGATTCGGTGTATCCCCTAAGAGGAAAGCCCATCGACTAGCCGCGACAAGCGAACGTTGGTGAGAAAGTTGTAATGGATTTGGTATCCAAATACTGGCAGTCGCGTCGTAATGATGCTACTGACAATTTTTTCACATGGTTGACGTAAAAATAGTATGCAGTAAAAAAGTAAAATAAGTCAAATTGCTTAAAAATGCGTAGAAATGACTACCCGAAGTTGTCAGAAAGGATCAGACTTTCACCTTAAAAAAATTCTGAAATTCTGTCAAAAGGTGCACCGGTACCACCATCCATCCCACTAGGGTTAAATAGTTATTTGAAATGTTTAGTTCTCACCTCCTCTACTTTTTTATCAAAAGCTTTGGATAAGGGTGAGTTTATTAGTTAGTTCAAATTTAAAAATTATTAAAGCTGTAGTGAATTCTTAAAAATATATTACCACAATAAAACATACAAATATTTATACCAAATAAGCCACAGACATCTGTTTTGTTACTTTGTTAATAATTTGTTTTTATTTACTAATTGTAGTTCAAATAAACATTTGAAATGCAACTGCAATATAAAACTCTTCTGTATAAAATGCAAAATTTTCCAGCTTATCACATTAAAAAAGTCATTAAAATTTAACGTCACACTCGTCAGCTGATTACTTTTCCACGAATTTCACTTTCATAATATACCACATGTGATAAATTTTGAAAAAAAGTGCGGAAAAGAATAAAGAAACAATGAATACTCTACAATTTTTGTAAGCGAGCATTTGAGAAAAAGAGGGGCCAACAACAATAGACCCCATAGTAATCAATCCGTCTCTATTTATCTATGGATTCTTAATATGTCACAGATATTGGCATCAGCTTTAAAAGAATATTAAGCACACTATGGGATCTCAATTTCGTTTGCGACTATATGGTACCTTGATGAGTTCCATATAATTCATATTTTTACGAAGAAGGTTCAGCGCAGTGCCGTTGATATAACAAATTTTCTCTATTATAAGAATTTTGAAATTAAGTGTCTACTAAATTTATTTACTTGAAAATTAGCTTTCCATATGCACTACCGGAATTTTTTTTTTTAATTTTTGAAGAATTAAAAAAAAAATAGTTTCTCAATTTTTCCTGAATCCAGACTGATTTTTATGTATCAATTCCTAAAGAAATTTGCAAAGGCAGCTTGTAGGAGATACATATACAAAGTACTAGTGGTATTTTTATTATATTAACAAAAACAAAAGTAACAACAAATTCCTCTGTCATACAAAAACAAGTAAATAGTTGTATCTGTTATCATTTGCAAAATTGGCACAACGATTATCCATAGTAAGCTGTACAACATCAAACTTTTGATTGCAGCCGCTGCCTATCAAGGACGCATTAGATAGTGTGAATGTCAGGGCTTTTAACGCTTGCATATTTACAGTTAAATAAATGCATTCAATAATAAAAGTATTGTTTACCCTATAAAAAAGTTAAGTAACAAATTGACGATAACTGAAGATACGACCAGTTGAAGAAAATTTTATTGTTTTTTGTTCTATATATTACTTTTTTCTTTACTTTAAATATAAATGTTGCCTCTTGCAATGTTATTAAACTCAGTCTGATTTAAACGCTTAAGGCGTTAAGTGGAAAAATGGCAATACAATATCAGCTGTACATAGCGCTACTTATTTTAAGCGTTGATTTTTATCATGGCTACAGTGCGCAAGAACTTGTTACAGATCCTTCAATTGTGACTGATTCACTTATAAGTTCTTTAACGCTTTCTGTTGACACCGAAGAGCTGGCAGTACTTTCAACTGCAACCGAAGGACCGACGCTTGATCTGGCGCGTGGGCTCTATCTAAATCTAACACAATATCCGGGCGAAGCATGTAATCGCATTTGTATCGCCGGTCAGAGACGCGCCTGTTATTTTGAGTTTAATTTGGAGCATTATCAAGCAATGGGAGTGTGAGTAAAAAGAATTCAATTTTGAGTGGAAGCTAAAATGTTAAGTGAGTGTTTGTTTATAGTAGATATAGATATTTAAAATTTGAGTTTGGTAGCGTTAAAATGTTTATGTGAAAAATCCCTTTAGTGAAAAGGACATTTGAAAAAAAAAACAATTACTGCAGCAATCAATAAAAGAAGGACTCAAATGGATTTAAATAGAAAATAATTCTTTTTTGCTTTGTAAATAGAAAAAGTTCAAGACATTCATATTTCGGAAAGAGGGAGAATTTTCTGTGGGTCTAATTTGCTCCATATTACAAAAATATACATTCAATTCAAAAGAAATTTTAGAAATTTTAGAGCGTAAGCCCAACTTGTTACAAATTTCGTTTTGGAACTTTATAAAATTGCTTACTGCTATAAAATCTTATTCTATAGCCTTTTCCGCTGAATGTTCCAAAAAAATATTCTCTCTCTTTTCAAAACTAATTTTTTTCATCGATTGAAAAACAAAATGCAGACTCTAAGAGGTCGTTAAGTCTCGCTAAACAAAATTTTGTTAGATTTTTTTTTTTTTGGATTAAAGTATTTCGATAAAGAACAGCCATACGAATATTCAACATACCCAACACTAATTATATTGGAAAGCATTCCATGGATAATAATTTTCATCACAGCTAATGAAATTGAAAAAACTGGCAATAATTCTCTTAACGCTTATTAAATTTAGAGAGTCGTAGAATATTGTGATAGGGAAAAAATTGCATTCTAAAAATTTTGTTGTTGATATTATATATTTTGTTCAGTTGTTTTGGAATTCATAAATATACAGAGACTTTGAGGCGCAGTATAAACTGTGGGAAGAATTCGTTTGTCAGATGTGAAAGATTGTTTTTTTCAAAATTTATTTAATTTTATATTAAAACAGTGCGATATTTTGAATTTTGTGTGGAGTTTTAAATTTTGAGTGAAATGGAATCATTTTAAAATGGTTTCATTGGAATTCATAATAAGACTGAGTTAATTTAAAACTACTCCATTTTCGATTTTGTAGTGCATGCCGCAACTGTAACCGTGGCGTTGCTGCCGACTGCAATCGGCCGCAATGTGTGCTTGGCGATGGCGTTGAAAAGGGCGTTATGAGCATCAATCGTCAAATACCTGGACCAGCAATACAGATCTGCAAAGATGACGTTATCATCGTCGATGTAATAAATCAAGCAGGTGGCACTGCGGCAGCCATACACTGGCATGGCCAACATATGCGTGATACACCCTATATGGACGGTGTTCCCTTTGTGACACAATGTCCCATTCCTTTTGCCACCACTTTTCGCTATCAATTTACAGCAACCGAATCTGGTACACATTTTTATCATTCACATTCAGGTCATCATAAGATAAATGGTCAATATGGTGCATTGATTGTCCGGGAGCCACGTGAAAGTGTTGCCAACCTGAATGCTTTTGATTATGATCTGTCTGAACATTATATTTTGATCTCTGATTGGATGCATGACTATGGTGAGCAATTGTTTCCTGGGCTATATAGCTACAATGGTATTTATCCAGATTCGGTACTTATTAATGGGCGTGGCAGTTATGTTAATGTGAGCGTTATTATATAAAGTGTGAGTTTGAATAATCTTGATAATTTTTTTTGTAGCCTAAAACTAATGAAACAACATCGGTGCCACCTACGCGCTATAATATTAAACCGGGAAAACGTTATCGATTTCGTTTGATCAACTCTATTAGTCATGCGTGTCCTTTTCAGTTGCAGGTGAATGATTCAGTAAAAACTTCGGTTATGTTTTAGAACTGGAGTGAGATTTTGAAATTTGTGTGAAATATTCTTTTATGAATGAAATTTCGAATTTTGATCCACACAGGTACAGGGTCACGAACTGACTGTTATTGCATCCGATGGTTTCGACGTTGCGCCACGTTCCTTTGACACACTTGTTAGCAACTCTGGTGAGCGCTATGATTTCGTGATCACTGCAAATCACACAGGTGGTGACTTTTGGATACGCGTGCGTGGCATGGGAGTTTGTGCGCTTCGACCAACAGAAACTTTTGCACTACTACGCTACATAAGCAATGATGTAACGCAAGAGAATGATGAAGGGCGTGGCGCACCGCAGCGACCATTATATAAGGATGAATATGCACCTGGAGTTGTAAGTTGTTTTTGTAAACTTTCAGTACGTTGTTTTTATTATTTTTCTGTTGCTTTCCTTCAGATACTCAACCATCCAAATGCCACTTGCTTTGATAAATCTACTGATCATTGCATCTCAGAGCTGCGCGCAGTAGATGCTAATGAAAATTTGCGTCTCAGTACACCGGATCAAAAATTCTACTTGGCTTTTAACAATTATCCCGTGCCAAATGAGGAAATATTTAAGCCTGGTCTTTATAGACATTTTGCCAGTAAGCTTAAGTAGTTTCTTTATATATAATATCATTCTAATCGTGAGAAAAATTTTCTCATTATTTATAGATCTTCGTTTGAATGAAACCATCGTTGGTGCCATCAATAATTTAAGTCTTGTATTTCCATCATTTCCACCGCTAACGCAACCGCGTGATATTGATGAGACGCAATTTTGCGATGAATTGCATTGGCCGGAGCATTGCCGTCAGAGTCAACGTTTGTGTGCTTGTGTGCATCGATTAAAAATTACCTTGGGAAGCATCGTTGAGTTGATTATTGTTGATGAAAGTGAAGGTGAGTAGGAGCATGAGTGTGAAAGAGTATCGATGCAATACCGGTACAAATGAGCAGAAAAAACAATAACAAACCAGAATTCGAAAATCAGCATAAGTAATAAGCAACAAAAGCTCAAACAAAAATTTTTGTCTAAGGTTTTGCAAAGCTTAATCTTAACAAAAATGGGTATTTAATAGGAAAAAAATAGAAATAAGTGTGCAGTAACTCGCTTTCCCTTAAATATGTTGTTTTAAAATAGAAATTATTAAAATAGGTTCAGTGTATTTTTCACCAAAGCGTTACAAACCATTTCCATATAAGCAATTTTATATTAATGGCATAGATTTGGGCTGTTCTTGAGAAAGTGTTTGGGTAAATTTTTAAGTTTGCGATCATTTTCTTCAAAGTGTTAGATGAAACTTTGCTCAATATTTTGGCTTACTGCCTGTCCTATTGAAGATAAAATATCCAAAAGATACTGAAATCTTTATCTTAAACATCTGCTCTTCCGTTTTTGGGTCTGGAATAACGTTTCTTTCACTTTCAAATTCCATTTAGCTGTTGGCATCATGCATCATCCTTTCCACGTGCATGGCTTTGCATTAATGGTCACCGGTATGGGTCAGCATCCGCTTGGTGTACCAATGACTGTAAAATCTGCTAAGGAATTGGACCGTCGCCGCATGCTGCCACGCACCACTCTTAATGACAGGCCACCATTTAAGGATACTGTTTCAATACCGAGTCGTGGTTTTGTTGCTATGCGGTTTCGTGCCGATAATCCAGGTGAGTAAAACTGTTTTCATTATGGCATAAAAAAAAAGTTTATTAAACTATGGAAGCAGCGAAAAAAATTTTTCGAAAAAAATTTTTCGGAAAAAATTTTTCGAAAAAAAACTAAAAATTTACTTTCAAAATTTTTTTTCACTACCCACAGGATTCTGGTTGATGCACTGCCACTACGAATGGCATTTGGCTATTGGCATGGGTCTTGTTTTGCAAGTAGGACGCCCGGCGCAAATGGTCTCCGCACCACGTGATTTTCCAACTTGTGGGAATTACCAACCAAGAGTGAGACGTTTGCGTTAGTAGGCAAATGAAGCAGCAGTTTTGCTGTCACGCAACCAAATTAGCTTTATGTATTGAAAATATATGAAGCATAGCAAATAAATAGTTAATTTTTATAGCAAAATATATTAAACCGATCTATATTTACTGAAAATGTACCAAGTGAGACGAAAATCTGATAAGTATCAAAGATAGAAGTGCAACCTATCATCTGACACTGCAATTATTTCGAGAGTAGTATATTTTGAGAGATATATAGGCGGACAGACTTAAAATCTTGATGCCTATGATAAATAGGAGCTGCATTGTATGTAGTAAAAATTCCTCCGTTTTTTTAGTCAAAAGTCTGAATAATTCTTGGGTGACCATTTACTCGTTGCTTTTTAATTTTAAGCCTTTCAAACGTTAAATGAAATAAATATTTATACTTAATCTTACACAAACAAAAAAGGTATGTACTATTTAAAGTGAAAAATTACAACTTTTACACAAAATCTTATTTCAAAATATATATTTCATTGTGTGTTTTACTTACCCATTAGGAACCAAGTACATAATGACGAGAAAGTTTTTTTAAAAAAATGCTACAATTATCAGGGATAAAAATATAAATTTGAATTTGTTTTGGATAATTTTTTATAACGATAAATTTATCAATATTCAGAAGAACAATACGATGATGAACAAAAAATATTAAACTGCAAAAAAATTGAAAAGTCGTTTAAATTTGATATATCAGAAAAACATCAATGGTATCAAAAACCAACGAAAAAGTCAATCAAAATCAATACAATGAAAAAAAAAGATAGCCAAATACATAGTCTAATTCTTGGATATAACTCGCGAAATTAAAGACTTTCACAACCTTTTTTTAAAAACCATTTTCTTTATGTTTTCTTATTAACCTTCACACGGTTACCAATGTCTTACTACGGTAACGGTCACTATTTACATATGTTAATATTTTTGTTTTCATTCAAAATGTATGCGAATACACACATTTACTATAATTTTTGAATTTGAACATTGCGTTATAGCACGCCTTGTAAGAGTTGCTATTGTTACAATATTTTTGGGGGTAACCTAGGATTCAGTTGTTGCGTTTTTTTGTTAGTTTGTTTTTATTTTCCTTAGTAGAAGTGATCTTTTTAATTAAAAAAATATAAATATATATTTCATAAGTGAAAATCACAGATAAAAATAAAAAATTTAAAATTCTGAGTGCTTCTTATGCGGCTCAGTAAATACAGGATGAATTATTTTTAAACATTGAAAAACTTAGCTATCTTTTCAATGTTCGGGTTATCGTTTAAAATGCAGGCAAAATACTATGAGCATTTAATTGCCAATATGGACTCGGATGAGGACAATACGGAAACAGAGATAACAGACGCAACAGTAATGAGGATATGATGCTATATCAGCCTGAAGGAGATGATGGGGGAAATTGCGTTAGAATTTGAGGATGAAACCGAGGAAGCTGAAGTAGCAGGAGCGCCTTATTCTAAGGAGGAAGGAGAACATTTTTTTATGGTTAAGGATGGATCAATATGGAGCGAAACTCCGCCCGATTTGCAACGAATGAGGCAGCAAAATATATTTCGTGAAACTCGTTTTATACGGTTAGAGCAACTATTCACTCGTTGAAAACTGACATTACTGAAAATTTTGTTCAGTATGGAGATGATCGTGGTCATTCCTAAGTAAAAAGATCTTGCTATATATCCTACCACGAGGAACACAAACGAAAACGCACAGCTAGGAAAATTTGTATTCAGTCCAAGAAGCCTGTTTGTGTTGAATATAGCAAAGTTCAAACATAATGTGAAGACTCCTTCAAAAGCTTTAAATAACTAAATAAAATAATAAATTAATAAAATTTTTTAAGCTATCGGTTTTTCAATAAGCTATTATTGAAAAATGTCTTCTTATTATTAGCTAATATTATAATATCATAAAATATGCCCAAATCAAACAAAATGTCTGATATAAAAAAAAATATTTACATATGTAAATAGTAACCATTTAAGGGATAAAAACGACAATTTTCCAAAAAGTAACGGAAAAATCAATATTTACAGCGGTTTTTAAGTTTTTCGAAAGAGGTTGAAAATTTAGTCACGGAGTCGAAGCTTCTTGAGAATCGCACCACGAATAAGCGAGATACAGCAAATTATATATTGCGATATTAACATATGTTAATAGTGATCGTGTGAAGGTTAAAAATCAAAAAGAGGTACGTTCTGTTCCATAAGATATTTTTAAGTAAAGTACATATTTTCATAAAATTTCTCACTATGAAATATATTTATTGAGCTCTTATCGTTTGAGACAAATAAATTAAATTTTGCTGCATATCCTAAGGCTGAACTATAAAATGCTTGT
This sequence comes from Meiosimyza decipiens, assembly GCA_963680825.1. Classification (NCBI taxonomy): domain Eukaryota; kingdom Metazoa; phylum Arthropoda; class Insecta; order Diptera; family Lauxaniidae; genus Meiosimyza; species Meiosimyza decipiens. The sequence continues at coordinate 6,563,147 of OY804259.1, read as the reverse complement.
TTTTTAGAATACAAGTGGTTTGAGTATTGAATAAAGCGTCTTACTTATCACAGTTTGATGTTGAGTGCAACAAATTTATAGCATTAAGATATGTAGAAGTCAGTTATTTTCTTAAAAACATTTTACTCCTAAAGGGTATTCAAATTTGAAGTACAGGTAGTCCCCGACTTACGACCGTTCGACTTACGACTATTCGCACTTACGACCAATTTTTTTGTTCAATTTTTTTCATAGAACATGCTTAAAATAGTTTCGGGGAGTCCCCAAAATATGTATATGAGAAAAAATTTAAAAAAAAAACAGTATGTACAAGGATTCGATTTATTTCAGTACAAATAATACGTTTGTTTGAGTGAATAATTTTATATCATCCCAAAAATGGCTGGAACTAGTAGTACAGTATGTATGTAATATTTTTCTTTAGTTACTTTTTATGAAACTCGACTTACGACTTACGACCGATGACTAGGAACCTATCTCGGTCGTAAGTCGGGGACTACCTGTAACTTTTTTAAATTTGCCGTCATTTTTTATAGGTACTAAGTAATGTCAATTTTTCAGGATACTCTTGTATTTTCAGCGAACTTCCTACAAAAAAATTACTTCTGTATTTTTCTGAAAAATCCTGAAATTATCCTGCATTATTCCGTTGATTTTAAACTTTGCATTTCTCTTGAAAGTATCCGATCATTATCTCGCTCAGTTTGTTCTTTTAAGCTTATGTTCGTCAACACTTACGTTCATAACGTGATCAAAACTGTTCTACAAAAAAATTTGAAAAATAATTGTATAGGTTAATCGATCCTGTTTTCGGAAAATTAAATCCTGTAAAATGACATTTTTTCACCGATTTATCCTGTTTTTCCTTGAAAAATTTATGGCGTCGTTAGCTATGTATAGCAAGTGCATTCTGGTTAGTTAAAATAGATCACTTTACGTGTAACCAAGGTGTTTTCATTATTAAAATATTTGCAATTTGTTGAATAGCGTCATAGAAAAAAAAAAAAAAAAAATAAGAATTTGTTTATGGATATTATTGGAATTGGCCACCTAGATCATGCGATTTCACAACATTCAATTTCTTCTTATAGAGTTTCTTGTAGAGTAAAGTTTATAAGGATAATGCTCAAACTGTTTAACATATCATTGACGATATCATGAAACTTTAATAATGTACCTTCAAAAAAGAATCTGTTATATCAATAGACATTTTTGAGCCATTTTTTTAAAAATAGAATAATCAAACTTATGGTAAATTATATCTTTAAAGTATAATTGCTTGGATTCCTAAAGTATTTGCAATTTCTAACCTGAAATTTGTTTGAAGAGGCGTTTATTTCTTGTATGGTTTTATCTTTACTCAAAGGTATCACTTGAATGCATCTTATTTTCATAGCAGTTTCTACTAGGCATGTGTATGAAAATGTTTCGCTGTGTGCATGTTTGTATTTGACAAATTACAAATACTTAACAACGAGGAAATTATTTACGAAAAAAAACTTTTGACGCGCTTGGCTTGGTCAGAAGCAGGAAGTAAATTTCAACTTAAGCAATAGCGATAACTAAGAGAATGCTAGCAAAAACAACAATAATGTGTACAACAAAATATAGCGAAGCACGTAAGTACCGCTTGCTACTACAACAACGCAATGCGACAACATTTCTTATCGCACGCGTTTGTAAGCGTTGCTGTTCATTTTTTGCCGCTAATAGTTGCCATTAATTTTACTTAAATAATTGCAGTAGTTGAGCAGCAGCAGCAACACACACGCCGTATGAAAGTATGGCAGAGCACGAAAAGTTGAAGAAATGCAGCACCAGCCAGCGCAATATATTGTTATCAAGTTGTAAATTTTTTTTGAAAAAACATAAACAAAAAAATGTTTAAAACAAAATTTCTTCAAAGTCGTTAATATCTCGAAAGTATTAGAAGGTTTTAATAAAAATTAGTTTGAATTACAAAAGATTTGGCCATACTCAAACCGTATAAAAATCCATTGCAAACAATTGATATATTTGCAGCTATAAGCGCAAAAATAAAAAGTCACTACTCAAATTCATCAAAACCAACTTTAACCTAGAAGTCAAATGATTCACTACAGTGATGTCAACCTCAATAGTTTTTTTTTGTGTATTCCTGCCAGTTAGCTACAAGAATTGAAAACAGCAGCAAAGAAATAGTAAGATCAACAAAAAGCCCTCAAAGGTATGCTACGCACTAAGCAAAAGCAACATAAGCGCGTTGAACCAAGAAAAACCGCTTGCTATTTACAACTTGAATAAATATTTATTGCTCGTTTGCGCGTTACTTCAAAGTAAATTTGAATTTTGAATTTATTTCCCTTTTGGGGTGAAAGCGCTTCGGCGATATACTGCAGCATTGACTTAGGAGTGCAAGTGTTGCATGTTGTTCCTGTTGCGACTGCTGCCGTTGACCTAACGTTAAAACAATGGACAATGCATTTTTACGTGCTGTTAGTTTCTACGCTATTGTCAACATTGTTATTGCTCTTGCTGCAGCAGCATATCACACGGTGAAAATGTCATGCATAAAAGATGAGTGCAGCGCAATGACATTCTTCATTTTTGGTTTGAGCTTTTTTTTTTGCTTTTTCTAAGTTGCACAGGATATCAGGTTAAAATTTAAGACTGCTTTTACAAACTTTTTTTCAAAATTACTATGCGGTGTGGGATTTCCCATCTTGAAAATTATTCCCAAATTTAAGAAAGAAAAATTTATATGTAGAACTAAGCCAAAAACTGACTTTAAATATTGATTTTGCCGCTTTTTCAATTAGTTTTGAGTTGCTACTAATTTTTTAGAATTAATCGTTCCGCATTTTACAACGTTCAATCATTTTCACTCAAAAGTTTAATGCATAGTGTCCTGACAACCTTAAGCACTCACATTGACAAAAAAACAACAACAAACAAAAACAAAAGCACACAAGCAACAGCAACGACGGTAACGCAACGAGCTTGTGCAAACTATCAAAATGCGACATAATGCTTGAGGTAAAAAACAATGAAAATTTTATGACTACAAGAAAATTTTGTATGGGTCCCGTCCTTTGACAGCAGCAGCATTTACCGCAGCAGTACAATAACCTTGTGATGGCCCGCCTTGTAAATGCAGCGCCACAATTTGAATGCAGGATCGGCTGAGTGTTTAAGTAATTATTTTTGTTGTTGTAAATAAATTAAGCAACGCGCTGCGTTGTTGCATAGCAGGAACTTTCGTGATGATTTAATGTTGGATGTATTTTTTATGAGCGTCGCGTTGTATCGCACTACTACTTTCACTGTGACAACTTCAAGTTTTTTATAAAAAGAACCCATTTTCAAAGTTTTTACGACTCATTGTTAAATTTATACAGAGGTCGTCATGATATAATTACAATGAGGTCTAGGTATAAACTTAAAGTTTTAAAACTAAAATTGCCTAATTTTGTAGTAAAAATTGATGTTGATCTTAAAATTTTAATACCATTAATTAGACTTTGAGATTGTCGTCCCTTAATGTTGTCTTTTTAAGAGCATTTGTATTGCAGACACAAGAGTTGATATATTTACTAAGCAGCTAAGATTTTAAGTTCTGCATTACAATGGCCAAAAATTGGCTATAAACAAACACAAAATGACTTTGAAAACAATTTTTTTATACGCAAAAATAAAATGGAACTAAACACAGCAAAGAAGAGCAAAAAAAAAGGGAACTCTCAAGTACTAAACTGAAGTGCAGCTTCTTTTGGCAGCAACTTATTTTGCATACTTAAACAAAGTAGTAGTAGCAGCCATTGCATAAAAAAATTGCAACAGATAACTTAAAAGTTGCAATTTTACTACCTTTTCTAAGTTGTTTTCAACTCCACTGTTTTATTATCTACAGCTAGAGGAGGCTGTGGTGGATATGGCACTTCATTTTATGATGTTTATCTTTCGATAACCTATACTTGGACCTATACTTGTTGCATTTGATTCCAGATTATTGGATAATAAATCATCAAAATGCATCAAAACGGAAAGTCATTTTTTCATCTGGACGAATTTTCTCTGAATGAATCATGTGGTCGATTTTTTTTTTCGTAGTATCAAATCATTTTTGTTTGGTGCAACAATGTTTAGAAAATCTGAAATATTTCACATGATACTCTATGGGCTCCATAGACTCGAGAGATTATTCTGCCGAATCTTTCATGAAAATAAATTGAATGCATTTTGAACGCATTTTTTTTTCTTTTTTTTTTCATTTGAAGGCCCTTTTATTTCAAAATCTGCACTCCACAAGACATCCCAATGATATATGCTCTCCAGTCTCCCGTACTGCTAATATTCTTGCTATTTACAAAACTTTAATATTACTACAATTTTATTTGCATATCCTTCTATTGGCTGCTTAAACTCGAACGGCCAATGTTCTTCTTTACAAATGCTACTTCTTTTGTGCTAAATTTATGCTCAATGTGGCAGGCAGTAAGCAAACGTTGAAAGTTTACTAGTTGCGGATAATGGCAACATTTTTTTTTGCATTTTGCTGGTTCACCTCGGAATGATTTGAAGACAACAGATGAAAAGCTGTTGAGCTGTTGCAAGTCCTTTTTTTTTGAGATTCCAATAATAAAAAAAACTTGTTCGTAATTGACAATAATCTCTGACGAATTATTATTTTCTTAATATAAAAAAATATGTACTTTTACATATCAAATTTAAGGAATTTTTAAATAAAAGCTTACTAACGTGAACATTTTTATTTGTTTAATGGATTTTGAATTTTAATTTCTTTATATATTTTCACCAACAATGTAATTTCTCCACATGTCCCGTGACAAGGTTCGAACTATGTATCCGCAAGTTTAGAAAAGATGCTCGCTGGTAGTTTGAGTTGCGGGAATATGCTAAACTGACTTGGACCCTGGAAAGGACCGATTTTGATCGCTTTCTTGCTCCAATCGATAGACAAAGGTCGAACAAGAATGTGGACATTACTAATGGTAGCGAAAAATCGCGCGCACCGCAAAACGTTATTAGGTGCGATTAGTCTTTGCACCAACATGGCCTATTGGTGTTATAATGCAATTCTACAAAAATCGCACGTAAGCCTCTAAATCGCGATTTTCACTCACCTCGGTGACTCAAAGTGACCCAAAAATGACTCAAAGTGACCCAAAAATGACTCAGAGTGAACTATCTCGATGAGTAGTCACTCATCAACAGGACCACCTCTATAATACTGCAAAGGATAAGGAAAATATTCTTACAGCAACAAGTTTCGCAAATCGCTCAGGATGCACTAAGTTTTCATACATTAAAAATGTCCACTATAATATTAACACAACACCACTGTATTTAAAAATCAATTGGAACAATTAAAATTTTCCAAAAATTGGTCAAAAAACGGTCTTTCTAAGATCCGTAGCAACCCTAAGTGATGTTCAAAAGCCATTTCATATATTTGAAAGTGGCTCGAAACCCTCAGTACGCTACTTAATGGAGTTCTCTGCTACACACTCGAATAAAAAAACCGAATTGTACTGAAATTATCAGCAAACCACAAGCAACGAAGAAACGAACAACTCAATACTCGAGAAGTTCGGTATTTACGAGTTTTTCGTAAAGTATTTAACTCTTTACTTTTAATTGTAATGAGGGCTCTGTTAAAAGCTGCTTAAACGTAATACTAACTAAAGCAAATTGAACTCACCAAATTTATTGTAAAGTCCAAATATAATGAACGCCTTCGAATGACCCATCAACTGCAATGAAATGAATGCAGGGTTAATAAAAAAAAAAAAACATTCAAAAAACACTAAAATGTATTTTATATACTAGCGCATTTAATGAAACAAAAATTAAGTCAACTTTTGGAGTTTCACTTGAATAAAATATCTGAGTTACATATCTCCAAAGCTTGATATTAAACTAACTTAAATCTTAAATTAGCTATCAGTATTAAACGCTGCGAAAGAAAAATAGGGAAAAAATTCCGAAAAAAATTGCTTACATATTTCTACTGTAATTTTTTACAATTTTTTTTTATAAAGGATATCTAACACAAAATTAATGAGAATAGATAGTTTTATCAATAAAAATATTCAACACATTAAAAAATATTGACTAGTTTCGTAAGTAAACTTATTCCATAAAAAAAAACAATAATTTTGCGCTATTTTTAGCTATAGAAAACAAATTTCGAAACAAAAATAAACCGCACAAAGAAAAAAACCGAGTAACCGTTTACAACTAAACCGTAGTAGCATTTCTAATACTTGAAGTATTTGGTAAATTTTTCGTAGCTATCATACAACACTATTGCTCTGCCGACGTTGTTGATGTTTACAAATTTTTTTCACAATGACAATAAGTTTTTTTTTATTAAATTTTAGAGCCTTAAAACCCGCACACATTTTACTTTTAATATTTGTTTTTACACAAAGGAATTACGCAAACGGAATTATTTTTATTTTTCCATGAAACACGAAAAAACACGATTTAAATTTAAGTTCAATTACCCGACGACCACACGAAAAATAGCGACCTCGAACAATACGAAAAAGGAGCAGCGTTGCCGACAATGCAGCGTTTTTTTCTTTCTTTACATTTGTTATTGCTGTTACCTTGCGCAATTATAGCAACAACAACAACAACAACAACAAAGAAAGCAACGGTGACTGCGGTGGTAGTTTTTGTTTCTGTTCTTCAGCACAATTTTTAAATTGAACTTTTACTTTTGAAAATTTTGCAATTATATTTTCATATTTTTATGTTTTTAATGATTATTAATATTTACTAACAATTTAAAACACGTTTTAACAATAAATTCTTTATTTAGTACATGAATACGAAGGAGAGAAACTATCGAATGTTTAAGTACGATAATTTCCTCGTGCACCGTGCAAATCCAAAAAGCCGATGGTAGTGATGAGCAGATCAAATCGAATCGTATGATGTTATTAGCGTTTCTTGAGATGTGCCATGGCATTGGTATTCAATAAAAATTAAAGCTATAAGCACTTAAATTGGCCAACTACAAATGTAAGGCGATCTTGTCTCTTAAATCAAAAACTTTTAGAGCAAGAGTTTAGTAAATTCATAAAAAATTAGCTTATTTACTTATGGACCGGGAGGCAGCGCCGCATTTTAAAGGTAATTTTTTCCCGCCTAATTATGTTTGCAAAATATAATTAATATAAGGCTGTTAATGGAAATAAGCGTCAGTTGTCGGAATCAAGGAGGGTCAGGTTGTGAGATGCCGAGCAAAAAGTTTCGCTCAATAGCTTGGAAATATGTAGAAAATTTTGTTAAGACCAATATTCTAGAGCAGATAAAAACATATCGATTTAATGCTCGAAAAATATTGGTATGACAAGATTTGACCCACTTTTCATAGATTTTAAATTTTTAATGACCATCTGCATTTTTAAAAAATGAACGAAGCTTTATATGAAAATTACTCGTTCAAATCTGAAAAGCATATGTATCCCCCAAAATAACTCTTTCTGCTAGAAATTATAGCATTTATAAACTTTAAAACGGTGAAATGTGGGACAAATCTTATCGCACGGATATTTTTCGGACATGAAATCAGTGATTTACCTGCTCTACATTATTAATTTTAATATCATTTTCTGCTTGTGGGTTATTTTGCAAGCAAAACTTTTTCGCCGAAGTCTCAGAACCACACCAAGCACGATCTTGGCGACTGACGCTTATTTCCATTATCAGCCTTACTCTAACTATCAACTGCAAAAAAAAAAATTAGCGGAAGGAAATGACCCAGATAAATGCAATGCTGCCTCCTGAATTATCAATATGTAATAGCAATTTCTACAACTTAAATGATTTAAGTCAGTGGTGGGCAGGAAAATCTATAAAAAGGGCACATTAACAACATGAAGCAACAGCAAACTAAATTTTAAAGTTTTTTTGCTTTCAATACCAAATACACCCAACAGCACGATAAAAACCAAATGCACTGCAAGCAAAAACAATTACTATATTAGTTGAGACACAATGCAGTGCCGTCGTTAATACCTGTGTGTGTCGTTTGAACTCAGGTCAACGCTGTGCGTCGATATCGTTGAAACTCTGCGATTTTTTTTTTGGTTGTTTGTGCGTCTAACAACGTTTCGGGCCATGAGGGCGGAAAATGCCTGTACTTGCCCATCGCTGATTTCAATATATTAAGTTAGAAAAATTTCCAAAAAACTTTATATGACGTGATGAAGCAAAAGAAAATGAACTTAAGCCACCCAAAGTATGAATATAACTCTCATTTGTAAAGAAATATTACAAGCCCGAAATATTTTAAGGAATTCAAAACAGTTTTTCTTTTGAATGGAAAATTCTTTCATTTACGTTTAATTACTCAAATTATGAATTTGACATTTTATTCATTTATCCATCAGCTTCACATCTGAATATTATATAACTAAATTTATTTTGCATTAATTTATAGAAATTATCATAGGAATTTTTAAACGTAAATGCTCGGTACCTTGATTTTATATTGCTTGTATATAGAAAGACATAGCTTGTTCCAAAACAGTAAAGTTTTCCCAACTTTTACTCTCAATTTTATGTTTTCGTTTGTTACAAATTGCTTTGTGACCATTCAGGCATTTGGCTTTTCTTTCTTTTTATAGTCATTAAGTTTTTCTTTCTCTTTCAACTGCCTTCAACTTATACCATAATTATTTAAAATTTCAATGTCATATTTCGTTTCATTACAGTTGCTTTGATGTCCATGCTAAGCGCTTTAACATAACGTAATGTTCGGCTGTTAACAGTGTTGTGCCAAATCAACAACGTCCCAAGACCTACAGTTGGTTCATAGTTTACCAAATTTTCGTCACTTTCAACAAAATATTGAGCTATCTAAAATCCTTTATATATAGTGATACAGCTTGATTCGTGCATAATTGTCCATAAGTTATTTTTTTTTTTAACTAAAAAAAAAATTTACTTAATTGTTTATTTTCTAATAAAAAAAGATTTTCTTTAAGTTTCTGAACAGCATTTTAAATAAGCCACAACTTTTAACACTTTTCTATGTTGTTTACTGATTCCAAGTCATATCTTTTGTCACATCTAAGCCCATAGTACATAGAGACGGAGTTTCTTTCACTTGAGCAGACTTGAGCATCTTTAAAAAAAAGTTGCATTTATTTCTGATTTGTTAAGATCAAAGTCAAGGTCAATTTACAACAATTACAACCATTTGAAAGTAAATTAAATTATGGAAATCACTTGGATTATGATTTTAACAGTCCAACCAATAGAACAACACGTCATATTCTACTTTTTACAAAATTTTAGAAGAACTAAGACAAGCATTTTTATTTTTACACAAATGTGATCATTGTAATGCTATGCCCGTTTAAACTTTAAATCTATTTTTCCTCACCAAGGTCCTGCTTTGTCATGTTAGTGTCCTTGTTGTTGCGACCACTTTGCTGTCACTTCAAACAATTCATCAGTTATTTTAAAATATTTATTAAATTTGTTGTTGTTGTTAATACAGTTTGTTTTTGTTGCCTTTATTAAACTTGTTGTCGTTGTTGTTGTTGTTGTTGTTGTCACTGTTAAAGTCGTTGTTTCTGCTTTTGTACTCGTTGTTGCCACAGCTATTATCCTTGAATGAGTGTCTTTTACACATTGAAGTTCTCTTTAGCCTTGTCATTATGTTTTTTTCTTTTGTTCCTTTCTTGTCTTCTCTTTGTTTATTTAGTTGAATACCATAGCTTCTTCTTCTTCTTCGAGGAAAATCTCATTTATAATGCGATTAATATTGTTGCTTCTGCTGAGGTTGCTTGCTGCGGTTAACTAAGCGCAACTCACCGCATGATGAGGGTACATCACTGCGATTTTCAAGTATCTTTAAGTTTTTTCTTCACTTCCTTTTTTAGCATGCTCTTCACTTCACTGCTGGTCACCATCACCATCACCATCACCAATACCATCACGTGACATCTGACAATGTGTTGATGTTTAATTAAGAGTTTAATTAAACATTTAAATGACAATGGCAAACAATGTTGCCAAATCATCAGTGTGGTCGAAATGTGGCTTGTGGGGGAGTGAAAAAAAGTAGGGCGTGAAAGGAAGATGGTAAGGAACTTAAATATTTATCATGACACAAAAATATTTCTGCTTGTGAAAGAGAAGACAAAAGCGAGAGGAATATATTTAGTTAGAAGTTGTAATTAAGTTGACAGCAACAAAAAGGCACACAGCTGTACGATGATAACGACATATTGTGGTCAAACGAATTGGTGCGTAACTTGTGAATAGCATTAATAAAGGATCAATTCATTAATTAATTACTTAATATGAGATATGAATTTCTATTATATGTACATATATTCTTGGAGCTGTCGAGGGTGTTATTTCGATTTGAATATATTTAATTGTAAAGGAGCTCATAATGACAGTAGGTATGTATGTGAATAAGTTTATATAAATCAGTAATACAAGATAAAAGAACTTGAAAGTATTTATTTTAAATTTGGCATAAATTAGTTCAAAATAAGTTGATTGGCTGTTTAACGGCAAGCTAAACAGTCCTTCTTCTTCAGAGCATTTGAGACAATCGATATCGGTTTATATTCGCACATTTGATAATACCGCAAATGAATGAAAAATATCTGGAAAGCTTCTGGTTCAAGCAAGATGACGCAACTGGAAGTTCAACAACGGTCTTTTTACGTCGGAGTTTTCCAAATGAGATGAGGCTCCCGTAGTTATTCCAAAACTAAACAAATACTACTACGCAAAAAAATCAGTTAAATTTTTTATCAGCAATTTCTTTTTAGGCAAATAATACCTCTTACATACTTTGCTAAAAAGTTTTTTTTTATTATTATTTCCTGCACTAAATTAATATGTCAAATGGTATATTTCAAAATAATTCTATTTCATATTGCTTAAAATTTTCTTCAAAGCGCTATACTGCTTTGGTTAAAAATTGTTTCTCTAGATTGCTCTAAAAAAACTGTGTTTTCCCTCAGATCTTGGTTTGAGGCCAACCTCACTTTTTACCTTCTAAGGTAAAACTGAAAAAATCAGTCACTGTTCAAAAACTATTTTGCTATATAAAAGCATTCCAAGAGTAGGGCTCAAAGAAGCAGAATTTTAGGTATTTAAATGGAAATTACTACTTATTAATAATATTTCGACTTATTTTGAACTCTAGAGTTTCTTTTACAGTTTTGATTTTTCTGCCTTTTTTCTTTCTTATCCACTACTTTTTTCTTCAACAGCTGCTACTAGCTTTTGCTCTGCTTTATGATATTTATTTATGTGACTCACGAGCTTAATGAGTTTTCGCGTAGTCCTTAAAATATGTTTTTATATCTCATTTTTATTTGAAGTTTTCGCATTTTCTTTACTGTCTATGTTTAATTTTCAAAGTTACTGCAATAAAACATCCGCTGCAATAGACGAGATCGGACGCCACAGCACAGTGTTGCCGTTTAAAAGTTTTGTTTTATCGTGTTGCACATTTTGTTTTAGTTTTTTTTTCTATACTCAACTACCCCGGCAGCTAGAAAAACTAATTACAATATGAAGTTGTTGTGAAGTTGGTGTTTTTTTCACGCTGTTGTAAATTAAAAACTGGTAGCTTAGAATAAGTAGCGTAGAGTAAGTAAAACAAGCTGAGGGAAGGCACAAAAAAAACATAGAATGAGTAGTAGAAAAAAACATTGCTTTTTTTTTATATAAAGGTGTACTTTAACTTGATATAATGGGTAAATGTTTAAGACTTTGCTACATGTTTATGGTTAACTAACTTGGCTAATATAGCTTTGCGTAATTTTATGTGAGGTTGTGGTGAGCTATGCCTAATTTTTTTGTTTCAAAAATTGGCGAAGAAATAAGTGGGAATAAATGGAAAATATTATTATCAGAAGAGATGGTATTTGTACCAAAACCCGTGAGATTATTTGCTCACCAAACTCGCCTCTCAATAGCTCCATGGCATCGCGTGCCGTGTAGCATGTGGCACCTTATTTTTAAAACCACATGTCAACCAAGTTCAACTCTTCCATTTTTTGCTGAAGTGACTGTAACGTTGCGATTATAATTATTTTTGAAAAAGTACGTTCCAATTATGCCGCCGGCCCAAAAACAGCACTAAATATTGCACTTTTCATGGTGCATTGTCAACTCTTGAACTGCTTCTAGCTGCTCTTTAGACCGGATTCGGTAATTCCGTTTGTTGTTTACATTGAGCCAAAAATGAGCTTCGTCGCTGAAGAAAATTTTTCGATAAAATATTGGATCTTCATACAGCTGGCAAACCTTATTGACCATTTCTGGCGCCAACACATTTTACGAATTACGCGTGAGTTGGCAAAAAAACTTACATAGAAAAACCAAATAGCAAAAAATCGTTATAATTACTTAAGATTGAAGACATAATTGTTTCAGTTCCGTGCTTAAGTAAATGTATGGGCATTTTAACAATTGAAACCTTTGGTTAGAACGAGATTCATCGAAAACTTGAAAAACTAAACAGTTTATTTTATTTATTGGAACTTATTATTTAAATAATTTTCCCATTAATTTTAAGTGGCTGAATTCAAATATGAATTTAAGTGCAGTGATGGAAACATGACACCAGCGACTTTCACTCACAGGCGCGTTTATTTGCCTTCTATTAAATCAAAGCTTACCATTAAATTTTGCTTACGTTTAACTTTCAAGAAAAACCAATATTATTTAAATTTGAGTAGGGAAAGCTAATAAAAGTGTGAAAACAACCTATTTTGGTGTTTATTGGCAATTTTCATTATATATTCATTTGATGGGGTGTCGATAAAATCAAGATTTATGTGTGCATTGGACATTTTTTGCATAAATTTACCAGAGTTGGTTTGAAGAAGATGAAAAAAGACTAAAAAAATTAAAATAAAAACAAACAAAAATATATATTAAAAGTTTACAAAAAAAGTTTAAGGATTATGCCAAAAATATGCTAATAAAGTAGTTGAAGGAAAACCTTTCCAGGAAAAGTTGAAAAGCTTTTCTTTGAAATTTGATTAGGATACAAAGTTTTTGAATTTCTCTCAACAACTTTTTAAAAAATAAACTGTTATATAAATAATTAAAAATAATTTGTAAATTAGTAGATTATTTGAGATAGCAGTTTAATTTTCATACAAAATTTTTTGAAAGCTGAAAATTTCATGTCTTGCAAAAAAAATTTTTAAACATTATAATACTTAATTAACCAGAAATAGACTCATCATTTTTACATAGAAAAATGCCATAAATTTTAGAAGAACTTTTGGAACTTTCTGTGACTCGAATTTCAATAAATTCATTCATTGAGTTCATTCATTTATGAGTAATAAATGAGACTCTCGTGTATTGCATTTTATATATCTAAAGCAAGCAATTCGATTTGGAATGTTCTATGCAGCCAGTCATGAAAACAATTTTATTTTAATATGAAAATAGTATATTTTTGCATTTCTAAGAGCTCCATACTATGTTCTGTTTTATAGTTTAAGGAGTGAAAATAAGCTTAGAGTTTCACAAAAGCTAATAACCTTTTTCATTATACTTAAATTTTTCTTGATTATTTAAGTCAGCTTAAAAATCAAATCAAAATCACATCAAAAGATAGCCAGCATTTTATCCATCAAACGAATCTCAAGTACGAGCAAAATTAAATAACAAAAGATCTCCAAAATACTACAACATGCAACTTTTGTTACTTCTTCATCATATGTGTATGTATGTATGAGTACGTATCTACTTTTGGTGCTTCCTTTCTTTCTTTTAAAATGTTGCACGTCCACACGTACCACAATGCAACGTTAAAGTATCTTTTTGTCATTAACAACTCTTTTATTATCCACTTCACAATGTAATTCGTAATTTAATAACCACTTTACAGACAACAAACTTCAAAAAACAAACACACACTAACACACACACATAAGCTAATATACATAGCTGCATGCACATGCAACACAGACACATACACAGATGTGTACACAATACAAACTTGGTAGTTTCATGTTGCCAACTTCAATATTCCACACTTCAGTTAACTAAAAATTTACGATCCACACACTGCATGAGGATTCAATTCAATAAATTTTTTGTACCTCTAGTGTTAGACACAATAGGGGGGTGGCAATAAGTGCAAATTGCTGCCGGGTTTGGAGTTACATACATCTAAGCTAAGGGCGTGTTACTGATGAAAAAATGTTACAGCAAAGATGTGAAAGAATAGTAATAAAAGCGATTTTTACGAGTGCAATGAATAAACGTATAAACTAACGAAACAAAAATTTTTCAATGCTTTTCCAGTGCACAGTGGGAGAAAGTTATAACAAAAATGTTTTGAATTTTTATAGAAAAAACAAAATGAGTATTTTGTCAATCAGAATTTTATATAAAATATTATAACAAGCCAAAAAAAAAATTAAGAAAAAATAATTCAATATTTTCCAATATAAAAATGTTGAAACATTCAAGCAAATATAAAAAACTTTTTAATATCCAAGAATAGTTTAAACGAGATCATATTGGTTGGAGAAATTTAGTAGGTTTCTTGGCTTTTTAAAAATAAATCATAGTCCATTTAGTAATTCAATTGTAGAAATTTCACTAATTTATTATTTTTTTTAACTTTTTTCCGTTCAAATTATGTTTACATGTCAAATTTTAATGTTCAATTATTACTACTGTGCAATGGTGTCATGTTGCATTCTTACTTGAATGATGTTGTTGCCTTTGCTTTTGCTATCATTTTTTGTTCTTGTTGTTGTCGTTGTAGTTCACACATATAATAGCAAGTGATAAAAAAAAACATAATAAAAACACAACAACTTTGGGCCAAATTATAAAAACAACAATGATGTCAACGATGACAAAAATAACAACAATACCATCGATGACATTATAAAGAATGATGCTGATGATGACAAAAACTCAAACAACAATAACACTAAACATAAATGTTTCTTTAGTGGATGGATGATAAGCACAGGAACAGGGTCGCGACGAGCATTGGCTTAAGTCTATCGAACCGCAGCATTGTTAATATTTAGGTTACCATATCAATGTCATCAAAAATAGCAGCAGCAGTTGTTTTCTCATTTCCACATTTAACGTTGGCATACCCTGTTTATCCTTTAGCTTTTTATTGCTTCATTTTTTTCACTGACTTTTTTCGATGCATTGGTGTGTTGCCTTACTTATGAGTAACACTTTCAAGCTTGTAACCTACACTTGTATGAAAAAGTGACGAATTAACGATTACTAATATTATAATAATATAAAAATATAGAGTTGATCTGTTGTCAAAGTTTAATTGTATTATATGTGTTTGCTTAAACTATAAATATGTTACCGGCCAAACTAGATTTAGGATAAACTAGTTTTTCTTAAGGCAAACTTGCTCATCCAAAGCGTGTTAGGATGAACCACTTCAGCCTAGGTAAATTTTAGTATTTTAGGGTAATCGGGTGGCCTTCGGCCACGATTCAGAGTTTACATCAACACCGGTTTTTGGGAGGCCTCCGGCCGCAGTTCACTGTAGTAACGAGGTCTCCAACGCCGGTGTGTTAACGAAGCCCGTGCTGGACACAGAATAGTGAACCGCTGCAAAAAGTCACCCGCGAAGCCATTATTCGATACATTGGAGGATGTAAGCCCTGAGCCACGGCCCCTTACTCTTACATACTAATAATTCAAGAACATCGAGAGTGAGGCCGTTAAAGTTAATAGCCCTGGTTCATTCTAGGCTAAACTAGTTTAACCTAACACGCTTTAGATGAGCTAGTTTGGCCTCGCAAAAACCAGTTTATCCTAAAAACTTGTCTGTATAAAGTGTATTAAAAATATATTCAAATTTTAGGTATTTTCTTTAGAAAAAAATTGAAAAATTTTTTAACTTTCCCATTTTTTGGTATTTAAAGATTTTTATTACACCCCTACATATTTTTATGCTAAAAGCTGTAGGATATACGTTGATCCTTCACAATCTTTTCCTGTATATTTTTAACAACATCACAACAGGGAGAAAACTATTCAATTCAATTTTAGCATCATAACCATCGCATTATGTTCGATAGCTGCGCCGTTAGTAGTCTAAATAGTTGAGCAGCTAATCTTTGAAAATTGCTGTGCAACAGGAGGAAACAACGCTTATTTTTCAATACATCGCATTGAAAAATATTTTCAATTTATTGTGTGCAAGGGTGCTAAAAAAACGCATTTTTTATTTGTGAATTAAATTTTATTAAAATTTTTCGTCATATGAACTCAAAAATGGAGCTTTTGCTTCTAAGGAGATACAAATTTTTATGAGATAAATTCAATTAAGAACTGACATTTCCATTGTCTTCGACTCTGTTTCTTTAATTTAGTAACAAACTGTTAGTTTTTTTCTCCAGCTTAAATGAAAACACATTATCAGCTTAAGATAACAAATCCATTAATTATTAAATTTTCTTGTTGTCTTTTAATCAGAAATTTTCAACGCTGCTCTGTTTAAGTCGTCCTAGCGCTTGTATAACTCAAGCTCTTCGCATTCCATAAATTCACTACAAAATCCGCATAAATTCCATAAATATTTCAAACACCGAGATTTTCTAAGCATCGTTTTTCTCACTCACCCGCACTTTCCATATTGAAAGTTTCTACACTACGAACACCACAAAGTTTATGGCTTTTTCCTTGATAACAAACAAAATTGCGTGCTACAGATAAATTTGCAGTGATAATTTTTGGTTTTTATTAGTGTTGTGGTTGCCACTGCGAGTGGCATTATCGACATTCAAGTGGTTGGTTGTTTCTCTTGTGGCCTGCCAAACTTTTAAATGGAGGCGCTGCTATTGCTCTGTTCCTCAATCTCAGTTAGTTGTATTAGCCTGAAAATAAGCCACATTATTCTTTGTTCTAGCTGTAGTTTGTTGTTTTTTATTTTTATTGTAGCTGTAATTATTATTGTTGTTTGTGTTAGTGTTGTTTTCGATGGTGTGGTTTTGTGTGTAAGTTAGTTATGTTTATGCTGTGCTAATAGCGCTGATGATACTTTTAATTGTGTTGCTTATGATTATTACTGGCAATGACTTCAGCTTGACCTCATTAATATTTGCTTGACTGTTGTTTTTATCAAAGTTAGCTAAATCTAATATATAGGTGCGTGTAGTTGAACAAACCGCTGGAACGTGAGAAATTGTTATTTGATGAGCGATTTATTGTGAACGAAAATATCTTTGCACACCTAAATTTCTGGCCTTTGCACAAACGGGCTTGAAAGGTTTAAATGTAAAAAGGCTGACAGATCAGCTGGAACATAAAATTTAAAGTCAAGTTGCACCCAAAAGTGATTAGTTTTTTTACAATTTTTGTGTATATTTTTGATATTGAAAAATAAAAAAAAAGTTTTAAATTTCATCTCTTGCAATCACATGCAATTTCTTATCACATGACATTTTTATCTTTTGAGATTTCACAAGTGATAAAAAATAACATGTGATTGAAAGAGATGTAATATCTTAAAATATAAATGACATACGATGGAGAGTATTTCTCGCAGATGTCTCATGATATAAAAAAGTTATGTGAGAAATATTTTATAAGTAAAACCATTGGCGGAGAAAAATCTCATCTCATTATTATTTGGATTTTTTTTTCAAATTCAACTTGTCGACTTGGCTTATAATCTTCAGATAACTTTTCTTCAGCGAAGAGTTAAAGCAAAAGCTTTCATTAATATTTTATGCACAAACCTTTCGACAACGCTGGCAACAAGTGCAACTTGTCATATTAAACACAGCTGCTCGCTCAATGCTTTTGCGGTGAATTGCTTTGCGACTGCGCATGCGTAACCAACGTAAACAAGCGAATTCACATAGACCGGTTTTGAGCAACAATTGCAGCGTGGTTGATTTTTGCAAACTTCTTGCGCAAAAGTTTTTTTTTTTGCTTTTCAGCTGCTACACATTTGCTGTTGTATTTTCAGCTTGAACAGCAATTCATAGCTGACAACAACAACAATGCAAAATAATAATACTTTGCAACAACTTGCAATGGACAAATGTTGATAATAGCGTATGCGATAGCAAAAGAAGCAGCAGCCGCTGTGAAGACGTTAAACAGCAGAAGACAAAGTGACAGCAGCAACTTTAAGGTAGGCTGCTGCTGTGATGAAGCTTCACATCAAGTTGGTGCGATCGTTAACGTTCAGTTTTGTATCGCGCGTTCGTTAGTCAAGCAGTAAAAAGCGGAGTGAATTCAACATTAAAATAAAAATTAAATAAAAATTTAAGAAAATCTAAGTGACTAGAAAAATAAAACGAAGCAAGTTAACTTCGCGTGCGTGAGTTTTTTTTAATATTTTCTGCAGCTCGTTTGGCTTGAACTATTTTTATTCAAAGCCAACACAAACTGTCATGTTTTGACCATAACAGAAAAAATAGTAACAGAAATAAAAAAAGAGTTAGAAACTCGTTTAAGTGCTATTTAGGTGCGGCAACTTGTGTTGCAAACATTCAGTTTTTTTTTATATTGTTAGAAGATTTTTTTCGATAACGCTCTGTGGCTTATGCAAGCTAAAGTTTTTGACAACTTTTGCTTCCTGACTCAGTTTTAGTGTATGTGAACTTTGAATATTAAAAAAAATAATAACATATTTTTTTTTCAAATTTTAAACATAAAAATAATCGTGTTTAGCAATCAAAGTAATAAAAAAACTCCCCAGAAAAGTATAAATATAAATCTAAAGCCACAAAAGATTTGATATATAAAATAATTCCGGAACAGCAGAAAGGAATCCCCTGGTAAGTTTTGTATTCTAAGCATAGAACTATTGATATATGAGTCAATCAGGATATATGAAAAAAACAAGATTTTATTAAAAAAAAAAATGAACTGGATTAATTTAATTTCGATAGCAGTAAAAAATGTTAACATTAATTTTTTTGTATATTCGGAAAGCGAAACTTTTTAACATCAAACCTAGAGAAGAAAGCATTGTTAATTTTATAACTTTGTGGCAGCCAAATATTTTTAATACTACAACTTTTAGTATGGAAAATTTAGTATTTTGTTCTATATCAGAATCAAAATGTGATATTTCTAAAGGACCTAATATATTAAATCGGCACTATAATTTCGTTATTAATGATATTATCTTCGTGAAGATAGTGTTAGGCTCTCAAGTTGCTACAACGACATCAATGCTCAAAGTCATGATAAACGAGCTCTATATAGCGTTTGTTTTTAAATAGTACTATTTTTGGAGTTGAACTGTACTCCAAACATCACCCAAACCAATTCAAACTTCTGTCATAAAAAAATGTACTATTTTAAAATTAATTTTAAGTAGTTAGACTTACGGCTAAAATATAAATAATGTCTAGAATTCTGCTCATACAGTGAATAGTTTAAGGCATAAAGATATTATATATTCGAAAATATTTTCACTTTTCGAGCCTCTTGTGCATTATTAAGGAACATAATCAAGACACAATGCGGCACTGTCGCTTATGCCTTTGTGTGTTGTTTTTGTTTTCATTAGAACTCAAGTTAACGCTGTGCGTCGATAGCGTTGAAATTTTTTGGTTTCGGTTGCTTGTGCGTCGAATAACGGTTCGGACCATGAGGGCGGAAAGTGCCACTACGTGCCCATCGCTGCTTTATAATTAACAGACTACATACGGATATCTTGTTTCTGCAGAAGCCCGCAAAACTTCCTTTTGAGAAATATTTTCTTATTTCAATTAAACTGAAGAAAGGTCATTACAGAAACGGTTTTTCTTATCATTACCTTAAAACAAAAAAAATGCTTCGAATATTCTACTTATGAAATATAAAATAAATTTACCTTTCAATTTGCCACATTTCTTGATTATTTTTTTTTTTATATTTACAAAGCTTCATAAAAGCAAAATGTAATGTTCTTAAAAATAAACAAAAAAAAAAAAAGTAATGGCATTAAAAATAAAATCAACTCTTTCCGCTTCGCATATGAACTGCACTATGTAGTCACCAATGCAAATGACCTACCAATTTGCTTTCATATTATGCTTAAGCTTTATATTTCTTACACACTCTTTTTCGTCTTATCACTTTGTTGTTTTTATCACATATAACAAGCTACATGTATAACACAGCAGCTTGGTCAAAATGCAGCTCAAGGTCATTTGTGGCTTAGTTCGTCGCTTCTTTAAAAGCTGACGCTGCATTTTTTTTTTAAAATTTTCATTGTAATTTTTTTTAAATTTTTTTCTGATTGTAATTTGTTGTTTTTATTTTATTTATTTATTGTAAATTCGTTTTTATTATTAAGAGCAAATAAAATTAAAACTCGTTTCGTTTTCAATACCAAATTTTTTGAATGACATCCGTTGCTCGTAAGCTGTGTATTCAAAGGTGTCTTATTCTTTATATATGAATATGCACCATTTTATCAAAGTTCATTTTATTTTCGTTAAATTTATGAAGCTAATGAATATTTTATGTAAATGCTGACATTCATTTAAAATGATCGTCAATATACTTTTACGTCATGTGCCATATTTTTATTAATTTGCTTCTTTTTAAATATCTAATATATTTATGGCTTTATAAATTCGATCTTTTCGTTGTGAAATTTTTGAAACTTGTTAAATATATAAATACTTTACTTTTGACAAATCAACTGAATTGACACTTGTGCATTTTAATCAAAAAATAAATTCATTTCATTCTCTGCGGTAGAAATATTCAAATTAGTGCTTAACTAAGTAATGTCATTTTGAATAATTTTAATTTAAATCAATACAATTTGCAATTAAATTTATTCTTTTTTTTATAATTATTTTGTATTTTTTTATAATTTAATTGCGTGTATACAACATTTTGGTCAATAAAATTTGTTCAATTAAATTGCTGCGTGTTGTTTTTACCACATGACAATCAAATTGAATATAAAAAAATAAAATGACTGGTCAAAGTTCTGGTCAAGTGATAAAAGAACAGAAATGCGTATGGCAGGTCAAATGTTACAATATGATAAATTTAAATACTTTCAAAGGATAAAACAATAATAATATTTTATGTATGAATTATGCATATGATAATGTTATATTTAACTAATTTACTTAAATTATATTTTGCTTTTTGAGCAGCAAAAAAAAATGTGTCTATAATTTGTTGTTTTATTGAATAAATTTTTGTTGAAAATAATTTTTCTACAAAATAAAATAATAAGATATAAAATTTAGGAAAATTATGCATTATTTATTATTCAAAAAAAAAAAACCTAATCGTTGCAGGACTAAACTTGAACTTTGGTTCATAAATCAGCGTTTCAATTTGTTACAAACCTACAACTATCCATAGTCAGCGTTTGCTGTCAGTTGCATGAAGTTTAAAAGCCGACACAACAGTTCATGAAGAACTGTCGCAGTTGATAGATGCCTATTGCTATCTGCTGCATAAAATTTAATGGTCGAAACAACATTTTTAATGGATTTGCTCTATTATAAATAAATTTTTAATTTTAATTTTAATTTAATTAAATATTTAGTGACACTTTCTATTTTGCTTGAATTTAGCTTTTATTTTTATTTTTCTCTCTTATCAAATAGGAAAAACATTTACGAACCACATAATTTTTTTATTAGCTTAGCAAATAAAGCAGTAGAGTCCTTGGCAGTAGGTAAACATAACAACTGCCTGTGTTCCAAAAATGTACAATTATAAGCATATTTATCATATTTCAATTATTTTATTTAGAAAATGTTGTTTCCTTTAACATTTTCACAGAAGAAAACAAATTATTTGCAGTATTTAACAAATTTAGTCATATTATTTATGGCATAAAAAAGGAGATTTTATTTCGAAACTAATTTTTATTTTTCGATGAGACAAATTTGTTGAATAAATTAATAAATTATTACCTATTTATAAATATCAATATTCTGACAAAATTGTTGTTTGTAATAAAAGCAAACATTTTGTTTACATTCCAAAATTAAGCTAAGTTGTTTATTGAATAGAATCAATTTATATACTATATAGTAAATTGTAATATTTAGTTTTTTCCAAACTTGTTAGTCTCCAACAATAACTTTGCATATCTCATATGAACCAATCAAGATTAAGTGACAGCAAAGCTATAAAGATTGAAAAAAAATTTAAAAATACTACATTTTAGCTTAATACATTGTTTAATTGAATTGTTAAAGTCCAATGAGACATTGCACTCAAGCTGGTTAGACTTGCTCTCAAAAAACCACTTTTAACAATTCAATTTGTATGTGTTATGAAAAATATAAATAAAATCTTTGATTAATTTATTTACTTACAATCAATATTAATTTAGTTTTAAGACTTTATTTTGAATGAGTTCAACAAATGTATTCGACTTTCAAATAATAAATGTCACTTAAATTAAATGTACAATGTTGATTCCTATGGTATATTGTTTCTATTTTACAATGCTGACATATATCCAATTAAAGTACAAACTTTGGTCCAATATATATTAAAAGCACTTGAAAAAAAAATCTGTGATTTTAAGCGTGAAATTAAGTGCAGTTTAATTATTTGCAACAAATGATCAAAAACTAATTAAAATTTTATTAAAATGTAAATTTGATGAGAACGCTCTAAGCCTTTGAAAACATTTTGGAGTGGAAATTTTTATGAAATATTACCAATATTAAAAAAAGAAAAAATTGATTTTAATTTATTTGTGAAAAACCAGTTTATTTGTGGTCAAAAATAAACTTTTTGAAAAAATTAAAATACATTTTAATTTAGTATTACTTGGTTATTTAAATGATTTTTTCGAATATATTTGGCTGACAAAATTTTAACATTTAACATTGAATTGGAATTTTTGAAAAAAAGCACAACTCATTCCTATAAAAAAAATAAAGTAAAGTATAACTTGTTTATCTGCATAGATCACGCGTTTGGTCTTGAATGTACATAAAAGATATATTAACAATTTTCTTTGTTATGAAAGGACATTAACCACAAATAATGACATTTGTTAATAAATTCTGGAGATGGTGCCGATTGAAATATTTCCGATTTTCAGTTTTTTTTTATTAAAAATTACTTAGGATTTTTAATCTAAAAATTTATTTCAAACAAAAACTTTTCCATAAGCCATATATTGAATTAAGCTGTTAAGGCCGGAAACCTTGCAAAAATTCACAAGTTTCTGAATTTGTGGTTACACTGGTCTTTGGCAGTCAAAGTCATTTATTAAAACGTTCCAAAAATTTGTTAATTTTATAATTAAAAATTCTTTATAATTTTTATTTCATGAGAATAATTTCACTAAATATAATTTCATCTAAAGCATTTATTGCTTTTACTGATTTTTCAGCGCTGATATTACAATATAATGTTATTATTTTTAATTCATTTTTATCACATTTAACACCCTGTACTCAAAGCTGTCTTAATTTTCGAGTTATGATTATGCACATTTTTACTTCAAATCGTTGTTTTCGTTTGTTATTTTTATTATAAGGTGTTTGTTTCATCAATGTGACTGCTGCTAATGATTATTTGTTGTTGTCTTAGTTTTATTGATTGAGTTTTTTTTCTAAATATAAATTTGATGCATTAACAATATCTATATTGTGTACGCTTTATTTACTAATTTTTTCCAATTTGTTTTACTCTTCAACTTTAATTTATTGACCTTAACTTATGCTTTAGAATGCTGCTTAGCTGCTTAAAGTAGCAGCAACAGCATCAACTAAAGCTGCTTTGCAGGGTCAATGCTTGACGAAAGCTGCTTAAAATATTGCTGCTATGTTAGATTTATTTCTATGAAAAAAATTATTTCAAAACTGCTAATTGAAAATAAGAGTAGATTAGCGATTTTTTCTTTGCGAATATTCGAGTTTTCAGCAATATTTTTTGAAAAGGACAAATTTTGTTGTAGTCATTTTTGATTTACTTAGCGGATTTTAACCGTAGGACGATAAAAAAGTTTTATCATTTCAACAGCAGAAGAAAAAACAAAAATTTTATATGACTGCTGTTTTGCATTTTCGGCGATTTTTTTTAAGCAACTCCACGAGCTTTAAATTATAAAATAATACAAAAGAGTCTGAGAGAGAAAAAATGCATATCAATGTAATTTTTTTATCAATGGAAAGCTTTTCTGTGCAATTTATACTTTTATAGTATATTTTCTGTAACCTTGTATCATTCTTTGTCACAATTATATTTGAAACAAAAAATATTGTAACTAAATAAAACATATTTACACACATGCAAAAATAATTTAAAAATTGCTGATTTTCATGCCTCAAGCAACAAATTTAATTGAAACACACAAAATGCAGCAATGATTGGTAAAGTTCTTGCAGCAATTGTTATAAAGCTGCAGTTTTTTGACAGACTTTAACCCTTCAGGGTGGACATTTTAATATACGTTACACCTTAAGCTATAAAAAAACAAAAGAGGATGGAAAATTTCTAAAAATTTTATATGACTTTCATGAACTGCCTTGTTGTGGACACTAATTTTACGTCACACCTCGAAACTTTGTCCAGCTATGCTAGA
Source organism: Meiosimyza decipiens (assembly GCA_963680825.1). NCBI lineage: Eukaryota > Metazoa > Arthropoda > Insecta > Diptera > Lauxaniidae > Meiosimyza > Meiosimyza decipiens. Next base: position 6,538,603 of record OY804259.1, on the reverse strand, counting down.
CACAAGCGTAGTTGTAAGTGTTAATATATTTTTTAAATAACGATATCACACACACAGCAGAGCTGTGAAAGAATGCATTCATTAACACTATTAATTCATAAAAAATTTCACATTCAGAGTGCAGCTGTAGCCTTTTCTATCGTAAAGACTGCAATTATTCTGTCGACTTCATATCTGGATTGGATTCATGATTGAAAGAATTGTGATTGCATTGAAGTCAACTCCAATCACTTTGCAGTTGCTGAAGTCACTTGAAGTCGCTGAAGTCACTTGAAGTCGCTGAAGACATTTGAAGTCAGCTGATCTTAATTAATTCCAAAACCTATGTATTTTCCATATATATATATAGGGACCTTAAGGCGCGTCAGAAAAAGTAGTATCATCTTCAGTAAAAGTAGCACCGTTTTCGAGAAAGTTGGCCTTTTTCATATTAACGAAAAAAAGAGACCTTTGGTCGGTCACTTTGGTACCATGGCCTGTGTTATTTTTAATTAAATTCCATTGAAAATAACAAATGTATATGTTACAAGCTAAATTTCTCGGTGTTACTCAGGCTTAATCAAAATAAATGCAATGTGGGCTCAATTTATTCATTTTTATTTTATTCTTAACGATGTAAGATTAATTTTTATGTATGTGCACATAGAATATATATATAGATTTTGGAATTATTTCAGAGCAGCAGACTTCAATTTATTTCAGTGACTTCAAGGACTTCACCGACTTCGAAGTGATTTGAGGTGACTTCAATGCAATCACAATTCTTCCAGTCATGATTCAAATCCAAAATGTGACGTCACCAGAATAATTGCATTCATATACGATAGAAAAAGCTGCAGATTTATATCATTGAAGCTAACAGGCGACTTCAATTTTTAAATAGCAGCACTCTGTGTGCTGCATTTTTGGCAGTGAATTCAATGGATTTCAATTGAATTTGAATGATCTCTTTCACAGCTCTGACACACATGCAGCAACATGCAAAGCTGCACTGCCTTTTTTCTGCATGAAGGTCATTTGTTGTATTTACAATTACAACACAAAACAAAACCTGCGGGTAGTTGGCGGAAAACCGCATTTAATTTATTGTGCTAAAAAATGGTTTTTTATAAATTTTTTTTTTATTATGTTTAACCAATATTTATTTATTAACATTGTTTTTTGCTGTTGTTGTGCAGAAACTTTTTTTATTGGTTTAAGCAAAATGTTAATTAATGCATGCTTGCTGCAATTGTTGAAACTTCCGGTGTTTTGTGGCTCTTCTGCACCGCATTGAAGCCATTTTTTTATGGACTGAAGGTTAGCCTTTTAAATTAAGCATCACATTTGTTAAAAAAATACCTGTTAATTTCTTCACAATAAGATATATTTATAATTTAAGTTTCAATTAAGAGTTTGTTCGACCAAAACTTTGTCAGCCGCAGAAAAATTACTGTTTATTTTATTAATAAAAAGCTTAATTTTTTTTTAAGACTTTCTGTAAAATGTCAGAATGCGGTTGTGTGCGTTTTTACGAAAGTACATAGTAAATTATTTTTTGTAAAAAAATGCATGTAAATATCTAAATAAATATCATTTGTAAATATTGATTTTATTAGGACATAAAACCTATGGTGATTAAGAGTAGCGAATACACATAGCTTACATGATTTTTATTCAAATAATTCTAAATTTTTTTTATGACATAAAGCTAAACTTTGCTGAACATAAAAAAAAACATGCTAATTATTTCTAAATCATGGAAAAACCAATCAGTGTTTATTTTGACAAATTTCGTTTTTCGCATTAAACCGGGGTGTTATAAAGGCTTCAATAGCATTTTCATGAGTAACCATGTTATTAGCGACTTTTTTTTTAAATAAAAATTTTATTTATTCTCTTATTAACATTATCATGTGTGTCATACATTATAAGTGTAGAAGCAAAATTGATTTTTCTAATGATTCATCAATAAGTAATTTTGTGTTTGAGGCATTCAGCGCCAATCAGATACCATGCTACATCTGAATTTCTGATTATTTTTAATAGTTGCTGGTTATAAATATTCTTCATAATTTTTAAAAGCATTTAAAAAGAAACGTTAAGAAACATCAGTTTTCAAAAACTTTTAGCTTGATAAAAAACATTTAAAAAAAAAATATGGTTAATACATTTGAGAGTAGAACTATAAGAAAAAAAATTTTAAAAAAATCAGAGAAGCCAGAGCAAAAGGATATTCGATTTGGAGTGGAATGCCCCATAAACAAAGACAAGTGTTGTATGAACTCAGGCGGTGGAATGTGCAAGCCAAGCAGCCCATTTTTTCAGGAAACTTACTATACATATGTTTATAAAATATTTAATTTTTTTCCATTTGGAAGGCGTGGCACCACCCATTTTATTCATTGAAGCTTACTTTTGCCCTTATCTTTTATATATGTATGTCACTTTCATCTGCGTAAAAAATTGAACTATAACGAATTTTTTTTTTTTTCCCTGTATGGGAGGCGTGCCATCGTCCGTTTATCCCGAACCAAATTATGCTAAAAGCCTTGCACCGATAAAAAACAGATAAAAAACTATGAAGGTTCCTAGAAGAGTTCGTGACTATATATGCGAAGGACCAACGACATTTCATTTATGTATACACTCGTTTATAGAGTAATAGACGTGAAAGCGTCCGTTGCCGTTGTTAAAACTCACTACAAAAATGGAAAAGCTTTATGAAAAATTAAATTTCGCAGAATTTTTGTTCGAAATATTGCTACAAAAGCGAGTAGTAAAAAGAATTATTAAAATGTTTGAGAAAAATGGTAAGAATCAGAACAGTAACTCAACAATGTGCGTTCTCATAGTGGATGTTCAAATAAACTGCGTAAAAAAATGTTTCAGGTCTATAGCCTTTAAAGTTATTTAAAATATGGCTGTTTTTTAAAATAAAAAAAAACCTAAAAAAACCAAAATCACCTTGAAAAAATTCCACTTTTTACTAAAACGCAAAAAAAATCTTAATCACTCCCTTAGCATTAATACAGAATGAAGTGCTTTTTATTTAAAACTAGTTCTTTAAGAACAAAAAAAAAACAACGCCATGAAAAAAATCCCAACATTTTGACCGCTTAATTGAAATTCAACCATAATACGTTACCGCTTACAAAACCAAAACCACTAAAGATACCAAAAAACAACTTATCGCTTAGGCACATACGCGTATGCTGCGTCATGCTTAAAGCAGAAGCTGTAAGGCCGCAGCACAAAGCAGAAAATCTCAATTTTCAAGAATGGCTTAAACGGTATTGTTGTTGACTTGGGTTTTTGGCATTTGTTTTTTCATCGCTTGCAATTTTTAAGGTTTCTTTTTTTTCTTAAGCGTTACTCACATTGTTGCTTAGCAGTTTCATTTTGTATTTCATTTATGTTTCTTTTTTTTTGCTGTATTTTCTTATATTTGCACTTAAGAGAGCTTAAAGGTCGTTTACTTTGGTCGACAATTTGATGCTGCTTTTGTGCGAGTATTTTTGCGCATTTTACGTTTCAGACGTAATATTTAAAATTTTTTTTTGTAATAAAAAACTAAATGCATGAAAAATTTATGATGCAGAAAAATTTAATGAAACCTTTAAAAAAATATAAGCAAAGTGTTGCAGTAAAAGGTTAAGTTTTTGTAGCATTATAGTGTTTTTTATTTTTCTTGTTACAAAAAAATGTATTTCCTGATAATTTTGGGTCACTTTATGATGAGTAACGAGTATTTTCTAGTTTTTCAACACTCGACACAAGGTTTTCTGTCGAAAAATATTGTCTTATTTTGTCAAAGTTCATAAGTTATTTCATTTTTTGAACTAAAACCTTTTGCATGCGCATTTTGAAAGTCAGCGAATGTATGTTTATAGTTCTTAAGCACTTTTTCTATTTAGTGTTGTATTTTGAGTTATTATTATTCAGCTAGTTAGTGAAAGATTAGAACTTCTTATGAAATTTCTGGTCATTCTATTGAGCTTTATGTTCAATATAATGTGTGTACACATAAAAAAAAAATATGCTTGCAAAAGCTATATTAAACAGAAAAATTAGTCATAGTTGTTTCGTCAGTTGCTAGTTTGAACTCATAAGTGACTATTAAGCCACTTTGCTTCAATATCATGTCAATTCTTGAAAACGAAATTCTAAAATATGCAATTGAAAAAAGATGATATTGAAAGAGAATTATTTATGAAACGTAGAGCTTATGCAAAGAATTTTCATACATTTGTTACTCAAATCATATTTCCTTATAATTCGCTAAAGCCATTTCAAATCAGTTTCTCTTTACATTAACCACATTTTCCTACCGCTACGAACGCTGTCTTACGTTTTATGTAAAGTCTGAGTGATTTTCTGTCTGAGCCAAAGTTGTTCCTCTTACGAAAATTAGAATACGTTTTCTTCAACCCAAATCGTGTATTTTAGTCAAATATTTCACTCGATTTGGGGTCTACTTTATAGGCGAAAAATAATATCATTTTTTTCTTTTTATTTAATTATTCAAGACATTTTTTACACAGAATTAAGTGTCAATTTTTCTTTTGATTCGTATCAAAAATTAAATTAAATTTAAATAAACTAAGAACTGCTGATAAAATAGTGTGCTCAACACTGTTATTAATAATTTTATAAACTTTTGCAATTAACTTACACTGAAAACATTTTAATTTAATTTTAACGAACGTCTATAAACGCTGAAGCGCTGCATAAAAAAAACTTTGCATTATTTGAAAGAACAGAGAGAAAAAAACTGATAAAAACTTTTCATATTTCTCATTAAAAATTTATGAGCAAAAATCAACCATGTGAAAAACTATGCTAATTAAACCAGTGAAATATACAGAACACATAAGGTAAAAACGTAGGTTAAAACTAAGAGATTGTGCTGCCTTGTTTGAGCAATAAAAATTACATGCTGAGTTTTTTTTAAAAAAAAAAAAAACTTTTAAAAACAAAATCCACAAAAAGAGTAAAAAAACACAAAAACCTCATTCTGCATGCCTGATTTCAATGCTGTTACCAATGTTGTTGGTTGCCATTATTGTTGGCCTCATTGACCGGAAAATTACATTTTATATAAATTTGTAATTTTGTTATTGTTGTAAATTGTTCTGGTATTCAAAAGCAAAACAAAACCCCAACAAAGAACAAACAGACAGAAAAGCACGACGACGACGCGTCGTGCAAAAATTACAAATATTATAACAATATTTTTTTGTGCCGAGCGCTTTGAAACTCACAGTCAGTTTACTGCTATGAGGGTGTGAGTTCTATCAATGGCACAAGGGGCTATTAAAACAATAACAGTTACAATATAAAAAACAAACAAAACTGCATTGCTTTGGAAAAAAAGGAGCAATACAAAAACAATTGGCACATAAATCAAGGTGAAGCAACAGCAATAGCAAGCAAAGCAAAAGTTTTATTTTTCTCTAGAGTTTCGAGAGTCCACTTTGAAGTTGGCCTATAGCATGAATGGTACTAGTGCTTTGAAATTGCTATGCACTTGTTTTTTTTTTTTTTTTACTGTTGTTATTTTTGTTGTTGCAATTGCAATGCTAACATACATACCATGCACATACGTTTATCCATATAAAGGTGTACCATATTAGATTTAATAAAGTTATTAGCAGTATTTCTAAGCGGCCAAGCCCCAAACTTAAGAATACAGTACAACATGTCATAGGGAGTTCAATGCTTCTTAGTATTTAACGATAACTTGCATCCAAATTTATCTTTGGTATTATAAACTTGTGAGGGTATAAGAAAATTAACAGTAATTAAGTGTCACTCATACGTTGAGTTTTATAAGCTAAAGTATTTTAGTAAAAGATTATTTTACATTATTTTATTCATATTAGATTTACCTCGAAAATCAGACCCCCGAGGAGACAACACTATTGATTAAGATTTCATCTTAATGAATACTGGGGAGCATTTTGCCACGTCTCAAGTTTTTGCGACCAGGGGCGTAGTCGCTTTTGCGTCATCCTCCCTAGTAACGCCACTGCACAAATCACCAACTAAAGTTTGCCAACAAATATTGTGGTAGAATGACTGTCGTGGTAACGATCGCTAGAATAAGAAGTACGTTAATGAAGAGTTTTTGAAGAGAATTGAAGGCTATTAATATTAAAGAGTTTTGTTGAAGTCCCACTCTACGTAGGGAGAGAGATGACACCAGAGAGCTCTCTGACTTTTAAAGCAGGTTGCAGAATTCCACACAAAAATAAGGCTTCAGTTCTTCAAATGTGTGGTGCAACGATGTAAGGACAAGCAACACCTCCTCTAACTGTGTGGGCTATCGCCCTAAGCTGCAGTAACTACAAACGTTGGATTAAAATACGATCTTGATAAAAAAAAGTTCACGTTGGCAGCATTTTCATACACTTTTCTGTAAAATTAAAATCATATGACACCAGTTTTGCTAAACCATTAAAAAAACGTGTTTTTTGTGCAGTGATTTTGGACTTTCCAACACTTCAATGTTGATTCACCATGCCATTGAGATATTAAGGAGCTTCATTACTTATGGAGTTGTCAAGAATGAATGTAAAGGAATCACGGATTATTTCCGTTAGTTTTTTATTTATTAGTGATACTTTCGTACGAAGTAATGCTTCAATCAAACAAAGATTTGGCTTAGGAAATCTATTCCAACTTGAGTTCAACAAAATTTTCCAGTAGGGCCGGAACGATTTCAGGATTGCATGGCTTTCTCAATCTGAGTGGTGTAAGGCCTTCATAATTATGTTATACAAAGTTACCCTAACAATCGGCTTAAACTAAATCAATGTGAACTTGGGCATAACAAATCTTTATATGTAAATTATAGAAAAGAGTTTTTCTTTGGTTTCTTGGGTTAAATGTTAGGCAATTTCTCTCTTGCGAATTTATTTGAAAAATTTCCTTTCACTTCAACGATTTTTCACTTTTCCTGAAATTTGTAATGATCTCTCTTTTTAATTTTATGCCAAAACTTAAATTTTTTAAATATTTATCCCAAGTTATCACCCCCACCTGCCTTTTAACTGATCTATAGAAATGATTTTCATTATTTACTATCATGTGTATAGAAGGTAGGAATGCCAATTTTTGCTCCTCCACTCTGATACTCCTTTTTTTTGCCTATTCTTTCAACATTTTATTCTTTGCTAGGGCCTCATTTAATCCACTTTTATTTGTTCGTTTACTACTTTTAATTTTATTGTATTACCATTGTTTTTATTGTTGTTGCCAGCATAGTTGTTGTTGCTGCTGCAATTGATGTTGACGCTCTAAATGCAGCCGTGGCCAGGAAACGGAAATTTCTTGCTATTTCCGCTGTGGCAAAAAAGCTTTATTAAATAGTGTCATTTCCCAGGGTGGAAGTTAAAGAATGGCATATTTTAATGTGATTGTTGTTGCCCCAGTTGCCATTGTTGTTTTTATTAGCAGGAATCCTGATGTAAGAAAGTCGTAATTAAGGGGAGACAGTAGGAAAAAAGTAAAAGAATGAGGATAAAACGTGACTTGCATTATTATCATCATGTAATGCTGTGAGTGTTTGCATTAGTATTGTGTTTGTGTTGGTGTATGATGCTCTTCAATGTTACACAAAAGTAACTTTGGCAATTACAATTGCAGCAGTAATGATAATAAATATAAGTTGACAGCTTTATATAAAATTTTAAATTTTTTGAAAGAAAAAAAACACTATCCGAAAATTTTGTACAAGTTACTTTTTGTGAGATTTTTTGGTGTGTGGTAAATGCAGTTCCAAAAATAATTGTCTTGAAACTTTGTAAAACACAATGTGCAGTGTGTGACAGTGTAGGAAAATTTTCAAAAATACTGAATATACAGTTATGTGTTTTTTCTCTAGTGTCACAGTAATCCCAGTGAAATGAAATTTGATTCTTTTCGCAAATACCAATATATCTATATTTTTCAAGATAGTTCGCCATTTTTCCACTTATCGATTTTTTTTCGGATTTTTCCTTATTTTCCTACTTTAATCAATTTTTTTTTTTGATTTTCTTGAAAATTTTTTTCCAAATTTTTAACATTTTTCGACTTAAAAACCATTTTTTAATTTTCAAACATATTTCAATTCATCATTTTATAAGTTTTTTTTTTTCCTTATATTTCCTTTTCCATATTTCCCAAATTTTTCATCACTTTTCGATATTCTAAGCATTTTTTCGACTTTTAAACTTTTTTTGTGCTAACAGCTTGCATCATTCAGCTTACACATTATGCCACAAATGCCTCCATTCAGTAGTAAATATTTTTCAAATCACTCTACTGCTCCTCTTAATAACCTGTATAATAATTCGTACCAGTTCATTGATTAATAAGTGCAGTCTAGTAGTTTTCCATGAAAATCAATCACAATCATAAAATACGCGTTTTTTATGAACAACACAAATCAATTTTGCATTAAATTAATAACTTAACACAGATACGACTTTACCCGCTATCTAATTAGCTATCACCCTATAATTTAAATGAAAAATTTTACTACAAATTAATAAATCAAACATTTTATTACGCAACAATATCTTATAATACGACATTTACGTCACACTCAGAACAGTCATATTCTCTTAGACACTTAAAATCATTCATAGCCAGTAAAAACGACAGCCAGCACTCTGCTCTGTAAATGTTTCAAAATTGACAGCATGACTAAGCTCCTGTATACATCCATTGTATCAAGGTATTTGATTCATTGAAATTGATTTTTCTATCTTCTGACAACTGTCTCTGCATTGCTTCATAGATCATTGTTGCTATAGTAATTACAGCGGAAATTACAGTTCATTTACAGCAATAAATAATATTTCATTTGCATTCGCATGACAGTTGTTAGTCGATAAGTTGTAAGAGGAACTCCAAAGCTATGACAAAAACAGTTGAAAGTCATAATGACAGTGGCAAAAAAAAAGCAGTGATGTCATTGGGGTTTTTTTTAATAAAAATATTAAAAATGCTTTCGTTTGCGATACGAGTGAGATTTTGATACAGTAAAGTAAGCAGAAATAATATTTATATGCAAACCAAACTATTATGACTATCGCATTGGGTTTGGGCCTTTGAATTTGAATCCGGTAGCTTTTCAGATACCCGCATGCTGCAGTCCAAAGCGAAAATGCATTAACTGCGAAATATTTAATAAAGAAAAGTAATTATGAACTTTGAATGAACTTGCAGATATTGAACACTTAAGCCTTTTCGGTTCAGTTGAAATTATCCTATATATTCATGTATTTAAAAATACGAGTAAAAATAAGAGTAAACTTCATCGATTGCAATATAACAACGCCACCGCTTGCTTCAGTATTCCTCCATAAATTTTTCGTTGGCGTTTAGCTACTTTACTCAATGTGACTTTTTTGACTTAATCGACTCAAGCGCCTATCTAGAGGTTCTACCTGTTGCTTCTGGAACTGGAAAACGTTAGACCAGACCAATTGAGATAAATTCGGTATTGGTCTTTGACATTCGTAGAATTTCTGCTCAAAAAGCACAAAGATCTTGATTTTTGTTTTTGGAAATTTGGTCGTTTTCGGCAGTATTCTCAAGCAAGCGCTCAATGGCCCTTAGCAATATTACTTAATGGTTTTATAGAAAAAAGTCCATTCAATACAATAGAACGACAAATGTCTTGAAAAACTGTGAGATAAGAACTTTTGGGTTACAATATATCGAAAAATGGAGCGATCAGAAAAATTCTGACCTTTAATTCGAATTCAACAAGTCAAAAACCTTTGGAAAAGTATTTAAGGCTTTCAGAACTAGAGATTTGATAAAAATTTCAACGAGTCTAATTCGTTCGAACAGATTCGAAGCTCACAAGCCTTTCACATAATTTCAGCGCCGCATCAAGTTTGAAATCAGTTCAATGTGATCGCTCAGATCTCGTTATTTTCTTTGCATAGAAGAAATTGCGGTGGGGCGTACAATGAGAAAAAGTCGATACCCGAAAAAACAAGCAGTTCGAAAACCATGAGTTCCAATCGTATAGTACTAACAACAAGTGAACTGAACATGGTTTGCATCGATCGAATTATGTTGTTCGAGTTCGACTCGTTGCATATGAAAAAAGTTCGGAAAGTTGATTTTTCAAGTAGTTTTATATTATATTATTCTGGGATTATAAAATCAAAATGGCTACATATTAAATACATTACGAAATTTATTGAAACAACACTTAAATCCCAACAGAACACGTCCATCGTGATTCACAAAAAATAAACAATTCAAACATATCCGTGAATAATGGGGTTTTTATTGTTGGCATGATCAAAGATAGCGCTCTCTTTTTTATTAACTTTTTTATAGCATTGCCGCCCACGCTTTTGTTTTTAAATAAACTTACTTTAATAGTTAGTAGTTAGTATTTGAATATCTCCAAGGCTTTAGCATTAACAGACTTTTTTGTTTTTTTTTTTGTGAATTGTGATTGTGAACTTTTGAAGAAATGGACATTAGGAAACTACTTGGTTTCTCTTTTTTTCAAGCGGTTAAGAAAACCGCATTAGGTATATTTTCCAAAAACTTAAAAACTGATAATGCAAAATTTTTTATAAATCAAACAATTCACTTTAAAGCTAAAACAAGCCAAAAACATAATTGTAACAAATTACATACCACAACCACAAAAAAGTTGGCAACACTGGCCATTACTTATGTTCTAATTTTCACATTTTTAAGTTTTTTTCTTTGTTTTTTTGTTTTATTTTATATTTTTCCAATTCAGCTGTTACTTCTTGCGTTTTATTTCTGCACGTTTGCAAATAATTTTCTGCTGAATTTGCGGGCTCATATTTTTTTTTGTTTGCCATTACAATGCTTACTCTGTTTTAGTTGCTATTCGATGTGGTGTTACAATTGTTGCATGTTTTTTTGTTGTAAATATTTGAAACTATTGCGGTGTAATTGAAAATGGGCACAAAGGCAAAAGTAAAATATATATAGTAAGAAAAAATTACAAATACTCACAAAAAATAACTAAAGCAATTATTATGGTTGTTGTTTTTTTGCTCGCAATATTTAACGCTGACATAGCAACATTTGTAGTGCAACAGAAACAGCCAGTGAATTGTTGGCAATATGTTGTGACAAATTCTTGTGGTTACTACTCACTGAGCAACAACAAAAAGCAACAATAACAATAACAAGTGCATATGCTCACATGTTGACTATTGGCGGTAGCTGCTGTTATTGCTATTTCTATTGCAACATTTGCTGCTGCTGTGCATTTTGTGCATGTAATGAAGTTTAGTGTGGTTGCAGGTTTTGTTACTGAGGTCACATGTAATTGCATTATTGAGTCTTAATAACAAAAACATTATTATTATAATTAATTTAAGCATTTAAGTAAATTAATTAAACAGAAACAAAATTATCTTCAAAGTTATTGAATTAATATTTTGCTAATGGGTACAAAAACCATTTAACTTTAGGCCACTGACTTCAATCGAAGCTGCAATTAATCCTATTTGATAATTAAGAGAAATATCTAATGGATTAAAAATAACCTATATCATTCTTATAACAGATAATTGAAAATACATTGAGATAGTACCTTCATTCAATACCTTGACTTAGAAAGTTTACAAAACTAACAATATTAAGTTTTGAAAATGTTTTCAATTACATTTTCTTGGTAAATAAAAAAAAACAATGCAATAGCGCGTGGCAGGCCTGGTCAAATCAGTTTAGTTTTTTATTTTTATTCTGTTATTTAATATATATAGAATATTCAATATATATAGAACTATCAATATGTTATTATTTTCTTGTTTTCTCTTTAGATAATAAACACTTCATTATGGAGGTGTGATTTTTACACCTTTGAACACTCTGCTTCAACACATCACTCCCTCATCATTTTGTTGCGCATATTTGCAATGCAAATTTATTGCTGCAAAAAAAACCAACACATTAACTCATTAAAATTCAAACATATGCCAACAGCAATAATTGAAATTCTACGCTCGTTCCCATATTAAAAGCTTTTACAACCGATCACGTTTCACAAATTTAAATTGTAGCACTTCAGTTTCAGAAATAATTTCCATTAAATCATTAAAGATTGCAGCAACCTCTAGACGTTTTACTGGGTAATGAACTTCAACGTATAATTGGATATAAGTTGAGGCAAAATGTGACCTACTAAAATGCAATGGAATCTAAATTATACTTTAATCGAGTGCAATGTGGCCTATTAAAAAAGCACAAAAAACATTTTTGTTAAAATCAAACTTCGTTATTTATATTTTTATTAAAAAAAAATGTAAAATTTGTTCACTAAATTGCATGCATATTTTTAAAGTTCTTCTTCTTCTGTTTCTATTTTTTAGCTACAACGGCAGCAGCAGCAAAAAAATACTCCAACATATCATTGACAATTGAATTGGCTCAACTTAACAACAGTTGCAACATAAACTGCAACACATTTGACATACGTGCGTAAAAACATCAGACAAATAGAATTTAGAAAAAGAGAAACTGAATGGCTAAAAAGAACATAAGTTCAAACTAACAAATAGCAGCAAACTTCATGCGACACAACGAAAAAATTTTCAACAGTAATAAAAAAAGATAGTGACAGCGTTAGAAAACAAAAATATTTGTAAAAAGTTAAAATCGCTATTGCAACAACGCATTCAACAGAATAATAAAAAAAAAATGGATGCCGAAACAGAAGGCTTACCACCCGTTGAACCAACACCAGCTCCTGTATTGGATTTAGCAGCCAAACGACGTCTTTTCATCTCGCAACCCTCAACATTGGCCAGTCGTCGTCAGCAAGCAGTATGCGTGAGACGCGCACACAAAATGTATGGCAGTGCCAAAAATCCAAATGTTGTGCTCGATGGACTAAATATGACAGTGGCAAAGGGTTCCATGTAAGTGAATTTACAATATTTTTTACTCAAATATTTAGCTAGTTAAAAAATATAAAAATATATTGATCATATATAAAAGACTAGTGACATCCGCTGCTTCTCGAACTCTCGTTTCATTGCTTTTTTGATACTAAAATTATTCTCTGAACATCTCATTATATCGTCTCTATTCAAAAATAATAAAAAACCAACAATTGCAAGAAATTTGTTCTATGAACTTTGAAGCCAAATAAAAACTGGTGAAAATGTCAAGAACAAAACAACAACAATAATAGCACAGAACTGAAGCAGCAGCAGAATCAACGAAATATTAAACTACAGCTTTTTTGTAAATCCTGAAAAAAAGGCTATTAACTTTAAAAAAATAAAAATTCAAGTATTCTAAAACTCTCAAAAAAAAAATTTTGAAATTTGTTAAGTATAGTTTGCGCCAAAGCGTCACAAACCATTTCATTATGAGCAATTTTATGCAAATAGTAAAGATATATTATTTCAGTTAAATTCCGGCTGCGAAATTTTTGAGTTCAATTTGTATATTTTGACTCAGAAAAACGCACTTATATTCAAATGTGTCTTCTTAATATAACTGGAACATGGTTTCACCACAAGGGTCTCTACATCAATTTCAATTCACAAATCTTTCTCCCAACTTTTTGTTGTTGCGGACATAAAATACTTTTTTCGACCACAAAATCATATAATGCTGTGACCACAAAATCATCCAATGCTGTGAAAAAACCCATAACACTTCAAAAACTGCATGGTCACTTAATTCCGTAAATATATTTTCTAGCATACTAATTTTAGCGAATTGTCAACTTTAACATTAAACAAAAACAATTGAATTTGAAATTAAAAACAATAAATTTTCCCATTAGCGAATACCCAATGGTTCTCTGTTTTCTAAGTGACAAAACAAAGCAAACAAAAATAACTTTTTGCCGAATCATAATTTTGTTTTGTTTTTCAACTAAATAACACGCTAATTTGTGTTGCAGCATGATATTCATCTTAGGCATTTAAGCATTTGCTTACTCACTTCCATGCACACATATACACACAATAAAAATACTAACTCACACTTAAGTACCTACATACACTCACTTTGTCGTTTTCTCGTCATCCAGCAGTCGTCACACGCAGTTATCAAAGTTAACATTGCTGTTGCCACTAATGTGTGTGTCTGTGTGGCAAACAGGTGTGTGAATGTTGGCAACATATCAACAAAAAATCTGTAACAGCTTGCAGCAACAAAAATACCAACACTAATGAAATTAACACTCATTGTCAGACCGCAAAAAAAAAAAAAGCAAAATTCATAAGAAAAAACTTTTTTATTTGAGATTTTTCATTAGTTATGGAGGTAATCCAACAGAGTTATGATAACTGCGTGGAAAAAACGTCAAAAGATCACTGTAATAAAACAGCTCATTAGGCAAACAATGTTTACTTTTTCGTTGTTGTTTGCCGAAAATTGTGAGCAATAAATGAAATGAAATTTGCTGAATGTCACTTTTTATTTGCTTTGTTGTATTGCTGTCAGACAAAATTAGAAAATAATTGCGTGAGTTATTAAATAGTTGCTAGATTTTTGAATTAGCGATGATACCAAAAGGCATGGCCAAGGTCAGTTCATCAGTACATCATGAGACATTTCAAGGCATATATATCTTAAAGTTTTCTGCGCTTAATAGTTTCTTGGTATAGATAAATCACATCAAAGACGTGAATCTAACCAGAAAGTTTCAAGCATTGCAAGCGTGAAGTTGTAGTCAGGCCTTTACTGATTACGATTTACTTCAATATGAAAGTAGATTTGAAATATCAATAGCTCTACATAATCTAATGGTCAATATTTGCTAGGAGGTTTATTTTTTTTACTTTAAACTTGAGTTCCGATAGTTTGACATTCGTTCTCATTTTTGTGTGATCCTGAAATAAACTTAAAATTTCAATTCCGTTTCCAAAGCAAATCCGAAACGGAATCAGAACAGGCTTGAGCACCTATTGAAACAGGAAATAGTTTGAAGACAACATTCTCTTAGATGTCATTTCAAGCAATATTATTGTTCGCATTTCAGTGGTAAACCGGGCTCATCAGATAACCCATTTAATTATCTTAATCAAGCGTTCGCGCCTCCTTACAAGAAAAAAGTTTTAAACGTTCTATTACAGCCAATATAACCAAAGCAAGCAAGCGCTGACCAAAAATTGCTCTGAAAAATGTTGCTTAATTGAGCTAAATATCTTTCAGAAACATAAATTTTTTGTGTATTAAAAACACAAACTATTTCTTGTGAATTAAAAATTAATAGAGCGTATAACTCACCTTTTTTTGCATTGAGCAAACAAATCAATTCAAAGCACTTTAGCCTACTCCATATCTACAACACATTTTTTTCCATAAAAATCTTCGTTTTTTTTTAAAAACTTCGCATAACTTTGTTTACTTCGCATAACTTTGTTATCTTGTTTTTTACTCGCTCACAACTGCTTTATCTCCGTCTATATTTTATTGCTTATTTAACTGTCAGAATGACAACAACAACAACTAAATATAATAAAAACAACAACAACAAAAACAGCTCGCATGTTGCTAATGAATAAATGAACAACAGACAACAAATGCTGACAGCAACCACAACAACAAAAACAACAATAACATACATTAAAATTTTCATGGTCAAGCAACTCTAATTACAGCGGTTAACAAATCTTTCCGCTTAACAAGAAGCAGCGACAACAGCAGATGAAAAGAAAACGCTGATACATTTACTCATGCAGGTAATAAGGCAGGCAGAGATATATAGCACCAGCGTAACAATAACAAAAACATAACGAGTTTATTGAAACTGTGACAGTAACACAAAAGACACTTGGCAACTCTGTAACTATGCAGACAATGAAGCATATATTTGTTGACTTGGCACTTCTACATTTTGTTGTGCGAGGTTAGGTCTAACGAGTATGTGGGTTTTTTTTTTTAGTTTGGAGATGCCATATTTTCAATATAAAGCAGCCTAATAAAAATAGTGAAATTGTTTTAATTTATATGAATGTTGCATCCTTATGTAATCTGAATTGCAGTAAAATTAGGGTAAAAATGGCCATGACTTCAAAGAAGCCGCAATAGAATATATCTGCAGACCACTTTCGATCTACGGTAATAATTTAATGAAGTGGATTTTAATGTTTATTGCGAGTATGAAAACAAAAATTAGGAGCGGCATCTAGAATCGAAGGTAATGGCAACGAAAATGCAGACTTAGGGCACTATCTTTGAACACCACTTACTCTTTATACCACAATCAATTTCCATGAAAACTTAAAGATGAACAAGAACTATTTTATGTAAGCATATCATTTAAAATAATGTTTTAGGCTTAAGATGTATTTTTCTCAGCTTCGATATAACTTGCAGTCTTTCTATTTGTTTATTTATAGCGATATTGTGAGATCTAAAGCAAAATGTAAAATTGGCTATTGGCCGCGAAGTTTCAATGCTCATTTTCTCACATATTTGTGATATCCACAAAAGCTCATATGAAAAGTTTGTCTAATTTCAACAACAAATCGAAAAGGTGCGTCTCTTTAAAGAATATGACAATAAAAAATTTGCATATTTTTATTTGCCTTCATCAGTTAGATCTGTTTTGTACTCTGTACCTAGGTATGTTAATTTTTCCGCATTTGTTTGCACATTATTCCATGCATGCATACATATGTGAATGAATTTTGTTTATGCAGATTATAATTAAATATTTGCTTGAATGTACAATTTTTTTTAATCTTATTTCATTTTGGCTATTCACTTCTTTTGCAGCTGCTGCTTCTTCTTGATTTTCATGTTTAGCTGTTCAAACTCATACTAACTTTTGACATTGACCCACTTGAATGGAGCATCAGTTTTTTGGTCTCAAATTTGAACAAAAAAAACAAGCTTTGACGGATTTCTTATTTCATTTTAGCATGTTCAAACGTGTTTTACAGCAACAGTTTCGTGCTTCTTTATATATTGCTGCTACTGCTGTATGAACGTATTCGTATTCATAATTGAAACTGGATTGAATTCCAGAGTAAAAATTGAAAGTGCGTTGTTTGGGTCAATGTTAGTAGGGCAAATGGTTTTGAATTTTTGTTGCTTCTCATTAAATTTATTTATGTTTTTATTTGCAAATTTAAGGTAAATGACATTTTTTTGCTTGGCTTTGAAGGAAATCTTTAAGGTTTTTTGTTGTTTTACAAAAATAAAATTATGCAGCTTGTTACAAAATTGTTTAATGCGATATAATTGACTGACATTGCGTTAAAGTCAAGCGTGAAAATATGTTTTCAACATATGTGGAAATTTTATAGGATAGCTGAATAAGACTTTTGAAAACTCTGTAGCTCATCACTATAGTCAGTCTTAACTATTAAAACTTTACTGGATTAAAATATTTTATATTTTTCCAAGAATTTTTTATTAAAATATTCAGATGCAGTTAAAATAAACTGAACCTGTGTAGCATGAGAACCTTAAAAAATATATATTTAAAGAGCTTAAAAGCATTTTTAAAAATGTTGATGTAACTTTGCGTTAATTCGTCGGTGGCACTTCGACTTATTTATTTAAGTTGTTTATTTATATGTGTATTTAATAAGCGGCCACTGTGAATTTACTCAACGTTTTGACAAGAAACTTAGCTAGTTTTTTGGTGCAGAAATATATGAAAAAAATCAGCTAGTTTGACAAAAAGAATAAAGGGCCCCACGTTAAGAGACGTTATATGTCATATGGGTAAGCTAATTTGCCTTAGCTTTAATTTGATGCAGCTACAAAATGTCTCTGATAAGTTTGCACTCAAAGCTTGAGCTCTAAACAATTTTTAGGTTAATAATTGGTCGAAAATTAACTATATTATTTTATGGTCTCAATCGATTTTCTGTATGCAAGTGTAATTATTAACATTTAAATATGACATGTGCGTAGTTTCTAATTTATTTTAATTACGTAATTATTTATATTGTCTTCGATGCCATTTGGCACCAACATACACTTGGCATTATTGCTTATAATTGTAAGCTTAAGCATAATATAAAGTTTAAAAAATGGCCGCTGCGTAATATTTATCAATTTTAAAGGAAACCGATCATAAATTGTTTGGTTTAAAATACTATGAATAATAGCAATGAAGTAAAGTATGACCCACCTTAACCAACATTTTTGAGACAGCATAAGTTATTAGAAGCTTTGCGTAACATATGAGTATATTATTATACCAACTATTTTAGAACTTTGAAAATGTTTTTTTCGCTCCGATATCACTTCGGACCAATATATAATTAACATTGTTGCTAACAATTGTGAGCTTAGGCATAAAATAAAGTTCTAAATGTGGCCGCTGAAAGTATTTCTAATTTTAAGGAAACAGATTCTTTTTTAGTGGAAAATCTTTTAAAATAAAAGAATACCAATTAAAATGACTTTACACAGAAGTCTCATTTAGGCAAATTGAGTTGATAAACAAATCTGTTCAATGCAAATTAAAAAACCTATTTCTATAAATAACACTTTATAAATATGATTGGTGCTTAATATTGAAAGAAGTAAACAAATTCCAAAAATATATTACACTTTTCATTTTTTCAATAAATTTTCCATAAATAAATAAATTATCAGCTCATGTCCCTCATTAGCAAAAATATTGCCTACAACAATAAGCTGCTGCTAATTAGTGGCCCCATTTGTTGTAAGTAGTATACACTTTAAAAAGCTTAAGTTTGCAACATCAAAAATATTATCAGTAAAGGTGCTACAAAAGTCTTATGCAATTAAGTGTTTGTGTAAACAGAAAATAAAAAAAAAATCAATTAAAATACCCACTAATTATTTCATTTATGAATGGAAAAATTGAAGAAAAAAATATATATAAATTGCTGACTAAGGCAGAAAAAAAAAATTCCCATTCAATAGCAATAATTAAATGCGATTTAACGTAGACCTTGCGCTATAATTCTAGAGCATACATACATTTAAGCAGTAAGTAGAGAGAAAGCTGCTTTTAAAAATCCACTTAACGCTATTAAAATGCTTGACTTACGTCAAGTGGCATCGCCTATATATTCAGATTGATACATAATTTTTTTCTATTTTTTTAAGGTACTATCATTGCGCAACAAATTGCCAGCAATTTACTTGCAAATACTTAAATACGAATTGATTGCATTAGAATAATTGCATGTCTGCCACTGATGTAAAGTGGCACAGCACACACCAGATGGAGTTGAATACTTTGCACGTTTTTTATTTTGTTCCGTAAAAGGGTGTACCAATATTTTTTTATAAAAAATTGAGTTCTGAAAACTTTTGTCTTTTGAGCTAAAAGATCTGGAGGTCAATTAAAATGATATTGCGACGTTTAAGTAATTTCAACTAATATATACTTTGAGTTTTGGTTTTGTTACATATAACTTGGCCTCGATACACTTTAAAGTAATATCATTTAAGCAGTCTTTGCTTGAATTTTGTATGTTTTAAAAACTCTTAGTCTGACAAAAGGCTGCCAAGTAACAAAATCTTTATTGACTTAAGAGTGAGACTTGAATTTTTTTTTTCAAATTTATAAAAAATTCATAAAAAAAAGCTTACGAGAAATTCTGGTTACGTCAAAATTTTTCTATATATCAAGAAATTCTTATTTTCACACAAAGCATAATTTTACCAAAGAGATACGTTCATAAAACCATCTAAACGTTTTCATTTAAAACTTGTTCTGCATTTGAAACTGATTAGAAAAATTGTTATATTTACTAATTTTAACGGAAAACAAGAATTTTGACATAAACATGTGTGCATTCATGTATATCAATTTTCTGAGTGCTTTAAAAACAGCTGGTATCCAAATAATTCCGAAATGGTATTTGTTATCAAAATTCAGTAAAAACATCATTTATTAAAAACATTTAATACAGTGATATCTTGAGACGTATGAGCAACTTCAAATATCATTAATTTTTTTCTGAATTTTATAATTCCAAATATGGCTTGGCTCCGAAAAGCTCCGGGAACTATTTTAAGAATACGAAAATACAGATTTATAAGTACAGTAAGGAAATAAAATTTGACAAATGGCCACCAAACGGTCAGGCATTTTTGCATTTGATTCTAAAGTTATTCGTTCGTAATAAATAGAATAAACAATTGTTTACACAATTTTCTATTATTGTAAAATTTTCTGTATAGCACATTGCAACATGTAATTTTTAGATACCTTAATCTAATGATGAATGATATTTAATATATGATTACAATATTCGCTTGTTGGATTTTCTTTATTACATGAAACTTAATCAATTAAATTTAATTTCATTAATTTCAGTGTTGACCTCTGCTAAGAGTCTAATTGAAGTAATTTTTCATTGAAACATCTGATTAGGGTTCAAAAAGCAACACCTTGTGTATTGCAATAAAATTTAACATTCACTGACTAATCTGTGAGGTTTTATGATCTATCAATCCAGGAAGTCTTACATATTCTTATTGGGAAAATTTTAATTATAGTAAATTTAAAAAATATCTATAATAAATTTAATGCAATTAATGTTTACGTATGATGTAACTTAAAATTTGTAATTATTGAATAATTACTGATTTGTTGCTGAAGAAATAAAATTATTCTAAGTTATGGCTCTAATGTTTCATGTCAGAATTGTACTATGTACTTTAGAGTATAACTAAACGAATAGATAAATTTAAAAAAAAATTTAATAAATATTTCATTTAATATCTTCACATTCGACTTTGATTCATTTTATGGTGTTCTTTTGCTGGCAAAATAAAGTTAATAATGAAATAATTGCATTCCTCTTAATTCATCGTTAGCTTTTATAAATCATTTTGGTGCCAAAAATGTTGGGAGCATTAAAATATCATTTTTGTTATATATTGCTCAACGTCGTTTAATTTGTCTGTTGCCACAGATCAGTTGCTTAGTTTGAATCAGTTTCAATGAGTTTTAATAATTTCTTTATACTACATATATTTTTTGTAACGATTTAGATATCTTGCCAAACAGAAATAAAGTTATATGACTTTTTTTGTTTCAGTTTATTCTATAATACTGAGCGTTTTATGGCTTCAAACTTAAAAAACTTTCGAAGCAGACTTTGCTGCATATATAGTTTTACCACCAATATGAAGGCACTTTCAACTTCCATAATTTTGTGTCCTATATAATCGTGCATTAAAAATTTTGCAAATTGCAAAATCAGTTCAATGTCTTAAAAATCGTTGCGGAAACGAAATTCACCAGAAATGCAATGTACTTCCATGAATTAGTTTGAGTTTTCTCTTAAGCAGCCATTAATCAAAACAAAAAAATATTTTAGATCAATAATTTCAAAAGCAACACATATATTTGTTTATCATAAGTGGCATCGAATTTAAGATATGAATATTTCAAAAAAATTCCGATACAGTTTCTAATGTTACTCAAACGCCACTGCTTTTTTTTCGTATTACATATCAATATGACTGTCTTTTCTCAAGTTTTTGAAGATTGATTTAACTATTCTGAAAAATGTGGGTCCTATCGTACATTAAAATCTTAATTTACAGTGTTTAATTGCACTAATTGCAACAAATTGTGTTCTATGTAGTTAACTCTGAATAAAAGTATTTTCTTGAATAATTATTTCAATAGATTTGTATAGCTTGCAAGGTTATAATATGTTTATCTTATGGCTACTTCACTTTTGGTAAGAGTTTATGAAACATTAAATTATTACATTCAGTTGGTATTGCATGGTCTAAGGCATTTATTTGCGAGGTCGTTCTTGAATAAGGTGCATTTTTATAGTGCACAGAAATTTTCAAAATCATGATCATATGCTTCAGACCTGAGCAATTTACATTTAGAAAATGTTCTACAAATGTTGATCATACGACATGTTAACATAAACTATTTCTTTATCTCTTAAGTCATTTAACATTAATTTCATTTAATTTTCAAAGAGTAAGTCCTTCATGACTTATAACAATTTAATGTTCTCCTCGCATGGTATATCACTTCAATGCTAAAAAGGCAACGGGAGCGGGAGCCCATTATAAAAAGCATTTTAGATTAATGTACCTAAGGCTATTAAGAAAACCAATAAATCTCTTCAGCGTTAAATTAATATGCCTCATCGCCATAGTTATTACGCAAACACAATTCACTTTTAACAACGCGAACTTCATTAAAACACCCCAAAAAACATAACTTTTATTTAGCGGTCACTTGCGTTAAAACATTGGTACCTTTTTTCTTTTGTGGTCAGAATGTAGAACTGTTATGACTAAATGATTGCCCATTAAAGGTAAAATCTGTCAAGAGCGATTTGAAAGCTTAAGAGCATTTATGCTTAATGTGAACATTTAATTAATGACAACACAAGAAAATCGTAAGTAATGAATTCAAAATATAAAAAAAATCACTGAAGGAATTTCTAGTGGATTAAATATTAAATATAAAAATGCAATGCATAAATATGCCTGTATGTGTGAATATCTAAGCACATTAACTTAAACTAAGTCCATTTGATACAACATGTCATATGAGTAACATGGCATTGAAAATTCAGTAACTTATCTGAGTTATTGTTTGCGCTATAACTTTCATTGACATCTCTAGCTGAAATGCAATCCTTTTTAATACCACCAACACATGCGCACATTGTCAGCGTATTCCATTTAATTGGCGTAATTTCCTGCTGTGCACAAAATCTCATGCAATAAAATTAAATTGCACACAAAAATTAAGCGTCTGTTGGTTGCATGTTTTATTTGTTGAAATAATTACCACTTCTAGGCAACGGACAATGCACATAAATTGTTTTTCTTTAGCTGCGTAACAATTCTGTTTTTGGCGGTGTTGCGTTTCATTTCCGGCGACAGCAATGTCGAGTTCCGCAAGCTAAGCGCACAGTTCAGTGCTGTCTAAAGAACGCTCTATCCTTACAGAGGTGGTGTCGTTAAGCCGTTTAAATTGTTGTTTATCACAATTTCGCGTATTTGTCTAGCTGAATGGTCCGGCCTTTCATCTGCTTGATGCTCAACTGTCCATCAGTCTGCATGTAGTATGTTGCATTCATCCGTTGTTCTTGATCCATCCAACGTTTTCAATTTCGTTGCATTGTGTAAAGTTGGCGCATATCCGTTTTGAAATTTCCGTTGTGTGTAGGTTGAGTTAAATTGTATTTTCAGTTTATTTCATTGTCCCTGATTTTTGCTTAATTAACTTGAGCAGCGTTGAGTTTTTATAGCAACAGCTGTTAATTGCTGTTAATTTTCAACGTACATCAAAATGTCAACAATGTGGTGTTTCTGCTTTTGTTGTTGTGGAGATAGCTGCTGTAATTTTTTGCTGTCAAAATGTTGGAAAATGAAAGATGACTTAGAAGCAAATAGTTGCAGATTGTTGAAAAATATTGTTAGAAAAAAACTCTTATACTAAGCTAGACCAAACTATTTGATTTCTTGGACAAACACATGTGAATGAAATGTATTTCAAAAATGAAAATTTTAATGCAGTAGATGAGCACAATTGTAAATGACTTCGACATCAAAATCAGTTGCAAAGGTGCTGGCTTATGCTGCAAAACAGATATTTGAACGATAGTTTTCAATAACGGCCATCTTAAGGAATGCAAATTCCTAATGAGCTTACAAAACTAAGCCAAATGCGTATGTAACTGCGAAAGAGGTGTCCTTTGAATAATAATTGAATAAAAAATTTTCGCACTGTGTATATTGAAGTTTATGCCTGACTTATGAGCAACATTTTATTTTTAAGCAATAGCTTAAGGTTTTAATATTTCCTCAATTATGTTACTCAACTTGACCATAAAGTGTTGATCAGTTTTAACCAAATATGGCTTTTCTGCCATTTACATTGATATTTAACTTTTGTTTTGTTTTACGCCGCCTTATATTTCCGATGCTCTGCATTTTTGTTTACCTTATTCAACACACAGAATTGGTAACACAATTACGTGCATGTGGTTAATTTTAAAACAATTACACACTAGCATAAACACCTGTGCATTCGACAAGCACGCCATGCTTAAGATAAAATAAATGAGATTGTGAAAACTTCACAGAGTAATAAATTATTATATGCTTACATTTCAGTTGATATATA
This sequence comes from Meiosimyza decipiens, assembly GCA_963680825.1. Lineage (NCBI taxonomy): Eukaryota > Metazoa > Arthropoda > Insecta > Diptera > Lauxaniidae > Meiosimyza > Meiosimyza decipiens. Next base: position 6,514,539 of record OY804259.1, on the reverse strand, counting down.
ATGCTATCATATGTGTGAAATATTTGCTTGTAAGCGTATGTACGCTGTAGGGTGGGCATTATCATAATGATATCAGCTAAAGGCTTTGTGATAAATTTAAAAAGAAGCATAATGATGCTGAAATTAGTGGTCCTTATAAACGGCAGCCATTGATATAGTTTTGGTATTTTGTAGCATAGGAAAATTAGACAGTATTATAAAAATATATGGGCTCTATGTGGTGTCAAAAAGGTAGAATTACTATAAATAATTATCTTAAAACTAAAAATAATATATGCTTTTCTAAACTTTTTTAAGTATTGGCATTGACTGTCGATATTGCGTGTGAGTTTTGCTTAATAATAATGATATGTAAACTATTTTAAAGTTCGATACAACATAGGCCTTCTTTCTCAAAAGCATCAACTCCATATCTGCATATTCTAAGACATATTAAATTTTTATATGCAGCTGCTTGGTATTGGAAACGATAAATTTAATTTTTTAATAAATAACTTGTCATGGTAATTTTATATTGGGAAAACCTCCAAATGTACTAAAAACGCAAATTTTTCTGTTCAAGATCTATAGAATATTACTAACCGCACGATAAGCACATAATTTTCTGAAGATTTTTACGCTTATATCTTAGCTTCGATGGAACTTAAAACCTACGGGTCTTCATTAATTACTATTTCTATGAATACTCCAAAATAAGCTTTATTTTGGCATGTGGCTGCTCATGCAGCTCTCTATAAGATAACGACACAGGAAAAATATATATATTTATATAAAATACACTCAATGTGGGTGACTACAAGTTGTCAAGTAAACATTGCACTTGTGCAAACAATGGATTACTTTATTTAAAGTAAAAAATATTCATAAACATGCCTTACTTTATATGAAGGAAAGTTTTTAAAATATGTTAAAATAATTACATTCGGCTGCAATTGCGTTTATGGTATACGCGTTTATTCTTTAATTTATTATTGTGAATTTTTGCTTTTGCCATACTATGGAAACACGAGGTTTATTTTTTTTTTCTTGTAAAGTAGACTCTATAAAAATTAATTTTAATTTCTTTATATCATTGCAACTGAGAAAATGAATTAATTATTTTTATGCTCTTATGAAGCAGCTGTATTTAATTTTTTTCTGTTTTCATTATACTTGTGAAAACTTAAGCCTGACTGGTGAATAAATTTCACAACCTTTTGGTTTTTTATAAAATATCAAGTATAAGCTATTTAAATATATATATATGCACACATAAAATTGTTTTTCAATTTAATTCATAAAGCCTGAAGATTGAATTGTTTCAATACAGAAAAAAAAATACACAAAACATTAAATTGTGAGATATGGAAAGTTTGAAATCTTATGTGAAAATTAGAAATTGCTTAGTGTTTATTGATGTAAGAGATATTCCAATTATCGATATAGCTTATGCCCAAAGAACAGTGTTCATTATCTCATCTTCAATGTGACATTTATATTTAATTTGATTTGTTTATGGCCACTTACAAAAAGTTCACTTGTGAAAAAAATTTTTCAGAAGTGAATATCATGACGTATGATCAACATTTAATATTTCATGCTTACATTTCAGCGACTTATTTATTTAAACGAAAAACTAGCAAACTGCATGTTATTTAAAAACGTTAAGAGTAAGAGAAACGTCATAAACAAAACATTGTAAAAATGAACAACGATTTTAACACGTGACCGATGCTGTTACTGCTGACTTGGCTTACATTGATGTTGATAAAAATTTTATGCAATATGAACAACAACCACAATAATAACTGTTGTAAACATCAATTTAACGCTAAATAGCTAATTGATGTATTGCACGCATAGCATGCCATGTCATGGCAAGCCCTGCATATGAACCTACATACAGGGTGTTAAAGATATGTGATTACTTCTTTCTTTACATTTATTTAACAAACATGTTAAACATGCAATCAACGCAATCGTTCAACGCAATCTGAGGAGAAAAAAAAAACAATTTTCTAACAGCATTAAGTAAATGTTGGCTTAAAAAAAATTAATAACAATTTTCAGATTAGAACTTTTAGAACAAGGGTGATAGAGCAGCTTATTATATATGAGGAAACGAGTGTGTGGCATAACTAGACAATATAATTATTCAAAATACTGGCTGATATATCAATCCTACTAACAATTATCTCAAGCATTCGAATGACAAACTGACGTATTACTTAAATGAAAATAACATTAGTTTTAAAATTTTTTTTCTACTTTGCATATGCTTTCACAGACCTGTTCGATGTTACTTAGGCTTTTTACTAACATATAATTAAATTAAACTTTATGCACACTTAAAGAGTATTTATTTTCATGCACGGCCGTCAAAGCGAAAACAACCAAACTCACTTACATAAAATCATTTTTTTTCTAATTATGATATTATTTTAAATTATTAACTAAACTTTGCACTTTTACTGCAGCAACAGCAAATTACAAATACATCAAACTTTTCCTATACTTTATACTTAATGAACTCATATTTCATCCTTTCAATTCATACACACATACATACATATATCCTATATCTTTTCATACTTTATTCCTTTTTATGCTTTATCTCAGTGAGGTTATGGAAAAGTCTTAATCAGCAGCAAATCTAAAACTAATCAGTTGACTATTTGTTGGTTAGCTAGTGTGCGGTTACTTGTCTTGCGTGTGTTCATTTACGTGTGTGTGTATGTTATAATCAAGCTGAAGTATTACAATTACAACTACATGAATAACTGACCATTACAAGTGTAAAAACAAGAACTCTGACACACATACCAATGAAAGAGCACTGCTGACAATGAGTACCACGCTCTAGAGTCCAAAGTTATTGCAACATAATTACAACTTCAACTTGAAACGCCAGTTGAATAACAAATTGAAACAAACGCTGCGAGGAAATTCACTTGAATTGAAAGTGTAGATGAAAGAAAAATGGGGGAAAAAAGAGATATAACTGACGCTTCAGAAATCCGTTGATGATAGAGTTGCCGCATTGAGAGAGAAATTGTAGAATAAATGGCTTACACTTAGATATACCAAATTGTCACAGAAGTATGTCAATTTATATTGTGGCAATTTTTTTAAGAGTTTAGACTAAATATTTTTTATTCAATAAATTATATTTTAATTATTAACGTCAAAGCAGATAGTATTAACAAGAGAGATTTATTTGAAAAAAATGAACCGAAAGCTCCTTGCTTCAGTGGCAAAGTTTATATGATATCTTTATTCATATCAACGAAATCTTTAGTCTAGCGCAGTTTACTTTATAAGACCGCGCCCAAATCGCAGTTAAAATAATCAAAAAATATCTTTAAAAATTGTTAGTTGGCAACCACCAACTTTTTTACAAGTTTATTTTTTATCAGTTTAGTTTTCTATCTCGTTATTTAATTCTTTTGGGCCAGGCGTTGGTTGGCTCCCGAACACAATAAGTTTTGCGAAATGAAAAAGTTTTATTTCTTTTTTATCTGTCGCTGTTATTTTGTTTCTTCGCAAAGATGCAGCGTCAGTAACAGCGGAAACGGAAACTTACTTTTAATTATGGATTTTAGCTTTTTGAAAGGTGGTCTGTTTGAAAGGCTAGCACGCCGCGCATAGTTTGAAACTCGCAATGATGCGATTTGAGCACTTTTTTTTGGAACTTTTGTTGCAGTTCATGTTGTTGTTGTTTTTGTTGGCAGCAGTTGCTAGTGCAGTTTTTAAGTTTTTATCTGTTTTTAAGGCGGTTTTAGTATTTAGGCGCTTGTAATTGCTTTGAAAGTATTTGGGGAATTTCTTTTAAGAAAATATTTTTCTTTTTAAATTCAAATTGAAAACGAATTTTCAACTTTTCTTTAGTTGTGGTTTTCATATCTTTCCTTTTATTTATTGCAAGTTTGTGCCAGTTTTGCATTATCTGCACTCCAATGCTGCAAACTATATAACATTGCAATGAAAAAACTTGGTAAAACTTTAGGTGACATTTTGTGCAGCAGAAATTAAGAATAAGTGTGACGGTTTTGAATTGTATTAAGATATATTTTACATTAGCAACCAATTTGCTTTGATGTAAAAACTGTCGAAAATGTAGTCTTGTATAAATATATTAATACTATAGCTATTATATATGTAGGTTTCGAGTATCACCGCTTGTCTGGTATTTAAGCATTATAACTAATTTAAGCAATGTGCTCAAAATAAGCAGTTTGGGAAGGACTTCGGTTCATTTGTTTTATTTGCATTTTGATTGATCAGTGTAGATCAAGACATGGCGAACTTTTTCTTATGCAGTAGTTGTTTTGAAGTCTACAATTTTATCAGACTTAACGAAAACGAGTCAAAGTACAAACTAATAATTAATCAAAATTGGTATAATTAAGTCCACGTGAACGAAAGCGTAACTTCCGCTACAGACATATTATCATTTCAATTTGTTTAATTTTATTTTACTGTTACACTTTATTAAAGCTTAAGACTTTGCCGACCTAAGCGTTGAAAAATCATTTCATGAAATCTAAAAAACAACCTCGTCTAAGGCCAAATATCACAAAAACTCAAGGAAAATTAGTAGATAAAAGCACAACAATGAAATTTGCATTTAAAATTCATGTCGACAAGCTGAGCATGTGGCGCCACTAATTGAAAGCAACACTAGTTTGATGTAGCAACAACGTAAACTTAAAACAACAACATAGGATAACACAATTAATTAAGAGATAGAAAAATGGAAGAAGTCCTTAAAAAAGAAAAACAAAAACTATATCACAAAGTTCAAGCAACGCAAACGCGTGAATGCTGTTGCTGCTGCGTGGCTGCTGTGAAACAACGAAAACCTTTTTCGCCATTAAAATATTAAGAGTGAAAATAATAAAAAAACAGCTACAAAAGCATAAAAAAAAATGTGATAAAAGATGAGTTCCATGTTGTTGTATTGTTTTCATGTTGTTCATGGTGCTATGCACAACTACACTAAGAGCGAGAGCAACTATATAACAAATTGCAGCACAATCTAAAATTTAGAATTTTTATTCGTCCCCTATCGCGGTGATGCTACACGTCAAGAAAAAAGTTTGCTATCTTTCAAAATAAAGGACTTTTCTTTGATATTGATATTAAATTGAAATTGAATTGCATTGAATTGGAATTGAAATTGAATTGAAATTAAATTGAAATTGATTTGAAACAGAATTGAAATTGAATTAAAATGAATTGAAAATGAATTGAAATTGAATTAAAATGAATTGAAAATGAATTGAAATTGTATTGAATTGAAATTGAATTAAAATCGAATTGAAATTGAATTGAAATTGAATTGAAATCGAATTGAAATTGAATTAAAATTGAATTGAAAGTGAATTGAAATTGAATTTGAGATTGAATTGAAATTGAATCGAAATTGATTTTGAAATTGAATTTGAAATTGCATTGAATTGAAATTGAATTGAATTGAAATTGAATCGAAATTGAATTTGAAACTAAGTTTGAAATTGAAATCAAAATTGAACCTTTAATTAAAATTTTCAGCCGTGTACCCTAATGTCCCTGACGTTGTACTCTCATCACAATGCTATTGCGCTGCTTGAGTGTATAACGCCAAATACAGTCATGGAACACAAACAACTTGCTGCAAGTGCTTACGCTGCGCACCAAAGGCAGGACTAGAAGTCGCACTGGGAATGCAACGCATCTCCCACTGCAGCGTTTCACAGCGTTGCGGTTTTTGTGGTTATACAGCAAAACATCAACAATAAAAAGGCAAAAAACAAAAATTTTCTGCGTTCAGTTGTTATTGTTGTTGTTTATTAATCCTTAGCGCATTGTTGCCGCGGGTGGCTGGCAGTGCATTTTAATATTTTTATGGTGAATAATAAAAAGATGTGTTTGCAAAAAAAAGCGTTAAGAGTAAAAATCGTTTTATTTCAATATTAGACTGATATGGACAGTAAAGTGTTTATGTGCGTCTATGTGTGCAAATGGAAGCTTTTGTTTAGCGCTTGTTAGTGTAAAATTAAAATTGAAAACTCTTTCATTGCAATGGCAGGCAACATGCATGACGGCTCGTTAAGTGTGTTCTTTTAACATGTAGTTTTATTGTTGTTGCAACTACCAGAGTATATGTCATTTGAAACATTGCTCGGTTTTTATGAAGAAAGTTTTTGATTTAAAAAGTTTTCAAATCATAGCAACAGATTTTATCATATGTCCTTATATAACCTACACTTAATCAACTGCGAAGGATGTTTTAGAAAGCTGCTAACTGGACAGATTTGTATCAAAATTACTCGAAATTTTTATATAAGCTGTTGCCAAAAATCGTTTTGAAACAAAAACTAAAGATAAATTGTAGGATCTTGGTGAAATTACATATATTAAAAATTTAAAAAAAAAGTTTACCAAAACTTTCTTAAAAAATATGACAAAAAAATTAAAGAAAATGCTCAAAACCAAAAATCACTTACTGCATTTTGAAAATACGATACGATATTGTGGACAACTTCTGAAGAAGTAAGTAGAAGCTCATTTCTACAAAAATGCACTAAAATCGTAATTCTAGTCAGCCACTGCTATGAAGTTGTGAACACTTTTTTTTTAAATTTGTTGGGGGACTTACAATTTTCTAAGCTTAATTTTTTTTTTTTGTGCGGTCCACACTTTTTTTTGCATAAATTTACAAAAAGTTCAAAATTGGAAGGTTTGAAATCTAAATTTATTTCGATGTTTTATAAACAAATTAAACTAAGTTTTTCCAAATAAAAAAAAATTTTGATAAGCTGCAATTTTTGAAGGCTCATTATTTTGATTATTTTTTTATAAGCGATATTGTTCTCCATTAGAAAATGGGAGAACTTATATATATCTTTTGCATGATAAGATTGCTTTGCGTAAGTGGCAACACATATAAAGATTAAAGAATTATTTTTTATTTTTATTTTCGTTTTTGAATACTTGAGTTGCACTGATTTTATATTATTTTTTTAAGGAATTTACTTTTGTAAGTCTTAAATTTATTACTTATTTGCAGTGCAGCTAAGTACACAAGTTTAACTAAATTCTGGAAAAAATTTAAAATAAATTAATTTTTCAAAAATATGTAATAACTTTCACACACAACTTAAATAAACAGCTTTTGCATTAACAACTGAATTCACTAATGACAATTTTTTTTTAAAAATTAATTTAAATTAATTCTTATTTATGTTGTTGCTTATTTTATTTACTTGTGCTATTAAATTTAAGTTAGTAAAAAAAAAAGTTCATTGCCATTAGGTTAATGAAAATGAAAATTTTCATTATCCTTTCCCATTGTTGTGTTTTTGTTTTTACACTTAAATGGTTGGAAACAGATGTAAAGCTTAATATTAATGTTTAAAATGACTTTAATAATAATTAAATACAAATTATTGTTATAATTTAACAGAATTAGCATAATAAATAAATTTTTATGCACACAATTTAATTAAAATTAACGCGATTTTAAAAGAAGGGTTGCTACAGTTAAATTTTGTGAATGTAGAACAGTAATTTTAAATTTGTAATGAAATGTTGCCTTTTAAAGTGGCTGCTAGTTAACGTGGGTCTTTTTTAAGCAAGTTACTATAGTATAAAATAAATTTATAATTATTTCCCCTTTTCATGTAAGCTTTGGTTCATTTATAACCACCATGATATAAAGAAATAAATAAAGCATGCAATATTCTTAGAAATGTGATGTCGCTCGATAAATTAGCTGCACCGTAGTTCAGTTTTTAGTGTGATTTGAAAAATAATAAAAATACTTCTGCGCAAATTTAAATGGTAAATAATTTCGTTTCGTCTTATTTAAAAATTCTATTTACTTTCAACACAGCTTAGTCGCTATATATTTTTATTATAATTTTATTATTGTAAATCAAATTGAATTATCATTTGTTTTTTCTCTTTAATAGTTATTCGTTGCAAAACCTTTTGCTTGCTTTCATTGTATCAAACGCGCTGGTGTATTTTTCTTTCTTTCAGCAGCAAAGTATGCAACATTTTTTCCACTCTTACATAAATACTAGCACACACACATTTTCAGCATTTATTTAAAGTGCATTTATTTTAATTCTTATCTTTATCTTCTTATGCTTATGCTGTTTTTTCTTTCATTTGTAATTCCAGTTACGGTTTATTGGGCGCCTCAGGCTGTGGCAAAACTACGCTACTTGCATGTATTGTGGGACGACGTCGTTTGAATTCTGGTGAAATATGGGTACTTGGCGGCCGACCAGGATCACGTGGCTCCGGAGTGCCAGGACCGCGAATTGGATACATGCCACAGGTGAGCATTTTTTTATGCATATTTTAAATTTTTTTTCCTTTTATATACGTAAAAGAGATAAGAAAACTGTAAGACTTTTTAGTTTCTTGAATAAACTGTAACTAATTATGAAAACTTTTCGGTTTTCTTTGAGTGAGAAATTAATTTCTCACATATTTTTATAGAAAAAAAATTTATTTTGACAATTTATTATATCATTATTCCCTAAATAATTTTATTTATTACAAAAAAAAAAAAATTAAATTTATGAAATTAAAAAAATATAAATTTTTAACATTAAAAACCAAAATATTTCCTTCTTTTCTAGGAAGTTGCACTCTACGGTGAATTCACAATGCGCGAAACCTTAATATACTTTGGTTTGATTGCAGGTATGTCACGTGCTGACATTGATGATCGCACTGAATTTCTTTTGAAACTTTTGAATCTGCCAAATGGCTCTAAGTTTGTTAAAAAGCTTAGTGGTGGTCAACAGCGACGTGTCAGTTTAGCTGTGGCCTTGTTACAGGAACCTGAATTACTTATATTGGATGAACCAACAGTGGGTGTGGATCCAGTGCTGCGACAAAAGTAAGATATAATCCCTAAATATTTCTTGAATGAAAAAATATTTTTATATTATTTTGGTAATTTTGTTATATTTTCCATCTCTTACAGCATTTGGACACATCTCGTTGACATCACTAAAAACGGCAACACAACTGTGATAATTACAACGCATTACATTGATGAATGTGCTCAGGCGCATGTGGTGAGTTTCACAAGAATTACAAAGATTAAAAAGAATTTTGGCTTTTTTTATTAAAGTTAGCAAAAGCAACATGCCAAAATATTGCGTGCAGTTTTATGAAAAGAGAGCGAACTTGTGGCAAAACCCAAAAGACAAAAAATGTAGTAAAGCAGCTTATTGAATGAAAGATTTATGGATGTAAAGTCAATTTGAGTAGGCCTGCCTGTTTGGCAAAAGAATAAACTTTGATATATTAAGCAAAATTTTGGTACAAAGAGAGAAAAATCAATACCAATTGCTTGGTGGGTTTTAATCATAATTTACTGATAACTAAGCCAAAATAGAGCTCAAAAATTTGCAAAAAAAATTAATGCCAAAATATCATACATGTCGTGTGTGCAATTTTTAATTCAAAGCAAAAACTTTAGTAGATTTAAAGCCGTTCAAAACATTTAACACTTTTGTACAACATACCACAGTTCGCAATAATATCGAAAAATATTAGTGATTAATTACATCGAGTACTTGATAAATTAATTTAAAAGGCTTACTTTTTGCCACACAAAAAAAAAGCTTTATGTTTTTTCCCTATAGCTTTACTTTTTTATTACGCTCAATGTCTCTAAGAGAATAATGTTAACGTTAGCTTACTTTGTCTGATCAATACCCTACTGGTACACTTAAGCATAATCAATGGTTTCTTTCAAAAAATGTCTATTATATACTTTTAAGAACAAGTTAATAAAAATAGTGCGAAAAAAGTAAATTCCCAGAAAATTGCTCACTTCATTTTGTCTTTACACTTGAGAGAAACAGCTACCAAAAGCAATCAGTTGCATTCTCCTTACTTGTCAACGCTGTCACCGTTTCACAAAGTGTTTCCTTTGTTAAATTTTTCCACATGCTGAGCTGAGCTGTGCTGTGCTTCCGCCATTTACCATTGAAAATGCAGTATTTTATACTCAACTTAACTTAACTGTTAATCCACGCGTCTCCGTTGCTAGCCGTTTCCCTTTGGGTGTTGTTTTTGCTACTACTACTGCTTAAGGGTGATAGTGTGGTGGGTGTTTGTATTTATATGTCAAATGGACAACAGCAGCTAGTGGCAACAAATTTACTGCGTGACTATGACCTGTGACCGACGACCGCACGATTTACGAGGCATTTCCGTAAGACACATGGAAAACTTACTTCAGATTTATTTATGCTTTCAGCGCGAATAAAAGCTAAGCTTAAGAGGATACACACGTATATATACAAACACAAACGAATGTGTATACAAAATAAAGCCGTCCAATTGAATGCAAGCAAACAAATGAAAGGATTCGATAAGAAATGAGAAAGTAAAAGTAAAAAATAAACCTTTTCTGAAACAAAAAATATCTAGAATTGAGCTACTGATAACAATAAAATCAAAGCAAAGATAGCTGATAGATTGTGTAAAAGTTGAATAATATCACATTGCGAAAGTGAAATGATGAAATAATTTCTTAATTTTAATGAATGACCGATAGAAGTTATATACACATTATACAAAAGCTATAAATTTCAAAGAATTTGTCAATAAATAAAGGGTGATTTATTCAGCGTGTCATTTTTTAAAATGAAAAAAAAAGAAACAGAAAACTTCCAAACGCGAATGAAATATTTATTTCGAGCGATACATCAATTCCTTTCATTTTCCAGTAGCACTTTCAATTGTTGTTGACAAAGATACCACAAAACAAGTGTTGATCTGTACAGCAAAAATATAACATTGAAAACCGTTTTTTACTTTTTCAGAACTTTTTGCTTATTAAAATTTTAATGCAAAATATTTCAAGCATGAATTGCTGATTTGTTTTAACAAAAAAAGATTACACTTTGTCATCTTGTTTGCTTTAAATTAAACACAACAAAAATCAGCAGAAAATCCAAATCCATGGTATTTATAAAAAAAGATAAAATCAAGAAATCTGTTTGTCATAAAATTTAATGACAAAATCACTTAAAATTCCATAAAAGTAAAGCAAACAAGAAAAACGTGTATAGCCAACAAGAATTGTAAGATATAATTTACGTAGGTATAGTCAAAAAAAAAACAAAATAAACTGAGCTTTTGCTGTTGGTCACTAGAGGAGGGTCAGAGCAGAGAATTGTTTTTGTTCAAGCCGTAGGACGATAAAAGAATTGTACTACGCGCTAAATCAAAACACATTAAATGAACTCATAAAAATAAACATTTTGTACAACAACTATTTGGAGTTAAGACAAATACTTAAATAAATTCATAGAATAAAATAACAATAAAATTGAGCCACGTAAACATTTTTTGTTGAGCGGGGATCAAATAAAATAAAATGAAAATGTATTCGCCAGTATTAACGTGTCATCAAATCAAAGCTAAATAGCTGCTTTTTAAAACAAAAATAAAATAACAGAAATGCTGTACATATTACATTAACAACAAGCAAGCTAATGCACAAAAAAAGTATGATGTATGTCGTATACGTAACATTTAATAAAACAAAAACAGTAATTATCATTGTTTTCTTTAAGCAGCTATTTATCAAATTTAAGATTATTGGACAACATGCAATTTTTGACCAAAATTGCTATAAATTTTCCCAACAAAGTGCATCGGAACAGAGATTTGCAACTTGTAAAATAATTATACAAATATTTACCTAGTAAAGCATATGTTTCTTATGATCTTTTTGTTTTTTATTTCTGCGCTCATTGTCTGCTGTTGCAATTTCTGAACCAATCATTTTGAATTTGATGTTAATTGCAATAGCTGGTGAAAGTTTTTTTTTAAATTCGAATTGAATTCCAAGCAAAGTCTTAAAAAAATTTTCGAAATAACTTGTACCACTACAGACTTCTAGTCGAAGCACATTAAAATAGGCAGCAAAAAAAATGTTGTCTCCATTCTCTTTTCCCTTAATTTGGGCAACTAGGGCATATAAAAACTGATGATCATAACAAACTGAAGTGAGAAAAAAAATTGTGCTATTGCAAAAAAATGGCAGCGCAGAACTTTTACGTTTGAATAAACATTAAAGTGCTTGCCGCAACTTGAAAACAAAATGAGGCAAAATTAATGAGTTTTGATTACAAACAATTTAATGGAGCAAAAATTATTCTATTCATCCAGTTTTCGATATCCATTACTGCATGACATCAAGCTACTTTTCTATGCAAATAATTTTACATCACTCATACGACCCTTATTACTGCTGTATTACATTGGTTTCCAGTATGTGCGCTTCTTCTTTACAATTCAATGGTTAATTTGCAATTCAGTTTTCGTTTCAATTTCCATTTCAATTTTTCTAATTGTCTTTAGTTAATTCTTGCCATGCTGCCAGACTTGCATGAAATCAAAAAGTAAAATGCAGAAAAATAAAAAAAAAATGCTAAAATACAATACCAGTTAAGAGAAACGACACGGAAACAAAAACAAAAAGGATTGAAAAGAAAATGGGAAAAATAGATATAAACACGAACAAAGTATCCATCAAATAATGTAACGGTCCCTGATTTCATTTATTAGAACAGAAAAATGTCATTTTTTTGCACGTTTCTCTCTCTCTCTTGCTGGCTCTCTGTTCCTGGGTGAAAAAGAACGAAGTAGCAGCTCGCCAGTCAGTAAGTCACTTACTAAGTTACTCAGTCAGTCAAGCAGACTGTCAGTCACTGAGTGTACCGAGTTAAGCTGCGAAAAGAGTAAAAAGCAAAACGAATGTTGTAACTGCTGCAAAGGATATTGGAAGACACTGAAAAGGAAGATTTAGTAAGGTTTCATTTTTTATAGAGCTGACTTTGCTACGGCTTTGAGTGGTAACAAGCAGCAGTTTATTTTTCTATTTATTTTTGCGATGCTAATTTCCTTTTAGAGCACATGGAAAAAATTTTATGCTTTGTTGGAAATAAAGTATTTTTTTTTCTCTAGACTGTCAATGTTAAATCTTTGTATCTGATATCGAAATGTAAGCGACTTTTAATTAAATTTAAGCTTTGTATTGAGTTAAGTGCGCTCCAGTGCAGACAAAAGTTTTTTATAGTGTTAAAACTACATCGCAAATGAAGCACTTTAGCTTACAAAAAAAATAATTTTAAACTATAGTAAGTTACATTTGATTTAAACATCACGCATACGTCATGTCTACATGAGCGCAGCTCTTTTGAATAGTTGTGATGGGACCAAGAACTTGGTGAAAATCAGTAAACTTAAAAAACTTTTTACCTGGAATGTGCTTTTTAGTACTAAAATCTACTACAAAAACCACCTTGCATTATTAATTTATGCTAAATAATATTAAACACGTAATGATATCAAACGCTTTATTAATAAACTCAAGGGTTGAATAAATTAGTTGAACCAAAATTAAAACTAATAAATAAATCAAAAGTTTACATAAAAAGAATTGCAAGGTCATATTTTAATATCATCTATCGTATATCCAAATTTAAGTCTGTTTGACTAAATTACAAAATTTAAGGTTTTCCGATATATTTCCCTTTCAATTTTCTTACGCACATACAAGCGCACATGTTTAATTAACTTCGCTTAGTTCGAAAAAAAAAAAAAACAAAAACTGCAAGCAGTTGTATTGGTATTGGTGAGTGTTAAGGATGGGCATCAGTAAGGATATCTAAAGAATATGCGTGGAAAAATCAAGCCAATAAAAGCAAAACTTTGTCAGTCAAAAAAAAATTCATTTGTTACTTTTGTATGCGTATGGCCTGGTCATGTTCAAGTCCGAAATCAATTAACTTAATTTCCGCACGTTTCGTGCTTAAATGCTGCTACATGTACGAGTAAGCAATAAAAATACAGGGTGTATAAATGAAACTAAGATCCTTAATCATGATATAGGTATTCTTTCCCGTTTTGTGGCAAGAATGCTACAAAAGTATGAAGAGAAAAATGATGTGATATATAAGCAGTTATACTACATGGCGAACCAGCCAATAGACTCACCTTAAAGAATACTTGACAGATCTTGCAGACCTCTCAATAGACCGGACAGATCTGACAAAGCGAACAGAACACCCACTTGACACAACAGAGTTATTATCGATTTCTCATTGCTCATTGCCCATTAGGTTTTTTTTACCCACAATACATTGTATCGGACGAAGGATTCAAGGCAATTTATCCTTTGGTAATCACATATTCAACTTTGCCATTCCACGAATTCAAGGCCGAGTACTAAGAGTGACTAATCATTTTAATCAATTTTTCTTTACAAAATTTAAGTATTTGCTGCAACACCCTGTAAGTTCACTTGTCCAGCAGATACACTTGAGTGACTTCAGCAGCAGCAGCATGTGCAGAATGTAGTCAATAATAATGTGGGTAAAACTTTTTGGCAAACATCAACAAATTCAACTAAGTAAAACTGAAAAGGGACTCGACAAACCAACTTGTTTGCGACTTTTCTCACTAGGCCAAGTTATGACAGCCGAACTTGGCAACACTTTCGAAAGATTGAAGTCAAAGCGACAAAGTTCTTACAAAGTCAAAACAAAAGTTCACAATTTAAAAAATGTCAAGGCTTTTCAAATTACTTAAAGAGTTGACCTTTAAAGGCTGAAAAGTCACAGCAAAAAAATTGTAATCAGCAATATTTATTTTATTTTACTCTTCTCATTTTTTATTTTATTTCTTTTAACAAAGTCTTATTAAAATTCCCCTTTCTTTCATTGTAGATTGGCTTGCTGCGTGGCGGAAAAATGCTCGCCGAAGAGTCACCTACCTTTCTGCGTCAGCAACACAATGCCGAATCTTTAGAAGAAGTTTTCCTCAAACTTTCCGTAATGCAAAATATGGGCAAACGTCGTCGCTCCTCGATAGCTCAGGAAATTGTCGAACAGGTTGCAGTGCCAGCAATTTCAAATCCAGCCTTAGATATGACCGATGAACAAATGAATGCCACAGAGATTTCCGGTGAATTTGGTGATAATATATCGATGACATCTGCAGCACGTGATCCGATCACAACGTCAGCAGCACCAGCACCACCATTGCCACCGGACGACCAAATACCAGCGTCATTCTGTTACAATTTGCATGTGATGAGCTCACACCATTTGCATGCCTTAATTTGGAAGAATTTCTTGTGGATGATGCGGAATGTTGGGTGAGTTAGTGTTGTGAACTATGAAATCTTTAGTCATTTTCTAAAAGTTACTCTCATAATATAACTGCTGCACGTGACTTTATATCTACCACAACTTACTTGTCTGCATACTGACAAAAAAATTGCATTCCTTTTCAGCGTTATGCTCTTCATTGTTGGCCTGCCAGTTGTACAAATTGTATTGTTCTGTTATGCCATTGGCCACGATCCGACCGGTTTGAAATTGGCTGTATCGAATCATGAAATGAATGAGGAAATGGTTATGAAACAATTTTGTCCTGTTCATACAGGATGTAATCAAACAATGCTGAGCTGTCGTTACCTAGACATGTTGGTGAAGAACAAAAGCATGGTATTGGTAAGTTAATGAAGCAGTTTCTAATATCAACTTGTCAATTTATTGTGGTGCTCGTACTACGATAAAGGATATGCATTATAATGCTTATCTGTGTTCTTTTGCCGTTAGTATTTTAACATAGATCATAAGAAAGTTTAAATTGCATTTCTTTGCCTGAAGCTGACATCAAAAGTTTTTAATAAAACCGGACAGTTACAATGCATTAAGTTGGAACCTTTTGCGTTATCCCTGCTTCCATTAATGTTTATCAATTATAGCTTCCCATTTGTGGCAAGAGTTTTCAATTTTTCGTAATTTGCTTTATGCTCAAAGCATATTTAAATTTTTTATTTTAAATTGAATGTAAAAAGTCTGTGAGTTAAAAGAGTTGGCTAAAATAAATGCAAACTTTTGGAATTTTCTAAAACCACAAAAATGTGAGCGCATAATGTTCAATACTCCCTAAACCCATTTTCTTCATTTGTTGAGTGGAAAATTTTAATTTAACACTTTTACGTTCATTAAAGTATATTTTGACATACGAAAACGTTGCTTGTTCATTTCGACATGGCTCACGGGAAAAATGGCAAATTGCATCCGAAGTATTTTTAACATAAAATATGCCATAAAAGAAGTTGAAATTGAGAGCAATTATTTTTTACCCAATTGCTAAAATTTTTACCAAATTTTCCTAAAAAATGTCTCTACAATGCCTCCGCTCCAAGGCACGAAAAAATATTGTATGCTGCTAAAGGTCCAAACTAAAATATTAGCTAAGCGCTTAGGCGATGTCACATTCTGTCTCACTTGGATAAAATGCGAAGGTTACTGGTTGAAAGATCGATCGCTGGGACTTAATGGGTTAAATAAATAACTAACTTATTAGTCAATAAATAGAAGTTAGAAAACTTAATGACTACAAGTTTTGTTAAGTAATTAAAATGAGTAAATGCAAAATGTGAATGAATGCCTAAACAAAGCTAATTTTTTTTAAAGTTGCTTACAACTAGCAACTACAGTCGACAACGAGTTAAGTAAAAGACAAAAATGAAATGGAAAATAAAAATGTAAAGCCTTACAAGTGACAACCAAACTTTCAAAACAATTAGAAATTTTTAACAAAACTTTCTAATTGGCTAAACGATAAATTTTCAACAAAATGACTAAAATTACTAATAAAAAACTACCAACAGCAGATGTTTAAACAAAGTTTGGTTGTTGACATGTCACATGGTAGCCTAAAATATCAAAGCAGTCTTTAAGACTCGAACTTCGTGAGCGATAAAAAAGTTTTTCTAAGTCACGTCACTTGTCACATCAGAAAAAACAAGCCGCAACAAAGCCTCTATGAATACATGAAATTTAAGTTATAACAAATATAAAAGGAAAATAATAAAAAGTGTCAGTACAAACAAAGGCAAGCTAAGCCATCAGCTATGCCAAGTTCAAGTTAAACAAAAATAATACAAAAATTGTGTGAAAATAAATGAATTTTTGGTATATAGTGCCAACAAAAAACAAAAAAAAAAAAAACAA
Organism: Meiosimyza decipiens; assembly: GCA_963680825.1. Lineage (NCBI taxonomy): Eukaryota > Metazoa > Arthropoda > Insecta > Diptera > Lauxaniidae > Meiosimyza > Meiosimyza decipiens. Next base: position 6,497,500 of record OY804259.1, on the reverse strand, counting down.
TGTCTCGCTAAAAGTCTCACATGAAAAACTTTTCAACTTGCTAAAAATAAATGAAATAAATCAAAGCAATAGTTCAAGGTTATCGTGAGAAACTTACGCAAAAGTAGCTGCTAAAACTTTTCAGCTTATGACTTCAATGGCTATTTATCAATGAATCATCAGTGATTTTGTCCGTGAGTCATTAAATTCTTAAAAATTTGTTTATTTGATTTAAAATTATAAAATTTTCATCTTAAAGTAGCAGAGTTTCCAAGTTAAACGAAATTATTCTTGAATATTTTTGAAATTAGCTCCACTTGCAGAAATCTTCAACCTCACTTCATCCTCCTTCCTGAATATCCATTTAGTGACACGTTTTTGTATGTTTTAAAATAAAAAAACATAAAAAATTTAATAAATAGAAAGAACACCCTCCTAGAAACGCCTCTGTAAACACATAATTGCCATGGTCGGCAAATAATTTTAAAAAAAAAAACCCTTAAAGTAAATAATTCTTTTTCATAAAGATCCATTTTTCCCCTATTCTATTTTGTACACTTTGTTCCGCTTTTAAGGACTTATTTTAACAGTGCTTTGCTTAAATAAAAAAAACATTAAAAACACCCCTAAAAGGCAGCATTTGTCTTGTTTTCATTCCGCAAATACTATTAAAAAATATTTATATAGAAGAACATTTCAAACGAATATAAATAACAAAGTAGACTAGAGAATTAATTGCATCAAGTAAATAAATTTCACTGTAGACACATAGGGCTGTAACTGTGGTATTAAGCACTTGGTGCGCTTTGATGTTAACATTTTTGCATTGCATATATTGAGGCGCTTAATGGTAACTCCTTATACAATTTAACACAATTTGTCTCATAAATATTTAAAATTATTTTAATTTGTGTTTTTCACAGCAATACACTGAATCCGATGAGGCGGCTTTTGAAGTGGTGCGTCGCGGCAAAGCTTGGGCTTCTTTAGTCTTCCATGCAAACTATTCGGACGCTTTGGTAGAGCGTACAGAAGCTGGACGTTATACAGAAAATGACACTATAGAGGCATCGGATTTGAATGTGCGACTTGATATGTCAAGTAAGTAATACACTTATATATGATAGTGCCTAAAACTATGCCAAATTTCCTTTATTTCATTGAATTTCATTTACTCATTTCTATTTTTTTCTTTTACTCTGCTTTCAGATCACCAAATCTCCACATTGATCTATCGTGATCTGCAGTATACTTTCTTTGCGTTCGTAGAAAATATGCTCACAGATTGTGATTATAATCCAAAATTGGGACGCGTACCTGTTGACTGGCAACCACCTATTTATGGCTTTCAAAATCCCAATTTCACAGACTTTGCTGCACCGGGTGTCATATTGACCATCATCTTTTTCCTTTCAGTTGCCATCACTTCAGGTGCTATGTTGATTGATCGCAATGAGGGCATGTTGGAACGTTGTCTGGTTGCTGGTATTACTGGCCCAGAGATTTTACTCTCACAAGTACTAACGCAATTTACCGTGATGTTAATTCAGACTTCATTTGTGCTGCTCGTCAGCTTCTATTTCTTTGAATTGACCATTGTCGGCAACGTATGGCTCGTCGTTGCACTCTGTGTGCTGAACGGTTTGTGTGGCATGTCTTTTGGTTTTGTTATCGCTTGTGCTGTAGATACTGAACGTACAGCGACATATGTGGCCATGGGCTCATTCTTGCCCATTGTTATGCTGTGTGGCATAATTTGGCCAATTGAGGGCATGTATCCTTTGCTGCAGTTCATCACAATTTTCTTGCCACTTACAAAACCAACAGAATCATTGCGTTCAATACTGCAACGTGGTTGGGGATTTACAAATCCATCAGTGCATAACGGTTTCATTTCGATTTCATTGTGGGTGATGGTATTCCTTATACTCACCATGTTGCTGCTTAAATTTAAGAAAGGTTAAAGCTTCTTTTTCTATGGTTTTCTAATTTTAACTATTGGGTAAGGTAAAGGTGGCATATTTTGTAGGTTTGTTAAAAGTTTTATATTTCAACAAACTTTTCTACATAACAATTTTTACTGCATAGCTCTAGTTACTGCTAGGTTAAGGTATTAAATGTGTGCCACACATCATCTTTATTTTTTGTTAACTTAATAGTCATACTATTGTGTAAATGCCTAACTGCTTATATTTATTACATTCATCCTGAAAATGTTCGCAGTAAATAATTAGGTTTTCGAATTTTAATTTAATTTTAGCTGTACGAATTTTGTAATGAGAAAAAAATGTATATTATTAATAAACTGAAAATGGTTTTTTCAACTGAACAAACTTTGAGTTTTATTTATGTGAATGTTGTGTATATCTCTAACTTTGCTTGTTAAATTTTTTATACAAACTGCATGAAATGTAATAAAAAAAAACAGGAAAGTGCGTGTAGTTGCATGACAAAGTATTAATCTGTAATGGCAAATATTATCTGTCAAAGTATGTACATCAAAAGCTAAGAAAAAAGTCAAAATATTTCATACAAATCGATATAAACCGAAAAATATTGAAAAAAACAAAAAAAAAACCGAAAATGTTGAATGAATCGAAAATTTTGAAAAAGACCAAATAAAAATATAAGTAACAAATTGAGAAACGTTGACAAAGTCATACAAGGTTAAAATACTCGAAATAAAATGGCAAAGTTCGCATGAAAAAGTACTGTCCAATGATGACACAAACAGAGCATTTATCAGGATGCATTGGCAGCTCTTGAGCTGCCTCTGGGTGCTCTTCAGACCAAATTCGGCAATTGTGTTTGTTTACGTGCCCATTGAGCCAAAAATGAGCTTCGTCGCTGAAGAAAATTTTTCTATAAGACACATTTCTCACAGAGCACGAACTTTGATAATAAAAATCAATAATTTGCAAGCGCTGTTCATTTTTAAGTCTACTTATGGAAAATGGCAAACCATACTAAGGATTTTCGGCGTTCACACATGTAACAAGTTATGCGAGAGATGTCAAAAATCTTACACCTTAAAAACAATAGCAAAATAATCACCCATTATAAGAGACAAAATCGAAAATTTTTTTTAAACATACCTTTCTTCGGCTTATCTCGGGTAAACCTTAGCGTAAGACTTAGAAAAAAAATTATTATTTTGACCAATGACCCTTAGTTGACGAGATGTCCAGGCTCAAAAACTGAAACTTAGCTTAAAAGACAGCTTTTCGAAAATTCACATAATCATAACAGAACAAACATTTTAACGTTATTAGCACCAAAAAGCTTTAAGTAAATGTAGATTTTGTAGTTTTTAATACATTTATTATTGATAAATAAAAGCCAACAGTTTTTAAAAATCCCCAAAGACACACTCAATACAAAAGCAAAGATATTTTTAATAGCTTGCAATTCATAAAAACGGACACTTAAAACTCTGCAGCAGCATTCGCAACAAAATCCTTAGCAGCATTTTGCTAAATTACTGTTTCCATTTGTTGTAACGCCTTTCTTAAGCGCATTAAGACAACCGACAATTGACTTATTGAACTCTGGCAAAAGCATTGTAAATTTTATTTACAAAAAGCGTAAGGGAAACATTTACAGAAAATCCAAAAAAAAAATATATGTATTTATAAAATAGAGACACCAAAGAAGATACAAAAGGTTGCAGTACGCAGCAGTTTTGCTCCTTCTTATTAATTGACCAATTAATTAACAGTGGGGGTTAAGTGAGAGCTTTTAAGGAAACTTAAAGTTGTTTTTAGCTGCTGCTCTTGTTGTTCAACATTTCAACTTTGAACTGACAATTAAAATTGGAGTAAAGAAGTTTGCGGAAAGATGTAAGAGCAAAGGATAGTAGTAAAGGATTAAAAAACTTTACATTTAAAAATTTACAATTTTCTGTTGCAAACTTGAATTACAGTTTTGTAAACTGGAAAACCAGAAGTTTTTCATTTTCTTTCGTATACTCTTAAATGCTTTTTATTGACGGTATAATTCGAGCTATAGGTAAAACTGTTAAAAGTGATTTTTCAAAACTTTAAAAGCAAAATCATTGCTTATGTCTTTTAGAATTTTGGCGTTTTTTTTTGTGTAAAATACTACATTTTTTTATTAAACGGTGATTAATGAAATCAAGCGTATTTATTTGGACAGATCCAAAGGCAAATGATATTTTAAGTGAACAGCATGCGTCGTAACTGCTTAGGAACTCAGGTACATGGACGATATCATTCAAAACAACAAAATCTCCAAACTAAACACAAGAAAAGGAACATCCTCGATTCTCAGCTCAAAACCAACTAAGGCGATAAATTGGCCATTTTTCTTGATACCTGAATGCCCATGATACCAAATGTTCTCAAAAAGCAAAAATTGCTGTAGAAATTTGTAAGTACTATCGATCGATGAAATCGTAAAAATAATTCATGTCTTAAATATTTGTATAGCTGACAGCTTAGGTCATAGCAAAGAATACTCGTTAACAGAAGACAAAAAGCGCTACATCCTTCACTATATCGCATCTGTGACGAAAAATATTTGCAAGAGTATTAAGTATATGATATACTAATGAAGTTGCCTAAAAGAGGTCACCATAGAACGTGCCAAAGCTATAGTATAATCACACTGTCATTGTCATCAAAAGTGTTTTTAAATAGTGCAACTGAAGAATTGTTTACGGCGATACGGTAGCAACAAGCAAGATGGCAGCTGCGTGGAACATAGCGGACCAAATGAACACCTCAATTGAATGTTTCAAGCGCTTTTCGCAAACTACAGCATATGATTTGACAATATCTCCCAAGCAGTTTATGGTTTCACTGCAGCGGACATTTATCTAATTATATCGATGCGTCATTACACAGTTTGTCATCTCATCAACATTTGTCTTACAATGCTGACTGAGCCACTTTTTTCGCATATTCATTTCCCTACCGCGCACTTTAAGCTCACGACCAGTATGAAGATTAACTAGCAGATCGATTGAATTTAAACAAAAACTTAGAGCACACTAACTATGCTGAGGTCAAATACTTATTATCATCCATACATTCAGATATTCAAAATAAAGTAAAAGACGTTAACTTGAAGTTAAAAAGGTCGATCTAAAAATCTGGACGATCAAATTTATTGTAATATGCAAAACAACTAAGACTTAAGACTCTGCTTCATATGTGTGATTGCACTACTATTTTTCTTAACGAAGGAACACTTGCTTTAATTTTTCGTCCTTAAATTTTTTTTTTTTGTGGTTTTTGTTGCTGCGTGGCAGCAAGAGCAACTTAAATTGCTTCGTTACAAGCAATTTACGTAAAATGTGATTTTTTTGTTGTTCTTCTTCTTTTTTATGGCCCATTCGTAAAAAAGCTGAAACAGCTTTTTTTGTCATTAGATTGAAAAAAAAATACTTTTTTTTGCTCTTGGCAGATATTGCTGCTGCCAGTCAATCAGAAAATTTAACATACACACACACACACACATAGACTATATTTACGTACACATTTATTCAATTACACACGTATGAATGTGAATTCATACATTTGACAACGAAATGAAAGAGCACATCGAACCCATCATCAAATCAACTCCAGTGCAGTGACAATTTTTCTTACTTCCTTCCTTAAGATGAGTGTCCTTTTTTTGCAAGTTGTGTGTCTCAGTTTTACCTCAATTTTGAATTTCTCTTTTGTTTTTTGCTCTGCAATTTTGACACATTGTGGCTTGAGCGGCAGTATCTATAGAAAAATGCTATTCTCAGCATTAATTTCTGTTGGAAAAACTAAATTTGTAGGACAGATATTATTTGGGAATTGACGCATGAGTATGTCAGTGGAATTATATATTGATATTATACCATCTTTCATTTTCTTGTAACAGGTGATTTTTACTATTTGATATTTCAGTCTAAGTTTTTTCGCATCTCGTGCGTGATTTGTTTGCCATTTAAACATAAGTAAACCAAAAAACTGCGCTTGCAAATCACTTGAATTTTATTATCAGCTTGTTTTAATCGAAAACAAGTTGGCCGAATTTGGTCTGAAGAGCTGCGGTTTGTGGGTCAGCGGCATCATTGGACTGTAGTTTTTCAGAAACAATGAAAGTCGCAACGTTACACTCAATGGAGCAAGGCACCGTACGATGATTATCGATTAATTTTTGCCCAAAATCACACGATTGCACTTGGTTGACATATGGTGACGGTGGCACATGCCACATGGTACGCGATACCACAGATCTTTTGAGAGGCGAATTTAGTGAGCAATTAATATAACGTCTTGGAGCATTTCATTGACCACCAAGATCACGCGATTTGATCCCACTAGAATATTTTTTATGGGGCTACGTGAAATCTCACGTGTCGCCATCTACAATTGTAGCCTTCGAGTACAACTTTACAGTTGCTATTGGTGAGATACCTAACGGAGCTAATGGATGAACCACTTTTTTTTTACATAAAATAAATCATGTAAATATTTCATTCATTTTCGCTTAAAAGATCACCCGTCATAAGGCACAGTGATGGCAGTTGAACATTTAAACATTTCATCTAAAGCTTGATAAAGTACAAATAGCCCATTTTATCAACTTCCTTGAAGTCAAAAATTACGTCCGTATCCTTGTAAGCGTTAGTGATTTGCCATTTAATGTCAATTTTTCACTTTTTATTTAATTTTTTCACACAACATATGGCGACTTATAATTCGGCTTGTGCCATGAATTTTCAGTACGTGCTAATGGCTCAAAAAACTTCTATGACAATTTTGTGCTTCCCAATTTCTATTTTGATGTTGAAGTGCTAATGCTACTTTACTTTCATTGTAATTTTCAAGCTACTAATGTGTCTTTTGTGTTGAATTTTGTTTTGTGCTGTTTGAGTTTTTTTCAGCATACAATATGTACGACAATAGTTTTGGCTCAATGAAAAACAACCGCCTTAGCACTTGGCACATTTTAAGGATTTTTTTTTTATTTTTCATAACAAAAAGAAAATTCTTTTTTATCATTTATGTGTCATATTTTTGCTATATTTATTGTGGATATTCTTTTTTGTCCATAACATGCGCTATGCTGTGAAATCTGTAGAAAATATTTTTTGTTATTAGCGCGATTTTCATTTCATTGCATTCATCTATCCATCCATCTAGCAGTTTGAATGGGTTCCTTAAGGGTCATTGAATGTTTTTATTTTCATATTGGCTATATTTTGGCAAAAAAAATATTGTCAACATTGTTGTTGCTGTATTATATTTATTTTCTCTTGCACTTCTTAAGCGTTTTTGTGTTGTTTATTTAGGATCTATTTGACGAGCTAAGAATAGGCTTTCTAGTAAGTTTAAGCTTTTTTTTTAATTTTTCTCATAATTCTACATTTTATGACTTTTAATTTATTTATAAAATTTATCAGGCATTATTTAAGAATATTGCTGTGGTATCATGCAAATCAATCAAACGCTATTTGCACTAAGCAGCCTAAAATTATGCAACATTTTGTTTTGTTTTTGCATGCTATAAGCTTATAATTTGTGTTTGCTCCATTTAGTAACCATACTGGCCAGTTGAAAGTTATAATACCTTCATATAATGAGCAGCGTGTCGTAACATATTTATTTATTACTGCATACTTACAGGCGAAAATATTAACTCCATGCAATTTGTTGCAATATTTTGATAAAATCGATTTACAAAATTATTGTGTTTAATATGTGATTAAAGTTGGTATTGTGCATAGTTGGTAAATGATATTATAGATTTGTCGATGAGAAATAAATAGAGAAAATTTGATCCTCATTTAAGTTCAAGCACAGCAAGTTTTACTATACTGCCTTTACACTTAAATAATTTTATCTACATAGCAATCTTTTCTATGCTTCCAATTATTGATACTTAAGCTTTAATAAAAGAACAACAGCTTAAGTCAACTTTAGAAATAAGGAAGTATTTTCGATTTTTATAATATCCTAGTACTCTGAAAATGACAGTCTATGATGCAATACTGGGATGCAGCTTTTCAAACGAGCACTTTAATATATTCTTCTATTGCATAGAGCAAAGCATTGCCCTGTATCATAGACTAAATATCATAAGCTTGGCACATAACATGTTGTTATCCTGACACATCCTTATGCACATATTTGCGTGTGAGCTAGTGGTACATATAAATACTTGATTATTAACTGAGTCATACATTAACAAACAAAAACATATTGTTATGTGATTTCATAAACAATTACAAATTTCATTGCAAGTCAATGAGATAATTACAATATTTCAATAAGTTTAGGTATAAAATGAAGATTTGAGATTTATTTCAGCAATGGCCATGAGCGGTTGAAAAGCTATGGAGAACTTTCAACGTTTCAAAATTAAATTGAGCAGAAATACAAATTTTTTGAGAGTTGCACAAATTTATTGGAGCAGTGGTTACAATCAAATTTAGCAGTGCTCACAAAAGTTGTCGACATGAAACATTCGAAACGGAACTCGCTTAAGGCACTGCCCATAAATTTTTGGCTCGATATAATGAAAGATCTTATACATGTGTTGCTTGAAGCACAGCAACGTAATGGAATAAAACAGATCATTGTTCTTTCACGTCGCTCCACATTGAACAAGTTTTAACAGTAACAATGAGTCTGGCACCTCCCAAAAAAGAAAAAAAATTAATGTAATATTTGGTGTACTATAAAAGTGATATTAATAAAAACTTAGCCCTGTTATGTCAATTACTGCATTCCTTCAGATTTGCTTAATTTTAAAGTGGTACGAGTACCATCAGTTGCACACTGCTTTGATTTCATTAAAGAGTAACCTCTAAAGTTAAAGTCCAACCTGTACGAAAATCAAGTTCAAAATTTAAATGTTCAGGAATTTTGGTAAAAAAACAAAAACTATAAAAGTGGCGAATAAGCAAACAAAGGTGAAAAGGTCATTTTACGAATTCCTCATCCTGTCTGCTCCAGTAGAAAACTTTACACCTACAATTAGTTATGAAATTATATCAACGCTGTTCAGCTCACATTTAACTGACCTACTCAGTGAGATGCACAAGGAAAAAGGATAATTTTTATATCTTTATGTTTGTGTTGGCGTGTGAAGGAGAATTCTATGCCAAAACGAAACAAATTGAGATCACCAATTTTACTGACTTTTATCTGTAGATATCAACTCTACGAAAAAGTTTGTCAGAATATAAAATGTAAATCAGTGCTTTCTAATTTTCTGTATTTTTGAAAATAGTCAACCTATACTCATATATTTTTAAATAAAATTTCTAATATAAGACATATGTTGATCTCGTTTTGGCTTTGAAACGAAATTTCATTAAATTAAATTTTTTTTTGGTATTAATTTAGTTAAATTTATGCCAGCAAAATTATACGACTCTAGTCAAAAAATTGTATAGTGAACTTCTAAATAATATTACGGTGGAGGAAATATAAATAAGAAAGTACATTTTATTATGGTATTTTTAGATTAAATTACCAAGATATACTTTTTTTTAACACGGCTAGCAACTCTGAGACAACGATTTGACAAAGTAAGTATAGCATGTTATGCCAACTAAAAATTTATTTTTGTTGGTATTTGAAACAAGATTTGTTACTTGTTGCTTTAAATAAATTTATGTTTGACTCAAATAAATATTTGATTGCTACAAATTAAATGTACACTTGCAATTAACCAGAGAATCGTATTTTGTCAGAATGACTTTTTGAAACCAAATCATCCTGTAGTAGAATTAAAATCAGCAAAATCAGTAAGCTCAAAGTATAGCTCCAGACGTTTTGTCATAGAATGCCACTCAGAAGGTTTCAACTGTATATGTGTGTTGCTTTATTAATACATTCATATGTATGCATGTGAACTTTTGTTAAGGTCTGCGCCAGAGCTTTTAATAGGGTTAAATAAAATTAAAAACAGAGCCATTACAGTGGAAAACTAATATTAGATTTTATATGCAGCAGGACTTACGCTGTTGGTGGCTTGTATTTGATTATAATATGACACAGTTTTTTGTTGTAGGTAAACTAAATTTATTTTATTTTTTCGAATTTGTGCAAATTTAAATTTGTTAGAAGATGAGTTAATTGTGATAACGAAGCACAAGAGTATATACGGATATAATATTTTTTTACAAAAAACTTGTTACCATGCTATGTTCGTCATAGCATAATTCTGTGGCAACAACAGTGAATCGGTACAAGTTAAATGCTCATGCACGGAATTTAAGTTCCTTAAGATCACAGATTGACTTTACTGTTATTCCTTGTGGCCACAGCATTATTCCATGTGTTATTTTATATTTGTCAATATATAGAAATTGCGCTTCTTTTTTTATATATATTAATTTCTTTTTTTTAATATCTCTATATGAATTTTCTACCCATACTTAAATTTGTCCATAATGTACACTGCGCTTTAATTCCAATGAAAGCCTACAAGTATGCCACACTATTTTTGGATTTTAATATCACTACAATATTTAATGGAGCGCAAACTGACAGCATTTTGTTGATTTCTTTCAACACATACCCATTTACCATATCTCACTCAACATGTCGTTCATTCAATGTTCCAAGGCTTAATTGAAATGTAATTAAAAATTGTTCAATATTTAATATGTAAATCAAAATGTTAAAATGTTACGCACAATTGAAGCGATTAAAGTTGAACAACGTCGACAATAATATTAAGCGTTTATCAATTAATTACTGCAGCAATAAAAATCAGTTTGAATGCCAAAGTCTTTGACAAAATGTTGAAGTTTCAAAAGGCTGTCAGAAAAACGTGGCAATTAAAATTGATTGGGGAGATTAAAAATATTTTTTTTATAAACATTAAGTTTAATGACTATTAAACATGAATTGTGCATATGAAAAATGTCAGTGTGGTTGATTTAAGCCATTTTAAGTTATTTGGTGGTAAGAAGTTAGAAAAATTCGTTGACCAATCTATCTGCTTTCGGCGATCACCTGGATTTAAAGTCAATGGTTTGGTTCATAATTCTGCTCAAAACTGATGGCTGTGAAGATGGTGAAGAAGATATTCTTAGTTGCAGCGCTATATTTCATTCGTTTGGTATGTGCGAGCCTAAGTAATGAATGGGCTATCATCTTTCTATCAACCAATATACTTGCATTTATACCGCATTTTATTCATCGCCCAAGACTTCAACATCGATGTGAAAATATTGAAGACTTCAAGAACAATCTCAAGGAATCTTTTTCGTCCACATTTGTTGTATTACGACTTTCATCGATCAATGTTGCTTGGAAAACCTTTTGACGGTCACTCATTAATTTTAACTGAATATTGCCTTTTATGCCACATTTCACAAGATTATGCCCTGAAATTACTTACGGATATTTCATAAAAAATTCGAATTCGGTACTCCGAAAACCATATAGAACAAAAAACCTGTGATCATCTGTTATTTTTCAGAAGTTCTCTCCAATATTTTTACATTAAGTTTTACCATCATTATTTTTCGCACTAAAAAATTGTCATCAATATTTTGAACTTGCGTAAATTTTTTCACATGAAACCATTTATTGTATGGTGCCTCTTTTCTAAAGTTTCTGTTGTTGCTTTTTGAGCCTTTCATACGCCTGTTTTAGTGTTGATAAATTTTAAATAATGTCTCATTTCAAACGATATTTTTGCTTTGTTTTATGTTATTTGTATACTTGTGTTTTGGCTCGTTTACAATTTTAACTAAATTATATTTGTGTGCATGTGTTGGTACACAAATTTTCTTTATTATTTGCTACTACATTTATATCGAAATTTATGTTTGTGTGCTTTCTGTCAGTGTATTTGTAAGCGGCAGCTGTACGCTAACAAACATAAATTCAAAGTGTGAAAGTTTTTGATTTAATGCTAAACATTAGCGTTGCTCTAAACAAGTATAGTCATAAATATTTAAAATACATACATATAAATAATTATGAATGTATTTACTCTATTCTTTGTTTGTGGTTTTAGTTAAGCTTTCAAACATAATTTATGTATAAATTAAGCCACAATTTTAGTGTTAAAAACTTAAGAAAATTTAAAAAACTCACATTTATAAACGCCATGAAATTCACTGTATTTTCATATCCACAGCATGGTTAGTAAGTAAAGCTCATACAACTTATCGGCAGCTTTAAAGTTACAACCGCCAGCAACATATCACGTTTTCACTATACTAAATCCTATAAAGAAATTTTGATATTTCCACACATTGTTGCTGCTGTTGTAAGTGCAGTTTACGCATTACACTAGCAAACTAGTGATGGTAGTTGAAATTTATATGACTGCGCTTAACTTAGAGATGGAGTGTACATTTTAGAAATCCGAGTGTAATTTTCCCCAAGCTTTTTTAAAGATAGCAAAACAAAAAACACAAGAATTTAAGCACTTGCGACATGAAGTGTGAATGTTTCATTATATTTGAATAGAATGCCGAATAATTTGATAAATGTGCTTGTCGAGAGATGTTAAAAACATCTTTATATGAAATCGAAAGAATTTTAAAGATTTTTGCAATGCGAAAAAAAAATTGTTAAAATATGTGTTGAAAAAATGAAAAATTCACAAAAAATTCAATATTTTTTAAAGCCGAAAAATATTAAAATAAGTGAAAGGGTTGAAAAGGTCCAAATATATTGGAAAAAATTGATGAATTCGAAAAATTACTTAAAGATTAAACAGGTTGATTATGTCAAAGAATTCGAGAGAGCTTCAAAAATTTCAAAAACTTGGAACAGTATAGTGATACGATTCGATTTAAAATTTACCATAAATTATTATGAATTTATCAAAAAATGTTCAAATTTACTGAAAGTGTCATCACTATTATTTACGTACCTGCTATGAATTTTTTTTCATATTTTTTATTCTATATTTTAGTTGAATTTCTTTTTTATTGAAAAATTTAAAATGCGCTGCCCGTAAGCTGCTTACGTGTTTGCACTTGATTTTTTGATTAAGCTGCTGCGTTGTGAAATTTTTTCACAATTTTTGCTGATTTGTTTCAATTTATGTTTGATTTACAAAACAAAATTTTTGATTGAAATTTGCTGTATTTATGATTGTGTGTGTGTGTGTGTGTGTGTGAATATGAGTAGTTTGTGCAATAGATTTTCTTTTTTTTTTTTTTCAATTTAGTTCACAACAATTTTGTAAAACATTGTTGATTGATATGATTTTTACCTGACTTAACACACATTGTTGCGTGCGTGCTTACTAATGGCATAAGTGATACAAAATGGCACAAGTCAGCGCTTAAATTATTATGTGAACACAAAGACTTAAGGGGCACCATTATTTTTTTATTATATCCAACTTAAATGTTGAAGTAGAGACAAATAAATTGCTTGATTCGGGCCTTATGATGACAATTGAATGTGTTATATTTTGAAACGAAAGGTATTACTTCAGTTATGTATTGTTAGTTAGCAATTGAGAAATGAAAAAAAAATTAACACCTCTGCATATTGCATTTTTGTGTATGTATAAAATGTTATTGTAGCAAGAAACCAAAATTTTTTCCATATCAGGTTTTCCAGATTTCCCTACGAAAGATCGCATATATTTTACGCATAAATTATATTTTTAACTAAAAAAAGTTTATTTATCCACTTACCCCACGGTAGCATCACCGAATAAAAACGCACTGGCCCATAGCCAATGCAAAATCCATTTGAAGAAACAGCAGCAGATGTTGCAGTCTAGCAGCAACTGTAATAAACTTGCACTACCTCTTTAACTTTTCACCGACTTGCTGAACTGACTTCGTATTTCACGATTTTCAATGATCGTTTTTTTGATAAATTAAGCAAACACACATAAAATTTGGAAACAACGATATTTAAATTTTAACACTTTTTGCTTTTCTAAGCACTTGAAAAAGCATTTCACGAAATTTAATTTCATTTTGAAGGGGAAAATAAAGCACTACACTTGCAGCGACTATGCCAGCTCTACCGACGGTACTGCATTTGGATTTGCAATTTCATGCAATTTCACTTAAACATTTTGCTAAATTTATTGCACAACACTTACGGAGACATTTATTGCACATATTTAATACACTTTCATATGAATTTTAACAGCATTAATAAAACAATACGAATATTTGAATCTATAGAAATTAAGGCGCACATTTCACAAGAAATTAAAACTATGAGATGTCATATGATTGCGTTGCCACCTGTTCGATCGAACCAACGACAGTAGTGGTATTCATTGAGAAGAGACTACGGGAAGTTATCCAAAATAAGGGGATTTATTTGGGTTTACCTTCTTTTTGGATATTTGATGTTCTTATAAGTTATTTAGAAACCGTACAATGCGGGTATTTTATATGCTTTTACTCTTTGTTGGACGAAATTTTTTTATGAAAAATTTTTTTTAATTTTATTTTAATTTGGAGATACACCCACATACGATACATTAAAATTAAGTTTCTAGAAATTGTTACACAATTTTAAGCAGCTAAAAATTTTTGAAATTACGCTTCCTGGAGAGTGGTGCTACCGCTCTAGGCACATTAAGTAACCAAAATTTGCCATAAATTTCAAAGGAAAGTAGTTTCTATGAAGAAAGTTATGTACCTATGTACGCTCTTATATTTTGATTTTTTCTTTTTGCATCAGTTGATTGTTGGGAAAGTTCAAAAATATACCCCTCCTGGCTTATTATGGCCCTATTTATTATAAAAAACGTTAGATGACAGAAAAGTTGGAAGATTTAACTTAAGGTCAAAAAAGTTGGCCGTCAAAAAATTGAATTCAAAAATGTTAGAAAACTAAATGTTGGAAAAGCCAATATGAAAGACAATGTGGTTAAATAACAAATAAGTTTCACAACAAAATAATTGGTAGACAAATAAGTTTGATGACGAAGGTTTGGAATGTTAGACGACGAGAAAATTGGACGCCAAATTAGTTGGATGACAAAAAAAATGGGACTTTCTTACTTGTGTGTCAAACTAAAGGTCTTCCAACTTTTCTGCGACCAGCTTTATTAGTACACAGTGAACTTGTTTTCACCAAACTTTTGTCCTCCAACTTTATTATAATACTAATTCATGTATTCATTGTGATCCAACTTTTTTGTCAGTTAGCTATTTAATACAAAAGTTTTAATATTTTAACACAACAGATAAATGAAAATAATGTTTACTGGTTTTGAACATAAAAATTTATTCTGAATTTATAAAAAAAAGGATTTGAAAAGTTTATTTCAAACTCATGGCTTATACGTATGCGATCAATAGTTGCAACCATAACGTAAATTTGTATTAAAGTATGGCTTCTATTTTATTAAGATGTAGTTCGAGGAATATGAGAAAATCCTAACTTGTTCACCTTAAACAAAAACTGCATAATGAAATTCTTGCAAGCATTCTAAATATGTTTGATGTTTTATGCCACTTTGTATGAAATATACTTCTGGGTAACTGAACTCTATGCATAGCTCCCAGACTGCTTGTTGCGATATTGGAATAAAGAACCATTGCTTGGGAAATGTGGTTTAAATTTTTTTCGTGAACAAATAAGTTCCCTTATTTTGGATAAAATCCCGTGGTATCTTCTCAATAAATACCACTGCTGCCATTAACTCGATTGAGCAGGTGGCAACGCAATCAACTGTCATCAGTTAGTTTTAATTTCATGTGAAATAAATGTACGCGTTAAATCTTACAAATTCAAATTTTCATATATTTTTATTAATCTTATTAAAATTCATATAAAAGTGCATAAAATATGTGGAATAGATGTTTTCGTAAGTGTTGTGTAGTAAATTTATCAAAATGTTTGAGTGAAATTGCATGAAAATGCAAATTCAAATGCAGTGCCGTCGGCAGAGCTGGCATAGTCGCTGCAAGTGTAGTGCTTTATTTTCCCCTGCAAAATGAAATTAAATTTCGTGAAATGCTTTTTCAAGTGCTTAGAAAAGCAAAAAGTGTTAAAATTTAAATATCGTTGTTTCCAAATTTTATGTGTGTTTGCTTAATTTATCAAAAAAACGATCATTGAAAATCGTGAAATACGAAGTCAGTTCAGCAAGTCGGTGAAAAGTTAAAGAGGTAGTGCAAGTTTATTACAGTTGCTGCTAGACTGCAACATCTGCTGCTGTTTCTTAAAAACGGTTTTTGTATTGGCTTCAAAATGTTTCGCACATGCCAGTGCATTTATAATATTGACTGAATATCTACTGTGGGGTAAGTGCTTCAATTTTTGTGTTATTTGGAAAATTGTTCTGTTACATTTAATATTTAGGCTATTTTTCGATTGAACATAAACATGCTCGTCGAAGTTATTCGAATAAATTTTTAACACATTTTCGATATTTTTCCTCACTAAGCAATATATGTTTTGATTTTATTTTATACATTTTTTCAACATTCTTTCGCTTTTATTTCGTTCGTACATATTTCGAACTTTGATATTTTCTATACCATTCTACCCTCATCAACTCCTTCAATTCTTAGAATACGTGCATAACTCGATGTCATTCTACACTTTTGAAGTGTTTTACAATTAATTTTTTCTAATTTTTTTAATTAATCCGTACCTAAAAAAGTTGCAAATTCGACTTTGATGAAACCAATTTGTAGCCTCCTACATATCATAGGATCGTTGCAGCTGCGGGTTTCCCAAAATTTCATATAAATGTTAAGTTATAAATACAAAAATTTTCATTTAAGGCTAATGATCATAGCAAATAACTATTTACTTCCATCTTAAAATTTTAGTCGCAAAATTAAGTGCGCTTAGACGAGTATGGAACCCATGTTACGGGAGCTGTGAGTTCATAGTCCTTACCCCTATGCCACGTTGCCTGCCGTCTTTCAATTTATAATATTCCTTTTGTTCACTGTTTTTCAATCTATTTTTCTCTATGGGGTCTTATGGGGGTATGTTTGACTTGGAGCGCTCTAAATTTTGCGAACCATAAATTTGATGTTATATAAATATAAATTGCTAGTTTTTAACATTATCAAAGCAGCTTAAATTCTTACTTTATGCAAAGAATTTATCTGTTTAAATGGTTCTATTCATTTTTCACATTTATTTTCTATAGTAATACCGAAAAATTAAATAAATTATTTAAGTATCATATACTTTAAGTTCTGCTATAGACGAATAATTTGAATAGTAAAAAATTTCCGCACGTTATTATAAAATATATATGAAACAAAAAATAGAAAACTAAATAAAATAAAATGCTCGAAAGTTCTCGCAATTGAATGAGTTTTTTTCGCCTCTATAGTTATTTTTAATTTTTTTTTAATGGAGAATTTACACAGTCTTCTGACAGGAAATTTCAGTGTCAATATTTAGCTAAATCAACCTCGACCTAATAACTTTTTGCACAACATAAAATTAACTATGATTTTCTGTCGCGTCAAAGTGTGAGGTTGCATTTCAAATATCAACACAATGGCACAAATTTAAATTTGACACATACATACATACATAACATATCTAAGCCCGCCTGCATGTTGGCATACAATTAGTTTTGATAAATGCAACCCAATGGGAAGAAGAGCTGCAAGGATATTTAGATAAACTTAGATAAATAAGCATATCCTTAAAAAAAGTTGCAGTATTTCTTTATTCTTATAAGTATATATAACCTTAAACTACCCAATTTGTTTATGTATATTCTGATATCTCTAGATTTTTGTAAATAATCATAATTTCCTATTAGGGCAAGACCCTTACATCCTTCCTAATTTTTTTTTTTTAACTAAAAGTGCACTGTATTGTTGTGTTTCATTCCTTTTATGACGCTGTTTCGCCAACCTAATTAAACGGCTGTAATATACGTAACGTTTGTCACATGGGAATGCTGCAGTTGTGCGAGCTGCATTCTGTTCGGGGCTTGTATGATGGCATTGGAATGTGCTTCCTTTTTTTTGTAATTTCTGTGGTTTTTTGTTGCACAACATTCATAACGCAACTGCACATTAGGGAAGCAGATTAGCAAAACTTTGTGTAACTGTAACAACTATTGATTTTTGCTAAAATGAGACGGAAGGTCAGTTAACATGTAAGGGATTTTAGTTTTATAAAAAATTTTTAAAGAGCAGTTCAACTTAAATGTTGATGACATTATTTATAATAGTTTTTGAATGGCTTAAAGCGCACTCATAGTTAGAAGATTTCTTTAATGAACGCCTTATTTTTAATTAAATATATTCATAAATACTGTGATGTGCTTTTCATTATTAATATTATGATTATTTTTCATTTTATTGTTTTCTTCCTATACTCGTGCAAGCTTAAGTGACTTTTCTGCGGTTAGTAAAATCTAACAAATCACAATCCTAATGTTGTACTAGAGTTGCTGCATCTCTACTCTAAGAACAAGTTGTTTTCAAAACATACATAGAAGCAGACATAAACTAAAGCCTTACCGTGACAATTGCAACAACGAAAGGATACCAAACGTATCATTTGAAATTCTCGTCACTTATGATGCTGCCAAAACAAGTGCACAATCTAACAACTTGCAAGCAAGCAGAGCTGTGAAGTAGCAAAGTAAACAAACGAGCATACGTTTGCCGTATACGCTCTAGCTGTTACAATAACAAATGCTATGATAAAATTACTTAAATGTTTGAATTAGGGTATCACTTAATTAGCTAATTTTTAAATATTTTTTGCTCATCTAAGACTTAACTGCTTTTGATAATTTTAACATATAAATATCCTTCCATTGATTTCAATTCGAACCACATACCTAAAAGTTGTAGAAGTATTTTTGTCCGTTTTACATTTAGCTTTAATAAATGATTTCACTTAAAAAAACATAAGAATATCGCAATAATATCACACCTTGCAAAAATCATATTGAAAATAAAAGTTTTGTTGGATCTTACTATGATGTTTTGTAACTCTTACGCCATAGGAGAGTCTAACAGTGCGTGCATATTCAAGTGAAAACATTATATATAGTGAATAGTTATCTTAAAACCTTTATACAATCATTTTATCGCATGCGACTTTTAACGCATGTCATGAATAAAAATATCTCATGCTATTATTTTTATCTAATTTATTTCTTTTTTATTACGCATGTGGTTTCCATTGCTCGACATATTTATCACAAAAAGTTTCGAAAATGAATGATATTAATGATGTTTCGATTTAGATGAAGTTTTATCACTTTCAGTAGTTGCTAATGATGAATTTGATTTTTAAGAGGTAATATTAAGCTTGACAGTCACAAATTGAAAGTGACTTGATATAACTTGGAAACAGAGTAAAAGTTTTTGCACTAATAAAAAAATTCATAATATTGCTCAAATTAGCATATAATTTTATAATTTATCATTGTCTGTCCTTAAAGGTGGCTTGCCGCATAGAAATGGCTATGGATTCAAAACCATATCAATCATTGATTTGTTTTTGAAATATGCTCCTTTGAATAAAATTGTATAAAATCTCCTAATTCGCATTTCCATCTTGTGTTACTTTAGCTAAAAACGCGATCTTTTATTTTTGTTTAGAAAGCTTATCTTAGCTTAAGTTATACAGAATCTCCTTGAGGAGCGTATTGTTGGCATACGGTGGTTCTTTAAGTTACCAGTTCTTCAAAAAAAAAAAAACTATGTCGTTAGTTTCATCAAGTTGTTACCGATTGCCGAAAGTGTGAAATTGCAATTTTTAGTAAGTACTTCAAATAGCTGATGGCATTCAAATGCTGAATTTACCTGGCTTTAACTGTGAAACTATGATATTCTTTACAGGAACTATTCCTCCAAATGATAAATTTGAGTTAGTCGTAATTTTCTTAAAATGTCAATTTCTGTTATAAATAAATAGCACTTTTGTCTAGCTTTAATCAAATTATAAGCTAAAAACGAGTCACCTTAGCACACACACACACACCACTAATCCCAACATTTGTTTGCTTGTGAAATTGAATGCGGCATACGCGACTTTGTTGAAAATCCTCGCATGCTTGACGTCGTTTATGTGTTTGTTACTTCGTTTGTTGTTTCGAAAGTCTTTTTTCATTTTTTGTTTGTGCGTTACATTCCACCAAGCTTTAATAGAATTTTAAAAATTTTTCTCCTAAATCATTGCGCTGAACGAAAAGGAAATCTTATGCAAGCTATGCGCAAAGGATAATGCGGCCGTTGGCTGCATATTCTTGTGTTCTCTATGCAGCGTGTTTGAAGAAAAGTTGACATTGCTGATGATGTTGATGAGAAGAGGAATGAATGATAAACTTTAGCGACGACAAACTTGGAATTTTTATTAACCAGCACAAATATGCAGTGCACAAGATTAAAGGCGCGCGTATACTTTGCGTGCTGCTGCTACAGTAAGGACATCGCTTTTGTTGAGCTGCTAAAGCTTATTGCTGTTGTTTTTTCTCATTAAATTTTTATAAAGTTACTAGATTATGTAGCAACATTTTTGTTATGTCTTTGGTTTGTTCGCAAGAACAGAGAAATTTTGCAATATATGAATTTATGAAACAAGTAGCTTTTTTCAATTTTGTGAGTTTAATTTAAGTAGCGAATTAATTTTTTTATTGAATTTCATTTTAAGTTTTGTTATCACAATTAAATCAAAGCCTGAGAAAGAATGACTCAAAAATGATCAAAGTCTTTACGCAAGGGTTTGAGGTGAATTCATATAGTTATGGTTTTGTTTTTTTTTTTTTAAATTTGATGTCAACATTTTATATTACTGAAAGTTTTTAAAGAATATATATAATGTGTATCTTTATATATTACTGTAACAAATTACAAAATTGCGTTTCTCTGTAAACAAAGCTTTTTATTAGTTATTTAATCAAATACAAATAATTTTAATATCTAACTTAATATTAATTATACAAATCTTACCTGTAATACCTGTAAACAAAGAAACAACATTTACTGTTATTTGTCAACAGTGTATTTTCTAACGTACAATACTCCTTTCTTATATGTCTTTCTTAATTGAGTTCTGATTTGCAACTGACACCTCTTGTCGTTTTATGACGACGCATCGACTTTATGGAATTCAGTGATGTTTAGTCATTCGGTCGATGCCCGAGGTTGCGAGATGCAAAGTCAGCAAACTAAAGTAATGCATACACTACATTACTGTATGTGTTACTTTACATATATATGACATTTTCTTTGTTCTTAATAACTTGTGTTTTTTGGTGCGTGTTATGATGAATTTTCGAAAACTTTTCAAATTCAATTCACAAAAAAAGTATCAAAATGGAATCCTAAGGTGCCCTTGAGTTGAAGAGTACTTTATTAATCTAATAAATTACTAATAAATCCCAACAAAAGCTTATCGATGATCAAAATTCAAAGATATTTATCCTTTAATGTAATTATCAAATTTTTTATATAACTTTTTTTGCGTTTTTGTCAATACTCATTTTCGATAAATCATTTTTCTATAATTTGTGGAAAAAAATTAAGAAAAAGCTTCAAGAAATCTCTTATTTTGGTCAATCTTAGAACAAGAGAAAAAAGGCTGGCTACCTCACAGCAAAAGTAAAACATATGTTTCGTGTCTCTTAAAAATGATAATTGCTACCCTACGTTTTAATCAAACGCTGCTCTAATTGGCTCCATGCATGAGTCCTAGGAACTGCAAGTTTCGTCACAAAGGATAATCATGAAACCAGATCATTGATCTCCCCCTACCGAAAGGAAATCGATATGAAACTTTTGCTATATATACAATGACCCAATACCTATATATATATATATTACTTTTCTATAAATTTTTTGCATTTATGTTCTCACTTTTTGGTATAACTAATGCAAACACTCAAACGTTTTTGTTTGCATAATTTTTGGCACACAGCTGTATCATATTAACAAAAATGAATAAAGAAAAACAAACCAGAAAAGTCATGTAAAGCACATAAATGAAATAGCTTATCGTATTTTTTCGAAAGTTAATTTTTTCAAGGTGAATGTAGACATGTACAAAAGTCGCCAGTGCTGCCAATATGTGATACATCATTGTTGCAGATAACAGCGCTAATGTTTATTTAACAGCCAGCACATTGTCAACAATTGCCCAACAGCGTTGTTATTAATTTGTACCTTTTGTTTATCTCTCGACTTGTGGGTGTATATGACTACACAGTACATGTGTATGCATATGTATTATATTTAACACTCGTCAAAATATTTGTATGGTTTTCAGTTTCAAGACCACAACGTTGGGCTAAACGTGGTTATTTTGTTATTTTTTTAAGTGTTCGTGAAAGTTTCTTGTTTATTATAATGCTGGCTACTTTTTTGGCTTTCGTTTTAATTAATTAACGCGTGAACACTTTTTACGTACTAAATTTAATTGTGTTGTTTGCATAAAAAAAAATATGTTTTAAAAATTTCTTCATATCGCTATTTATTTTCAAATGAAAAACTTTCACATTTGTGGTTTTAGTTAAAAATATTTAATTAATTCAATCATAATTTTTTTGTGCCACGCCTTTATTTAATGGTGGTGGCAACAAAGCAATTTAATCCAGTAACATACCTTGACCCATATTAATATTAAAAAGTAAAAAATCAAAAAAAAGCTTTTGTTGTATGTTCAAATATATCCCATTATTTGAAGCTCTTGCAATAAAAGCTTTTAAGGCACTAAACGCAGCGTATTTCCCTTTAAGTTGGGGAAATTTTTTCTCTTGCATGCATTACAAGGCTTAAGTATAAATACTCCGAAATGTAGGCAAAAAAAAGGGGAAACTTATTTTTAAGGCTGCACGTGAAAACACTTATGACAAGGACATTGTTGATGCCTTATTAAGAAATTGACTTTATGTCAATGTTGAACTTGAACATTTATAGGCATATTTATTGCAGCAGAATTGAATATTTTTACAAAAGGAATACATTTCAATCCCACACTTGGTTTACGAAATGTTTGTGTATAATTTGAAAGGCTTCTTATTAACTTAACTTTTTACATGAGAATTAATTCCATTTTGTTAGGAACTTTGTCTTTGTTAAATCCACAAAAAAAAAGCCTTTAAAAGATCTTTGCATATTTTTGATCATGGGGTATTTCAATAAACAAGTTTCATATGCTCTTTAAAGTATTAAGACTTAAAACACTTTTGAAGAAACGAAACCTATTAAAAGGGAGGTAACATTTTATTTATTTGCGGCATTAACAGACTTATAGCATTAAATGTGAACCTGTTCTAATATTTATATAATTAAATAAAAAAGTAATATAAAGCAATTGTCTCGAAACAATTTTTGAAACTAATATTTCATAATTTCAGTGTGGTTCACATTTTCACCAATTTTAAATAAAATGCGGATTCTTAAAAAAGATTTCTTTTATTTTTACTTTAACTAACACTTTAGTTTCTAATGAGTTAAATAAAAAAAAACACATTTTCTTACATCAATTGTTTTTGCTCAAAACGCACAATGGCAACATACCTTTATTATTTGTGTTGTAAACATAAATCCTCGAGTTTTTAGCTTATATTTGTAGCAATAAAGCAAAATTTCATATCCACCTTAAGTTATTTTGTTTGTAAATATCCCAACACAATAGCAGTCTGACAAATTTATCTTGTAATCCAAGCCAATCGTTTGCCATGCTGCGTAAATTTATGCCACTTGCGTAATGTGAGACATCATGTAAATGTGAAATTTCAATAACTCAAAAATACTGACACAAAAATTTAGTGAAATGCAGACACTCAAATAAGAGATTGCTTTTAATAATTCAATTGGAAATGATACCGATGATGACAATTTGATTTTAGGGTATTTTAAATTAAATAGATTATATTTCATGAAACACATATAAAGTTTCTGAAAAAAATATGAGTTAATGTTTGTATGAGTAGAACACAAAAAGTATCGCTATTAATTTACAGCCACAGATGGAACTTTTTTTTTCAATAGAGTACTTAGTAGCGAAAAGAATCGTCATAAAAGTGAAATCTAAAATTATATCGGTAGGCAGATATTAAATTCTGAGCTTAAAAAATTTTTCTGAAAGAACTTAATTAAATGTTACTCATACGACATGAAACAAAATAGCATTTCCTAGTATGGCCACCTATATGTCTTTGAGTTTCTTATAAAATACTGCGATGGGAATTTTTAATTAGAGTTTTGGTATCGTAGAATGCTTCGAAGAGTTGATAAGACACTATAACCTTGAAAACAGAGGCATATGAGAATTTCACTTATTAAATAAAACTTTTCTTACTCATTTAAAAACATCTTTAAATAAATTTTCCTACTGAGCGCCTGCCTGACAGTAAGAAAAACAAAATAAACAAATTTTTCATAACAATGTCTTGTCATTATTATGATTATTTTTCAAATTGACACATAAAAACAAACATTCGGATACGAACATGCCTACATACATACAAAGTGGCACCCTTTATAACAACAGTAACACTTTTACTTCCTTTTATATTTGCGACTAATCAACAATTTAAATCTATTTTTGCTCTCAGTTTTACATTTTACAGTCGAGTTTATATATGTAGCTTTGCAGTATGTGCCTGAGGGGTACCTAACAGGAAGTTTGATGTTTATTGGCACTTATAAAGTATATAACTACATAAACACACACACACACACACACACATGTGTAGGCTTTGCAGGCGTTAACACACTAGCAGTCAGCTTGTATGCGCTTAACGGAAGCGGATATGCGGCTTTAACTGATGCCAGCAAAGAAGTCACGCACATTTCGTTTATACGTTGTGCCGCAAGGTGTTAAAAATTTATATGTGTTAATGGCGGATGGAGTGAAAGGGTGTGTAGGTGGATGGGGGGATGATTTAAAAATGTGTATATTTGTGCTTGAAGCTGACGTGTTCAGAATTGTGCTTAAAACAGTTACAATGAACTTATATAAGCATTGCACAGGAAATACGTTATAGCGAGTGAATAATTGGCTTGAATTTTTTTAAATTTAAATTAAAATTTATTTATTTTTCGGAAATTTAATTAATTTTTGATAAATACCTATATAAGCAAGCTGCATATAAAAAGTCATGCTGATTTTACAACAATAACGTCATGCTTAATTTTCATGAAATTATTTACAAAATAATGCAAAAAATTAAGGCTTACGTGACTTGAAATTTTAAGGAGTATTTCGGTGATTGTGTAAAATATTAAACTTTGACAACGAAAATTATCTTCACGTAAGACATTCGTATCTTTCGACTAAGTGCCAACTCTTGAGCATTCGAAGCACAAGGCAAAAGAAATCAACTGCATAAATATGAGATATCCAATTTGTTACCAGAACACAATAATTACATAAACAGAAACTTTTATGTACGTACAAATTGCAGCGGCCACTCTTCAAAACAAAATCAACAGCATAGTTACGTTTTGTGCAAAAATTGATGCATAAATCAAAATCCAAAGTAGCATCGCGCAAGATATATGGGATTTTAAAATTTATAAAGAGGACGTATGAGCAACTTTTAATTACATAATGATGCAGAATGACTCTTCCTAGCTATAATGCTTACGAAATCTTCCGATTATAAAACATCATAATAAATTGACACAAAATAGAGTTCGAAAATTTTCTATACTTCATAAGCAAAAAAGCAAAAATTGTAGCATTTGACAGCGTCTTATTAGACATTCAAAACATATGACTGCGTGTCAACATGTCATCAGCCCAAGGATAATAAAAGAAAAAAAAAGTAACCAAATATAAAATAGCAATTCAGCAGCTTTAAGAAAATCTTGCGGAAGTCAGCCTTGTCACTGGAAATCGTTACATACACAAGCACATACATAGCTTACCTCTGTACCGAAATTTAATTTAGCAAAATTCGAACACATCCTCAAACATGGTGTTCAATATCGTTGCTGCTGTCGTCGTCAGTTGAAAAGTTGCTATTGGATTTCCGCAGCAAATGAAGCTCAATTGAATTTCATTTCCGTTTTTCTAAAGTGTGTATTAGTATTAGTATATCAGCGTGTGTATGTGTGTACATACGTATTTAAGCCTAAAAGCAATTTGAGTGAGTTCACCTTTGTTTTCATTGCTGCTCCTACTATTGGTGCATGTCAAACATTTTGTGTTTCCGCTTTGCGTTGAATTTTAAAGAAAGTGTCAATAGAAGCAAGAAAATTGATATTTGTTGCCAAATTTTGAAAATATTTTTTTATGCATTTTAAGCTGCCAATAACATGTCTTCGCGAAAAATAGTTATCAATGACGTATTTTGATGTGACTTGAATTTTTATTCAGCCAATTTTGAGCAAAAAGACGTACAACTTCTCGATGGCTATTAATATAAACGGTATGTTATAGTTACTATTAGATCACTAACAGAGGATAATCAGCTTACTCTTTCTGAAAAAAAATTTAAAATTAAAAGTTACTCATGCGTCTAGTTAAGCCTTTTTACTAACATTGTACAAGATTTACCCTTAACACAACGCAAATCAACCAAACATAGCAAGAAATGTTAAACAACTCAGGCTGTGGCTATTTGTCAAGGTTGATTCTCTTTTTTTTTTTGGTTTTAATTTTTTCTTTTGCTAACCAAAAAGCGGAAAACTTGTTGACAGCTCAAATTCACAAACATACACTAGCACGCACTTAGCACACACTTACACAGACACTTAAACAGTTTAAGGTTCTTAAACTGTTGCAATATTTGTCAACCACAAATTGAAGCTACTTCACATATGCGCACACACGCACACAAAATAGCATACATACTTGCAAAACTACATACAAGTTGAAGCTGTCAGCATTGTTTTTACATACAGACCTACATACGTACTAGTGATATACGTGCATACGTTAGTGTGTCAGTATAAAGAAAGTAGCATATCTTAAAGCCAACTTTTCCTGTCCAATTTATGTCCCCCAAAGTGAAAAGAAACCACCTTTGCCGCAAAAGGACATCATTGATTGGTAAACCATAGCAAATGGTAAAAAAAGAGTGAGAGCAAAAAGCTTCACCCAAACACTGGCAAATGCGTCAACTAAGCAAAATTTTTTTTTATATAAAAAATAAATTCAAGAAATATAAAAAGTGAATTATTGCTAGTGATATCAAATGCAGTGAACCGAATTATTTGATTTATTATGATTACTCTTATAAAATTTTGAATTTTATGAACATGATATAGTTTTGTAAGTCTCCTTACTTTTGAGCGGCCTAGAAAAATCTAAGAAGAATTGCCAACATTAATATTTTTGAACGACATCGGTCGCTGTAGATACAATTTTATCACTTCAAACTTTAGCAGACTTGTGTTACTCATACGTCATGATTTTGAATTTTTATATTTTCTGATAAAATGATTTTTATATTTTCTTATAAAATGTTAAAATGTTTAAAAAAAGGTCACATCCGCATATGGATCTTAAGCTTGGATCCAAGTAGATATGTATGTCTGGCATTTAAAATCAACAAATGATGAAAATTTGTAGAAAAGTCTCTAAACATTTTGATAGAAAACAAATTCATTTAAATCACTTAATATTTTTTTCAATTGTTAAAATTTCTTAATGCACAATTAATGATGGAGTTTTCTTGCGGCCATTTTAGAACTTAATATTTTCTTGCAATGTATTAAAAATGTAAGAAAAGACACAAACACTTATGGTTTTCAGTTGCATCAACAGAGTTATTTAAATTATTTTTAAATGTCAAATGTATGAGAATTTAAGTAAATCTTACACAAAAATTTATATAACTCATTCGTCATGTCTTCCAAAAAAATAACAGATAAAATATATGAAAATAAGACTTAAATTGTTTTGTTTAAAACTTTTATTGAATACATTTCCTTCAATTATATAGCAACACTACATTTACGGCAAACACACATACACTTACATATATGCATAAAACATTGAACTGAAACCGGAAAGCAAATCCAGCTACACTTTTGAGACGCCGACAACAAAACTTTAGGGGATTAGTAAGTGTCGGTGAGCTTTGATTTATGTTGACATGCATTTGTTAGGATTTTTGCCGCTTTTAGTCATTGTTGTTTTTGCTGCGTAGTGACTGTAGTTATTGTTGTAAATCTAACTATATTTATACGAGATTGGTATATCCGTTCATAGCTTAAATTTGGCAAACATTTTCTTTGGTTTTTTTTTTGACTTTCTTAACTTTTTCCCTACTGGTTTTTTTGGATTTTGTTTGTCGTTCTGTGGTCAATGCGGTTTCTGATTTCAATATCTTTCGTCCTTCATGATCAAATGATTTAGTTGTTCGACTTCATTGTTATATACATAAGGATGTAAGCTTTCATTTCTGGTACTTAACAATTTGTCAGGTGCTGCACGCAATCTTAATGCAACTCTGTTGTTTGTTGCTAAGTGGATAAGGTTTTCAACGAAAATTGAAATGTATGTGAGCTTATGGTAACCAATTTTTGGCTTGATTCTATCTGTAGCGTATGAAAAGAATGAAGATAAAAGCTTTTACCAAGAGTTGGTTATAAATTGTGCAGCATTTAAGCTTAAACAAAATCCCAAATCTTTTGCATAAAGTTTTGAGTGTTGGAGAATATATACACAGCTTTGCTTGTTAGCTTGTAGAGAAAAAAATTTATCAATTTATATTTTAGAAAAAATAAATAGTTGATGAAGTAACAGTAAACCTATTTTGGATTTTTACTACACTTTTAGAAAAAATAAATAGTTGATGAAGTAACAGTAAACCTATTTTTAATATAAATAGCTTTACACAGATTCTTAGTAACATATTGCAGTTTAATACTGCATTTTAAATAAAATATTCTACACATAAAAGAACAAAATCAATTAATTAACTTTAAATCATAAATATTATAAAATGAATAAGTAATCACTTATGTTACTCATACGTCATGATAAACACATAATGTGATTAACATTTAAATCTTTAGTTAATTATTACAATCAAAATAATTTACTATGAAATTGAAATACGAAATTGCAGATATACTCAATTGATGTATGCATATACATTTCAATAATATTCAATGTAAATGTTATAACATGAAATTATAATTATAGCATGTAATTGATGCTTAAAATACCAGACAAACAAAAACGTGTGGTTGTGCCGCATCGAAATGTATTAAAATTTACCGACGTAGTTCGTTGTAGTATTTTGTGTTATTTCAAAATTAATAAGCTTTAAATTTCTAAATATAATATAGAGCAATATGAACGATTTTTTGTTTTATAACATATTGCGATTTACTTAATGCTTTTAATTTTACATATTTTAATATAAAATATCGTAGAAACTGCTACGCGGCCATTAACTTCAGATTAATTTGCTGTCAGGCACTCCAACGCAAGCCAAGTTTTTGAAAGTGTAAGTCTTAATAACATCGAAACTGAAATATCAACGTTGACAGTTTTATTATTGAAACGGGCACTTCAAAAAATATAAATTCATTAAAAGGCAATCAAATCCATGCAAAAAAAAAATTCCCGTCCCGTTTTTTTTTTATAGTAATTAAGTTACTCTCTTTTCATCTCTGTCTACTAATTATCAAAAAATACAAATTGAAAGAGATTTTGTTCTTTGAGCTTCGAAGCCAAACACAATTGGTACATATCAGAAAAATCAAAAATAATAAGACATAATTCAAGAAGCAGCATTAGTATAGGTAACCAAAAATCAAACAAAAAGTTTTGTGTGTGGTTTTCAAAAGATCCTAAAAAAATTATAGATTTCCTCAAAAAATTAAAACAATTAAGTATGTAATAACCTTCCTTAGAACAAATATGTTGTTTTAAACATTAGATTATTGAAATAGGCTTAGAATATTTAGCGCCAAAGCGTTACAAACTATTTCCATATTGTCAATTTTATATAAATAGTTCAAATAAAATTAGTAACAATTGTTGCCTGAATGATTTGCAGGATCTTTTCATTAGTTGTTTTCAAACATTAAGGAGTTTGACATATTGGTACTTCAGGTTTTTCAGTTTCATGCATAATCTACCACAGGTTTTAGAAACATTTTAATTTAGCAGCATGGTAAATTTTTCAACGTGCGCTAATGCAATACTTGTCTTTACAAAACATTGCACAAATATTTACAAACATTCCACACATACAAATATATGTGTAAACAACAACAAAAAATGCACATATATATTGCAAACCATATAACACAGTTACCACTACATTACACTGTTGCCAAGACATACAATAACCACATTGAAAAGAAACACAGTGGTAGAATAAAAGTTATAGCAGTTACTACGGAGAAAAAATTTGTAACTTTGTTTCGTATTTTTCATAATGATTATCCGTTGAAATGGAAATGCATGAAAAAAGATTTAATTTAATTTGCAATGCAAAGCAATGAAATGCGTTACTGTAGCGCGCGGCAACGCTTAGTGAATAATGAAATATAGGAATGTGAATAAGCTTGTTGCTGTTGGCAATTTGATGAAAAAAAAAACTCAAAGCAAAACGTAGCTTTTTCAATTTAAATAGATTTCCGTTTAAAGGAAATTCAAAAGAATAACATCAGAAAATATGCACGGTATGTGAATGCGTTTAGAAATAATGCGCGTTATGTAAAATATCGAGAGAGAGCAAAAAATAAAATTGCATTGTAAGGTGATAGAAAAATGAGCGCATTTAATGCTGTGCCCATGGGGGACAAACGTGCGTGCGTGCATACCAAAATGCATTGATAGAAAAATGTGCATAATTGGAAAATGTTTTATTTCCATAGATAAATTTCTGCAGAGATAAATTGCAACTTTATGTATCATTTTCGCTTGAATAAATTACAATTTCATTTATTCATTCAAAAGTGTAAATGGAATGAAAATACAAATCTTTGTGTGGTAAAATTAAACTTTAACAAACAAAATAATTCCTACAACACATAGATTTTAATATCACTCGTACGTCATGTTTAACATTTAATAATCCATGCAGTGTAAAAATTCAAATTAATGTCAAATTTTAATACTTGATTAAGTCAGCATTTCAGCTATAACAAAAAAAACACCAAATTCAATCTTACCGCCTTCTACATAAATCACTTTACGCAAAAGCCTTAATCCTTTCATGCCACATTGATGTCACTCAGCTGCTAGATGAGGGTGTGTCTAATTTAAAAAATATTAAACATCCCATTTGCTGACACACACAAAAATAAAGTTTGTTAAAAAAAATTTACCAAAAACTACAGGCAAAGTTTTCATGAAAAAAAGCGATGGATGGTAATATTTTTTTTTGCTTGCTGGCAGCCAGTAGAATAAGTGGAAAAAGAAAGTCAACTTTTTCGACAAATCATTTATCAAGATCATAGCATGTACTTCCTTTTCCTTTGCAACTTTCGTTGTTGCTACTGCGTTGCTGCTTTACCTCTTTGTATGGCAAGTTCCTGCTTATGTTGCAGTAAGTCTTTTTTTTTTGCAACATCGCTTTCTGACACAAATTTGCCATGGTGTCAACTAGAACGTAGTTGGGCAATAGAGCAATAATTAAAATTGTTCCCCTTTTTTTAGTATTAGTCACGGCTGCTTTTTGTGCTTTCACTGTTTAACACTAGAGAGGTGGACTTCAATGCTGTGAATATGAAAAAAATTTATAGTTTTTAGGTTAACTAAAAGCAAGTTTTTGAAACTGATGTTGCATAATTGCATAATTACGTCCCAATTGAGCTATAATAAGCTGTACAGCTCAATAATCAAACGTTTCACTGTATAATGTGAACTGAATATACTAGCTATTTTCTATTTAAACTTTTATGTTTTATCGAGAATCAGTGAAATTTAGATGAGTTAACTTTCTAGTGTTATAACTGTGTGTCTAAAAAGCACGAATTACGATTTATCGGTAAGGCAAGTTTTCATTGTGCTTGTTATCTTTTAAGTGGTTGCTCTTAAAAATCTCACTGAAAAAACTCTAAATATTTTTATAACATGTAAACTTTTAAACTTTCTTAAAATTTTGAATTTGTTAAGAAGTACAAAGCGGCCAGTAACTAATTTACAATACATTGTAGAATATAGCAATTTGAGTTTAATGATTTTTGTCTTCTGTGTCTAAGTTGCATCCAATTGAGTTATACGAAGCTTGTTTTCTATATTTGCAATTAATTAATTTTTATTAAACATTAGTCATACGCCATGTTCATCAAACTGAACTTCACAAAAATGTTCATATATGAAATAGCTCCGCTAAAAATTGTGATGGCAAGTAACAAAAGAAATGCCATATATTTTAGAATCTTTTGCAATCGCTGAAATAGGAGATACACGCGGTGTCTTCGGATTGGCTCTAGGTTTTGAGATTCTAACCTCAAGTTGCCGTAAATTAAATATTATCTTCACCTTTACATAATCTAAATAGAAATTATTATCTTTGAAAAGCTTTTTATGTTGTACGCAGATTTTGCCACAGAATATCCCGAGCTAGTCAAAATTTTTAAGCAGTTGTGCTTGTGCTTGACAGCAACAAAAGGTTCAATTGTAAAAATAGTATTTTGTTACCTAAAGGCAAAATTAAGATTTTAAAAAAAAAAACTGTTGAAATATTTGTAAATCAACTCGCCATGGTTCTGTTGCAATTTGAACTAGTTCAAGCATGCACGAGTGTATCCAATTAGAAGCAAATCAGTTATTTTAATAAGTCAAGCAATTGTTGTTCAAGATTTTGTTGTTGCCTATTAACCATATTTTTTGACATAAATGCAAACATTTTTATATTAGTTGCATCCTACTTGAGTTAATAAATGGCGAACATCCGAAGAACGTTGAATTAATGGAATCTTATGCAAAACTGCTACTATCATTTATTTTTTATTTAAAAGAATCTCATCAATGGAGTATAATTATGTAAATCCACTTTTTAGTGTTAATACTGCAGCACAAACTGAAGCCAGTAAGCAAGAATGCAGCAAGTTTGCCCATGGAGCAACTTTTTAGATATTTTGGTAAGACAACTTTTTCGCCGCGATCTTAAACTTCAAAGCAACTGCTGTTAAAAATACGCTTGTTAGTGCTACTGCTGGTATTATCAAACGCACAGGGCCTCGCCAACATCATTTATCATCAGATTATTTTGTCGCCAAGAATTTTGTGGAGTTTTTGGTACAAATATTTTCTCTATCACTTCCCCTTCTGGAATATTAATTTGTTGCTCGTGATGAATAAAAAGTTTGCAAACTTTGTGTTTGACTGCGTTGATGTGGTTGTCGCACTAAGGACAGTCTGTTTCGAAAATGGATTGGTGAACATTTTTCATTGGCCATATAAAATATGCTTGCCATCACAATTAGCAATATATCTCTCAGAGCATATGATTTTCATGCATGGATGTTCAAGGAAGTGCAGCATCAAACTTTAAAATTTTTAATTGTTTTAAAATTTTTAAATTTTTTTTTTTTAGAGTTCAAAACAGAATGAATCTATTTGCTTACCTTTTTTTACCTACCTATTCGTTTTTCAATTGCAATTGACCTAAAAGCCTTAGCGCCATTTGTATAATTGCTACAAATAAAAATGTGGCATTACAGTGGGAAATTGGCACATTAGGTCTTGTGTGGAAACTCTGTAGTAGCATCATCTTCAGCTCAATAATTGTAATGTACATTAAGTGACCACTTATACTTTTATAACACAACACTAAAAGCACTTTGGCGAAAGAGCTTGTGCTGCAAAAATGCCCCATTATATTTTTATTAAGATAATGTGACTTTTTTTTGTGAATTCAAGGAAAGAAGTAAAAGTTTTTCATTTTTTTTTTCTAAAATCCATGAGGCAGCGTAGTACTTAACAATTGGTCACCTCATTTCTTACAGAAAAAAAAGTTTTTTTTATGCGAACCTAAGCACCGCCACAATCTGCAACTAACATGCAAGAAAATTTTGGAAGGCAAATTGTGAGTTGTAGCGCATAGCGCCTAAAAGTATGCAATACTTTGTAGTTAAGTGAAATACTTGCCTAGAGCAAACGAAGCCAGCAACAGTGATGTTTTTAACAAAAATCGCATAACTTTGCGTGAGAGAAAATTAAAAATTTGAAAAAAAACTATGGAAAACTCTAAGATGCTGCAAGCAAAATTATGTCCTCAGGGTTGCATTTTGAACGCCATTTAACATAGAATAAAACACAACTGATAAGCAGCTTGGCAAGCAGTTAAGTTTTCGAAAAAAAAATCTGGAATAAGTATAATAGTAGTAAAAACAAGTGCAAAGTACCGCCCTGTAGCAGTATCAACAAGCTGACTGATGAATGTCGCACAGGCGTGGCACATATTTTTAAGTGTTTCAATGCTGCAAGCTTTTGCCTTGCTGCAAAAAATGCAAAAGTATGAAGGCAGGTTGGAGGAGTTAAAATGAGAGACTAAGTATAATAACAAGAAATAAGTAGTAAGAATGATAGTCCGGCTGGCCACAATATTAAGGAACAGTTTTTTTCTTTTTTTATGTGTTATGTGTTTGAAATAAAAGTTTTCCTGAACTGAAAAGTTTTTAATGAATTTTCATTGCAAGTAAAAAGAAGCGCAAGAATATTTTTACTGCAATAGCTGATAAAATGTATTTTAAGAAACTGAGGTTTTTTTTTGTTAAACAAATGGCGCTTGTAAAAATATCTCAACACTAAACGAATATTCTTATGAGCATTTCTAGGACACTAAGAACCACATAATTCCACAAGAGCCATAAAAACCATTCTGGAAGTATCCGTGTCCCGATAATAACTGAAAGAGGTAATAATTTACTTCGCCAAAGTCTCTCTCGAACCATGTTCTTATGCAAGGGAATGGTTTTTTTTCCACCTGCCGTCGACTTTCGAGCTAAATCTATCCTGCCACTTACAGAGGGTCTGTTGACTCACATCTGCTCAGCTTATGATCAGGTTGCCTTTGTTTTTTGCCTCCCAGACCATTTTACGTTCACTGGATCGCAGGTAAGTGAGGATAACTCCGCTTATTGATAGCACAGCCGCTTCGGACTCTGTGCGGTACGTACATGCAACTCTGAGTGCAGCAGTTCGCCATGAGGATACTAATCATGCCAGATATCTTGACTGCTTTTGTTGCTGCGTGTTGTAATTGACCCC
Organism: Meiosimyza decipiens; assembly: GCA_963680825.1. Lineage (NCBI taxonomy): Eukaryota > Metazoa > Arthropoda > Insecta > Diptera > Lauxaniidae > Meiosimyza > Meiosimyza decipiens. The sequence continues at coordinate 6,462,473 of OY804259.1, read as the reverse complement.
AAAATATCAACTTTGGGTCAACTCTTACGCCGATGTACTTGATGACCTTCTTTGCTTTAAGTGTGTTGTTGCATACTTGCAGTTCCAGTTCTAACGGAATATGCCGCTTTGTGAGCAGTGTAAACTTTGTCGTTTCAGTGGCGAGTTGGAGCTCCATTCCGTTATCGGAGACTCACGGACTCCAACAAATATTGATGATTAAATATAAATTCAACATACAAAAATTGCAAAAAACTTTTGATTTGTTTCTTAAGAAGCTTCTGGAATCACTTTTGCTTGAATTCTTTTTCCACATCATATTTTGTTATTAAAACTAACATTTCAAACAAAACAAGCCATCATGACATATCACACTCCCTAGACAACATGTCAGAGTGACAGATGAACAGACAATTTGACTGACACATAAAACCTGACCGTACACCCCAGACACAAACACATCTAGAAAGCGCATAAAAAAAACTCGCATGAATAAAGAAAAATTAAGTGAACATCAAAACAAAAGCGGTGCAAACCAAAAGCAAACTGTATATGTAAAGGTAGCCTCGTTAACATTAGACTAAAAGATAGATAAGGTGCATTAAAGCAACAACAATAATGGCGCTGCATATTATGGTACCACTTAAAGTCATATACTGCAAAAACAACAGCAACCTTAAACACTTTTGATAACGCTGGTGCAATGTGCTTTAGGGTGGCATTAAATTTATTATTTCTTTTTAAATTTTTACTTATTTTCAGAGCTTTGTTTAAAAGTTATTTGTATTCGAAAAGTTATTAAGAATAAGCTAAGAACTCCTATCAATGCTCTTAAGATCTAATTATCGAATTAAGCCAAGAAAGCTTTAACTAAACTGAAAAAATAGCCACGAAACTAAAGCAATACATTATCTTTTATTGTGAATTTCAAAGAATTTTGCCAAAAGTGTGTGTATGTTAATACAAAATGTAATGAAAAGAGAATGCAAAGACTTTTAAAAAATTATTTTTAATTATTAATTTTATGATCATATATCCAACCAGAGAAATATCTCAAAAAATATGCCACCTATGCAAAATTTTTATTTAACAACTCTACTAAAATATACCCTGCGTTTAAAGTCAGGCGTTAATGGCGGCAACTAAACGGTTTGTCGGTTTGAAAAAACATAGTAAAAACAACAACAACAACTTTATGGCACACTTAACTAACAAGCATTTAAATGCGGGAGGCTATAAAATAATGATGACTTTAGAGGCAGCCGCTAAGTTACGTTTTACCGTCAACGTTGCTGTTGTAAAGTCATTTTAACGATAAGCCGTGACATGCAACTTAATTTAACATTTGTTGAACTTTTCAACAGCCAACAACTAACGAAAACAACAACAACAGCAATCAAAAATTTAATTGGCCCACTGCATTGCAGTTTGTTGCATTTCAGTGACGCTTTATTGGCTAATTGTGGCGTATGTTTTCTGGTTGGTTAAGATCATTTGTTCGCAATAATTCGTTTAAATAGCTGGCACATGCTCAATTGGCGCTAATTTTGTTAACAACAAGAGGTAACTGTGGGAACTTATGTAAAATATAGAATTTCAAAAGACAGCATCAACAACAATCATATGAGTCGTCCATCATCCAATTTAATTACAAAAAGCGAAAAAAAAGCCTTTGTACAGTTAATATTTCAAAGATACCACTACATTAAATTTGGCATTTTAACACAGAAGTTTGGTATATAAATACATCACTTAGGGCCTTTCAAAGAAAATAAGCCCACTTGCTTGATATTTACAAGTTTCGCCATCAGAGTGGTCCTTAACTCTGTGAATAAAAAAAGGCAAATAGCATAGAGCAGAACTTAAAAAAAAAAAACAAAACAAAAACAGACATATTGGAGTATTAAATTCTAGAATTTATTAATACCAATTAAATTATTTGTTTTTGTGAAACTGATTAATCTATAAATATAACGTTATCACGACATTATATTGAATTAAAATCAGTTCTGTTTAGTTTTCACCTCTTCAAAGAAAATGATAAGAAAACTTAGTTTGTAATAAAAGTTCTCTGAAATCCAAAATTAAATACCCTGTAGTCAATTACGCATGGCCTCCGCCAGAGATGATCTACCAGCACTGCTACAGCAAGAAATTTTAATCATAAACCAACGATGCTGCATGCGTAGGCGAGGCCTTATTAAAATGAACTATTTATGCAAATATTTCTTCCAATAGCAGGCCTGCTGGTAGAGGTAAAACACTTGCCGCTTTTGATATATTTTATACTGGCTGTTGTACCCTTCAATTTTTGTTTCCATGTTTCATTTAATTGCATACTATAAATTCGTTGCATAAAATGCTGTGATAATTCAAATTTGAATGGCTTAAAAAGTTCTTGGTATTTACGATATTCTTCATATAATTACAGAATATGAATGTTTATTGCCTTCCATTTATGTCGATATTTTGAAATATCACTTTTAGTTGTGTCATATATTCAAATATTGATTTTTCAAAAAATTTCAAGAAAATGTGATTCTTTCGATTGACTATGAAAATGAGCAAAGCAGCCCTTACTTACTTTTTTCTATTTAGAAGCGGATGAAACGGACTTACCTAAGTCACTTCCATTGAAGGCCTAGTTTAGTCACTTCCAAAAAATACTCATTTTTTCTCCATTCCAATTGAGGACTAACTTTTTATCTCACTTGGAAGAAAGCCTATTATGAAGGGTCTGTTATACAGATCGTTGTGTATAAATAGCAAGCCAAGCACGAAATGCCAATTCTTTCCAATTAGATACTCCTAATAGCCACTACTTCTGCCTGCTGGGTAACAACATTAACCTTCAATTTACCCCAATAAATAAAATGATTTATTTGACGTATCAACTAAAAACTACACAAGTTATGTCACATAGGGTCAGCGCAAAAGCTGATAACTTCGTTGCCCATATGAAGGCAACAGATCATTTCGTCAATAAAATCGCTAGCAACGCAAAGTACAAATTTAGTTTTCTTTGAAGCGTTCAAGTTACTGTAATTAAAATAAATCTGTGAGTTATAAATTATATATATTTATTTGCAACAAAAACAAAAATTAAAATCAATTTAATAATTTAATATTTTGTCCTTTTAGTACAACATGAATTTCGCTTGGTGCTTTGCCATTTTCTTTGCCCTGTTTGCCATGGTAGCTGCCACAGGCTGCCCTGCTGACTACAAACACGAAGGCACAAAATGCACCCAAGATCGCCCAATACATGGAACTTGCAATGCCGGTTCCGAATATGATGTGAGCATTAATAAATGCGTTTACGGACACAAGGGTTAAATTAAATTTAATGGATTTAAGGAAAACGCAGTGATAAATAAAAATGTTTAAGTGAATTAAAATTTCGTATTTTCTTGTAAAGGGTTTGATTTAATTCGAATCGCTTCATTTAATTTTTTAATTGAAAGCAGATGGCAACAGAGTAATTTCGGTAAATTGTTTTTGTAGCTTACGCCAAAGCTATCTTTTCCAGTTTCAGTGCAGCTGATAAGAAATTAGAAATTAACAAAGCTGAAAAAAAAAACTGAAAAAATGAATCGGAAGATTTTGATACACTTTCATTTTTCCCAGTTAGACATGGATTGTTAAATATTTCAAAAATTCGATTTTCAAAGATGATTCTTTTTATAACTCTCTCACACACATTTTTTGAAATCATTTCTATGCAAAGTCGCGCATCTGAAAGGAAAACATGTAAGAAAATAAGGGCACCATTTTTTGACAAAATTTTTTTGTGTTTCGAAGTTCAAAGGACTAAGGAAATAATTTAACATTTATGTCCAATTTACAAAGTTTAAAGAGATTTCGTCTTAACCTCAAAATAATTGAATAAATATTTTCGAGGTTAGAAGTCCCACAAAAAAAATTTCTGTTTCAAAGCTCACATTGAGCAGTTTTGAACACTTTGAAACCTTTCTTATCAAGAAGTTAAAGGAGATAAAAAATCGGTTTCCTGTACTACAGACAATTGCACGATACGATTAAATCAAGCATACCATAATACGTGGTATTTCCAGAAAAAGCCAAGGATCACAGACGGCTCTACATTTAAAAAAATAAAAATTATAGTGGTTTATATATTTTGTTTTTTTTTCAAAGCAACAATAAAAACACTTTAAAGAAAAGTCAGCGAAATCATATCACATTCATTCGAATATTATTGCAAAGACGCACTGTAAAGAAATAAACCAATTCGATGCCGCTTAAAATGCTGACACCCATAAAAAGTCCCAGTATACCGCCAATTGTAACCACAACATCCAAACGTGTGCGCACCGCTTGACGACGATATTGAGTTGCAGGTAAATCAGCTACTTTGACAGTTAGCATACGTGAATTGTTTTCAAAAACTCTAAAATGAATGATAGAAAATTGTTAAAAAAGAAAATGAATATTTTTTTTAAAAATTATTAATTTCTTTATTTGCAATACGCTACACACTCTGCAGTGCCGCTGTATACGATGCGCATGTCTGCCTCATTGCAAGACGGTAGACACCTGCAGTCTAAATTATCGCTTGTCAGCTTCAATTGGGAAGTGGTTGCCAGCACCATATCATAGTGGTCCAAGCACATGTTACCAGTTAGATTGCATATTGGTGTTGTATCATCATCTAAGTGGAGTTGAAAAATAAAATTATAATAAAAATTGAGCATTTTATTTCAGTTTAATGATAAATGAGAAGAATATCTGTTTTTGACTCACCACGTACCACCAGCAGATGTAAAGTGCAATTACACAATTCAATGTGCTTACGACGCATACAGTCTAAAATGCAACCGCTGAAACTGTAGTGCTCATAAATAGCATTCGACATATTTTCATCAGGAAATCGACATTTACGCGCTTCCGGCGATATTTCGCGTATATCCGGATCGTTAACCATATCCTCTTTGTAGATATATACTTCCTTGTGGATGCCTTTTTCTTGTAATCTCTCATGAAGTGCACCTAACACCATATTTGGTAAGCCTTCTTCGTCTAGAAAATTTGCCTGTACATTGGAAATTATGTAGTACGTGGAGTGTGGTCTAAGTTTGCACAACATTTACGAGTAACTACTTACAAAGAGTCCAATTGATGTTTCAACATGCAGCACTCTATTGCCACGAGTATTATTGATAACATTATTGAACCAGTTGCCACTGCCGCTATGAATTAAAAGATATTTAAATGTTTTTGTAATGTGGGTAATTTATTAAAAACACAAAAAAAAAAGGATTTTTGAAAATACGGGATGATCAAAGCAGTTAGGTTCAAAAGTTTCTAGTGTACTTAACAGAATATTTTCTCCAATTTTTATTCTAAGCCTCAGGACTAAGAGACATAAAAAAATGAATCACCCCGTTTTGAGTCACACTTAAAGTTATCAAGAACTCATTTTCGTGATTTTATCTTTTGCTTATTTCTTTGCAATATTTTTTTGGATATTTAGGAAGGATTATCTCAGAGTCCTGATGTGTAGGAAAAAAACTGACAATGAGATTTTGTTACGAAAACTGAAGTCTTTCGAATTTATTTAAGCACTTGCTAATAAATTTCAAACTGTTTTTAGCTAGAGCTCAACTTACGGTATGTTGTTGTGCAGTGAATTCATGATAAAGCAAATTCCCACTGAAGTCTGCAGCGGTCTAAAATATTTGCAGCAATCGATGTCTTCGCCGTACCATTTACATCTCACAAAGAAATCTTCACATTTAGTAAAGAGCTAAAAAAAGTTAAGAAAAAACTTAGTTTTTAATCAGGCTTAGTAACCACTTTGAAAAATAGCACAAAGTTAAAGCTTAACCACAAAAGCCAATTCTAGCTGGGTCATTCCATCTATAATGGGCCTATCATTACCCTCATGTTTTTTAAATAGGCTGAAAATTTTTTTAGTGATTGGTCTATCATGTAGAAGATATAAAAAATTCGATAAAATTTTTTTGACGTTGAAGTTTTAAATTGTGTTAAAAAAAATTGTAAGTAAAACAAAAAAATTTCCTTGATAAATATCAACAATGAAATGGGGTGAAAAAAAATGATTGAAATGTTCTGAAAATTTTGAGCCTAAAAAGTCTGAAATCAATTCAAATTTTATTCTCTCGGACTCATTCTCAATGTTTCAATTTACATTGCAAATCATAAATCTTAGCTTAAAATGCTTGTAAAATCCAATAGGGTGAAGAAACATGGATAAACTTTTTAGAGATGGTACTCCTATATGCTCTGAAAATTTTGTACCTAAAAAGGCTGAAATCGATGATGGAGTGTTTGGGAAATTGATGTTTTCTTGGAAAGTCAATTTTTTTATCTTTTACCACACAGAGAACGTTTAGGCAATCATTTATTCAGATTTGTAGTTTATTTGTCATCAACTAGTACACAACTTCCTTAATATAATATAAAAGCTAATTTGAATTGTGTTGGTTTGTTGATATTCATCAATGAATATTTTTGTTTTACTTACAAATTAATTTTTAACACAATTTAAAACTTTTTTTTAAGCAATAATATTGGTCAAAAAAATGTTATCGAATTTTTTTATATCTTTCACATGATAGACCAATCACTGAAAAAATTGTTAGCCTATTTAAAAAACATGAGGGTAATGATAGGCCCATTTTAGATGGAATGACCCAGTTATTGATTTTCATTCGTGTTATGTAAATTTTCATACATTTTGAATTGCATAATCTTAGGTACTTTTTTAAATCGCTAGGGGGTCGAAGGGAAGCCCTTTAAAAATGTTTAAGGGATATTCATTTGTTTTTTTAATTTTTCATGTATACAGAATTAAGTGATGATATCGTCAGGCAGAATGCAATTATTATAAAGATAATATCATATGGAACGAGAAAAACAAACTCTGCCAGTTAGCTATTACTGCATATAAAAAGTGCAATATTACAAACATGTTTATAAAAAATTAATAAATAAATCATTTTATCGCGTCTGCCTCTTGGCTGACTGCTTCTTTTGCTTATAAAAACAAAAATTAGAGAAATATCTAGAGATATAAAACTAATACCGAGCAAATTTTGTCACTATTTTATTTTTTCAGTCACTTAAATTATTTTTCTTTACTCTTCTGGCTGTGTATATGGGGCATTTCACGCAAAATCAGATATTATTTTGCTTTTATAACTCTGATTTTTGATATTTTTAAAAATCTATTTGATTTTTTCCCTAATATCGTTAATTTGTTGCACAAGTCTACAAACAGATCTACATAAGTTCCAGTATAGCTGGATACATCAAACATTTCAATTTACGATACCTCAAAAAAAAAATTCATATAACTCAAAGTTTTTTTTTATAATTATATATAAGCGCAAAAATTTGATGTCCCTTCAATAAATATACAAATTTACTAGCACAAAGCAATAAAATACGACTTTTTTAACTGATTTGCTTAAAGATATGCAACACTAAATCATATTTTTGCAACATTTTTAGGCGGCATCATTATAAATACTTAGTTCGTTTTCCAGTACGTACCACCCGTAAAAAAGGGATCTTACCATTTTAGCCAACTCGCGATAGCCACTTTCCGGACACTTAGTGCACTGCTTACAATCCATATATGGTTTGCATTTGGTAATAAAAGCATTAAAGTGATAACCTTCTGGATATAGCAAAAGCATCAAATATAACTCAACATCATAGTTATATTCCGTTTCATTATTTTGACGTTGAAGTCTATGAAAAGTAAATGAAAGCCTTATTATCCAATCCACTGCATAACTCACTCTACTTACTCTTTCACATAATTTTCCAAAGCAACATCTATCATTTGATCACTGGTCTTACGCGATGGACATATGCACATTGATGGAAAAAAAGTCTTTGCATTCGGACGTAAGAATTCATATGCAACACTTACAGCTTTACTTTCAAAATCTCTTTGAAATTCATTTATGAGATAACACGAACCAATCGCCGAGAGGATGAAACAAACTAACCAAAAGATACGCTCCGACATATGTAGACTATGAGACGATTATTGTTGTCATAAAGTATATATCAGCTGACATTGAACTTTAAAATAATAATTCAAACTTACTGATTATTTGCTACATAGGCCACACCGGCCATTGAGCTATTTACACAATAGTCCTTCAAATTGCTAATAGTATGACGTACGGTCGGCATGATGTATAACTGCTACTATTTCACTGGAAAAGTACAAAGAATAAACTAATCAGAAGCAAGCTTTAGAGCAGAATGAAAACTATAATTTCAATTTTTCTATATCCGCATTGAAAATAGTTTGCATAGCCTTAGGCGCAATTCATTATATACTCTAGCTATCATGCGTTTAATACTTAATGCAAATAATGCTCTTGTAAACACGATTTGGTACTTAACAGCGTACGTCATTTAGTAATTAAAATTTTTATTTATTTAAGAACACTTCAGACGTGACAACAAACAATTAGCCATTGAAAAATTAATAGCCATGTTAATGAATGAGTAGATACATTTTGACGTGATTTTAGGCGTTTAAAATTTACAAATAAAAAAGTTCTAAGCAAACAGTATTTTTGAGCCAAAAATTTAATAAAATTACTAAAATCATAAAGTTTATCTTCCTAAAAACCAAAAATCATGTCCTTTATGTGCATCATTTTGTGCTTTGATGTCGGATATTTTAACTGCTACATTTTCTGCAATTTGCTTTATAGAATTATTTCGTCCTTTAAACATCTAACAAAAACATCATTGCAACAAAGTACATGTGCATGTATGTGAGTTTGTTTGTACACGTACACCAAATCAGCACCAAAACTGTGCGCAAAGCTTAATTTGAATTATATGCACGAGTTGAAAAATAATTTTATGGTAGTTTGGTAAAAACGCCTTAAACTATACCTTAAAATGAAGTTTTACTTTATTTTATTACATTTTTCGCTAGCTTGATTTTTTTTGTGCACTTTTCTTTTGTAAACTTTTTTGTGATGAATGTCGCCAAAACAATTGTCATTGTAGAAATTTTACCCTATGCACGCTTGTATGTAAGAGGTTGTGTGTATAAGTGGCCTTATCACATGCCACTGCATGTGTGTGCGTGTGTTGCGCTCTAAAAGCTGCAACAGCTGTCACAAAAATTCAGTTATCATGACTATCGTATGGAAGTTTGTGGTATATTTCTGAATACGCGATTGTCTATGTAATTGTGTGTGTGTGTGTGTAGTATTTTGAGTGTGTGTGTGTTTTTAAAGCAAAATCCTTCAAATAACCAACAGCTGTTATTTAATTGCTTTTTCGCGGTAGATTTAGAATTGAAAAGTTTTTTGTTGCTCTTAGCGATTTTGTGGGTGGCACATAGTTGGATTTGCGTGGTCTATGCTAATGCTAAAATTCTTAGGAGCCTTTGCACTCTTTACTTGTGATACCGAAGCTGTAAATATTTGGAGATTTAATTTATATTTCATTTGAAATTTTACTTAGAGAGTTTAACCCTGTGAAGATTTTCTCAAATGTACGTGAAGTTTATAGCTTCAAATTTTTTCGGTTCATATGTATATATGTATATTAATAAAATTAAGTTAAATAATTTGGTACTAAAATTCATAGATCAACTAGGAAATCCAATATTATGTCACCAGACATCAGAATGTATGGAAATGTCTGTTCTCTCAAAGTCCATAAAAATTTAAAAAAAGCAACAAAACTGCTTGATAGTGATCATTAAATAAAAATTTGTAACATAAATTCGTTTGAAAAAAATTTGCAAAGACCCACGCAAGGAAAAAACAAAAAAAATTAACAAAAAACAGCTACAAAAATTTACATTAGATCTAATGAAAACTAAAAATAATGTAAAACAAAACAAAAATCCAAAAGTCAAAGTACTCGTAAGTATAAAAAAAAAAAACAGAAAAAATATCATCCGTGACAAAGTCACAAAAAATAATCACAAAAAGTCACCACAATCCTATGATGGCTATTAAATAAGTCATAAAAAGTGTTTCAAAATAAAGCTACAAAAAATTTAAGAAAAAAAATCCAAAAAAAACATGTAAATAGTTTGAAAAAATTTCACAAAATGTGGCTATATAGTAAGTATGAAATTGTTACAAAATTGTGCAAAGCATATTCCAAAATTTTACAAAATATAATTTCTTGTTGAATAATCACAAGAGAACTCAGCTTAACGACAGCAATAAAAGTTACAAACTGGCCAAAACTTTTAAAATCAAATTAAAGTTTAAGGATATTTTCATTACCAACACTTGTTATTTCAATAATAATTTGATTTTGAATAAAACCGGCTTTCGATTTTCTATTTCAAAAATAAAAACTTTTCCAAAAAAACCAACAAAATAAAAAAAAAACCACAAGAACTGCTAGTAAAATTTCAAAAAAGAGCTTGAAGAACGGTAGGATGTAACACCAGATTTGACAGAAAAATCAGCTGTTTCAATGCGTAAAAGAATAAAGGCTTCACATTTACAATCAAAGGAGTTTTTGCAAACTTTTGGCAAATGTGTGTCAACTACATGGCAAATTTTTTGTGCCTATTGAGCACTAACATTAATTGATTGATTGTTGTAATTGACTGAAACTTTTAAATGTACAATTTCAAAAAAAAATTAATGTTTCGCCGAAGATTTATTGTCACTACACTAACAGTTGCTATCAACGTTCATTCACAACAACTCTCAACCTCAAGTGTTCCCTTCCTCCCACAATTTATGACAAACCAGGCGTTCAGCTGTCATCTAACAGAGAAATATTAATAAATCTGTTGCAATTAATTATGTGATTTGTATTTGTGATTGGATCTTTTTTCCCATTTTTTTTTTTTGTTGTTTTCAGCTGCTTTGCTGTGCTGCTGATTTTTTTATCACTCTGCTTCCATAATGCTGTCATAACGCATAATGCATTAAAATTGTTTGGCATTTGAAAATTTATTACCTTGCAGTCTGCACTTGCAGTTACTTAACATTCTATGGGGTACTTTGTTTTCTTTCTTGTCATTTACAGCCGGCCAATAGCAAGTGTGTCGACGTTTAGTTGCCTTTTAGCGGATTGAGGCGTTTTAAATGGGATATTGTGGTCTTAAAGAGTTGTCGCGCATTTTTGTTTCGCACTGTCATTTATTGGACATTAATAAAAATTGATTTATGCATCGGTAAGCAATTGATTAATTGAGAGATTATCATAAAAAGTCTGAATGAGCTTTCACTACTTTGCTATGCTGCATTTAATTTTGATAAAAAGTTTTTTTTTGCATTAAACAGTAATTAGTCTATTATTCGTATACTTTGCTGTAGAGCATAATGCATGCAAAAAATTAATGGCTGATACAATTCCATTTCACTATTTCACAATGATATTTTTTTTAAGCATTAAAAGAGCAGCCTATAAAAATTTAATGAATATTGTCTGAGTTTTTGCGGTAAAAATGAAAAAATCATTGGGCCAAAATCTTAGGTAGTTAAAGCAATCGTACACGATTTCATTAAAATGACTGCACAGGTAATTGTAATTAAAAAACAATTTAAAATGTTTACAAATTCAAAAGAAATACAATTTTAATGTAATAAAATTCATTGATATGTAGTCAGCCAATAGTAAATACTAAATTTTTATATTTATTGCTTCATTTGGCAATATCATTCCTATACAAAAGACTAAAACAACAGTAGCGCATGCAGCAACATATGCAAAAACCACAACATCAGCCAAAGTAGTGGATAACAACCTAAGAGCCAAGCTGTCATTTTGATGTTTTTTTTTTTTTTCATCAATGAAAAATACATTTAAATTGAATAAAAAAGAATCGACGAAATAGTTTTTGGCATGGACAAAACGACAGACAAAGGTGCAGACATTGAGGCTTGCTATCGGATGTACAGCATCAGCAATGATACAAAATGCATGTGCCCCATGACAGTATGAAGTTTTGTTGGCAGCATTTGACATTTCTGGCAAATGACCCTGAATAAAGCAAAAATTTTTGATTTCTATCACTTTTGCGACTCTTTTTAGCATCTTTACCGTGGTGTGTGTTGTTATGGAAATGCATTTTATAAGTGGCAACTTAGTGATTTAAGTTTGATTTTTTCCATAACTTATAGATTTATTCAAATTAAAGTTTAAAAATAGTGTTTTTTTTAATGTTTCGTATGTTCTCAAGAAACTCGATAATGACAAGGAATTAAATTAAATATGAATACATAGTTTTATATATTGAAAAACTTATTCCTAAATTTTAAGGCTTAACATAATTCCACTTGACTTAAGTTTAGAAATATATTTGGTATTTTTCTATAATGTCCAGCCAAATTCCATAAATTGCCATTTAAAAAAATTCAAATTTCGATATTTTTTTTGTGCTAAAAATGCAAATTTATTCATTTACGTTTTTTTTTTCTTCTCAAATTAATGCAACATTCATTTGAATGATTTGTTGTCTCTGTTTGTTGTGATATCCGTTGACAGCTACCGCACAATTTAAATCTTTTGCCAAAGTTGCCAAGACAACTGCCAAATATGGCATTTAGACAAAATTGTTTTTAATAAGTGATTGTTTGAAAAATAGCAAAATATTTAAGCTTATTTTTGGAATAAAAATATACGTAAATATCTATGTTAAATGGCCTTGAAAATTTTTCAAAATTTATAGTCGAAGTAAACAAGAGTTTTATGAAAAACGCTGTCTCAAAAATGCAGGAACGAAATTTCACGCAAGTTCTTTCATATGAATAATGGCAAAAAATCTGAAGAATAGGTCCCTTTTCGTGTATCGAACTTTTCAACATTTTTTGACATTATTTCAAAATATTACGACATTTTCAAAATTTTTGCTATACGTCACTCCTTCAACATTTTTGAATTTCCTAACATTTTTGCAACTTTTTCAATACCTTAACATAATGAAACATTATTGACATGCCCAAGTGCTTGCACTCAGCGACCTATTGATTTTATTTTACTATCATCCATATTTGGACAGCGGTATAGAAGAAACTTTTTTCGCGTAAAGTTTTTTCAAAACTCTATTTAATTATAAATATAAACATTGCCTTAGTAGACATTATTTTGATATTTTTAATTTCTTATATTTGCGCTTTACAAACTTTAAAGTTTTTTGCTTAAAGCATTAACATTGTGACGTTCCCTCCTTAAATTTGTTGTCGGCAAAGTTTTCGCGCAGAAGCATTACAACACAAAATCAAGAATCCTTTTTTTTTGCAATTACATCAACTGCTGAATTATTTTGTTGTTTTTTTTTTTAATCAAACTGCATTACCAACTGCTTACTGTCTGCTTGGCTGTCCATCCATTTGACAAGCGGACAAGTAAGCAGGCGACCACCAAAACTGCAATTTTGTTAAAACGTCAAGATGTCAATGTGGACATTTGACCGAAAAGCAACGGTAAAAAGATGTCTATGTCAAAAGTCATTGAGCCAATAAAGCAAGGAAGCAAAAAAAAAAAATGGTTGGACGCAGTTTTTAAATTGATATGCAGACAAATAGCGATAGATTTGGTTGCAATAAGCAAATTCGTTGAAGGTTTGACAGCATTGCAACTTTTATGCATTGCGTAGCGCGTAAGAATTTTGGTAAAACACAAAAAAGGATAAACAAACTGATATTAAATTTTTTTTCAAATTTGAAAGTATTTATGAGAATGTTTCGAGACAGAAAATGTTTTTGACTATACATAAAAAATAAACTAAATTTAGTTTTCAAACGATCTATTCGGAACCCTAGCTTGCGGCAAATTAATCAAAGTATTAACAACCTGACAAGTAAATCATTGGCGCAAAACAAGCAAAGTTTAAACAAACAACATGAAAAACAAATAAAAAACCCGACTTACCGACAGGCGCCGTCACCATCACCATCACCAACACCACCGTCGTTGTCATCGGCATTGTCGCCGCAACGTTTAAACGTTTCGCACTTAGCTAATTATGCATGCGCGGAGCTACCTCATCGGCTGTTGGACTGACCAGCTTAAACAAAGCGGTAGCTTTTAAAAAAGTGTACATTGAGCAAAAAATGCACTTTACACAAATGCTGGCTGAAATAACAAACAAAAAGTGCGCTTTGTTTGATTACAAGCATTTTGTTTTTTTTTTTTTGTTTTTTGCATAGCGACAACGTTGAAATTTGTGGTTTCGCTAAGCTCAAATGTAACGCGTGCCGTTGCGCATGCGCAGTTTATATGTAATTTTTGTGCAGTTGATATTATTACAGTTGTTGTTATTAAAACGTGCTAATGGTTTAATAAAATCTTAACAGCAAAATAGCAACAAGTATCACAACAACAATAAGAATAATTTATTAAGTAAATAGCGCTTTGCGCACTCTGGCATAAAGTGAATGAAATTCTTTTGTATGCAACGCAAATGCACTAAAGGTGCACGCTGCTGTTGTTTACCGCATGCAAATTTATTTAGTGCTTTAATTAAATAAATAATGTGCGCTGATAACATTCACCGGCACAATTGATTATTTATTGGTTGCCACATATTTTATGTTTATTATTTTCTTGCTTACAACTTTTTTAATAAAAATTCTTACTGACACGAATCGCAAATTTTCGTTCAATTGTTCATCTCTATGACAGCATTTGATGAAATTTAATGCAAATAGGAGCAAACGACAGTGGAATTTTCTGAAAGCTCTGTAAGTCAGGCCATCCTAAACGAGTGTTGTGTACGTATGAATGAGTATGTACATTCAGTAGATAAAATGCGGTAATATGATGTCATAGTAAAGATGATCCCATTAGAAAATTCGCCATCAAAAAACGTTGGATATCGGCAATTATTTCATTCACATTGAAATTTTGACATTGAATTATATAGATATTTGAAATAAAAAATTATATTTTTAAACTTACAATACAAAAATATTCAGTTTACCCTATATAATATATTCATAATTGAATATTGTCTCCATAATTCTTCACTTCGAAAACAAATTTTTTTTTTAAGATAGCAAAATTTTCGTTTAATTTTCCGAACGTTTTGGCAATTTATTTTTGTTGTATACACATTGAGCAATTGAAGTTAGAATATTCACCTTGTCTGTGTCTAATTTTAAATAGACCGCTACCCTTAGAGTAATATATCTAATAGATCACCCCATTTAAGTTAATAGTTTAGTCATGTTCAAACTACAGCTTGTGTTGTGCCTATTTTTAAGCGTTCAGCTTCATACAATAAATGGTTTGCAACAACTTTCAGCCACTGCTGAACTTAAAAATGTCAACTCAACTGACACTGAAAATAGTAGCAATGTCAATCCAGAAGTAAGTGAATTCATAGAGGGTGATTTACTTAATCCAACCACTGCTAATTCTGAAAAAGGAAACTTCATTGAACAAGATCTTCATAATCCAACTGCTGACGTAAATCGTAATGCTATTCAAAATATGAATGCTCCGAATGGCCAACTCTCTTATTCCATTGAATCTGAGAATAATGAAATACAAGACGATGAAAATCCTGAAGAAGGTAACTACATAGAGGGTGATCTACTTTATCCATCTGGTGATTTACATCATAGTTCAATATTAACGACGGGATCCAGTTGGCCCGGTGGCTTAGTACCGTACAGCCTTAATGGTACTTTTACACAAGCAGAGATCAGACATTTATTATATGCTTTTGATCAATACAGTGCAAAAACCTGCATAAAATTTTATCCACGCACAACTGAAGTTGATTATTTTTCCATTGTCAAGCCCAAAGCAGGATGTGCTTCATACGTAGGCCGCATAGGTGGAATGCAAACTCTTAAATTGGCTACCAATTGCTTTCGACATGGTACGATAATGCATGAGCTAATGCACGCTTTGGGTTTTTTACATGAGCAGAATACTTATGCTCGTGATGATTATGTCAAAATATTATATGAAAATCTATTACCAGGACACGAAAAAAATTTCAGAAAATTTTCAAAAAAGGAGGTCAAAAATTTGGGTATACCATACGATTACGGTAGCATTATGCATTACGTAGATAATGCCTTTACTAAAAATGGTAAGCGTACCATAAAGGCATTGGTAAGTAAGAGAGTATATAAATGAAAATGTGTTCATTTCACAACTCAAAACTTATTTCTTTATTTCTTAGAAAAAATTACCAAAAGGTGTACGTATGGGCCAACGTGATGGTTTTTCGCATCATGATTTGGAAAAAATTAATCGGAGATATCTATGTGATAACTTAAATCTGAATCGAAAATGAGGGAGCTTTTTATTTTATATTATTTCAATTGTTATTTTGTAATGTATTTTGTCACTAAACAATACCTATTACTATTTATAAGTTATCTATTGTGAATGTGCCATAATCTATTACTAATTTTAATCTACTGTAAAATATATGTTGATATTTACAAAAGAAACGATACCGTAATTGCTGTATAAAAGCTGGAATGGATCTAAATAAAGGAATCAGTTGATTCACTTGCCTTAAACTGGCTGACTTTTCATTTCAAAGAGCACTGATTGCACGTGGCGTTCTTAAGCGGCGGCCAGAATATTGGGCAGGTCTTAAACATACATCTACATCCAAAAAACCTGAATCATTACAATTTTATAAATTTACCTACTTAAATGTGTATGCTTGGCATTCTATAGTTTTTTTTTTTTAAAGGAATTCTCTTCAAAAATTTCTATATCGAAATGTATGAGTTATTTATAGAATGTTTAAGCTGGAAGCGCAAAACTTAAGAACATTAAGGTGACAATTGATATGAGGCTTATTAATAAATGCACATTAAATTTACAAGAAAAAAAAATAAAAATGCGCCCAATATGCTGAAAATTCGGGTTTTGTACCGAATGTACTAAAAATGATTCCATAGCAATTGCATATATATTGCACAACACGAATTTATTATACAAATACGAATTTACTGATACAAATGCGCATAAAGTGATGGCAATCGTAAAGTTAAAAGATCTAACCTTATCTGTATCTGATTTCCAATCAAACTGTGATATGCGTGTAATTTATATAAAAATATACTGCTTATGAGCAAAAAGCTTTAGTCATGTTCAAACTACAGCTTGTCTTGGGTCTTATACTAGGCATTCAAATCAACGTCATAAGAGCTAAGCAGTAAGTGTTGGTCTCTGCGAAACTAAAAAATGACACGTTTAACATCTCTATATTCGACTCATCTTTGAATAGCGACCGCAGCAATACAATCACAGTTAAAAATATTAACTTGCCAGACGATGACAATCCTGAAGAAAGCAGCCTAATAGAGGGTGATTTACTTATGCCGCCCAATGCACTAGGACGTCTTCCAATTCTAACGACAGTTCCTTCTTGGCCCGATGGCTTGGAGCCATATCAGCTAATTGATTATTATACGCAAAAGGAGGAGAAGATTTTAAGAAACGCCTTTAAACAGTTTGCCGCAAAAACCTGCATACGATTTTATCCACGCAAAACTGAACGAGACTATATTGCTATTGTCAAGCTCACAGATGGATGTGCTTCACACGTAGGCCGCTTAGGTGGAAAGCAAACTATTGAATTGGCTTCCAGTTGTTTTCAACCTGGTACGATAATACATGAGCTAATGCACGTTTTGGGTTTTTTACACGAACAGAATAGCTACAATCGTAATGCGTATGTCAAGATAATCTATGAAAATGTAATACCAGGATATGAAATAAATTTTCGAGAATTCATAAAAGGAGAAACTACCAATCTTGGTATACCATACGACTATGGTAGCATTACGCATTACCGAGCAAATGCTTTTAGCGATAATGGTGAGCCGACTATAGCAGCATTGGTAAGTAAAATTGTATTCAAATGGAAATGTTAGCATGTCTCAACTCAAAACTAATTCATTTATGTATATCTCAGATTACCAAAAGGTGTTAAAATGGGTCAACGTAAAGGTTTTTCCCAATATAATGTGAAAAGAATCAATCGAAGGTATCAATGTGATGAATCCAAACTCTATCGAAAAGTAAGGACGACTTTTAGTTAAGTGCAAGATGAACTTTTCATTTAATATGTTGTATTCGATTTAAATATTATTTTTTATATATACACATGCTTTGCATTCCATAATTTTTTGAAAACAATTCACTTTCGAAAAGTCTTCAGTTTTCGACGAATTTCGGTTGGAGAGTAAAAGTATAAGAACATCATATAAGTTACCTTTCAAATGGTGTTAAGCACTATTAATATCGAAAATTAATTTCTTAGTCGTTCAAGGAACTCCAAGGCTTTTAAGGGACTGTTTTGGACTTTTTTTTCGGAAAAGCTTTTTAATGCATCAAATTTATAATACATACAGCAAAGTAATGACTAAATTTTTGGGCATCATAACGGCTCATTTTCGATCATGATTTACAAAAAACTATATATCTAAATTCTTTTATTTAATTTAAGCTTCGTTATATGAGAACATTGTTAAGTTGGATTATATATTAATTGGGTTGAATTGGGTTAAAGTCCCTAAGAAAGCATAAGCAAACAATAAATCTGCATAGCATAAAAATCTATTCACACACTGTAACAATTTTGCCGACATAAAATCAAACTACCGAGCTATATATCCAAAAAACCTGTTTATTTCAAAGTTTAGTTCGCGAACATTTAGAGCTTTGCAAATATAGTTTTCAGAGAAAACTTTGGAAGTTTTCAAAGTTTATTTCAATTCAATTTTTTTCGCAAGTGTCTTAAGGCAAGAAAAATTTGTTGCTTGCCGCGTTTATTTGGCCATAAAAGAATATAAATTCCTAGATATCGTTTGTGTTGGAAAATAAAAAATTAACACTGAATGGCATACAATTTAATAGGATGCATAAAGTGTGCTGCTTATGTAATAATAAAAATTCATGTGCATAAGACTTTTTTTTCGAAACACTATATATTTTTGGAAAAAAAAGTTAATCACAAATTTTGAAAAATTAGCATATCTCGAGAACCATTGCACATATTTGAATTTTTTATGAACCATTATCATAGCTTATTAAATTATCTTTGATGCACTACCCAATTAATGATTTCATGTTCGTTGTCAGTATTAAAAACCACGTAAGAAAACAACAGTTTACTACAACAAGGCCAGGGGCTTCTAAATTTAACTTGTACCCCTTGCTGCCTGCCATCCCTTTTCGAATAGGTATTTATGACAGATAGAGTATATGTTGTCATACTAGCTTTTTCTCAAAAAGCTTGAAATATTCTAAAGATGCTTTCATTGAAATCAATTTTCGCTATGACGGTAAAACATTATTTGGCAATATTTAAATATAACGGATACATCTTTGATTTTCGCGAAACCATTGCTGAACATATTGGAGAATATAAATCCTATGACGCTACTAAAGGCCGCCCACTTGCTCTAACCTTTATGTGGAATTACTATGGCTAGCGAAATCGGTGTTGGATTTACTATAGTGAAGAATTAGATTTTCAAGTTCAAAAACAAAATATCAAGAATATATTTCTATATTCTTCATGTAATTCTAAATCGACGCAAAACATATTATGCCTAATGCAATGATCCGCCATACAATTTCAGAATTAACAATATATTTAATTCCGCTGGTGATTTGGTTTCGAAGAAAGCGAAAGCTCTACAGTTTTCTGAAATGCTCACGGGATCATCCAAATTGATAGCTTGGAAAAAAGAACAAACAATAATTGGAGAGTATAAAGCGTTGCTATTGGGATGGCGCAGCGATGAAAAATGCGGTAGTTAGGCCAAAATTTTCGATCAAGTTTTGTTGGTGAAAACGCTCAAATTTATGTTCGAAACATTGCGTAAGTGTAAAATTTAAAACTTTAAGCTTTTTCGTAAATTTTAAGAACATGAAAATTTTCAATGTCATTTCACTTACCCACATGATTTGGCAATATTTTGTTTATTTGATTTTTAATTTTTGAAAATAAGTTTTTTTTTCCAGAAAAAAACAAATATTTAAGACAAGTGTTCAGTTTGTAGAAGATCGGATCATGCAAACAAAACGTTCTAATGAACTTCCGACTGGATTTTTCATGGCAATTTACTTACTAAATTGACCTTGCCTGTATCAAATTTTTAAGTTACCTAAAATCTTCAAATAATTTATCTAAAAAGTTACTACATATAAGTAGAAACTTCAGTCATGTTCAAACTACAGTTTTTGTTGGGCCTCCTTTTGGGCATTCAAATCAACCTAATTAAAGCTGAACAGCAACTGATGGCCTCTGCTAAGTTACGAAATGCCACTACAGACACCACATTGCTCAATATAGTTTTGAACAACCGACGTGGCAAAACAATCAACACTAAAAATACTAACCTTCCAGACGACACCAATCCAGAGGAAGGGAACTATTTAGAGGGCGATCTACTTTTTCCAACCAATTCCAAGATTTCTAATACTCTAAAACACATAAGTTCTTTGAATGGCCAACGCAATGATATTAATCCTAAAGGTGACAGTTACATCGCGCAGGATCTATTAAATTCAACTGATACTGCTTTTCGAAACATAAATTCAATTGCCGATCAAGGCGACAAAACTAATAATTTCCCAGACGACTACAGTCCTGAAGAAGGCGATGAAATGGAGGGTGATATTCTTATGCCCAAAATCAATAACTTTCCAGACGACGACAATCCCGAGGAAGGTGACGAAATAGAGGGCGATCTACTCATACCAACAGGTAATACGTTACGTAGCTCAATTATAAAGGCGGGTTCTTTTTGGCCTGGTGCTTTAGTGCCATACGAGTTTAATGCTACTTTAACAAAAAAACAGTTAAAACCTTTATTTTATGCTTTTAAGCAATACGCTAAAAAAACCTGCGTACGATTCATTCCGCGCACAACTGAAAGAGACTTTGTTTCGGTTGCCATACCCGAAAAAGGTTGTTCTTCAAATGTTGGCCGTATTGGCGGCAAGCAAATTCTTAATTTAGCCCCCAATTGTTTTCGACATGGTACAATAATGCATGAGCTAATGCACATTTTGGGTTTTTTGCACGAACAGAATAGTTCCAATCGTGATGAATTTGTCAAAATAATGTTAGAGAACCTAATCCCAGGACGTGAAGTAAATTATAAAAAATTTAAAGAAGAAGAAACTAGCAATCTGAATGTCACCTACGACTATGGCAGCCTTATGCATTACAGAGCAAAAGCCTTTAGCAAAAATGGTAAGCCGACTATGATGGCATTGGTGAGTAAGAAGATAATTAAATGGAAATGTGAGCTCAAACCCAACTCAAAATGTATTTATTTCTCAGAAAGAAATACCAAAAGGTGTAAAGATGGGCCAACGTAGACGCTTTTCTCATAACGATTTGATACGAATCAATCGGAGGTATCAGTGTAATAAATCGAGTCGCTATCAAAAAAGTGCTTTGAATTAGATAAAAGTGAAATTCTCATTTCATATATTACGTTTCAATGAAAATACGCAAGTGCTAAAATAATAATGGTAACATTACTTTTTTATCTAAATATATGAGTCAAAATCGCAATAAAGAAATTTTTCAAAAATATGAACACGAGATCTTTTGAGACATATATGAAGATATGCAACACTTAAATGAAATCCTTTAGCCTTTAGCATTGTAGCTTATGATATTTTTGAAAAAAATGCTTCCTTTCTGAGTTATTGATCATTTAGATTGAGATAAATTTGAATAGAATACACATAATTAATTTTTTAGTACAGAAATATGAGCTCCTTATTTCAGTTGTAGTTCTATTTGGCAGAATCCATTCTATTGAAAATGTTAAGGATTTCAGAAGAAGGTTTTTACGTTATAAATATGTTTTTATTCGCTTTAAATTTTTAATCGAATATACCTCAGAATCATGACGTACTGGAAAAAATACTGTGTAATGAGGTCGTGTTAAGCGCTTAAGAGCCTTTATGACTTACTCAATTTAATCTCAAGAAAAGTTGTATTTTGTGTGCCTGTGTAACAGAAACTATTGTAAATATCGACGTCATCATTTAAATGATATTAACCGACTCAGGTGGTAACGCTTATAGTGAATATATACACATTTATGCCTGTCACGCCTTCTACTGTGCATTACAAATGCATTGACAATGTGAATATACTCCGAATGTAGGGAAAGAGAGTGAAGGAAAAAATTTGTAGACCACGAATATAATTTTTCCGCAACGAAGAACATTATTTAGATAACTGTGTAAAACTCGCCAAGCAAATGGTGTGGCCATTTTAAAGCACTTTACACTTATTAAACCGTTAAATTAGCAGATGGTAAATTTATTTTAAAAGTTACTGATTATGAGCAAAAAACTTTAGTCATGTTTAAACTACAGCTTGTCTTGGGCCTTCTGCTGGGCATTCAATTCAACGTTATTAGAGCTGAGGAGCAACTGAGAGCTACTGCAACACTGGGAAATGCCACTTTTGACATCACTATATCTGGCTCGTCTTTGGACAGCCACCGCGGCAAAACAATCAACACTTCAAGTACTAACCTTTCTGTAGATGGTAATCCGGAAGAAGGCGAACACATAGAAGGTGATTTACTTTATCCATCTGCTGTCCTAAGTCAAAGTGCTTATCATAAAATGAACTCCTTGAAAATAAAACGCAAAGGGTCGATCGAAGCTAAAAATAATATCTTTCCACTGGGTGGCAATCCAGAAGGAATTGAACACATAGAAAGTGATCTACTCTATCCATCTGCTGTCCCAAGTCAAAGTGCTTATTCCGTAAAAAGCCGAACAAGAAAATCGAACGAAACTGAAAAAAAACACTTCCCACTCAATGGCAACCCTGAAGAAGGCGAATACTTAGAAGGTGATCTACTTAATCCAACTGCTGTCCAAAGTCGTAGTGCTTATGAAAATATAAATTCCGTGGATAGCCAACAACTTAAAATAAATGAAATTGAAAAAAGTAACATTCAAGAAGATGCTCGTCCTGAAGAAGGCAACAACGTAGAGGGTGATCTACTTGTGCCGGCTGGTGATTTATTTCATACATCAATTCTAAGGACGGGTAGTCTTTGGCCCGGTGGCTTAGTACCATACAGACTTAATGGTACCTTTACACATGCAGAAATCAGAGCTTTATTATATGCCTTCGATCAATACGCTGCGAAAACCTGCATAAGATTTTATCCACACACAACTGAAAAGGACTTTATGTCAATTTATAGACACGAAACAGATTGCAGCTCATATGTAGGTCGTATGGGTGGCAAGCAAGTGATTAATTTGGCTCCCAATTGTTTTCTACGCTACGGTACGGTAATGCATGAGCTAATGCACATTTTAGGTTTTTTACACGAACACAGCAACTACAATCGTGATAAATACATTAAAATACTCTTTAAAAATGTAAAACCAGGACTTGAATTTAATTTCCCAAAATCTTCAGAGCAAGAATCTAAAAATCTGGGCATACCATACGATTATGGCAGCATTATGCATTACAGAGCCGATGCTTTTAGCAAAAATGGTGAGCCGACTATAGAGTCATTGGTAAGTAAGAAAGTTATTTAATGGAAATGTGTTCATATCCCTACTCAAAACTAATTTATTTATTTCTCAGAGAAAACTTCCAAAAGGTGTGAAGATGGGTCAACGTAAAGGTTTTTCCCAATATGATGTGGAGAAAATCAATCGCAGGTATCAATGTGATAAATTGAAATTCTTTAGAAAAGTATGAAAGATTTTGAGTTAAGTGCCAAGATTAGCTTTCATTTAATATGTTGCCAATGAAAATTATTTATTTTCAAATTTAACTAATATTTGGTTCCTAATTAAAATTTAAAAAAGTTAAATAAAAATGATATCTTAAGTTCACATAACGTAATTTTTTGGAGCGCAAATATTTTTTTTGTTTTGTTTCAATTTCGCAATTAATTCATGCAAGAAATAGAACGTATCAGCATTTAGAATTCACACTTATCGGCTAAAAGGTCAATGATGATTACATTTAGCAGTGAATGAGACGGGTATGGTAAGATTAAGCCGAATTTTTTTATTTTAAAGTTCTTTCTTGTATTTTTTTTTATGTACTATAACACATTGAACAGTAAGCTCAGTCAAATAATATCAGAACAAAATAGTTTTTCTCCAATTTTAAGATGGTTAAGAGATTCCAAGGTTTTGAAGATTAATTTTTTTTTAGAAAAAGCGCATTTTTAAATTTAAAGTTTTTGTGTTGAATCGTAATGCTCTAACCTCAACAATTATGATAAGATTTTTTTTGGTAGATTACTGAATAAGAATATATTTTCTGAAAAAACAATGTTCTGTTAAAATTGTGTTAGACACGCCAAGTGAAACGATCGTTTGATTTGCCGGCGGCACTTTGCTGCGGAATTTTTTGGCTTTAACGCAAAATGAATATTCATATTAACAATTCGACCATGTCTGCATCTAAAGTCAAAGAAATCTAAGGTCTTCGGGTAGTTTATTTAAAAGAGCACTACGTGTTATTAAAAAGTTTAGTCATGTTCAGACTACAGATTGTGTTGGGCCTCCTTCTAGGCATTCGAATTAACGTATTTAGCGCTGAGCCGCAGGTGTTGCTTTCTGCTAAACTAGAAAATGCCGCCTTAAACATCCTCATGGACGATTCGTTTCTGGATGAACAACGCAAAAAAATAATCGGTCTAATAAATAACAACTGGCCAGACAATGAAGAAGGCAAATACTTAGAAGGTGATTTAATTATAGATTCATTAGATTATACAGCTTTAATGTCGGTTAATATTTGGATTCGTGGCAAAGTGCCATATGAGCTAAGTCATCATTTTACTAAAGACGAGATAAATCATTTATTATATGCTTTTGATCAATATGCTGCAAGAACCTGCATAAGATTTTATCCACGCACAACTGAAAGAGATTACGTTTCCTTCATAAAGTCCAAATCAGGATGTGCTTCAAATGTAGGCCGCACAGGTGGAAAGCAAACTATTGAATTGGCTGCCAATTGTTTTCAACATGGAATAATACTTCATGAGATAATGCACACTTTAGGTTTTTTACACGAACAGAGTAGCTATGATCGTGATGAATATGTTAAAATAAATTATAGAAATATAAAAACAGGACATGAAAGAAATTTTCGTAAATATTCAGCAAAAGAAACTTCTCATCTTAATTTACCATACGACTATGGCAGCCTTACGCATTACAGAGCAGACGCCTTTAGCAAAAATGGTAAGCCGACTATAGAGGCATTAGTAAGTAAGAAAGTGGAAATATGGTCACTTTCCATCTAAAAATTTATTTATTTATTTCTCAGTTACAACTACCAGCAGGTGTAAGGATGGGGCAACGTGACGACTTTTCATATTATGATTTGGAAAAAATCAATAGGAGGTATAAATGTGTCAAACCAAATCTCTATCGAAAAATATGAATTATTTTGAATTTCATGAAATCGAAGCTCTCTCTTTCTTTTTGAAAAAAAATCATTGATTCATATCTGGTTCAAAGTTATAATGATGAAAAATTTCAATTGATGAAATTCCTTAAAAAAATTATTATAATGAGACTGAAGACATAAGGTCAAGTTTCTGGATAGAATAAATTTATAAAATTCTGATTTGTAGGCGTTTAAAACTTGACAAGCAGTGCAATAAATCATTTAAAGAAAGCATTTAAAACATTTTTCGTTTATTTCAAATAGATTTGGAGTAATAAGACAAAAAATTGTTTCTACGTGAATATCTTTCGAGGCGTGTGTGAATACAAAAAAAAAATCCATACAATAAATTGAAATATGTGGGTACTAAACCGGATGAATCTCGGCTTTGAGCGCTGGAATTGTAGCTGATTTATTCACATAATCCGAAGATTTCACAAAACCCCAAAGAAAAAAATCGCATGGCGTAAAATCTCCCGATCTTGGTGGCCAGTTGACATCAGAATTTCGTGAGATGATTTGGTCTGGAAATCGTTGCTGCAATAAATTTGTTGTTTCATGGGCAGTGTGACATGTAGCGCCGTGCTGCTGAAACCAAATGTCATCCCAGATACATGCTATTCAGTTGGGGACACAAGAACTTCGATATCATGTTCCTGTAACGAATGCCGTTCACATTCTCTGCCATTCTAGCCTCATTTCCAAAAAAGTAAAGCCCAATCACGCCGCCTGTCCGAAATTCGCACCAGATAGTTGCTCGTTGTGGATCCATTTGTTTCTCATGGATCACGTGTGGATTTTCTGAGCCCCAAGTTCGACAATATTGTTTATTCACGGAGCCATTCAGATGGCGATTTCGCAAAAATCGGCATTCACTTTACCCATTTTATAATGGATTTTCACAATGATAGTGCATTGTTCTTTTGTGTGGCGCTCCATTATTAATAATCATAAAAATTGTAGAAAATTTAAAAAGTGCACTCTTATTGGAACAGCCTTAAATACCCAAAAAAATTCTTTAATATTTTAGAGAAAATTTAAAAAAAAACTAGAAATTTTAATGAATTAAATGACATTTACATTTTGTGATAGATTGTTTAAAAAATACTTTTTTGTAACACTTTTTTATAGATTTTTTACCATTTAATGCTTGGTGTTTCAATCAACATAAATTGAACGTAACCTATTTTCTGCTGGTTGTTTTTTGAGCAACACAAATTAAGAAATTACCCATTAACTTTTTTTTTTGTACATAAAATAATGACTCTAGCACCTTGAAGCCTTCGTTTTATTTAAAAAAAAAAAAGACAACACTAAAAGCGTGTGGTGTCGTTTTTTATTGCAAACACAAGCATGGGAAACACTTTTTCTTTTTCATTTTCTTTTGTTTTATTAACAATACGTGGCGAATAAAGACAAATTTATGACCAAGTGATGAGTAAATACAAAAATACCCCTATTTGATCAGAGACAGAGAAGTGACTATAATACGAAAAGAGATGGATGCACAAAGAAACAGCAGTTCCATACGCAGTCAAAGATTTATGGCAGTTGAGTTTTTTACGTTTTGTTTTTTTTTTGTTACCACCAAAGAAGGAAATGCAAAAAAGCCAAAGTAAAAAATTAAATTAAAAGCAAAAAAACTGTGAACAAAAACGTTCGCGTTCGGACGGGACGCTCTAAAAAGGCATGAAAATGAAAATCACCGTCATTTAATCGCGATGGCGTGCGCTTGACAAAAAAAAAGCATAAACTTTTTTCACTTTGTTGCTTCGTTTTTTTGGCAGTGCGCATGTGCAACGCGGCACAATCCTTGGCATGTTTGCAAATTGCGTGCAGCGGCTCATACTACATATGCTCTAATCATTTGCGGTAATCGATGTGCGGCGCACATGTGGGGCAATATCAGGATTTGGTCAATATGAAATGATTTTTAAGAAACAATATTTTCAAAGAAGTAATGATTATAGTCAAGAATAAAAACTGTCAGATCTGATTTTTTTTTCCATGTGACCTCAAATTGTAGCTAAGTGCGCTTGCTTTATAAAAAAAATTAAGTTGGATCAGTTAAAGCCAGCTTTTGGCAATATACTGGCATAAAACAAAAAGTATTTTCTATAAAACGTAAATTAGCAAAAAATATTAATTTTTAGAGTTCATAGCAGTCAAATTGCTATTCCACCCCACTGTGCGGCGCTTATCGCATAAGAGTGGCGGCTAATCTAATTGATTCTTTTGGCTTTAGCTGTGTTACCGTAGTGCATCTTCTCACGTTGACATTTGAGTGCGCTTTGTGGTTTTTGCATGTTGCTTATTTGCCCTAATATGTTGGAAATTAGAATTTATGTTGCACATCTTTGGACACAAGAAAAAATAGAAAAATAAAACTGCGCGCATGCGCAATATTTTAATGCTGCCGTTTAAGGAAATTTAAATTTTTTGTTTGCCATTTGTTAATTGGCGCCATTTGTTGGCAATATGAGGTGCAAATAGTTTGATTACCATTAAGCTTTTTGCGATAAAATGAAACAAAATTTTCATATAATAGCGTTTTTTTGCAAAACAACAAAGTCTAGAGTTTTAAATTTCATGCAGTAGTATACAAAATTTAATATAAACTTTTACTTCTTGATATAATTGTGGGAATCTAAGTTTCATAGCGCACAACGGCGCCACAGTGACAGCAGCCACAATTGCAAGCGCCAAATAATTTCAAACACTCACACACAACAACAACATGGTCATGTGCCCAACTTGAGTAGTCGTAAATGTTACACGTTGGACGTGAACGTCGTTTTGACCTCAATTTGAGGAAAAATTTTCAATAATTTTTTGTTGCGTTCCAAAAACATATTTAGAAATATTTTAACAAAAAAAAACTTCACAATGTAACAAAACAAAAAACATGAAAACATGATTTTTTGCAAGCAGCATTGTAGTAAAAAAAAAGTGTTGTTGTCAACATTTATTAAAAAATGTCAACAAAATTGTAGTAGCAGCAAAAACTACTCATAATCTAATAGAATCTCAATTATTATATGTATTAAATATTTAGTCGAACAGAGTTTTCAACAAAAAATAAAAAAACAAATTGTAAAATAGGCGCTAACTGAAACGTATAGCTAATAATGATATAAGCTTTATATATCAGGGATAAGACAATAATATTTTTGGCTCAAATTTGAAAGACCTAGTTATACAACGGAAAGAACATCCGCAACTGAGTTGATTTAGCTATTTGCGTCAGTCTGATCACCTGTCGCTCCATCTGTTTGTTCGTCTATCTGTCCATCTATATGTCCATCTTTCTATATATCTGTTAGCTGTATGTCTGTATATCTATCTGACTGTGGATAATATGGTTTCATAAAAAACAAACAAGAGAGCGAAATGTATTTAGTGTAACCGAATTTCTCACGAATACTAGGAATGACTTCGAAAAGCTCTTAAAAAAATATTGTCATATTTTGACAGAAGGTTGTGGTAAAACGCTATACTGAGAGAATTACTTAAGGTTGTGAACCAGATTTTGCACATATACACAGAAGGAATGTTTGGGAAAAACTCTGCACAAATCCTAAGCGAACTTCTGCAAATGCGCCCAATGAAACAAAAAATTTAAATTCATGTACTAAGCGTTAAATGCTTTGGCCAAATAATAAAAAAAAGTGAATGCATTTGAAAAGAGGGTGTGGCAACTACTACTACTACTACAGTGAAACACTGTTTTGAAGGGGTAAGTTGAGGTACGCAATCAAATTCAGTAGCTATGCTTCAAATAATACCGAAAACTCTACACTTAAATTGGATAAATTTCGACAAGAGCGCATGGCACCTCCGATAGAAGCAAGCAAGTTAAAAAGAAAGTTACAAGCCAAATTGCACACAAATATCAGGAATAGTTCGGGCAAGCATCAGAAAAAAATAGGATTGTTTTTAAGAGAATACGCGGCACCACCCATACAAACATAAGCTTCAAAACGCTATATAGAGAAAGATAAGTACGTTTCTTCAAACCATGCAGCACGTAGCGCGGTGGAAGAAATGCCCTTTAAGTTTTTGCTGTGAATGCACCCACAAAGATACTTTGGTTTTAGTGAAAGTATTTAGTATATGAAGAGGCCAAATATTACACTCTTAGCAGTTTCAAAGTAAACTTTTGTAAACTTTAATTCAGAAAATAAAAAGGTCGAATAGTGTACTCAAATCACTTACTAGTTATTGTTTGTTTGATCCGTGATGCCATTTTTATATTTTATAAAATGACTATAATTAAAAGTACAACAAACGTTTATTTAAAGCCAAGTGAATCGTGACAATTATCTAATTAATTACAAATTTTTTTGTTAAATTTCTGACCACAACTGCGTCACCTATCCAACTTCGAATATATGACTTAAATTGGAACGTATCATATTTCGTGTGAATTCGTGCAATAATTTTAACAATTGTTTAGGTGATTGCCATACATTTTTATTGTACAAAGCTGCTAGCTAAATCAATCTAAAATGCGCTACCACTACAAAATTGGAAGAATGCAATATTACGCATTTCTAAACATTATAAAATTTTGCTATTTTTTTGTGATATTCCCACGTTTCGATCAGTATGAGCGAACAGCAGTAAAGCGATCAAAAGTGATTGAATTGAGCGTATGAGAAGTTTATTAATTAAATTACTAAGAAAACATTGTAAAATGGATCAATTTCGACTAATCAACAAAAATGTTGCAGAATTCAAGGCAAATAGTTTTGACGAAAATGAGCGTAAAATCATTAAATTTTCTGTTAAAAAACAATTTAGGCAAAAGAAACAGCTAATTACTTTCGCATATGGAGTTTTTAGCAACATTTGTAATTTGTTATAATGTTTGCTATATTTTTTCTTAAATTATCATCAACAAATAATGAAATTTGTGGTAATTTATAAGGATTATAG
This sequence comes from Meiosimyza decipiens, assembly GCA_963680825.1. NCBI lineage: Eukaryota > Metazoa > Arthropoda > Insecta > Diptera > Lauxaniidae > Meiosimyza > Meiosimyza decipiens. The sequence goes on along the minus strand of OY804259.1, from coordinate 6,432,148 downwards.
CAAATAGCATAAGCACATCAAGTGGCATTAATTTAATTGCATTCATGTTCAACGCAACACCCTTGCAACAAAACTGAATTAACGCGTTGACGCCCAGAGCAGCAACCCTACGGCAAGCAACCGCAAAATTTTTTGCTGAAATTAAAGTTGAGTGAACAACAACAACCAAATTGTACACGGAAAAATAAAAATTTTAAACTTTTAACTGCAACGCACTTAACGCAATTAACGTTGACAAGGGAGCACCTGCAACAAAATGTTTTCGTTGTAACATGCATACGGTAGCAACAACACTTCCAGCAGCAGCTACGACAACAAAAATAGTGACAAAAACAACTACAACTGTCACAATATAAAAAATTGTCACATTTTGTGAATTTTATGCGCATTTAATTGGCTGCAATTGAGTTGCGTTGCTATGTGTCGGTGTAAGTTGATGTGCGTCACAATGTTGCATGCTGCCAGATGAGCGATGCGAAATTAATGGGTATTAAATGCTTTAGTGCTTTTTAAATATTTTCCTTGTGATTATATTAATTTGGGTTAAGTTGAAAAATGGCGGGTGAAGTTTGGTTTTGCTAAATTTTGTTACGTTAAGAAAAAACTGTGCAACTACTAGTCTATGTTGTAATAAAAAGAACTTGGGTTGTTTTGGTTTGTAATGTTTGGTAAAATTTAAACATTTACTCACTGCATGAAACAAAGTGTTAACATTGGAAGCAGTAGTTTAAAGTTGGTTAAAGAACTTAGCTATCCCATTCAGATTTAACCTTAACTTCAAAAATAGCATTATAACAAAGACATAACGAAGGAATAGTCTAGACCAGCGGTGGGCATATAAGTCTAGCAAAAGGGTGCAACAACAATATCAAACAACAAAAAACGAAATTTTTAAGTTGTTTTGCTTTCATTTCCAAACTCGCTAACAGCACAAAAAAAAAACAAATTGCACTACAAAGAAAAACAATTGATTCATTCGACGAGACGGAATGCGGCACCGTCGCCATGTATTTGTGTATTATTTTTGCTTTCATTTGAACTCAAGTCAACGCTGTGACTGTGATAGCGTTGAAATTGTGCAAATTGTTTTTTGGTTTTTCGTGCGTCGAATAACTTTTTGGGCCATGAGTGCGGAAAGTGCCATTGTGTGCCCATCGCTGGTCAAGACAAACTAGTTTTACTGTAAGAGTAATGACTTATACCTTTGATTCTGAAATGAGCGAAACTTCTTGCCAAAAACTGAGGTATGCACCACATAATTAAAGTTAAACTTAACCGCATTAACAGCAAACTCGTGAGATCACGTGTCGACAGCATAAGCGTAGAAGCTGTAGAAACCGCCAAGAACGGATCTTCCGTATTATTCTAGAGCAGATATGTGAATTGCAATCGAGTCGCCCACAAAATCTACGAAAAATCTGGCCACTTATCAGTTTCCCATTGATTAAAGCACTTATGCAATGCAAATCAGGCACTTAATTCACTGATGCAGCATTTACTCAATGAGTTGATGCGTTAAGGCTTTCGCTTAAAAATAAACAGATTAAGCAAAAATATTTATTTTTCTATCTCCCACATTCAGTGATTACGTTGTAGTTGGCCATGTTGATTGAAATTTAAACATGAAATTTCAGTAAAATTTGTGTTGCAGCCACTGCTACAAATTATACATTTTATTGCAAAAAGATTATCTTTTGCTGCAAGTTATTGAATGACTTTCGTTATCAAAATTGAAAATAAAAAATATGACATTTAAAGTAGCTCTTCTCGTGTATATTTAGATACATTTTAATTACTGTTACTGAGCTTTTTTTTTGCGCAAAATTATTCATTTTACTACAAATCAGCACTAGATGGCGCACACGATTACGTGTTCAACAGCGTGTTAATGAGCTGCCACAGTAGGCGTACAAGTGCAAACAGCAATTGAGTTGACTGACACACACCGTGGTGCAGCATATTGCAGTTGATTATTAGCACAGCATTTTTAATCGCTTACAATTCGATTGAGTGTTAAGATAAACTGATTAAAAAAATATCAAATTTAAAAATTTTAATAAAATATGTTACTTCATTACTGACATAAGCAGAAATTTAAGTAGATTTTAGTTGTTAAATGCAAGAATCATTTGATAAAAATTAAGTTATTGAAAAATTTTCTTAATTTTTTTGTAAAAAACATTGTGAATAACTTAACGAATATGGTCAAAATGGCTTCATAAAATCTCTCTTTTTTTTGGAATTTTTTGGGGCTTATATATTTAAGTTTTTGTTTCGTTTATTTTTTTTAAATATCTCTCCTTTTCATTATTCAATTAAACTGCTCAAATTTGGTGACCAATTGACAGGCGTAATTATTGATTTTGCCATTTTTGGCAACATCATGTAACCACCATGTCCAGTATGAAGCGCATGCTGGCTGCAATATAGCAAAGTGAACCAAACCAAATTGAAACAAAACGAAATCTTTACTTTTACACAAAATTGAGGTAACAAAGAAGGCGACTGTCACCACTACCATCATCGGCAAGAGACGCAATAACAGTCACGTTACGTAGTGGTACCAATGTTACTGCTGCTGTTGCTGGAATCGGCCAATCGCGCATCAACATCATAAACTGACTTCACTTGCACTTAACAAAACAGTGGCTATGGCCTGTTTTGGCCAAATCACCATAACTGGCAACGTGCGACACAATTTTCAAGGAAAATCAAAAAATCGCTTCATTTGTGTTGCTGCAACTACTGCGGTAGCTGTTGCATGGCACACCACTGCACTGCGTGTGTGCGATGGCGCATGGTCTGGCCACATTTCAAAAGATTGTCAAAAATCCATAAAAACTAAATAAAAAAAGAAGAACAAAAATGCACATTAATACAAAATATAAGATATTGTTACAAAAAATAACGACAAAGTCAGCAACAAGTGAGCGTCAAACATGCATAATACGTCATTTTTACACAGTGCAACAAAATGTTTTTAAGTCTTGAAGTTTATATTGGAATCCTTTTATTAATGTGATAATATAGCGCTCAGATATGTCTTAGGGTGGATGGTTTTAATTAAATAAACAAAAACTAGATGCCATTGGTCAGGTGACAAAAAAGTTATGTCATAGTAAGATCTTATGAGTGGGCCCCTAAAAAAATAGTTATGAATACGCAACTATACAAGCTTATATTTTTAAATTAATAACTCAGATTTTTGTTATAATTACTTCTTACTAAAAATAAAAATGGAGGAGGCTTCAATTATGGGTGTCGCACCTACCACAAGAACAACATACTATTAACCCATAAACAAACGAAACTATTGAAAAATTTTCAGTTGTATGCAATACTAGTGGTACCCGCGGCTTGGCATGCGCACGTTTCGTTCTTTTGAAATTAATTTAATATAATGAAATTACTCTCTTAGCATCACATTCCAACTTCTCTTTTTAAAAGTACCAAAAAAACCGTTGTAAAAGAGATTGTTCTTTGAACTTTGAAGTTAAATACGAACGATACAAATAAGGAGACAAAAGGAAACAACCATAAAAACATAGAATTCAAGAAGAAACATAAGCCTAATCAGCGAAAAAACAGACGGTAATTTTTTTGTGTGGTTGTCAGGACCTAATCCTAAAAAATGGACATACCTATAACTATAACTAGTATGTTGTAACATTCCTTAGAACAAATATGCTGTTTTAAAAATGAAATTATCAAAATCGGATCAGTATATTTTGTGCCAAAGCGTTACAAACCATAAAAGTAAGTTTATGTGTATAAATAGTATTCAATATATCCTGTTAACAACATTTACTTTTCAAAAAAAATTCGCTTAACTGGTCCGTAATAAAACTCATATAAAAACAGCTCAGGGTGTTGTATCAAAAGGACGAGAACATACAAAGCCTAATTTCACTTCTCACTATGCTAAAGACGAGGCAAGTGTGCGCAATTAGGTATTGTACCGTCTTTATGAACAACTTACTAACCACCAAGGAAACTATTCAACGAATTTTAGTGTTGCACTGTGCTTTTGATTGTTGCATGCAATGCATTTACTTTTATTATTTTTGTTTTGCTTAGTTTTTTTCTTTAATTTTTTTGTTGCATATTAAACATAAATCGTGTACACCGTGTGTTGAGCAACGATTGTTAAGCGCCATCTATGAATTAATCACGTTCATAATTTTTTATTATTTTATTTCATCGCATAAGTGATTGTTTTGACCAGGTTTCAAGCGATAAGCTTTAAGTTGTTGTTGATTTTTTCTTAGTTGTTAGCAGTTAATTTGACTAAAAAAGGATAATTTTAGATGTCGTTAGGTTGTTTTTTCAATCTTTTTGCTACTTGCTTTATGGTTGAGTCATACGCGCATCATCACGCCACCAGCCAAGTTGTTGCATAAATTAACCCTTGTGTGCTGTGCGGTATTAAAACAAAACAAAAAAAATGGTGTCGAAACTTGTGTGTGGCCACGTTATGACATTCTATTGTTTATGCAAAGTTTTTTGCTGAGTTTTTATAAAGTTGGAGCTAGATTACGTTACAAGTTGTAAACGTCTTGTTCGATATTTTACATGAAAAATAAAACTTTATAATTATTCCTTGGACTGCGATAATGAAATTGGAAAATTTTTGGCAAAGTTTGACTTGATGTGAAGTTACATAAAAATTTTAAGTTTTTGCGTTTGTGATAGAAATAGTTTTGGTCAAATTTTCAGCTTTTATCAAGTTTTTCATCTCAAACTATCAATTAAAAGTTAAAAAGAATAGAATAAAAAAAAAATCCGAATTAAAAAAAAATATAAAAATATATTTTGAATAGTTTTAAGGACTCTTTACTCCGTACGACCTCTACTGAAAATTGATCGCTTAGCAGGAAATATTGATAAAAAGTGGAATTTTGAACAAAACTGATTTTGTTATTAATGCGAAAAGCTTTAAATCATTCAAACAATGCATTGAAACCATTAAGAAAATTTTTTGATTTATTTAACATTTTTTGCTTTCAAGACTTTACAAGAAACTCTACAGATCTCGCCTTGAACTTGTAACAAAGCGCCTGCATGAAAAGTGTAATACCAAATGAGTTATAAAAACAAATAACATAACGGAAAAGAGAAAGTTTTCTATGCTTCGTTTAAATTTTTGCTTCGGTTCTCAACAAATCTATTCAAAAAGGAAAACATTTCCAGCGAACGGACTCTTACTCAGCGCCTCGAAGGCCACTGAGGAAACCACTTAGCAATGGATGAAACTAGTGTGACTATGTTTTGCCGATTTTTTGTTGTATTGCTTTGGTTTTGAAATGTTTTTGATGATATCGTACACTGCACTGAACATAAGGTCAGTAAAATAATTAATAGAAAGCAAGCTTACAACCGAAAAGTATTGAAAATTTTGGCATAATGCTTAGAAGGGCAAAATGCATCCGAATAAGTTGAAGTAACCGAAAAACTTTTAAAAGGAGCTAAGCAAAAATATCATTGAATATAAATTTATATTTGATTAAAAATTTTAAAGCCTTAGACCTGAAATTAAACAAAACCTTCAGAACAGTATAGAAACAGCACATTTTACATTTGACTTAGTCCTCTACCCCACCATCTGTCTTTACATTTAAATTTCCCATATCTATAAATATGCATTATATGACATTATTCTTTATTTTATCACCAGAAAAGAGAAAAATTATTACGTGCAGAAAATATGAAAACAAATTAAAATTGCCGCCAGACGTAGTAAATCTGTAGTAAGCTACACACACACACACACACACACACGTTGACACTCTCTCACAAACGCACGCAACTAACTGCATGTACGCGCTTGTACCCATTCACTTTACAAAGTGCGTAACGTTACACATTTTTACGTTACATTCCGGCACTTTATGATGTTACGTTGTTACATATTCAAAGCAGCAGCGGCGGTGCGTAAGGCGCTGTTTAAAATAATTGTCGCTTGGAGGCGCTGCTGTTGTTTGCTGCTTGTCGTTTCCTTTACTTTGTTACTGTTGTGTGCTGCTTTATAGTTGCAGCTGATAAAAAAAAATGCTGCTGTTTTAAGCGTTTCACTTTAGTCTTTTGCTATGAACATGATATTACAGTTGCGTTGGAGTAGAGCGTTGAATGCAGCAAGATATATTTTGCAAAAAAGAAAATTTTTATGAGCCAAAAATTATGACAAGAATTTTAAAGTGACGCGACGCTGTATTTTTTCGAGGGTCCTCTGCAGTTGAACTTTATGGCTTCTGCAGCGAAATCTTAAAATCGGTGACAACAGCACGTAAATTTTTTGCAAATATATAATATATAAAATGCTGCATGAGCTTAATATTTAATATTAAGTTTTATCAAAATTTGCAATATACTTATTTTGAAATATATAAAATGCATAATATTATCTCTTGGAAACATATAACTTAACAAAATTTGCTTTAAACTATGTATTTGATATTTAATTTTACTTGTCAATATCCGATTACCGGCACATTACTTGACGCAAGACACCTTCGGCCTCATTGTTTAAAAAAAATCAGATTTCTGCCTTTATAGCAGGCCTCCTTGTACTCGTGAGTCCAACTCCAGAACTTTTTTTGTACCCAAGATGTCAAGTTTCTTATTTTAACCGAATCATTTTTTTTTTTCAATTTTTGCTTATTTAAGAAGAAACGAAGTTGATGGGATGCTTCGAAATCATTTTAAGTGTTAGGCGAAATTTTTTGGCAATAAGATCTTTTTACCAAAAACTATTTACCAAACTGATGTGATCCAAAAAAAAAGTTGCTCTTACCGCCACACTTTAATTTTAAATTGATTTAAAGTTAAATTTTCATTAAAGTAAGACGTGTCTGTTTAAACAAAAGCTTAATAACAACAAAAATTGAAACAAAAACAATTAACAAAAACAACATTCATTTCAACACCTGACAATTTTCATTAAGAAGAAATTGAAATTTTGTATGCTAAACGCGTCAATGGGTGCAAGCGACAGCAACAATTAGAACAACAACTGCACTAATAACTACAACAGCACTGGAACAACACTTGAAACAATTCGCTCTCTGCAAAACGCACACGATTGCGGGGGTGATATTGCGTGTAGGTTGCAAACAAGTGGGGGTGTCGTCGAATTGACAGACTTCAATCGGTCAGACATGCAAGGACAGTCGATGTTTTCAGTTTTTGCACACCAGACAAAACTCAAATGAACGTATTTTTGCTTATTTGGCGTGCCGCTTGCTGCAGTGGGTGGTAGCTGTGCGATTCTATAGTTGTGCTGCCAGAGTTTTCACAAAAAACAAAAAAAAAAATATTTCCCGTGTTTCATCGTTATCGCTCTTTGCATACCCTACACACTGTGTATAAGCACTTTGCCCTTCCATATGAGATGCAATTTGTACCGCAACGATTAAAGTTGGATCGTTCCGTTTCCAGTTTTGCTTAAGTTTTTATCTGACTGTCTGTCAGTTAAAAGAAACCGAACCGAAATAATTTTATGAAATAAATGTTCAAACTTAGCTTGATAGTAGGCGTGACACATCCCTTACTATATTAAAGTTGGAATACTTTACGATTCAGGAAAGTATCAAATGGAGAGGCGTGGCACCGCCCATTCAAACAAATTATTTATGTAATTACGACATGTTTCACACAAATACTACGAACGATTTACGCCAGCACTTAGCGAAAGCTGATCGAATTTTGACCAGTGGGCGTGCCATCTCCAATACAAGCAAAGGACTGAAATCGATAATCTGAAATGTTTTTTAATTTAAAACTAAATCGCGTGAGCTACAGAAGCACTCGACAAAAAAGGGTCCTGTTTGGAAAAATAGGCGTGGCATCTGCCATTCCAACAGAAAGAAAACATAAATACTTGGCTTATAGGAAGAATTATTTAGGTAAATATTAAATAGCTCGTTACGTCACCATTTGTTGACGCAGTGTATAAGGAGAAAAATAATAAAAATGGTCAGATTATTACTTGTGGGCGTAGAACTTTTTGTAGAAGCAAAATATTTAAATTTTGTGTGTGAGCAACTTTAAAAAGAGCTTAGTAATCAAATAAAAATACAGCATTCAGTTAACAAGCTATGAATGATTTTACTTATGCAGCGTAGGGTATTTAATTTTTGGCAAGACCAATGATAACACCTATACTACGATAGCTTTCATTGTGATTTGTGCGACTTTGCGTAGCCATTGTTTTATCTATATCTGTTTTTTGCTTGTGTGCAGCCAAGCTGTAGTGTTTCATTGGTTTTTGTGTTCAGTTGAGCTATGGATTTTCCGGACCACCCGTTGTAATTTGAAGCCAATATGCATTCTGAGTAGTAGTTTATGTTGGATTTTGCAAACGCTGCGTTTGTCGTTCGTCACTAAGAGCTCCCATATGACGATGCGTGCAAATTTTTTGTAAATAATACACGTACTTCGTTTTAAGTGGATCTTCTTTTACAGCTGAAATGCTTTCTACATAGACAGCGAAAAGTTTACATAGATTTCAAAAACGACTTCTTTGAAGTGTAGCTGTTGTCGTTTCAATTCAAGTTGTGTGAAGGATTCGAAGTGGTGAATTCTTGTCTGTATTGATTGACACATTTTTATAGGATTATTGATGTAAATGGGGACTTGAATGATTAATATACATATAATATTTGTTTAAAAAAAATCTGTTCTATTCCTCAAATTCGAGACTATGGAAAAAACTTTGAAAACTTGTTCGAATTTTGAGTTATTTTCATAATAATTTCTGAATTTACACAAGAACCAACAAGTTTCAGTTGACTCAGGTTTCTTTTTAACTTTAAAGAAAACATTATTCTAGATTAGTGTTTTTTTTAACTCATATAAGACAGATCCTTAACGACTTTCAACTTGTTATACTAAAACAGTAAGAGCAACAAAAAATATCACGAACAGTAAACAATTCAAAATATTGCGCCCTCATGCCAAAAACGGCACAATTACAACAAAAAACTGCAATTTTGAATGACCAGAGAAATGTTTAAAAAGGCGCATACAACAATTACTTTATTAAATCCAAACAAAATCAGTCCAAAAAAGTATTTGTAACCCTTTTCAACAGTGGACGATGACAACAGCATTGCGACAAAAAATCGGACAAAGTGCAGTGATTTATGCACCTGATATGCGCTGGCTGGTACGAAGTCGTTGGCGGATTGTCAACTGACTGCAAACATGTCGACAGCAAATGTAGGCGAAGAGGTTGAAGCGACATCTTACACTGGGGCAAAAACAAATTATGCTTCAAAATAATGTATACATATGTATTTGATATGAGCTATGCCTAAAATCATATTTTTTTATATTTTTCAGAGTCCCTTTTTCTTGAAAAATTTGTTCTAAGTTTTGCGTACACTTTAATAATTTGCCTACCTCTCAGTGTTAAAACTTTTTCATACATTTGACCAATTCTATCCCACTGTATTTTGTGACAAGCGTCCATGAGAGTTTTATGGCAAAATGTTAATTGCACGCAAATGCAGCACAATGAAATGTTTTTTTTTATTTCAACGAACAAACGGGAAAAAAAATGTTTTATTGAATTTAAAATTGAATTGAATTGATTGCGATTGAATGAAAGACAAAACAATTGGACGATACGTCGTCACCTGATGAGATGCGATATGCAAGTTGTTGCAAATAACAGTTGCAGCAACTGCAGCAGCAGCAGTAACAAAAATGCAAGACAATCATCATCGAGCACTTTTTTTCCGTTTTGGGCTGCCTAAATGCAGTAAAATACTGACTGGCCAAAAATCTTGTGCATAAATTTTCGTAAAAAATTCAGAAGCAACAAAGTTGACTTAACGGAAAATTCAGTTAACAAAAGCGGAGCAATCAGCATTCATTAAAATGCAGTAAATTTTTTTTTTAGTTCAGTCTGTTTTTCTTATTCAGTCAATAGTCAGTCTGATTTCAATTGATTAATTGTGCAAAGTGCTACCACCTAATTAAGTTGATCGACAATTTGTGAAAGTGTAGTTTAAGCATTAATTACTTTTCCTCCCATCGTTGAATAAGGAAATTGCATTAATTAAGTTGTACGTGCATTCTTTAGGGACTCGAAATGGAAAGCTTTTAAGATGCATACTTTTGGTTTGAGTTAAGTTATGAGGATGCAGAAACTTAATTTGGAATGTGCTGAATTAAGAAAAGAGACAGTTTGAATTTTATGTTGATTTTTAATAAGCATTTCTGGTATACTACAGCGCAATCAGTTGAAATCAGACTTTGATATTATCACCACAATCGCACATTCTCAACGAATTGAAAACTCTACGATTTTTAATGTGTTGCAAGTTTTGTATGATTTTTTGATTTAAATTCCGATTGCTGTAGTCCTTTACTGCAAACAATTTCGACCATAGCTGAGTTCTTCTGAGCCAGGTATTAAATGCAATTCTCTGTTTAACTTCAACTATGAGTGAATTCAATTGTAAATGAATTAAGAGCTTCGTCTTTCAATGACTGCTATTAGTCATGGCTTCGACTCTAAATGACTTCAATTATATTGCATGGTATTGTATTGTTCAGTAAATGACTTGAACTCTGACTGACCCTAACTTTGAATAATTTTGACTGACTCTGAATGTAAATTACTTTGATTCTAAGTGAACTAAATATATTTACTTTAACTGGATGAAATTTTTAACTGTCTCAGACTTTGGCTTCAAATTACTTCTATCTTAAGTTGCTATGACTGTAACTGAATTCTATTGACAGTGCCCTTGACTTTGACTTAGTTTAACTATAAATTCTACCATTTGTAACAAACTTTGACTACGGCAAACTAAGAGTGCCATTTTGTCAAGCTCAGCTGACTTCGGCAGAAAACTACTTCGAAGCTGATTGTTAATTTGACTGTAACGCGCATCTTCCATAGTTATTTTCAAATTGAAACTACTCTCTTAATATTTCATTTTATCTTTTCTCTCCATAAAATACAAAAAATACGAATTGAAAGAGAGCTTGTCCTTTGAACTTCGAAGCCAAATACAAACGGTGCAAATGAGAAACAAGTAACAAAAAATCAAACAATATTTTTTGTAAGAGGTTTTACAAAAACTTAATCCCTAACAAATGACATTAAGTTTTAAAAAAAATGCAAAATAGGTATGCAGTAACCTTTTTGAATGCAAATATGTTGTTTTAAAAAAGAAATTATTAAAATCGGTTCACTGTATTTTACGCCAAAGCGTTACAAACCATTTCCATTTAAGCCGAAAAAAAAACAACTTTGCTTCTAACCAAATGCGCTCTAATGTCTATTTAAATGTTTTTATATCAAAATAATATTTCCAAATCTGTCAACCACATATATTTACTCAACGAAAACATACTATTCACACAATAAATTAATAAAATATATATCAAAAGAACCCTCAGATCATTCACAAACAAATAAATACAGATAAATGGCTGCAATAAAAGATCCACCATTAATAACCATTGCATAACCGACAGACACTTCCCATAACTTTTGTTGGCTTTTCTAGAGCATCTCGTCTAGGCGATCAGCAAAACGATATACCAAATAAGGGTAAATCGGTCAGCAGCAGCAATTTGCAGTATTTTCCCTCATTGAGTCATTTCTTTTGCTTCTACAATTTCTGCTCTCTCATTTGTGCAATCAACATTCGTTGACAGCTCAAAAAGAAAAAAAAAAAGAAATGCGCTTGCACGCACTGCAGATTTGAAGGAGGAGCAGCTAAAATACAGAAGCTTAAACAAAATAAATCAACCTGCCTGAAGCGTAGGTACGCTGGCTGTCTGTCTGATGTTCACATAATGATAAATTCGCTGCACATGCGCACATGTTGTCGCAGCTGACAATGCCGTGTAGCTTTTGCGACAATTGACTGTGCGTGGCATGCGACGATGGACCACATAACTTACGCGTTGCAAATTGCAGACAGTCGCGCTATGAGCAAACGCATCACAAGGCATTGCATTGAATGTTGAATCTGTCGAACTTTTTGAGTTTCGCTGAAGATGACGAAGGTGCGTGCGTTGTTGTGATGTTGCTTGTTTTCTTTTCGTTGAATCGTTTGTGGGACATTTTATAAGTAAGTGATTTATTTTTATAGTAGTAAGAGTATTTTAAGATGAAAAAGATACTGAAATAAAATGTTTTTGTTAATAACTTTGCTGAATAAACCCAAATGGTCATAGTAGAAAAATTGAAAAATTTGTTGCTGTCAGTTTTAAGAAAATCTGAATTCGTTCATGGAACAACCAACAACTTTTCACATGTCATTTAAAGTGAAGGCACACAATTATTGCAAGACAACCAGGAACATCAACATTGTAGAGAAAGTATGCGTTAAAAATATGCGCAAATTTTGTGAATTATTGAAATTGCATTGTGTTTGCTGGTTTATTTTTTTTGGTGGGCAGCAATAGTGCAGCGACAAGATACAAACTACAAGATACAAGATAAGATGCAACACCATCAGGTAGAGCAATGCGAAAGCAGCGCACAAATCAAAGCAACAGAAGAAAAAAATTGATTTGAGTTAACAAGCGTTGGCGAGAAAATGAAGTATGCGTTGCTGGTTTTTGTTTTTAGCAATTCCATTTTTTTTTGGGTTACATTGCTGCTCTTAAACAAAATTAAATTGCAAAAAAAGGAGAAAAAATTTACAAAAATCAAATAACCTTTTCTCAAAAAGTTTCATTTTGCACTCTTTGACATTTATCTTTGACAGCTGTCAATCATTTGTTGTTTTTTTTTTGCAATATGTAGATATGGCCAAACTTCAAAAAAATACTTGCAAGTGCAATTTAATGCTGTAAGTTGCAGTTAAATAAATTTGGTTTTTAAATTGGATTTTTTATTAAAAAAAATTTGGTTTTGTATATAAAAAAATTGATTTTAAAAAGAAAATATTGCCTCATGTTGCGGAAATATTTTGTTTCTAGAGAAACACTCCCAAAACGCTTGGTCTTTTAAAAAAGCTTTCAACTATTTTTCAATATTTAATTGAAATTTACGCTACGCTGCAAACATTTTATGACATCATGCATTACCCTTAACATCTTCATACCATAACAATGAAGTATAATAAATAAATAAATCGTGCAACCAACAGTGGTGTCATAAATTTGTGACAACAACAAAATATTTTTTAAGGCAATACTGCCGTCGGAACAATAGCTGTTGCAGACCATTAACACACTTCCAGCCAATTAAATACGATCACGTTGCACATCAATAATGCACGCTAACGCTGCTGACTCTTGACTGACATGTCACGTCAAAATATGGCACAATCCACAAAAACGAAAAAAAATTTAGAAAAAATCATCAAAACCCTTAGCCAAAATGTCAAAATTAATGTTGTCTTGTCAACAATAACAACGAACTACAACCGAAGGCATCAAAATCCATAACGTATAAGTAACAATAGCAACAACATAACAAATGGTATACGAGCTGCACAGTGTGCGGTTAGCGCTATTCACTGAACAAAAATATTATTTGAAGTTGTTAACATTTTTCTGAAATCTTTTAGTTTTAAGTAACTTTTTGTTCTTCATGGCGAAAAAGTACATTCGCCATCTAAAAAGTACATTTGAAGTCTCGATTCATTACATTTCCACAGAACTCAAATGCCATCACTAATATATACCTACTTCTTGCAATTTGTATAAAATATTTAATATAAATATGTACAATAATTTACTTACATCGTAGATGCGAAAACCCAAAATTTTGATGTCAAATAGTAGCGCAATTGTAAGGGAACTACTTTCCATACTTTTTTATTAAATATCTTAAGCCACGTCTACTCTTTGAAGTTGGCTAAAATACCAAAATCGTGTTTTTGCTTACTCAGCTTTATATATCTGTATCCGTCGTATCTAGACCCCCCTGACGACTTAATAATACTTTTGGATCAAAACTTTGGACACTATACTTGTTTTCTGGTACTTAGAGTCTTTAATTAAGTAAAAATTTATGATCACTTGTCCTTAAGAGCAAAAAAAGTTCGAATTATCCATAGATGCGTCCAAAGTTCTCAATAAAAGATTTAAAAACATTTCACCATCGAAACTGTTTAACTTTGCTTCCATCGTGCGTTGCAAAGTTTTTAATAAAAGACTTTAAAATAACTTATGCAATGAACTTTTTTTTATTAAAACTTTCTAGAACAATTTAAAACATAATTAGTTGTGTTCATTGAATTCTTTATTTTAAAATTTATTATAATACCAAAATTGTGTTAAGCAATGAGCTCACTTTTTTTTAATTTTAATTAATTTTTATATATATTGGCAAACATAGACTTTCACTTATAAAAAAACGTAGCTTAAGATTATGCTCCAAAAATAATCACAAAACTCCCCATTGTGCACTTATTAGTAATAAGATGTTGTCACTCTTGTCTGTTGCTGCTGTTTTTGTTGTAAATACTTTGTTGCTGTTGTTCACACGCCAAATATAACAACGTGAACAACAGCAACAATAAAATATCACTCAACACATTAATCTTGTTAATACGGCCATCAATAATTTGTACGAATAATAAAAAAAAAAGTAAAAATTGGCCCAAAGCGTTTGTTTTTAGTTTTCAGTTTTTTTTTTTAGTTTTTTTATTCTGATCATCACTTATTGCTCTCGCTCTGATTATTGCTGGGAAGTTCAAGTTTTCATGTTCGGTGCTTTGATTTTGTTGTAATCATTACAGCAACTTATTTTATGTCTTCATTTTATGTTGTCATTGGTGATATGATGATTGTTCATAACAGAGAGATAAACATTTTTTGAATTTATCTCAAGTACACATTTGCTTTGCAAAGTAGGAAGATATTTTAACATGATTTGAGTATTATATATACACATGTGTTTCGAGTTAGATATTGGTTTCAGATTTGATTATTGAATATCTGTTGCATTTCTCGAAATTTATATATATTGGCGCTAATCTCGAAAACTATAATTGAAGATCTTATCTGGCTTATACGATCAGATAAAATATAATTCAGAGGCAAGTATAAATCTTTATATATGCAAGGAGCATGATAAAAGTAAATGACTTCCGTTCTAGCTAAAAGCTTTAAACGTTTTAAATTTTTAAAACAAAGTGATCATGGAAAATACTACCAAATACTCCTCGGTCTCAAACGCTTATAAGCAAGAAGTGAAGGATAAGTCATTGTTGTTGGACAAAAGGGCGTAGCACCTTCTATAACTGCTCAGAGCATTTCGCAGGCATATCAGTTATGCGCTAATATTGAATATTATAAAATTAAACTTATTGAAAAATACAGGACAAAGCAGTACTTGCTAATCGAAAAGTCCGTATTCAGAATACAGAGGAAAACTTTAGAGCAGACCAATGAACTGTAAGCTGAGCAACTGAGTCAGTTGATTTCCAGCTGAACAAAGGCAGAAGAAATCCTTTAATTCAAAGTTGTTATCTGCTTTGATTTAAAAAAAAAATCAAGATATTGCTACATAAAAACTTTCAACTTTCCCTCAAATTGACATTAAACTTATTGCAAATATTTTCAAAATATTAGGAGTCTTCACATGTGGTCTTTTTTTTTGTGATAAAATGTTAAATTGGTGAAATCAAATATGAAACAATACACAACATATCACTTCACAGCACATATCCACATAAACAATACCTCAACTCAATTGTTGGCTTGTCTCGTTAAATTGGTTACGTTCAGAATTCAACTGTTGCCTTTGCACTGTCTGTGCGCAACATTACATTCTAAAAGTAAAATTTTTTCACACACCGCTTCAACACTGAAACACATTACCAGACCAGGTATGGAGACCCCAATTGTATTAAAACAAAAAAAAAAGTTCATGACTTATGTACCTGCCGATTCTTTATCTAACTAATTTACGGTTATTATAACAGTCACATTGTCGTCAAACATAATATATCCTTTATATTTAATCAGGCTTTTTTTTCAAATTGTATCAGCTAAAAAGCTACATTGCCTATGCTACTAAGAATTGCCAATGTCATGTGTTACCTGTAGACTTACACATTTGTTGCAGTCAATCAAGTGCTGCATTATTGTCAAAGCCACAATTTAGCTGGCATTGACAACCCACACAGTTGAAAAGCAACTGTAATGCTTATTAATGGAATCAAAGTTTTCAATGAATTCTTACAAATGTGTAGTATGAGGGGGCGAGTAAGAATTTGATTAATTAAAAACTGAAATTGAGTTTGTGTTTAACAAAATAAACGACTATTACACATAACCATATAGTAATAAACTTGTGTAGCGTTAAAAGTTTTCGCTGAAATTCAAGCGACATTCGGCGTTTTTGCAGTTACATATTTTATATGAAATAAGGTGGAACTTTTTTATAAAATTTGTAGACCTTTTTGGATTTAAAAGGAATCCGCATTGACTTTAAGTGATTTCGTATAAGATTCATAGTGAAAAAGTATTCAGTGTAAATAAAAAAAAAATAATTTCCAATACCTTATACCTCAAAATGAAAGTTTTTCGCGATTGAATTAAAGTCAAAAATTGTTATTTTCAATACTGTTCGGATCAAAAAAGACTCTAAAGTTGTTTGAGTTAAAAATTAAGCATTGTCCTGAGGAATTCTAAGTTTCAACTTAATATTATAATGTTGACAAGGTTGTAAAAAGTCGAAAAAATATTGAAAAAGTAAGAATATTAAGAAAGTCATAACTTTTTTTTGCGGAAAATATTTTTTTAATTTTTTGGTCAATTTTCTTAAGAGAAAATGAGCCCAAACCAAAATAGAAAAAACGACACAAAAATTTCTCACAAATTTTTTTTTTGTTTAATATACAAAAAAATTTTTTATTTATTTTTAAGCTTACTCATTTTCAGCTTAGGGCAACCCTGTACCAAAGCTATTATCATAAATTTTTATGGTACATAAATAGGTAGCCTAAAAAACACAGAGCAATAACAAACAATAATAGAAAACATTGTTGCGTAGGAAATATTGACAATAAAATGTGGAAATCGTAACACAACAGTGGGACGAATAAATGTTGCAAGCCATTGAAATAAAAAAATAAATCATGAGTGAATGAGAATGCGGAAAAATTCGCCAAAGAGTTGAAAAAACTTTTTTTTTTCTGTTTTTGTAAATATTTTTTTATTCATTCATAAGCTTTGAACTGAATTGAAGTTGCTATCGCTATACTTGTTGTTGTTGCAATGCAATTTGCAGTCTGGTTTTGCATGCTGTCTATCTACTCTGCTCACATGCTCGTAGTTATGAATGAAAATTTGAATTTTTCGCTAAAGTGTCGTTTTTTGTTAATTGACACCTAACATGGCTGCGCATTTTGTGCATTTCATTGCTGCAAAAATAGCATTTTTCAAATGTTGTCACTCAGCGAGATTTTTGACAACACCTGCATAATCTTTGACGTTACTTTATTTTATGTTACAAGTTGCGTGGTAGGTTTGATTTACAAAAACAAAGTGGTCAAAGTAACTTGGAAACCAAAACAATTATAATATATTAAGAATTAGCGGATGTTGATAATTTGAAATATTTACTTTTGAAAATTTCTGGTAACCTATTGAAGCGTAAGAGCCAGTTAGCTACAATTTCAAAAAATTTTCTACAAATTTTATTTGTGGTTTTGATTTTATGAACAAAAAGACAATACTAAAATATAAAAAATAAACTTTTTCGCTCTATAGTTTAAAAAAAAAGAACTCCAATACTAACAAATTAACAGCAATATCGAAAGTATTCACAATTTTTGGGTCAATTGAAGCAGTTGCGTAAAACAAATAGCCACATTTAACGCAAATAGCAGTGAAATTGAAACTTTTTCTACATTATCCATATTATTTACTTAGGTCCTAAAACAAACTCAACTCAGACATATTTAAAACGTCTCACGATTTTTTTTTTCGCAATCTGTTTTGGCGCTTATGCCAAATATTTAATTTGGCAGCAAGAAAAGTTGGCTAAAAAAACAAAACAAAACAAAAAAAAAGTTGCCTTCGAAATGAAAACAAAGCTCCAAAATACGCAGATAAAAGTTGAAATAAAAACAACATATTAGAAATAAATGCTAAAGCTAAGAATAACAAATGCATATGCAAATGAAACGTAAATCATCTCTGGTTTTTTAAAGTTTTTTTTTTAAATTTTTCAATTTCCAAAAATGAAGCGTATCGAGGGAGCTTAGTGCAGCTTAATGGCTACTTGAGTGCTACTTGACAACTACTAAAGGTAGCATCATTAAGTTGGCTTAAATATTGAATCAAGGTTTTACTTTTGTTGTTGTTTTATTTTGTGTTTTTTTTTTGTTTTTGTTCTTCAAATTATGTTTATAAAAATCTTAAATAAACATTGACTACAGTTAGGCGCGCTAATAAATGCTATGGATTTTGAATTTCTAATTTTAAGGTACTTAAAGAGACAAAAATATGAAAAGTAAATAAGCAAAAGTAAGGCAATTTATGTGCCAAAATGAAAGCAAGCCCATTTAATGTTTTTCACTTTGTCATATAGCTGGGGGTTGTTATACTAAGCTGCGGTACGTTGTCTTAAAATTTTCTTTAGATTAAGGCCAAAATGTGTTTAGCTCAGTTGGAGTGAATATTTTAAATGTTGTGAGAAAAATATGATGAAAGCGTTTGTTGAGCTTAGTTTAATTGATAAATATTATATAAATTTGCTATTTTTTAATAAGGCAAGCTTATAAATTGATATATAATCAAAATAAAATACCCAATAATTAGATATGTGAGAAATTTTCTTACAATCGGAACACTTTCTGACCGACCCATTTTTTAATCACTCCAAATATTTTTTACATATTCAAGCTATTATATAAGTGAACACGTTTATCGGAAATTGTTTCTCTATCGAAGATGTGGAGTTGTGAAGCTTGAGCGTTTTACGGTCATATTCAAATTGTCATATCTCTGATAGACTTAATCGGTAAAATAGTTTGATTATGTTGACTTCACTCTAAAAATATCAGCTTTCTAGCTAATATTATGTTCTTGGCATCACATGAAAAATTATTATTTTCTATAATATATTAATTTTTTAAATGTTATTTATAAAGTCAACACAAATCAATACGAAACTAAAACTAGTAAAGGTGTTATCTTCGGCCAGACCGAAACTCACATACCCTACACTACATTAAAAGTACTTCTTAAATAAATGTTAAAAAAATTTTGAGGAGGTTGAATATGTCGAAAATAATGTAAAAAGGTTCAAAAATGTTGGAAAGTGTTGGAAAAAACTGAAAATGTCAAAAGAATATGGGAAATGTTGAAAAAAATAGAATAGATGTGATTAACACGAAATATGTCACGCCAACTCCTAAAATTCCGCCCACTTTTGTTTCAATAAATGATATTCGTGATTAACATGATCAAACCAAATTTTAGCACAATAGCTTGTATAGTTTGCCATATGTGCCATAATTATTCTTAAAATTTAGGGCGGTGCCAGACCCACTGGTGCAATCCACTCCGATTTTGATCCAGAAATAGCTTTTTATAAAAAAACTTCTTGCACCAAATTTCACTATGATTGCTCATATATTTCGATAGTTATGCCACTTAAGGTATTTTATTTGTATGGGAGGTGCCACGCCCACTGTTGCTATACCGCCAGCTTTTGATTCATATATACCTATTACCCAGTAAACCATAACAACCGACACCTCTACACAAAATTTTATGAAGATTACTCTCATAGCACAATATCTATAGCATTAAACGTATTTTGCTTATATGGAGGTGCCACACCCACTGGCGCAATTATGCCAAAATTTTTAAAAAAGACACCTTTTAGCAAGTGTATCCGCCATATTAAATTTCATAACGATTGCGTTGTTAGTTCTCTTTTTATAACGTTTATAAATATTGTAGGCTATGTCACGCCCTTAAAATAAATTTTTCAGTATATTGACGTGGCTTGTATTGTTGACTACTTTCAGTGGTATCATCCCTAAAATTTTAATGAAAATCATATGTGCCAATTTGGAGTTATACGAAATCCAATTTTTTAATTGTTAAGAAATGCCACGCCCGTGTACCAAATTTCATCACAATACCTTGCACAGTTTACGAGCAATGGCGTCATAAAACTTAAAATTTAGGGCTGTACCACGCCTCTTTAAGAGCCTTTGCAAACTTAAGACCTAGCCTAATCTTAATGTTGTTCTCATATTCACCAAATCACCAGACAGACAGACAGACAGACAGACAGACAGACAGACAGACAGACAGACAGACAGACAGACAGACAGACAGACAGACAGACAGACAGACAGACAGACAGACAGACAGACAGACAGACAGACAGACAGACAGACAGACAGACAGACAGACAGACAGACAGACAGACAGACAGACAGACAGACAGACAGACAGACAGACAGACAGACAGACAGACAGACAGACAGACAGACAGACAGACAGACAGACAGACAGACAGACAGACAGACAGACAGACAGACAGACAGACAGACAGACAGACAGACAGACAGACAGACAGACAGACAGACAGACAGACAGACAGACAGACAGACAGACAGACAGACAGACAGACAGACAGACAGACAGACAGACAGACAGACAGACAGACAGACAGACAGACAGACAGACAGACAGACAGACAGACAGACAGACAGACAGACAGACAGACAGACAGACAGACAGACAGACAGACAGACAGACAGACAGACAGACAGACAGACAGACAGACAGACAGACAGACAGACAGACAGACAGACAGACAGACAGACAGACAGACAGACAGACAGACAGACAGACAGACAGACAGACAGACAGACAGACAGACAGACAGACAGACAGACAGACAGACAGACAGACAGACAGACAGACAGACAGACAGACAGACAGACAGACAGACAGACAGACAGACAGACAGACAGACAGACAGACAGACAGACAGACAGACAGACAGACAGACAGACAGACAGACAGACAGACAGACAGACAGACAGACAGACAGACAGACAGACAGACAGACAGACAGACAGACAGACAGACAGACAGACAGACAGACAGACAGACAGACAGACAGACAGACAGACAGACAGACAGACAGACAGACAGACAGACAGACAGACAGACAGACAGACAGACAGACAGACAGACAGACAGACAGACAGACAGACAGACAGACAGACAGACAGACAGACAGACAGACAGACAGACAGACAGACAGACAGACAGACAGACAGACAGACAGACAGACAGACAGACAGACAGACAGACAGACAGACAGACAGACAGACAGACAGACAGACAGACAGACAGACAGACAGACAGACAGACAGACAGACAGACAGACAGACAGACAGACAGACAGACAGACAGACAGACAGACAGACAGACAGACAGACAGACAGACAGACAGACAGACAGACAGACAGACAGACAGACAGACAGACAGACAGACAGACAGACAGACAGACAGACAGACAGACAGACAGACAGACAGACAGACAGACAGACAGACAGACAGACACAGCTATATCGACTCAGGTGGTGACGCTGATCAAGAATATATATTCTTTTCCATACCTGCCACGCCCCCTTCTATGC
Source organism: Meiosimyza decipiens (assembly GCA_963680825.1). Taxonomy (NCBI): domain Eukaryota; kingdom Metazoa; phylum Arthropoda; class Insecta; order Diptera; family Lauxaniidae; genus Meiosimyza; species Meiosimyza decipiens. The sequence continues at coordinate 6,410,545 of OY804259.1, read as the reverse complement.
GTTACAAAACGGAATGACAAAGTGAATATACCCTCTGTGTAGGGTATAAAAAGCCAATGAATTTCTCATCAAATTTCTATTGAAAAATCTATTTTTTCTGAATGGTTGCAAAATAGTTAGGTTAGGTTAAAAACGGTTCCTATCATATAGCAAGATGCAGTCGGAGGCAGTTTGGTTATTGTAATACCCTACATATATATTAGAAGAACAATTTCCCTCCTTCTCCTTTAATTGTCTTATTGAATGGGAGCGAACCACCCAGAAGACTTGGTAAAGTTGAGAATGCTGGATATTTCCAACTCACCTCAAAACCAACAAAGAATCCAAAACCAAAATATATAGGGCCAATAGCACTGTACTGTAAGAGAGTTTGCGTCCTTCTTAGTTTCAGCTTAGGCCACATGATTCGAGACATTCTGCATCCAGCGGTAAGGTTGCACCTTCTGTTCGTTTGTTTCTTGATTATGCTCTCTATCCTTGTGTTGTTCCGCCAATGGTATCTTATCACTTGTTGATTCTCTGGTTGTTCTGATCCAATTCTGGTGTATTCAACAGCTTTGCAAAATAGATACTATCCCAAATAAGTTAATTGCTCTGCGCACCTCTGCATAGTGGCCACAAATCAAGTTTTTAAAGCGAAAATCGATAGCGGGCGCAAATCTCTTCGGAAATTCGGTTAAATTTTTTAAATAAAAGCTAACCAAAATGCTAATATATCGTCAGAGCCCGAATTTTGAAAAAAAGTTTTAATTTTTTTAAGTAAAGGCCGAAAAATAAATTTTTTTAAATTTTTTTGCTCAAAAAGCTTTTTATATTTTTAAATAAAACTGATTTCTATAAAATCAATATATTCACTGTACATTTACAGTAAAATGCACCCACTTTCACATGATTTATATGGAGGATAACAATTTATGTAGCTGCGAGTATGTAAAATATATCATCTACAACAAATTGCTACTGTAGCAACATCTGCATATTAATAGCATTACCAATAACGACAGCCACTATCGAGTCGGAGACAAAAATTAAATAAAAAAGAGCACGAGTGAATCTATCAATAAAATAAATAAAAGTAAAACAAAATAAAAATAAAAATGCGACTGACGTATAAAGTTTTTTGTTTTGTTTTTACTGCAACACGATAAAAAAGTCAACTCACGTAGGCCATAACAATAACAACAACTTTAGCAACAGCAACAATGCAATGATAATTGTTATTACATATATTATTTTTATTGTTGCTGTGATTGTTTTTATAGTTGTTGTAATTGTTATTGTTATGATTTCGAGTTGAAATGCTGTTGTCGTGCGCGCTGCAACACCAACCATCAATAGTGGCAGCAACAGCAGCAGTAAACACAGCCTTTGTAGGGAAATCAATGATGACGGCAACATCTTTTTAAAAAGCACTGTTACAAACAATAACGTGATATTTGATTAAATAAAAAATCACTATAAAATAATGACAGTACAAATTTATTGCCAAAGTTATCTGGCTCATAGGCAAAGTTGGCTTTTTGTTTTTAAACAGAAGTAATAAGGTTACTCATTGAATTTATGCCTAGGCCACCATGCATATTTTTTTTGAAGAAATCGGTGCATAACAGCAAAAAAAATGTGAGGTTGAAAACGTTGCCTGATGTGTGGACTAATGATGTTCTATTGTGGTGTTATAAAATATTTCAAAAATTATGAAAATTTGAAATATACTGGAAAGTGTTAGGTCAAAAACTTTTTGATTATCTTAAAAATGTTGCAAAAAATTTTTCATGTACTCGAAAAAATTTGAGAAAGCTGAACAATGTTAAAATCTTTGTAAAAAGTCAAATTATTTTGAAAAACTCGAAAAATGTTGAAAAACTGAGAGAGGTCAACAGAGAAACGGGATCACTTAGTGATCTTAGCCTTCCTTCAGCAAGTTGCTCTTCATAAAATATCGAAGCACCTCGTGAGAGCGGTGCTGAGAATCCAGGTACATCAATTCTGCAACGTGGTCAATTATGTGACATTTCGATTTACTCTCTACAGTGTATTCTTACCAAAGATTTCCATCACGATGCTCAAAAAATTCAATTGACTTAACAACTAAAGTCTTCTGATTAAGTACAATGAAGAGAGTTCGTTGAATGGTTTATGGAACAAGACGAGGCTCATTTTCAGCTTGATGGCTTCGTTAGTCGTCAAAATTGTCGCACTTGTGGTTCAGAAATTTCACAAACGATTGTTCGGAAACAAATGCATGCACAACGCATCATTGTTAGATGTGGAAAATGGCCTGAAGACATTATCGGGCCATTTTTCTTCGACAATGCGGCTGATCAGGCAATTTCAATTAATGGTCCTCACTGTCGCTATTCTGTTTTCTTGTGCATTAATTGCAAGATATGAATGTGTAGGAAATGTGATTTCAACAAGATGATGTCACATGTCATTTAACTCTAGAAAAAATTCAATTACTGCATGAGTCATTCTCTGCTAGTGTTATTTCCCGTTTTGGTGATCAGCAATGGCCGTTCAGTTTATGCGATCTAACGTCATTGTACTTTTACTTTTCGGATTTCTTAGGTATAAGGCTTATGCCAACAAGCCCATGACTATCGACTCCTTAAAGTAGGAAATTGGAAAATTTCGACAAAAGACTGCATACTTACCATCAACGCCCTCGAGGCCAGTTACTCAATAAGCGATTTCTTACATGCACCTCTTTTCGATGAATTATGGAAACATGAAATGTTATACGAAACATTGACAGTGTCGAAAAATATTGGAAAATTCGATAAATTTGGAAATTTTGAAAGTCAAATGATATCGAAAAACTTGAAGAATGTTGAAAACTGTCGAAAAGTCTATCAAAGTACGATAAAAAAAATCAATATTATCGATAAGAGTCAACATGAGCATCTCACATGTCGTCTCAATTAGGATTTCCTTTTGAGCGACTCACTCCACCATAGATATGCTTTCTCACTCGTTGTTTCATGCCCGCCAGGAGAAGTATTCACACATCAAATATTTTAACAATTTTTAGAAAAAAATATTTATTTTTTAATAAATTCCGCAGATACTGCAGCTCTCTGTGGAAAAAAATGTAGCAGCGACCACATCAACATCAGTAACGACGTAAGCATTTGCTGATACGTGTGCCGCATTATACGCGTTCCCAAATAAACTCAAACAATAACAAATTTTACTGAAAATAAGTACATATTTAAAGAAATAAGAATTAACTAAAGTGGGTTGTATTATGTAAAAAAAAGTCTCAATAACATTTTTAATGATTTTCATTGCAATTTAATGAAGGCAAAATCGAAATCAAAATATAACAATTTTCAGTGGGCATTTTCAAGTGGCAAGTTGGCGTATTGGAAACGCATTGAAACTGGTTTGATTTTTTTGAAAAATCTCGTAATAAAAAGTGAAAAACAAAATGCTCATCCCACACATTACGTCAAGAGTATTAAAAGAATTTACAGAGTTTTCTTAAAAGAAGGTTGATGACAACGACAACGCAACGTTGGTTATTGAAAGTGAACTTGAATGCTTAACATTTGTCTTAATAACGCAGTCAAGGTTTTTCTTTGCAAAGCCTACTTCTGTCTGAAATGTTGAGGTTAAGGTAGTTGGCATTTGAGACCATGACTGCTGGAGTTTTTTTTTAAGGAGCAGGTTAATAAGACGGTTGCAGCATAGGAAAAGGTTATTTAAAAGATGGAACTGTCCATAAGTGCTTTTTGCGCAATTAAATATGAAAATGTTTTAAAATTCTTTCAATTGCATACATTTTGTAATGAACATATTTTTTTTCTTTCGAAAATTTGCAAATTGTGAATGCCCTTAATGAAAGTAGGCAAAATTGATAATAATTTGGCAGTACTGCCGTACTTGAACATATGTTCAATAAGAATTGCATGTCTGCATAGGTTGGCTATGCTGACAAAAATGTTTCAACTTCCTTTTTCTTCAAGTAGCCGAGTAGAAAAGTTAAACATATTTTCAGCGACTTCTCTAATTGCGAATTAAGCTTTGCATAGAAAAAGAAAGGAAAAGAAAAAAAAAAAATCAAGTAAGTTCTAAAGCATCTATTAATTTTTTTTGCAATTTATAATCCAGATTTATATAAAATCTCACTGCTTAGACGCTGAACGCGTTATTTAGCATTTTAGTAGAATTTTGTTTATTTTAACTTATGTTACTTCATTTCTTATTTCCTTTTCATAGAAAATTTTTAGAAAGTGGCTTACTAAAGTCATTAGGAAACTTTCTGAAGAACAGAGTTAATTATCCCTAATATTTCGACATATAAATTCTTTTTGAAATGATTGATTTCACGCAATCATAATTTTTGGCACGCGATCAACGGAAAATTCTCCTTTGAGAACTCAAAATTTAGAGTCTACGTCACTCCTGTTCACATATAGGTAAATAAATTCTATTTGCATCGTTTTTTTTATCAGGGTTAAATCAAATTTTCTAACAATTTCCAGAAAATAGATTCGTGTCAAATCAGTCTGCGTTTACTACGACACAAACGATACATTTACCCTATTGACCATTTGGATGTTCCAGTTCCATCAGTCTCACTAAGCGTCAAATTGTTTTCATCTCATCAAACCCAGCTTGACAGCACGTAGCAACTGCATCGTATGTATAACATACGCGAATCAGTGCTAGAAACGGTGTACCTACTGCGCGTGGTCTTGGCGACAAAAAACTAAATCGTGTTTAACTAAACTTTAGCAAAACAATTAGAATTTAAAACAGTGAAAAAAAAAAACAATAATAGCGTTAAATCGGTGTTAAATTTGGTAAATTTTAATTGCAGTCCGCGTATATTAGCGTTTTAGAAAAAAAAAAAGGAAAAAAAATTAAAACTTCAAATTCGGAAATATAAACATTTTCTAAGACTGTGGAAATTCGAAACAGAGAAAACAACAATTAATTACATTGAAAAAATAGAAAAAACAAAAAAAAAATATATATATAAAAATTTAGTTCTAAAAATTATGAGATTACACTGCTAAATTTACGTAATTGCTAAAATAACTTAATTGCAAAAATTTCCTAATTAAAAAGTAAAATTATCGTAGTGCTTAGTTAAAATTAAATTCCCCTACATAAATAAGTTTAAGTAAATTGGTTAATACAAAATTTACAAGAGAAAAAAAAAACAACCTAAATACTTGAAATTTAAAAGAAATCATATAATTTGTTCTCTAGTGTAGTCATTCCTTTGAGCCAGGATGTATTCACAAATACATACAATCCTGCTCAATCAGAATGCAGCATTTTATATGCACAATATTTTTTTGTAGCTCAATATTCAACATCATCATTGAAGGCCTTCATCGATGGATTATGTGCATCTAAAACTACAAAGTGAGTAATCTATACAATTTGATAGTTAGTAGAAACTTAAGATGAATTAAAATTGATTTTTTCTAAATTTAAATTATTGAATTTAAAATAAATTATTAGAATTTTGATATTAAAACAAAAAAAAAAAGTAAATACTTTAAATAAAAACAACAACAGCAAGTGCATAGTGTGAATTGGAGAAGAATGATCGCTCGCGCTCTCTCTGTTCCAAGTGTGTAGACTTTTGCAAACCAGTTTTTGCTAGTCTTGGATTAAGCTAGAGTAGCAGCAGACGATCTCTCTCACGATTCTTGCATTTCTGCTGAGGTTGAGAGCTGTCGTTTTCATTGTTTATTTCGGTGCAATGAAATGATGAACAAAATTAACTAAAGCAGTTTAATTTTTCTTTTGAAATATATTTGAAGATGCACTTAAACTGTGGATTTAAGTTCCTTAAAAAATAATTAATTAATTATGTCTACGGTTATACAGGCATATATTTCGTGTATCGATAACTTTTTCTTTATATTTTTGAATTAAATTCATGTTGAAGTCTATCGTACTTTAAATAGTATTTAGTACTAAATTCCTTTTTTTTTACTGCTACGAAAGCAAAAATCTCTTTCTTTTCTACTACACAATAGTAAACAAAATGTTCAGTTTATCAATTAAAAAAAAAAAAAAAAAAAGAGATACGATTCAGGAATTTAATGTAAATACTTTAAGTAATGTATTTTTATAAGCCTTCGAATTTATTTGTATGATTAATAAAATTTATATTATAATGTCAGGATAAAAACATATTAATTTTCCTTATGGTGATGGGGTAGGGTACGACTAGGTAGGTACTTCGTGGGGTTTTATTAATACAGGCGCAGAATAAAACCAATGGTAGGGAGGGTTCTGAGCGCGCATCTTCGCAACATCTTGAAGATGCATAAAATATGGTTGACAGATTGATACCTTCATTTTATTATCTATTTTTTTTTATACATGACTTTAGGGGTTTTTATTGCATACGGTCATGCAGGTCCCTTCTTAGGTAAATTCTTTAGGGAGTCTATAATAATTAATTTGTATGTATGGTCTAGTGTTTAGTGGAATTGGTCACGTACCCCCCCACCTGACTGAAGCTAGTGGCTTAAATGGCTCCCGCCCCCGACCTCTTCAACTACTACAACTGGTATGCAACCAATTCTGCCATATATATTATATAATGGGAATAATTATTTTAAACTTGCTCGTTTCTATTAAAGTAAACCGAGTTGAACCTGGTTGTTGATACTATTTCATTTTAATAATAATACGTACATTACAAAATGGAGCCCAACGTGGGGCCACCACTACGTCTTTTAAACAAATTTCTTTAGGCAAGTGTCTTTCAGGCATCCGTCAGTTTAAGGCTTTTGTTTTCTTGACTTGTGTCTCCACATAATGTGCATACTTATCCTTCTGGTAAGTTTGTGCATAAGTCCGTTAAGTAAATTTCAACAGAAAATTTCGCAACTGCTTAGGTGATGTTTTGGTGAATGTGATTGAATTAGACTTACATTTGTTCATTTCTGGAACTCGACTTTTTGGCAATTCGTCCGAATAGCTATCGACCGATCTGTTAACTGATGTTTATTTTTGATTTTATTTATATTCGTCAAACTCTACTTTAGCTGCTAACACCTTTAAGCGAATATAGAAATTTTAAGATTTTTCTTTTAATTGACATGTTAAGCGTAAATTTAATTTTTGGAATACAGTTTTTGTTACTTAAAGCAAAAATTTGTCCAGGATTATTTTTATAGGCAATGCTATTTTTCAAGAAGTTAATTCGCTGTGATATATTTATATTTCAGAAATTGAAGATCTAGTTAAAGTATTTATAGCGGTTTTTTGAAATTTTTTTCTATAATTTCTTCAATAGCCCAGTTTTTTTAAGTCTCTATCAATCATTGTCAGTTACCTTATCGTACCTTTCAATTAACATTACCCTTTTAAGGAAAACCTACACAAATATATTACATACTTGTCAAATCGTTCAGTTTTCGGAATTTTATTTGTCATTTTCAATTTTTATAAATTGAATTTTTAAGTTATTTTTTTTTTAAAAAATGGCTGTTAGGCATAGTTCAGAGGATATACCAGCGTTGGTACCTCACGCTGAATCTTCATGCACAATTTGTCAACAACCAATATCAAATGGTTCAGAATGCATGATTACGCGTTGTAACCATGTATTTCATAAAAGCTGTATCGAACATTGGCTTACAGATTCGCAAGAGTGTCCGAATTGTCGACGTTCTTCGCTAGTTAGCGAATTAGTGCCAATAAGTATTGAAATACAACCTCGTGACATCAATTTAAGCAATACCAATCATAATGTTTCCAGTTTAAACCAATTTGCAGCACGTAGTCATAATACGAATCGTGGTCGTGGAGCCATTCCTAAACGACATAACACACGCGGATTTAGACGAAGACTTGAGGAGAGTTCAACTCAATCTTCACTTCCAAGCTCACAACAAAATAATTTGAACCCTAACCAAAACAACAACCAAAACTATTCATTGCCTTTATTAGACTTGAATATGCCGTCTAATAACACTACAAATAATGTCACTCAATCATTACCTTTATTAGACCTGCCGTCTAATAACACTTCAAATAATGTTACTCATGCGCCCCGTGTCAATGCTAATACACAAGCGATTGATTATAATCAAATTTCAAACATGATTGAAACAAGTTTGCAGCGTATACTATCTAGTTTAAACTTGCAGCCAAATTGTGGTAATGCAACTGCTAATCTACCCAGATACAACAACATCAGTCCTAGTCCTAATCTAAACCTATATGCTAATAATTTACGTAGACAAAACCCTTTGTCTACACAAAGAAATTTTAACTCGAATTTAAGCGCGGAAAAAGTTACTTCTATTATGCAGAATTGGAACGTAAAATTTGATGGTTCTTCGAATGGTTTGAGCGTTGAAGATTTCTTATACAGAATTCGTTCATTGACGTCGACCAGTCTTAATGATGATTTTCAGGCCCTCTGTAGCAATTTACATATTTTACTGTTTGGTAAAGCTAGAGAGTGGTACTGGCGTTACCACAAACAGGTAAACCATGAAGGTATTCGTTGGGAAGCTTTTTGTGAGGCAATTAAAGAACAATATAAGGATTACAAAACCGATTATGATATTCGCGAGGAAATTCGCAGCCGAAAACAAAAGCCAAATGAATCTTTCGAAGTCTTCTATGAAGCGATATTGTCAATTACTGATCGCTTATCCGATAGCCTTTCGGATTCAGACTTAATTGAAATTATAATTCGTAACCTCAGGCCAGACATTAGACATGAACTTTTATATGTGAAGATTAATTCCATTGCTCACCTGCGAAGCTTATGTCAAATGAGAGAAAACCTCTTGTCCGAAGAAGCTTTCAGACGAAACCAACAATCACGTAGCTTGCAAAACACAAATTTTGCACAGCGTCGTAACATTGCAGAAATTGATTTTAACGAATCAACAAATGAAGATGAAATCCTCACTCCAGAATCACATTGTTCTGTTGATGCTTTGCAACAACAAATTTCAAGATGTTGGAATTGTGATCAAGATGGTCATCATTGGCAAGACTGCTTGAGCGAAAGGCAAATATTTTGTTACGGTTGTGGTGAGAAAAATACATATAAGCCGCAATGCCCCAAATGTATTGCTAAGCGCTCGGAAAACTTGAAAGCGGGTCCTTTCAAAACCACCAGAATGGCAACCCGTTAGTTTTACAAACCAAAAATTTTTTAAATGAATTACCGGCTAGCTCAAGTAATTTTATTACAAATGAAAAAACATTAACCACTTCTAACAACATTACAATTTTGCAACGAAATATTTTGTTTGGTAACGAACATAAACCTATTTTATATCCTATACGTCCATATCATGAACGATGGATTGAATATAATGCAGTCAAGAATAGAATTTTTAAAGATCTTCCTAATTTAAATTATGCCAATAAAAAAATAAAGAGGTCGACATTGCGACTTCGCAGATTTTGGAAAGCTGTAAGACTTACTAAAAAGTTACTGGTCTCCGCTGTATTTAATAACAATGAAGATATGCGTTTTTATGCAAAAGTGTCATTTTTGAATAGAACTGAAATTGGTCTTTTGGATACTGGTGCCAACATAAGTTGCTTAGGTTCTGATCTTGCTCTTGAAGATTTTTCTAAAGTAAAATCTTTTCGTAAAACAAATACTTCTGTTCAAACTGCTGATGGTAAATTTCAGAAAGTTTTAGGATGGATTGAAGTCAACTTAGAGTATAAAGGGGAGACAAAGAGCTTAAAATTATTCATTATACCATCGATTGCAAAGCGAGTGATCCTGGGTATAGATTTTTGGATGAAATTCAATTTAGTCCCTAACCTTATTTCAATAAATGAAATTTCAAAACTAAAAGTATCTGCAAATAATAGCTTGGAAGAAGAAAAATTATTTCCCCTCACTATTATACAGCGCCAACAGTTAGAAGCGGTCAAATCTCTATTTCCAAATTTTGAATTTCAAGGATTAGGTAGAACAAAATTGATTGAACACCATATTGACGTGGGCGAAGCGAAACCAGTCAAACAACGCTTTTACCCAGTGTCGCCAGCAGTAGAGCAGGTAATTTTTAAGGAAATTGATAGAATGTTGCAACTAGGTGTTATTGAGCCCTCGACCAGTGCATGGAGCTCTCCGATGACAATGGTAATAAAACCCAATAAAATTAGACTGTGCTTAGACGCTAGAAAAATCAACGAGGTTACAAAGAAGGATGCATATCCACTACCTAAAGTTGAAGGTATCTTCGCGAGATTACCGAAGGCAAATCTCATAACGAAGATTGATTTAAAAGATGCCTTCTGGCAAATTAGTCTTTCCGCAGAGTCAAAACAACTAACAGCTTTTACCATTCCGGGACGTCCGTTGTACCAATTCGTTGTCATGCCTTTTGGTCTATGCAACGCGGCCCAAACTATGTCTAGACTTATGGATGAAATAATTCCACCAGATTTGCGCCACTGTGTATTTGGATATCTTGACGATTTATGCATAGTTTCCGAAGATTTTGAAACGCACCGTTCAATTTTAGTAAGAATTGCAGAAAAATTTAGGCAAGCTAATTTGACCATTAATGTCAGTAAGAGTAAATTTTGCGTTACTCAAGTAAAATATCTAGGATATATAATCGGAAACGGAGGAATTGCGACAGATCCTGAAAAAGTAAATTCGATTTTGTCTTGGCCAGTGCCAAAAAACCTTAAACAAGTTCGAGGATTCTTAGGACTTGCAGGATGGTATAGGAGGTTTGTTGAAAATTTTTCAGACGTCACTTTCCCAATTACAGAAACTCTTTCTACCAAGAAAAAATTTGCATGGACTGATGAAGCTCAAATAGCGTTCGAAAAATTAAAAATATTACTTACTTCAGCCCCAGTGCTCGTAAACCCTGACTTCTCGCGAAAGTTCTTTGTTCACTGTGATGCCAGTAATTACGGCATAGGTGCAGTACTCGTACAAATTTCAGACGACGGAACTGAAAAACCCGTTGCCTTCATGTCCAAAAAATTAAATTCTGCCCAACGTAATTACAGTGTAACAGAGCGAGAATGTTTAGCGGCAATCGAAGCCATAAAACGATTTAGGTGTTACTTAGAAATGCAAGAGTTCGAAGTGATTACAGATCACTCAAGTCTTGTATGGTTAATGAGACAACAAGACCTCAATGGAAGACTTGCTCGATGGGCATTAAAGTTGCAAGCATATAAGTTCTCCATAAGCCACCGTAAAGGTAAAGAAAATGTTGTACCCGATGCGTTATCTAGAGTCCACTGTGAAGAAATCTGTTCATTAGATGATATTGGCCCAGAAATCGACTTGAGTTCTGTTCACTTTAAAGACTTTGACTATGAGATATTAAAAACAAAAATTCTTGAAAAACCTGAAAAGTATCCTGACATTAAAATTATTGACAAGTTCGTATACTTTAGAACTGAACACTATACTGGAGACCTTGAACAAGACCAAAATACCTGGAAGTTGTGGATTCCTGAGAATCTTCGTCCACAATTAGTCAAAAGAGCACACGACTCTGTTGTTTCAGCCCATGGTGGCATGGCTAAAACTGTTAACCTTTTGAAAAGAAATTTTTACTGGCCAGGAATGGTTCAAGACGTACGCACATATGTCAAAAACTGTGAAACGTGTAAAACAACTAAAGCACCAAATATTTGCTTAAAACCACCAATGGGAGCGCAAGCGCAATCAGAAAGACCATTACAACGTATCTATATTGATATTTTAGGGCCTTATCCGAGAAGCAAACTTGGAAATATAGGAATATTAATTGTAGTCGACCATATGACTAAATTTCATTGGTTGTGCCCACTGAAAAAGTTTTCGTCAGCCGTCCTTCAAAAATATCTTTTAGAAAACATATTTCATATTTACGGTGTACCTGAGATTATTGTTAGTGACAATGGTTCACAATTTAAATCTAATGAATTCAACGCTTTTTTAACTAAACTTGGAGTAGCTCATATATATACTGCCATATATTCACCTCAGTCCAATGCGTCAGAGCGTGTAAATCGTTCCTTGATTGCAGCTATTAGGGCCTACCTGAAAAGTGATCACCGTCAGTGGGACGAAAATTTGACATCCATTAGTTGCGCACTAAGGAACTCTGTACATCAAGCTACCAACTGTTCTCCGTATCATGCATTATTCGGATTTGACATGATTACTCATGGATCCACTTACTCTCTTTTAAAAAACCTTAACCTTCTTAATGAGCCGTCTTGCAGATTAAACCGTGATGACCAAATGGCCTTGTTGCGTCAGGACATTAGGAAAAATATCAAAAAAACTTATGACCAAAATGTTAAAACCTACAACCTTCGTTCTCGTCCAGTGTCCTTTAAAGTAGGACAAGAAGTATTCAGGCGTAATTTTGCACAAAGCAGCTTTGAAAAAAACTTTAATGCGAAGCTGAGCCCATTATTTGTTAAAGCGCGAGTTCGTAAGAAAATTGGAAATCATTATTATATTCTCGAGGATCCACAGGGCAGCTTAGTTGGCACCTTCCACGCAAAAGACATTCGACAATAGATAGTCTAGTTCCATCTTATATTTTGGTCAAAACCAAAATATCATCTGGTTTTGTAATGAACATATTTTTTTTCTTTCGAAAATTTGCAAATTGTGAATGCCCTTAATGAAAGTAGGCAAAATTGATAATAATTTGGCAGTACTGCCGTACTTGAACATATGTTCAATAAGAATTGCATGTCTGCATAGGTTGGCTATGCTGACAAAAATGTTTCAACTTCCTTTTTCTTCAAGTAGCCGAGTAGAAAAGTTAAACATATTTTCAGCGACTTCTCTAATTGCGAATTAAGCTTTGCATAGAAAAAGAAAGGAAAAGAAAAAAAAAAAATCAAGTAAGTTCTAAAGCATCTATTAATTTTTTTTGCAATTTATAATCCAGATTTATATAAAATCTCACTGCTTAGACGCTGAACGCGTTATTTAGCATTTTAGTAGAATTTTGTTTATTTTAACTTATGTTACTTCATTTCTTATTTCCTTTTCATAGAAAATTTTTAGAAAGTGGCTTACTAAAGTCATTAGGAAACTTTCTGAAGAACAGAGTTAATTATCCCTAATATTTCGACATATAAATTCTTTTTGAAATGATTGATTTCACGCAATCATAATTTTTGGCACGCGATCAACGGAAAATTCTCCTTTGAGAACTCAAAATTTAGAGTCTACGTCACTCCTGTTCACATATAGGTAAATAAATTCTATTTGCATCGTTTTTTTTATCAGGGTTAAATCAAATTTTCTAACAATTTCCAGAAAATAGATTCGTGTCAAATCAGTCTGCGTTTACTACGACACAAACGATACATTTACCCTATTGACCATTTGGATGTTCCAGTTCCATCAGTCTCACTAAGCGTCAAATTGTTTTCATCTCATCAAACCCAGCTTGACAGCACGTAGCAACTGCATCGTATGTATAACATACGCGAATCAGTGCTAGAAACGGTGTACCTACTGCGCGTGGTCTTGGCGACAAAAAACTAAATCGTGTTTAACTAAACTTTAGCAAAACAATTAGAATTTAAAACAGTGAAAAAAAAAAACAATAATAGCGTTAAATCGGTGTTAAATTTGGTAAATTTTAATTGCAGTCCGCGTATATTAGCGTTTTAGAAAAAAAAAAAGGAAAAAAAATTAAAACTTCAAATTCGGAAATATAAACATTTTCTAAGACTGTGGAAATTCGAAACAGAGAAAACAACAATTAATTACATTGAAAAAATAGAAAAAACAAAAAAAAAATATATATATAAAAATTTAGTTCTAAAAATTATGAGATTACACTGCTAAATTTACGTAATTGCTAAAATAACTTAATTGCAAAAATTTCCTAATTAAAAAGTAAAATTATCGTAGTGCTTAGTTAAAATTAAATTCCCCTACATAAATAAGTTTAAGTAAATTGGTTAATACAAAATTTACAAGAGAAAAAAAAAACAACCTAAATACTTGAAATTTAAAAGAAATCATATAATTTGTTCTCTAGTGTAGTCATTCCTTTGAGCCAGGATGTATTCACAAATACATACAATCCTGCTCAATCAGAATGCAGCATTTTATATGCACAATATTTTTTTGTAGCTCAATATTCAACATCATCATTGAAGGCCTTCATCGATGGATTATGTGCATCTAAAACTACAAAGTGAGTAATCTATACAATTTGATAGTTAGTAGAAACTTAAGATGAATTAAAATTGATTTTTTCTAAATTTAAATTATTGAATTTAAAATAAATTATTAGAATTTTGATATTAAAACAAAAAAAAAAAGTAAATACTTTAAATAAAAACAACAACAGCAAGTGCATAGTGTGAATTGGAGAAGAATGATCGCTCGCGCTCTCTCTGTTCCAAGTGTGTAGACTTTTGCAAACCAGTTTTTGCTAGTCTTGGATTAAGCTAGAGTAGCAGCAGACGATCTCTCTCACGATTCTTGCATTTCTGCTGAGGTTGAGAGCTGTCGTTTTCATTGTTTATTTCGGTGCAATGAAATGATGAACAAAATTAACTAAAGCAGTTTAATTTTTCTTTTGAAATATATTTGAAGATGCACTTAAACTGTGGATTTAAGTTCCTTAAAAAATAATTAATTAATTATGTCTACGGTTATACAGGCATATATTTCGTGTATCGATAACTTTTTCTTTATATTTTTGAATTAAATTCATGTTGAAGTCTATCGTACTTTAAATAGTATTTAGTACTAAATTCCTTTTTTTTTACTGCTACGAAAGCAAAAATCTCTTTCTTTTCTACTACACAATAGTAAACAAAATGTTCAGTTTATCAATTAAAAAAAAAAAAAAAAAAGAGATACGATTCAGGAATTTAATGTAAATACTTTAAGTAATGTATTTTTATAAGCCTTCGAATTTATTTGTATGATTAATAAAATTTATATTATAATGTCAGGATAAAAACATATTAATTTTCCTTATGGTGATGGGGTAGGGTACGACTAGGTAGGTACTTCGTGGGGTTTTATTAATACAGGCGCAGAATAAAACCAATGGTAGGGAGGGTTCTGAGCGCGCATCTTCGCAACATCTTGAAGATGCATAAAATATGGTTGACAGATTGATACCTTCATTTTATTATCTATTTTTTTTTATACATGACTTTAGGGGTTTTTATTGCATACGGTCATGCAGGTCCCTTCTTAGGTAAATTCTTTAGGGAGTCTATAATAATTAATTTGTATGTATGGTCTAGTGTTTAGTGGAATTGGTCACGTACCCCCCCACCTGACTGAAGCTAGTGGCTTAAATGGCTCCCGCCCCCGACCTCTTCAACTACTACAACTGGTATGCAACCAATTCTGCCATATATATTATATAATGGGAATAATTATTTTAAACTTGCTCGTTTCTATTAAAGTAAACCGAGTTGAACCTGGTTGTTGATACTATTTCATTTTAATAATAATACGTACATTACAATTTTTGCGAACTTTGTATACTTATTTTAGGAATATCAATTTTTTTCATATATATTTGAACATAAGAATAATCCTTTGTTACCAAACTTCTTCCTATAAACACATTCTTATGTTTTATATGAGTGAGTTGTTTGTTTGGTTATACTGATGTTAAGGATAGGCTCAGAAACTACAGGATCAATTTCAAAACTTTCTGATCACTAAAAATGTAAAAGAGTCACCTACTACATGAGCAAAAGCTTTACGATGATGTGAAAAAAAACCATTGGATATCGATTGGGTAAGGTTGAGAAAAGTCTTAAGGATATTTAACTTTAAGGAATAAGTAGACAGAGACCTTCTTTAGCACAAATTTGCTGTTATAATAAATAAATTATTAAAATCGGTTCAGAATATTTTGCTTCAAGGTGTTACAAACCATAAGCAATTTTAATATAAATAGTATGGATTTCTTTCAAACTTTCGCAATCAATTGGCTTAACATATTTTATTTCAAAAATATATAAAAAAAGTTTTAAATATTTCCCATCGAAGGGAACATAATTTAAAAAAAAGTCGGAAAAGGTAAGGGCTTCTCATAAATTTTTATTTTTGAAAAAAAAATGTATAACTCAAATACAACCCCATAGCTCTTATTTCATATATAAACGGTACAAATACGAATACTCTTGTAGGCGTTCCGGCACAACACGTCTTGAAGAACGCAGATACTTCCCAAACTGTCACAGATTTTGTAGAAAGACAATGTGTTAGAATGGAACACACTAGAAAAAACTTCAGCGAGTTGTTTTTTTAATAAATTGTTAAGTTTTCAATAAAGTTTTTTTAACATAATGACTTTTATTTATATAAAAACCATTTTTATATGGAGAATTGCTTATTTTTTATTTAATTTTTAAGCAGAACTATTCCAATTAGTACTCAAAAAAAAAAAAAAAATCCCCGCAGTAACTTCATCAGTTTATCAGCTATCAGCAATCGCTGACCAACAAGATTGGCGGCAGTAACCACACACTGATGTTGCACTAGTCACCTCATTTTTTGTTGACCACTTAACCTGTTGTTGTCCGCCGCAGTTAGTCAGGCAGCCAGACAGTCGGTCGGTCATTGTAATAATTCGTTTTTGGTGTAAAATGCAGTTGCCATGAATGAACGCGTGAATTTTTTTTTTCCTAATTTTCTGCCTTTTAATTTTTGTGTAAAATTTGCATTTTGAGTGGCGGCAACAAAACAACAGTCGTGTGCTGGTTACCGCCTACGCTGCCTACCTTTCATTTCATTCATAAAAATCACTACAAACGTAAAGGCGCACATTAGTGCAAACACTGCGCAATTGATGAAGCAAGATAGCGTTAACGTAAGACAAAGAGAGTTGTATCCAGTGTATTAATACGAGGCGTATCATGAGCCGATCACGGTCTTGGCTTTATTACGTGATTTTTTTATCTGCTTTTTATTTTGTTTCTTACTATAAAGTTCGCCCACCAACGTGAGGTGAGGTCAGATGCTTTAAATTGAATTGATTCATTAGAATTTTCTATTTTGTATCGTACTTAAAGAGATAATTGTTTGAGTAGTTGTTAGCTGTAGCTTAATTTATATAAAAATGAATATATCTAACTAGTAAAGGTTATAATGGGGTCACTTCATGATGCGTATAAGATTTCAGAAACATATTTTCATTGTTACAATAGCATGCGGCTAGAATTTCAATTATCTAGAACAACGAACTTGATTACCATGAGTTTTTTGTGCATGACCACTGCTTAAAAAATGGTTTTAATTTATATAAAACATTAGTCAAAGTAGCAAGGAAACTTTGTCGAAATATAAAAAAATATAGCCCAAAAAAAAGACGGGAAACATCTAAACCAAAATCTGCCTTAAAGGGTAAAGGCAAAATCGTTAAAACAAAAAGAAATATTTACAAAAAATGTTCGCGAAAGAGGTATAAAGGTATTTTTTCACTTTTCATCCACCTTGCGATAAAAAATATGATGCAATTGAAACAAAGATCTAAGCCTTCAAAACGGTTTTTCTCTAATAACTCGAAAACTATTAATGTTCGTACATCATTTTTCTTTATATTCTTAAAATGTTGTCGTTTTAACCTGAAAAACACCTACACCAAATTTAAAGAGTCTATCGCTGTTATCACCATTTAAGGATTTCTCTGATATCTTGAAAACTATAAAAGATATCGAACTATTTTTAGCATTTTTGAAATCCGTATTGTCAAATTAATGGGAATTAGTAGCCGCTTTGAAGAGTAGGGATATAACTTTGCTTAGGAGGTAGGCGTGTCCATAAGCCGATTTTTTTCATATTCGCACATTTCCGTTGTTTTAACCTAAGAACTATCCGTACCTTATTTCATTACTGTTTATGGCAACTGGTTCATACAAACTCATACAGTGTACGGCGTTCGTACAACAGAAGAAAAATCTTAGGGCATGAAAACATCTCCCCCGAAAGTCTTGCAGAAATTAACATTGAAAGTATACTCCCATTCCTAAGGATCTCTAGAGTTGTAGAACTACCCTCAACTAAGTTAAATTTGGCATAATAGGACTATAAATGAGATCGCAGTGGCTGGGCTTCATAGTCCATAAATCAATCTATGCAGGGCGCAATTTTCAATGATTTTTTTATTTTTTGACAAGACCGATTTCACATACGATAGACAGTCTTGAAAAATTGCTCAAATTTTCTGTACATTTCCCATATTGATATTTTACACTTTAAGTTAATGTGTAAACTTTTGATCTTCTACTGCATAAGCCAACCAAAAACCTTTTCACCAAGCTTTATACAAAATTTTGAAGGCGTCTATGCGGTGGCATCAGTCATAATGAACTTTGACAACGCCTCTGTGTGCAACAATACAATTTATTGCCTTCGAACATTAGTCCAATGAGCTTCTGCTTTAATTATGATTTTACTCATCTTTTATAATTAGCGTTTAAATGAGGCGGCTTTTTTTCTCTTTCTATTGTCTCACCTTAAAAGTCAAACATTTTGTTTTGTCAATAATTCGTCTTGGCAGTGGCCGGAAGTGAAGTATTAGCATATTTATTGAACAAGCAATTTATTTTTTCTGCCATTTACTTGACTGTCTATTAACAAGAAATTAATTACTGAACTGGTTAACTAAAATGTAAACACAATTTGTTTGGCAATAATTTTATGAATGAAATTTCGATAAATACGTTCAGCTGAAAAAAAAAATGCAAATTAAGCGCTTAGTAGCTGGTGTTTCTGAGAATTTAATTATGAATCAGTTGCAAACGGAAGTTGTGAAGAAAAGAGTAAGAGCGGAGGCGCCAACATGAATGATGTGTTCGCACATAAATGAAGTTGATGTTTCATTAATTTAAATGATTTTTTAAAACTGGAGCATATATCATTTTTGTTTATGTTAAATGGGCTAAGAGTGAAATTTATTGTATTTAAAAACAAAAAGTTTTAGAGGAAAAAGTGCTTTAGAAAACTTTATGATACCTTTAAACTTTGAGAAACCTAAATGCGTAAAGGAACAAGTAGTTTAACTTTAATAAACTGCTTAATTAATGTTTTACTCATAATTTTCATGAACTCTTTTTGAAATATGTACCACATTTGATGGTATTTATCGGTGTAACTCTTCGTTAATTTTCAAAACGCTTTTAAACAAAATTTTCTACTTAAAGTTTAAAAAAAAAATCTTGTTAACTACCCCACTTATCTCATACTTAAGCATGTGCTACTTGCTTGTAATTTTTAGCAGAAAACACAAAACAAAGCAGCATGCAATACATACAGCACTGATGGCAATTTGTTAAAACCTAGCGCCCCCACTAATGCCAACAGCAAAAAGATGTTGCAAAGTTTCTTGCAATTGCTGCAGCATCAGCAACTTAAACCGAAACTCTTGGCATTTTTCTGAAAAAGTTGACAGAAAAAAAAAATCCAAAAAATTATTTACAACAAAAGAGCATTCAGCACATTTGTTGCACATGCAGGAAAACAATTTTGCACTCGCGTGTCACCCACACGTTGGCTGTCACAACAGCAGCAACAAATAATACGCGAACTCTTTTGATTTATTTGGTTACTCCTAAGCAATTTTTCTGCTTGCCGTAGAAAAGCAAAGATTTACAAAGAATTTCTCAACTGTGGGTTAGAAGAAAAATCGAACAACAGAAAACAGTTGCCAAGGACTTAAGTAAAAGTAAACAATAAATAAAAGAAAAAGGCTAAAATAAACGGTGTACAATAAGCAGCTTTTATTGTTTTATGTTTACAATCACAAATCGATGCTGGCAACAACAGCAAACGATGTTGCTGGTTATTGATGCCCCAAGGATTAATGGGGAGCGTTTGTGCAACTTTTTGATTAACCGGAGTAAGAGAAAATTATGAAAAGAAAAAGCTTTAAGTAAATAAGGCTTTTTTCTAAAAAATAAAAATAAAATGTTTGTACGCAGTAAATTTAACTCAAACTCCAATTCAAATCGTACATTTGCTTTGTATTATTGTTCAATTAATCGCAATTTCTTTTTGAAATGCATAAATCTTTATTCCCGCATGCCTAAAAGTAGCAAAAAAAAGTGAAAAATGTTCGCCGCAGCTTAACAACGCTAAGCAGCAACATTTGCTGCACGAACAAAGGGATGCTTTTGGTGGTTTGCTGGCGAGTGAAATGCTATTTCGGTCAGTGAGCAACCGAAGCACAAACGGCACGCGTTCACAATGAATTTTGGTTAGAGCATTTGTAACAAAAGCAACTGCTACTATGGTGAGGAAAATAACAATAGTAACAACAATATCAACAACAACATTAGTTGCTGAGCAACAACAAAATCGGCGCAAACACACAAACAAAAGCCGCAGACCAACATGTTGGCTATTGATAGCAGCCTACAAATGCATACTAATTTGGTTTCTACTGCTGCGCTTACCACTTAGGCCATGGAATTCCAATGGGAGCTAGAAATTTGTGTAAAAGTGGCAACATTGCTTAGCTACCTGCTGTTTTAGTTATTATCGTGTTGCTCCAATAAGCGGCAGGTTGACCAACAGCTGATTATTGGGGCTTGTTGCATTGGCTGGCCATATCACAGTAATGCGTTGGCAATTAACACACCAGTAATTGTTGCAATGAGGCCATAAAATCGGAAATATTCAAGAATTTAATATGTTCATATGGGCACGCGTGACATTTCGAATGCATCAGAAATAAAGCAAAGTATTTTAACACTTTTTCTAAATATGTATGTTGTGTCTGAAAAGGCACAACAGAATTGAAATTTCTTAAAAACTTTATAAGTGAAATAAAATAAATTAGACACATAGTTTCTAAATTATATGCGAACTTCGATATCAGCGGTGAGACGCTGAAGCATTTGATGGTAAAATTAAGATTAAGTTATGCTATAAAAGTAGACGGATTCTGTTGTTAAACCCATTTTTAACAAGATCATTGTGTATCCTTGTAACAAGCTTCATTTCATTGAAAATCCTTTCAGATATGATTACTTAAAGATTTGCTTAAATGGGACGTAGCACGCACTTTTTTCAAATCCAGTTGGGGCGTTACCCCAGTGCACAGATTCGAAAATCAAAAATGACGCCTATATCAAAATTTACTATGAAATTTTGAACATATGTACTCTTCGTTTTAGCCAATATTTTACGTAAGCTATGCTGTTTTTAAGAAACCAATATATTGCGTAGTAGTTACATTCTATTTCATTCAATTTGTATATTGCGGAGCAACATTTAAGGGTATGTTATAATTCGTATTTATTTGTTTACATTTTAATACTAACCACAACCCAAGGCCTTTAAAAAAACAAAATATGCCCTTTAAAAAAAAATTAATATATGTTCATTAATAAGAAAGACTTAATACAAAAATAAAATTTCTATTAAAAACACAAAATAATTTATGGAACATAAATTGCAATAAAATACCACAAACGAACGAAAACCGAAAGTCACACACCAACGGAAAGAGACATTGGCAATTAAATTAATCAAATGATCACTCAAAAGCCCCCACACGCAAACAACTCTGGCCTAAATCAATACAACGACTCGTAGGTAAATGAAACTTTAAATTATGGACTTGCAAAACGTTTGCGCATGCGCTTAGCTAAAGAAAAAAAAAACAGTTAATCATTACTAAAATCAAATGAGGAAGTGGTGAATTATGCGGTTAGCCCACAGGTGAATTAGTATGAGTAGGGATATACCTGTGTCGCCAGCCAAGTCATTGGCTTAAGCTGAACTGTTAACAAAAAATACACAATTTTGAAGCTATAATCATATGAGCATTTCATGATAACAAAAAATATTTAAACAAATATTTTCATGGCATAATTAATCAAGCGGAAAAATGAATTTCAGCAAGCACATTCAATATTTCTATTTTGGTGTTTTGGGAGGAAACGAATTTTGAGTGGTATTCACAAATTAATCGTTACTTATAAATTGCCACAAAGCGGGAGTGAGATCACACTGTATCATCAGCAGCCCTTGAGTCGACAAAAGAATTTAGAGCATTACAGCGAATTATACAAATCATTTATTTATTTTGTGGTAATTTTTGTTAGCTTAGTCCTAGCATGCACTATGTATTATTAGCTTTTACTACATAATTTAAAAAAAAAAGTTTTCATTTCATGCCAAAACCCGTATAATTCGCAACAACATTTTCGCTGGTTTTGCTATGAATGCCTAAAGGGCTGCTGAGCATAGAAAGTTGTTACAATAGCCAATTATTGAGAAGTCTCCCTTAATAAGCGACTTTTAAGTAAAAAATTTTCTCAAACTACTAAAAAACATCTTAGCTATTAGAATATCCAGATTTCATCATCAGCAGCCTTTGTCTCGCCAAAAGAATCGAAAACACTATTGCGAATTATACAAAACATTTATTTTTCGCTGCAAGCTTTGTAAGCTTAATAGAAGGCTCTAGTATGCACTAAAAAGTATTAGCTTCTGCTTGATAATCTAAAAAAAAAGTTTCATCACATGCCAAAAACCGTATGATTCCTAACAAATTTGTGGCTCATTTTACTTTGACTGCCTAAAGGGCTACTGGGCATAGAATGATGTTGTAACAGCCAATCATTGCATAATCCCTTTAGATAAGTGGCTTTGAATTCAAATCCTTTTTCTCAGACTATGAAAAACGAATTCTCGTAATTATTGCTGTTGTTACCGTTTTCGGTTTGGTGTCAACAATTTTCATGTTGTCGCTTAATTAGTTTTAATTTGATAAAATGTTCAAATTTTGTCAATTTTCACATAAATACATAGTAAATGCAATAATAATGTTTGCCTTAATTCTATGTTGCTGCTGTTGTTGTTATTATTGTGTTTTCTGTCACTTGTCTGTCTATCTGTCTATATAACTTAAGAAATTCAAGTAAGAATTCCATATTAAGACATCTTACTTTAGTTTAAGTTCGGTGTTTTTTTTTGTTTTCTTATTTTAATATTGTACCGTAGCCACTCTAATAGACGGTTACAAGTTGATGTGTCGCGTGTACCTTGATTTGGTTTTGTAAGCCAAAATCGAAAGCACAAGAAAAAGAGGGACAAGAAAATAATTTTTTACAACGATAATTTGTGAACCATTAACTGTAGGAAAAATTTGCAGAGGTGGGCAATTTTTTTTTATATAAACTTATACTGCTACTTGTAGTTTTGACTTTAATTCGAAATTCAAACTTAGATTCAAATTTGGATACCTACTTGATATTTGGAATCCTACTTGAAATTACGATTCCAAATTGATCTTTGGGCTTTGAAGTGTTGCCTCATATTTAAAATTAAAGCTGCTGCTTGAAACTCATACTCTTACTTGAAATTATACCATGACTCCTAATTCAAACATAACATTCTGCTGAAATATTTTTTGATACAAAGACTCCTACATGAAATTAAAACTCTGAAACTTACTGGAAATCAAACCTCTTAAGTACTTGATGTTTAACTCCTACGTGAAATTAAGATTTCTATTTAAAACTTTACGTCTGCTTAAAGTAATGACTCTTAGTTGATACAAAGAATTTTAGCTGGAAATATGTCTCCTACTTGAAACTTAGACTGCAAATTAAAATCAGGCTACTACTTGACGTTAGCTGCCTACCTGTGCTTTAAACTCATAGTTGAAGCAATGACTTTTGATTGATATTATGTCTGCTAATTGGAGTTTTGATTCTAACTGAAAATTATACCTTCTAATACTTGGACTAATGACTCCAATTTTAAATTGTACTAGAACTCCAACTTGAAATTTGTATCCATACATGACTTACTGACTCTCACTTAAACTACTTACTGCGACTTGGAATTGAGACTCCATATAATTTTAAATTTATATACCGAACCAAATTTGAGGTTACTACCTGAAGCAAGTTTGAAGTCATACTCGAAACTTGAACTTGGCTTCGAAATTATGGCTTATACCCTTGGGTCGGAATTAAATTTTATGAAAATTAAAAGAAAAAAAATCTTTTGGAACAAAAATTTCCAGAGGAAACACTCTTCAGTACAGTGTGGCTCAACGGTCACTGATGATTTCATTAAGCAATGGATGAATTTAGTATGACTGGCTTCAGCTCGATTTTTTTATTTTGCTTTTTGTTATTGTAATTTTTATAATTTTGTCATACGCTGTACTGAACAATAAGCTCAGTAAAATATATTTTGTTAGATAGCAGGCAAAACAACCGAACCAAAGTCTTCCAAGTTGCCCATAGTTGCCTTTAATTTACTTGTACGTACAAATTGCATTCGTTGAGTTGATTTGCACACAAAAAAATTACAATTTCAAATTTGGTTGGTGAATTTGTTTAAAATGCTTACTATGCCATGCCATGCCATTTATTTTGTCAACAGAACAACAGCAACAACAAAAACAACGATGTCGATGACGTTGTCAACAACTACTTTTGGCCAGGGCAAAAATTGGATTAGCACTTGTAACCAACTGCATTGACATCATGTTGTTGTTTAATATTTTTTTATGTTCTTTTTTGCAATTTAAGAGCAGAAGCAAATTATTTCAGCATAAAATGCAACACACGCGCGCTCGACTACAAAATAACTCGCAAGGACAAACAACGGCGCCAAATACAGCGACGCATGCGCAAATCATTTAAATTGAAAAATCAAAATTAAGATTGAGAGCTTAAGCACAACAGTAAGAGAAAAAAGTTAAGGGGATAAATAAAATAATTGATTTAAATGCTAATAATTTAAACGAAGCAGCGACAGTAAATGAATCAGTAACTGGCAGGCAGACAGAAAATGTTTGAAAGAATATCAAAAGTTTCATCAGACATGCGCGAGTTACTTTAACGCTCCATTTTTTTCTAACTTTTTATCTAATACTAAGCATTGTTTCAGATTAAATTGAACTGAAATCAAGAGCATTTGTCCTAGAAGAATTCCAAGAGGTGCATTCTAACCGATGACTTCTTTCCTGTAACTGCAATCGTTTCTTCAGTCAGGTATTTTTGCAACATTTTGACAGCCAATTGTGTAACAATTCATTTTTTAAACCCCAATCTTTATGGGTCTTTTTTTCTGACAAGGAGAACCCCATGTTGCTGTATATACGTTAACTTTTGTTATCAATATTCAGTTGCATCACTAAGCAATACTTCTTCCTTTGATCTAATATCGATGAAAATTTATGATTGAGACAATAACTGAACCATAACTCATAAGCTTCAATATCATGTTGATGCTATCAGCTTAAATTTTTTAGGATTGACGTAATATTAGATGTTAAGGAATCATTATCTGAAATTCTCAGCAGCTTTTGGTAACAACAGCAGATTCTACTCTCAAAAGCATCAATGACTAAATGTGAATGATATACCATACTCATTCTGAAATTAGGAATTGGAGTTTCGTCACACGTTTTTTTTGCTGCTTAAAATTGTTGATGGCCTTGTGTCGTGAATTATGGTATGATGTTTTATATATTATGGCTTGAGTCACTTCTTTTCAAAATTTTTCAAAAAATTAAACCTTACGGAGAAGCAATATTTGATGCAGACTTAAACTTATCCGAATTTATTTCATTCCATCAGTTTGTGTCACTTTCATTATCATACGAAAAGTCTAATGCAACGCCGTCGAGATTTTGCCATTTTGGAAGGCAAACCCAAAACGATGGCTTAGTCACCAAGTTTTTCTACGAGAAATTCAGGCTAAATCTCAAAAGACATTATGAAGTCAGTTTGAATTCAACAACATCAAGACTATATTTCCTTGCAGCATCGATAAACGGTGTGATATACTAAACAAAATATAAAATGATCCATCAATTTAACAGTGCTGCTATCAAGGCTATTGTCACACGATCACAAGCTAAACTAAAACCATTATTGGATCAAATAGCGAGCAAGATAACAGTGATGCTGGTGGGACATAAGTGGTCTGGTGACGATCAAAAGTGTAATTTCAAGTTGGAATCAAATACCACACAATGCCAACCGCAATGCACACAACAAGACCGAAAACTATTAAAATTGGAATATGTGTCCTGAGTTTCTTGTTGATACAGGATCAGATGTTTTCGAGCTATCCGCATGCATAAGGAAACGAGTCTAAAGAAATTTAGAAACTCAAGATTAATTTTCGAAGTGAGTGTATTTTGGATTACTCATGGATGTAATTTATCTTTGCTTGATTGACAAATAGCAATATCCCTGCTACGTTCTTGCTCACATTCGATACACCGTGTAGGAAATGTATTTCTGTCACAAAGGACTCGCAATTTTACTCGTTTCTTTGAGTACTCCTAAGGTTTTACATAGTGCTCAAGTGACATAAATAAATTATCTTAAGATTTATGAATGAATTTTAAAGAAATAACTTTAAGTTGAAAAATTTTCTACATGTGTTATCTCAAATGAAAAATATAGTCAAAATTGGAGCGTTGGATACATTTGATACCACTGGTACCAAAAAAAACAATAGATGCCTTTGAAATCGAAATAACAGATTCTGAGAAAGCTAAACACAGAACTACATTAAAAATGATCGAACAGAAAATTATAAAAATAAAATTTCAAAATTCCTGCTTTTAATCTGCTCGAATTCGACTTTAAAAAAAAAAACTCTTTAAGAAACTTTTCGAGAATGGTTTTTTGTGACATAAGTTCGCTATTTTTTAATCTCTCGATTGATTTTTGGTCTTTCTGCGACTTTGTAGACTTTATTCAATTCATACTTTGAATTCTTCAAACGACTATTAAGCTTATATCGCGAGCGCTTACGCTTTTTAAAAACATTTTTTTATTATCTCATAAGTCCTTCAACAATGCAACTTATTGCTGGTTCAGTTTTTACCAAATAATTTTCTTTACAGTCGAAATTTTGTTGTGTGTACCATATGCGGGTGCTGCATTGCAAGCTGATAGCTGATGGCAAATAAATTCAAGAACTACATCAATGATGAATTTCAAAAGTTCAGACAACGTTGAGTTTGTTTTAAGAGATTTAAATTGATTTCAAAATTTATTTAAAAAAAATATGCAATCAATGTTAAGTATCACTTTAAAAACTATTTGAAATGATGTATCTATTTTTAAGAAATTGACGTAATGTGTTCGCGCGAAAATTGCTGCTGTCGGCCGCAACATTTTTAAAGTTATGTCATTTGTTGCCGTAATTTGGTTTGCGTTCTCGAATTGCCACATGATATGCCAATTTAGTGCCAAAAGTGGTCATGCAGCAGCGTTGCTGGTTGTGTGTTGAAAATTATGCTCCAACGCATTTTCATGTAGGTGCTGAGGAAAATTGCGCACCAAACACCTTACGCGTCAGTAATGCGTTGTATGAATCATTTGGCTAATGACGATGCTACGGGAAAAATTTTTGCTGACAAATAACATAGTTGTTACATAAAACTAAAAAATTTAAAAAAAAATATATAAAAACTTTATGCTAAAAATTTATTATTTTTAAACTTTTATTATATCAGTCACTAATGGCTGCTAAATAATTTGTAGAATTTTAATTGAAAATTTTTCTAGATGCTAAGGCAAATCAATAATCGCACCCATAGTTGACGATATGTGCGCTCAACTTGTGGCTGTCATGTCGCGCGTATGTTGCTGTCTGTCAGCATGGAGATTTTTCACATGATTTTTAGATCTACAACTTAGCAAAACGGCCTGTCAAAAGCGACAAATTAGCTTATGAAATAATTAATTGATGCGTTACAGCAAAGAATTTTCCTTTTTTTTTGTATTCAAACATATTGACGCTAAGTCAAAAGTGTCAGTTAGATATATAAAACGACAGTATCACTTTGTTGAATCCAATGGGCTGCATACACATGGCGACATACGCATCGCTGAGCATGAATCTCATTTAATCGGGGGTACGTAAAACTGTGGCATAACTAATCAATTATGGAAACGCTTTTCCGAAGGCGCTTTTGTATACCAATGAAAATTGTTTTTCTAATTATTAAAGGTATTTTAACACAGTTTACACACGATTAGTTTTATATGTTTAACCTATTTGAAAATATGTTTTGTCGTTAGCTCCTCTAGGGTGCCTGATTTTTATAATAATTAGCAAAAAATATTTGCGTACAAAAATTTATGGAAAACGTTTATTCCAAAGGTTATCAAGACGTTTTACATTCGTGTTTTGGTATAATATTTTATAGAATTACATAGTTTCAAGAAAAGTTACTTATTTCTATAGTTATGATTATGGATGTGTGCACATTGGACCATTTGGTTTAAATTCCTGAGCTGAACTGAGCCGCCGTGCTTGCTGTTCTTCACGCAAAACCAGCTGGAAGCGGTACAATATTCAAAAGAAATACTCAAATTATCAGTTTAGTTCAAGAAACTAGCGGTATTATTCCAACTATCATTCGATTAGAGATCATTTTAGTACTACTGACTCTAAATACCGAAGATATGACGAAAAATTTAATAAGGGGACCCCTACGTTCGGTAAGAAACTTTAAAAATATTTTACTAAAATAGCTTTAATTTTCTGGCGTTAGAGTGGCACGTCAGAATGGTAGGAACTGAGATCTTGTGGGTAAGTTCATGATTTTGATGTCAATGAAGTTAATATCAAAAAGTTAGTCTACTCAGGACAAAAATATTGATATATCATTCTTTTAAATCGGACAGTAAATGCTGAAGATATGATGAAAAACTTAAATGCGCGACCTCTATTTTCGCCCAAAAAAATAAAAAAAATTTTCGAAACTACCTTGCAAAAATGCTTCGGATTTGATGGTGTACGGTGAACTTTTTTGTGTCTCTAAGGTGGTACGGTGTAATGTACATATATGTATGTATGTAAATTTCAATCTCTTTTTAGCTTTCTAAAATTATGACTCATTTATATCCTAACAAACCATTAAACTTTTTAATTTTATTTCTTGAGTTCCACCTCAGCAACGATATTTTTTCGTATTAGCTACAGTATTTTTATTGATCTTCATGTGGAAATGATCGATTTGATCGCTTGCATAAGTCTTTTTTTTACAATGTATGTATGTGTATTTGTTTATATTTTATGTATCTGCATAAATTATATGCAGCATAGATACAGACAATTTGTTAGGGATTAAAATGCTACACATTTCTTATGTTCATTTAAAATAACAAATTTTTATCTTTTAAGTTAAATGTTACTGTCTGTTATGGTTGTCTTCATAAGACTGTATTTTCATTATGACGTCATTAGCTTATTGCTTGCATATTTGTTGCTGTTATTGTGCGCTTAAATGGCACTATTTATTTTATTCTATTTAAAACATATTGAGCGTCGAAAGTTTATTGCTGCGTTCATTAATCAAATGTTGGAAGCACAGAATTCATGTCACAGAGTATTTAATTTAATTTTTTATGATTTCATTTTGTTGATCAATCTTTTGATACGATACATACATATGATCTCATTGAAACACTGAAAGAAATAATGGATGCAGACAAAATCGCTGCAGGAAGAATCAGCGGAGATAATGAAAATAAAATTTTGCTTTATTTTTCATATTTGTGGCAGTCAACGAGAAAACTCCGCTATGGTGTCAAAAGTTAATTTATTTTCACTTTCTGACGATCATTTCATTATCAAAAACTCATTTTCGCATTTCGGTGGGCTTTCTCATCAATGTCGAGGAAATCTCTCGAGTGTTTGGTGTACAAAAAACATGAAAGCTTCCAAAAGTCATATTGCAAGGAATTTCACGAGCACAGAATCATGAATCTCTAAATTGACTTAAGACCACCCTGTTCAGTTGAACGGTTCAAACATTTTTCGAGCTGGTATTGTGTCTTGGTTTGAACTGCGTAGCAAAAGATTTAATGTTGCTCTGAATGTTGCTAAAGCGGATTTCATTTACATTTTGCGTTTTTAAACATTTTCGCCAAACTTTTCGAATACATCAACCTTCACAACCTTTTTCGACATTTTCAATGTTTTTCATTTCAACACCTTTTTCAACAATTGTCAATTATCAGCATTTTATGGCGTTCCCATCATTTTTCGAAATTTTCAAACGTTGACCGACTCCTATCGCTAATTCGAATTGTACATTATTCGATATATGCAATACTACAAAAGCTTCAGGAATACTCGCTGCTAACACATTTTTTTTAAGTGTATCGTCATCATAAATATTAATAGTAACAGATAGTAATTCCTTAATGTAATTAATTTGAACAGTTAAGATGTTAAAGCAAACTGGACAAGACAAGATCAATTATGCACCAAAGTTATTGTACATATTATTAGTTTTGTTATTGCAGCCACCAATTTTATTATCATTATTATTATTTTTGTTATAGTGTTGTAAATTTTCTCTCAATTGTTGTTGTTGTTGTTGTTGTCAATTTATAATTTTGTTTGCCTCATAGCAATTGAAAACCATTTATCATTGAATGTACATATTTACGAGTTAGTAGTATTACTTCAGGCAGTTAACAAAAATTGAACAAAAGACGGAAAAAAAACACACATCATGAATTCGATAGCAATTGCAATTATGATTGTTGTTGTAATTAGATATAATTTAAAACAACAGTCAACAAATTACAGATCTCACAATAACTTGAAAAGTTCAAATTGCCACCCACATGTGTTGATTTGTTATTACGATTATTGGCGTTTAAATTGTGCTTTGATAGGGGCGATTGGAGTCATTTTTAAACTATATAAAGGGTTTTTCAATTGAACTATGAAATATTGCTACGTCAAGTCGATATATAAGCGTGCAAGAGTAATTTTAATTTTGCGTTTGTAAAAATATTTATAGGTCATGGATATGAAACGTATCACTGATTCAAGAAGTTAATCGCTCTCAAGTGAATACATGTCCTCGAATGAAACAAAATTACTTAAGCTCTTGTCCAGGTATGCATTTCTTTTCTGACGTCTCGAGAGTAAGAGCTGATATAGCTCATCATACAATTTCGAAATTAACTAATAAAATTATTAAAATGTAAAGTTTCTGGATCATTTTAAAGTTGCAACATCTCAGTTGAACTTAAGACCATACAAGACTTACAGCTCTTGACATTTAACTTCGGACTTAAATTCCACTTCCGAACTAAGTCGGAATCAGCCAACCAAGCTCTTAAAGAATAGTACAAAGCTTGGATTCTAAGCTAAGTATGTTGTTTTATTTAATTACAGCGCACTTCCACATGTGCTCCCATCTACACTATGGCTTTTGGTGTAAGATTCAAATTCAGCGACATTAAATTGAAATAAACGACCTCCCAGTGGCAGGTGTAGCTAAGCAACACGTTCCTATTTGTAAGTTTTTCTATTATTTTTGTAAATGCTTTTAAAAGTGAGACAACTGCAGTGTTAGACAATTACAATTGCGACAACAGCATTGATCTTGTCTATTGATAAAAAAAACAGCAGTACGTGATATGACTTGGCGATAAATATCGCGCCCAGTCAATCACGATGATTCGCGATAAGCAATGATGAATTGTTATCATGAAGATTTATGCTCGATGAAAATTAATGTAATTTTCTGCTAAACAAAACACACAATTCGCAAAAAAATTGGTTTCCAAGTTCAGGTGGGCTATAATTTCACCATTTCTTTTCTTTCACTGCAAGTGTGGGAGCAATAAATATTTAGAAATTATATATATTTAGATTGCTCTACGATTTCTAATAGTTTTTTCTCCTGCACATGGCTGTTTTATTTTTTAATTTTATAAGATGCTTAAGCTTTGCAGATTCGCCATAGTATTTTACAAAGATAATTAGTTTCACTACATTAGATAACTTAGCAATATAGTTTTTAAATATTTTACCTGATGACTGATTTCGCCCATTTTCAGTCCCAAGAGACTTATTTTAAGGTGTTGTCTATTTTCCAAATTTCATCCAACTTTCTGGTAATAGTGATTTCCACATACAAACAGACAGACATTGCTTAATCGACTCAGATGGCGACACTGATCCAGAATATGTTCACTGTATGCTTTAAAAATGGAACGACAAAGTGAAAGAGAGTATTATAGT
Organism: Meiosimyza decipiens; assembly: GCA_963680825.1. Taxonomy (NCBI): domain Eukaryota; kingdom Metazoa; phylum Arthropoda; class Insecta; order Diptera; family Lauxaniidae; genus Meiosimyza; species Meiosimyza decipiens. The sequence continues at coordinate 6,378,564 of OY804259.1, read as the reverse complement.
ATAAAAATCAAGATTATTTGAATGTTGCTTTCCAATGTCAATGCAATGGCAGCTCTTGAACCTCTTCGGGGATGCTCTTTAACACAAATATGGCAATTTTGCTTATTATAGTAGCCATTAAGCCAGAAATGGGTCTCTGCACTGACGCCGAATCGATTATTCACGGTCATTGCGTATACTGTCACCTACCGCCGCTATATTTTCATCACTATGCTGGATGCGATCTATTTGTCCGCATATTATCTAATAATGAGAATTGAGTTTCAAATTTTTCGACGGTAGCTAATGCGAATTTTGCGATTGGTAGGCCGATTATGTGTCATAAAATCCCTACTGAAGAAATCACCTCTAAATGAAGCAGCCTATATGATCACAAAATGGGCGATGCTAATCGCTTGAATCAAAACCATAAGCGCAAATATTGTTGGTGTATTTACGCTTCAATTCTTAACATTTGGCAATTGATGCTAGAAGTAATAGCTTATGATACATAAAACTCATCACATACTCAATTTTCTCAGACGAATAAAGTCTTCACTTTTGGAAATTTACTTCACCGATAAGAATCGCTAAGCTCTGCTCGCCAGGAGATCTTCATCAAGTTTCTACGTTAAGAAAGTCTCACTTTTATTTTTTGACCAACAAGAGCGCACCAACAATTCTTCTCAAAAGTAGTGTCCTTGTGGAAACTTGAATCTTGAAATGAATTTCATCGTGAAGTATTTAAAGTGGCAAATAAATATTGATTTAGGAGCTAGCGTTGTGACTTTTAAATCAAACCAAAAACTTTTCGCTCCACCTCATTTGGTATGAAATTTTTAATTTGCATTAAATTCTTTTGATCTTAATGTATATCCATCTGGCTTAAATCGATTTGCTACAAAGTTTTTAAAACGTAGATTACTATAGCCCAGTGGCGGCAATTGGAATTTGTGAGACTGTACTTAACCGAGACTTGGAATGTACATTTTAGAGGACAGATGCACTTTTTGTTTTTTTCATGGACGCCAAAAGTTACAAAATTTTATTGAAATAAAGAAGGAAAAAAGGTCAATCGATTTTTATGCAATAATAAAAAAAGAGAAGCTCATTAATTTTTTTCGACGCATAAATCAACAAAATTTATTAAAATTTATAAAATTTTTTTAATGTACTGGAAATTCGTTCATTATACCGAGTGTACTAAAAATTTATCGATTGTACTAACGACGATTTTTCACAACGCAAATGTACTAAAAAAATTGCACAAATGTACCGTAAATGTCCATCACTGATACAAATCTTAAATAAATAGCAACCGCAAATTTTGTAAAAGATTAGTCATGTTAAAACTACAGCTTATACTGTGCTTTTTCGTAGGCATACAATTAAATATAGTCAGCGCTGCGATACTACCATTAGCCGATCCAAGAAAAGAAATTTTGGATCTCTCTGGCTATGGTCCAAGTTTATATGGACATCGCGACTATACAATCGATGAAGTGATAAACAACGCTTACGATAGTAACGACACAGATATTGATCCAGATGATATTAATCCTGAAGAATTGGGCAGCTACTTAGAGGGTGATCTTCTCATACCAACTGATGGTGAGGATGATGATAAAAGTTGGATGAAATACAGTGGTAAATTGACGATGAGCACACTATGGCCTGGTGGTCTGGTACCATATGTGCTCGATGCTGATTTCAAACGAAATGAGATAAGGGCCATATTATATGCCTTTGATCAATTTCGAGTACACAGCTGCATACAATTTTATCCACGCACTACTGAGGAGGCATACATTTCCTTTCAAAGACGCAAAAGTGGTTGTTTTTCAGCTGTAGGTCGCATGGGTCATAAACAGGTTCTTAATTTAAGTGGACAGCATTGCTTTAAGCCTGGTACAATAATGCATGAGTTAATGCACGCTTTGGGCTTTCATCATGAGCACAAACGTTACGATCGTGATGAGTACATTGACATAATATTTAACAATATACCATCAAAGTCGAAAAAAAATTTTAGAAAACTTTTTCCGAAAAATTCTATTACTTATGGTATACCATATGACTATGGCAGCATTATACACTACTCATCACGGGCTGGCTCTAATAATAAGGAACCAACCATTGTGGCGTTGGTAAGATAAATTCGTTTTTATTTAAAAAAATGCGATATCCTGAGACCAGTACACTAAATTTACTTAACAGAAAAAATTACCTGAAGGTGTACGCATGGGTCAACGCAAAGGTTTTTCATCTTATGATGTGGAAAAAATCAGAGCTAGGTATCAATGTAAAGAAAAAATACTATAGCATCAAATAAGGAGTGCTTTGAGCATGAGGCGTTAGAAGTTGCAGAACAACTAATAATAACTACATATCGAGGACATTTGTAAGCTTTCGTAGTCACGAAGGCTACAGAAGCCAGTTCGTCAATTTCGAGGACGTATTCAATGTACTTTTTATTTATATATGTTGAAAAAGAAACTAAAATAACAAAGAACATTTGAAACTTCCATGATACTTTTTTTTGTTCGATAGAGGCGCAGTTGTGGTGCTACGATATTTTAAATGCTAAAATGTGTAGTTGCTGATTTTTTCCCGTTCCGTAGGAGTAGGTGCCATTCTAATTAATATTCCTGATATTTTTGTATAATGTAAAATCTCTCTTAACATCTCATTATAACTTCACTTCTCAAAAGTAACACAGAACAATCACTTGAAAGAGAGTTTGTTCTTTGAACTTCGAACGAAATACAAACGTTAAAAATGATATGAAAAAACAGCACAACAATAACAACACAGAATACAAAATGCAGTGTACATAAAAAGATATTCGACTTCAAAATATAAAAAAAAATATGCAATATCTTTCATTAGCACAAATATGTTGTTTTAAAAAAAGTTTTATTAAATTTGGCTAACTATGCTTTGCTCCAAAGCGTTACAAACCATTTCCAAATAAGCAATTTTATATAAATAGTATAGATGTGTGTTTGTGACTTAAAATATTCTCATGCTAAGATTGATGGAACTTGCTTAGATAGTTTTTTGTATATATGGGTGGTGCCACGCCCACTTCTGTAAAAGTGCTCATTTTATAGCCAAAGCTTGTTTGTGTTACAAAATTCAGACATTCCGAGTTTGCTAAAATTTACGTGAATTATTTCTGATCATGGAAACTGCCACACCCCGCTCACTTATTTGTCATGCTTACTTGTGCTACCAGATATTTCTGTAACGAGTTAAGTTAAATTTTCATCAATAGCAAAGCGTATCGAAATTTTTACTTGTTTGGGAGCTGCCACGCCTACGCTCTACTATATGTAGAGTTCTTGCTTGTTTCAGAAAATGCTCCCGTAACAAGTTTGATAAAATTTGCATATACTTATATCAGTGTTTCAGAATTTTGGAAGGAGTGCCGCACCTTCTTCCAAATTTTGTTAATGTATTGGCATAGAGTTACTTGTGTTGATAGGCGACGTCTTACGAGTTTGCTAAGATTTGCCGAAATAGATTTGAGAGAATTTCTAAAATGTTCTTTGTATAAGAGCTACTACGCCCACTTAGCAAACTCCACCAACTTATTTGTTTATCTCCAAATCGCCCACTTTATTGTCGGCCATGAGTTGATTTGGCGATAAAGCGATTTAAATTATTTGGTATAAAAGTAAACGCCGTCACGCTTTTTAGTTATACTAAAGTTATTACTGCTTACGCCCGAGCGATGTTAGATTTCTTAAATTTGATTTATACTTCATTTGGCTTGACTGGAACAAATATTTGACTTTACCTACATACATAGTTGACGGCACGTGCAATTTAAAACCGCCTTATATTTTTCTGTTTTTTTATGATAACATTTTTAATATATACAATATTTCAATATTTAAACCAGCCTTGGCTATCTCAAAAGAAATAGATTAATTTTAAAAATACGAAAGAAAGACACACAAAACAAAAGGCAAAACAACAAAAAAGATATCGTACTAGTATCATTGATTGCTAAATAGAATCATCAGTGACCTTTTAGTCGATGAGTGAGAGTTTCTAAGCCTGATATGTTTCCCATTTTGGACAGAGCTCTTGAGAACGTAACAAAAAGGAACCAAAATTGTTTTATCTGTTGTAGTGTTCTTGTTCGTTACTAGTCAAAACGACGCTCATCAAAACAATGTGCCTTTAACAGAAATGTAAGACCTCCAGCGTATAATTTTACAGTTAGTTCTGCGTAGGGTACTTAATTTTTTGCAAAGACCAAAATTGACACCCCGAAAAGCCACACTTAACATCGCGTGCGAATTTAAGACAATAATGCCAGTTAAATAAAGCTGAATTAAAGTTAACAAAAAAGGAAATGACAGGAAATGAAATGTTGGCTAAAATATAAAAAATATAAACTACCAAAAATATTACTACCTTGAAAAAAAAATAAACAGCCATAAAAAGTAAAATGCATAAGTAAATTGGTCAAAGATTAACAAAAAGAAAAGAAAAACTGGCTAACAATTAAGTTGATTTGTTGTCATATTTTTTGACATCTTAATCAGTTGCTATTAAAGTTAAGCCAAAAATGCAATTACAACAACTATGGTAGCAAAATATACAATTTCTGAGACATTTAAAATTGATGACGGCAAAAGCAAAAGCATCGTCAGCGACCATAATTAGAAATGCAATGCGTCATATTTTGCTCGCTGTCATTAATTATTTGCATTTTATGTGAATTGTTGTTATTATTTTTTTCTTATGAACTATAATTTAACGTTTATTACTTTGCATACGTTTTCTTTAATTAACAGTTTTAAAGTCTTAACCAAAAATGGTAACAAAATCATGAAACTGTCGGCTGGCAAGGGAAAACTGTAGAGCGATAGAAATAAATATGGCAACACCAGCAGCTACGGTTGTAAATATAGAAATGTTGACCAAGTTAATACTGCGAACCTTTGTTTGTTAGATGATTGCCATATTTAGTGGTGAGCATTTAGAAAATTTAAAGAACTTGTCTGTGATAGAAATGAGTAGTTATGCTTCTTGGATTTGAGGTATATTATTCTTCTAGAATTTATTACTCAATGAATCTAAAAGGGATTTTTTCCTCAAGGTCATTGCGATTGATTCTATTATTTGATTATTAATTATTATTTATATGACATTTTGCTATATTATACAAAGAACTGCCATAATTTCTGAAAAAGATGAGATTTAATAAAACACTCACTCGAAATGGAAAAAAAAATTAGAACGAAATTGATCGACAAATTGTTCAAGATAATTCCGCTGTTAAAAAGAACAGCTTCTGCAGATTTTTTTTGTATTTATAAAACTGTTAGCCTCTCGATCGTTCTTTAAAATTTTTACTTTTAATGTTTAAAAAATATTAGGCATAATGTGATATGCCATTTTGCAAATAAAAAATAATAAAAGTTTAAACTGTCTACAGTGCGGCCTCGGTCATCGCAACTAATAAAAGTCAAGCTCATTGCAATAACCGCGGAAGTTGCAATGATGTAGTCAAAACATTCTTTGGTAACCGGGTATAGATATTTCATAAGAAAACCATTAAATATAAAATAACCGCAATTTATCAAAAGAAAGTTATCATTTATTTACTTAAGAAACTATTTTTATAAGTATTTTTCCATCTTAGGATATTCACAAACTCTCAACATTATTCGATTTCCCGGAACAAGTGCTACAGATAATATTCAAATGTCAGACGTTGCACTAAGCGAGGTAAAATTCGTTTGAAAAGTTGCACTTACTGAGTCTGTAATGAAAAAAATCTACACATTGCGAACGTTGAAGAGTTGCACTTATCAAGGGTTGCGTTGACCGAGGTCGCACTGTATTTGTATGACAGTATATACAAAAAGTTGTGATATTTAATGTAGGCATCAACTTTACTTTCAGCTTGCTAAAATCACATACTTTTCTTAAGATAACATGAAATTACTGTACTTTGTTTTAACAACAAAAAAAAAGCAAAAAAAAAAAACCTGTCTAAGCAAAACATCAAATCTTAGCATTTCCGTTTTTAATAATCACAGCGAGAAAAACAACAAAAGCAATATAAATTAACAATAAATTAAATGAAAGCAAAATATAAAAACAAATTATAATAAAATCAAAGCTAAAAAAAAACATGGTAACGCCTACCTATTGCACCAACGCAAATAAAACAGGCGCTTTAAATTTTACATATAAACTTGGCCTAAGCAAAAGGCACTGTAAAAAAACTTTGATGAAACTTTGTGAGGGCAACTTTGAATGTACCAAGGCACGCTGAAAAGTAATCGGCCTAGGCAGAACTTTTTTTAGCCTAAAACTCATTTTAATTCTCTCGTTACACTTCGTTCAATTATTCCGGACTTTTCTGATGCCTTCAAATTGTTGAGCGTCGATTGACATAAACCTTCTTTCACCGATCTATTTCTTCAAGTTTGGTAACAGTTAACAGTCGTATGATGCCAAATCTGAAGAAATCGGTAGATGATGTAGCAATTCGTAATAAAAATTATATAATTTTGCAATAGCTATTGTGTGATTGTTGTTGTTCTGAAGAAAGTGCACTTTTGAACATGTTTCGACTATCATTGACTTACTATATGCGATGTCTTTTGATACTATTCAAGTTGTTTGGATTTTCATTTTTTTACTGATTCTTTGTTTAACTTTTTTTATGTTTCTCAATGGTATTTGATCTTTTCGACTTTGATACTTTACCTTTCGAAAAATTTCTATGTTTGATATTGATATGTTTTGTTATGTTTTGAAATTGATATTTTTTGACAATTTCGATGTCTTCCAATCCTATTCGTAACATATTGATCAAATTTTTGGATGCTTTTCTATATTTTTGGATTCTATTCGAGACTTCTCAAGTCTTACAATAGTTCTTAGACACTGCTCGTATATGACCAATATTGACTTTGCGATATCTTCTATATATATTCGTTTCATTCGACTGTTTTTAATTCAAATCAGCACAGGTTGAACATTCAATTCTCACTATTTCTATGTTGTTCTATACAATTCGATTTTTTTAACTTTTTTTCGATAAAATTCTTTTTTAATGTTCAATAATTTTTGGCTATAGCTGATTTTGTCGTTCGTCTTTTATCGGCTATTTCGCTGTCCTTCGAAAATATTCAACATGCTTTGACTGTGAGACTTTCTTGATACCATAAAAATTTTACAGAATTTTTGATACCTTTCGATATGTTTTGATTTATATTGACATTTCGATGATTTTCCATACTGTTCGATAATATTGTCATCGTTTAATTTACTATCATTTTGTTTTTGTTTTTCACAGTTTAGGGCAACATTTTCTTATCAATAGCACATAATTTAGTCAGTCATAAAAGTGAGCCATAATTTATTAGTTGTCACTTAAAATAACAGAAGCGATTGCTGGAGAAGTTGTGACTCAATCCGCTCACCGCTGTGACTGCAATGCATGGACATGGCTTCTCTCTACTGACCTAATTTGGTAAAAAATCTTCTAAATATCTTAAAAAAAAAATTCACAAAATATAAACAAACTCTCTCTCTCTTTCGCTATTTTTATTCACAAAATTCTCATTAAACAACACGAACTTAAGACTTTCAGCCGGCAAAAATTCGCACTTAAGTCAATCTCACTCAAAACCACAAACGCTAGAAAATCTCAACTCTTGCACTCAACTGACTTTACAAATTTACTCAAAAACTTTAATCACCCCACTCACACATGCGCTCTATATTTTTAGTAGCGCTCTCACAGCAGCCACCCACGAGTTTTAACATTAAGCGCAGCTTTGGTATAGAAGTTGGGGAGGGGATTAACCGACTAACAAGTTCTCGTTGTTGGTTACACTGCTGCTGCTGTTGTTGGTTAGTGGGTTTCTCGGTTTCTTGGTAAAATATCTGCCAGATACTTTACGCCGCTTTCATTCATTGAACGAATCAATTGTGTGCCGAACGTGCAACATTGAAGATCGAACGCTTGACCAAAAGAACGGAAAGAAAACGCAAAATAAAAAACTAAAAAAAAGTGTAGGTTGCAATTTGTTGTAGCAACATTAAAACAAATCAAAAACCAACAACAATAAATTAAAAAAAAAATATTAGGTATCTATGAGATACGATAATTCAAATGCTACAATTTTTTGATATAAAATTAAAATAATAATAAAAGCGACAACAACATCAACAACAACACATAACAAGATCGACCAACAACACGTAGAACCAGCGACGATCTACGGTCTCCAACAGCGTCTTGTGTATTTAGTGTAAGATAAACGCGCAACGCATGCGGACGCGTATCGTGAGATATTGTATCTCAAACTTCATCTGCGTAGATATTTTTATACGGATAGACTGAATGGAACGCGCGTAATTATGTTATTTTTAGCGCAAATGTATGCGCTATGACAGCTTTGTGAAAAATTCTTAAGCAACCGCCGCAGTGTAAATAGCATTCATGGGATGCGTTTTGCTATAAGATACAATTACGTAGCTATGGATTAAAAGTTCGTGTGCTTTCAATTGAAAATTATAGGGTAGCGATGTATGCCTAGCGCCGCCGGTTGTGCTGTTGTTGGCGCTGTAACGCGTGCTCTCGGTTTGTGAAGCGACTTCCCCCTACCTCAAAGTTACATTTTTTTTTGTATCTGCATATGTTGTAGCTTTTGCAAGAAAGTTGCTCAAAATCATGCTAATGGAAAATTGTTGAAATATTTTATTTTTAGACGAATTTAATTACAAATTTTTGTAAAAAATTATAAAAAAAAAACAAAACTTAATTTATAATTAAAAATAGATACAACACGTTTGGCGTTGTATACAAAAGTCCAATATACCTGTGCGTGAACAAGCAGCTATAACGTAAAATCAATTTATGAATAAGCAAAATTAACATAAAAAATTAAAGAAATTTACGTGAGAAAAAATTAAATCTAAGGAAGTGCGTACATACAATAAATGACGAAAAATATTGAAAGAGAGAATTAAAAAAAAAATAAAGAATTTAATTGTAAGCGTGTTAGGTGTGTAAAAAAACAAACATTTCTATAAATTCAAACAAGTTTTTGAGAAAAAAAATTAGCGGAAATAATCAAACAAAAACCACGCTTGCTGGTAAATTTTCGGGTATATTGTGAGAACAGAGCTAATGAAAAAATATTATGAATCACTGTAACAAATTATAAAAATAAAATATTGCATGTGCAAAACTTAAAAAATATGAGAAGTTAATTAAAATAATCACTTAAAGCTTCAAAAAAAACGATAAAAAAATTGCTAGCAATTAATATTTATTCATAAAAAAAAAAATCATCATACTCGTATATACAAAACTTCATACATAATATAATATTTTAAAAAGTCAACCAGTTTCAACAATTTCGTTGCTGAAAAACAAGCGGCTATTTTTGGTGGAACTACATGTTTGGATATCAACTTCCGCTCTATATAAAGGTAAGTTATTTTTCTTCATAACTGCTTTGAAACTAAACTAAACATATTGCCAGAAACATAAATTTTTTCTAAGTTTCTAGCAAATTTAATTTATTTATTTGTTTGCTAATATTTGTGCATAGAATATTTGTTTGATATTAATTTAGAAAAGTATAAGTCAAATAGAACTGTTATGCAGATATCAGCATAAAATGATCTGCATGTCTAAAAGCAACTTTTAAAGTTGTAGTCCCACAAAATCTTTGTTGTAATTTGCCCCCTTATTTGATATATTACTCTAACTTTTGCTTAAAATAATAAAAACTAAAACTTTTTTTTAGTCGTCATTATTACAAAACTAAATTTTTTGACGATAAAATGCTTGGTGACCTTTTGCTTTTACTCGTTAAAAAAAATATGAGTCCAAATATCAAAAATCCTCCAAGTTATGACTCTTTCTGAAATTTTTCCATTCCTACAAGAGGCTTCCTTCTTTGGCATAAAATGCTTGGCCACTTTAAATGCTATATAGACGTTTGGAGATATGTTTTTATCCAAGTGTTTGCTTTCAAAGGAACTGAAGAAAATATCTCCGTTTAGAGAATAATTCTTTAATTCAAAAATAAAGTTCAGGCGTCAAAGGGTGATTTTTTTATGTGATGAAATTTAAGATTGAAATTTTAGACTGATTGAATGAATTATTTAGGGTTTCTTTTTGTTTATTAAAAAGATTGACTCATAACAATTGTCGGTTAAAAAATAATATTCAACATTCCATATGAAAAAATATTCGGAATCGTTCAATAAAACAAAAAAAAAAATGTCCTTGCATCAAAATTTATTTTTTCACCTTCTAAGTACACCCCACTGCTTGCAACGCTTGATCCTATCATCCGTACATTTTGTGTAGGCTGATTGAGGACGGGCCTATAGCTACTTTATCGAATTCGGTTTTATGGCTCCAAGCGATTTAAAACGGTAATTTTAGCTTCGGAGATAGGAAAAAGTCTGATATTTTATAACAAAAGTATCTTAATATAACTACTATTCTTACATAATCAAATAAACTACGTTGTATGCATTAGGACCTAAACAAATTTTCTAAATTAATTGAATAATATTTTGATCGAATTGTACAGTCTTAGTAGAAACCGATATTTTTGTGTGAAATTTCACAAATCGGTCAATGCTTTTTAACAAACATGACAGAGACTACAAATGGAACAATTTAACCTGGTAATTGGTGGCATATGTTTCGGCTATTACCACGTATATACATATATACATAGCCTCATCAGACCAGTTTTGTTTAATTTGTACACGGATTTGAACCCCGACCATTCCATGAATTATGTTTGGACAGCCGCTCTTAACACTTGAGCCATGAAGGGAGTTCTCCAAGACGTGTACAAAGTGCAAATTTGTTTTTAAGCACACAATGCGCCACATGCGAACTCTTGTCATTTCTTGTTTGCCATAGCTTTGTTGAACCGTCGGTTCAAAGACTTGCTATGAAGAGATTTTTTCGTATAGTTGTGATTTGCACCACTTATGTATATGAAAATGGATGATCCTTCCGGTATAGAAATTTTATTTGTTATAGTCGACTGTTATTATTAATTAATTGAATAATATTTTGATCGAATTGTACAGTCTTAGCAGAAACCGATATTTTTGTGTGAAATTTCACAAATCGATCAAAATATTATTCAATTAATTAATAATAACAGTCGACTAATAACAAATAAAATTTCTATACCAAATTTTCTAAAGCAATTTTGATTTCTGGCTAGTTGTTTTATACTGCGCCAATTTCTTCCGATTTGTGTTATGTACTTTTCTATGATACGACTCGGCAATATTTTGGCTCATCCTCTGTAGCTAACTGCCTACGTGATGCATCAATGCGCTAATGAACATATTTCCCTAGCATCTTTTGTTATCATGGGGTTTATCTATTGCAATTGAAATAGGAGTCTGGTTGATAGCCAAATAAAGTTTATAATTAGGGATCGTGCGAGGCCACCAAACATGAATTTACAAAGATTTGCATTACGCGCCTCGTCAGGAAGGTGGAAAGTCTTTCTTCAACGAAAAAAAGAGCAAATTGTACCATCAGTAAGATGGGATTAACTCTTAATGCTTCGGCTGAGATGCTTCCCAGCTCTGTTAAGCTTAAGTTGTATGTCTACAAGTGAAGTTGTGTGGCTATAGGACTCTGAGAAAGTCTGTTAGTGATGTAATGCAGTTTTGAGCTATGGTATTTTTCGTTGTTGACAATGAATCTGTGGCCAATTGGTTCAAATATTAGTGTTGTGCTGCTTCAACTTTTGATTGGATGTGAGGTGTTAGTTAATTTTCCCGGAGCTTCTATAAATGCTGTAGAGCTTACTTAAGTTGTGATAATAAATTCAATTTACCTGTTCCTGCCACAAGACCATTTAAAAACTTTATTATCATTTCTACAGATGTGCTCATTATCTCTCTAGAGTTCTCTATAGCATCGCTTTAGTTTGGCATAAGATTGACAGGTAAAACCTTTATTACGCTGGACTTTAACTTAACATCTCTTCTCGCTAAGATTTAGAATGATATCATTAACCCAATCATTTTTTTCGCTTTCGCCAGCAGTACATCAGGAATCGTTGTTCAAGCTCTTTAGATTTTCCCAGATATCGTTTATGTCTCCTGTGGGTTTGAGTTGAAGAGCATAATTTTGAATAACGAAAATATATTTAATGGCTTGGTCTTTAAATTGTTTCACTGCAATATTTTAATTTAGGCGGCAAGAGTATTTGCGTGCTGCCATTAGACGCAGTCACATCAAGAAAGAAATCAGAGCCGGAATCTGATTCTGTATAAGTGATGGTGATGCACCTTTACTCTGGAGAAGTTCTCCACTTGTGAATGATATTGTTATGCCCAGGGTATTTAGATTTTTTGCCTATAGATCATACAAATTAAACTCTCTGAGCACCACCTAAATATCAAGTTTAAAACGCTGAAAGTCGAGAATTGTCTAATACAGGCAGCCGTATTGCAAAATATAGTTCAAAGATAGATTTATTATTGGCACAAATATTCTATTTCTGCTGGAGAACTCAATTTTTTGCTGACTTTAAAAATTATTTAGCTTTGACTAGTTCTCCAAGTCAAAATATTTATTCAAATGAATTCAAAATTTCGCTGGTCTTAACTCTAAGCATTTGTCTATTCAATACATAATCGAATTCGCTCACCCCGAAAATAAATGTTTGCCAACAGTTCCAGCAAAATGAGCCATTGTGCGGCGTCAACAATTGCCGTTGTAATAACGTACCATAAAGTGCAACTGGCAAATCTGTATATAGCACGTTTCATTCCATTTGTTTTCTTGCTCGATTCTGTCTTTGTTTTACTGTCTCGTGTCTGGCGGCATGCTACCAAAAAATTTTCAGTTGTGCATCTTTTATTTAGTTCTGATTTTTATATTTCTTTTACTTTGTATGCATACGTATGCGATATATTCAGCCAGCGGAACTGAAATGGCAATTTGTTTCTATGTTGCCACGAGCACTAGATACAATATCGTGTTATGATGCTTATGGTTTATTTTATAACGAGTAAGTAAGTACTATAAATAGTTTTTATTGTTGACATATTGAGCTAAAAATGGGGAAAGAAACTATTTCCTTATTGTTGAAACTCATATGCGAAATCGTTTTTGAGTTCGAACAAATATTGCATTTCTTACGCTAAATTGTAAGCATTTATCAATGTATATTGATTAAAGATAAACTTGTACTACTGCTGTCCAAACAAATTAAATTTGAATTAAGTAACGTGAAGTATGACTTCATAACAATTCCTTTAGAAACATAAAAAATAAAATCTTGACTAATTGCTCAAAATAAATTGAACAAAGTTCAAGAACGTATAAACTTTAACAGCAACAATCAGAAGTAAAACTATAAAGTATATTCAACTATTTCAATACTCATAAGTTTGAACATGCAATATCTGCCAAAACCAATTTAGAGCTAAATAAATCTCTACACAACTACTATGCGACTAGCATCGCTGTCATGCGCCAGATATGACATAATAAAATTCAGCTTAAGATACCACATTCAGATAGAGATTTGTTCATTTTTTTTTTAACGACATAAATTTAAGTTTATTATCAGTGCCCAAAATATATAAAAAATATAAATAAATTGAGTGTGAATGTTTGGGCAGTAGACACTAGAGAAATGTTTGATATTGAAATTTTCATAGAAATATTTTATGCGATAATGATGGGGGATAAAGGCCACCTTGAAGAATTCTTTTCTTTGTTTTTTTTACAATTTTAGTTGAAATTTTTAAAAATATTTGAAAATTATAATATAAAAAGACGGATGGGTGCAAGCAATTGTGTTGTGAAGTGTGTACATTGTATATATCATAAATTTAGATTATAGAATTGGAGTGACAAATGCCAATAAGCACTCCAAAAAAATATTTTATTTAAAAAAACTTCACAAGTTCAAATTAGCAATTGCTATAAGAATTTTGAGTGTGCAAAAAACAGCGTTTCAAAGTATTTACATAGCTTATGTATATTTTGAGAAAAAAGTTTTAAAAAAAAATATTTTGGGTATGTTAAAAAATTTGATGAAACTTCACATTCCGTCAGAGTATATCGATTATAGAGCTTAGCTAATACAGTTAATAGCTTTCTCAGCTATTTAGCTTAAGACTTTACCTCACATATTGCTGAGAGATGAAAATGAAAAATTTTTTACCAGATAATCGCAGAAGAAAGAGTATAATTGAATCCAAAATACTTCACCTACTTACAAAGGTACGCTTAAGAAAGCAGAATTTTTTTTGTAGATATTAATATATTTGAAGACCACAGATATGAGAGCTTCAAATACTTCGTTAACATAGAGAGTGTATCACTTTAAAAAAGAGTGTATGCATGTAAAGGGTAATTCACCGAAGAAACAACGCCTATTGTAGCATTTAGACATAAAAAAGATTCAGAGCAATAAACTTTTAATTCTTTACTTACAACTTTGAATGAAAAAAAATAAAAAATTTTTTCTTTAAAGGGAGTTAATATTAATCATGAAACTTAAAATTTTTCATTCATATTAAATTTATCACACCACCTAATACATTCATAAATTGAAAGCCTCAACTAACCGCATATTTTATTTTTTTTTTTTTTTTGAATTATAACTTATTAATAAACACACATGCATATACTTTTTTAAAAAATATTTTTAAGTTACTATTTAAGTAGATATTGCTATACTTTAATATAGTCAGTGCTTTAAAGACTTTTTGTTATTTAAATATTATAGATTTAGCTATCAATGTTAATAAATAAATAAATAAATTTTAACTTTCTTCAACAAAAAATAGTTTTTTTAGCAAATATCACAGATAATGAAGTGCTAAATTGCGAATTTTTGCTACTTTTTTCATTAGTTTATTAGAACTTATGTATTTACATACAGTTTGTGCTAAAGTTTGATTATATCCAGCTTTTTTTTGACTATAATTTAAAAAAAATAGTGCCATAGCAGAAATTATATGATTTTGTGTGATGAAAGTAAAAGCACGAAATTTTAGAGACACCTCACTGAGCAATAAAGTTTATTACCAAAAAGTGACATTGCAAGTTAATGTATCCGGAGTGTAGCATATAGTGCATGTGAACACCTTTTCAATAATGTTTCGTATATGACGACGATTTTGGTGATTTTAAAGAGTAAAGGGTACTGCAACAATCAAAAGCTAAGTTTACAGAAGAAAGCGGTTACAAACGATCTTACTGCAAGAATTTTAAGAAAGTGAGGTTAGCTCATCGCTAAATGCAAACTACTATTAACCACAAACAACTTTACCCCTCATGCTCTCTACTTTCGAAGTTAGGAAAATTACGTACGTAAAATGTACATGAATTGCATACGTTGCAGACTATTAGCAAGCCAAATAGACTTCCCTAAATAACTTAACAATAAGGTCGTACTATCAGGCGATTTTTCTCATATAAGTTCTTGTGCAGCTACTGGTTTTTTAAGTTAAAATTTAAATTTCTTGAAGAGAAACAATTTCTAAGCTTAAGCCTAATGATCTCGTTGCAGCTCTGGAAAATTTATTATGAATTCAACAGTAAACAAAGCTTCCAGCTTAATAGCTTAGAAGTTTAATAGCTGTAGCAGCTAAACGAAAATTTTTAATATTACGAAGTAGTTAACTTGATTAGGTTAATATTATCAAACACAAAATTGTTACAATAACATTGTGCAAATATATGTCATGCAATATAACATTTATTAATTATAACCATATCTTGATGTAAATCTTGATCAATTATTTTTTCAGTGTACATTTTTAGTTTTAGATCGCAGAGTATAAGCAACGAAGCGCAAAAAGTTATTTTCCGTGATTACTTCTTAAAATTATAAAAAATTTAATTTTTTCTTTTTGAATATTTCAAAGAGCAAATGTGAAGAAAACAAAATTAAAACTTCCGTCTAGCCAACTTTAATTAAGTTGCGCTAAAAGTCATTAACCGCTTGAAATGTTTGATGGTTATTGCCGTGTTATTCATTTCATTTTGACCAAACTTAGCGCGATTAGTATGGCCTACACCATTAATATGGTAGGTAGGTTGTGGGCGTTGCCACAAAAAAAAAGTGTTCCAAAATTAATTTCATATTCTTAGTGCGACTAAGTTTTATTTCTTTAAGCTTGTGGCTTAAATCTCGCCAAAAGACGAGCCCACACAGCAGATTTTTGATATTTTATTATTTGCATTTTAATTTTTATGTTTTTTTCTTATTTCATTTAAATTTTTTTTTGTTGTCTCTGTCTTTCATTTGTACACTAAAAAATTTCTTTGTTAGTAGTTACCCATGTTATTACTTCTGAACAATTAACACCATTCATTTCTCGTATTTCATTTGTTGATGAATTTTTTCCAATTAATTTTTTTTAATTATCTTCAAGCATGAAATTTAACACTTAAATGCTCTATGACGATTTTATGGGTAGGCGTGCTCTGTACAAATTATTGACCAAGGTTAGTTATGATATTATTTTGTTTATATTTTTTAGTTAGCTACGTGTTGTACTTGTAGTATTTTTTTTTTTTGAAAAATATTGATGATATATTAAGCTTGAAGCTTTTCGTCTTTATTGTAAAAAAAAAAAAAAAAATACTTGACTTGTAGTAACCAAAATATGCAACAAGTTAGAGCCAAAAAAAAAACAAATCATGCCAGCAAAAAAGTGCTTGTGAGCATAGTTTTTACAAATACCTAGCAACATTTTAGAATCAAAAACTTAAGAACATTATAAATAGTTGGCTGACAAAAAAGTTTCACTCAACACAATCATCTCTTGATGGAAATCATACTGAGTGTCAACGCAATCAAAGTATTGAGTAGCACCAAAATTAGTGAATATAAATATTTCAATAAGATAAACATAATTTTATATCAAAAGCCTTATAAAAAATTGACTAAAATGTAACTTGTATAATAAAATAGTAATCATCAGGACCACTTGGATGCTTATAGAGTGTTTTGAAACCAATTGTAGAGACGCAAGTCGCATCATTACCATTTCTCACTATAACTTAAATTTAATAATCATACTTGTGAACACCCTGTATTTGGAAATCACAGTGGTGGTACTATTTTATCAGAGTACTGAAGTTTAGGTTAGGTTAGGTTAGTTAGGAGTGGCAGTCAGTTACGAAACCGACTCACTTAGACCAAATGTGGTCCATTGTGCTACCACTGGGGTTCTGACCTCTAGTTGAACCAATCAGATTTCGTAATAAATATTATATAGCTGACCTATACTTACATGGTTAAGGTTATCCAGGTTATCAAATAAAAACGAACCAAGTGTTTAGTGGCGTTTTCTAGCAAGTGCGGGGCAGCAGCAGAGAAAATGTTTAATATTTTCCTCTTCATTCACATCTTCACAGCTTCTGCAGAAGTCAAAAGACCTAACACCTAATCTCTCCGCATGTCTGGCGATGAGCCAATGGTCAGTTATGACTGCAACAACTGACGAGACACTATGTCTAGAGCGGGAAATCAGTTCTTATAAACGCTTAGCATCCCATTTCAGCCAGATTTGCCTAGTTATATTGCAAGTTGATATCAGAGTCCTGAAATAATGACTCCGTCCATCTTACCTTAACCCATGCAAGTTCTATTCAGCCCAAAGGACCTCGTAGTTGGCGATTAACTGATCAAAACGAAGGTTTATCATTCCTCTTCTTTTCGAACTTGGTGGCAGGGAATTGAAGATGGTACTATCTTTTTTGGTTACCAAAGCAATCCAAGGATTTCTAACTTTTTGAACTTCATTGACATTTTTATTCGGCTCATATTCTACTTGGTTGCATGCCATTCTCCGTACATCATTTTTGCATGCAGAAACAAATACACGATGTAAGACTTTTTCGCTGTTAAGACCATAGGGCCTGTTCTGCGTCTCTGCATATGGTCCAGCACTTTGTTTCATACAGCAATAGCATTACTTGATTGAGAAGGTGGCCAGTTTGCCTTGTATCACTGCTTTTGTTGTAATGTTTTTCAAGAGTTTTACGTCCAAACACACAGATTACTTCTATTAGCGAAATTAATGACCTCTTGTTAGCTTTTTATTGTTAGCTTTTTATTGTTAGCTTTTTATAATTATTTAAAAATTGTAAATATCGATGGAAAAATTTCGCTCTAAACAATGGTAGACTCGACAAATTATATACTCGTTCATTGTCATTTTCATGTGTTTCGCCATATAGCCAAACTTAATAAATGTTCCATAGATATGTCACTAGGAAACATCTATGTCAGTGTCAGCTGCAAACTCTGAAGATTCGAGAGATTTGTGAAGATCCTTGCATGATCTTGATATGAAACTCATATTTTCCAAGGTTTGATTAAGTAAAAACATACTACTAGGGCAGAATTCACGTTGTTCCGAAATAGTCAGTAGTTCAGAAGAAGTCTATATGCTAACTTATATTAAACAGATTCTAGGAAGCTGTGTTAATATGGATATAACTCGAAAGTCCTCACAAGTCCATTTTATGCGAATTTTTTATTTTGTCTCTGTACTTGTATGGGTTTCTCCACTTGTCCACTGCAAGCTTCCATTGATTTCATTTATAGTACTTTGTAGCTGAATAGCATCTTCATTGGCGATGCGGGCTTATGTCCAAATGTAATTCGTGTTAGTGTTTGCAAGCATATATGCAAGTCAATTTGTCGGCCAGATTTATTTGCTTCCAGTTTGCTTCATTTTCAGTTTTTAAACCTTCACTACTCCTCATGACGCAGCTTGCTTTAGTTGCAGAGTTAGACATTTCACTATTTTTTGTATAGTTTTCCGAAGCAGTGATCGAAATCAGTGATAAATTTAAGAGAACTGTTCGAAAACAGAGTACTGAAAAAGCCAATTGAAAGCAGAAAAAACTTTGAACTTTGAGATTAAGAAATTTTAAGCTCTAAGTAATTTTTTGGGTTCATGTTTAACTTAAAGATATATTAAATATTATCGAAAAAATTTTCAATAAAATTGGACTTTTTTTTAGATGTTTTTTGGATCAGCGATTTTAATTGTTTTTCTTAAATCATTACGTCCTTGGTTGAAATAAAATGCTAACACAACAAAATTACCTCACTTGGTAAAAAAAACCGTCCTAGCACTCAACATCACTACCCACAACGAATTATGGTACGCTGCTGCTGCAATGAAATTCTTTTGAACGCAAACATAAAAAAAGTAACCTACCATGAGAATTCATTATTGATCACAGACTGATCAATTGAGATCACTTGACCAAATTCGTTGGCAGATTTAACCATATTTTGATGGTTGCATGTACGCTGTTGTTGTTCATGTTGTTGTTGGTGTTGTTTTTGTTACTTTTCGCTGCTAATGTACAAGGTGCGGTGAACAAGTTGAAATTGTTGTACGACCAAAACAACAACAACAACAAGGAGAGTAGCTTGACCATAAACTAGGAAGGGAATTTGCCGGTGATCGATTGAACACATTTGATCGATCGCTGCATTGAAGTGTAGATGTACACGCAAAATCGTTTGACTTGGATCACATGATTAAATCGGTCAATATGTAGAAGTGCAAGAAGAAGCAGCACCAGCATTGATACAATGTAGTTGGTACAAATACCGTTATATTGTGTAACTGTATTTGCGAGCAATATGAGCATAAGTTGGTTTGTGCGTTTTTTGTTTCGTCGCTGACCATTTTGGGAAGGTCGTTGCGGATGAGGAAAAGGATTGGAATTTTCATAGTTGTTCTGGTTGTTTGTCTTGGTCCAAGCTCACAAGGAAGTAGTGGTTGTGTTAGTTGTCTGTGGTGAAAATTTACAAGAGATGTTAAGTTGTTTAGTGATTTTTAGAAAGCTCATATTGTGGAAAAGTTGAAAATCTTAGATTTCTAATAAATAAGTAAATAAAGATGAGAAAGGAGTTAAAGCACTTTGTTCAAATAGAACTTAAAAGTAGTACAATGATGAGTATAAGTATGAATTATGTGTTGAAGAAGTTCAAGTCGAACAGAAATTGAAGTAAAATTGAAGCATGAGGAAACATATTTGTTTTTACGGGTGTCACGCCTCTAACCACAAAATACGTTACTTAAGTTGAGAATTTTTGTTGAAAAAGTCGAAAAATATTGAAAAATTCTAAATGTTAACACATGGAAAAACATTAGCAAGTCAAAAAATTTTTAAAAAATTAAATAACGTTGATAAATTTGTTTAAAACTACAGCATGGATAAAAACATAGCACGTTTTCGTACTGCAAAACTTGTGTACGAGTATTGCGCTAGACATCAAAGCATTAATTAAATTAATGAAATCACAACAACAATGAACACAATTTTTGTTTTAAAATTTCATAAATACAATTAAAATGTTAAGAAAAAATGCCGCAGGTAAAATTTACCAAACAAATCAGCATTTAAATGCACGCACCAAAACAGTGACGTTCAAAGGCTACTCAAAAACCGCGCCTTTAGCACGTACACTCGTAATTTGCTGATGGAGTGAAATGACAGTATTTGCTCTTAAAGCATTAAAGCGATAGTGCAGAGAGGGATAGTTGTGGCAGCAACAACTTAACAAGAACAACCATTGATCATGTATTTAGTGGCAATTAAGTGTTAACGTGTCGGCAAACAATTTAATTAAAAGGTAGAAAAAAGAAGGCAAAAATTGATACCCGTTTACCGCCTTTGAGTGACACGTGAAACCGACTAACTGAATTGACTGACTGATCGGTTGATTGTCAAACAAAATGACAATTTAATGGCAATGGTGATGAAATATGAAAACCAATGTGCAAAATAATGAAGCTCTAATATATATACCTAGGTGCTTTAAAAACTGCATGAAGAGAATCTGAGCGCAGAGACTACAGAAAAATTTCAGAATACAATGCAGCGACTTAAAGGGATTGCAAACTTCAGGGAATATGGCTACAGTTAAGAATTTAGTTCAAATGAATAATACCATGAGCAAAACAAAATTTGCTAAATCGGATTGTTATCGTTTTCAATGTCTTGAATGGTCTCTAATAATAATGACACTAACAAAGACTCAAAGAAAGGTATCTCCTGATTTTATTATTTCTTTCAAAACCGATGATGGCCACATAAGCAGTGCTTATGAACGAAGTTTAGAGTAAGTTGATAAGAGAATCTCTGTCTTAAAGTATTGGAATATGTCTTGTTCTTTTATCGTAGATTTTTAGTTTGTGTAGAATGCCAAAAATGCACTGAAATCCATGAAAAAATTTTGTAACCACAAATCGACGATTGTGCACGCCTTCTGTACAATTTTTGTAAGAATTGTGGTGTTTCAAATAAAGATGTAAGCTAATTATAGCTTAATATTTTTTTAAAAGATTTCGCGAAAACTAAACAGCAACTTTCCTCTTATTTATTTCAAAGTATATCATCATATCTACTGAGAAAATAGAATTTTCTCCGTCGGTCCACATTTTTAATCCAGAAAACTCAACGTCGGCACTGCGAAATGAAATAAAAATATATTGTTCTTGTTATTATTGCAAGATCTCTTGCATGAGAAAATGCTTCTATGCAAAACATATCAAATAACAATAAAGTAAGTTTTCGAGTTACAATGCAAAAAATTGAAGAAACACCGAAGAAATAAACTGCGGAAAAATTGTAAAAAATATTAATATAAATAATAATATGAAGTACACATACCAGAGTTTGTGAAAAATACTCTGGAAACGCTTATACTTTAAAAACATGCACCTTAAGGAGTATAATCCTTTAAAAAAAAAGGATAGCGAGATGTTTTTGTCAAAAAGTTTATCCATTTTTCCTTAATAATTATTTTTTTTTATATATGGAAATGTACATTAATATCAACACTTTCTGAACTTGACGCGATAGAGAAAGTCCAGCTCAGATTCAGCTTATATAGCCCTACTTAAGCTACATAAAATTAAGCTTTAAGAACTTGAATATAAATGAGAAACAATTTTCATGTTACATTCAATTATAATTCATTAAATATTAAACTTACTTACCACTGTATTTTCTCACCGTGTATGGCGCATTACAATGATGACGATGACGACGAGTAATTTAATTCTTGCATAAAATAAGTAACAACAACAACAACAATAAAGCATAAGCAAACAATTGTTGTTATTTGTAGCAAAACGATGGTTAAAATTAACCGCATGTTGAACGTACGCTTACGTCCAAGCCACAACATACATCAAGAAAAGCTATGCTTGTAATTATTTTTTTTTTTATTTTTCCTATGTATTTTAATTGCTTGTTAGGCGTGGCAACGTTGACATCGTTTTTGGGATAAATAATTGCATTTATATGCAAATCAATTTAAGTTTCCTTTTTAAAACAAAATCAATTTAATAGGTTGCACAATTTAGAATTTAATTTAATTTTAATAGTTGAAAAATTTACACCTTTAATAAAATTAAAGAATCAAATTGATATTCGTCTGTAATTTATGCAGTCATGTGTAAAATTATTTGTTTATATGGCAAACATTTATATTTTTTATTTATTTCTTTCATTTAATTTGCGAAACAGTAGGACATGCACCATCAAAACTGTGATTCAAATAAATTATGTTGAATGTGACTCGAAGGGTGAATTTATATTTCTTATTTTTATTAATGTAATTGATTTCTTGTTGGTACCCTGAAAGACGCATGCATTCGTATAATTATAGTCGTGTAAATCAGGTATAGGAAAAATTAGTCAAGAAACTATCGTCGAAATATATATACATTATATTTCAAGTAAACCAGTGAAGGTACTATTCAAGTTTACTGAAATTAGAGTTGAAATATTTTTTTTATTTTGAGACCCCAATTTTTCAAAAAATATGCAAAAAAAGTCAGATTAATTAAATGTCAAATTAAAGAAGAAATCGTGAATAAAATCGCTTTAAGAGATATATCAGATTTTGGATGATTTTTTGATTCAGCAGCTATAGCCGAAGAAGTGCAAGTGTTAGGTAGAACTGAAGCTATACAACTTGTGCTCCATGAAGAGATAAAGAACATAAAATGAAGAATTTACTTTAGAAGTGTGAGTTCGTAAGAGCTTTGAATCCAGTTCCAAAAAATAAGGTGTCTTCAATTTTCTGCAATTTTTTTAAGTAATTTCACTTTATATTGGAGAAAAGTTGTTTTTATTTTATCTTTAGTTCTATTATTTTAAGAAATTATGTATCGTAATTTTTTGCCATAAGCTCTTGTTCGATTTTGATTTCAATTAACAGTATATCTCCCTGTGAACTTTTTAATCATGCAAGTACACTATAGTCATTTCAGTGACCAAATATTTTGTAGCAAAAAAAAAGTAAAAACTTAAATGAAAAGCAGTAAAAAAGGTATGCTGACACTTAAGTAAATAAAAAATTCATCACCAAATAAAAATCGGAAATAAATGTACCAAGAAACATATTGATGACCAAAAACCAAAGATCATTCATACCAAAAAATCAAGAAAGTGAGAAAAATTAAAAAAGGAGTTAAATTGTCTACACTTCGAAATATGCATTCCAACGTAATGCACTCCCATAAAAAGTATAACATGATTTATTGTTTTTTCTTCAAGTGAACTTTATTTTTAAGAATTATAACATATCCCTTTAGGCGCACTATGATCTTTCAAGACCACGTCTTACCATATTGACACGGCTATCAGTAACAAACATATGTTCTGGAAAAACGTGTCTGCTAGCTATAATTCTATTCTAAGTACTTTACGATTAAAACTTCGAGGATAGTGTTTAGAAAATATTGCACGTTCCGAAAATATGACATGATCAGAAAGTAAAGACAGACCACAGTGCTTGCTAAGCTATATAAAACTATAACGCTGGACTTACAATATCTAGTAGTACTACGAGAGAAAACGCACTAAAAGCCAGATAGTGTTATAAACATATGATTAAATAATTGGAAATAAGTTAATAATAAATTGGCAGAAACAAATTGTGCTTTCGTTTTTGCAACCCACTGTGCAAGCGCTTAAGTGTATTCTGAAAAAGTTGACATCACTTAAAAAGCCATTTCAAGAAATTGAATTTCCAAAAAAAGCTGCGTGTGAATGCTATATTGAGGAGTAGAAATATAACAATTATTTTTAATTTAATTCAATTTTACAAATTTGTACAAATTTGTAAAAAACACGAAAATAGTTTATGGACAACATACGATACATATTACGTAGTGTGTGTGCATGTTTTTATATGCCAAAGCCAATGAAGCAATAAATAGTGCAGGGAGTGAGAGCCTACGAGTATATTGTGTATAGAGGAAACTATAGAAAACTCATGCTAATGCTAGGTACTTGACCCAATAAACAGCAGCTAGCGTATTCAATGAAGCGTAACGTTGAAAGACCTCTTGACGTTTTGGGGCAACCCACGTTACGCAGCAGCAGAAGCAGAAGCAGCAGCAGTAACGGCAACATCATCGTAAGTCAATAAAACGGAAATAACAGTGGGTTTTCTAAGAGTACGCGAGGCGTGCACATGCGCACAATTAATATGCGGAAAATGATTTTCATGATGATTTAAATTTTTGACTGCAGTCATAAAAAATAGAAAAACTTGAGCCTAAATCGTGGGCGTGTATCGTACTGCGGCATCTTAACGCGTCTGTCTGTCTGTTGGATTTCCTTCACTGGCGCACTGGAGCATGCAATAAAGCCACTTCGATTTGGTCTCTCGTTTCGTTATTACTTGCGATGCCTTTTGAACTTTTGCTTTTGGGAGCGAAAGAAGTGTGCAGTGTACCGTATGTGGGTGTGGCATGGTAGCCGCCTTATTTTGATCTTTGATATAAATGTATAGTGGGTGCAAAACAACAATTAGAAATCTATTAGTTGTCTTAAGTAGAAAAATATAATTTTCAATTTAATTGAACAAAAAAAATGATTCCCACAATATTTTGCAGACGATTTTGGTTAAGTTTTTGTGACTTCAAAATTTATATGTAAATAGTTTGCATCCTTCGACTTACTAATTAATGTTTTCTTCATTATTTCACATCCTTGTGGTAATGTAGCAATCAAATCAGCAGCACACTTCATAAATTCAATGAGCGAGCGCTTGCCTAATGAGCGTCACTTAAAATAAAAATTACGTGTAACCTGTTAATTTTCTTTACTGCAGAGCGTTGTTAGCAGGCGTTAAAGTGGGCGGAGCAACCACAGCCGCCACAGCAAACATTAGGTGTTTCTATTCAGCAAAAACAGCAACAACAACAACAACAATTGACTGAACTTGAAGTGCATAATTTGAAAATTTGCACTTTCAAGCGCAAATTGCATGCGATTAAAAAATCGTTTTCGCGGGCAATAAAAACGCAACACACACACACGCACACATACATAAGCACTTGCCTGATAATCATAGTAGCGCATTTTGCACGCTGTTACACAGGAAGGAAGCAAAAGTGTTTGTCGGCCGCAGGAAACCTTTTTTCGAGTGCAGTAGCAGCTGCTGTTGCTCCTGCTGTTTTTGTTGTGTTGCAACAGCACTTACTGCACGTGTTGCTGGTTGTGTTTTTATTTTTGGAGTTCTTTTTTTTTGTGGGTGTAAGATTTTCCTTAGTCAGAAAACTATATGAAATTAAAATTTTTTCTTAGCTATTGAAGTGCGAATTTGTTTTCAGCAAAATACTCGTAGCATTGCTAACATTGGGGTGGCACAAAAATGAATCAATTATTGGAAAAAATATGTCAGAAATTGAACTCATTAAAAAGGTTAAACTACCTCTTATGGCATTGAAAAGAGAGTTTTAGATCAAAAAAGCGCCTGAAGATATTAAGCTCAAAATATTTTTAATTTCATTGACCGTATAACTTTAAGGGGGAGTCACGTTAATATACATTCTCAAATATTCCTTTTAGAATTTATATTATACAAGCCAAGTTACAAACAACACACATGCTTATATGAAAATGGTTTGTAACGCTTTGGCGCAAAATATTATGAACCGATTCAAATAAGATATTTTTTAAAATAACATATATGTGCTAAAAAAGGATATGACACACTTATATTTTTCATTTTCTGAAAATATATATATAAATTGTGTTTTGTTATTTGTGTTGTTTTTTTTTTCTTCTCATTTATACCTACCGTTTGTATTTTGGATTCGGACAGTTTGAAGAAAGAACATAGAATGAGATTTAAAGAGCATTTTCATAAAAAAAAATCAACGGAACGTGCGCGTGTAAGCCCGTGGATACCTTTAGTGTATACATATAAAAATATGCTCTTTAAAAACATTTCATCACTTTTTAACTTACGAAATACATTCGGTTGACCTTTTTGTGAAGCTGTGCAGAATATGTTTTTTTTTTAACAGTAGGCGGTCCCACGCCTCCATCAGGAAAATACGTATCAACGGTTAGTCTAACGAACAGAATTAGATAAAAATTGATATAGAGATAGATTGAATCCTAAGAAATGGACAGAGATAGGGATATGGTAACCTGATATCAGGATATTTATTTTGAGTAACAAAAAATAGCGCTTTTTTATCAGTTTTATAATGCCAAAAATAAATGTTTTGTTTGTTTTATGCGCGTTTCATAGGAAAATACTAAAAATACGCCTTTTATCTGATTTCGGCTTTGCCGATCTTTTGTTTCACTAACTTTTAGGTATAACTCTCGGTGCTATACCAAAGATTACCTAGCATCGGATATTAACTATAATATCATACACCATTGCAGTTAACTAATATTCCTTCGAAGTTGTAGCCGTCAATTGTAATTGTGGGGAGGCAGTTTTTAACCGATTGTCTTCAGCGCTCAGACTTTGTTGTAGCTTTTAACTCAAGATCTTAAAAAATATCATATGATATTCACTTGAGAGCGCAGTGATATCGAAATCTTCTTTATGTCATAGCAGTTCTTCACATGTAATTTGTAGTGTACTCACCGAATTCTTTGCAGCTTCGGAACTAAGTTTGCTGGAGCTTAATGTGACTCCATTCACGATTATGCAAAACTTAATAGCAACACAAGACTCTTACAAGACTCAGAAGCTTTTGGTTTTTTTGAACCACCCACAACTTGTTCTTAACCAAAATAAAGTACTTGTTGTTGTTTTTGATAAAGCAGGCGCCAAATTTTGCATGCAAACATTTACCGCATGTTGCAGCAGTAGAAGCAGCACTACAAGCATTGCATTCTTAACAATTTTTGCCACAGTCACGTGTCTTACAGCGTTCAAATTAAGAAATTTCCATTAGAATGTCAGGAAATTGTTGAAATTGATTAAATCGCATTTTGGTTAAGCGTAACAAGTAAATACGGAAGAGGAAGGAAGGAAGCAAATTAGAGAAAGATAACATCAAGTAAAACCAAATAGTGGAATTGTTTTCGTGTTGTGGAACAACTTATTTTCATAAGCGGAAAACATTTGATAACGTGAGGAGATGTTAAAAACTTCTGAGATCCTTAGCAAAGATAGCAGCGCTTATTTTTTTATATTTTAAGAATCAATTGAAGGAAGAAGCAGTTGTCAGTCTGACATGTTCTGTTTTGAACAACAAATAATTTAAGCATTTAATCAAACACCATCGATTGAATTAAAAACTTAACAACTTAATTAATTAATTAACACAAGAAGTCATCTTTGTCACACGTACAGTAAAAATTATTAAATAAATTGTGACATTTTATTATGCAATAATAAAAACAGCAACATAATAATTACATATTTATTCAACAACAACAACAATTACAACGACATTCAATCGATTTCAATTGAAATTCAAGCAATTCAACTTAACGACAACAACAATAACAGCAATGATGACAACATCTCGAATTTTTATGACGCATTCAAAGAAACTCAAATAAAACAACAACTTTTGACAAAAAAAAAAAGAAATAACAACAACACTAAATGTTCCCACCATAAAAGGCTACTTTGAGCTCATTCCTGTTTCAATTGAGCAATAAAAGCAAAGGAGTTGAAAGAAAAAACAAGCAAGCAAACAACAGAGTTCAGCATTAAAAAATCGTTGCGCATGCGCATGCGCACATACTATTTCTGATACCATGCGTGTCAACTGAGTCAAGGATGTGTGGCTTAAAATTGCCAATTGTAGCATAGAATGCTATCAAGAAATTTAATAAACTTCCATTTTGACTTTTTCATTTTGAATTAGTTTTAGCTGTCGAATAAAATTATTTAACCCATTCTAACCAGACAATGTTTCCTAAACAATTCTTCCATTATGTATATATTTTTTCGCTATTTTTACATTAAAACTTATTATTTTTTATTTATTAGTATCAACTTAGCTGTACTGTTTTTGTTAGTACTCAAAAATCATTATTCAGAGGAAGCTCCGTGCAGTAAAAAATGGCTTTTATCGTTGGCCTCCTGCCGCACTGTACTCACTTTGTCTTATTCCAAAATGTTTACTCAATGATGGCGTTAGCATCAAATTTCATCACCAGATTTTATTGCAGTTAACATTTTTGCAGTTAACATATTTAGTGCTTAAAAATAAGTGCTTTGCTTGTTTTTCAAAATAATTCACAAGTCTGAAAAAAGTGTTCACGAGACTAATGAGCCTGCGTACTCAGTGAATTCAGATTTCTTTGATACATAAAGAACAGCAGAGCTTAAACTTTGCCACTATTAAGTTAAATACATTCGACCAAAAATTTGTTGTCTCCCAAATAAATATATGAATTTGACCAAAATTGACGATATCGGCACATATCCTATAATTTGAAAACTAGAGATTCGCGTTCAGCGCCTTCAAATTGGTAAGATGATATCTGATTTGTTTGGATCCAAAACAAATCCTTTGCTTAGAAAATATTTTGCGTTATGGCACAAATTTTAATTAAATAATTTGGTAAATGGGTTAAAATCACCGATGTGTAGTTTAGTATTCGCTGCATATGCCATCAAGATATAAAATTTGATTCAATTTTTAGATTTTCAATTTAAGCATTTAATAATTTTAATTTTCTTATTTAAATCACAACTAAGTAGTCACACAGACACGAATTGAAATCAGTACCAAGCAAAGCTATCGGCAACGCCATCTAGCGTTTGTTGCTTTGATTACAGATTGACTTTAAATGATATTTGCAACTGTGGCAAAGTTTTTTAATTGAAAAATGCTAATGCAGAAAATACTATATAGAAAAAACTCTGTGCAAATATTTTGTGTTTTTTATTTGTGTGTGCAATTCACGAAATAAAATTATGGAATCAATAAAATATATCGGAATTTTTTGTATAAGTGATATTCAGTGGAAATTTTGAGCTTAAGGCCTTGGACTTTTTTCAAAATATAAATAACTGTTGGTACCTGCGGCTTCGTACGTGCATGCCACAATGATTTCTTTTTTTTTTCATAATAAAATTACTCAATTAACATCTCATTCTATACTCTTTCTTCAAAAATAACAACAAGAAGAACAAAAGAAAGAGCCTTTTTCTTTAAACATTACAGCCAAATACAAAAGGTACAAATTAGAAGAAAAAAAAAATAACAACACTGCTTATAAAATCCAAAAAAAAAATACTCCTTAACCTTTCTTAGCACAATTTTGTTGTTTAAAAATAAAATGTGTTAAAATCGGCTCAGTAAATTTTACGCCAAATCGTTACAAACGATTTTTATGTAAGCAACTTTATATATATAGTATGGTTATACTATGACGATATTCAGTGACTTTTCAATGGTGTAGGGATGTTTAATAGCCAAAACTGCTGAAAACATGATTAATATTGCAACTATAAGCCTTTTTATGTCAACCCAAACTCGCTGTGGCACAATGTAATTGTTTAAAAAAACTCATGTTTAGCCATAAGGAGTGCTTTATTATTCTATTTTTTATTTTTTCAAATGAAAGTTTTGGCTTCTTAACGCTTTTTATGCTGTTGCGCTTTTTACCTTGAAAACACCTTCTTACATGCACTAAATTCAGTAATTTATGTTGTTGTAATTAATTTTTTTTTTAATAAGTAAATAACAGATTGACTTTCTTGAATCAGAACTTGGTTGCTGTAACATAAAAATTCATTCTACTAAGTACCAACTTTGATTTGCACATATCTTACTCTATTTTTATTTTTTAAGCTATACATTTTTTAAAGAAAAAAATCTCATTTCATGCCATTGATGATGTATTATCTATGGATTACAATAAAATTTCAAATTAGTTTTTTTTTATTATATTTTTATTTAGTTAAATGCTGCTGTGCGATGTCATAAAAACCAGTCATTTTCCATGTAACCAATTTCAGCATTAGTTTTTAAGTAGTTTGTTTTTTTCAATTTCTCGCTAATATTTTGGTAAAGACTTAAAAATTGTAATATAAGAGAGTTCAATGTGCGTCTTTGAAATACATAATAAAAAGTTAATTTGTTTTTTAACACGTAAATATTCAACTTATTTTATTGTGAGTTGAAATTTTATGACAGTGATATTACATCTAACATACTCAAGTATTTTAAAAAAATATTAAAATTGTATAGCTTATGCGGAATTTTTAACTTAAGTGTAGAGACGTTTATGCTTTGTTATTAAGGGTGATTAAATCTGAAAATATTTTTATCGTATTTTACAAAAAATGCTACGAACCTTCTCTTTTGCCGCGTTTTAATCATACCCGTCCATTTGCCTCCAAAATTTATAAGTTTAAGCTTAAAGCAAAATTTTAAATTTTTTGACCATTTGCAACTGTTTGTAATACCATTGGAATGTGACTTGGATTCTAGAATTCTCGCTTTTTCTTCAACTAAACTTTTGGCGAAATTTTAAATAAAAACTTTATTATTTCTTTCCTTTTTTTTCGCAGATGAAATCAAAAAGCAGCTACGAAATGCACAGCTATGTGTCAATAATTTCACCAAATGCCAGCCTTAGCGATGCGCTTAATGACAACAATATCAATATTACAACAAACATATCATCAAAAATAACCACAACAAAAGCTACAATGAAAAAATCCAACATTGGCAATGAAAAATATTCACTACGTCAGCGACAAAAGCGACGTAGTACACCAGCGCTGCCAATTGCCGCCGATAGTCCAGGTTACGCAAGTGACGAAAACAACAATAACAACCATAGCAACAACAATGAAGAGGACTATATATTGACAACGTTTTATGCACAAAAAACTACAACTCCAACAAAAACCAAAAACTCTGGTAAACGTAAAAAATTTGATAACAACAG
This sequence comes from Meiosimyza decipiens, assembly GCA_963680825.1. Taxonomy (NCBI): domain Eukaryota; kingdom Metazoa; phylum Arthropoda; class Insecta; order Diptera; family Lauxaniidae; genus Meiosimyza; species Meiosimyza decipiens. Next base: position 6,347,348 of record OY804259.1, on the reverse strand, counting down.
CCACGCCAACACAACTTCCTCATTATCAACGGCACTGGCAACGCAATCGAAAAATAAATCGAAAGCGGCGCCGCTTAGCAAATATCGTCGAAAAACTGCAAATGCGCGTGAACGTACGCGAATGCGTGAAATCAATTCAGCCTTTGAAAATCTACGTCACTGCGTGCCACACACTATCACTGGCGATGATGCTGCCCAATCCAATGAGAAGCTCACAAAAATCACAACGCTACGATTGGCAATGAAGTACATAAGCATACTCTCCGAAGCGCTAGCGAATCCAACATTCGGTGAAGACTTTGTCGAAGAATGCAAACGCGATGGAGATCATCGTTTTACGGAGCAACCTTTATTGACGTATATACCACCACAATATGATGAGGTTGAAATTAAATCAAAGCCGCTTGCAAAGAAATCCAAATCGCACGCAAAAGCCAAGACAACAAAAAGCAACGCGACGCGTACGATGACTTCAAAGAAGGGCGCAAGTGATAGCAAAGCGCTTAGCGCTAAGCGCCAAACGAAAAAGCAAAAACTGCAGCCCTATGCAGATGCATACTCTTCAGCAGCTTCAACATGTTCCTCACACTCTTCATCATCGGCATCTGTATCATCATCATCATCTGCGTATGCAACGCTCTCTTCCTTATCGGCAGCCTCATCAATTGCCGGCGGTTCACCGAATGCCTTCTCAGCCTTTCTGCTCGATAGTCCCGTCAGTGCGGCATATATGCATAATATGGTTAGCGTACATCAATCCATGTCTGATTTGAGTAGTCTTATGCTGGAATCAGATGGTGAATCGATGCAACTTTCTGAACCTTGCCTCAGTCCGCTGCAGAGTAGTTACCATCTACTTGGCGGTACATCACAGCAGTCTGCCTCTTCTACGAATTCCGTAGCTACCACGGCCGCAGCACTGAGTCCCTTTGATACTTCGCCAGACGAACATATCGCTTTATCTACGCTAGAAAATCCACTAGAGTTGAGTTTACGTCTATTGGACTCTTCGGCAGATTCTTTGGATTTTAACGTCAACAACAGCGATCATCATGCACCGTCTACGTGTATTAGCCCGCTGGTTACATTGGATTCATTTAATCCATTTGCTGATTTATTGCATAGTGATTTTTCAGAGCAAAGTACACTTGACTTGTTTTTAGCGTGACCAGATAAAGAAAATTTTATTCTTTTTGTCCTAATACGTAGACTTTATTTATATGGCATTTAATAGATTTATTTTTATAATGCAAATGGCGTACCGAAAAGTGCCCAATTGAAATTTGTCACGTTACGTAATATAGTTTTTAAGATTGCGTTCTTAAAATGTTACTATTTAGATAGTAAGACTTGATTATAAGCAAAAACACATTTTAATGTTTAAAAGTTAACTGCTTTGCTTATTGCTCAAAAAAAATCACAACTCACTTTCATTTTACGTAACAAAAACGTTTTCACGTTATATTAATGAGTCACAAATGTCAGTCAGATTTGATTGATCGAAATTTCACATCTATAAGTGTCACAAATAGCAGTGCCTTAGACCTACAATGCTAATAGAAAAACACATTTTGTAATGTTTGAAACAAATATACTTTATTCACTGCTCTAAACAATTCACAAGTCCTTCCACCATTGTTCACATACCTAAATTTTACTAATAAATAGCTATCTGTAGCGTGTGGTAGTAAATAGGAAACCGTTTTGCCACAATTGCCTGAGTTGAGGACTCCACCCGATTCTAAATGAATATCGAATTTCAGTCAAATTGGCCGAGTATCCAATGTATATCATCCATATTTTCTTAAAGGAAAATTACACATACTTGTGCTTATGTAGACCTTTGATCAGGTTGGCGCATGTTACATCATACAAGTTTCATTCAATTCGATCAGAACCCAATTTTCATACAGAAACGGTGAGAAAAACTAACGACAAACGGCGCCATAAAACTGTCTAATTCATGCGACTCAAAGTCATTAAGGAAGGCATTGGCATGGCTGAAATTAAATTGGAAGTAAAGACTTTAGAAAGATATTTTTTTCAGTACACCAAATATTTTGTGAAGGGAGAAGAGAATGTCAAAAGAGTTTTTGTATAGCCGTGTTCATTTCAAAATTACTGCGGATGTTTCCAGCTATTTATGTGAGTGTGAACCGATTATTCGTTCTCTGCCTTAAAAATTGCTTTTTTAAAAAATGCTTACCACAAGCCTTCATATCTATTCAGGTCCACATTACCCAAAACCATTTAAAGGAGCACTGTACACTGAAACAAAAGTCAAAATTTCTTAAGTATTGAGGGTCCTGAGGGTCTTCTGCCTTTCTGCTTGACACTCTGTATTGGGACGCACTGTATTTTAAAACATTGTGAATATTTTTACCACTGAGACTTATTATATACTTTTGCTTAATTCTCAGTATCTCGTCTTTTTAACGTGAACTCGTAAAACCAGCCGAATTCTAATTGTGTCATAAACATTTGTAAATTTAACATAATTTATATGAATTTAATTTTGTAGTAAGTAAATTAATATTTTTAATTAATAAATAATTGTATAGTTTTCAAGTATTGAGTAGAGCACTACACAAATTTCTTTTCTTTCATATAAAAAAAAGTGCATTAAGAAGTTTTTCTCAATAAATCAAACAATCAACCAAAAGTGGATAGTTTTACAAAAAATAACAAAATTCACTTTTTTATAAAAATCAGAATCTCAGTCTCGTTTTGTCAATTTATCTGAAATTCATTTTTCCATTTTTATCCATTAATTTCATGTGAGTTTTTGAATGGTTCTATGGAAGACTTGAAAGTCTCATGCGATTTCAGCACTTTAAAAAACCATATACGTTTACAAAATACTCTCAATAAGTTTCATTAATGTTCTTTTTTTTTTAAATAAGATTAAGTTTCATTTACTGTTTGTATAAGTAATATAGTTTTAAATATTTTAATAACATTATTTAGTAAGCAAAATACTCACTTTCATTGACATTCTTATATTAATGTTACTGTAAATTGGTATTGATTAAGTTTTTAAAAGCAACAAAAATCACTCAAAGAAATATATTGTAAAAAAAAACCAATTGTTATATATTTTTTTAATAAATTTTATTTAAAAGCATGAAAAGTAAACAATTAATTTTTTATGTCCACTTTATTAAGAGCCTAAAAATACTAACCTATGAAATTTAGTCACGAAATTCTGACAGCATTGTATGACATGAGGGCATATTTATTTGTTTGGAAAAAATATTTCTTATCAAAGTAATATAAAAGGTTATGTATATGTTATAGTAAAGGGACCTTCTCTTGCCACAAGTGAAAATAGAGATTTTAGTAAGGGCAGTATAAGCAATGAAACATGCAGTTTTTTAGCTAAAAAAAATCTAAACTTGAATTTGGAAAATAACGTTTTTGAGAAAATTGTTTTACAAGTATTCAACATAATTAAACTTCATTTACATTGTCGTTTTCAGTGTAAAAATACAGTTTAAAATCGTTAGTTTTAACACTGGGTAGCATTTTTCCCTATTCTGAAAATTTTGTTATGACAAGATGGTGTTCTTCATATGGGGCAGTTTTTGCCTTTAATGAAATTAGTTTTGGCAGTATTATTTATGACGCCTCCCATTTGAGAATAGCTTGGAAAAATTTTTTAATATTTCTTATTCAGTATAAAGTGCTTAACAAGGTTCAGCAAAACAAAAGATGGTAAAAGCCAAGTCCCACAATAATATGTTGGTTTAACACCGTCATGAGTGTCATGGCAAACAGATTAATAAACATTAAATTGAAATAAAAATATAGCCACAATTTTTCAAACGTTTCAGTATTCGACTGATACTTCGCTTGAAGCAGGAAGCGGTTAATTTTTTTGTATAATTTTTTGTTGATTTTTGCATTAGCAAAATATCTTCGTAAATTTTTTTTCTTAAACTTTATATGATTAAAAACTAAATGTTTTGCGATTAATGAATGTGTTTTAATTAAATTTTACAAAAAAAATGTTTTGTTTTTCTTCGAAACATATTATTGTTGTGTGCATCTTATGATTATTTTCCCCTATTAAAGATTTTTCCATCACTTTTCCATTATTTTTAAGTGTCAAGTGAACTTGAAAAAAGTTTTTATAAACATTATTATTAAGCAAAAACTTTTTTTGAAAAATGTGACCTTAAACGTACTGTTGCTCATAATCTTCATCATCACTGTCAGAATCATCAACGTCATTATCATCACCATCATTTTCGATATGTGGTAACTCAATTTCTCGCGATGGGTAAGTAATCCAATTCATTGTCGATGCTTTCGTTGTTGTCGCTAATTCATGTGGAAAGTTATTTAACTTTTGAGCCACATCTTGAGGACGGCAACAATATATCAAGCCCAGAGTTGCCATTTTTCGTACTGTTTGAAAAGAATGCAGCCACTCAAACTCATCGCAAATATCCTGGCACAAGTATATCGAAGGATCATCGTAATACTGTAATGTAAGACAAAAACAAACTTAATTATTATTTTTATGATCAAACATAATAATAATTCACAATTCTTTACTTCTTCAAAAATAAAAATATTTCAAGCGGAAAATAAACTGCAAGAAAATTAATACTCACAAATGGTGAATTGTAGGCAATAACTACAACATCCTCTGTAATATTGCTATGTGCAGACATCAGATATGACCAAATAAAAGCTGGCACTACTTTCTTTTGGTTATCTGAATTGGCAAACGAAAGTGTCTTGTTAACTTTGCATTCACTATCTAAAGCCGGCATGATTATTTCACCAGAAGAGCCTGTGAATACATAATAGGGTACATCCCTGCTACGTTCCTCTAATAGATTTAAAAATGTACGCCAGTTTCCCGTACGAAGATTACGCCACCAAATAATTTCTAGTAAATATTCAATACTTTTCAATTCATCTTTCAACGGTAAGTCCTGTACAAGGCTGTCGTTCTCAAAATTGAATCGATTCAAAACCGTATCATTTAGCCTAAAATAGAAAATTATAGATTTTGAGGAATTATTTTATGTTTCTGTTATGTGCATATATAAATTAGTTTTCAGTGTCAGAAAATTTGCTTTTAATAAAGAAATATAGATAAAAGAACAAAACTAAATAAATTAAGAAGAAAACAAAAGTTCCATAGCATACTTTTTTGTAAATATATCCGTGCAAATGATTAATATCAAGAATAATAAAACCAAACAAATATTATATTGCATACTTTTAGTTTCTAAATTCAAAATATAGTGTTTGAGGAAGCACTACAATAAAGACTTACAAACTAAAGTGAAATCTAAGTATTTGCTCTCGGTTTCATATACAAAAAGAAAACGTTAAAGAAAAGGAGTGGCAATAAAGAAATGTTTACTTCGCATTTCTTGAAATGTTGAAGAAAAAATCGATATCTCGCTTGGATTTCGAGATATCGATACTTAAAAATTATAGCCTAATGTGTTAGTGCACTTCATATTAGACCTTTGTGGGCCAATAACTCTAAGTCCCCTCATACGGTTTTGTCGTGCTCACTGTGACTTTTGTTTAGGAAGCCATGAAATATCTACCTCGCTCTCTCTCTCTCTCTCTCTCTCTCTTTCTCTCTATCGGAACCTTTAATTGAAACCCATTTCTCATATAAATAGTCCTTTGTTTTAGAGAAATTGAGTCTTAACAAACTTAAAATATGACGTAGAGTCAAGCGTTCCCGCTAGCAAAAGTTTGAAATGTTTTTAGTTTTTACGAATCATTCTGCGGTACTTGCAAGAACTCTTTGTGCACTTTAATGATGACAATTAAAACTGACTGCCACAATAGCCAATGTAGGATATTTAAAGATATTTAAATATTACACCTATATTAATTTTATTTAAGTAAACATTTGTCTTACCTAAGCATATTAAAATAGTCCTGTATATGATCCAGTTTATCGTCTAAAGTTACTGAATTTATTTGTAATGTATTATCTTCATGCTGCGTGAAATAATAAGAAAATATCACATTTAATCTCAACTTAATTCCACTTAAAATAAGTGTGAAATATACATACAGTGGTGGCGGAATAATTAAGAACACACAAGCCTAATTCCTTTTGCTAGCAATGTTTCTCTAATTAAACTAAATTTTTAATGTTTTTTTTTATTTGTTTTTACCAATATATTTACACAACGAAGCCTTTGTAAAAATAAAATCCCATATATTCAATAGAAATATATTTTAAAGTAATTTATCACTTATGAACAAGCCCAAAAATTGTTAATATCTTTCAGAAAACTTTAAATTTCATTGAATGTTTTTCTTTTTGGAAAACCTTTATTTGCTGTTACAGCTTTGCACTACTTTGTCATAGAATCTATAATTTTTTTTTATTTCTGTGGGACTATCTTTTTCCAGGTCTCCATGCCAACCGGGCTAACTCTTCCAGATATGAAATTTTTCCTTTGAAATGTTCATTTTTTAGCTGGTGCCAAAGATTTTCAACAGAATTTAAAATAATTCCATTAAATATTTTTAGAAAAATAAATCTACATATAACGTCCCTAGACCCCAACATAACAACCGACTGGAGGATCATTTGTGAAGCAAATTACAGTTATTTTTGGACTTCCTAGGAAATACAAAAGCTTATGTTCTTAATTTGTCCAAAACCAGTGTATATACACGTTTAGTAAATTTTTTTCGATAAGTGATTAGTTTTAGTTTCGAAACTCAGGCAGTTCAGAAAAATCTTGTCCTACAGAATTGACATGATTTTTTTTTTTTTAGGAAAATTCTATGTTTTCATGATATTTTGTAAATAATTTATAAAAAACAACTTACCGTATACGTTAGAAAACGAGTTTTCGATCGATAAGCCATATAATTTATGTACTTTAGGTTCATATTATTCCAATCATAGCAAATTCCAGCATACACAATGGGCACATAATAATCCATTTTTATTCCAACTCCTAATGACATATTTGGCTCACAGTTTGATAAACTTCGTCTACTCTCAAATAATTGAAAACCTGATGAATCAGCGCATTTTATTATGCTACCACAGTTCCTGTTAAAATAACTTTCAGTTCTCCATCCAGTTGACGAGTAATAAATATTATTATTTTCAGTGCATTTTAATTCAATGAGACTACTTGATATGCGTTCGTTGCAACTGTCCCTGTAATAGAAGTAAAATTTTATCTCGATTTTTAATCAATTTTTATCTAAGAGTGAAACAAAAGGCTTCTAATGAGTCGTCTATCTAGTGAATTTTGAAAACGTTTAACAATATCATTAGCTTTGAAGAATCAATATTGATACATAGCAGATGCTTAAAGTTCTTTAAATTCCAGCCCGAGACTTAAGCTGTGCGTGACGCCGTCAGACTAGACCAAAGTTGGTTGTGGTGCGTAGGGGGTATATTATTTTTTTTTTGTTTAACTTCTTTTTAAACTCAAAATTGTATGTTATCAGTATATATGTGGAGGTTAGTTGTCAAGAGCTAGAAGTGACGTACTTATATCTTTGAGAAAATAATTTTGTGGTAAATTTCCAGTATATTCTGAAAACGAAATGAATTGCACTCACCATAACGCACCATCTGTGAGCCATAAACATGCATCCCTTATCTACAACAATTTGACTTGCATTAACAATTCATTCCTGCACATTGCTTTATGTAGATAATACACTCTCTCTATAGATAAAACCTTATTTGCTGCCTCGGATTTTAACGCTTACAGTGAGTAATATCAAAAGATATGAGTGCCACCTAATACATACATATTTATAGAGAAGGTTTCTGACGGATGTCCGGATATAGCCATTTCAAGATGGTTATAAGTTGATAGACCTTAATTTTATTTCAGTAATATGGATGTTATATCAAAAACAATTTCATAAGATATAGCGCATGAAAGCTTCAAATAAACCTGATAATATTAGAGAGTTAATATAAAAAAAAACATTTTGTTTTCAAAAAATAGTTTGTTTTAACTTGTGATTTTGCTAACTTATTAATTAAGGCCAATATACACATTTCCACACACTTTTATATACAATTTGCTATATGCACTGAGCTTCAATTACTTTCCGAGACAAAAGTTATATCTCAAACGCTAGAAGCTAACTATGTACATGTATTTACTAGAGTTATACGTCATTTTAATTCTAGAATACTAAATTAATTTTGAAATTTTACTCTTTAACCCTAGGCGGCTTAATCAGGTCTCTGCAGACTTTTTTCATAACGTTATTATTTAGCGTGTTAGAGACAAATCCTTCCATGACTTCCTAGATGCGGCTACGAAAAACCAAATGAGCACAAAATCAGTATTTGTGTAAGTTTTTTTTTGTATTTACAAAGGTCAATTTTTGCTTAGAATGAGAAAAACAAGAAAGGAGAATTATTATTTTTTTTTAGATATTTTTCAACACCTAAAAATCGAAAGAAATATATTCGGACAAGACTAAAGACTTGTTTCATCAATATCTTTTTTTTTAAATATAATTTAAAAAAATATCGCTTAGTAAATACACTGTAAAATGATGATTAATTTTTAAAAGCAGAAAATCTCAAAGTGATATCATTTTCGATATTTTTTATGAAAAGTACGTTTGAAAACATAAGAAAAAATCAATTTGTGCGATTAACATATTCGTGGAGTTATAGGCATATAAAAAAAATCCTAATATTTTCAAAAATTTATATATCTTTTTAATAGCAAAAAGGAAAAAATTTGAAAAAAAATATGTGATGCGAAATGTTTAAGCTGGCGTTTTTTTAAATGTCGCACGCTGTAATAAAGATTAAAAAAGGAAAAGTTCATCAAATCTGGCAGAGCTGCTGTCAATCATATGCAGTAGAGTTTGGTATTTCAATACAGAAAGCTGCTGCAATAATATTTTATTTGAATACTTAAAGCTATGAAACCAATAAGCCGCTTTAATTGCGAGATTTTACAGCTCTGGCTTATATCTTGCGATTATACGTAGCATTACGACTTGCTTTGAAAATTTCAATTTCAATTTATTTCAACATCACAACTTATTTCAAAAATTAGGCTTGAAAATTTTTCACAAAATAGATGTCTATACTGCGCTATTTTCTTGTCAGGCAACGCGTTCAAAATCATCAATAATCTTCCACCGATATGCGATACACATTAAAAAGCTAACATGTTTTGTCACCAATTAATAAAACAAAAACATAATTGAATAAAAAACGCACTAATATATAGCAGCTGCTTATTTTACACATCTTAGCAAAGGTCCTATGTATTATCTTAATTGTTAGAACATAATTATAGCATATCATTAAGCAATTGAAATAATATATCTTTTTTTTTACCTGAAACCATTTTCGCAAAAAGCATCAATAATTTCATCAGTTCTCATAGAAATAACATTGCTCGTATCCTTTGTCAATAGTAATTTTCTGGAACCAAACTTCTTAGCAAATAATGGTTTGCTTTGAACATCAATCGTATAAATGCAATCACTGTAGGCAAAAGCAATGGAGCCGAATAAAATTATAACTTGAAAAAGTTTAAGCATCATAAAATATTTTTATTTATTTTATGCAATGCACTGTTAAGAACGACTTTTAAAACTCAACTGAAATCTTTGAATGCAACACTTCAATCTTTTAGCGAAATTCCCATCGGCTTAATAAAAAATTATGTGTATGTTATTTAAGAAAATATCTGAGTGTGTAAAAGGTTTTGCTTATTAAGCTAATTCCTTTATGAGCATAAGTCGCTTAAATGCACTTTTTAAGTTTTAAACAGTTTTGCGTAGTCGGAACTTTTGGATTGAGAAGAAGAGTGGTCATATGCATTAGAGTTTGTTTGGGTTGTGCGAAAATTCTTTAAAAAAAGATTTAAGGATTTTTTGTTTGAAAACTCATTCTGAATTTGTTTAGCCTACAGGAAGAAGTTCTATTTGCTCGATAGTTAAAATAGTTTTTTTGACTTCGGAGATTTTCCAATTGGCTTGATCAATCTTACACGAATTTAATTTTTTTTTATAACAAGTGTAGCTTACAATATCTAAAACTTTTGAAATGATACAGATACTGCTTGGTGCCTTTTTTTGAACATCATGCTGCAGAATGTGAACACTCAAAAGTTCTTCATCGACATTAAAGTTTCAAATTGTTACATCTGAACATTGTTTTTTTTATGAAATGATGCAGACTCTGTAGTATTTGCAGAGACTTCTGCTTAAATGATGCAAACTGCGACAGACCAACAGTAGAGTTTCTTCTAAAATCTTACTGTGAGAGGCATAAAATTTGGAAATTCTGCCAATCCAAAAAAAAAAACATTTTAGCCTAATGATATCTTTCACACAGCGTAGGTTCAATGTAAAAACTCGCTTGTTGGAAGAGTTTCAAAAGGTCTTCGAATTCACTTTTTTGTTATTTTAAACATTTACCATTATTAATAATTATTTTTTTATTCTTTATATATTGTACAATTAGCGCTTTCAGTTTTTGTTACAACTTTTTAATCTTTGGGTGCCTAGGAGCTCAAATTGCTCATATCTTATCAGCTTTTTGACGTAGATGAATAAAACTTGGAACATTTATAAAAGACAAAGCCTACAACCAAATTTAATTCATACCCCTAACTTGCGGTGAAGGCAAAGCAACATCTACCAGGTCTGCAATGGTAATCATATAAAATTGAATTTTAATAAGCAGCTTAGAGAAGAAGAGAAATTATTAAAATCTTTTGAAAATATCAGAGATTTTCTACAATTCACTTCCAAGTGAATTTCATGTAAAACTCATGTGAATCATATTTTAATTCATGTTATTTCGTTTTGTTATTGGAAGTGAAATGCAATTTATGGTGCTTTCTTAGAACCGAAAATGCGACTTTCTAATACAAAAATCAAGGGACTGCCGATAGCTTTAGGGATTGAATTACTTAATACCTGACTTTATTTTGGAAACACAAAGTTTGGTAGATAGATGCATTTGGCATAACAGTTGAGTTACAATCAGTCCTTAAAGTTTATTTAATGAGATTGAATTTCAACTTTTGATAAGCATAAGAACTGCATACGAGTACATCTACATATGTGTGTGTATGTATATAACTCATACGAATATATTGTGTATGTATATACATAGGTAGGACAGTTGTAGTAGTTGCAAGCAAAGGTAACAAGCGGTTACACAGTTTCATTTTGAGTAAAATTTAAGAAAAAAAACATCTAACCAGAGTGCATGCACTAAGAGAAAATTTTCAGGATTATTTTGAATCAGATGTCATGCTAATGAGTGTTTTTTTGTTTGTTTTTGATGTGAGTCTGAAAACGCGTTACCAGCAAAAATAAAATGATCATTCTGAGTTTTATCGTTATGTGAAAAACAGATCTAAAAGCAATTTTTTTTAATCGAACCATATAAGGTTTTTTACAGATTTTGGATAGCTTGTCAGTTTTGCGCTTCAATGATAGACTTTTGTTTTTGAGAACTTATCTAATATAAATTTCCCTGCATATTAAAGAAAAGAGGCCACCTCTAGATGTTGCAGCAATTATTGGGAAATTTCTTGGGTATAAAATATTCAAATTAAATTAAGTGCTGAATGAGTTACGTGCAAGCGTTACTTTTAGTTATTTATTTCCATTTACTAAGTATGACAATATATTTAGAATACATCTAGTAACTAGTCTGTCTAGCTGTAAGGTTTGCACACATATCATCAAATAAAAAGCATATCGTTTTTTACACTTTTCAAAAGAGCAAAAATAAAAGCTAAATTACCATTAAAATTCAAAAAAAAAATATCTCATTTTGCAAATGTATAATTTATTTAAGGAAATAAACCGAATAAAAATACAGAAAGATGATGAAATAAAAGCTTATAATAACAATAAAAAATGGGCCTGATCATAATCATATAGATAATTATAAAAAGTCAATAACCTTAGAAATCTTGAGGATCAGTGGATGCCTCCGATGCTGTCGCTAAGTCACCCTGCTCTAACACATATGGAAAGTTATTTAACTTTTGAGCCACGTCTTGAGGACGGCAACAATATATCAAGCCTAGTGTTGCCATTTTTCGTACTGCTTGAAAAGAATGCAGCCACTCAAATTCATCGCAAATATCCTGGCACAAGTATATTGAAGGATCATTGTAATACTGTAATGTAAGAAAAAACCAAACCTGATTATTATTTTCATGATCAAACATAATAATAATTAACAATTCTTTACTTCTTCAAAAATAAAAATATTTCAATCCGAAAATAAACTGCAAACAAACTAATACTCACAAATGGTGAATTGTAGGCAATAACTACAACATCCTCTGTAGTATGGCTAGGTGCACTCTTCAAATATAACCAAATGTAAGCTGGCACGGCTTTATTTTTGTTATCAGAACTGACATACGAAAGTGTTTTGTTAATTTTGCAGTCACTATCCGCAGTTGGCATAATTATTTCACCAGATGAGCCTATAGAGACATAATAGGGTACATCCCTGCTACGTTCCTCTAACAGATTTAAAAATGTACGCCAGTTGGCCAAGCGGAGATTTCGCCACCAAATAATTTGTAACAAATTTTCAACACTTTTCAGATCATCTTTCAATGGCACATCCTGCAAAAGACTCTCTTTCTCAAAGTTAAATTGATTCAAAATCGAATCATTATAACTGAAACAGAAAATTAATATTAAGTATTTTTAAAGAATAAAATTAATAGTAGAAGACAAATATTGCAATAAAATTTGAAAAGGCACAGTAAAACAAAAATAAATAAACAAAGAAAAAAAATATATTTTTGGAAAGTCAAAGTCTATTTTTTTTTTGCACCCATGAGAAATTTCCATACATTGTGAAAATTCTCGTAATTTTTCTCCAGCATATCAGATTTTTTTTATCGAGTTTTGAAGATTTTGTATGATTGAATTTTTTATGATCACAGCTATTGCATTTAAATATCGAAATAACGCTATACCATATAAAAAGCGAAAATCGGAGAAATTGCAGTACATATATAAAATTCAAAGTATATCTTGAAGCGAAAGAGCAGTTCTTTTGGATTCAATTAATAGTTTCATAAATAAAAACTACTTGTCGATGTAATATAATCTCAAATACCTAAAAAAAAACTGTGATATTCGTTCCTTTAAGTTAGAATGTCTCGAAAACCGAAACCATCGGGTAAATACTGACCTCGATACGAACTCAGCGCGTCAAAAACCGGAAATGTATATTTGGGTTTCAGATACTGAGGTGAGAAATTCAGAAATAAACATTTGAAATAAAAGAAAAATCAAATGATTTTATCAGTATTATCACATGGATATGGTACTTATTTTTCATTAATAAAATTTTCTATTTAATAACCCCTCCGAAAACCCCTCTTTCATGACAATCGGTTCATTCTTTAATTCTTTATAGCGTTATTTCGTTATTTAAAAATGATTCACGGGACACGTATATTGTATTTAAACGTCTATTTTCAAAATATATTGAAATTTCTGGTGTGTGCAAACCTTTGTCGAACCGTGTTATATCACCGCGAAAAATTTAAGGCTAACCTATTAAAACGTTGGCTCTGTTTTTCTTATTGTAAGGTAATATGTATAATGATGCTTCCATACAAAACGCCTTTTCGACCTTGGGCGACCTCTAAATATTTGCATTCAGAAGTTTCGTTGGGGTTGAATTTCACTCTATATATATGTATGTACACACTAAAATATTATCATGCAGATTTGGGAAACAAATAACACCAAAAATCATCCACTAAATGGTGTTCCAATGCAAGGTCCCATTTCCAACTGAATTATTTTGACAGGTGTCATGTGTCAAATGGCTCGTCCATATGACGTTTGTGTTCAGTTTTCAATACGATTCAATCATGAAAAGACTTACTCCTGAACAACCTTTATTAATTGTGGAAACTTACTACCAAAATCAGTCATCAGTTAGAGAAGTTCTTCAACATCATTTTAGTCGTTATGAGCGTCTAACTGAGCGCACTATTCGTAACACCATACAAATTTTATTCTGTTTATACTTTAAAAAAACGAATTAACGCGGACACGTAAATAAGAAACACGATATTTTCAAAATAAACTATTCATAATTAGCACTTGTCATGAATATCATTAAAATGATTACGCTTTTCTTTCCATACCAAGAGGTTTCATGTTTATTTTTAATATAAAAATTTATTTTACCTTAACAAATTAAAATAGTCCTGAATGTTGTCCAGCTTATCGTCTAAAGTTACTGAATTTATTTGTTGTACATTATCCGCATGCTGTATGAAAATAAAAATGTACTTTTATTTCTATCAAAAACTGAGAACTTTCACAAATAAAACAAAAATATTTTTGATGTGAAATATTTGCGTATTTTGAAACCAGCTCACAACCAACATCACAAACATGTCAACAAAATGTTTTTAGATGCAATTATGAAACTTAAAATATTGTAAATCAAAATAAGCTGCCATCAATTACATTGTCCTACAAAATTGTTATTTGTTCGAAACAAGCTACATAAGTTTTTGTGATATTTTGTAAATAATTTATAAAAAACAACTTACCTGATGCGTTAAAAAACCACTTTTTGATCGATAAGCCATATAATTTACATACTTTAGATTCATATTATTCCAATCATAGCAAATACCAGCATATATAATTGGCACATAATCATCCACTTGAATTCCAACTCCTAATGACATATTTGGCTCACAATTTGATAAACTTCGATTGCTCTCAAATAATTGAAAACCTGATGAATCTGCGCATTTTAATTTGTTACCACAGTTACTGTTATAATAACTTTCAGTTCTCTATCCAGTTGACGAGTAATAACTATTTTTATTTTCATTGCATTTTAATTCAATGTGACTACTTGATATGCGTTCGTTGCAACTGTCCCTGTAATAGAAGTAAAAATTTATGTCGATATTTAATCAATTGAATTTACATCGTAGATAAAACTAAAAATTTTTAATAAAAAATCCATCTATCGCTTAGCAATATTCCTTATAGTGAGAAATCATTCCACCTGTATATAAAAGATTAGTCAGTGTAGTGTTAGGAATATGCCGTGAGTAATTGTAATACTTTTGTAACCAGTAAGATTAAAATAAATTTCACTGGACCAATTGTTGTTGGGTTAGTAAAAGTAAACTAAAATAAATAACCAAACCCAACAATGGCCGGATAAGTCAGTAGTGACAGTCTGAACCAGCAGTGGGACTTTCGGTACATTTGTACTTTTTTCAGTACATCTGTGTCGTGAAAAATCGTCGCCAGTACATTCGACAAGTTTTCAGTACGTTCGGTATGTTTGGCCCATTTTCATTACATTCGGCGCATTTTCAATATATATGAACTATTTTTAAAAATTTGTATTTTTTTTTAATAAATTTAACGCGAGACCTTTTTTTTTTTGTTTAAGTAAAAAAGTTAAAGGTTTGCTGAAGTTTTGTAATGTAAAGTCACTTTTTTCAAGTTCATGTTAAAAAAGTACATTCGGCATCAGAAATGTCTCCATTCAGTACATTTCCTCAAAACCCAAATCCCATCACTGGTCTGAACCTTGTGCAAACTATGCACACTTAAATAAGGCACTCATTAATAACTTTTCATTTATATGCACTTAATATAGAAATATTTCCTATAGTTAAAATAAAATATTTTTTCTTACCTAAAACCATTTTCGCAAAAAGCTTCAATGACTTCATCAGTTCTTATACGAAGCTCAATGTCTGTATTCTTTGGCAAAAGTACTTTTCTGGTACCAAATTTTTTAATAAATATTGGTTTGCTTTCGAGATCAAGCGAAAAGATGCAATCACTACTGTAGGCAAAAGCGATAGTGATGAAAAAAATTAAAATTTGCAATAACTTAAACATACTGAATTATTTTATTATATTTTATTTTTTATTATTTTATTTTGTCTGTTAAGAACAACTTTTAAAGCAAAACTGACATCTCTGAATGCAATATTTCGATCTTTTATAGCAAAATTCATATTGAATTTGTAAACAATATACATATATATATACCTTATGAAGAGGTCAGACATTTTAATAATCTCTGATTTAGATTCTACTTGCTTAATAAGTAAAAATCACTTAAGTACAATTCTGAGCTTTAAGCGGTCTTGCGAATATATGTAGTTAATAGCAGAAGAGATAATTTGCATTATGTTTCTTTTGTTCCTTGTTTTATCACAAGCACAATAAATAATAATAAATAAATACTTTGGTGAATTTCGACGAGAGGGCGTGGCACCTACTACATAAGGTCTCTGCAATCAAATTTTATACAAATGACAGGAATAGTTCACGCAAACTTTATACAAAAATTGGAATGATTTCGATCGAAATCTCGTCCAGTTCAGTCGCGCAAAAAAATCTATAAGTCTCCAGTGACGTTAGTCTTGAGTTTGGCAAAAACTTCTTGGAATTGAAATTCCTAGTAACTAATAACATTCAAAACAAACAAAAATTTGGGAGATAGATGCATTTGGCGTAATAGCTAAAATTTAATCAATCCAAAAAGTTTATTTAAAGCGATTAAATTTCAGCTACGAAATATGCCAAAGAGAATATGCAAACATGTATTTATATATTCGTTTTGCACATATGTGTACATGCGAAAAGTATAAAATTTGGTATGAGTTTAAATCAAAACAAATAGCATCAGTGCATACACTGTGCGAAAATTAACACAACCTACAAAACAAAAATGTTGTTGTCTGATATACTATATATTATTGGGGTCGCCTCAGAGCCATTCCATGACATCAGGTTTTTCAGATATCCTAACGTCAAAAAAGGTGGCCTTTCTGGCCTAAAAGCTTGTGAAAAACATGTTTTTGCTCAGTCTATTTTGAAATATTTTTAAGACTAACAAAAATCTAACTTTTCAACTGTCTTTAGGGCGAAAAGAATTTTTGTTGATTTTTTCCATGAATAGTTTTGAATATCACAATAAAAATAATAACACCTCCTTAAAAATTATTTTTTCTTGTTAACTTTATACGTAAAAATACTTGTAAGCCCCACAGAAGAACACTAACAAAAAATTCACTAGTTGTTAGGCCAAAAAAAAACTTGTTTTTGATTTTTTTCGACTTTTTTTATGAAAAATTGTGAATCGCAGAAAAAAAAATTATATTTTTGGCCAAATCAAAAGTTGCATTGTGTTCAGCGATTCATTATATGTAAATGATTCAAAATATTCAGAGGATATTTTTTAAATAAATCTACATTTCGCTTATTAGACAATGAATGTTTTTAAAAACATTTTAAATAAACCTCGTGACCCCTAAGTCTCAACAGAATTGGTTGAAATTTTACTGAAGTTTGCGTAGAGGTATCATAGAAACGTTTTAATCAAGGGCCCACAAACATTTCAATCAATAGATTTTTTCCTGTTGCCCTAATGTACTAAGTATAGTACATGTAAACACTGTCGGACAAAATATAGTGCAAGCCGATTGCATTGAAATTAATTCGAATCTCTTGAATTTGTTTCTTAAAATAATAAAATAAAATAAAATAAAATAAAATAAAATAAAATAAAATAAAATAAAATAAAATAAAATAAAATAAAATAAAATAAAATAAAATAAAATAAAATAAAATAAAATTAAATAAAATAAAATAAAATAAAGTAAAATAAAATAAAATACCATATAACAAAATAAAGCATATAGTTGTTCTCCAAATGCTTAACTTTTTATTTTAATTTTGTTTTATTTGTACAGAAAATTTAAAAGTATTATGGTATTTTTATGGATTATATTTGTATTTACGCAATATAATCAATTCTTGTCACAGAATCAGCTGACCAGAACGAAATTTTCAAAACATATCAAGGATATGATTATTCAGGTTCATAATAATGGTAGTGAATATAAAGAGTCAAAGGCGGTAAAACACATAGAAAATTGAAGAAAATTATGAGATTATGGGAAAAACTGAAAGTATGAAAAAGTTGTGCGGACGAAAGAAAAAGAAGAAAATAATATGTATAATAACAGCAAGTAATGACTGACAAATTATAAGGCTAAGCAAAAATGTTCATTGAATTCAGCAAAAGAAGTAAAGAAATTGTTGAGCATCGATATTTCATTACAAACAGTGCGAAGAAGACTGAACGAGTAAGGAATATAGAGTTTCAATGCTAAGTAAAAACCCTTTGAAATCAAAGTATTTGGTTAGTTGATTCTAAATTCAAGTTGAAAAACTCAAAGAATCGATTGCAAAATGTCCGTGATTAACATATTGAAGGATTACCGTGAAGTAAATGCTGTTTTCATATTCAAACAACACAATGACCCTATGCATAAGACCAGGATCGCAACTCGGTATTGTGATGAAAATGGGATAGAAAAATAAAAAGCGCCTCGACAATCTCTAGATCTTAGTTCGATAGAGCATTTGTGGGCCATTTTAAATAATAAAAGTGCAGTTCTGGTATAAAATTACCGCGTGAAAGCATACAGATGAAGTGAAAGGAAATATCCAATAATATGCTGAAAAATTTTATAAATTGCTTTCTAAAAAGGTCGGCAGTGTAATTGTTGTTTTATGAAATAACTTATATGTACAATTTAAGTTTTTCACTCTAATTTGTCCAACAAAATTTAAGATCAGGACGAAAATTTTGTTCTTTGTACTTATATTTTAAGGAGTGAATAACTGATTTGTGTTTTTTTTTTAATGTTATTGCAATAATTTTTAAAGTGCTTGTTTTTTTTTTCAATAAAAAGTATACGCAACAAAAATCCGGCCAAATTGATATTTTTGATTTATTTCGTCGATACACTATATAGCAAAATAAAAACATGTTTTTTCATTTGTAGGTTGGTATATCCCAAAAACATACATCAAATATGTCATGACGTCTACATGAAAGAACTTTTTTTTTTTGTTGAGAGGTTGTATCATTTTTAACCAGGCGTTTTGGTTAATGAAATCCAAGTTGATTTTTCAATATGCAATAATTTTTGTTGTGGAAGTTGTAACATCGAATCGGAAAAAATTTAATTAAATTTCCCATGTGCTTAGGTAAAAAATAACCAAAGAATCACTTTAAAGTTTCTTCTCAATTTCTATATTGTGCTTCTGTTGGCACTGACAAAGCCATGCGCTTGAAATGAGTTCGATCCATAGCATAACAAAACTTTCTTATTCTTAAATTTTAATGCAACTTTGTCCGATCTTTTTTTTCTGTCAGTGTACTTTTAAATATGATCTTTAACAAACAAATAACAAAAACTAAGAGCTGAAATCAGAGATTTCTTAAGGGCGTTTACTTAAGTCAAACGAAAATGAACAGAAGGCAAAAAACAAAGGAGGTTTTTTTGCATTCGTTTTCTTCCTGAGATAGACATTGATAACATGGGTTTGCATGTAATATGACCTAAAGTTTGTTTTGAAATTGATAATAATTTCGTTTGCA
This sequence comes from Meiosimyza decipiens, assembly GCA_963680825.1. Lineage (NCBI taxonomy): Eukaryota > Metazoa > Arthropoda > Insecta > Diptera > Lauxaniidae > Meiosimyza > Meiosimyza decipiens. Next base: position 6,327,889 of record OY804259.1, on the reverse strand, counting down.
TTTCTGCGGGAGCAGATTTTGAATTTGTCATCGAAAATTACTTCTTTATAAGTACTTCATTGTATGTAAATGATATAAGATATAAGTAATGTTTAGCTAAAAGTATCAAAAAAAAAAGATACCGAGTTTTCCACACATCATATATTTGAGGGTAATCTTGTATTCTCAGGTATATGATATATGGAATATTCTATCTCGTAACTTTAAGAGTTTTGAATATATATTTTTGTAAATTAAATTAAAAATATCTTACTAAGCACATCTTATATCAAATGGAAAATTTTCATTAAAAACTGAAACTGTTCTTATGGCTAACATTGAAATACAAAATTTGTATTTTTCGAACAGATATAATGCTTTTTAAATCAATTTACATTTCCTACGAGAAAAAAATTCAAATTTTGAATCGGATTTCTGAATTGAAAAGAACAGTAAATTTCTTATAACACTCACTAAGTTTAGTATTTGATTGTAAATTTGTTCAGTTCAAAACACCGCTTTCAAAAAATCCATTCTTCATGTTACTTCAATTTTTCGGAGTCCTTAACCTGACAACTACGACTCATACAAAAAAAAAAATTATGTGCTTATACCTTCTTAAATTTCGAATAAGACGAATGTGAACGAATTTTAGAATCTCAATTTTTTTTTTTGGTTTTGTCCGCTTCACATGAAATGACCGATTTGCTAAAGATGCGCTGAGTTTTTGAAACCATATATTTTTTTTAATTTAATGATTGTATGTAGCTACCATGTTATATTATTCCCAGTTTGCACTTTATGTCACAAATGTAGACGCTATGCCAATGATCACCTGTGGAACTGTTCAAAACAAAATGTTTTGCTCCATGATAAATGTATGAAATGTGAAATCTTAAAAACTCAACTTTGTGGAATTCATATAACGTTCATCAACTTATGTCTAAATTATGTGAAAATAGCAAATCCTGAATTCTATACGAATCGATTGAAATTGTCCGTATTACAAACCTCTTAAATTTTTAAATTTTTGGCTGAGTAATCGAGTATATTCTTTTTCTGGGCACAGTTTTAATAATTTTATCATTTTGAGAACTATGACTTTAGTGATATTTAATTTTCTATGGGAAAATTGATTTGACTCTTTTTTTTTGTATCGCAAAATTTGAATTTGATTCAGAAGAAATGTTTTCAATTTTGGAATAACTTTTCCCACTTTTCTTACTTATTATGTTTTGTAGAATAGTGCTATTCTTATAATTTTTTCGACACCAGTTACTTATTTACTTGTAAATTTTTTAAAAAGTGCCGTGTACAAATTAAAAAACCTATTTCTATAAACGCATCATATACCCACTTAAGATCGAAATAAGCCATTGTGTAAAGAAATTACAAAAGAAGCTTTAAAGTGGCAACACTTTTCAACAAACTGGCTAAGTATGATGTTTGTAAAAATTGTGATGAAACAGTGAGGGTTTTAGGTAAAAACTAATCGAATCCAATTTATTTTATCTATACTAAATATTAAATAAAGAGATAAAGTTTTTTTTTTGTATGTAATGGGTAATCTGTGGAACTACTGCTCCGATTCTAGAAATTCTTCTACTAGTAGAAAGCTGCACTATCTCTGAGTAACATAGGCTATATTTGATTTTGATAAAAATAAGGGGCGTAGCACCTTTCACGCCATCAAAATACTTACATTCCTATATCTTCGTACCTATGATAACTAGAGCCTTAAAATTTTGTGATAGGGTGCAAATGGTGAATGCCAAACTCGTCGCAAAATATGCATGGGTTTAGATAAGGGGGTGTGACGCCCTTCATACCACAAAAACACTTAAAACGCTAAGTCTGAGCTAATCTGGCAGCAGTAGTTTTGAAATTTGGTGTTAGGATGCTTAAAGGTTATGCTAAGCATCTCTTAAAATATGGACGGGAATACGCAACGGGGCGTGAGACTTTCCATACGAAAAAACACTTAAAACACTATATCTTTGCTCCTTTGATAGCAAGAGTCTTAAAATTTCGCTTAAAGATGCAAATGGTCAATACCAAGCTCCTCGAAAAGTTTTAATGGAATTCGACGATGAGGCGTGGCACCTTCAATGCAATACAAACAATTAAAACGCTATATCTGGTTACTCATAGTAACAAGAATTTTAAAATTTGGAACAAGGATGTATACTATCTAGTCTAAGGACCTCATGAAATGTGGACGCGATAAGACAACGGGGCGTGGAACCTTTCTTGCAACAAATATACTTTGAACTTGCCACCTATGATAGCTACAGTTGTGAAGCTTGATACATGGATATACATTGATTGTGTCAAGCTACTTACAAAATGTGAACAGCATTTCCTATTGGGGCATAGCTCCTCCCATATGACAAAAATACTTAAATTGTTATTCTTTGTATTTATAGCAAGTTGTGAAATAAATTTGGTGCATGAACCAGATTGTCTGCAGTAAGAACTGCGTAAAACGTTAGCGAGTTTGTACAATAAGAAGTACAATAAGTAAGAAGCTAGCACAAATTAAAGCAATCGATTGAATCGAATTTGAAGTCTCATTTTGCTTATATTATGGGCTTCCCCTTTTTTAAACTGAATGTTTGCTGTTGCATATTAGTAATACAACGATATTTTACAAATACTTTGTTGCTATCTTTGAACTTTGCATTTGATTTTTAAGTCTTGCATTATTGACATTTTGATGCTGTACATTTTTATTTGTAACATAATGAAACATGCGGCATTTTTAATAAAATACGAAATATGAATACACGACCAGTAACATTAACTTTGTGAAAGAGTTAAAATTAAGCCCTACAGACACGAATACAACTCCAAATAAAATTTTCTTTAATTGCTTAATGTGCGTACATACTGCATTGCCAGGGCTATTTTTGGTGCATTAAATTTTTTTATTAATAGAATGTCGTAGGTCCTTGAGTCTATCATAAACAAAATAACTCAATATGAATAATAAGTTTGACCAATTTGTTTTTAAATCATATAAGGTAACTTGAGCTGTTTGTTCGTTTTATGAAAATGAAATTCAAAAGTTGATTTTTATTTATGTTCAGTGTTTCATGGATGGTTCTCCACTTCTTCAGGAACAGTTTATTTTAAAAAATGAAATCACTTTGAAAACACTACACTACTCACACACTGTCATTCGAAAGCTCGTTTTTAGTGCATTAGTGCTAACTTATAAACGTGTTTCGTATGTTTTGTGTGGGTGGCCCTGGAGATCAAAATATAACTTCGTACTAGGGAAGGTTTTTGTCTGTGGAATCTCCAAGGAAACACTACGATATAAGAGTGTTAAAGTGTTAGAGTACTGAAAAAATGATTTCAAATGACTTATATGCTATAGAGATCGATTAAATGGTCTGTATATTTTCATTGTTAGATTTTGCATTCATAGTATGAAACTATTTGTACGCATTTTGATGCATTTTTTTAAGAGTCAAACTTTGATATCTTTTTAAAAATTGCTCAGGAGACATTCAGTAATCATAACCACGAAAATATTGTAGATGCAACAACTTTACTTTGATTATAGTACCATTTCTATGAATATGCGGCCATAAATTCTTTATTTTTCTCATAGTTGATGTGACCAGTTATATCCCAATAACCTACACAAATAAACCTTATCAGCTTTGTGTATAGAATTTTTCAAGCGTCAGCACTTATGACCACTACTTAAGCCGTTGCAGTGTGCGGTGGCTTTATTAAATCGTGCGATCACTATAAATACACAGTTCTATTAGGAATATTTTTCAGTTAATTTTTTCAAGTTTTAAAAGTGGAAAATGTTTGCTTTTGGAAGAATTCAATTTGTTAGTTTCGTTTTGTTTTTTGTTTTCATAAGCAAAACAGAAGGAAACTGTAATTTCAAGATTGAAACCGGATTCAACAGGCCATTTCTAACATACATATTGGGTTCTAAGCCAATTATGCTTTCAACTCAAAAATCTACCGTTAATCTAGAAGACCAAGAATTTGTTACAGGCTTTTGCGGAAGTGGATTCAGGTAAAGTGCATGCATATATGTAAATAAGTATGTGGTTAATAATAAAAGAAGAACTGAGTCAACTTTGTCAGAACTTGTACTTACAGCTATATCATGGTCGACCATTAAATATCTAGTAGAAGTTGTAGTTTTCGGCTGTGGAATAAAAACAAAAGTTTAATTCGTTTTAGTTTTCAGATTTTTATTCCAGATATTTCGACTTAATTTTGAAGTTATCTTCAGAGAGACAAAAATCCGTCTAAAGGCCCTGAAGTTGACTTAAAAATTAAAACGAAATATCAAAAATAAAATTTTTAAAATTAAAACGTAAAATTTCAGTTTTTAGCTAAAGCTTATTAGCAAGTACAAAAGTGTGAGATAAGAAAAACTTTTTTCTAGCTCTTATTCATTCGCCCTAAATTAAAGTTCCAAATTAAAATTATTTGTTGTGCAAAATTTTAAGCTCGTAATTAAATTTGAAGCCAGTTCTTAATGATTAAGAAAAGGAAAAACTTATAATGACACAAACCGTAATCATGTAACAATTTGAACAGGAATTCAGTTCCGATCAAAACGGTCAAATTCATCAATTATCAGTGGTGGCCCATGCCAATGAAAAACAGGTGTTATACTTTTAAAGAATCGAAAAATTTCTTTCAATATTGTCTGGAAAAGGAAGAGTACGATTTATATAAAGCTTTTGGAGATATCCTTGAAAATAATTACACATGAAAGTTAAGAAAAAGGTGGGACAGTTTTAAGCCCACCTAACACCAAAGTGTTAATATAGAAAATCTACATGCTATACTATATATAGCAGAAATATGATAGCTCCAAATCAAAAGTTAACGAAGCTTAACGAGCGGGCGTGGCATCTCCCATGCAAGCAAATAACCTTAAATTGTATTTACACAGTGCTGTAAAAGTGGTAATAATAAATTTTTATACTGGAATATTGGTTACCATAGACTTTTAAAATTGATGAAATCGGATGAGATTATATATTAAAAGTAAATTATTACAGCAATTGTTTGAACTTGCTACAAGATATTTCTGACCCAAAAATGGGCGTGGCATCATTCATAATTGAGGAAAAACCCTTAAAATCACATCTTAATGAAGTTCGAAGCGATGATGTTAGTTCCTATAAACTTTTGCTAGTGGGCTAGTGAGCGGTAGGCGTGACACATTCAATACATATATGAAAGCTTAAGTTTTATATTTAGTAAAATTTAAATTTATATATGAGCAATCATAGTCAAATTTATTGTCTTAGGGAATATAAAATTTCTTAAAATTGTTTAAAAGTCATTCACAAAAAAAAACAGTGGTTACTACAAGCCTTCACTGAAATAAAATTGATCCAATTTGTAATTTATATATAACAACCAATGTGGCTTCTTGATATTTAATGCGTTATGATATTTAAATACATCCACATATAATAAAAAGTAATATATATACATATATAAGTTTATATATAATGCTTGGACTCTAAGATCTTATGTACATTTATGTTTCGATTAGTTTTTTAGCTCTTTATTTTGTTTTCGAACTATTCTTATAAATTTTTTAGTTGTTTACCCCATAAATTATTAATTTATAGTTGAAAATTTGTAATATTACGAGTTTGCATTTAACAATATTTTTGTACTTATATACAAATGTTACCATTTGTCATTGAGTTTTTAAGCTAAACATATATTTTTATTGAGAATAATGAATAAATGAAAAATTCATTTGACCAAAAATTAATGATTTCGTATAAGTAGGAGTGACACTTTCTATAAGAGTTAAGTTTTGTATTGAATTTTAACCTTAATCATAGGAATAATAGGAATATAACAAAATGTCAAACAGTGGTCGGTCTACTATTTATTTATAACCTACAAATATTATCATATTATCTTTTTGGAGGATTTCGAACAAACAAATACTATACCTTTGGAGAAAGTTTCCATAAAATAGAATTTCACTGCGTTTCAAATGAAATATATGTTTCTAAGGAAGGAGATGAAAATAGTAATAACTATTTGTACAATAATCCCACAATTGCATGCAGAGGAGCAACTTACTCAATTTTTGAGAGCAGGGAATCGCTGTTGAATTGTGAACGTTCCATGTCATATCTATTGGGTGTAAAAACAGATACGCCTATCATTTTAGCTGGATTATGCTATGACTTAGATAGGCTAAACCTGAATTATGTTGGCTATAAACTGCAAGACCAATCTGCAATACTCGAAAAGAACACGGTAAAAAAGTTTTAAAATACATATTTATGGTATACAGTATTTTCTAAGCAAAGTGAGCTAGGCATATAAATAACTCTTGAGTGACATAGGCATTGTAGCATTCTTCTTTAAAATTATAAGAACTGTAACTTTTTTGTATAATTTCGCATAATACAAGTACCCAGTGTAGTAGTATCAATGTTCAAAGTCATGATTTTTGACACCCCTTTATCTCAAAAGCAAGACATGATAAGAAAAAAGGAATGTTGTAGTAAAAAAATTAATTGCATCTTAGATACAAGGTGTCCCAAAACTTACGCAAGATGGAAATACTAATAAAAATTTTTAATCTGTACACGAATACATTTATAAAAAAATTTTTACAAGTTTTCAATCTTGCGCACATTTTGTAACACCCTTTACAAATTGTCGAAATATGTATTGGTAAATTTCGGCATTTAGCTTTTTTTTTGAAATTTTAACATTTTTAATATTTTTCGGCTTTTCTACATTATTAATGTGGTTTAAATTTTTCAAAGTTGATCAATATATTTTCATTTCTTCAACAAATTTTGACTTTTCATCAATTTCAATACTTATTTTCGGCGTTTTTAACATCTTATGACGATTTTCAACATACTGCGACACTTCAGAATTTTTTTGATTTAAATATTTTCTTGAGAGTTTTCGCATTTATTCCGATTTTTCAAAATATTTTGCATTTTGATAATTTTTGGACCTTATTATTCGACTATCGAAATACATATTTGAACTTTTAAAGCAAATATAACGAAACATTGAATACCTGTATGCCTACATTTTTTGTTAAAGTGTACAGCATCTTGATAGTTTTTAACAGAGTTTAACATTATTTTGTTTTTCCACTTTACTTGAATCTAAATTTGGGAACTATACCTAATTTCATTCATAGGAGTTTTACCCGTTTGGCGTAAACGGCGATAGTCTGTTGGAACCATTGAAGAAAGCTGAACGTTTCTTTGAATTTCCCAGGTAAGTACTTAAATAGAAACTTTACTTTTAAATATTTTCAATAACTTTCAATATTTAATTAAAGCAATGAGTTCATCAAAGAATATATGACCACACATTCTTCATTAAACTTCTGGCTAAATGTTGCCGAATATGAAATATCAAGTATTATACAAACCAGCAGTTACCTCAGAGAAGCATTGTATGATAACTCGTACTTTTTCGATATTATTTGGTGGCATCCTTTGCGTGTGGGCAACTGGAATCGTTTTGTTAAGTTGCTAGAAAAACGTGCTGAAGTTGTAAATTACATAATTTATAGCGGAACATCAGGAGATGCAGATATACCAAGGCAAAGTAATTGCCCACAGGAATCTAACTCGGAGATAAGTGTATGTATGCCTGATTTTAGTGTTAACACTTTTAGGACAGTGTATGCACAAAGCGCCATATATGTATTTACCATGCATAGCTTAAGGCTGCGCGTCTTCCCTTAAACTCTTTTTGCATACATTTAAAAAATTATGATTTTTATGCGATTTCAACCTCGGAAACTGAAAATCAAAAAGAAATGATTTTGACATGTGTATTTCTACAGCAACTCTAACTTTTTTGCTCTATTAGATTCCAATATGTCATTATAACCCAGTTTCAGGGAAAAGTTTTAATTAACTATTGAATAGTAGATTGGTCACACTTTGTGAATATCTCATATACACTAAGCAAAATTGAATTGCATGGAGCAAAAGAAATATCATAACAGTGTGGTCTGAAAAGCTGGAGCGCGTACGTTACCTCCCAAGAAAAAAACGGTCAGAATTGATATTGTCCGATAAATATCAATGAAAACAATAATTTTTATGTGATTTGATTTTTCGGGAAGTTATGGAGGGAGGAACTTTGACTTATCTTTTGTCAACGTACAATTAATTTGTAATAATAGCTTAAGCTAATTGTGCTAGGGAATAAGAGCTTAAAACAGTATAAGCTGTTTTTCCAAATCAAAAACAAAAATGTTTGAACACTCAACAATAGGTAACGTCAAAACAGCTTACATCGATTTAAGATTTTTTAATACAACTTTTCTGTTTATGTTTTTTTCTTCTTGATAGTTTTTGAACATTTATTAAGAATTATTAAGAAACCGCTCTAAAAAATGTTGCTAAATATTTTTTAAACACTTTCCAGGTGGAAAGAAAACTGTGCCACAATTTATTTGGACCTATTTGGAGTCCACTGATGACTACATTCCTGAAGACTTTGTCGTTGTAGCTTACAATTCACCATATTTTGAGGTAAGTATAGAATTTTCTAAGCCACCATATTAGTCTTTTTTGAATATTGAAAATCACCACACAATATCACTGAATCTTTTGGGTTCCCATGATACTACCACTCGCCAAGAACATTCCTTCAAAATTTACTCTATTAGATATATATAATTATGTATTTTCAGCGGTAAACAGCCGAAACATTATGTTCTTCTGTACTTAGTAGTATTATTTAGTGTAAACTTTTCATACAAAACAGTTCTTAAGCCCTAAAAGCTACCAAAGGTAGCGTCACAAGAAATTTACTCATCTTCGCACTTTTCTAACACGCCTACGTCATTAATATCTCTACAATTACGTTTCCAAATATCTTTGATCATTTTACTAATTTATTACTTTTTCAACAGTACTTCCCTAAAAACTCAACTATTATTTGCAACGATATGTGTGATGAGATCGAATGGATGAAGGAAATGAAGGATTCTCGTCATATATCGACACTAGGTGTTGTTTATTGTTGTCGTCCTGAGGAAATCGTTGGACAATTCTATGGATTTCCAAAGACACTTAATGACACTTTAATGACAAACGAAATTATGGTTACTACTATTACGCCATAAGTTTTGACACATTGGAATCATTCAAAAAGTGTATTTTTCTTCAAAATGTTTATCAAATGCTTAAAATGATTATCTTCATTAATATATTGTATATCAACATTAAATTTATAACTATTTTGTAAATAAAAGTAGACTTCAGAGCAAAATTTAAATGTGTTAAAAGTTCTTTTTTCTCATTTCTTGCTTTGCACTTTTTCTTAAAAGCATAATGCATGAAGTTATCAATCAAATTTAGAGAAACGTAAGCTGGTTTATGATCTACCAAGATGTTTTACGTCAGCAAGCCCTGTGGTAGGGAGCGGTTGTCGCAAATATCAAGTGTTTTTTTTTTTGGTTCGAATTAAAATTAGTTTTTCACAAAATTCCCATAGATAATTGATCGACTTTGTGGCTTCTAGTTTAGGTTATAAAGGGTGTTTTTTTTAGAGGTATAGAGCTTCGAATTAAGCCAATTCTACAGGTCCAATTTTGAACCAATTTTTCGAGCATATGGGGCCGTATGTCGGCAATAACGCCACGAATGTTGGCTTCCAAGTCCCCTAACGTTTCTGGTTTGTTGGCGTAGACGAGCGACTTCACATATCCCCAAAGAAAATAATCCAATGGTGTCAAATCACACGATCTTGGTGGCCAATTGACAGGTCCATTCCGCGAAATTATGCGCTCATCGAATGTTTCCTTCAATAAATCGATTGTGACGTGCGCTGTGTGGCATGTAGCGCCGTCTTGTTGGAACCACAACTCATCCACATTCATGCCATCCAATTCGGGAACAAAATAGTCGGTTATCATGGCTCTATACCGGTCTCCATTAACGGTAACTGACTCTCCAGTATTATTTCGGAAGAAGTATGGCCCAATGACTCCACCAGCCCATAGAGCACACCAAACAGTCAGTTTTTGTGGATGTAATGGCGTCTTAAGGGTCTCATGTGGATTCTCTTCACTCCAAATGAGGCAATTTTGCTTGTTGACGTAGCCATTCAACCAAAAATGAGCCTCATCACTGAACAAAATTTTGCGATGAAAATCAGCATCGAGATCAATCTCATTTTCGGCCCATACACCAAAATCACGACGCATTGCATGGTCTCGCGGCTTTAATTCTTGCACAAGCTGGATCTTGTAAGGTCGCAAGCCAAGATCTTTGCGCAAAATCTTCCATAAAGTTGATGGACAAAGCTCCAATTGCTGTGCACGGTGGCGAATCGATTCATTCGGGTCCTCTTCAACATTTTGCTCTACAGCGGCAACTGTTTCTTCGGTGCGCACTGTTCGACGTCTCTGCGGATGCGTATTATCACATAGAGTAAACGTAGTGCGAAAACGATCCATGGTTAACCGAATTAATTGCTCTGATGGACGATTATGTCGACCATAAAATGGACGGAGCTTGCGGTAAACTTCGCGAACTGAACCATTATTTTCGAAATAAATTTGCACGATTTGCAAGCGTTGTTCTTTTGTCAACCTGTTTATGATGAAATGGCAAACCAAACTGAACATAAATGACATTAGAGTTGCCAGATTTGACCATAAAATGCCAGTTTTATCTCTATTCGAAAAACAAACCTCTAAAAAAACACCCTTTACTAACAAGCAAGCTACAACAACATACTTAATAGATCTCAATCTCAATAAAGATATGTAAGTGTGGACCATGCATGAAAAGTTTATTTTTAAAAGTAATAGCATAGAAACTAATGCAATATTTTCAAAAAACTTAGTGCAACACTTTACTTATAAATTCTCATACTTTGGATAAATTCCCATGGTTTTCTTCTCATAAAATACCACTACTGTCGTCATTTGGATTGAGCAGGTGGCAACGCAATCAACTGTCATCAGTAGTTAGTTTTAATTTCATGTGCGAAATACGCGTTAAATTTTACAAATTCTAACTATCGAATGTTTCATTAAAATGTTTTAAAAATGTATGCATGCGCATAAAAAATGTGAAATTTATGTCGTCGTGAGTGTTGTGTAATAAATTGAGCAAAATGCGTAAGTGAAATTGTTTGAAAATGCAAATCCAGATGCAGTGCCGTCGGCAGAGCTGACGCTGCCGCTGCAAGTGTAGTGCTTTATTTTCCACTGCAAAATGAAATTACATTTCATGAAATGCTTTTTCAATTCCTCAGAAAAGCAACAAGTGCTAAAATCTAAATATTATTGTTCCCAAATTTGATGAGTGTTTGTTTAATTTATTAAATTTAAAATCGTGAAATACGAAGGCAAGCAAAGAAGTTTCTTTGGTTGATGCCTATGCTATACTTCAGTGCTTCCAAATTGTTATGAAAATGATTTTTTTCCAGTGGTCCTTCAGTTGTCGAAGTCGCAAGACCGTAATCGGTAAGTGATATTTTGTTTTTCTATAATATATTTTAATTTTCTTCTTTTTATTGACACAAATCGCACATATTCTACTAAAGAGAACAACTCAATATTTTGAAACTTTCAGAAAACCCAAAAATCTATTTTTGAGCTCGTTAGCTCTTTTCCAGATATAAAGTGTGTATTATTTAGAAGAAGGTACTAACAGAAATGGTTTGATCGTAGTGATCGATCACAACTGCTTTAACTCTCCAACATAACTCGAACAAGGACACTTTAACATCTTGAAGCCTTATTTCCGTTGCATTATGAAGAGAGACATAACTCTTTTTTGACAGCAAAGTACAGCAAAAACTGAACTCAAATTTTTTGTACTGGTTGGCAGATATGTGTATGACGATCTGTTTTAAGCTCGAAAGAGATAAATTTTGCGTTGTGTCTCTTTAGTAGAATGTGTGCGTAATGTTTACCCCCTAATTTATGAAAAGAACTGTGAGAAATTTTTCAAATAAACCACAATATCACATCCATTCGAGCGCTTAGGGCATGAAATCTATTCTGGTATAAACCGTATACTTGCCTATATATTAAGAAGACTGATACCGTTCAAGTATTTTGAAACTTTGACTCACAATGCTCAATCGAAAAATCGTCATATTGAATAATTTTTTTATAGTTATTGCTCTTTCCCGGCAAAATAATCAAAAAAACAAACAGTACATTGAGACTATTTCTAATAATTACTTGCTTTGCGCAACAAAAAATCGATTGACATTTTTTTTCGTAAATCTCAGACAATGTTTATATATAGCAGTAAATTTTGGTGTTAATAAGACAAAACACTACATTTGCCGTCTAAAAGTACATTCCAAGTTTCGATCCAATATATTTCCACAAAACCCAAATGCCATCACAGACTTAGACTCCTTGGGGCTATGATGTATTGCAACACTTTTTGATTTATTTTTTGAACACAAAATAAAAAATTAATTAACTATTTTTTTTATTTTTAAATTTCTAAGCGATTAACTAAAATCCCATTCATTCCTTTCTTTCGATATGTCTAAAATTGGTTCAAATCGGTCGGTTCGTTCAAGAGACAAGCCGAAAACTTAATTATGCAATTTTGGAATAAAAAAACAATCAATTGTTTGTCTTTTGAAACAAGATTGCTCTTTTATTAGCACCTGTGCCATAAAAGCTGGGTGTTCAGTAAGAACAACTATTTTATTACTGAACACCCTGTAATTTGTTTTAAAAACAGGGTGTTCAATAAGAAAAACTGTATTTTGCTATAAACGCAAAAAAAATTTCACAATTTTGCTTACACCCGACGACACGCTCACATTGGAGTTAACTTTAATATCTGAAAACATCTCTGCCATTTGCCAGAGTCAAATTGACAACAGGAACAGAAGACTTTTTCTCTTCTCCAGCCCAAACCACATGAAGTCGGTTGTCAGAAAATCAGCTGTGTTTGACAACAGCGATACAAAACGAAATATATTACTCTATAGCAGCTTCGAATAGTTTTCCGTAATAAAATTAATCTAAGCGCACTAAAAATATAAACTGAGGAAGAAGAAAAATTTCCAAAGTGTGATTTCTAACAAATGGATAATATGGATATTGAGAAATCAACTAAGTTGCGTTTATCAAATGGCACTGACTTGAAAGCAGACGAAGTGAAAACTCCTTTTCTCATTGGAGTGGCTGGTGGTACAGCCAGCGGGAAGGTAATACATGTTAATGTATCATTTCATAGTAATTAAAATTCTATTTCAAAATACCTGATGCATATGTATTACGTCACAATTTTGCTGTAGGGCATTCTTTAAGTTTAATACTGCGCACAGTGCAAGATTTTCCGAATCTCAACATATCTGTGTCAGTCGTGATTCGCTTTTCAATGGAGAGAACAAGTTGGAAACTCCCAGAATCAGCTAGGTAACAAAATCAAAATGAATGTAATAGCTGTAAAACTATTATGTAAACGTAACTTATTTTCGGCCAGACTTTCCGAATTGTTTTCTTGCATATTCAGACATTAATCTACGAACAGACTATGCTAGCAATAAATCGTAAAACAACATTAATTTGTATATATTTGGAACAAGAATATTAGTCATTTTGATTTCTTTAAATCAAAAATAACCGCCATGGAATTTCGATCAAAAAATTTTGACTTCTGTGCATTTAGATCAAAAATAACCTCCATTTTTGAGTTCTATTTCTAAATATATATGTATATGGTCAAGAATACATATATTTCGATGCTTTTTTTGAGTAAATATAATAAAAAACGCACACTTTCAGCGAAGCCAATGCTGTCAGACAGGCGAAATTAGACCGCACCTAAAATTTTATGCAAAAAATTACGCGAAAGCTTAGAAGCGCACATTTCCTGAGAAGTAAATACTGCCGTAGTTATTAGCAAATTTAGACCCTACTTAAAGCTTTATTCATAAAATTTCTGAAATCTTTCAAAATAATTGTACTGGTACGAATTCGAAAAAAATATATTGTGGTTTTTTGCAGTATTTCTTTGTGACACTTTTTTTTGTTTAAAAAATTCGGGAGAAATATAAGAAAAATTAAACGGAACATATTTGGGTTTCAAAAATAATTGTTATGTAACATTAAGCTACTTCAATATGCATACGTCAATAGTTTGCGACACAATATATATTGAGCACGATCCAGTATCGCGATATTTATTGAACGTTTAGTATGCAATATTGATGGCCATATCGCGAAACATCTATATATTTTGAAATCCATCAATATGGATTCCGATCTAAATCACAATAATATTGAACGTGTAGCAGGCGCCATAGAAATAAGATATAACTATGAAAGTTGTATTGCACTTAAAGGAATTTCTTTAGCTTATTTTTGCGAATGACGTTTTATTGTTATATATTACTTCATATATATATATTTAAAACAGTGCGTGCCAAAGAAAAAGACATTGGAAAAAAAGGGAAAACTGTAGGAAACTCAACATTTGAATATCCATTTAATAAGCTGATATTGCATGTTGATGTTGTTAATTAAAAATTTTGCACGCTATACTTCTATATATATACACATACAGTATGTTTATCATTTCTAAACAGTAGATTTTGTTTACGCTAGCAAAAACTATTCAAGTGTGTATCTGTTCTAATAAAGTGTCTTTTATTTATTGAATTATTGTCAGACAAATTAATTCATATCGCAGCAGTATATAAAAATATCAAGTTAGTTTAAGTGTGCTGGATGCGTATATGTATTATAAGTAAGGTTGTAAGCTTTTGCGATGCATCTTCTAGCGGGGACTGTGAATAACACTAGCCTGCAAAAAAAATTAAAAATTTATTGTGGATTATATATAACCAACAAAAAAAAAAAAAGAGTTGGCTGCTCTGAATAAGAAAAGTTGTTTTTTGTTTCACTTCAAAAATTTGAAATATTCTTGCGTGACGGTATTAAAAATGCTTATCGGGAAATATTTGCTGTCATTACACATTTGCAGAAAACTGTTTATCTTATTACTGTTTATCATGTCAGATATAAGTATTTTTCTCCTCAAGTCTGATTTTCTGTTCTTTTGCACACAACTCTTTACTTAATATATATATATATATATATATATATATATATATAAATATAGATATATATAGTATGTGTTGAGTTACAAAGACTTTATATTCATGAATTTCATTTATTTCGCGAAACATCTCATTTTTAGAGTTGTTCAACACACCAGGATTCTGAAATATTCTGGTTTAAAAATTGAAAAAAAAAACAACTGCTGCTATCAGGCGTATTTGTATTTACTTAAAATTAGGTGTTGTAGTAACTATTATTACATTACCCAAATTGTAGCGTGGTAATCATTTCCAAAACTCGGATCACCAAGCCATTTATTTGGAATACGAAACAGTAACGACACACAAAAACTCGCTAGCAAACACATGCATGCATGCATGTAAACAATAAATACGAGATAACACAGCCAGCTGAAAGTTAATTACGATATATTTTTGGATTGTATAGTTCTCATGTTTGTAAAATTATCTGTTTAAGTAGAGATTACTTGGAAAACTTAAAACGACATTTCTAAGTGCAAGTTCCTAGCGATAAAACATTTAGAAGTCAGCAAGAAGTTAGTGACTCCATATTCAAAACCGTAGTACTAAAAAAATGAATTAAGTATTTTGAAACAAAGCATACTATTCTTGAAACAAATTATGTATTATCTTGCGCGATTGTGATTATCATATAAATTGAAATTTTCTAAGGTATATGTAATTGCTAGCTGGCACGTGATATTCTGTGGATATTAAGGCTGCTGCGTGTAGTACTTAATTCTCGAAAATAAGTTAGTTATTTCCATTATTTTTACCTATCATATAACTATTAAGTATATGGCGACGGCAGGTTGTAATTCCATTTTTACTCTTAATATATGGAAAAAAACTTTTGTCTCATGGATTATTATACAATGCCACAAAGAGTCGTTATCAATATATCCATTGATATAAAATAAAATTTATTTCATTTAATTTTCGGTTGTATAAGCTAAGCTATAAGACCTCAACGCTTCCCACTAATTCCGTAAATGCTTCGATTTCAAAAGATGGGCAGTACGAAACATTATTACTGCTAAAAAATATAAATATCTTCGGGTTTCTTCCAAATCGTATCACACCGTATGTTCATTTTAATATTAAATAAACTATTTTTTCATATTAAAAAATTACTAATTTTGAAATTAAAAGGGTGACTTGCTAAGAATGATAGCGATCCCAGCTCACTCGGTGAGCCTCCTAATACACCGAAACATAGTGTTTCTTAGCTCGGGGTTCATACATAAATACATTATTTTCAAGCCGAAAGTTACCTTGGCCCATTAGTAGATCCCGAAGGATATTACTTACAGAAATGGGCTAAGCAATGAGAATAATTCAAGTGTGTAAAACTCAGACGCCTATGATGATGGTCAAAAAAACTGTTATGAATAAATATTTTCCTGTGTCTCTTATTTTAGTCAACTGTTTGCTTAAAAATTATGGAACAATTGGGTCAAGCTGATATGGATGATACGCAACGTCAGGTAAGTTTTTACACAAATTATATTAGTGATTAAAATATGTGTGTACATTTATCTATTTTTATTTCGTATAGGTTGTCACTATCAGTCAAGATAGTTTTTATCGCGAACTAACGGCTGCTGAAAAAGTTAAGGCACAAAAAGGTCTATTCAACTTTGATCATCCAGATGCATTTAATGAACTGTTAATGTTTGAAACATTGCAAGCAATTCTAAAAGGTTTACGTGTTGATATACCCGGCTATGACTATCGCTCTAATTCGCTGTAAGATTGCGTATACTCGTTAACATTAGTGCATAATAAAAAGCTTACGAGTGTGAGGGTCCCTAAAGTGTAAATCTAACATTGAAAAAATTCTAATGTAAAGCTAAAATTCATAAGAAAAATATTATATAGTTTAGGCCATGATGCTGACTATTTTATAAATATTTCAATATTCTTATTAAAATTTCATTGAAAACTCATATGTTCATTTACACTCACAACTTTTTATTTTGTGCACAGGCCTTCGTCTTTTAATTATCACAGTTGCTAACTTCTCTTGTAGGGACTTTGAAAATAAATTAACCATCTATCCGGCAGATGTTGTGCTGTTTGAGGGTATTTTAGCGTTTTATTTTCCAAAAATTCGTGATCTCTTTCACATGAAATTGTTTGTTGATACGGATTCAGATACTCGGCTGGCTCGAAGAGGTCTAAAACCAATGTTTACTAGTTACATCTACATTTAATTAAAATGCATTTTGGGTTTGTTTTAGTTCCTCGTGACATAAATGAACGTGGACGTGATTTAGATGCTGTTCTGACACAATACATGACTTTCGTAAAGCCCGCATTTGAAGAGTTCTGTTCACCGGTAACGTAAAATTTTTAAATTTTTTTATTTAATTTTTATTCAATCGTTAACATTATTTTAGACTAAAAAATTCGCAGATGTCATTATACCACGTGGAGCGGACAACACAGGTAATTCGTTAGGCCTAATTTTCACTAATATCTTACATATAATTTTTGTATATGATTTTCTTTCAATCTTGGGAATAAAAAATGTAGCATTGCTTTTAATTTAAAATTGTTATATTTTGTTTAATTTAATGATTTCTGAAGCTCTTTTGATGACATTATAATTCAAATAACACTTTCATACCAACGCTTTTTAATAAGTTTTAATTATTTTTTAACTATCTTTTTTTAGTTGTCAATAGTATTATTTAATGTGCTTGAATTTTAATTAGATATTAAGAACTATCTTGTATGTTTTTCGTTTTTTTTCCTTTCGTTCTTTCCTTCTGTTATTGTTATGTTTCTTACAGTTGCTATTGATCTTATTGTACATCATATCGGCGAAATACTTAGACCGGGCGGAAGCACTAATAATTTACATGCTGTAACCGCACATAATACAGGCAGCGCCATGAAACGTGAACATTAGATTTAGTTTATAGTTCCTAATTAACTGCTAAGTGAATAAGTAAATGCCAAACACAATAATAACAACAAAAACAACAACACCAAGAATAATCTAAAAATTTTATTTTTTTTTTTAAATTGACTTTATATTTGGGAAACGCATTGCTTGTTTTTATGCAAAAATAAAATAAAATTTATTTAGAAAAAAATAAGTAAAAATTGATACATAAACTTTTCCTTAGTTGTATTCTACCATAAAATATAATTTAATATGCACACTTACTCGCCAATTATTAATTAACAATTGTTTAAGTTATTAAATAGTTATATGAAGCATACAGAAACACAACACTTGGACTTTCACCTCACGTAAGCCTTGTTATTTTATCATACGCTAATTATGTGAAAATCTGATAAATAATTCGTTAGAGGCAATGTCTAACAACAATTAATTGCTACTTTATAATTTGTTTTTCAAATATTTTTAAAATGTGGATAAAAACTTGTGTAATTTTCAAAAATCAAATGACCATCCTGATTTTTATCGACATATCAAAAATCAGTTTTTGTGACCAAAAAAATTAAATTTTGGGAATCGAAATGAGTGGCCATTTTAATTTAGCAAATTACACATATTCTGTCCCATGTACTAGACAAATTTTGCTTCTCAAAGCCTAATATGCTCTTTTTAACATACCAAATATAGTTCTATAACATGCATTAAAAGTTTAAATGGTAATAGCTACTAGTAAAATTAAAAATATTGTTACACTTTTTAAATCACACATTTCACTGAAAAAATACACCAATTTTTCTGTTCTCGAGAGTATGCAAAGCAAACTTTATACAAAGGAGAATGGACATTCTGGTACACACCAAATATATACATATCATTGGAAATGTACTGCTATAGCTTAGTGGTTAGCAAGTCAGATATTAGCACCATTTTTATTAGTGTTGGTGGGGCTGCGATACATTTTTTCTCATTCTCTTTTGACTTTTGACAGAATATTTGGACGAAAATTAGGCCAGTATTAAATATCTTCACAGTTCATGCCGATAATTCTTTTGAAAAATATATTTTATTTCAAAGTGTCGTATTAAAAGATTTTTTCGGCATAAAATTTAAGTAAAAGTTACAAATTTTTTGTAAACAGCTCGAAAAAAAGTTATTTGAATATTATTTTAAGTTTGAAGTCTTACAAATTTTTGATTTCGTAAGAATTTTTGAAATGATTTATGTCTAAGGCAGCATTTATTTTTTATTTAGAATAAATAATAGCGTTCTTCATACAATGAAGAAACAATATGGAACTTTAAAAAATTCTTTTTTTTTTAACAGGTAAAGTAAATAACAGCCATTTTCCAAAAAGTACATGTGTTAAAAAATTACACTAAATTAGCAGACGCAAAATATTAATTGCTATGCTGATTTATGATGATTAAGTAATTTCGATAATAAAAATCACTGTATAGCGAACATATTATTATTAACTGCCGTTTAGAGTTGCATTATATGCGATTTAAAATAGCCATCACTAATGATTTTACTTTGTTTCAATCAAAAAGAACCGATATATTATTTTTTTATATGCATATTATTTGTTATGCAATAAACATCACTAAATTATTATGCTCTGGCTCTCGTTTATGTTAATTTAAGCAAATACATAATTCCAATAATTTTTCTGCTTGATCAAAAAAAAGTTAGTATCCTATATATAAAAATCAAATACATATATATTTAATTGTTGTTAGTAATTGAAAAAATCAAAATTGATCATTATTCAGAAAAAGAAACAATATAAAATTCAATAATAATAGTTTACATAAATATTTTATATCGAAAAAAAAATTATGACCTACTAAATAGCGTTAATACAGTGCTTTTTATTTATCAAACCTTAAACACTACGCGGTCCTATGTTTATAGTTTGTTTGACTAAAAGCTATTCATTTTTTCAATGTCTCCTGAGAGGTTTTATTTTTTGTTTACGCAATTTTAGGAAATCGATTCATGGCTGATGCAAAACAAATTTTTACTAACTTTTTCATATTTTTTATAAATCAAGACAAATTTTAAATGTCGCGCATCATTCGTTCCTTGTAAAGTTACAGCCAAAATCATTCAGAATGCGTTTGCCATACTTGGCTATTTCTTAAAAAATATTCTCTATATATAGCATAGCAGTTTCAAACAAGTAAAAAATAAATAAAAACTGAAAACTACCTATCTGCGTACGTAGTTATTATATGTAGTTACGGCATTACCAAGTACGGCAGATTTTTAAGTTATTTGATTTTGTTTTCGTTCAGCAAGACTTTTCGTACACAACATTTTATCGTTAAGTTAAGTACTTGAATTTTTGTGTTTACATTGAACGAGGTTCAGATATCATACTTGTCATTTTCAATGGATTTTTTTTGCACAGATTTCAAATCTGACTTCAGAATCTCCCTAGCATGTCAAGTTTTTGAGTGGTGTTTACTCTCTGGCGACGATATTAAAAAAAATATTTGTATCTATATTCACAAATTCAGATTCTAAAAAAAATTTCTTTACCTATAAGACGTAAAATTTTACTCTAAAGTGATATGATCCGCGTTTCGCGGAGCAAGTCCACTTTTTTGTTTTCTGCTCCGCGTTTTTATTGAAAATAAAATATCTTATTTTGCTAGGGTTTTCGGTTTTTTTTTAGTACATAACAACAAACGAAACTTCAAAAAATTTCATCTGTATTTTAGTACTCCGCGTTTTGGTGAAAAATATCTGGTCACGATATTTTACCCTATTTTTTGATTTTTCGTTCCCCAAGGATTTTTATGCCTACTGGCATAAGTAAAATAAATTAGTTGAAACAAAATAAACTCATGTCAATATATGTACATACATATACTATACACACAATATTTTTCTCAGTAAATAATTGTAATACTAACTATATTTACAAAAGGTTTAATTTATTTTACATTAGCAAATAGTTTTAAATATGCTTAAGCAAAATAAAAAATAAAAATAAAAGTTGATTAAATAAACTTCACTTAGCAGCAAATACGAAGATCACATTATTTCAGGTATGTAAAAAAGAAAGCCCAGTACGACTAGCTCAAAGTCAAGATATTAATGGACTTGTAGACTTTTGTAAAAACAAAAAAAAAAACAAAAAGCTACGTCATGGTACAGGTAAAATGTAAAAACAAATGCTATTTATATTTAAATTTAAATGCTTCTGTGATATTCACTCTCAATGAAATTTAAATTCAAGATAAAACTACAAAAAACTATGATTTTGTTCAAATTTTTCTGCTCATTTCTTTTACAGTTGCTATTGATTTGATTGTACAACATATACGAGACTTTCTTAACAATCGTTCACACATTGGCTCCACTACAAATATCGCCATATTTATGCAGACAGAACCAACAGAACAAAATCAAATGGGCAACGCCTTTGTTGGATCCCATAACAGCATATTAGGTAAGGTAATGGTTGACTATGTTGTCAGTGCAGCAACAAGCTCAATAACAACTACAAATACTAATCTGAATGCAATTTTGCGTCCGCATTAAACATTAAAATTTGATGGAAACAACAAAAATCACAGCATATTTTTTTTTATTTCGTCTTGTACCTAAAATGCAAGCGTAGGGAGGACTAACGAATGTACTGTTCATAAATTTATATATTTGTTCCTAAAAGTTATTTTAGAATTTATATAATGCTACAAAGCATTTACTTAGCCTTAGATAACTTTACTTAAAAGAATAATAGACAACATTTTTTTTTTCTTTCATCCGACTAAAGTATATTTTTTTAAGTAAAAAAGAAATAAGCAAGATTATACGAATTCAGTTTCTACAATATAAAAGTTATAGGAAAGACATAGTTTAGTTTATGTAAATATATATAAAAAAAAAAAAATTTCCACTGTGAAGTTAACTTTAAGCAAGATTTCATTTGTATTTTTTCGTTAAATGTTAATACTGCGGTGTATGTTAAAACAAATCTACTTTATCTAACACTTAATTATGTTTAAGAAGTTAAAGTATGCAAAAACGTGCTACTAAATTTAATTGAATACTAAATCTAAATTTTAATTTGTGACTTTTTTTTTTAATAAAAATTATTAATTTAACAGAAGTGGATTCAGCCTACACAGCTATTAGACGTTTTTCAACCCTCTGCAAGGAGGTAACAATGCAATCTAATGTTTTCTTTGAGAAGAATAAAAATTTAACTCAGCATTAAATTTTTTATTCTATATAACATTGATATTAATTGAAATAGGTGAACTCAATTTTAGCAAAATCTAAACTTTGAAAATATTCTGTAAAAATCATGTTTACTAGAAATAAGGTTTCGAAAACTGCAGTTTTTAAATAAAATAAACTACCAATACTATTAAATTTGCATTTTTCTTTTTCATTTAAAATGTGCGTGTTTGGGACGGCCCAATGCGTTCACTACATTAGAATTAATTTTAAAAATCAAGGCATTAACTAAGAATGAAAGAAGTGTATTACTAAGTTTGTGAGAAGATTGCTTGAATATATAAGAGCTTTCTGTATTTGCCCACGTAGTCAAAGCAGTGGATTTCTTTTGGCGTACTCGCTACAAGTAAGGCCAAGCCGACATCGAAGAAAATATTCCTCTACATTAAAATAAAGCCATACGTCTCTCATCACCATGCTGAAATTTCATGAATTAGAATATGAATTAGTTACGCATTTACCATATTCTCTAGACTTAGCCCCCCGTGACGTGCTCCTGTTCTCAATTTTGAAAAACTGACTCGATTTTGGCTCAAACATTCCGATCATGAAACAGACGCATATTTGGAAAGGAAAAAAAGTTTAAATTTTTCACTCACTGATTAAATTTTTCTCGTATTACGAAAAATTACATCTATAAAGCTACAAATCACCAAAAGCAAAAAGATAAATAATGTGCACAGCTGAAGACACTAACAAAGGAAATGTATAGACGAGTAAAGTAACGAAAAATATCAACTGCTTTGAAGAGTAGAGAAGAAGAGATGAAAAGAAAATCCTACGCAGAAATCTTGCTACGAACCAACTGTAACTGAGTTTGATGCTTGGTTTCTGATATCCTGAACATAACGCTGGGAGAGGTATTACGTTGGATAGAAATAAAAACAGAAGAAACTTTATTTTTTCAATCTCTCCAGCTGCCAGAGTATACAGATGATATGTATTGATAACACTGTGGCTGTCTCCCAGCTGTGAAAACTTTTTTGTGATTAAAGATAAAGCGAAACGAATAGGATTTGTTGATTGCCAGACCATACTGCCCGGTAACAAAGCTAAATCTTTTCACAGTCTTGTACAAAATGTTAACGTCGACAGCTCGGATTGGAGGACTTCCGGTAAAAGATGCTGTCTTAACTTCTACACGGATGACTCGATTATGAGGATTATGATATTTACTCTCACGGGAAAATTGCAGCGTTTTTTCATTGGAGTCTATAGCTATAGAAGAAGCAACATTTTAGCTGAGTAGAAATGTTGTATCCAAAATGCTTATTAGCTTATATTCATACAAGCAATATAACAAGACAAATCTGGTATGAATGCGGTGCTTAGCGCCCTCTGGCACTGATGTGCCGCACTAGACATGGTGCCCCATCTGTAGACATGCGAAGAAATTAGAAGTTCGGACTTCTGTGAAAGTTGTAGTGAGTTGAGGAGAAAGAAATATTTCAACATCTTAAATGGTTCGTTCTTATTTGATTTCCTAAGCATGTATGTTAAGTGTGGGTCAGCTACTAAGTTTAATTAAGGAATCGAGATGGGTCTACGAGAGAGTTTAGTTAAATATTACTTGGTATAACAGTAGAACATCATTTTGTTCTAAGTGAGCCGGCTCTTAAGCTGACTGTCATCCCTATTTAACCGAATGATTAATATTCGCTACCAATATACCTGGTAGGCTTGTAAAAACTTTGATACAAACACATGACCACAGAATAGAGTTGATATTTTTCACTTACCAAAAAGATATCTTCAATGACTTTATTCAAAAAAAAAAACCAACAAAACTCGAAAATCCTTATCTACCTATGTGCTTCATTAAAACTTATAAAAGTCTGATTTTAAGGTTTGGCGACCTAAAAACTTACACACAATATTCTTAACAAGAACATGCATTAAAGCATAAATTCAGAGGTCTCCATAAAAAATACGTACAACTTTAACAATAACAATATGCAAATTTAATAACGTTAATATTTGCTTATACATATGGAGATAGCAAATAAATAAATAAAAAAGAAATTCTACAGTAAATTTCTTATCATCACCATGTTGGTTCAATGAGGAACCTTGTTTTACTATAAAAAGGCCAAAACTTATGCGGAAACCAGTGAAAATTAACAGAAAAAATAAAGTTCTTCCTTCGTTGTTATAGCAGTCATGTTTCAGCTACAGCTCGTGCTAGGCCTTTTTATAGGCCTTCAATTTAATATCGTTGATAGAGTGACGCACGCGATCACAGAAAATGAAATCGCTTCCGTTAACCAAAATGAAGTTTTGAATCTAACAACTTTCGGTAGAACATTATTTGGTCAGCCTGATTTTACTATTACGGAGCGCATGATCAGTGCCTATGACAAGCACACAACAAACAGCACTGACTTCCCAAATCCTGAAGAATTGGGCACTTACTTTGAGGGTGATCTACTCATACCGGAAAACGATGAAATCATGCGTAATGGTATGCTGGCAAAAAGTTCTTACTGGATCGGTGGCATTGTGCCTTATGAAATAGTCAGTGATTTTGCGACTAACGATCTTTCGGTAATTTCGTATGCTTTTTCTGAGTACAAAGCGAAAACTTGCATAAGATTTCGCCCGCGCAAGAGCGAACGCGATTATATTTCCATTGAGAACAGCAAAACTGGTTGTTGGTCCAGTGTAGGACGTTTGGGAGGTCGGCAAGTTGTTAATTTGCAGGCGCCCTATTGCTTACGAAAATATGGCACAGCCATACATGAGTTGGCGCATGCTCTAGGATTCATACACGAGCAAAGTCGTTACGAACGTGATGCATACGTCAGTGTACAAAAGGAAAACATTTTGGAAGGAAAGATAATTAATTTTGGTAAATCAACATCGAAGGTGACTCATGGGTTTGGTGTCCCATATGATTATGCCAGCATTATGCACTACTCGCCGACAAGCTTCTCAAAAAATAACAAACCTACTTTGGTTGCATTGGTAAGTAATGTACATGAGAATGTACCACATATTCATAATTATTTTTATTGTTCAAAAAAACCGATTTTTTTTCTTTTGTAGCGTAACACCAAAGAATCTAAATTAATGGGACAACGTAATGGCTTTTCTCAGGGTGATGTAGATAAAATCAATGCTATGTATCGTTGCAAAAAGTCAAAAAAAAAATTACTGTAAATTTTTGTACGGCCCGAAATAACATAACAATTATAAGTCCTTTTAATAAACTCTAACATTTTATTTTGAACTTCTTTCATTAACTATACGGATGATGGCATTTGGACTTTTCGCAAATTAATATAATTTTGAATCAAAATATACTTTTTGGAAGTTTGGAAGACTGTAATTAGGAGATCAATATTTCTCGGGACAGGTCTATATCTTGAATTGTGCTTAAAGAGGGCGGCATTGGAAAAGTGGGCATGTCACTTTTCAACAATTGAAAATTTTGATTTCATATAACTCAAACATTTATAACTTTCATAAAAATTTTAGGGATGAAGCCACTGAAAGCAGTCATCAATACAAGTTATCTCAGTATACTGGAAAAACTCGTTTAAGGGCGTGGCACAGCCCACAATATTCTTAAACGTTATAATAATAGAACTAAAAACGTTATCGTTATGAAATTTAATATGATAGATAAACTTGCTATAAGGTATTTTATTACAAAATTTTCGCACATTAGTGCCAGTGGGCGTTGCACCTCCTACCAAGCAAAAAGCGTTTAATGTTATAGATAGTGTATCATAGAAGGGATCTTCATAAAATTTGATACATAGATGTCAGTTACTATAAGCTTTAAAATTAAAGGGACTTTGACGAGATTGCATAGTTAGGCGTGGCACATCTCATATTAACATAAAATTATAAGCGATATTTTAGATGAGCTATCTAGCAATTGGTTCGAAATTTCAACCGTTGGCGCGGGACCTCCATACAATTAAAATTCACTAAGTGGCATATCTATCGAAATATGTGAGCATTCATACTGAAATTTGGTGCAAGAAGTTTGTTTATGGAAAGCTACTTCTGTGTAAGCGCATTTAATAAATCAGATGCACATGAATATTTTGCAGTTTTCGGGTATCTGGTCCAAATTTTAAACGAAAAAGCAGCTGGGGTATTTTAATTTGGTTTCTTATTTTAAAAATTTGATTTTGGAATAAATCCGGCATGAATGAGAGCTTCTTTGATTTAATTTTCTCTCAGTTAGACCTTTACTGTTTTTGAGCTGATAAGTGTTAGGTGCTTCTTTACTTGTTTTCAGTATATGTTGGTGTGGTTCATTTTTTACGCGGGAGCGATCGGTTGCGTATTATTATTGGTGGGTGATACTTTGGTGTTGGTACGAGGATTCAATTTTAACACTTTGGCTATCCGTATTACCGCGAGAGCCGCTTTTTTATTTTTACCGCACTCATTTTTTGCCAACAAATTACTGCCAATTTTTTCGTTAGTCTTCGCACTGACCGACGGACGAGTCTTTTTTTTTTTGGAGGATGGAGGCGAGCGCTCAACTGGCATTTTTTAACTCACTTGTTTATTATTATGGAGAAATAAACAATTCATTTTTTATTGTCACTAAGGGTAGAAAATCTCCCGTCTGTAACAAGAACTTGGACTAAAATTTACTTATGCGTTTCTATAGCACTTTTCTAAATTTTTAAGCTAACGTTTCACTGTGAAAATTTAAATTTTACGCGTAGCGAATTTAAGCGCTGCTGATGCATTTAAGCGCTGCTGATGCATTCAAGCGCAGCTGTAACGTAATTTGTGAACACTCTCTTATGTATTTTGGCACCACTCGCGACAAATAGTAAGTTGAATAAGACCTGAGATTAAAAGAAAAAATAAATAAGACATCTACAGAAGCGTATCTAGGGGGCCGCTGCCCCGGGCGCATTAGCTTGGGGGCGGCAATATTGTCCTCGTACTATTGAACAACATTAATGATAATGAACAACATTAATATTTTATTAAAAAATTTGATGTCACTTGTTTTTCTTTAGTAAACAAAATAAATTTTTTTTGTGGAAAGAATGCTTATTTATTTTTTAAAGAAGGGGGCGGCATTTTAGTCCGTCGTAAATGTTCATGGTACGCCACTACATTTCTTGAAAGCTGCTTCTATAGCAGGAAATCATTTATTGAATTCAGAAACTCAAATACAGACGCGTTTAGCAGGTACCGTACTGTCTCCGGTACAACTTTTTCATTACCAAACTGACTCATCCTCACACCCAAGTGACTGAACTGCGTCTCTTACGTTGATGGCTGAGCAATTTAAGTCTGAGGGAAAAATACACAGAACTTTGCATTCATCAGACTAAAAATATTCCTGGCCACTCTCGATCCACAACTTATATCTCTCCATACAAACTTCCACACTGTTCATGCATTGGACATATGTACATATATAAGAGTGACCTTTGATAAGTAACCCACTTTCACAGCGTACAACACAAACATTAGCAATAGTCGAAGAAGAAGAAAGGTGCAGCTTTGATCAGAAACTAAGCCATCTCCTTTTGCGGCTGGTGGCGATATTTATCAATTCATTTCTTCAGTGTAGTCGAAACCTTGTAAGAGTTTTTCTTTTTTCTATGAAGTTTGCAAAATTTCCATATCCAAATCGAATTATGTACTTCAAAGCACGTCAATTTTATTGGATATTGTAGTATATTGAAATAGTAATGCTTCAACTTCAGCTTGCGGTTGGTCTTCTGATAGGCATTCAATTCAGTACAAATAGTAGAGCGACGCACTCAAAGCTTAGTATGAATTTTTATTTTCTTTGAAGTTTGCAAATTTTCCTTATTCAAATCGAATTATTATAAAGCACGTCAAATTTATTGGATATCATAGTATATTAAAATAGTAATGTTTCAACTTCAGCTTGCGGTTGCCCTTCTAATAGGCATTCAATTCAGTGTAAATGGTAGAGTGGCGAACTCACGCCCTTTCGCAAGCACAGTAAAATATCAAAATTCAATTGACTCCGAAAACAGGAAACTGGATCTGTCTTCATTTGACCGATCATTATATAGTCAGCCCGATTTTCACATTTCCCAGCGTTTGCACGATGCCTTCGATGGTGACATAATAATCAATGTTAAAAATGAGAATCATAGGAATCCAGAAGAGTTGGGTAGCTACTTGGAGGGTGATCTAATCATGCAACTAGACGAAAACGAAGAAATTCCTTATGACATCACCTACTGGGATAATGCAATAGTTCCATATGAAATTCACGGCGATTTTCTGCCAGAAGAAACCAAACAAATACTTGCAGTCTTTCAGCAGTTTGAAAAGAAAACTTGCATTAAATTTCTTCCGCGAAAAGGTGAAGCAGACTTTATTGCTATTGAAAGCAACCGAACTGGTTGTTGGTCAGGTCTAGGCCACAGGAGTGGACGGAATAATGTAAACTTAGAAGCGCCATATTGCCTGCTGAGAGATGGCACAATTATACATGAAATAATGCATACCTTAGGTTTTTACCATGAAAATAATCGATACGACCGTGATAAGCAGGTTGATGTAGTCTATGACAATATAATACCGAAATCGAAAAAAAATTACAATAAATCACCAAAGGAAATGCCAAAATCTTTACCTTATGATTATGCAAGTATTATGCATTACGGACCATATGCTTTTTCAAAAAATGGTATGAAAACTTTAGTGGATAAGGTAAATACAATGGTTATATTGAAAATGTTTGCCTTTCAAAGTATTTTCTTACTTTTGCAGAGTCATCTCCAAGAAGCTAATATGATGGGTCAACGTGTAGGCTTCTCACCGGAAGATTTAAAAAAAATCAATTATTTTTACTGTCCTGAAAAGACAACTACAACTACAACTACAACAACAACTACAACTGAAAATACACCTACAACTACATCAGCAACAACAACTTGCACATGCCCAACGCCTGATAACAATACTAGCACAACGCCTATTACTACTGATACCACTACTAGCGAAACAACAATTACTACTGAAAGTGTTATAGATAACAGCACAGGAGCTAATATTCATTATCGGCTAGATATAAAACCACTTTGGTTAGAATTCAATTACACTTCAAATGATGAAGAAGTAAAAAAATTTAAAGTAATAGACTTGCCTGAATAAGCTTAAGCCGAAAGCTGTAAATAATTAAATAATAAAAACTAAACCGGGTCCTTAGGCGAGATGCGGTTAAGTAAATTCCCGTATAATTGAATCGATATGTTAGCATTTTCCACCAAGTCAATCTAGCATTGCTAGAAAATTTAAAATAAAAAGTAATGATTCCAAATAAATTCTTATAACTTCTCTTTGTTCTTGTATTTTTATTGAAAAAATGCATTAAAATTTACAAAATGTATTTCTAATAAACTAATTCGAGGGTTCAGATAAGCTTTATGTCCAGGCGTACTTTTATGAATATTGGGGCAAAGGTTGCCTTTAATTGGTTGCCAATTTCGATTTTTCAAACGATTAAAATATATAAATTGCAGATTTAAAGTTTATTTTAAGAAACTCAATAAAATCGCAAAACTGCAGTTAAGACCCAACAGCTGAAAGGAAGTGAGATAAAGATCGAAATTTGGAAAATATTTTGTATACTTATAGGAAGAAAATCGTAGGTTATCGGCAGTTTTCGTTAAAGTCCTCATTGCAAAATACTAAACTATGATCTAAACCATAATTCTTAATGTGCGTGTCTTTTTCCAAGAAAAAGACAAAAAATTCAAAAAATTCAAATTATTCATAACATTTCGGTCTTAAAAGCCCTTTGCCTTTTCTCGCATTTTTCATAAAAAAATCTCAAAAGAAGTCAACATTTTCTAGAGCTTATTATTGTAAATTTGATGATAAAAACTTTTTTTTTCTTAAAAAGTTTAAAATGAAAGAAAATATATCAAAAAATTCAGTATTATTCGTATGCGTATCTAAAGGATTTTGAAGTTCAATGAGAAAGCGTTCTGGTGCCGCAGTCGACAACCTATAAAATATTTACTTTAACTATTTGGGATGGAAATCAACCGCTGTGGAATTTAAATTTTAACCATACTTAATTTAAGATATTTCTCTACCCTATTCCGATATTTTCGTCTACATATTCTTATTAGCTTATTAGAAGTAGCAAGTTAAAATCTTAAGTCAAAATCAGGGTTACAAAATGACCGGGACTGACCAAGCAAAGCCCACAATTTCATTCAAAGGCTGGTAGTAATTTTAAAAATTGTAACATTGTGGGGACTTGGACGTTTTTTGTGACATGGACTTCAAAGTTTTTGTTTCACGAGCAGTAAAAAAACATCATAAAGTTTATCAAAAAAAATATGACTTTTTACCATTTTTTACAATTTTTTTTTATTTTGTTTTGAGATGGCCTGGAATTGCTTCTTTTCAACTTGGACACTCTGAAGTCGTTAATGTCTGATCAATTTAAAAATTTTATGAAACAACACCGATCGGCATTATTTACAGAGTTGTAGAATGTTGCAGATATATAAATCTTTTTATTTTTTTTTTAATTTGAGTACTACTGACTAAATTACCTTGATAAAATGAAAAACATCTAGTAGCACTAGGCTCATCTTATGTTGCCACCAAGTTATTTTGTTAGTATATATATGAAATAAGCGATTTTCTAGGTCACATTATAGCTATCCTTTTATCACACCCGCAAGCTAAAAGAATTGTTTAGAGGACAAAGTTATGCTAAGACCTTACCCCAACCACTAAATTTCGAGATATAGGACTTTAATTAATTCAAATAAGTTCCAACTTCTTCCATAGTTTTTCTTGAAATCGATGCTAGCGACATTTTAGCGTCCGAAAATTATTATAATTTTAGGAATACTTAGGATTTTTCATGAATCCAATCTTCAAAGAACCACAAGAAGAAAAGAGCCACAAACATACGTCAGAGTCATCAAGAAAAGTTGTTTAGTTAGGTTTCTCAAGTAACTCATGGTCATAAAACTTACGGTTTTCTCACTCCCGGGAGTTGTTTTGATGTAAGGAAAAATTATTGTGAGACTTAGAGGTAAAGCGTGAACACTTGATGACTGACACTTCCCGATGCATTTTAAGGAGATTGATTCAAATGAATATCAAAGATAAAACCTTAATTTTTTTTAACGTGTACTTTACAGTTCCACGACTATTCTGGCGACTGAATCTTACAATATTTTTATCAACCTTGACGAATTGAGTAATTCATTTAGAGGTATTTCTGTCAAAAAAACAAAAATGTTTTGCTATAACGAATAATCTTTATTAACATAAAAGGAGCCATTCTTTAGATTTATATTTCAAAGGTATGGCCGTAACTGCGGCCAAGCAGCGTATAAACAGCGGGTAGGAAACTTAGTCGTTTTATAGATAGCGAATAGGCGAACAAAACACAACTATTGGGTTTAGTTATGTATAATTTTCTGATGCAAATTAGTGTCCGGACAATGGGAAGCGTGTTTGAAGAAAGTTACCTTTTCTTACCAATAGTATACGTAAATGTGAAAGTATGGATGTTTCTTCCTCAATCGCACTTTAACGGCTGAATGAATTTTAAAGAAACTTAGTCAATGGATAGTGCATGTTTCGAACTCGAACACCGACTAATTTTATTCTGAAAAAATCACAGCTTTTCCAAATTGCTTCAAAAAATGCTGTCATAGAAGACATTCGCATACAAACACTCTGGCCCATCAGAAGTTAGAAGTGATCTGAATAGTTTCAATTATGGGCATATTTTCAAATGAATCACAACAAAGAAAAATAGAAGAAAAGCAGTGCTGTTCAAATATAAAAATTATACCAATTATTAAATCAATCGAGACATGTCAAAAACAGGTAACGTACCACCGATGGCATCACAAGATCGAGCTTTTTTATATTTAAATGACAGCACAATTCTCTCTAAAGCCTCACAGTTTGAGAGTTCTGGTAAATGAAAAAATCGCAACGTTTTATTTAAAGAGGAAAAACCTGTAAGGACTGCTGGACTAAGGCCTAGCATTCGACATTGTTGTGTGCGTTAAAAGAACAAATTGAAATAGTAATTGAGCTTATTATAGAAATTACAAATTTCTCTCAGTGTCAAAATTTCAATGTAATATGAGTTTGCTAAGTTTCCTTAACCAAATCGAATTACCTTAAAGCACCGCACCGCCAAATTCAAAGTAGGTTTTTAATAAAGAGCATTACTTCCTCAAAAAAAATCAGTTATGTTTCAACTTCAGTTTGTGATTGGCCTTTTTATAGGTTTTCAATTTAATATAATTCATAAAGTATTGAACGCGCCGATAGACGCTGAAAATGATTTAGAGCCTGATTATAATGCTGCTGAGGCTCGCTCGCTGTTTGGCAACGCCGATCCTTCAATGAATGAAGCCGACGCTTACGAGGAAAATGAATTAGAAAATATATTTATCAACCCTGAGGAGTTGGGTCCGTACTTGGAGGGTGATATTTTCATTCCAGGCGATCTGATGTTTCCAAACGACCCTCAAACAACCGAAAAAATACCGCAATTATGGCCCAATGGCGTAGTACCGGTTACAATAAGCCCGAATTTTACAAAACCTGAAATAAAAATGATACGATTAGCTCTAAGTGAATTGACTTCAAAAACATGTTTACGATTTCCAACTCGCACAACAGAGGCAGACTATGTACATTTCTCTGAAATTGGTTATAGCTGTTCCTCTTATGTAGGCCGCCAAGGTGGTGAACAGATTATTAATTTGCAAAGACCAATTTGCTTTAAAACACTTGGCAAAATACATCACGAAATATTGCATGCTTTGGGTTTTCTTCACGAACATACTCGCAACGATCGTGACGATTATGTGAAAATTGTGTGGGATAACATAAAAACAGGCCAAGAAGGAGCTTTTACCAAGTCAATTTACAAAATTCAACCAAGTATAGATTTTACATATGACTACGCTAGTATTTTGCATTTTTCGCGGTATGGTTTTGCCAAAGTCAAAACAAAGGCAACCATAATTCCGTTGGTGAGTGAAATAGTTAACATCTTCATACATATTAAAATTAAATTAATTACTCTGTCTTGCAGTTTAACACAACAGATGCTTTAAGAATGGGCCAACAGATTGCCATGACTCCAATGGATTTAAAAAAAGTCAATGGAAAATATTGCTATACTACAGAACAAAATCAAACTGGCGGGCTTGAGTTGATTTCATTTCAATTTACATCTGGAAATATTTCACTGGATCTCAAATACAATGCGACTGATATCAACAATGAATAAAGAAAATATACTTAACATATATGGAGCACAATTGGCCAAAGCGAAAATAATGTACTTTGAATCTCCTTACGGTATAGGTAAATCGAACCTATGTTGGGCAACATTTTTTCAAAATTTGTGGAAAAGAAATAATGTTATAATGAAATATTTTGAATAAGTTGGTCTTTTGGAAATATTTTTTAATTTTCTATCTTCTATAAAAATATTCACTGTTTTTTTTTTTAAATTTGCACACGAAACATAAAACGAAATGAATCAAAATCGAAATGAAATTTTGAAACCTTCTATTCCATCTTATTTTCCAAAAAGTTTTCATTACAAAAACTTTTTCCCAAAACTCAGAAATAATTAAAAATACTCTATATATTACGTTAATATATCATCAGGCTTGATTACTATGTTGCCATTAGCGGTATATAGTGCAATGTTAAAATGCTGATAGTTTTAAATCTGTCACAGCATAAAGCAAAAGAATCTTTAAAAATTGGTCTACGATATGGTTTGTCTCCAAGAGATATGAAAAAAATCCTCACCAGATATTGTGGGAGTACTAAAGAGGAAGCAACAAAAATTCGTGCATTTGAAGTCTTCTGGTCAAATTGAAACAATTACTTGCCAAAGTTCATTTGAATGGTTTTTTAAAGATTTCAATTTACTGCCAATAAAAACAAACGTATCCCTCAGTAGCCTAGTTACAGTTCTGGTGAACATAGTGATGTTGGAAAATCAAAATCGACTATCCTCCTTTGATTGAAATAAAGTAATTTAAATCATTACAACATGAACTCAAAAATAATAAAAAAAGGTGTTAGTTATTTAAGCATCCTTTTTTCGAGATAAAAGACGTCAAGTAATTCTAATATGTTCGACCTTTTCCATAGTGTGAAACATCCTGCGTCCGAAACTTAATTTAGTAATAATTAGTATTCCTATTTTAAAATATGTACTAAGCTTAGGCTATAATACGTTCCCTTACGCTGTTTGCAAAGATTTTTCATGAATCGAATCTTCAAAAGTATTCATTCGAAAGAATGTTCCTACGATGAAGTCATCAGTAAAACAATCAGGTTCCTTAATTAACTGAGGGCCATGCAAGTGGCATTTCTTTTGACATTAGTCCCGAGAATTTGTTTTAATGTAAAAAATATCATGTGTCTTACAGAAGAAGTGAAGATATTTTCTACCGATAATTACCTAAAGTTGATCATGAAAGTCTGTTACTTTGATAATATATAATTGAGTTAGAATAATTTTTCTGGTGATATTTTTAAAGAACATGATAATGATACCAACCGCAGCCTATGTCGGAAAATTTTCTCTCGACATATTTTAAAACTCATTGTATTACGCTATAAAACTTGGAGATGCCTTAGAGGTTGTAAACATTACAGTTGGGTTTTATTTGTTTTATTTTGCCTAATCAGTAACAGTTATTCGATAATTTTCTTGCAGTGAAACCGATATTTTTGTAAGAACCATTTAAGTTTATTAATTGCCCTTATCCAAATCAAATTGCCTTAAAACACCGTCAACACGTAGTTGGTTTTCAATTAAGCACGAACACGTTTTCGTTAAACGAAGTCAGTTATGTTCGAACTTTAGTTAGTGATTTCCCTTTTTATTGGCAAACAATCCAATGTAGCTAATCAAATGAGACGTGCAGAGATCTTGATTTTACAGACTTTTACGTGGATCATTCTCATCTAGGTAGCGCGTTGTATGCTGTACCTAACCGTTCGATACCAATCGACTGATTCCAGTTGACAAAGTATTAGATTTGAACGGCGAAAGCCCAGATTTTGAAAATAATTTCGAGAAGTAAATGAACGTTGTTGGCAATGGACTTATGCTGTTTTGCTTTATGAAAATAAGTTAATCAATCTATACTGCTTTCCGCAATGGTCACATGTAAATTTATGTACATATACGATGAATGTGCATAAGTCCAAATTGTTTTCGATATTTCAGCGTATTGGATTATGTTTATTTAATTGTAAGATTAATAATGGAAAAAGTTTTTTGTGAAAACATATTGTGTTTTAGAGCTATGTATATTTGTACCTAAACATAATGCCATTATAATTTAATACCTTGGTTCATTGCAATGTCACTTTCAATGCCGTTACCAGTGGGTAGATCTCAGGGAGTTAAAACAAAATTTTTATAATGTATACCTGTGTATTATTCGGCGTTGAAACTTCTCAGAAATAATTGTTATGATATGGTTAGTTTTAAGTGGACTTTCTTGAGTACAATTATTTGATGTACAATTTCCATCTGATGCAAATTAGTCACCGACCAATTAGAAGCGACTTCTTATCTAACAGTGGAATGTCATTTGTACGAGCAAAAGGCAAAGGACGCCAATGAAGAAAATTATATTATCTTACTAATAGTATAAATGTGAGAGTGAGGATGTTCCTTTCTCAATCACGCCTTAACAGCTACTTTCTTCCCGAAGAACCTCATTGTTTTCAAGGTCCAACTTGCTTCAAATTATGCTGTCATAAAAGACTATCACATCCAACCACAATTAACTGGTTTATCGAAAGTGAGAAGTGTATGTGGGTTAGTTTTATTTATGTTTTTTCTAAGGTTTTGGGCATAGTTTCAAATAACTCACAGCAAAGAAAAATAGAAGAAAGCA
This sequence comes from Meiosimyza decipiens, assembly GCA_963680825.1. Classification (NCBI taxonomy): domain Eukaryota; kingdom Metazoa; phylum Arthropoda; class Insecta; order Diptera; family Lauxaniidae; genus Meiosimyza; species Meiosimyza decipiens. Next base: position 6,291,748 of record OY804259.1, on the reverse strand, counting down.
GTGCTGTCCAAATTTAAAAATTATTCCAATTTTTAAATCAAGCTTTGCCACATAAATTTAGTTGCGAGACATGTGAAAAACAGGTAACGTACCGCCGATGGCATCACTAGACTGAGCTTTTTTATATTTAAATGACAGCCAAATTCTCCCTAGAGCCTCACAGTTTGGAAGTTCTGGTGAATGTAAGATTCGACAGCGAAAATTCTTTGTGGAATCGTCCATTTTATCATTATTAAAAATCGCAATATTTTATTTAAAAGGGAATAAACTCCAAGGCCTGCTAGACTAAAGTCTAGCGTTCGCCATTGTGTGTGTTAATAGAAGAAATTGATATAGTAATTGAACTTTATATAGCAATTAAAAATTTTTCTCAGTGTCTACATTTCAATGTACTATGAGTTTGCTTAGTTTCCTTTACCAAATCGAATCGAATAAAACACCGCCAAACTGAAAGCAGGTTTTTAATAAAGAGCATCACTTTGTGAAACCATCATCAGTTATGTTTCAACTTCAGTTTGTGATTGGCCTTTTTTTAGGCTTACATTTAAATATAATTCATAAAGTATTGAACGCACCGATAAACGGTGAAAATTATATAGAACTCGATTATAATGCAACTGATTCTCGCTCGCTGTTTAGTAAACCTAATCGTTCAATAAATGAAGCCAACGCTTATGGTGAAAATGAATTAGATAGTATATTTATAAACCCCGAGGAGATGGGTCCGTAGGTGATATCCTAATTTCAGACGATCAGAAGTTCCCAAACAACCCTTATCCATACAAAAAAATACCAAAATTATGGCCCAATGGCGTAGTACCAGTTACAATAAGCCCGAATTTTACTCAACTTCAAACGGAAATAATACGATACGCTATAAATGAATTGACTTCAAAAACGTGTTTACGATTTCCAAATCGCACAGCAGAGGCAGACTATGTACATATCTCTGAAATCCGAGATGGCTGTTTCTCTATGATAGGCCTACGAGGTGGTGAACAGATTATTAATTTGCAAAGACCAAATTGCTTAAAAAAACTTGCTAAAATACAACATGAAATATTGCATACTGTGGGTTTTCTTCACGAACAGTCTCGTAACGATCGTGACGATTATGTGGAAATTGTGTGGGAAAACATAAAACAAGGTAAAGAGCATGATTTTGCTAAGTCAATACACAAAATTCAGCCCAGTATTGATTTAACATATGACTACGCCAGTATTATGCATTACGATCGGTATGGCTTTACCAAAGACAAAACCAAGCCAACCATAATTCCGTTGGTGAATGAAATAGTTAACATCTTCATACATATTAAAATTAAATTAATTACTCTCTCTTGCAGTTTAACACAACTGAAGCTTTAAAAATGGGCCAACGCAGTGGCATAACTGCATTGGATTTAAAAAAAGTCAATGCAAAATATCATTGTGATGATACTGACGGGCTAGAGTCGATTTCATTTCAATTTACATCTGGAAATATTTCACTAGATCTCATATATAATGCGACTGATATCAGTAATGAATAAAGAAATTATGCTTAACATGTATGGAGCACTATTGGCCGAAACGTAAAAAGATGGACTTTGAAGTCTCCGATTTTGCTGTTATAAATTTTTTGTTTTATTTTGTAGTACTTAAGTAGATGATGACTTACCAAATATCCTTGCATTATAAGTCGAACCAATGTTGTTGGGCTACAATGTTTCAAAGTTTGGGGGGGAAAAAAAATTATTTTTAAATAATTTTTACCTTTGTTAGCAATGTTACAATGAAATATTTTTAATTAGTTGGTGTATTGAAAACTTTGGATTTCGAAATCTTCTTATTTTCCTAAAAGTTTTCTTACTTTAATTATGATATAGTATATTTTAATTGACTTTTTATGTGTGCAGATTGGAACATCAAAACTATAGTTTTGCTTAGTTTTCAATTTTAAGTTTAATGATCATGCACATTATAAGAATAAATATCAGTATAAACTGTTTCGATTTGGCTAAGAATGTCATATATATATATGTATGTATACATTTTTTCACCAAATTCTGTCTTTTGTTTTATTCAAATTTGGCGCTCAGATACGAAAGATAAAGTGTGTAATGATATAAACATTTATAATATTAAAAGAAAAGCTGTTTATTTATCATGCACAATAATTCACAGGTTTTGCTAAAACTGTGTTAACACTTTCTACTAACAACACATTGTTAATTTTGTAACTCGCTAACTTAAGCTGAACTATCTGATCGTCCGTGTGCTGCTTTATACACCAATTAGCAAAATACTCGCACGTGCTGTCGTTATTTTGGAGCCTTTGTCGGCATTTCTTCCGCACTCGATTCCCAATTCTTCATCTACCTTCCAATTGAATTTTATTTGTTACTCGTTTTCCAACTTTATCGTGGTCTATAAAACGAAGCAAATTGCAATTTTTTAATTTGTATACTAAGCACACATTCTGAAGAAAACAAGTCGATTGTGTTCATTTTTACGTATATGAAGAATACAAAAGCTAATGCTGCCTAAAAATTAGCAATATCTGCTTTAAAACCGCCATACGCGAAATATGATTCATTTATAAACGCACATGTCATCCCACTTTCACAATTTCGCCCACGTTTTTCTATATATTTTTTTTTTTTTTGGTTACCAACAACAAGTTTTAGTGTATGTATTCTCTACAATTCTTTTATTATTAGATATGAAGAAACCTTTTTATTTTTGCCGGGGGGCTTACAGAGAACGATATTGAACCGCATGGTCTATGGAGGTTTTCTTATATAACTGTGCCGTCTCTTGTAACATCAGGTTCTTCTGCTTCTTCTGCGAAGACTCTCGCTGCAATATGTTAGATGCTGATAAATTGTAACAACCATCCCTGATTATTATTTATTTAAATATGCGGATTGGTCGAATTAGGGAATTAAACTAAACCTATTAAGAAAATGGGCGTTCAAGTGCACGAATACCATTTTTCAGCTCAAAGCATTTATTTATAAGCAAATTTCTTGCATTTGGGTTGACGAAAGTCCAAGAGAGCTTTTCGAGTCAATGCATTCTAAAAAAGTAATTGTTTGATGTGAATTTTGTGCTTGTAGAAATATTGAACCATTTTTTTCTTCGAATAGATATTGAAAAATCGGTTACGATAAATACTGTTGTGTCATGAAAATAAATTGCTTATGACCGGAACCGAAGTATATCCATTTATTGGATGATATGAAGTATCAATATGAACGGTGCCATGTGTGTCACTATGAATAAAACAATGACTGGATTGAATGCGCATTTCCCAGGTCGCATCATCTCTCGAAACAGCGACCTTAGTTAACCGCCAATATCGTGCAATTGGATTACATGAACTTATTTATTTTAGATCATTTACAAATTCAGGGTACAGTTCAACAAGTCAGTCACAATTCACAAAGTGGGACGGAGCACTAAGACTGAGAATCCAGATGTGCCGTGTAAGCCGTGGACAACATTTGACAGTGATTATGATAGATAAAATCTTTTTTCAATAATATTACTCATTAGAAATGTTTAATACTCATTGTTTTCTTACTTTGACCAAACTTAAAGGTGTCGCCAAGAACGTGGCCACAAATACAAAAAAAAAAAATTAAAGTGCAAGTGATAGAAATATAAAAACTTTTTCGACAATCGTCAGAAAAAAACTTTATTTTCTATGGGTTGAGCACTACAGTGGGCGCAAAGTTGAACATTGATTTCCAAAAATGCTTTATGAAAATTTCAGTATTTGCAGCTGTTGCATAACAAACTCTAGCTATTTTTTTAAAATTAAGTAAATGCACTTATATAGCATATCACCTAAAAGAAGCTTCTCATAACTTGCGCTTCAGGCAGACAAATGCTTAATGTTTTTACCCATTAATTTTTCTCCGTGTAAAAGACACTGTAACTTTCGTTTATAGCTCGAAGTCTTCCGTATCCAAATCGAATTGTTTTATTGCACCGCCATAGTTCAAGATTATTTTAATTTACGCGCACCAGTTTGGTAAGAGAATTGTTTGAGTTATGTTTCAACCTCAGCTTGTGTTTGGCCTTTTAATTGGCTTTCAATTCATTGCAGTTAATAAAATATGTGCAAATGAAACTTTGGATCTCTCTTATGCAGATAAATCACTGTTTGGTAAACCTGATGATAAAGTTCACAATTACTTGGCTGCAGCCTACGGTCCAAATGAAATCAATAACATATTTGTCAATCCTGAAGAGTTGGGTTCCTATTTTGAGGGCGATATGCTCATTATTTCGGACAAAACTTTAAAAAATAGTAAATATTGGGCTAATGGCATAGTACCATATGATGTAAGCCCCACTTTTTCGTTAGAGCAAGTCGAAATGATACTAATGGCCATGTTCCGGTTCAGTTCAAAGACATGCGTGCAATTTATAAGACGTACTATTGAACAGGACTATGTTTATATTGATGACAAAGAAAATGGTTGTTTTTCAGCCATAGGCCGTATAGGTGGGCAACAGTTAATTAATTTGGATAAGCCATTTTGCTTACTAGATATAGGCACAATTATACATGAAATTATGCATACTTTGGGTTTTCTACACGAACATACCCGTTACGATCGTGATGATTATATAAAAATATCAGAGAAAGACATACTACCAACAAAGAAAATATATTTCAAGAAGACAAATCAGAAAATAGATCCAAAATTAGGTTTGAACTACGACTATTCCAGTATTATGCACTATGGGCCACATTACGGTAGTAAAGAAGTGGGTTTACTTACTATAACGCCAACGGTAAGTAAAACAGTATTTACATTGCAATATTAAGGAGCTGAAATTTTTAAATCTTTCGCAGCATAGTGCAAGAGAATATTTAAAAATGGGTCAACGATATGGTTTGTCTCCAGGAGATGTGAAAAAAATCATTTCCCGATATTGTAACAGCACTAAAGAGGAATCAACAAAAACTTATACCAACATAGGAAAGATAGATGCGATCGCATTGCAATTTGAAACTAAAGATAGAATGCTGGATCTCTTCTTTAATCCAAAATACCTAGCCCGAAAACTCAATTAATAATATCGAAAGTATTAGGGAGTTTGCTACCAAATACTTGTCATTGTATAAGTGGACTTTCTTCTATTCAAAGTATGAATGAAAATAAGTTAAGGAAAGAATACATCTTATTTCAGCTGCAATTTAAGCAGAAATTCAATAAAACGGCACATAATGAATTCTTGAAAATTAACAAACTAAAAATATATATTTGATATCAGCAACAACTGCGTCTCTTAAAGTCCTTTTCAGTACCAAGTACTTTTATGAAACCAATTTCTTAAAACTGAAGGTTTTAGTTTCACACAAGTAGCAATACGAGTAGAGGTTAAAATATTTCTGAATACTCTGCAAGTAAATTTAGAATCAATATTCAAATGGAAGTAGTGTGCAACAGTCGAAAAGGAACCTGGAGTCACAAAGCACCTTTCCTTTCGGACATATAATTAAAATTCTATAAAAAAAGATCTTCTATTCTCGAATGGTCATTAAACCTTTTATTCGTGCCTGTGTTGGACCAATACAACTAAATGAATGTGCACCAAGGCAAGCCAAGACTTTAGCAAGGGGGTCAAAATATACCGTTGAGTATACAAAATTCAATAAAATTGCAAAACTATTGGTTTTTTTCTGTTAAAACCGAAAGCTTAAATGTTTAAATTTGATAAATGTTTCGTATATCTGACGCCTTAAAGTATACGATATCACAGGTTATCAGCAGCTCAGTATGTTGACCGCAGCTACCTCTAACAAAGCGCATTTTGTCATTTAAATTGTCGACGCCGTTGGCGTTAATCGTCGCTGGTCTCTCCACATAGACCAAAAAGTTAGCATAGCAGTCCAAAGTCGAATCACTTCATAATTAAAAAAAAAAATGTTACGATTTGGAATGAAGTTAAAGTTGAGATTTTTGTGAATATAGCGAATTTTCATAGTTTGCAAGCGTTGCATGATGATTTACCAGACTATATTGAATATCTTTGGCACTAGCACCACGCTAACTGATCATTTAATTGACAGTTATCCCTGTCCTAACTTCGACCACTTCAAAAAAAAATCACCCTATACAATTAGATTCGTAGAAATTAAGAAATCAAATTTATTTCTGTCACTATAAATTTATCTGCATTATGTTTTGACCAAGTTATTGTGTTTTGAAGTACACCTAAGTCTGTTTTTACACGGTATTTTTTTACACGGTTTTGATATAACACGGTTTGAAAATTGAATATTTTTAATTTTTTTACACGATTTTATTCCATTTAGCACGATTTGAAATTTTATGTACTTAAATTTTTTTTGTCAAATTTAATTTTTGCGAAGTATGTTCATATCACAAATAAGTATTTATGAAAGAAAAAAAGTCTGAAACCATCGATAGTATCGATAGTGCTATCGATAGTTTGCGAACACTAGCTTAAAGATTTAAGTGAATTCCCTTTTAGCGCGTACAAGCAATTTTTACTGGTCAAAGCAAATGTGAATAGCACTAATTTAGGGGAATTCCATTTATGTGCATACAATAAAATTTACTGGTCAGAGCAATTGAAACGTGTTAATATTTTGTGAACTGCCAATGCAATAAGACGTGTTTGGTAAAGAAATTTTTTATCATTAATTACTATGCTTGTGAAAATAAGCATTATATATTTGATTTAATAAAATAAACATGAATTCTTGTTCTTAAAAATTCTTGTTTTTCACTAATTTTAATAGGTTTTAGAGATTAGGAACAAATCACCCATTTTTGTATACGATCAATGTCTTTTTGTACACGGTTTTTTTTTACACGGCTTCTTCTGGAACCAATCTACCGTGTAAAAACAGACTTAGGTGTAATTAATTTATGTGTTTTTTTTTTGACAATTTTTTTTTTCCCGTTGATACTTTTTCAAAAAGTTCCGATTTTGTTTATTTTTTTTTCTTTATTTGTGGGTAATATTAAACTATTTAATGATTTACCATTAATCATTTCGGCGTTAGTCAAATCATTCTTGCGCTACAATTCTTCAAAATTTATGAAAGCATTGGAATTATTTTTTAAAATGTATTATATCTTTTAATGGGTTGGCTGTTGCACCATCTTGCTGAATGCAATGTTTGGTGGCAATTGCGAAAATAAAGAAACTGTAGAGCATTGCCATATAGCGTCTATAATTTTCGAAAAAAAAAACTAAGTCGTCGGCAATGCATTATAAAATACGTATTGGGTGAAACGATCTCTGATGAAGATTTTTGGAACTACTTAGCTAATCCCCAACATCGTCAATTGAGAGACTTATGATAAGACTGCTTTACTGTATTCCAATCGTAATGCGAGTTCCACAGGCTTTACTTTTTCGACTAGCTTGATTTTGTACAGGAAGATGAGAAATGGTTATTTTAAAATTCTCTGAAGAGTGTGGTTAGAAAGCTGCAACTGGGCAGATATCATCTTATCATTGATTTTCTGCGATGCTCTAAAAATAATCAAAACTTCAGGAAAAATGGAGGGCATTCAGATCCCATTTTGGTTTTCATACAAATTTTTTTTTTGTGTTTCAACATTTTCGAAATATGACTTGTGTCTAAATTTATAAAAATATGTTTTTTTCCGAATTATCGTTGAATAAAAAAAAATTCTGGCAATGTTTTTCATAAAATTTTATTTTTATTTAACATTACATTTGGACAATTTTGAAAAAATTTTAATTACACGTGACATTCTTTCTTAAAAATCTCAAAAAATATCAACATTTTCTTGAGCTTTTTACTGTAAATTTCATTATAAAAAGTTTAAAATTAAGGAAAAAGTATGAAAAAATTCAGTAGTGTTCGTATGCGTATCTAAAGGATTTTGTCGTTCAATCAAAGAGCGTTCTGGTGCCGCAGTCGGCAACTTAAAAACTTTTTAATTTTATTGTGCGGAATGGAATTGAGCTTCTGTAGAATTTAAATTTAAGCCATACTTAACGTACATTGTAGATTTCACCCGAATATTATATAGATTAGGGTTTTGCTCATTAACTTCGCTCTGACAGATTGACTTGAAAAAAGGGATAACTTTGAAAAGAGCACTATGCCCCTTTTATGTTACTACCAAGACATTTTGTTAGTTTATGTTTTATAAGCAATTTTTTTCAAAGTGAATTTGCTTTGGTACAAAAAAAAATACATGTGAGACCTAGAGGCAAATCGTAAACTCTTGATGGTTTACACTAACCTATGCATCTCAAAGAGATTTAGTCAAATTAATATCAAGGATGTAACCTTAAATTTTATTGAACGAGATTCCTAACCTTTTCCATAAAGATATAAATATATTTTTTTATTAAGTAAAATAACTAGAAAGTACCTTTAAAATGAGATAAAATGAGATACCAGAACATATATATCAATCACCAATACTTAGAATATTTATTTAAATCATTTTATAACTTTTCGACATCTTTTCCAAACATTTTGTATTCACAGGACTGAAAACTTAGACTCATTGAGAATACCGAACAGACGAAACTTATGGCTACATAAATCAGTTAAAGCTGAACTGAAACCAAAAATTGATTTTGAATGCCTGCAACTTTAATAACACGGTCCGGCAAAGGTTTGCGCCCATGATAAATTTAAATTTATTTTGAAAATATACGTGCCTCATGGTTTTTCTCCAGCATGTCCGATTTTTTTTTATAATCAATGTTATGAAATTTAACATAATTTGAAGCAAGTTTTTATTTTGTTATGAGGTTACTCTGTATGTTCTATTTGAGGTAAAAACTAGGCTTTAACTTAGAGCACTTTTACTTTTGCCATTATCTTTTAAGAGCCATTAATGTATTAAGAAAATGTTTTTATTTTCCCGAACTGTATAATTTTCTTTTCTATACCAAAATGATAACCTTTTCATATCCTTTCTATCACCCTTTGTGACGCATAGAAGGGATGTGTCAGTTTTAGAAAATGTTATACTCTCTTGATCAACGTCAACTCCGTCGTATTATTGAGGGTTGAAACTTCTCTGAAATTAATATTATGATTATTTTACTTGCATTCATAAGTATAATTATTTGATCTAAAGTTTCTATCTGATGCACGTTAGAGTCCGACCAAGCACATATAAAATTTAAAATGGAAATAACGTGCTTGGAGCAAAACTCCACAGGTTCTTGTTACTTACTTTTTTCTCCTTTAATTCTCTTTTCCTTAAATATTAATGTTAAAATACACTTCTCATTGTCATAATCATTTACCAAAATAAATCTGAGTAAGATATGATTCGCCTTTGACATTTAATATACATACATAATATATGCCAGGTAGCCTAGTAGGTAGCACGCCGGACTATGAATCACTGGAACATGGGTTCGAGACTTACTTTGCAAATTTGTAAATCGTAAGTAAAAATTAAATTTGATAATAAAATCATATTAAGATAATAAAGTTTTACAAATTTGCATAGTAAATAAAATAAAGTCAAAATCTCTAAGACCGTAAATCCGGAAGACTTTTGTAGATGTTTTCAAGGTGTTATTTAAACAGCTCAGTGAAATACTTTACAAAGTCTCTTGATAGATAATAAAGAGAAATTTAAGGCTACAGGGTGTCAAACTTTTACATTACTTTAATTTAAATACCAGGTAATGTTGTAATTTGGATTTGAAATGAAAAATTTAAATGATTTTATGCAATTTAAAAAAAAAAACAATTTCGGTGTCAATATTAACACCGGCGTGTGCGCTCTCATTTGTTAAACCGTCAGAAAGAAGTGCCAGTTTACGATTGGGTGATTATATTCATTTTCATAGCTCAATTGAAATTTCTTCTGCAGCCGATCAATTTCGGAATGTTCCCGTATATTTCGCTAATCGTAATCGCGTTGGCAATTTATTTACGTCTTTCTTAGTTCTTCTAGAAAATAAATTGAAATAAATCCGTAACATATTTTAAGTAAAATAAAAAAAAATAGCTGGACTAAAGTCTACCATTCGACATTGTTGTGTGCCTTAAAATAACAAATTGACATAGTAATTGAGCTTATTATAGAAATTACGAATTTCTCTCAGTGTCAAAATTTCAATGTAATATGAGTTTGGTAAGTTTCCTTAACCAAATCGAATTACCTTAAAGCACCGCACCGCCAAATTCAAAGTAGGTTTTTAATAAAGAGCATTACTTCCTCAAAAAAAATCAGTTATGTTTCAACTTCAGTTTGTGATTGGCCTTTTTATAGGTTTTCAATTTAATATAATTCATAAAGTATTGAACGCGCCGATAGACGCTGAAAATGATTTAGAGCCTGATTATAATGCTGCTGAGGCTCGCTCGCTGTTTGGTAACGCCGATCCTTCAATGAATGAAGCCGACGCTTACGAGGAAAATGAATTAGAAAATATATTTATCAACCCTGAGGAGTTGGGTCCGTACTTTGAAGGTGATATTTTCATTCCAGACGATCTGATGTCCAAAGACGAACCAGACAAAGTAAAATTATGGCCCAATGGCGTAATACCGTTTGAAATATCCCCGAATTTCACCAAAATTCAAAAGGAGAAAATAATGTCAGCTGTGCATGAGTTGACTTCAAAAACATGTTTACGATTTCCAATGCGCACTATAGAGAAAGACTATGTACATATCACTGACAAAAAAGCTGGCTGTTTCTCAACAGTAGGCCAACAAGGTGGACACCAGTATATTAATTTAGGTAGTAAACAATGCTTTAAAAAAGTCGGTGTAATAGTACACGAAATATTGCATAGTGTGGGTTTTTATCACGAACATGCTCGTAACGACCGTGATGATTATGTGAAAATTATCTGGGAAAACATATTAAAAGAAAACATACATAATTTTAATAAGAGAAGAAACAAAATTGATCCTAGTGTAGATTTAACATATGACTATGGCAGTGTTTTGCATTACTCACGATATGCCGGTTCCAATTCCATCAACAAACATACTATAGTACCGTTGGTAAGAAAATAGTTAACATATTGATATATTGAAGTAAAGTCAATTACTCCCTCTTGCAGTTTAACACAACGGATGCTTTAAAAATGGGCCAACGCATTGGCTTGTCTCCAATGGATACAAAAAAAGTCAATGTAAAATATCATTGTAAAAATATGATGATGGCAGCAATTAACAAAACTAAGAAAGAAAATGCTGAAACTAATGTACATTTTGCGCTGAAGTCAAAAAAATTTTGGTTGGAATTCAATTTCACTTCAAACCATGAAAAAACTTATTTCAAAATGATGGACTTATTAAAACCGAATTCAACGAAATCAAAAGCTTAAATTAAAAACTTTAAGTAGTAGACGACTTAAGTGACCCTTTAATGATGCGCAGTTCAATAGATAAACGGCTTTGCATATTGTTTATTGTGATTTTATCGTGTCCTTTTAATTGATGAAAAGAAGAATTTCATCTATGCATCTTAAATACATTTTAAAATTCATAAATAAATTTTAAAAATTTAATCTTCAAATGTATGATAATACTAATTCTGAAAGAAAATTCTGTGCCATCTGAAAATGATGCAAATCATCCAAACAAAGTAAATGTTTAAAAATGATCAACAGAAGACACTGGAGATATTCCACTTTGACTCCAAATGAAGAAACCGGATTTAAAATGTTCTTAGACTTTATAAATAGACTAAGTTCAATTTATCATCAGAAATAGATAATTAACAAATAATAAATTTGCTTACTAGTGATTATTCTTCAGTATAATTATATTATTTACAATTATTTTATAATTATAATTATAATTTTTTTTCCTAATATTTTGCATTATTATTTCCTTCCTAAGGAAAAACAGATTTTATTTATTAAAATATCTCAATTGATAAAAACTCATTGTATTGTTATGTATTTACTTTTGTATTATTCCCAATTATGGACGAATGAAATTGAATTGAATTGAAATGAATACCCAGAATGCCTGTGTTTCGAAATAAATCACATTCTTCGCAATTTCTCTTGAAAAAGGGTCTCTTATATATAAATAGTATTTGCATTTTAAAATAATAACTTTAAAATTTGACTCGTTCTTTTACGCTGCTTATCAAGGATTTTTTATGAATTGACTCTTCAAAGAGACCAAAATCGAATAAAAGACCCAGCAATATACGACAAAGCTAGCAACACAACTGTTGGGTTACTCAAGTAACTCACGGCCATACAAATTACACCTTTTGAGATACTAACCCCGGCAGATACAACAAAAAGTGCATGTGAAACTTAGAGGTAAAGCGTAAACTCTTGATGGCTTACACTTCTGTATGCATCATAAAGAGATTTAATCAAATGAATATCAAGGATATAACCTAAAAATTTATTGAACGAGGTTCCTAACCTTTCCCATAAAGAAATAAATTTATTTTTATGCTAGAAAGTGCCTTTAAAATGAGATACAGATAATACCAGTACAAAGATATCAATCGCCAATACTTAGAATATTGATTTGAATCATTTTATTACTTTTCGACATCTTTTCCAAACAGAAATTTCTGCAATACCTGCCACAAAACTGCATACACAAATTTTGCATTCACAGAACTGAAAGTTTAGACTCATTGAGGATACCGATTAGACGATTAGATACAGTTAAGGCTGAACTGAAACCAAAAATTGATTTTGAATGCCTATAACTTTAATAACACGGTCCGACAAAGGTTTGCACCCATGATAAATATCAATTTATTCTGATAGAAAAAACACTTTTCTCCTCGCCCCCCATGTGAAAAAAATTAAAGTTCATGATAGCGTATCCACTACGTGATGCAAATGAACAAAATTTGGTATATATATAAAAGGTAGAGGCAAAAATAAGATTCAATGAAAAATGGGCGTTGCCCTGCCTATATGAGAAAAAATCAAATGTTTTATATATCAGCAACTATTTGACGCAGTTGGATACGATTTGGTACATGTGTTGCTTGTAGTTTGTGTAATGTTCCTAGCTTTGTTAAGTTGGGAAAAAGTGGGCAATGCCACGCCCTTTAATATAAGTAAAGAATTTAATTCATTATATCTCATAAAATATTCGACGCAAATGAGATGTAAAAGTATGATTCAATGAAAAAATGGGTAGTGCCATGCCTCCAAAATAAGAAAAGATCATAATTTCTTATATCTCAGCGAATATTTGATGCAAAAAAATTAAACCATGTACGTATGTATGTATATACAAGGCAAGGACTGTAACAATATTAAAAAAATAAAAAATAAATACCATATGGTTAATACTGATTGAATCTTTTGATTTTTCTTTTATTTTTCATTTTCATATCTGAAATTTTTTTTTTTTACAAAAATGATTGCGTTTTCGTGCTGTTTTACCCTGAAATTGTCTATTACTAAATTCCACAGCTGCAAACTCGAACCAACTAATTCTGCCACTTCTTTGGACATATTCGAATCTCGAACTAAGCCAATAAAATCTTCATGCGGAACTTTGTATCAAAATTTACTACTATAGTTCTTCTTCTTTTCCTTATTTGCCTAATCAGTAACAGTTATTTCTTAATTTTTTTCAGTGCAAACGATATTTGTTGAAGCATTGATCATTTAAGTTTATTAATTGCCTTTATCCAAATCGGAATGTCTTGAAACATCGTCAATACGTTGAAGGTTTTCCATTAAGCACGAGCATCCCATCGTTAAATGAAATCAGTTGTTTCAACTTCAGTTTGTGATTGACCTTTTTTAATTAAATGACACAAGCAGATATCTTGAGCATACTGACTTTTATGTGAATCCCTCTCATCTAGGTAACTGTATCTGCCCATTCATTGCACACGACTGCGTGCAATCGTTCGATTGATTAATCGAACGATATTTTTATCAAGCCTGACGAGTTGACTTCCTATGTAGAAAGTGATAGACTGATTGCAGCGAAAAACTAGATTTCGATTTTATGATAATAAATCGCCTTATACTGTTTTCTCTTGTGCTAACAGAAATATTTATGTATGTATTTAGGTATAAAACCATATGTAGATTTGGATGTGCGTAAGTCAAATTTTATTTTTTTCGTTATTTTAGCGAGTTGGATCTCTTAACCATTGTACGACGGTATAGCGGTATTGTAAATTACAAGCAAATTAAGCATGTCAATTTGCGATATCTTATACACTGGACGTCATAGAGTGCTGAAATTTCTCTACAATTTTTTTGATATTTAAATAATTCAAATTGCATGGAAATCTCTTGAGTAGATTTTGGAATAAAGTAATTCCTACATCCTTTTCTGGCAGCATATGTTCAATTGTACAGCGTGTGAACTTCATGTTCTGTGCGGCTCAATAAGAGCTATACAAGACTTACTACGCCCACATTTCACGCCCACTTTGATGCTTTTATGGAGAACATCTATTTATTTTACAGGTCGTAAACATCGATATTCTGAGAATGGCTAAGCAGGTCAAATGACATTCACACCATACATATTTTGCTATATTAGACTTAACAGCCACTCTTAACTGTTATATCCACTAATGAGTCTATAATGTGAAGAGTTTGAAGCTTTACAATTTACTGCAATATCACTTTCAAAGCCGTTACCATTAGGCTAATGTCAGGGAGTTAGAACAATGTTTTTATCTTCCCAAACCGTTTAATGTTTTTTCTATGTCAAAGTGGTAACCTTTTCATAACTTATCTATTACCGTTTGTAAGGCATAGAAGGGACGTGCCAGTTATAGAAAATCTTACACTCTCTTGATCAACGTCGACTTCGTCTTATTATTCGGGGTTAAAACTTCTCTGAAATTATTATTATATAGCTTTACGTGGACTTTCGTTAGTATAATTATTTGATCTACAATTTACTTCTGATGCAAATGTAATAAGTAGCAGAATTCATCCAACAGTAGAATAGCATATGTACGAGCAAGAGACAAAGGACGCCGATGAAGAAAATTATCTTATCCTACTGATAGTATAAATGTGAGATAATGGAATTTTTTTCCTCAACCACGCCTTACCGGCTGAGCAGATTTTAATGAAACTTAATGCAAAGAAAGTGCTTGTTCTGGATTAGAGCACATCTACTTTTTGTTCCGAAAGAAACTCAAAGTTTTTCAAGGTACAACTTGATTTAAATTATGCTGTCATAAAAGATTTTCGGATGCCACCACAATAATCTGGTCTGTCAGAAAGTTAGAAGTGTTTGAATGTTAGTTTTATTCTGGTTTTTTCTAAGAATTTCAGCAAACTTTCAATGCAACAATTTATGTACAAATATAATAATGATGTATGATGATGATGTACAAAAATAAAAACTATTGCAATTATTAAATCAGTCATGCCACATGTATCTAGTTTCGGTCCCAGTGTTTCGGTAGAAAATTTTAAGATCCACGCGGGCTACATCTAGTGAACCCTCTGCAGAGCCGTCTATGCGATGTTTAGCTGGACACATGCACCGTACAGTCAATAACAAAGAGTGTTCGTCAACAGATACTCTGAATTAATATATCCCATTTTATTTGAGATTAAATAAAATTCGATCTTGCCGAAAACAGGCAACGCAACACACTAACAATTTTTTAAAAATCGTAATATTTTATCTAAAATTGATATATTAATTGAGCTCATAGAAATTCAGAGTTTTTCTCAGTGTCTACATTCCAATGTTAGTACTAAGAGTTTGCTAAGGTTCCTTAATCAAAACGAATTACCGTAAATCACCGATAAATTCAAAGTAAGTTTTTAGTTAAGAGCATCAATTTCTCAAACAAAATCAGTTATGTTTCAACTTCGGTTTGTGATTGGCGTTTTTATAGGTTTTCAATTCGAGATTATTCATAAAGTATTGGATGCACCGATAAACGCTGAAAATGACTTAAAACTTGATTATAATGCAGCTATAGTTCACTCGCTGTTTGATCAGCCCGGTCGTTCAATGAATAGAGCCGAGGAAAATGAACTACGTAATATATTTATCAACCCTGAGGAGACGGGTCCGTACTTGGAGGGTGATATTGTCATTCCAGACGATCTCACTTTCAAAAACGGATATTATATTCCAAAAATATGGCCCAATGGCATCGTGCCGTTTGACATAGGTCCGAATTTTACAAAACCTGAAAGGAAAATGATACGATTTGCATTAAGCCAAATATCTGCAAAAACATGTTTACGATTTCCAAATCGCACAACAGAGGCAGACTATGTACTTTTCTCTGATGTTCAAAAAGGCTGTTTTTCTATTATAGGTCATACAGGTGGGAAACAGAATATTAATTTGGAAAGACCATTCTGCGTAGCAAAAGCTGGTATAGTAATACACGAAACATTGCATGCTTTGGGTTTTTTTCACGAACATGCTCGTAACGACCGTGATGATTATGTGAAAGTTATGTGGGAAAACATAAAAAAAGAACAAAAATTTAATTTTGACAAGAGAGAAACCAAAATTGATCCTAGTGTAGACTTAACATATGACTACGCTAGTATTATGCATTACAAACGGCATTCTTTTGCCATTTCTAGAAAAAAACCTACTTTAATTCCTTTGGTAAGTAAAGTAGTTAACATCTTCATTTATAGAGGACTAAAATCAATTACTCTTTCTTGCAGTTTGACACAATAGATTCATTTAAAATGGGCCAACGAGTTGGCTTGTCTCCAATGGATACAAAAAAAGTCAATGTAAAATATCATTGTAAAAATATGATGATGGCAGCAATTAACAAAACTAAGAAAGAAAATGCTGAAACTAATGTACATTTTGCACTGAAGTCAAAAAAATTTTGGTTGGAATTCAATTTCACTTCAAACCATGAAAAAACTTATTTCAAAATGATAGACTTATTGAAACCGAATTCCACGAAATCAAAAGCAAAACTATAAGTAGTAAAAATAAATCTACGTAGATTCGAAACTTGAACCTACCTACCTAGACAACTTTATGTTATATACAAATAATGTAATATTTTACAGTTTAACAGTTGAACGGCTTTGCATATTTTTTATTGTGGACTCAAACCAAAGACAGACAGTACAACTGCACTTAGTTGACCTTCAGTTATTTGATTTTCCTGCATAATTGAGCGAATATTTTCATATTCTTTTAATTGAATCCTGATTTACTGACTTCCTCGCTTAGATGAAAATAGAAATTTCATCAAAGTGGAAAACATACACCAAATACCCTTTCAACTAAGCATGGGCAAAACGCGAGTGAAAAGTCCGGATGCATTATACCAAATGCAACATTGATCACAACGTAGTACGCCACTCTGATCACAAGGGTCAAAGCATATGAGCCGTTTATTTTAAAAGTTGAGCAAGTCCAAATCGCAGAAATAATTTAACTGACTAACATATCATCGTTCAATATTTCTAAAATGATGTCCTATATTCGCAAATGTCCGAGTTCTGTTGGCGTCAATCGTTGCTGGTCTATCGGCATAGACCAAGAATTTAACATAGCCCCAAAGCTAATAGTCCAAAGATATCTTAGAAGCCAACACTCTTCATAATTAAAAAAAAAAATCGTCAACTTTATTTTCGATTTTCCATACATATCAATGCTAGCCATAAATAGCGAGTGGCAGATGGCAAAAAAATTTGTGTGCTAACTGACAGTTTATTTGACAGCTATCTCTATCGTAACTTTGGCCACTCCAAAAAACTCACCCTATACAATTTAATTTGCAGAAAATAAGAAACCGAATATATTTCTGACCTCATAAATTTAGTTTGTGTTTTGAAGTAGCTAATTTATGTGTTCTTTTTTGGACTAATTAATGATTTATTATTCATCATTTCGTCGTTGGTCGAATCATTATTGCTCGATAACTTTCGAAAAAACAGAAAAATTGGCTGTAAATATGCGGTAACTCGAATTGTGTGTAATGGTCTTTGATGAAGATTTTTAGAATTTGCTAGTCTCCAATATCTGCAATTTTGTTTGTTTACAAAATTCCTCAAGTGAAAATGCGTGTCGTCTTTCTTGGTTAAATTTGCAAAAATGTTTTCATCATGCTTATTGATATTTGTGGGGACGCGAATTCGACAGGATTTAGTTTTTCACTAACTGGATTTTGTCCAGATAGAAGTGGAAGATGTCTTTTAAAATTCAATGAAGAGTTTTGCCAGAAAGCTGTAACTGAACATATCATCTTATCGTTGATTTTGTGCGGACTTCTGCGCTGCTGCCTCTCACAACATCCATATATTCGACCAAACTGACAGTTCAAGATCTGCCCGTACGTCTTGCATCTCCAAAAGTCTTGAATTTGGTAAAATTTTCGACCAGCAAACGAATGGATAAACACGTTGAGTTTATTTGTAGAATGATTATGTTCTAGAAATAGAATAACAATCTTAGTTCTTTGGGAAATTATATAGCGTTCCAAGTTTTGTCTGTGATATAGAAATAAAAGATGATAATTCGCAATAAATTTAAGTTTTTTGAAAACAAACAATATCAACTCGACGGAAAAAGTTTTTAGAAGAAAAAATGTTTGAAATTTCTAAATTTTTATGTGATTAATGATATTTTGAGTTAAGCTTGAAAATTGACGCGAACATTGAGTTTTGGTCAAATTTTATTGAATTTTGTTTCTTAATTTGAACAACAAAATGAAAAAGACATGACCTGCTGTTAAAACCGATGTATCAGATTTTTTGGCAAATGATACTTCTGTTCAAAAACATTCAAAATTGACATTGGCTTTGACACATTTTTTTGCATTTTGTGCATCACATATATTTTTCTTAATAACATCACAAAAAAGTCAACATTTTCTAGATATATTGTAAATTTGGTTACTCAAAAATTAAAACGAAAGAATAAAGTATTAGAAAATGCAGTAGTATTCGTATGCGTATCTAAAAGATTTCGTAGTTCAATGAAAAAGCGTTCTGATGCCGCAGTCGGCATTATAAAAAATTCTTTACGTTAACTGTGCTGAATGGAAATGAAATTCTATGGAACTAACATTTAAACAATACTAAACATACAGTGTAGACTTAAACAAAACATTATATTGATTAGAATTTTGCTCTCTCCTATTCCGATATGTGCGTCCAAAGACTAGAAAGTCTTGTTAGCGTATTAGAAATACCTAGTAAAAATGTTGAGGTCGTAAATGTCGCTTTAATTAAAAAATTTTAAAATCGAGCTTAGATCAATTTTAAAGTTATGTTAATGAACGCCTATTGGCAATATTTACAGAATTCTAGACATGTGCAGAATGTATATATTTTTTAAGTTTGGGTACCTCTGACTGACTGACTTGAAGAAAACGGATAACATTGAAAGATAAGTGGGAATATGCCAATTTATGTTAACATACTACCAAGGCATCTCGCTGGCTCATATTATATGAGCAGGACTGTCCAGTCAAAACAAGGAATTTTTTTTTAAAATGGTAAAAAGTAAATGGTCAATTTAGCAAAAGATTTTGTAAAGTTGCCAATATTCCACAAATTAAAAAAACATCGGTGATGAACTTATTTTTTTAGGCAGCAGCATTGAAATAGTTAAGATAAAAAGATGATGACTTTTTTTTTGCTCGTTAAAAAATGTAAGTATGCAGAACAAAAAATAGCCCAATTTACGGCTCTTTGCTGCGAATGAAAAAACAAAATTCCTCAGTAGCCAAGTTACAGTTCTGGTAAACATGGCGATGTTGGAAAATCAAGTTAGACTGCTGTCTTTTGATTTTAAGTAAGTAATAAACTCAAAACTAACAAATAGAATATTTGGTGATATTAGGATTCTTTAGAACCACTCAAAATAACACTGAGGCCAACGTATATCCAGCATGTCTGCGTTTCGAAATAAAAGACGTCAAGTAATTCAAATACGCGGTGGTTACCTTTTCCAAAGTTTTTCTTGAAAATGGTGCTTGCAAAACTTTCTGCGCCCGTAAACTAAATTTAAGAAAAAGTAGATTTCTCTTTTTAAAATAACAAGTTAAGACTAAAATCCTTTCGTTTACGCTGTTTACAAAGATTTTTCATGAATCGAATCAGATTCATCAGATCAGAAAAGATTCAACAGAAAGAAATATACGATACAGTCATTGATAAAACAGTTGCGTTCCTGAAGTAACTCACGGCCATACAAGTTACAGTTATTTTGATATTGGTCCTGAGAATTTGATAAAATGTCAAAAAATATTAAGTAAAACTTACAGATGTAGCGTGAAGATTTTTTTTTCTGATAAAAATTAGGACATTTAGGACAACTAGGAATTAGGAAAATACTTACGAAAATAGATACATATAATATGAGTATTTAAATCCTTTTGGAGAAGAAGTCGAAGAGTTCTTTTCCAAAAGAAAATTCTTGATATTTGAAAGGCCCGACTTCTAGACTGCATACACAGACTTCACTATCACAGAGCTCAAGCTTTGGGATCGTTGAGGATATCGATTAGAAGAACCGTACGTAAATCAGTTAAAGCTGATTTGATATCAAAAATTGATTTTGAAAACCTGTTAATTTTAAAATATATAATTAAGTTGGAACATTTTTCTGGAGATATTTTTAGGGACCACCCGCAGCCTTTGTCAGAGAATTTTTTCTCAATACATTTTTAAAACTCATTTTATTACGATATTAAGCTAGGAGACGTTTTAGAGGTTTTACACATTCGGCTTGATTTTTATTTCTTTTATTTTGGTTTATCAGCTGAAGTTAATTGTTATTTATTTTCAGTGCAGTTGATATCTTAGTGTAAACCATTTAATCTTATAAATTGCCCTTATCCAAATCAAATTGCCTTGAAACACCGTCAATACGTAATAGGTTTTCGATTAAGCACGTGCATCACTTCATCAAACAAAATCAGTTATGTTTCAACTTCAGTTTGTGATTGGCTTCTTCATAGGCTTTTGGAAAAGCAGTCATGTACAAAAACAAAAACTATTGCAATTATGAAATCAGTTATGCCACATGAATCTACTTTCATTCCAAGTTTTTCGGTAGGAATTTCTAAGTTCCACGCAGGCTACCTCTGGTGTATCCTCTGCAGAGTCGTCAATGGGATGTTTAGTTGAACACATGCGCCTCCGATGACAATGCTTGCACAGATAGCTCTGAATGTACTATATATCACATTTGGTCTTCTATTGAATAAAATTCGTTCTTGTCGAAACAGGTAACGCAACGCATTAACGAATTATGAAAAATCGGAATATTTTATCTGAAATAGAAAAAAAATGTAAAGTCTAGCATTCGACATTCTGTGCGTTAAAATAACGAATTGAAATAGAAACTAAACTTAATATAGAAATTAAAAACTTTTCTCAGTGTCTACATTTCAATGTTAGTACCAAGAGTTTGCTGAGTTTCCTTAACCACATCGAATTGCCTTAAAACACCGCCAAATTCAAAGGAGATTTTTAGTTAAGAGCATCAATTTCTCAAACAAAATCAGTTATGTTTCAACTTCGGTTTGTGATTGGCCTTTTTATAGGCTTTCAATTTAATATGATTCATATAGTATTGACTGCACCGACAAACGCTGAAAATGATATAAAGCCCGATTATAATGCAGCTGATTCTCGCACGCTGTTTGGTAACGCCGATCATTCAATGAATGAAGCCGACACCTACGATGAAAATGAATTAGACAATATATTTATCAACCCTGAGGAGACGGGCCCGTACTTTGAGGGTGATATTTTTATTCCAGGTGATCTGAAGTTCCAAAATGGTATGAGACCAAAGTTATGGCCCAATGGCGTAATACCGATTGAAATTAACCCGAATTTTACCGTGTTTCAAACGAACAAAGTAATGTTCGCCATACGTGAGTTGACTTTAAAAACATGTTTACGATTTCCAATGCGCACTACAGAAAAAGACTATGCATATATCACTGACACCAAAGGTCCTGGCTGTCACTCTAAAGTAGGCCACAAAGGTGGACCACAACATGTTAATTTAGGTAGTCGCCGCTGCTTTGTAAAACTTGGTGTAGTAATACACGAACTATTGCACACTGTGGGTTTTTATCACGAACATTCTCGTAACGACCGTGATGATTATGTGAAAATTACGTATGAAAACATATTAAAAGGTCATGAATTTAATTTCGATAAGAGCATGCTTAAAATTGAGCCTAGTGATTTAACTTATGACTACGCCAGTGTAATGCATTACTCACGGTATCACTTTGCCAACGACACAACTAAGGAAACAGTTACTCCGTTGGTAAGATAAATAGTTAACGTCTAAATATATTGAAGTAAAGTAAATTAATCTTTCCTGCAGTTTAATACAACCGATGCTTTAAAAATGGGCCAACGCAATGGCTTGTCTCCAATGGATATTAAAAAAGTCAGTGCAAAATATCATTGTGATACTTCAGAGCAAAATCAGGATGACGGGATAGAGTTGATTTCATTTCAATTTTCATCTGGAAATATTTCACTGGATCTCAAACACAATGCGACTGATATCAATAATTAATAAACAAAAGATTTAGCAGAGTTGATCACTTACCATATATCTTTGCGGTATAAGTCGAACCAATGTTGGCCTACAATTTTTCAAAATTTGTGGAAAAGAAAACAATTGATTTTTTAAATAATCTGACCGCCTTTCTTTTGAAATCATTTTCTTAGTTTTTTATCTTCTATAAAAGTAATTTTTAATTTTTTATTTATATCGCTGTTCTGTTTTTCAAATTTGCACGAAAATCAAAAAGCGAAATGAATTCGAATCAAAATGAGACTTCTTCTCATTTCTCAAAAAATTTTCATTCGAAGAAGTTTTCCAAAATTTGGTAATAATAAAGGATTATGAGATCTCATTTCAAACCATTTTCATGTAGTGGTATTTACTATTTCATATAATACTTAGTGTATTACGGTGAATATAGAAATTAGCAAAGCATTTGAGCTATTAAACAGGAACAACGATATGTCTACTTGAGTAGAGATTATGAATTTCCTCCCTATTCATATGCTAAGAAACAACGGTAAAAACTTTTTTTTTGGTACTTCCTCATGTGCACATCAGCAAAATGGGAAAACATTTTATATAAGAAAAATGTGGAATTTTCAAAATTTTTTTAATCATATTCCGAAAAAATTAATATTTTCCAGCCCTGGCAACAATCCCTGGAGTTTTTTTTAAATGAGGATAAGCTCCAATATGAATAACCTTTCGAATTTTAAGCTTTCCCGAAGAGTTCTAGAACATGAATTTTTTTTACATGTGGTATTACTTAAGACGATAAGAAAAAATCGATGGTTTGAAATGTAAAATTTAAGCCAATTCCATTAAAAATAAAAGGTAGCGATTTTTATCTGAAGCGTTTTTAAAAATATTCTTGGCCCTTGATGCTTGTAAGGGTAAACGAAATTAAGGTTAACTCTCAAAATACCCTCTGACTTATGTTGTTCATCTATACTCGCGAGCATAAAAAATGCTACTGCAAAAAAAATTTTGTTAGGGGTACATGCAAATGGGCCTTCATGTTCCAAATGTATATTTCTATTGAATTATCTGAAGATATAATGCATAAAATCTCAAGAAGAGCTTAAAAATTAAGCGATTCAAAAATACATGTCATCAAGAATCAACTTCATTCTCCCGTAATGAAATAGGTCCGTTCGTCAAAATAAATGAAATCATGATTGCAAGCGTTTAATGCGGGATAAGCTGCCATGCCCACTTTCACAACTCCGCTGACTCTTTCATCTATCTTTTTGGTATCAAAAATAGAATTACCAATAATAATTTTAAGCACATGATACAGAGGGTTAAAAGAGAACGATATTGAAACGCGTGATTTATGGACGTTTGCTTACATAACTCTACGCATTCCCTTGTTACATCAAGGTTTTCTGCTCTTTGACACAAAGCGAAGTCTTACTCGGTGCTAAATATTAGGTGCTGATATTTTGTCATTTAGATTTGGTTAAGTTCTGAAGGCTATTTAGCTGATGGTGACTACGAATGATTTCAAACCAATAAGTAATGACTTTTGCATCGCCGTTTACTTATTAAGATAGTAGAGTTCTCAACATCACAACATACCTAAATCAGAGGTAGAGCCAACGAGATGACTTTGCACCAAGTAGTACACCAGATAGAAAAAATCCTTTGTAGTTTTCTTGAATCAATGTCGGATGTGCACCAAAGTGGCCTGATGACTTCAGTCTTAATTTTGATAGTACTGAACTCTTTTAGTGTTGGCTTTCAATGGTTGAACAGTGAACATATCGCTCGTTTGCTGGAAGACCGTCATAACTCAAAAAATGAAAATTTCGAATTAATTATGCAGAAATAATCGCCATTTCATGATTTGATTTGAGTATTCAGGGTTAAAACTTCTCTTAAATTAATACTATGATATGATACAAATTAGAGTCCGAACAATAAGAAGCGAGATTTTTCCAACAGTGGATTGACATTTGTACGAGCAATAGGCAAAGGACGCCGATGAAGAAAATTATCAGGTCTTACGCCCAAACAACTGAACGGATTTTGATGGCAATTAAAGGATGGATAGTGCTTGTTCTGAATAAGAACACAGCTACTGTTTTCCCGAAAAAATATCATAGCTTTTCAATGTCGAAGTTGCTTCTAATTATGCTGTCATAGAAAACTATCGCATGCAACCACAATAAACTGATCTATTGGAAGTTTGAATGTTAGTTTTATTTTTGTTTTTTCTAAGGATTTGGCCATATTTTCAAATGAATCACATCAGGCCCGTGCGCAGGGGGCTTTGGAGGTTATAACCCCCCCCCCTGAACATTTTTTTTACATAGACTTTTATTAACAATATGTTCTCACTTACGTGAAAAGCAAAATGAATTGCGGCTCTTACGAAGAAACAAAACAAAAATTCACTTTTAATGAAAAGAAAAATTGAAAATCATATGAAAATAATAAATAGGTATAAAAGGAATAATAAATTATACACTTGAGTTTACTTATGTATGCATATAACTTTCAAATTATATCCATTTTGTTGAGATCAGTTAAAAGTTTCGCAGCTTATACTCGTAGTAATTTTTATAAAATTCATCCGCAACTTCCGGTATTTCACAAAACTGATCCAAGCGAAAATTGTCGTTTAAATATCCTGTTTTTTGTAGTAAGAAAACCTTATCTTGGAAGAAGCATAAGGAATTCGAAGTGCTGCTAAGGTTATATTGCTTCCAAATTTTTCCCAACTAAATACCTCCTGAAACCTGTTGTGTCCTTGTCGGTAAAGTATTATAAGCTTTGATCTGTTCGTGAACAAATGCTGTAACAACTTTTCCATGCGGAGTCGTCTAAGACCCTACCTTAGACCAACAATGTCTGAAGATCAGCTAAACGGATATGGCTCAGTGAATATATGTGCAACGCGATGTCGAAATTAATGCACAAAGAGTTCTGGACGAGTTTTTTTTCAGTAGCTCGCAGAATAAGCTTCTTACATAATGATAACTAATTACTGAGTCAGAACTTATGAATGTATGTATGTTAAGACGATATGAAAAAATCTTTTGGTTGAAATG
The DNA here is from genome assembly GCA_963680825.1 of Meiosimyza decipiens. Classification (NCBI taxonomy): domain Eukaryota; kingdom Metazoa; phylum Arthropoda; class Insecta; order Diptera; family Lauxaniidae; genus Meiosimyza; species Meiosimyza decipiens. Next base: position 6,266,224 of record OY804259.1, on the reverse strand, counting down.
TTAAGGTCTCCTAGTCTGGAACGGGTCCATAACCCGTAAAGTAAGCTTCTGTAAAATTTTATCCAATTTATTAAGAATTAGAGGTCGCGAGTTTCATCTGAAGTGTTTCATGTATTTGTATTGAGTCGCTAAACAAGATAAAACCAGTAAATTGGCCAAAAAACTTTTATTTTTTGTGATATTCACACCTAGAAAAGGAAAATTCAAAAAAAAATTTTTTTTTGTTAACCTGCAAACTAGCCAAAAATTCTATAGTGGAACTTAAAAGATCTTTGAATACAAGGCCCATAAACAAAATCAAAATTAAAGAAATATATGTAAGTTTTAGTACCAGAAAAAATTTAAAAAAAACTCTTTTGGGCCTAAGAACTAGTGATAAATAAATTTTATATATTTTAGTCTCATGGCCTTTAATAATATATTTATGAAACAATTTCTGTATTTTTGTATTTTTTGTATGCTTTGTAATCACCCCGCCCCCCCCCCCCCCTCTTGAATGATTTCTGCACACATCAGTGAATCACATAAAAAAAAAATAGAAGAAAAGCAGTCATGTACAAAAACAAAAACTATTGCAATTATTAAATCGGTTATGCCACATGTATCAAGTTTCGGTCCCAGTGTTTCGGTAGAAAATTTTAAGATCCACGCAGGCTACCTCTGGTGTATCCTCTGCAGAGTCGTCAATGGGATGTTTAGTTGAACACATGCGCCTCCGATCACAATGCCTGCACAGATAGCTCTGAATGTACTATGTATCACACTTGGTCTCCTATTGAATAAAATTCGTTCTTGTCGAAAACAGATAACGCAACGCATTAACGGTTTATTAAAAATCGGAATATTTTCTCTGAAATAGAAAAAAAATTTAAAGTCTAGCATTCGACATTCTGTGCGTTAAAAGAACGAATTGAAATAGCAGTTAAACTTTATATAGAAACTAAAATCTTTTCTCAGTGTCTACATTTCAACGTTAGTACCAAGAGTTTGCTGAGTTTTCTTAACCACATCGAATTGCCTTAAAACACCGCCAAATTCAAAGGAGATTTTTAGTTAAGAGCATCACTTTCTCAAACAAAATCAGTTATGTTTCAACTTCGGTTTGTGATTGGCGTTTTTATAGGCTTTCAATTCAATATTATTCATAAAGTATTGAATGCAACGATAATCGCTGAAAATGACTTAAAACTTGATTATAATGCAGATATGGTTCATTCGCTGTTTGATCAGCCCGATCGTTCAATGAATGGAGCCGAGGAAAATGAACTACGTAATATATTTATCAACCCTGAGGAGACGGGACCGTACTTGGAGGGTGATATTGTCATTCCAGACGATCTCACTTTCAAAAACGGCCACAATAAATCCGAAAGAATTCCAAAAATATGGCCCAATGGCGTCGTACCGTTTGACATAGGTCCGAATTTTACACAACCTGAAAGGGAAATGATACGATTTGCATTAAGTCAAATAACTGCAAAAACATGTTTACGATTTCCAAATCGCACAACAGAGGCAGACTATGCACATTTCTCTGATGTTCAAAAAGGCTGTTTCTCAATTATAGGTTATAAAGGTGGGAAACACATTATTAATTTGCAAAGACCAAACTGCTTACAATCAATTGGTAAGATACAACACGAAACATTGCATGCTTTGGGTTTTTTTCACGAACATGCTCGTAACGACCGTGATGATTATGTGAAAGTTATGTGGGAAAACATAAAAAAAGATCAAAAATTTAGTTATAAAAAGAGAAGACACAAAATTGATCCTAGTGTAGATTTTACATATGACTACGGCAGTGTTATGCATTACTCACGGTATGCCTTTGCCATTGATTCAACAAAACCTACTTTAATTCCTTTGGTAAGTAAAGTAGTCAACATCTTCATTTACAGAGGACTAAAATCAATTACTCTATCTTGCAGTTTGACACAATTGATTCTTTTAGAATAGGCCAACGAGTTGGCTTGTCTCCATTGGATATAAAAAAACTCAATGCAAAATATCATTGTGAAAATATGATGATGACAGCAATTAACAAAACTAAAAAAGAAGGTACCGAAACTAATGTACATTTTGAGCTGAAATCAAAAGAATTTTGGATGGAGTTCAATTTCACTTCAAACCATGAAAAAACTTATTTCAAAATGATAGACTTATTGAAACCGAATTCCACGAAATCAAAAGCAAAACTATAAGTAGTAAAAATAAATCTACGTAGATTCGAAACTTGAACCTACCTACCTAGACAACTTTATGTTATATACAAATAATGTAATATTTTACAGTTTAACAGTTGAACGGCTTTGCATATTTTTTATTGTGGACTCAAACCAAAGACAGACAGTGCAACTGCACTTAGTTGACCTTCAGTTATTTGATTTTCCTGCATAATTGAGCGAATATTTTCATATTCTTTTAATTGAATCCTGATTTACTGACTTCCTCGCTTAGATGAAAATAGAAATTTCATCAAAGTGGAAAACATACACCAAATACCCTTTCAACTACGCATGGGCAAAACGCGAGTGAAAAGTCCGGATGCATTATACCAAATGCAACATTGATCACAACGTAGTACGCCACTCTGACCACAAGGGTCAAAGCATATGAGCCGTTTATTTTAAAAGTTGAGCAAGTCCAAATCGCAGAAATAATTTAACTGACTAACATATCATCGTTCAATATTTCTAAAATGATGTCCTATATTCGCAAATGTCCGAGTTCTGTTGGCGTCAATCGTTGCTGGTCTATCGGCATAGACCAAGAATTTAACATAGCCCCAAAGCTAATAGTCCAAAGATATCTTAGAAGCCAACACTCTTCATAATTAAAAAAAAAAATCGTCAACTTTATTTTCGATATTCCATACATATCAATGCTAGCCATAAATAGCGAGTGGCAGATGGCAAAAAAATTTGTGTGCTAACTGACAGTTTATTTGACAGCTATCTCTATCGTAACTTTGGCCACTCCAAAAAACTCACCCTATACAATTTAATTTGCAGAAAATAAGAAACCGAATATATTTCTGACCTCATAAATTTAGTTTGTGTTTTGAAGTAGCTTTTTTGGACTAATTAATGATTTATTATTCATCATTTCGTCGTTAGTCGAATCATTATTGCTCGATAACTTTCGAAAAATCAGAAAAATCGGCTGTAAATATACGGTAACTCGAATTGTGTGTAATGGTCTTTGATGAAGATTTTTAGAATTTGCTAGTCTCCAATATCTGCAATTTTGTTTGTTTACAAAATTCCTCAAGTGAAAATGCGTGTCGTCTTTCTTGGTTAAATTTGCAAAAATGTTTTCATCATGCTTATTGATATTTGTGGGGACGCGAATTCGACAGGATTTAGTTTTTCTGGATTTTGTCCAGATAGAAGTGGAAGATGTCTTTTAAAATTCAATGAAGAGTTTCGCCAGAAAGCTGTAACTGAACATATCATCTTATCGTTGATTTTGTGCGGACTTCTGCGCTGCTGCCTCTCACAACATCCATATATTCGACCAAACTGACAGTTCAAGATCTGCCCGTACGTCTTGCATCTCCAAAAGTCTTGAATTTGGTAAAATTTTCCACTAGCAAACGAATGGATAAACACGTTGAGTTTATTTGTAGAATGATTATGTTCTAGAAATAGAATAACAATCTTAGTTCTTTGGGAAATTATATAGCGTTCCAAGTTTTGTCTGTGATATAGAAATAAAAGACGATAATTCGCAATAAATTTAAGTTTTTTGAAAACAAACAATATCAACTCGACGGAAAAAGTTTTTAGAAGAAAAAATGTTTGAAATTTCTAAATTTTTATGTGATTAATGATATTTTGAGTTAAGCTTGAAAATTGACGCGAACATTGAGTTTTGGTCAAATTTTATTGAATTTTGTTTCTTAATTTGAACAACAAAATGAAAAAGACATGACCTGCTGTTAAAACCGATGTATCAGATTTTTTGGCAAATGATACTTCTGTTCAAAAACATTCAAAATTGACATTGGCTTTGACACATTTTTTTGCATTTTGTGCATCACATATATTTTTCTTAATAACATCACAAAAAAGTCAACATTTTCTAGATATATTGTAAATTTGGTTACTCAAAAATTAAAACGAAAGAATAAAGTATTAGAAAATGCAGTAGTATTCGTATGCGTATCTAAAAGATTTCGTAGTTCAATGAAAAAGCGTTCTGATGCCGCAGTCGGCATTATAAAAAATTCTTTACGTTAATTGTGCTGAATGGAAATGAAATTCTATGGAACTAACATTTAAACAATACTAAACATACAGTGTAGACTTAAACAAAACATTATATTGATTAGAATTTTGCTCTCTCCTATTCCGATATGTGCGTCCAAAGACTAGAAAGTCTTGTTAGCGTATTAGAAATACCTAGTAAAAATGTTGAGGTCGTAAATGTCGCTTTAATTAAAAAATTTTAAAATCGAGCTTAGATCAATTTTAAAGTTATGTTAATGAACGCCTATTGGCAATATTTACAGAATTCTAGACATGTGCAGAATGTATATATTTTTTAAGTTTGGGTACCTCTGACTGACTGACTTGAAGAAAACGGATAACATTGAAAGATAAGTGGGAATATGCCAATTTATGTTAACATACTACCAAGGCATCTCGCTGGCTCATATTATATGAGCAGGACTGTCCAGTCAAAACAAGGAATTTTTTTTTAAAATGGTAAAAAGTAAATGGTCAATTTAGCAAAAGATTTTGTAAAGTTGCCAATATTCCACAAATTAAAAAAACATCGGTGATGAACTTATTTTTTTAGGCAGCAGCATTGAAATAGTTAAGATAAAAAGATGATGACTTTTTTTTTGCTCGTTAAAAAATGTAAGTATGCAGAACAAAAAATAGCCCAATTTACGGCTCTTTGCTGCGAATGAAAAAACAAAATTCCTCAGTAGCCAAGTTACAGTTCTGGTAAACATGGCGATGTTGGAAAATCAAGTTAGACTGCTGTCTTTTGATTTTAAGTAAGTAATAAACTCAAAACTAACAAATAGAATATTTGGTGATATTAGGATTCTTTAGAACCACTCAAAATAACACTGAGGCCAACGTATATCCAGCATGTCTGCGTTTCGAAATAAAAGACGTCAAGTAATTCAAATACGCGGTGGTTACCTTTTCCAAAGTTTTTCTTGAAAATGGTGCTTGCAAAACTTTCTGCGCCCGTAAACTAAATATAAGAAAAAGTAGATTTCTCTTTTTAAAATAACAAGTTAAGACTAAAATCCTTTCGTTTACGCTGTTTACAAAGATTTTTCATGAATCGAATCAGATTCATCAGATCAGAAAAGATTCAACAGAAAGAAATATACGATACAGTCATTGATAAAACAGTTGCGTTCCTGAAGTAACTCACGGCCATACAAGTTACAGTTATTTTGATATTGGTCCTGAGAATTTGATAAAATGTCAAAAAATATTAAGTAAAACTTACAGATGTAGCGTGAAGATTTTTTTTTCTGATAAAAATTAGGACATTTAGGACAACTAGGAATTAGGAAAATACTTACGAAAATAGATACATATAATATGAGTATTTAAATCCTTTTGGAGAAGAAGTCGAAGAGTTCTTTTCCAAGAGAAAATTCTTGATATTTGAAAGGCCCGACTTCCAGACTGCATACACAGACTTCACTATCACAGAGCTCAAGCTTTGGGATCGTTGAGGATATCGATTAGAAGAACCGTACGTAAATCAGTTAAAGCTGATTTGATATCAAAAATTGATTATGAAAACCTGTTACTTTTAAAATATATAATTAAGTTGGAACAATTTTTCTGGAGATATTTTTAAAGACCACTCGCAGCCTATGTTCTCTACACATTTTTAAAACTCATTTTATAACGCTATTAAGCTAGGAGTTGATATCTTAGTGTGAACCGTTTAAGCTTATAAATTGCCCTTAACCAAATCGAATTGCCTTAAAACACCGCCAAATTCAAAGGAGATTTTTAGTTAAGAGCATCAATTTCTCAAACAAAATCAGTTATGTTTCAACTTCGGTTTGTGATTGGCCTTTTTATAGGCTTTCAATTGAATAGAATTCATAAAGTGTTGAACGCACCGATAAACGGTGGAAATGAGTTAGAACTCGATTATAATGCAAGTGATTCTAGCTCGTGGTTTGGTAAGCTTGTTCATTCAATGAATGAAGCCGACACTTACGGTGAAAATGAATTAGACAATATATTTATCAACCCTGAGGAGACGGGTCCGTACTTGGAGGGTGATATTTTTATTCGGGGTGATCTGATGTTTAAAAACGACCTTTATATATACGATTTTATTGAAAATATTCCAAAACTATGGCCCAATGGCGTAATACCGATTGAAATTAACCCGAATTTTACCGTGTTTCAAACGAACAAAGTAATGTTCGCCATACGTGAGTTGACTTTAAAAACATGTTTACGATTTCCAATGCGCACTACAGAGAAAGACTATGCATATGTCACTGACACCATAGGTCCTGGCTGTTTCTCTGCGGTAGGCAATAAAGGTGGACGACAGTTTGTTAATTTAGGTAGTCGCCGCTGCTTTGTAAAACTTGGTGTAGTAATACACGAATTATTGCACACTGTGGGTTTTTATCACGAACATTCTCGTAACGACCGTGATGATTATGTGAAAATTACGTATGAAAACATACTAAGCGGTAAAGAACATAATTTCGATAAGAGAAGGGCTAAAATTGAGCCTAGTGACTTAACATATGACTACGCCAGTGTAATGCATTACTCACGGTATCACTTTGCCAACGACACAACTAAGGAAACAGTTATTCCGTTGGTAAGATAGTTACGTCTGAATATATTGAAGTAAAGTAAATTAATCTTTCTTGCAGTTTAATACAACAGATGCTTTAAAAATGGGACAACGCAATGGCTTGTCTTCATTGGATATAAAAAAAGTCAATGCAAAATATCATTGTGATACTTCAGAGCAAAATCAGGATGATGGGATAGGGTTGATTTCATTTCAATTTACATCTATAAATATTTCACTGGATCTCAAATACAATGCGACTGATATCAATAATTAATAAAGAAAATATGCAACACAATATGTGTATGGAGCACAATTGTCCAAAAGAGTTGCTAACTTACCAAAAAGACTTGTGGTATGAGTCGAATCAATGTTGGGCTATAAGTTTTCAAAATTTGTTGAAAAAAATGGATTTTTTAAATTATTTTACCTCAGCTTATATATATTGGACTGTTGAAAAAATTTACTTGATTTTTAATCTTCAGTATAAATTTTCTTTATTTTTTTGATTTCAAACCAATAAGTAATGACTTTTGCATCGCCGTTTACTTATTAAGATAGTAGAGTTCTCAACATCACAACATACCTAATTCAAAGGTAGAGCCAACGAGATGGCTTTGCACCAAGTAGTACACCAGATAGAAAAAATCCTTTGTAGTTCTCTTGAATCAATGTCGGATGTGCACCAAAGTGGCCTGATGACTTCAGTCTTAATTTTGATAGTACTGAACTCTTTTAGTGTTGGCTTTCAATGGTTGACCAGTGAACATATCGCTCGTTTGCTGGAAGACCGTCATAACTCAAAAAATTAAAATTTCGAATGAATTATGCAGAAATAATCGCCATTTCATGATTTGATTTGAGTATTCAGGGTTAAAACTTCTCTTAAATTAATACTATGATATGATACAAATTAGAGTCCGAACAATAAGAAGCGAGATTTTTCCAACAGTGGATTGACATTTGTACGAGCAATAGGCAAAGGACGCCGATGAAGAAAATTATCAGGTCTTACGCCCAAACAACTGAACGGATTTTGATGGCAATTAAAGGATGGATAGTGCTTGTTCTGAAATAGTGCTTGTTCTGAATAAAAACATAGCTTTTCAAGGTCGAAGTTGTTTCTAATTATGCTGTCATAGAAAACTATCGCATGCAACCACAATAAACTGATCTATTGAAAGTTTGAATGTTAGTTTTATTTTTGTTTTTTCTAAGGTTTTGGGCATATTTTCAAATAAATCACATCAAAAAAAAAATAGAAGAAAAGCATGCTTGTGCAAAAATAAAAACTATTGCAAATATTAAATCAGTTATTCCACAAGAAACTAAAGTGGAATCTCGATATTTCGTACCTCGTTATTTCGAAAATCTCAATAATTCGTAACAAACTGTTGGTCCCTTGAAAAAATCGCATTAATTCGTAAAAATTGCATACATTTCGGTCCCCTCGATAATTCGTATTTTTTTTTTCAATAGTCTTGTGAGGAAGAAAGTCGGCACTCGTTTTCCTCCTCAAAACGAAGGCACCGAGAATGGTGCGGTGGCGCTCCAACGCACGCGCCACCGCATCACCGTGTTACATATTTTATTTCTTTATTTGTATAAGTTTTTATACAATGAAATAGAAAACAGACGCAAATGTGAACAACTGATTCTTGAAGTTGGCACAAGGGCATAAATTAGTAAAGTTGCTAGGTTAAGGAAATAAGTCATATGGCACCACCATTTGAAACAGCTGACGTGGCCTAAAATAAGAACCAGCTGATGCAATCGACACCAGCAGGAGGTTAGATCGCAAATTACAATTCAAGATTTAGGCAGTCAGCCGGGGTCCGCCGCAGCAAGCAGTTCGCAGTCAAACAGCAGTGGTAGATAGTACTAATAAACTTTTCTTTTCTTTCAGCAGTGATTCGGCATTCAAGTACATTTTCGGTTTTTACCAAGGTACTTGAGTGTAATAACTTGGGATCGTCGTCGCGTAGGAGCGGAAATTGGACTTCGGTTTGGTGGTCGATGCAACGTTCGACCATACAAGTGCATTTTCGGTTTTAACCGAGGTACTTGGCTGCTAGAGCTTAGCATAGTCGCTCTGCCGAGGTTTATTTTCCTAGCACAGGAGTTGTGTGTGGAGGTTTCGGCCAACTTCAACCGCATGAGGGTGTTTTCGGTTGTTACCGAGACACTCATGCGCTAGAACGCCGCCAGTTTAAAACCAACGCAGGCATAATATCAAAAAAAGAAACAGTGAGCGACAGGAAAGCTTAGGTAGCGTCAGGAAAAAAGGAGAAAAGCATCCCCCGGTGGATACAAGCAGCGTCCCGAAAAACGGTGCCACAAGTCAGCAGAGCCCAGAGTACCAACGCCAGAGTGTATATAAAATAAGTATCGCTATAACATAATTTTTTGATATAAATATGAACCTAATCCACTTTCTTAGCAAGTCAAACATTTTGATTAATGTATAATGAAATTTACAGTAAAATTAAAGACTTTATGTAAAAAATTAAACCGCCCACGTTTTTAATAAAAACTTAAAAGGAAATAGCCAACCTGCAAAATATAAATATTCTGTAGCCGAACCTTGGACACCGGCGAGCCAAGACCTCGGCAGAAAGGTTCGTCACAGTCTGTTTAACCTCTTATAAATCGTAATTGGATCTGACAACCTCTTATAATTCATAATGCAAAGCAAAATTCTATGGAACAATGGTTTGAAAAAAAAAATCAATCATAGTAGGCAGCTACGGCTACGTTTATCGTTCACTTTTTTCGATGGAATTTTTTGTGATTTTCGTGGTCAAATTGTTCGTTGCTTTACCAGAGGTGCGTGAAAAACATAGTGTGACTTTATTAGTGTTGCAAATGCAAAACATCATTTCAGCCATTGATAATGGAGCAAAAAAAAAATGAAGTGGCTAAGCAATTTGAAATCGCTCCATCAACGATTACTTCAATCCTTCAATAATTTTGAAGCAAGCAGCGGTTGGCTCGATCGTTTTAAAAAACGGAACAATGTAAAATTTAAAAAAATTTGCGGTGAAAATTCTGCCGTTAATGAAGGTGTTTGTTTAGAATGGAAAGACGATTTAAATCATCTTATAAATGATTTTAATGCCAAGGATATTTTCAACGCAGACGAGACTGGCTTATTTTATAAATGCCTGTCAGATCGCACATTTTGCTTCAAAAATGAAAGGTGCCATGGTGGTAAACACAGTAATAAAAGAGTGACTTTATTATTTGCTAAATAAATAAAAAAAAAACCTGTTAATTCGTATTACTCTTATTTTAACCTCATTAAATCGAAATCTCATTAATTCGTACTGTCCTTATTTTAACCCCGATAAATCGAAACCTCGTTAAATTGAAAACCCCTGTAATTCGTAAAAAATTGCTGGTCCCTTGCGATTACGAATTATCGAGATTCCACTGTTGTTTCAGTCTAAGTGATTCGGTAGGAAATTCAAAGTTCCACGCGGGCTACATCTAGTGTATCCTCTGCACAGTCGTCTATGGATTTTTTAGTTGAGCACACGCGCCTTCGATCACAACGCCTGCACAGATAGCTCTGAATGTACTATATGTCCCATTTGGTATTTGATTAAATAAAATTCGTTCTTGCCAAAAACAGGTAACGCAACGCATTAACGATTTATGAAAAATCGGAATATTTTATCTAAATTAGAAAAAAAAAATTAAAGTCTGAATTAGCTAGCATTCGATATTCTGTGCGTTAAAAGAACAAATTGAAATTGCAATTAAACTTAATATAAAAATTAAAAATTTTTCACAGTGTCAACATTTCAGTGTGAATACTTCAACTTTGCTAAGTTTCCTTAACCAAATCAAATCGCTTTAAAACACCGCCAAATTCAAAGGAGATTTTTAGTTAAGAGCATCACTTTCTCAAACTAAATCAGTTATGTTTCAACTTCAGTTTGTGATTGGCCTCTTCATAGGCTTTGGATTCAATATAATTCATATAGTATTGAATGTACCGGTAAACGCTCAAAATGACTCAGAACTCGATTATAATGCAATTGAGGATAAAGACGCAGCTTTCAGTGAAAATGAATTAGAGGATGATATTTTCATTCCAGATTATCGGAAGTTCAAAAAAAAAGTAACACTGTGGCCCAATGGCGTAATACCGTTTGAAATAGCAACGAATTTCACTGAACATCAAACGAACAAAATAATGTCAGCTATATACGAGTTGACTTCAAAAACATGCTTGAAACTTCCACTGCGCACTGTAGAGAATGACTATGTATATTTCATTGACCATGGAAAAGGCTGTACGTCAGCCGTAGGGCGTCGAGGGGGACAACAATTTATTAATTTGAATAGTACAAATTGCTTTAAAAAAGTTGCCAGAATAATGCACCCACTTTTGCATGCTGTAGGCTTACAACACGAAGTTCCCCATGACGACCGTGACGATTATGAGAATATTGCATGGGATAACATACCAAAAAGAATTGAGCCTAGAAGAAAATCTTTCAAAACAGGCGAACACACTGGCTTGTCTGTAGTGGTTACAAAAAAAGTCAATGCACTATATCAATGTGATGCTATGGAACAAAATGACGGGATAGAGTTGATTTCATTTCAACTTTCATCTGGAAATATTTCACTAGATCTCAACTACAATTAGGAGGATACCAGTAATGAATAAAAAAATGTACTACACACATTGCTCGTATTCATATTCACTATATTCCTAATATTCACATAAATAAAAATTAAAGAATTAAAGAATATTTTATTCATTTTGTACTCAAAGGCTTAAATTGGATTGACTGCTTAAACCTTCCTCCTCAAGAGGATCGTTTGAAGCTATTACATATGCAGTCTTTGAGCTCCCGCAGAAATATTTCGGATAAACTTTATACGCATCGACTTGTAAGTGGGTCTATAGCTGCGCCAGAGCTCCTTAGCTACATATATTTTAATACGAATCCGAGAAGTACTCGTGCCTCTTATCAAGTATTTTATCAAACGGTTAGTATAACTAATTATATGGCTACATCTCCGTTTAATCGCATAACAACTTTTACTAACAATTGCGAAGTTTACATCATTAGCTTGTCAAATGGTCAACTCATGCTTATTGTGAGATTGAAAACTAACTGTAGCTGCATTTGTAGCCTAATAGTGGTCTGTATTTTTATGTTTGTGTTGTCCAAGCCCCACAGCAACCAGGGTAAGTACTCGTTACCAAATTTCACTCGTCATTATCGGTTCTTAAATCTTTTTCCTGGCTCTTGCTTTTCGTCTGTCGCATTCATTATAGAGGTCTGCGCAAAACAAATTGCTGTGACGTCAGATAATGGGAGTTACTTTCAATTGTACAACAAAACGTCGTTATTCTTAAAGAAAAAAAAGACGCGACGCAAAACAAACAACAAAGCGCACATTAACGTCAGCATCTTTTTTTATTTCTAAATTCTAGGAATTGAATTTTTTCTTATTGCGTTTCTAAAGACTGATTATACGAATGTTGTGATTAGTAAGTTAGTGCGCAAGACCTTTCTATTTCGAAAAAATGCATAGTTTTTCAAGATCCAAATTGTTTCAAATTACTTATGCAAAGAGGAACAAACGTAATAAAGCAGTATTGTTGCTATTTCAATCAGTCAAAAGCTGCCATAGAAGGCAATCCCATGCAAACATAACAATTTGGCCAATCTGAAGCTATTTCTGTTTTTTCTAAGAATTTGGGCGTATTTTCAAATGAAACAACAAAGAATAATAGAAAAAAGCAGTGCTGTTCTCAATAGCCTTACAATTTGGAAGTTGTACTGAATGTAAGAACCGACAGCAAAAATTATTTGTGGAACCGTCCAGTGTATCAATAGGAGAAACCGCAATATTTTATCTAAAAGAGGAAAACAATGTAAAAGCTGTTAGACTTAAGTCTAGCATTCGCAAATCTAGGCGTTAAAAGAATAAATTAAAATAGTAATTGAGCTTATTTATGCCAGAATACAAAACAGAAGTTACGAATTTTTCTCAGTGTACTATGAGTTTGGTAAGTTTCCTTAACTATATCGAATTGTCTTAAAACACCGCCAAATTGGAGATGTGCTTTAACATAAGAGCTTCCTCAAACCAAATCAGTTATGTTTCAACTTCAGTTTGTGATTGGCCTTTTTATAGGCACTCAATTCAATATAATTCATAAAGTATTGAACACGCCGATAGACGCTGAAAATGATTTAGAGCCTGATTATAATGCTGCTGAGGCTCGCTCTCTGTTTGGTAACGCCGATCCTTCAATGAATGAAGCCGACGCTTACGAGGAAAATGAATTAGATAATATATTTATCAATCCTGAGGAGTTAGATCCGTACTTTCAGGGTGATATTTTATTTATTTATTTATTTAATTCATCTACCGGGTTTCTTACCCTTACAGATTACAGTAATAAAACTTAAAAACTATTGGTAAAAATTAATAAACAATTAATTAATTAAGGAACAATTATTTCTTCAAGACATTTTTTGAAAGCAATCCTATTTGAGCTGAAGTTCAATTGGTTAGCGAGTGCGTTACAATTAGACAATCATCTAGAAATAGGTTCATTAGAACCATAATTAGTTCTGTGATACGGAATGTAGAACATATTTGACTCTCTAAGATTACGAGCTGGGACATTGAATGGAATTAGCGCAAGTAAGTCAGGCGAATTTAGTCTTCCGTCGATTATGTCCTTAATGAAAATAATATTACTAACTCTTCGTCTATTGGCCAAGCTTAATAAACGGCATCGCACCCAATAAGGAAGCATATTTTCCCAAGTTTACAGTCGTTTCAAGGCAAATCGAGTAAACCGTTTTTGAATATTTTCAATGCGCTTTATCGAAATATCTTAAAATGGATCCCACACGATGCTAGCGTACTCTAGAAGAGATCTTGATATGCTAAAAAAGATAGTTCTAGGCGTAAAAGGATCGAAAAATTCTCTCGAGTTTCTTTTTAAAAATCCAAATTGAGAATTCTCTTTTGAAATTATATACTCCAAGTGCACGTCAAATGAGAGCTTTTCGTCAAAGTATACTCCAAGGTCTTTAAATTGATGTACTCTGGAAAATGTATCATTAGCATTATAAGTATAAGTACCGGTTGAAATAAGCCCGAGTTTTACTGTGTTTCAAACGAACAAAGTAATGTTCGCTATACGTGAGTTGACTTCAAAAACATGTTTACGATTTCCAATGCGCACTACAGAGAAAGATTATGTATATATCACTAACGAAAGACCTAGCTGTTTCTCTTGGGTAGGCCAAATTGGTGGACAACAGGATATTAATTTGTTTAATCCAAAATGCTTTACACAACTTGGTACAGTAATACACGAACTATTGCATACTGTGGGTTTTTATCACGAACATGCTCGTAACGACCGTGATGATTATGTGAAAACTATGTGGGAAAACATACAAAAAGGTAAAACTCATAATTTTTATAAGAGCATGCACAAAATTGATCCCAGGGTAAATTTAACATATGACTACGGCAGTGTTTTGCATTACACACGGTATGGCTTTGCCATTGACAAAACCAAGCCTACTTTAACTCCGTTGGTAAGTAAAATGGTTAATATCTTGATATGTAGAGGAGTAAAGTTAATTATTCTCTCTTTCAGTTTAACACAACAGATGCTCTAAAAATGGGCCAACGCATTGGCTTGTCTCCATTGTATATCAAAAAAGTCAATGCAAAATATCATTGTGATACTTCAGAGCAAAATCAGGATGACGGGATAGGGTTGATTTCATTTCAATTTACATCTATAAATATGTCACTGGATCTCAAATACAATGGGACTGATATCAATAACGAATAAAGAAAATATGTAGCACATATATGGATCACTATTGACCAAAACGTAAAAATATGGACTTTGAGGTCTCCGATTTTGGTGATATTATTTTTTTTGTATTGGGTACTTTTTAGCTGGTTGATCACTTACGAAAAATACATTCAGTATGAGTCGAACCAATGTTGGGCTACTATTTTTCAAAATTTGTGGAAAATAAAAGATATGTCTTTTTTAAATATCTCTGCCTCTGTTTATATACATACATATATAACTAGATGTTCCAGCCACGCCTTGCTGTGGCTCGTCTGTTAACTTACGGGAATAAGAATGAAATGTTACACAAAAATTTAAAAGTGATTTAAATATGCACCCCAAATAAAAGTTTTGTAATCTAAGCTATGCCTCTTAACATAAATTCTACGTGGTGCAAATTCAATGGGTATAGATTTAATGGTATTTTTAAAATATGTTTGTATGAGGGCCACCCTAAACATTCACTTAACCGAAATAAAAACTAACCTATGTCCTAAGTTAGACTAAATTACAGACATAAGCCATCCTATAAATTGGTTGCATAGTTCCAGAGTTTACCCTGGACAAACACCGTGACAGAAGATTTATATATATTAGGATAAAATTATCTGATCATCTGTATGTAGTTGGTCTGCAGAAAACAGTTTATTTAATTTTTATCTTTTACAAAAAGTTGCTGTAATATCTTTATTTAATTCACTGTTTTTTTTTTTTAAAGTTGTACAAAAACCCATTGAATCAGAATCAAAATGAAAAAACCTTTTTTACAAAATTCGAATATTGAGATCTTACTTTATATATGATTGATTTTGAATATTAGGTTTAGACTTCGACTATGCCAGTATAATGCATTACGGTCCATATTACGCCAATATAGCATCGGGTTTGATTACTATATTGTCAAAGTGCTGATATATTGGTTGTCGAAAAAGTCTTTTCGTATTTTGTCAATAGATGTCGTTGGAGTCGTCTATCTCCAGTGCTGCCAATCACATTGTGTCCATGCTATATGGTGTTAGAAAGGTGACAGTCTACGCTTCATTTATGCAAAAAAAAATTAAATTCGGAGAAGTTGAGAAAAAGTTACAGCTGTTTAAAAATGAGTGAAAAGAATGAAGAAATTCGCTATATTTTGAATTTTTTGTATAAAAAAGGGAAGAATGCCACGCAAGCCACCAGTAAAATTTGTAAAGTTTACATACGTAGAAAATGCTGTATCAGTTCGTGTATCACAACAATGGTTCGCTCGCTTCCGTTCTGGAAATTTCGATGTGAAAGATGCTTCTCGCTCTGGTCGACCTATCGTTGAAAAAGTCGATGAAATTATGGAAAAGATTGACCAGAACCGTCACATAAGCAACCATGACATCGCCAAAAAACTTAACATTCATCATCAAACGGTTTTGAACAATTTATAAAAGGTTGGCCACAAAAAGAAGCTCGATGTTTGGGTACCACATGAATTGTCTGTGAAAAATATAATGGACCGAATTAACATATGCGATTCTTTGCTGAAACGAAATGAAATCGAACCATTTCTGAAGCGAATGGTAACAGAAGACGAAAAGTAGATCAAATACGACAATAATGTGCGAAAAATATCATGGTGGTGAAGCTCAACAAATGGTCGCAAAGCCAGGATTGACGCCTCGAAAGGTTATGCTGAGTGTTTGGTGGGATTGGAAAGGAATCATCCACTATGAGCTGCTCCAGCCTGGTCGAACGATTGATTCTACACTTTACTGTCAACAACGGATAAAATTGAAGCAAGCAATCGAAAAAAACGATCAGAACTGATCAACAGAAAGGGCATCGTCTTCCATCACGATAACGCTAGACCACACTCATCTTTGATGACTCGGCAAATACTGGGAGAGCTTGGCTGCGAAGTTTTGATGCATCCACCATATAGCCCTGACCTTGCACCATCGGAGTACCATTTGTTTCGGTCAATGCAGAACTCCCTTTATGGAGTAAAGTTTGCTTCAAGAGAATCCTGTGAAAATTACTTGTCGCAATTTTTCGCCGAGAAACCATAAAAGTTTTACACTGATGGAATAGTGTCTCTAGCGAAAAAATGGCAAAAGGTGGTCGACCAAAATGGTACATATTTGCTTCAATAAAGTTCACTATAAATATAAAAAAAATTCGTACTTCTGTACGAAAAGCCTTATTCGACAACCAATATTAGCATTTTTAAGAACCACTGATACCAACGTATGCCCAGCACGTGTGCGTTTCTAGATAAAAGATTTTAATTCAAATACACGGAGACCACTTTCATAGCCAACGGTGTTGGCGACACTTTTTGCGTCCGTAAACTAAATTTAAAAAATTTAGAATTCTTATTTTAAACTAATAAGTTTAGACTATAATCCGTTCTTCTGCGCTGTTTACAAAGAGTTTTCATGAATCGAATCTTCAAAAGTATCGATTCGAAATATAGAGCCAGAAACATACGATAGGTTCCTCAAGCCATACAAGTTACAGTTTTTGGTATTGGTTCCGAGAATTTGATTTAATGTAAAAAAATATCATGTAAAACTTAGAGATGTAGCGTGAAGATATTTTCTACCAATAAGAAGTAGTACTAAAAAATACCTTTAACATGAGATGCATATAATACGAGTACTTATATAATAAGTAGTTCAAAGCCACCAGTGCTTAGAATTTTGATTTAAATAATACTATATAACTTTTCGATTTCTCTTCTAAGAGGAAATATCTTATATGTATCTTAAAGGCACGACTACAGAACTGCATGCACAGATTTTTTAATCACAGATCTCAAACTTTGGGCTCGTTGAGGATGCCGATTAAATTAACCGTATGGCTACGTACTATGTAAATCAGTTGAATTTGATTTGTTACCAAAAATTGATTTTGAGAGCCTGTTACTTTGATAATATATAAAATAATTAAGCTAGAACAATTTTTCTGGTGATATTTTTAAAGGACATGATAATAATACCAACCGCAGCCTATGTCGGAAAATTTGCTCTCGAGACATTTTTAAAACTCATTTTTTTACGCTATAAAACTCAGGGACGCCTAAGAGGTTTCACACATTCCGGCTTTTAATATTTTTTTTATTATGGCTAATCAGTAACAGTTATATGTGAATTTGTTTCAGCGCATACGATATTTGTTGAAGCATTAACCATTTAAGCTTATTAATTGCCCTTATCCAAATCAAATTGCCTTGACACACCGTCAACACGTGGTAGGCTTTCAATTAAGCACGAGCACCTTTTCGTTAAACGAAATCAGTTGTGTTCGAACTTAAGTTTGTGATTGGCAAACAATTGCCAAAATGTACTATAGCTCATCAAATGACACATGCAGACATCTTGATTTTACAGACTTTTGTCTGGATCACTCTCATTTGGGTAGCGCGTTGTACGCTGTACCTAACCATTCAATACCAGCAAGCTAACCATCCAAAGTTGTCATGATATTCAGGATCTAAAATGATGTATCTTTTCCAAAAATTACAGACAATGCAATTCTATATAAAATAAATTTAAAGGTATTTTCCTACATGCAACGAAACGTTTTCGTATTATTCAGGTTTAACACTACCCAGAAATATATATTTCGAGTATTATATGATAAGTTTTACGTTCAAATAAGAGTACGACCAATAGGAAGCGATTTTTTTTAAAGAGTGGAAGGGCATTTGTGCCGGCAGGAGACAAAAGTTGCCGAAGAAGGAAATAATCTAGTCATAATTAATGTGAGAAAGAGGATGGATGTTTGTTTCTCAATCATGCCTTAACGGCTGAATGGATTTTGATGAAAATTGGTCGATAGCTAGTGCATGTTCCGTATTAGAACATAGTTGCTTTTTATTCCAGAAAAATTCTTAGTTTTTCCAAATTGCTTCAAATTACTTTTTCAAAGAGAAACAGTTTTGTTACGATTTTATTCAGTTAAAAGCTGCCACAGAAGACAATCACATGCAAACACAACAATTTGGTCAATCGGAAGTTAGAAGTGTTTGTGTGTTAGTTTCATTTTTCCTTTTTTCTATGGTTTTATGCATATTTTTAAATGAATCACAACAAAAAATTACAGAAGAAATCATTAATTCAAGTTATGCTACATGAATGTAGTTTCGGGGAATGTCAAAAACAGGTAAAGAACGTCGATTACATCACAAGACCCAGCACTTTTTACATTAAAATGACAGCAAAATGCTCCGTATAGCCTCACAATTTGGAAGTTGTACTGAACATAAGACTCGACAGCGAAAATTCTTTGTGGAATCGTTCAGTATATCATTATTAAAAATCGAAATATTTTATTTGTAAAGAAAAAAAAAAACCGAAAAGACTGCTGGACTAAAGCGTTCGACATTTTGAGCGTAAAAAGAACGAATTTAAATTCTAATTGAGTTTATTTATGCAAGAATGCATAATTGAAATTTAAAATTTTTCTCAGTGTTTTCATTCCAATGTTAGCACGAGTACTATGAGCTTACTGAGTTTCCTCAACCATATCGAATTACCTTAAAACACCGTCAAATTCAAAGCAGGTTTTTAATAAAGAGCATCACTTTGTGAAACCATCATCAGTTATGTTTCAACTTCAGTTTGTGATTGGCCTTTTTATAGGCTTTCAATTCAATATGATTCATATAGTATTGACTGCACCGATAAACGCTGAAAATGATTTAAAGCCCGATTATAATGCAGCTGATTCTCGCACGCTGTTTGGTAACTCTGATCATTCAATGAATGAAGCCGACACCTACGGTGAAAATGAATTAGACAATATATTTATCAACCATGAAGAGACGGGTCCGTACTATCAGGGTGATATTTTTTTTTGGCCTAATATGTGGGACATACTAGAGCAAAGACCAAAATTATGGCATAATGGCGTAATCCCGGTTGAAATAAACCCGAATTTTACCGTGTTTCAAACGAACAAAGTAATGTTCGCTATACGTGAGTTGACTTCAAAAACATGTTTACGATTTCCAATGCGCACTACAGAGAAAGATTATGTATATATCACTAACGAAAGACCTAGCTGTTTCTCTTGGGTAGGCCAAATTGGTGGACAACAGAATATTAATTTAGGTAGTCGCTGCTTTGTAAAACTTGGTGTAATAATACACGAACTATTGCACGCTGTGGGTTTTTATCACGAACATTCTCGTAACGACCGTGATGATTATGTGAAAATTACGTATGAAAACATATTAAAAGATCATGAACATAAATTCATTAAGGGTTGGTTTAAAATTGAGCCTAGTGATTTAACTTATGACTACGCCAGTGTAATGCATTACTCGCGGTATTACTTTGCCAAATACACAACCAAGGAAACTGTAACTCCGTTGGTAAGTTAAATAGTTAACATCTACATATATTGAAGTAAAGTAAATTAATCTTTCCTGCAGTTTAATACAACCGATGCTTTAAAAATCGGCCAACGCAATGGCTTGTCTTCAATGGATATAAAAAAAGTGAATGCAAAATATCATTGTGATATTAATGACATTGATACTTCAGAGCAAAATCAGGATGACGGGATAGAGTTGATTTCATTTCAATTTTCATCTGGAAATATTTCACTGGATCTCAAATACGACTGATATCAATAATGAATAAACAATAGTTGATCACTTACCATATATCCTTGCGGTATAAGTCGAACCAATGTTGGCCTACAATTTTTCAAAATTTGTGGAAAAGAAAACAATTGATTTTTTAAATAATCTTACCGCCTTTCTTTTGAAATCATTTTCTTAGTTTTTTTATCTTCTATAAAAGTAATTTTTTATTTATATCGCTGTTTTGTTTTTTAAATTTGCACGAAAATCAAAAACCGAAATGAATTCGAATCAAAATGAGACTTCTTCTCATTTCTCAAAAAATTTTCATTCGAAGAAGTTTTCCAAAATTTGGTAATAATAAAGGATTATGAGATCTCATTTCAAACCATTTTCATGTAGTGGTATTTACTATTTCATATAATACTTAGTGTATTACGGTGAATATAGAAATTAGCAAAGCATTTGAGCTATTAAACAGGAACAACGATATGTCTACTTGAGTAGAGATTATGAATTTCCTCCCTATTCATATGCTAAAAAACAACGGTAAAAACTTTTGTTTTGGTACTTCCTCTTGTGCACATCAGCAAAATGGGAAAACATTTTATATAAGAAAAATGTGGAATTTTCAAAATTTTTTTAATCATATACCGAAAAAATTAATATTTTCCAGCCCTGGCAACAATCCCTGGAGTTTTTTTTTAAATGAGGATAAGCTCCAATATGAATAACCTTTCGAATTTTAAGCTTTCCCGAAGAGTTCTAGAACATGAATTTTTTTTACATGTGGTATTACTTAAGACGATAAGAAAAAATCGATGGTTTGAAATGTAAAATTTAAGCCAATTCCATTAAAAATAAAAGGTAGCGATTTTTAACTGAAGCGTTTTTAAAAATATTCTTGCCCCTTGATGCTTGTAAGGGTAAACGAAATTAAGGTTAACTCTCAAAATACCCTCTGACTTATGTTGTTCATCTAAACTCGCGAGCATAAAAAATGCTACTGCAAAAAAAATTTTGTTAGGGGTACATGCAAATGGGCCTTCATGTTCCAAATGTATATTTCTATTGAATTATCTGAAGATATAATGCATAAAATCTCAAGAAGAGCTTAAAAATTAAGCGATTCAAAAATACATGTCATCAAGAATCAACTTCATTCTCCCGTAATGAAATAGGTCCGTTCGTCAAAATAAATGAAATCATGATTGCAAGCGTTTAATGCGGGATAAGCTGCCATGCCCACTTTCACAACTCCGCTGACTCTTTCATCTATCTTTTTGGTATCAAAATAGAATTACCAATAATAATTTTAAACACAGAGGGTTAAAAGAGAACGATATTGAAACGCGTGATTTATGGACGTTTGCTTACATATCTCTACGCATTCCCTTGTTAAATCAAGGTTTTCTGCTCTTTGACACAAAGCGAAGTCCTACTCGGTGCTAAATATTAGGTGCTGATATTTTGTCATTTAGATTTGGTTAAGTTGTGAAGGCTATTTAGCTGATGGTGACTACGAATGATTTCAAACCAATAAGTAATGACTTTTGCATCGCCGTTTACTTATTAAGATAGTAGAGTTCTCAACATCACAACATACCTAAATCAGAGGTAGAGCCAACGAGATGACTTTGCACCAAGTAGTACACCAGATAGAAAAAATCCTTTGTAGTTTTCTTGAATCAATGTCGGATGTGCACCAAAGTGGCCTGATGACTTCAGTCTTAATTTTGATAGTACTGAACTCTTTTAGTGTTGGCTTTCAATGGTTGAACAGTGAACATATCGCTCGTTTGCTGGAAGACCGTCATAACTCAAAAAAAGAAAATTTCGAATAAATTATGCAGAAATAATCGCCATTTCATGATTTGATTTGAGTATTCAGGGTTAAAACTTCTCTTAAATTAATACTATGATATGATACAAATTAGAGTCCGAACAATAAGAAGCGAGATTTTTCCAACAGTGGATTGACATTTGTACGAGCAATAGGCAAAGGACGCCGATGAAGAAAATTATCAGGTCTTACGCCCAAACAACTGAACGGATTTTGATGGCAATTAAAGGATGGATAGTGCTTGTTCTGAATAAGAACACAGCTACTGTTTTCCCGAAAAAAAATCATAGCTTTTCAAGGTCGAAGTTGCTTCTAATTATGCTGTCATAGAAAACTATCGCATGCAACCACAATAAACTGATCTATTGGAAGTTTGAATGTTAGTTTTATTTTTGTTTTTTTTTAAGGTTTTGGGCATATTTTCAAATAAATCACATCAAAAAAAAAATAGAAGAAAAGCATGCTTGTGCAAAAACAGAAACTATTGCAATTATTAAATCAGTTATGCCACATGAATCTACTTTCAGTTCAAGTTTTTCGGTAGGAAATTCAAAGCTCCACGCGGGCTACATCTAGTACATCCTCTGCAGAATTGTCAATGGGATGTTTAGTTGAACACATGCGCCTCCGATCTCAATGCTTGCACAGATAGCTCTGAATGTACCATATGTCACATTTGGTCTTTCATTGAATAAAATTTGTTTTTGCCGAAACAGGTAACGCAACGCATTAACGATTGATGAAAAATCGGCATATTTTATCTGAAATAGAAAAAAAATGTAAAGTCTAGTATTCGACATTCTGTGTCCAAGAGTTTGCTAAGTTCCTTTAACCAAATCGAATTACCTTAAATCACCGATAAATTCAAAGTAGGTTTTTAGTTAAGAGCATTACTTCCTTTAACCAAATCAGTTATGTTTCAACTTAAGTTTGTGATTGGTTTTTTCATAGGCTTTGGATTCACTATAATTCAAATAGTATTCACCGCACCGGTAAACTCTGAAAATGAGTTAGAACTCGATTATAACGCAAGTGATTCTAGCTCGTGGTTTGGTAAGCTTGTTCATTCAATGAATGAAGCCGACACCTACGGTGAAAATGAATTAGACAATATATTTATCAACCCTGAGGAGACGGGTCCGTACTTTGAGGATGATATTTTAATTCCAGGTGATCTGATGTTCCTAATAGATCAATGACCAAAATTATGGCATAATGGCGTAATCCCGGTTGAAATAAACCCGAATTTTACCGTGTTTCAAACGAACAAAGTAATGTTCGCCATACGTGAGTTGACTTTAAAAACATGTTTTTGATTTCCAATGCGCTCTACAGAGAAAAACTATGCATATGTCACTGACACCAAAGGTCCTGGCTGTTTCTCTGCGGTAGGCCATATACTTAGGTGGACGACAGCTTGTTAATTTAGGTAGTCGCCGCTGCTTTGTAAAACTTGGTGTAGTAATACACGAATTATTGCACACTGTGGGTTTTCATCACGAACAGTCTCGTAACGACCGTGATGATTATGTGAAAATTACGTATGAAAACATAGTAAAAGGTCAGGAACATAATTTCGATAAGAGAATGGTTAAAATCGAGCCTAGTGATTTAACATATGATTACGCCAGTGTAATGCATTACTCACGGTATCACTTTGCCAACGACACAACTAAGGAAACAGTTATTCCGTTGGTAAGATAGTTACGTCTGAATATATTGAAGTAAAGTAAATTAATCTTTCTTGCAGTTTAATACAACAGATGCTTTAAAAATGGGACAACGCAATGGCTTGTCTTCATTGGATATAAAAAAAGTCAATGCAAAATATCATTGTGATACTTCAGAGCAAAATCAGGATGATGGGATAGGGTTGATTTCATTTCAATTTACATCTGGAAATATTTCACTGGATCTCAAACACAATAGGACTGATATCAATAATTAATAAAGAAAATATGCAACACAATATGTGTATGGAGCACAATTGTCCAAAAGAGTTGTTAACTTACCAAAAATGCTTGCAGTATGAGTCGAACCAAATTTGTGGCTAAAAAATGGGTTTCTTAAGTTATTAATATTAAGCTTATATATCTCATAAAATTATCTAATATAGTTGGTCTGTTGAAAACATGTTCTCCAGTTTTTCTTCTATTCTTTATTCTTTATTTTTTTTGTACTTATTTCAATGTTTTTTTTTTTAAATTCGCACAAAAAACAAAAAGCGAAATGAATCAGAATCGAAATTAAATTTCAAAACCTTCATATCTCAAAAAATTTCGTCAGAAAATGTTTTATCCAAAACTCAGAAATAATTTGAGATATTGAGATCTGATTGTAATTATGATACATTTGAACTAATTTTTTTTTTGCAGATTTTAAGAGCAATTATAGCATCCAATTATGATTATTAGAGATACGAATTTCAAAAACAAAATATTAAGACCAACTAAGTTCAAACATTTTTAGTCTCAAATTTATTAATAAGTTTCATGATATTTTCTACTTATTTTATATTATTAGATCTGATGGTAACTATTTTTTTATTGCCACGCCAACTTTTACATATCCGCTGACTTTTTCATTTTTTCATCCATTGTGTTGTTACCAAACTTAATAGAATTATCAATAATAATTTTAATCACACGATAAATTGAGTAATAATGCTCCTTGACACAAAACGAAGTCTCACTCGCTGCTAAATATTAGGTGTTGATATTTTATCATTTAGATTTGGTTAAGTTCTGAAGGCTATTTAGCTGATTTTATTCACAAATTATTTATTTAAGTCCGTGGGTCCTGGATGACATCAGATTTACTACAAATAATGCCTGAAAAGGCAAAAGAAACCTTTGGCTTAATTACATTCCAAAGGACTGAAGAGCAGTAAGAGTATTTTTCATACCAGTGCTGCGAATGATTTCAAAACAATAAGTCCCTTTTCTACCGTCCTAAAATTAGGTATGGACTACGACTATGCCAGCATGTGCAATATTACGATAGAAAAGCATCGGATCTTCAAAAGAATCTTAATGAATGGGTTAACATATGGCTTGTCCCCAGGAGATTTGAAAAAATCCATACAAGATGTTGTGGGAGCACTGAAGAAAAGGTAGATGGAATCGCATTGCAATTTAAGTCTAAAGATATTGACGTAGCTTGGATTGATGACTGGTTTCAGTGGTATCATCAATAATAATTTTATAAATATCCTATGTGCCAAATTAGAGCTATACGCAATCAAAATTTTTAATTGTGAATTGTCACGCCCCTTACATGCGTTACAAACGGTATGACAAAGTGAATATACGATCTGTGTATCGTATAAGAAACACAACAAACCTGCTACCTCAACAGCAATCAATGAGTATCAACCTGTTAAAATCTGGTAGAAAACTTCAGTTTAAAATTGATTTTCGAACGCGTTTGACGCTTCTCGCGGTGATAGCGGATATACAGAGAAACAGCGGCAACAAAGCGATAATTTACATTTTTTAGTGATTTGTTATTGTAGTAATTGCAATCAGTCAGTAATAGTAGCCATGAGATGACGTGCGTATGAATGAGATGGAAAATGCTTTACGCTAGCAAAGTTAAAATAGAAAAGAAGTGTTGTGACCAAGAAATTAAATGAAAAGAATCTAAAAAATTGTTGCAAGTATCAAAAATGCAAGAATTTCCACGATTTTGAATTATTGTGTGAAATTTTTAAAAAGTTGCTGTAGTGTAAAGCTTTTTTAAGCGATCAAGCAACAACGAACTATTTTATTTTTCTTCTTAAGTTACCTACGTTCTGACCAAGTGTGCGTCACTTTTGCTAAAGCCTGTTTTAAAAGTGTTAACTCCCCACCACTACCCCTTTAAAATATTCCATGATTGCAAGAGAAATTGCGCTTAAATATCCTTCTAGTTTCCTCAGTTAATCTCAGCTGTTTTTGTAAAATAAATTATATAATAAGTTGGATTTAGTGACCTTTTATTGATAAATCTGTTTTGATAATTGGGCTTTAGGTCCAAAATAATTAAAAAGAATGATCTTTTAAAATTTTTTGTAATTTATTTTAATCGTCCAATATTTCGACGTCATATTTTAACAAATTAACAAAACTGCATAAAAACAAAACATTTTAATCACAACATTTAAAAAACATAAGTGACTGAAAAACACAAAAAACACGAAAAAACTTCAAAAGGGACATAAAAAATATTGCACAAAAATATTGCACTTTCTTTTAAGCCCTTTTTATTAGACAACCGAAGGGCTTAAAAGAAAGTGCAATATTTTTGTGCAATATTTTTTATGCCCCTTTTGAAGTTTTTTCGCGTTTTTTGTATTTTTCAGTCACTTATGTTTTTTAAATGTTGTGATTAAAATGTTTTGTTTTTATGCAGTTTTGTTAATTTGTTAAAATATAGTCCCTGAAGATGACATCCAATGGACGTCGAAATATTGGACGATTAAAATAAATTACAAAAAATTTTAAAAGATCATTTTTTTTAATTATTTTGGACCTAAAGCCCAATTATCAAAACAGATAAATTATATAAAAAATATGGGTTTAATTACAATTGAAATATTGCCGCCATCATCCTGGCGCAAATGCAATACTTCAGGTAAGAAACTGCAACAACAGCAGCGTCATCAAAAGAGGCGTACTCACACTTCGTCATCCTTGGCAACACTAACACGCAGCTGTTGTAGCGGCAACCACATATTCTCAACAAAAACAACAAGCTTCCAATGGCTGTTCTTTATTCTATCAATTTATTTATTAAATGGTAAGTTAAATAAAACATTTTGGAAAATCTCTTATTAATTGCATACGAGCATTAATAAAGGAGCGGCAAAAAAATAGATATAATTAGGGTTACCAGACCTTCCGCTTGCGGCGTGTACCGGGCAATGCTAAAATTTCACTAACCTTACCAAAAAAAAGGCCTCAATTTTGAATTTCATAAGCCTCAGCAAAATGAGATATATTTCACAACCATTTTGCCGCCCTCTCGGTCTCTTCTAGGTGCGCTACTGCTGTCACTACAAACTCCTGGCGGACACTAAAAAGACAATTGTGCAGAAAACTGTACCGTTGCACATTGACCCAACCGCACTCGATGCTGAAAGAAAAAAAAATATCACTGACTACGCAAAGTGCGATGCAAAATATCCAGTTAAAAGGGCTTGCATTTAATCCCGTAATGCTTAATAAAATTTTTTTAAAAACGAAATTGTGTCGGCTCTAGAAAAAGTTTACTAATGGGAATTCGAATGATTGATAGAGTAACAAATAAATGTTGTCATAGGATAAACTGTTTTTAAATGCTCTTGCAAAAATTGGTGCAGCACTAAATTTCTTTGCCGCACTAAATTAGCACTTAATAAGCACTAAATTATGGCATAGGTGGTTACGTTGCAATTTGCTAACTTGGCATTAAAGATTTTTAACCTTTGATTGTCATAAAATAGCGCACTGTCTGTCGTAGCTTAAAAAGCTCTTTCTCATGCATTTGCATTTAACATGTTACCAGCAACAGTTAATTGGGTGCTTAATAGTAACCTACGTACGAATGTGCATGCTACATGCAAGTGTGCACGTCTAAATGTATGCTATGGTATTTTCGCATTTTATCTTTTATTTTTAGCTGCTTAGCGTATTATACTGATGTGTGTTAGCATTTAAAATACATCTCTAATTGACGAAGATAGATTTCATTATCCAAATAAACGCGCGCAAAACAATGAGATGTTTCACTTAACTTTGGGATATTTTTTGTTAATTTTCTTCATATATTTACAACATTTTTATCCCACCCGCTGGGTATTTCTTAAACGTGTTTTTTCTAATATTATTTATATGAACTTCAAGTGTGTTTGTTATGTTAACGTGAAAACAATCGCATTAGGAAATTTTTAATTTCGCACGAAAATTCTTAGCTTAATTTATGCATTTCATTTATTATTTCTGCTAATTAAAATTTTTTCCATAAATCGTTATATCAGAGGAAAACGTGTATTGATATTGGAACACTGACTAACAAATAAATAAAGTACAACGCATTCACATATACTCGTACAAGGTATTCAAAAAAAAAAGTTCAAGCAAAAACATGATAGAAGAGTACCTTGTAGTATCTGAATCATCTCGATAAACATGTGTTAGTGATTTTTCGTAGTTTTGGGAGGTTTTTTACCTTGGTTCTAATTCGTTTACCTTTTAATGATTTTTTTTTCAAACAAGATGATTGGAGGTCCCAAAATTAACTTACGCCAAAAAACATTTCTCCATAACCTTTCAATTTAAAAAACGAACAAACTTAGCTGTTCTTAAGGCTTAACCTTAAGAATTTTAAGTTCCAAAAGATTTTGGGATATACTGTTTGGACAAATAGAATTTTTTATAACAAGGTGGATTTTCTATGTATCCTGAGAGAAAAAAATCAGTTTCAGCTCAGCGATATTGAAACCACGTATTCGTGATCCAATGTGGGAAGGTATTGGTTTTTATGGAGTGTTAAATATTTTGGTATTCATAGTTTAAAACACATATCGACCAAAATATATTTAATATTTTCAAAAGACTTGCCATATTGCCAAAATATGTAAAAATCATTAAATGTGATTTCGTATTGCTCAAAAATGTATACGCCAATTTGGATTTTTGAATAATTTAACAATTTGCTTAGTCCGATTTTTGAATTATAAAAAATGAGAAATCCATAAAAAAAATTTTGTTAGTCACCGGAAGTTTCACGAATAATGAATATGGCGAGTTTTGCTAGTGGTTTATTGCTAGAAACTGTATCCTCAGGATAGAAGAAAATAACAAAAGTTATTGAAATGCATGCTGCATTATAACAAAATCTTTAAGACGAAAAGATTTGTCAAAAAGATTTTTTGGTAAGATAGCTGGCTTCGCAACTATAAAACTTAAATTTAAAGCATTGAACGACATGTTTAATAACATGCTACTTATTCAAAACTTAGTCCTCCACAAGAGCAATATCTTGCTACGCCAATGACTTATTATTCAGTAATCAAAACTAGTCTCCTCACTGAATTTTTATGAAATTGATGTTTCAATTAAAGTCACTGTAAAGTGTCTAAGCAAAGTCATGCGTTAATTGCAAAATAAATTTACAGCTTTTAAAAAGAAGTAACTTAAAACTTTGTTAACGTGAAATACTGGTTTCTTTGAGAAATGTTACTATTACTGCACATTACATTGACTGACTATCATGTGATATTATCCAACTTTTGCAAAAATCGCAGTTCTTTATTTTTTTATTTAATTTTTTTTTGTTTTATTAATAGATATTTTTCAGTTTATTGCTTTAGAGCGCTATGTTGAGGTTACAGCTATTTAATTTGTATATTGTTTGATATTTAAAACAATGTCATAAATATTGAACATAATAA
Organism: Meiosimyza decipiens; assembly: GCA_963680825.1. Lineage (NCBI taxonomy): Eukaryota > Metazoa > Arthropoda > Insecta > Diptera > Lauxaniidae > Meiosimyza > Meiosimyza decipiens. Next base: position 6,236,727 of record OY804259.1, on the reverse strand, counting down.
ATTCGACGTCACTTTTGCTCATAAATTTCTTTCATTTTTTCCACTTGTACATAGATATACATATATAGTAAGTAAATATCATATTTGTTTTGAACCATGGTTTTCTTAAAATGGGTGTTCATTAGTGATGACATTTGGGTTTGTTGAATATGTTCTGAATCCAGACTTCAGATGTACTTTTCAGACATTGAATTTACTTTTTTGTCTTGAGTACACAATTTTACTTAAATATACGCAATTTTTCTTAAAAATTACGAACAAATAAAAAATAAAAGGTCCTAACTTTTGCCATATCAAGAACCCTAGCAAAATGAAATATATTTCACATAACATTACAAAATCTACACCTTACAATTATTCGATTTCTTCTATATTATAATTATGATACATGTGTTATGTATCAAAACTTCTAGTGCTTTGTCATTAAATTCAAATATGCACATAAAATAAGCGTAGTATTCCACGTTTTGTAATGTAGTTGTAGTGTAAATGAAAATTAGTAGTGTAAAAGTTTTAATATTTTGAAAATTTCAATAATCTCTTATTACTTAATTTATATATTTCCTTTGCCTAAACTATTGCTAAACAATTATTTTTTATCTCCTTTACCGCTTCGCCTACAATCAATATCTTTCAGGCTACAATTGTGACATACCAGATGACCAAGATATAGATGAGTGTATGGTGCATCCAAAGATATGCGGCACTGGCATATGCAAAAACGATGAGGGCTCATACAAATGTTATTGTCCGCCTGGTTATACCGGTGTTCATTGTGATTGGGATGTGGATGAATGCTTAAGCCAACCTTGTCAGAATGGCGCCATTTGTTATAACAAGGTGAGTAACTACTTATAATACTAAGGTTCTCCCTGCCTGTCTGTCGGATCGAATTATCCACGAAACGTTGGAAAAAAATTATTGGTAAAACAGATGGTTGTATTATAAAATAATTTACAAATACGACCTTTAGCCTGAAGAATAAAAAATTTTAAATATACTGTACTTTGGTCGAATATAACAATTTGCGGTCGAAATCACGTTTACGGGAAAACCAAGCAAGTTAGAGCATTGAAAATTGGCGCACAGTTCACACCTTCTCACAAGCTGCTAGCTTATGAAAATGGTCGAAGTCCGTTCTCGGAGACGTCCATACAATATATATATTAGGCCTAGCCTATATCGAAAAAAGTTTCAGAGGTTTGATTAAACTTGGAGCATATGTGGACAAAATTAGGATTTTGTTAGGTTTTAAGTTTTCAAAGCCCCTTAACGCGGTGTGGCAAAGCCCTAAACTTTAACTTTTATAACGCCATAGCTCGTAAACCATGCAAGATATCACTTTGAAATTTGGTGCACGGATGCAAATCATACATATCTTAAATTGTGGAAAAGAAGGCGTGACACTTTTCAATAATTGAAAATTCTTGTTCATGAACTCTTACAATAGTGATATATATATTGCTATTTTAAACAGTATGAGCCACATTGATTTTATCATTGTAAAGAATTTTCTAATTAGTAGCAAGCACTAAACAAATTTTATGTATTTTATATTTACAAATTCCAAACACTATCGTGTGACTACTTTGCAATAAATATCAACCCTAAGTTTAACTCATTTTTACTCGGAACAACATTTCATATTTGGCCACCTCTTTGCATAATTACATACAAAGGATTGTTGCGTACTTTTGGCATGCATAGATTACAAGCCTTATTTTCTAGAATTTTAAAAGTAAATATATATGATTTTCAGATAAATGCCTACGAATGTGTCTGCGAGCCAGGGTATGTCGGTCTTAACTGTGAGGTTGATTGTGGTGTCAATTATGGTGGAAAAAACTGTTCTGTTGCTTTAACGGGCTGCGTGGGATCTCCTTGTTTAAATGGTGGTTTCTGCAAACCATATCTTGTAAATGAAACGGAACATCTCTTCAACTGTACATGTCAGCATGGTTTCCAAGGTGACACTTGTGAGAGAACTACAACCATATCAATGATTGAAGACAGCCTGATTACTGTGAAAACACAACGTGATGAAGGATATGATATGAATCTGCAATTCAAAACTACGTTACCAAATGGTGTCTTGGCATTTGGTACCTCAGGCAGTCAAAACGAACCAGTCAGCTATATATTGGAATTGATAAATGGACGCCTTAACCTACACTCCTCATTGCTAAATAAATGGGAAGGTGTCTTTATTGGTTCCAAATTGAATGACAGTAATTGGCATAAAGTGATTGTTGCTATAAATACCTCACATTTAGCGCTTTCGGCTAATGATGAGCAAGTTATCTATCCGGTTGGTTCCTATGATACAGCAAACGGTAGTAAACCTTCATTTCCGTTAACTTATCTTGGTGGTACTATACCACTACTAAAGACATTTCTGCGACACTTGACACATCGACCATCTAGCTTTGTGGGCTGTATGCAGGATATAGTGGTGAATGGTGAATGGATCTTCCCCAAAGAGAATAGTTCCGATCAAGAGATTGACTTAAAGCATATACAAAGTGGCTGCCTGCGTAAAGAGCAATGTACGCCGAGCCCTTGCCATTCTAATGGAGAATGCACGGACTTGTGGCATACATTCTCGTGCACTTGCCAGCCGCCACATTTTGGACATACCTGCAAATACAGTAAGTAGGAGTAGTTTCAAAGGTTTCTTTAATGACTGCTACGAAGAGGCGTACCAAGTGGGGCGGGGAAATGGGTTTAATTGTCTATCATGAGTATCTGTGATCTCTGTGGTTCAAGGTGGGCACGAGGGCAACAACTGTGGTCTCCCCTAAGGAAACAACGCATGGCAAATACTAACAGCTGGAGTTCTAGAACTCCACTTGCGCTTTATGTTTTTCCATACATATCACTAAAAAAAAGATAAAATCATTCCAATCCCGGAACAAAACAATGAATATGGCCCGATTGCTGTACTGTCTTTTATTTCTAAGGCTGTTGAGATTTTTATGCATCAGTAAATAATTGAATTTAGCCATAAGAACAATCTACTAACTGATCTGCATTTAGGTTTAAGAACTTTGCGTAATAACATTACAGCACTAATTGATGTAACTGAGGATATTAGAGCTGACCTTTGTTATGATACTCCTCGACCTTGACCACTCTTAAGCCTTTGACAGTGTTGAACACAATATTTAACTTACTAAATGGGCCAAAATGATTAAATTCTCAAGTGCAGCTGTAAATTTAATACAGCCTTACCTGCCTCACAGATCACAAGCCATAAATATCAAAAATTTAACATCCAGATTGCGATCTTTAAGAAGAAGCATTCCCCAGGGATCTTCTCTGTTCTCTTTTTACCTACACCGAAAACCTTCAAAAAGTATAGGGTTCATATGTATGCTGATGATGTGTAGGGCAGCAATTGTAACTTCTGTAGCCAGTCTTAATGAAGATCTATCACGCATCGTAAATTGGACTAATATTAATGGTTTATGTCTAAACCTTAACAAGTCTAAAAGCATTGTGATTAGTAAAAGAATACTTGAGTTTCATCATATCCAAAAATTATTTTAAGGAATTTTCAAATAAACTCAGTTGACTCAGCAAAAAATCTTGTGCACATTTTTAACAGAACGCTATTCTGGAACAATCATATGAATAATTCCGTATGTAAATTTTACGAGATGTTCACACAATTCTATAGATCTCTATCTACCCTCATGTATGGATATGAAATTTTCGAGAACCGCGACTCAACCATTAAACAAAAGCTACAGATGCAACCTTTATCTCTTTAATAGATTAACCTTCTCGAGATGAAATCGTGCTAAGACCATCTTATAGTTACGCCATTCTTGTTTAACCTCCGAACACTTATACCTTTGGTACACGCTCTTCCACAAAACATAATATCAATCAATAACCCTATCAATTTAAAAAAAAAACTCCTTTTTTCTTATTCAGCCTTGCAATAGTATTAATATTATTGTTTTATTTATTTTTATTTTTTATTTTATTTTTTAGCATTTACTTATGTGCTGTAATTTCTAGCAATAATGATATTAGCAATAATGTTTAAGTTGTTCTATTACAATATTATTTGGCATATGAATTCTTCTTTATTTTAACAATATTATATGTAGTTTTAAGTTAAGTTTCTTGCTTTCATGATTTACAATTTATTTAACAATTGCATTAGTCACTCTGTGAAAACTGCATGTAAAAATACTCTATAAAAGTGTGATATTTTTAATGTAAATTAAAACAGCCTATGTCCACGTAAGTACATGTAGTATGTGGAAAAAATATGTAAGCAGTCAATATGCAATTTTGTGAACTAAATACAAGAAAACAAACAATTTGTTCAATATTAAATAAGTTTTGTTTGACAGCAAACACAAAATGTTAAATTATTATGTTTCTAATGTTGAAAAGTGAACACAAAATTCAAAAATAAGCAAGTGAAGTAGTTCAGTTTTTATTGAAAACGATAACTTTTGTTTTGGACTTATCTCGTGAAGTAAAATTTTAAATGTAAATATTAAGGAACAGATAGTGCTCTAAATATTTTGTTGTCTGCATTGGGAAACATCTTGAAAATTTCGAATTCATTAAATATTAGAGACGTAAATCAAATTTGTAGCGAATCAAATATTTTAAATCAGAAACAACTTATTTTAAACGAAACTGCGAACAATAATTTGCTGTCTAATATTTCCAACTTCAATGCGTCTTACAAAAGAAGTAAGTTCTTAAAGTCAAATCTCTATTACTTTCCTCCAAATGAAATATATCTGACCAGTATCATACGAAATGTTTTTGATACTATGTTCCAATGTTGGAAACGGTTGCTACGATATGGACTTTTTTGAAACTTTTTCACAAAAATTAATTTATAGAGAGCAAAATTTATTTCAAATACAATAATGATTCAATATACATACAACAAAAACAATTTTTTCGATGATTTCTTTGAATTATTTTTATTTTAAAACCTGCAATCTATTAGATATTCGGAAAAAAACCTAAACTCATTGGCGTTTAAATGGTGATTGCAAAAATTCCTGATCAATATCGTTCTAACACTCAAAATATTCAACTGGTTGTGTTGTGTTAGTAAAGAAAGATTTATAAAAATTTTCATAAAATGCTAGAGCTTATAATTCGTGACTTGACAAAATTAAAGTAATAGAATAGATTTAGTTTTTATATTACATGAGAAGATGCTGTTCATATATCTGAAAACCTGTTTAGTTTTAACTTACCAGCAAATTTTTGACTTTTTACTAAGAAAATTATATATCTTATATATTAATGACACGGAAGCAAACATTACAGTTCTTAAAATTAATTTAATAGATATAAATAAATGTGACTGGCACGCAATATTTTATGATGTAACGATAAAAATGTGACATAATTATAAAACAGTTTTGTATGAAAGTTATGAAACAAAAAAATTATAAAAATTGTCCAATCTTAGAGATATTTTAGCAAAATTTTATGTAAAAATTTATTATTCGAAAAATAAGTATAATCTGTCATTATTTACATCATTTATTGGAAAACATACAGAGCAATAATCCAAATCATTAAAAAATTCATAAATTTTTTAAAAAAATTAAGTGTTACTTTACTTAACATTAAGTTAAAGTATGGAGAGCGGACAGGCGCAAAAAAAAAACTTTTATATCTTCTTCATCATTAGAATCAATAATTAATAAAAGGTAATAGAGAGAGTTATAAATTGCATATGTGTAGTTTTTTATCGTAAAAATTTTTTTTATTTATAGCTAACTTTATCGGTCTACAATGATCTAAGCTTCTTTTGGAATGTGATGGCTCCGAAATTTACAGTGATGCTGCTCTTGTATACTACTTTTAAGCTGACAGCTTTCTCATGTTGGTGGTATAAAAGAATCACTGCGATAAGTGCCTCAGAAATGCAAACTACTGAAACTTTGAAAGAAGATGTGCACACCCATTTTAATTTCTAATGAAAGAAATTTCGTAAACTGTAAACTGCAAGTTTTCAGATCTAAGATCCAGAAATGCCTATCATAAAAAAGGCTATCTAATTTACTGTAAAAAAACATGTGCCAATTGGCAACCAACGGATATCCTTCCACCCTCAATATTAAAATCAATGCAGCAATATATTAAAATAAGTAGTTTTTTTTTGTTCATCGGAATTAGTTTTGAGAAATTTTTGAACGTATTATCTAAGTATGTATTTTACAAATTGAATAAAAAGTACATATCCTAATTTCTAAACTAAATTGAATTCGAATATTGAAATTAAAATATGAACACGAAAACGTATGTACATAAATATGTTAATGAGTATGTTACTTATTAAAAGTTGAAGTTTTGTAATATTTTTACGTACATAAAATAAATTTAATTTAACCTCTTCATAGTTTTCATAATTCATAATGTGTTTCAATACATTTTTTTAACGTTTCAGCAACCTTAGTTCGATTTTTTTAAGTACATAAGTATGTTTGTATACAAACTATATATTATAAATTGATTTAAGAATATTTAGACACTCCCAAATGGAAAAAAACTGGAGAAAGAATTTATGATACATAGGTGTGGCAGTGAAAATGTAGGTGGCCCGCAGAGGGCTAAGGACTAGTCTGGAGAATATAAATTACGTAGTTGCAGCAAAAACGCCCGTATGCATGAAAAACTCTTTGAGAATTGGTTTCTAACTAGGTTCTAAAATATATTTTGAGCTTCACCAGAAGTTCATCCGAAAACTTAAAAGGTGTTTCCAACACGATGAAGATAGTTCGAAAGGGAGTTTTAGATACTACCAGAGGTGTCCCTGGACAATTTCAGAATACGTTTTCTAACATCAAACATCGATTGTGAAAATGAGTCTGTTATCTCATAACTTAATTATACTTGACCCATAGCTGCTGCTGTTCATCTATTTTCAAACTTTTCGCATCAATTGGTGGGGAAGAAATCGTTTTTTCAATCAATCCTAATCGTGCTTAAGTCGTCACAGTCTAAACTTTATTTTCGAATTTTCCTCATGGTTTGGGTTAAACAAAAAATTATCCAAAAATGAACTGAAATGGATTCTTTCCTGAGTCTGAAGCTGCCACTGGTCGTGGTCGATTTTTGGTAATAAATTTCTGTACTCGATTTCTACTTAACAATGGATGTTGATTTCTCCTTATGATAATCTGATGAACATCTCCTGTTAAATTCTTTTGGAAGCCATTGTCGGTGCGATAATTTGCATGCTCTCAAGTTAATGCTTGTCAAAGAATGAAACCACATATATTCATGTTCGGGCAGCATATTGCTCTATAAAATTATCAACAAAATGATATTTAATTAAAGTCTTACAAATATTTTATCATTTGAACTTAAAAAAAGAAACAAACACTCAATAACCTTCTGAAGTTGTAACAGATCATTTGAATGATACACTGCAACCTGTAACGATCTTTTGTGCTGGGGCCTAGCACGAACGAAAACACAAATTTTGATATTATTCCTCATATTTTTTGGAGACAAAAAATTAATTGGATACCTACCATTTAGCAAAGACATAAACCAGCTACATGATTAATTTGGATTCAACATATGACAAAAAACCAAGTGTGGCTTTAGCTGTGCCAACTTTTTCACCTGGCAAAAGTAACAACAACATAATGTCACAATGCAATATGCGCTCTTTGCACAACGGCTTAGGCACAGCCTTGGTGCCTATAGCCAATTCACTCTGAAGCGCAGGTAAAAAGGCTAAATGTGTTACCAGTGTGTGTTTGTTGCTGTTTATAACACCAGTAAAATACTAAAAAACACAACAGACCTGCTATCTCACTTTGACGCTCAGTCACTGCAGCTACAATGGCAAGCAATGAGTAACAACCTGTTAAAGTCTGGTAGAAAACTTCAGTTTAAATTTGATTCTCGAACGCGTTTGACGCTTCTCGCGGTGAAAGCGGATATACGGAGAAACAGCGGCAACGAAGCGATAATTTAATTTTTTTTAGTGATTTGTTATTGTAGTGTGTGCAATCAATCAGTAGTAGTAGCCATGAGATGACGTGCGTATGAATGAGATGGAAAATGCTATACGCTAGCAAAGTTAAAATAGAAAAGAAGATCTTTTAAGTGCTGTGGCCAAGAGATTAAATGAAAAGAAGCTAAAAAAATGTTGCAAGTGTCAAAAATGCAAGAATTTCCACGATTTTGAATTATTGTGTGAAAGTTTTAAAAAGTTGCTATAGTGTAAAGCTTTTTTAAGCGATCAAGCAACAACGAACTATTTTATTTTTCTTCTTAAGTTACCTACGTTCTGACCAAGTGTGCGTCACTTTTGCTAAAGCCTGTTTTAAAAGTGTTAACTCCCCACCACTACCCCTTTAAAATATTCCATGATTGCAAGAAAAATTGCGCTTAAATATCCTCTTATTTTCCTAAGTTTACCTCAGTTGTTTTGGTAAATTTAATATTAAATAAAAAGAAAAATATGGCTTTAACTACAAATGAAATAGTGGCGCCATCATCCTGGCTCAAATTCAATACTGCCGCAACGAAACTGCAACAACAACAGCGCCATCAGAAGAGGCGTACGCACACTGCGTCATCAACAATAAAATTAATGAAAACCCGAAGAAATTCAACAACATTGGCAACACTAAAACGCAGCTGTAGTAGCGACAACAATAGCAGCAGTATATTCTCAACAAAAAAAACAGCAACAACAAGCTCCCAATGGCTTTTCTTAATTTTATTAATTTATTTATTTAATGGTAAGCAAAATAAAATATTTGGAAAAGTCTCTTATTAATTGCATGCGAGTGTTAAAAATTGAGCAGCAAATAAAAAAGAGTTATTATTAGTGTGACCAGACCTTTCGCTTACGGCGGTCATGCTAGAAATTCATTAAACTTACCAGAAACAAAAAAAAAATTAAAGCACCGCACTTTTGAATTTCAAAAACCTTAACAATATGAAATATATTTCACAACCATTTTACCGCAAAGAAACTTTTGCAGAAAACTGTCCCGATGCACATTTACTACACCGCACTAAATGCTAAAAAAAAAAGAATCACTGACTACGCGGAAGGCCATGCAAAATATCCAGTTAAAAGGGTTCAAATTTAATCCCAAAACTTATTTGAAAGTTCAAATCGAAACGAAATTGTGTCTGCTCTAGAAAAAGTTTACTAATGGGAATTCGAATGATTGACAGAGTAACAGATATATTCAATACTTAACAATTTGTGAGCTGTTAAAGACGGCGTGAACACTAGAATTCAGAGCGTGATTTATTTAAATAGCAATAAGCGTTGAAAACATAGTAAATCTTTATTTTTTATTTCCGCAACTCAAATTAAAATTTTTTTCATATGTACCAATAAATTTTATGGTTTGTCAAAATTTGGATAAGAAAACTACACGGCGACAACTGCCGAATACCGCAAGCCCTTTATGCGAATCTATTAAGATTTCAACCAAGAACTTATAATAGTTAGGTTTTATACTTTGGCTAAATCCGAAAAGGCTTGAAAAATCTGTGTAAGAGCAGATCGAGAGATTACTACTTTGTTTCTACAAATTGGGTGAAGGCCCACACGGCTATTTAAAAAAAAAATCATTACAAAGCGAGTGCAATAAAAGTGAAGTTATAATGAGTTATGAGGCAGTTCGAATCGAATATATACTTTTATAGCAGTATCTGATTTAAAAACCTATTTTTTGAAGGCTTATAAGTATATTCGACTATTTAAACTACGAGACCCAAAAAATAAAACTTGGCTATAGTTAGTTAATCTGAGTTTTTTAATTTTTGTACTCAAATATTGAAAGATTAAACATTTCACCTTTGCTGTATAGCTTGCTATATCATTTGACCTATAAACCGCAAAAATACCGCAAATTTATCTGACAAGAAGTGTACAAATAAATAAAAAACTTTTTCTTCTCTATTCATTTCAATTATAATTAAATTCCGATAAGATAAGCCTCTTATGTATCATACCTTTGATAAAGGGTGATTTTTTAAGCGTTTGGTTTCTAAAAATTAAAAAAAAAGAACAGAAAATTTGCACTAGTGAATGAAATGTTTATTTTGAAGCGATACATCAAATCCTTTTATTTACTTTTTAAGTACTATTTCATGTAAATATTGCCCGCTGCTACGCCAGAGGTGGTTCATCCTTAAGCTCCAATTTTGGCATACTTTTTTCAGCATTTCGGCCGGTATCTAACCAATGGTAGCTGTAATGTTCTCTTCTAGGGCTGCCATTGTGGCTGGCTGGTCCCTGCTTACGAGGGACTTCACGTAGCCCACAAAAAAAGTGTAGAGGGCTCAAATCACATGATCTTAGCGGCCAATGGAGTGCTCCAAAACGTGAGATTAATTGCTCTCCAAACTAGGCTCTCATTAGGTGACTCGGGTGCCGTGTGGCATGTGGCACCGTCTTTTTGAAACCACATGTCAACCAAGTGAAATTTTTCCATTTTGGTCAAAGAAAAGTCGTTACCTTGCTCCATTGATTGTAACGTTTTCGATTTTCATTATTTTTGAAAAATTACGGTCCAATGATGCCGCCGGTCTACAAACCGCACCAAACAGTGCATTTTTCAGGGTGTGTTCGCAGCTCTTGAGCTGCTTCTGCCTGCTCTTCAAATTCGGCAATTCTGTTTATCCATTGAGCCAAAAATGAGCTTCGTCGCTGAAGAGAATTAATATGGAAAAGCTTTCCTTCACAAAGCACGACTTTTGATAATAAAATTCAATGATTTGCAAGCGTTTTTCATTTATCAGTCTATTTATGATGAAATGGCAGACCATACCAAGCATTTTTGGCGTTAACATATGTTACGCATCACGTGTGAGGTGTCAAAATATTTACACTGAAATAACAAATAGCAAAAAATTCACCCATTATAATTTTTTTTTTAAGTAGCTGCTATTAATTTTATAGATCTATATTCTTTTTTTACTTTTCAATTAAGTCATCAGTTTGTTACGCTTATTTGAACTGGTTTCGTGTAATAACTAAAGAATTGTATATATTTGTGTTCAAACAGTTTTTGCGGGACTTGTTAATACAATTGACAATTTGAAAATGTCAATGCCAGCAATAGTTTTTTAGCATTTTTTCATTTTTTTTTTGTGGGAGTACTTGCTTGAAGCAAAATTGAAAAAAAATTGTATTCAACAATTATTGTTAATTATATATGGCGGTTATCTATTGTCGATTATTTTTTTTTACATTTAAGTATAATATAGGCTTACATATAACATGATTATATTATTATAAACAAGCAATAAAAATTGATCGATAAATTGCATTGTTAAAATCAAATATCGTGTATAAAATAACTTAAAGAAAGCAAACGAACTTCGTTTTATACAATAATTCAGCATTACAAGTTTTCAATCTATCGGGAAAAATCTATTCTTCGAATTCGTTTATTCTTTTATTTTTATTTTTCTTATTTCATAGTTGACATTAAAACACATTGCCAAAATTTCTCATATCGTTAAAATATTGCTTGGGAAACCAACACACTTGAGGGCGTGCTAAAGGATCATATAAAACGCTTTCTGGTCTGAAAATTTGTACATGTAGTCTATCTATACATGTTACTATCAACTAAAGCAAAACAAAAATTAAAGTTTTTAGTATAGTTTTTAAAATAGCTAACAAATATACACCTTTAAAAAGTTCATATTTGCATGTTTTTTCAAGTATTTTGATTATACATAATGAGCAAGTAAAGCTATATAGCAGTAATTTATTTTTTCGTAAAGCTTAGTGACATAATGAGGCCTGTACTGATTCCGTATAAATTTGTTTCGAAAACATAATTTAAATTCGAGTTTAATTTCTGGATCGTACAAAAAACTGAAATCCGTTTATTAAGCACACTATTAAGACACACAAGAGACACGCCACCTCATATGTCATGTGTGTCCTTATACATAAGGTGATATGTCCCGTACGTGCTATACTGTAGATTATATAGACACACCGAAAAATACTGAGCAGTATAAAGACACAAAGGAGACATATAACCTCATGTCTTCATAATCAGCCTTTCATGAGCTTTCAAAGTGCATATTATAAAACCAAAACTTCATTTATTATGATACCAAGCTATTTAAAAAACAGCACTGCTTTGTAAGCTGAATTGATCTTGATAGCTTCCCCTTATGTTACTAGCGATCAAATTCAACAGCTCAATAAGCTTTACTATTTGAATATTTGACGTTTGTGTATCCCACTTTGAGTTCAACTGAATTTAATTTATCGTACTTGTTTATACCGTTAAATTTAAGTTAAACATGAAAAAGTATTTGTTATTCATAAATTTAAAACGATTTCTTTTCTGAGTACATGAATCAAAAAACGAGCTAATTTTGCACCATGCTTTGGCTAGTGATTTCCTATCTTGAACAATAAATTACTAGCATATGTAGTTAACAATCAAGACAATTACTTACAATTAAATTTACCAAAAATTACACAGCAAGGGTAGGTAGTAAATGTAATGAAATATTTACCTGTATACGGAGGCCGTTGTTGTATTTAAACCAAAATTAGTTTTGCTTTTGTTTTGTTTTTCTTTTTTTTTACTGATGACCTGCAGGCCAAAGTGTAATTATTTGTCATGCGTTGGAAATTTCGGTCATTTGGCTATTATTGGGGGAGATATTTTATTTTTGAACTATCGGCTAATGACCGATTTGTGTTGTATTAATGCAACAAATTGTGGAAATTATTTATTTTTTTTGTTATTACTTTTGGTTGTATATTTACATTCATTCTTGCAAGCAGATATATCATCAGCTGTGGCCTAAAGTAAATATAAATCCATGGCATCGCTTGATTAAAAATCATTCATGCTCAAATATTTAGTTTGGTCATTAATTCGGTCGCTGGCGTAATTAATGTAATGGCGTTATTAGTTAATTTTGTTGATAATTCAACTAAAAATTTTGGTTTTTATGGTGGTTTCAAATGCTTACAAACTAAACAAAATATGAACACTTTTTGCATGAGATCCTTAAAGATCAATTCCGTTATCAGTTTGTTTTATATTGTTCGTGTGCAGCTATTTGCTTATTTTTCTGAAAAAAACAAATATCATAATTTAAAAAAAATTAAAATATAAATATAAAATTATTTTTCATATGATCGAGTATGAGAACGAGAAAGGTCTGGCCGATATCTCGTGCTCAGCAATAATTTAAAATTTATTGTACGTATCGTAGTTTTATTTAAAGATCTAATATTTAACACTGCAGTACAAACCCAATGTGCCAAACGGATCCATTTAGGATCCGTTCCTGCGGATTATTTATCCGAAACGGATCCGTATATGACGTCCGTTTCGGATATGTTACGAATCCGCAAAAGCGGATTCCGGTTTTTTTCCGTTTATGAGGTTCGTTTCGAATCCGTTACGGATCCGCATCCGATTTTGTGCACATTGGGAAGTTATTCAATGTTTTCTCTTGTTCGAGTTCCTTGCTATCCCTATGAAAATAGATAGACTTTAAATTAATGGAACTAGCTTTTTATGTATAGAATAAATGTGAGGTTTGGAGCAAAATTTTAGTGGCAGTTACTGCATTTCAAAAATAAAAACTCAAAACTGGATATGGGAATACAAAATACTTTGTTCACTATACAAAGATTGAAAAAAAAAAATTAACTTCAATGTCCAAATATTAACAAAGTTTTTTAAGAACAACATGAGCGTTGAACCGCGCGTAACTTTACTAACTACACGAACTCACAAACATTTTCTATTTAACATAACTTCCCATGATAGGGTACCGTCACTACGAAATTTTTCCAGTGCGCATGTGTTTTGCTCAGTACTTCCGCAATTTCATGCAGCTAAAGCGAATAATAAAATTGCAGTTACGTGCGCAGGAGTATAAAGACACGATCAGAATAACTTCAAGTAATGGTATAAAGAACAGAATCAGTTTGTGATTTAATTTAAGCTTTATAGTAAGAATTGATTATAATTGATCATAATTGGCTATTTTGAGATTTTGCTGACACAAAAGTTGCCAAAATTTCACATTTTAATTGTTTTTAAATTATGGATGGTGTCCCACCCCGACACACAGTATCCACTCGGTTTTAGTTCAAAACTTCCATTCAAAGGGTCGTTTTGAAGCTTTAAGTTTCAAACAAGTTCCATTTTATTTATAAGTTGTTATTCAGTTGCTAAAGAAACCCCTGTTTTGTTGCTATTTTGTGCTCTTTGTGAATATGGCCCAATGTGGTACCTTCATGCAGTTCGCATTACATATAGAGTCTTTAACATAGACACCAACATTCACTGTGGTCGCAACTTAATTGTCTTTTACCAGCAAACAAGCGACCAAAATCATCAGCAAACAGCTGGGTTCTTTTTTTCAGGTTTTCAATTTCAGAATTTGCGGCTGCAATTCGTGCTGACTTGCGCTTCTAATTGCATTTTGTGTGCGCATTGATTTGAAAGCACAATCGGTAATCATGAAAACAGTTGCTGTTTTCTTTTTTTTTAAGTAAATTTTTTATTTATTGTATATATTTTTTTTAAAGACTTTTGTGGGCGTTATGTTGGTGCAGCCATTGTGGTTACTTTTGTTGATATTGCTTCGGTCTGTAAGCAATTTCATTCGGCATTGTCGAGTGATGTGTCATCGAGCGCAACGTATTTTTGTTTTGTTTGTCTAGAAAAATATTTAACTTTTACGATCCAACTGGTTTTCGTGACTATCTCAACTACGGTACGTTTTCAGCAAATTATATTGCAGAGTCATTAAAAGTTAAGTTAAATATAAGAAAAATAAAAAATGTTTGTGCAATAGCTTTCTAGATGAACATGCCCTTAGCTCTGAATAAATATATTAAATTGGGTTCATTCAGCATAGGCGTTTAAAATATCGATTGAAAAGTGCTTCAAGTATCTTTCAAACCAATGTAAATATTCATTATGCTTTTACTAATGGTCAGATTACAGTTAATTACTGTTTAAATATAAATATATATATTTTGCGAGAACATACATTGGCATGTACCAAATTTCTATGGGGTAAAAAATCGCCAAACTTTTTACATTCCTCTTCTTTTAGGTGTTCCTTTGAGCAACCTCTTAATATTCGAATTTAAAAATTTCCATGTTATTGCATTTATCTTTATAATATTTACTGCAAAAATCATATTAATTTTGGAATAAAAATTACCCTAAGCTATTATTGGTATTCATTATTTATAAAATATAAATACTACACTCGGTTTTTTTTCTAAACTTCAGTCCTTTGTGGACTTTCTTTCTCTACAAAAGAAACAGTTTTTATAAACATTTATCGTTGACTTTAATGTGCATATATGAAATGTATACTTTAGAATATATAGAGTTTATAATATATAAACAAAAGGCTCTTACGTTGAGATGTATGGTCTAATCTAGGAAACTATGCTGATTTTTTTTTTTTTTTGGGAAAGAAGATTCCACAAACGGCGATAATGAAAATTCTGAAAATTTAATGATAATAAGAAATCGAAATTTTTTGAAATTTTTAATATGATATATAATTAAATTTCAAGGGCACTTAAATTGAAATCTTTAACTACATAATTCAAGTTTAGCACTTAGATAGTTCTTATGTCGTGCTAATTGGCAAAGAGTTCTAAATGAAGCAATTTTTGATTTAAACTGTTTGCAGATACTATTCAATGCTAAAAATAAAATTTAAAAATTTAAAAGTAAAATGTAAATTTATTTTTCAACAACAGTTTGATATTTGCTAGTGCTGCTTAGCTTTGTTTTTGCACTTAGCACGTTATACTTGTGTATTTCACTCTAAATAATTTTTTCTACTATTACTAACAATTTTTAGCGAAAATCGCAGTACTGTGATTTCAATTCAATTATATTAATTTTGTCACTTAACGTAAGGCGCTTGCATTGAAACGGCATGATTTTAACACAACAATCAATTTTATAATGCTGACAAAGTATACAAAAACACAAAAAAAGGAGTCGAAGGACTGACGTTAGAAAATAGTTATTCCACTAAATAAAAAAACAAGATAACTTATTGAATAGTGTTTGCTATTGAGAATAGAGAAATTTTTTAAGCAATCGTGGCTTAGAGACATTAATGTAAAAATTGGAATTTGAAAAACTGTTCATTAAAATTTATATTCGTTATATTGTTAAACGTTATATTGGGCGTCTACTGTACTCAAATAAAAAATTCCTGAAGTCAGTCAAAATATTCAGTAAACTTTTTATTTATTTTATTGTGATAGTATTTAGTATAAAAACTTTATGACATCAGTAGGCAACTACGAAGACATGGTTTGTTTTTGTTTTAATCTTTTCGCTATCAAATAAAAAATGACCTTATCTTAAAAACTTTAAAAATATTGTAACTATTTTTTTTCGGAAAGTCTTGTGATATCGAGTTTTATATGAGTAACTACACTTGAAATTATGCTTTTCAGCAGTTGGAAAAATTGTCAAAATGAAAATTTATCGAATTACCTTAAAAAATTGCACAACCTCAAGTTTGGTAATATGTCTATCATATCATATTATATATTTTGTTAATGCGTTTTTCTGGCCTCAAAACTAAATATTTTTAATATTTTTTTTTTGTATTTTGTAATTAAAAGCTTAAATTCGATACCTTACAAATAATTCTTGAAGAAACGCTAACGAACTTGCAACAAGTTTTTGTTCGCATATTTGTTTTTTTAATTTCTTAATTTCCGCATAACATACACTGAGCTGCGAATTTAAACTTTTTCTATTATATAT
Source organism: Meiosimyza decipiens (assembly GCA_963680825.1). Taxonomy (NCBI): domain Eukaryota; kingdom Metazoa; phylum Arthropoda; class Insecta; order Diptera; family Lauxaniidae; genus Meiosimyza; species Meiosimyza decipiens. The sequence continues at coordinate 6,219,934 of OY804259.1, read as the reverse complement.
TGTTAAATATGAAATAAAGCTAAAAAACCATTAAAAATATGTACATAAAAGCTAGCGGCAGGCATAAAAAGTTCTTACTTTTCCAATTAAAATCAGCAGTAAAAATGTCAAAGTGTTCTTATGAATTTATATTTTTTTACACTTATTTTCAAACACTGTACAACATCAGCAAAATTTTTACATAATTGTATTGCAATAAAATTTTTTTAAACAAAAATACGTATGTATAGAGAAATATAGCTCAATATCTTTTCAAATGTTTAGTACTTTGCCCTCTAAGTGACGACAATTAGCTGAGTGATATTGACCCCCACTACTAATTACATATTCATGGTATTACAAGTACATTTAACATTTTATATGTCTGACAATAAGTATTGGCGCTGACAGTTGTGGTTGAATTTACCGTTAAAATATCTTAAAGTTTTTCTACCTCTACATATTGATTATATTTCTTTGCAAAATATACTTTTTTTTTAATTTTACTCTTTTTGTTGGTCAATTTGTGGTTTTTTTTCCACTTCTCTATGAAAATATATTGATTTTAATTTTAGATTTGAAGCAAAATTACCCTGAATTGTTGTTGTACTTTAAAGGTATCTTAAAGTTTGCTATTAACGTGAAGTGCTCGTAAATTTTAATTTTTTATTATTGAAAAAATGTTGTTTTATGATTTATGCATGATAGGCCAATCGACACGTCGTTATAAATGCAATGAAGATGACATAAATCAAAAGAAAACTTTAAATTTTTGAATTGAAAATGTTCAAAACTACGTCACTGATGAAGCTCACAGTCATCCCAAAATAATAGAAGAAAGTTAATCAAAATGGGCTTTTGGCCAATTTGACCCTTTGTAGGCTGTTCTTGTACCTTGTAGGATTTCGAATAATTCGACTTCTGCGATATCTACTTGTTGTGACTTTTATCGACTTTTTCGTTACTTTTAAACAGCATAGTCTTCTTCGATGCTTTTTAATAATACTCAATACTTTTTGGATATATTGGCATACTTTTCGTTTTTTATCGACTTTTTCGATACCCATTCAAACTTCAAACTTTCTCGCTATGTTTCTATTTTTCGAAACTTTTCGACTCCTATCCGTTTTTAAATGCACCTAAATAATCGTGATGATATTTGATAATAGCAATGATTTCGGCGAATGTTGCCAAGAAAATCATATTTTTTCTGGCGCATGCTGAACTTTCCAACTTCTAGAGAAAACCTGCTGCAAATTTATTGTTAATAAAACTGAAATTCCTAATCTAGATTTTATGATTTCTAAGATACTTTCATAACTATTTATGTTTTCCGCTGCATATCATTACCACCATCATTAATATATATGCAAACCTTTTTCTCTCACTCGCTATATGTTAATAATTAATCTTAATAAGTTAATTTTTTATGCTGATATGAGTGAACAATAAAAATGTATTTAAATTATAATTTTCACTGTATCCACCACAATCTTAACCTAATTCTCAGCTGACTATTAAATTGACTTTTCTACCACATGTCAGAAATTAAAGTCCACACACCGGTTAGTTCCGTGGTATGGATAAGATGTCGGTAAAAACAAAAAAAAAAACTAAGCCAACTCCGCTCACAACAGAAACAACAACAACGACAATGACTGTAAGCACTAAACAGAAAATGGGATCACAGCATAATGTATCCAAAACACACTCATACTCATGCATATACACAAACACGACTAGTACATATTTATATCCACTTACGTAGTATTTTCATAAAATATTTTAATGCAGCATTCGGCGCAAACAAAAACCAGTTTTTTTGTTTTATCTCTTCCCCCTGACTGCTGAAAGCGCATTTTGTTGAAAAAGTTCTTTAGAAAAATAACAAATAAATGTAAACCTTCAGAAGAAAAGGTAGTGAAAAAAGTATCTAAATTAAGAAAAACATTCACTACTAAAGATAAAAGACCAAAGGAAAAAAAGGCATCATCAAAAATGAAAAGAAAAGAATCGGTTCAGCGCCCTCTAGGTCACTGTTTAGATTGACTTTGCTATAACAGCACTAACCGCAAGCCAAGCTCAAGAGTGAGTGCTAATGTTGGTGATCTTAAGTACACCAAAAAAAATCTTTTAATTCAAAGATATTTTAGAATAACCATTTACTTTCATAAAAATGTTTATATCCCCTGCAAACAGCCAAAACGAAAATGTTCCTAACTAGGCTACGAAAATCATGGGCGTAACCTCATTCATTTTCAGAATTGGTTGGCCAAAAACACCCTATAACAGTTCCTTTTATGAAATATCATTTTTTTAACGATCTAGCATGACATTAAAACATTCGCATGAGAGTGAATCTTTTTAACAGAAACTGAAAGGTCATCACCAAAAATAAATATTTTTAATGGAAACTTTCTTATAGATAATTTTTCTAAGTGTATAAGTAATTGTTAAGATGTAGGTTTTCTTCTCTTAATGGTTCCTTAGAGTTTTTCTCGCATGTGCTTTATTGTTTGTTAGATCAAATCTTTTTTGTTTTTCTTTTTGAAAAAAGTCAAGCAAAACGCATAAGCAAATTTTATTAAGAGTTCACTTAGCTTAATATAAATCATGTTCCGAAAAAAGATTATCGCTGTATTTTTGTCACGTAAATTTCTTAAAACTCTTAACTCTTTTTGTCTTTTATATGACGAAATATAGATTATATTATTAAAAATCAGAATGAATTTAACGAGTCTGATGTTGAACTTTTGTCGGTAGCTGAGGCAATAAGCTTAAAAATTGTATTGGACTAATGTCAACATAAGACTATAAAATCGAATACGACATTTTTGTTGCATAAGGCAAAAAAATGCGATTACAATATTTTTGTTACATGAAATTAAAAATTCACATAGCACTAAAATGTTGCATATCATAAATAAGCCGATATTTACCAAACAAAAGTTGTATCAGACTAAAATATCGCTTAAAGCCGCATTCCGCTTTCCGTCGCTTAAGTCTAAAACGTTACAAGGCCAAAAAGTTACAAAAGATATTTTTGTCATATTAAACTTTAAAATCGCAAAAATCTTAGAAGTCACTTAGAAATAAAAGATCGCCTGCAACATTTATCACTCACAAGTTCTGTGAGACAAAAAAAAAGAACATAAAAGTCAAATTCGCTAGAAGACGTAAAATTTGCCAATGGGACTTTAAACGGCATTTTATTCGAATTTTGCTGAATAATTAAAGCTTGTATGCGACCTATTTGCCACATAAAACTAAAAATCGAATGCAACAAAAAATATCATGCGACTAATAAGTTGCATGTAACAAAAAAGTTTTATGCGACATTTTTAGTCGCAAAGGAAGTACATTATTTGTATCACTTTAATGTAAACAAAATTTTCCTAAAGAACCTACTTAAGATTGAAAGCACAATAACAATGAAAAAATCATAAAAAATCATGAAAAAATCAATAAATCATTGTCCTCTAACTAAAATTCTTGGATATTTTATACATTAACTTTTATAAGGTATTTCTATAATTACATTTATTATAAAATTAGGAAACTAAACTACTTATGGAAGTTCCCATTGATAAGTAATATACGTACGCAATTAAAAAACTGTTAAGAACGAGCTTAAATAGGAAGGCAGTTGGTTAAATTGACAAACTTATTTGCCAACCATAATGTTTGCCTATAATAAAACTTGTACTACTTAGAAGTGACTGCCAAAAAACAAAATAAAAAATTTAAGTGAGCAAAAATATCTGTTACAAGAAATAGCGAAAGAAAGTTTTTTCTAGGACAGGAAATATTTATTTACAGAACATTGCAGTACTGAAGTTAATGACGTTTTAATATGAAAGCATTTGAAATAAATGTATGGTATAAACTTGCTATAACGCTAGAATTATGTAACAAATTATAGCATTTATACAATGGAATTATTTATAAATTGGCCGAATAACGAAATGAATTAAATGAAGTTAAATTTTTCTGACACTAGAGAAAAACTTTTGTGTGGTATTATCCATTTAATTCACATTTAAAAAATTGCTTTAAAAAGTTACATTCCACATTTTTCGCCACTAATAAATAATTCATTGAGCTGATGATTTGTTGAAAATGCAACATTGTTTCATCATTGTATCATTCATCATTATTGTTTTGTGTGATTGTAAATTGATTTAGGCTTTGTTTTGTTTAGTAAATTTAAAGTTTTTTTAAACGTTCAATGTTTGAGCGCGTCTAAGGCAAAACAGCATATTGTTTTCTTTCAAAGCATTGAATATATCTAAGTTCTATAAAATGATATTCCTTTGGAAGAAAACAATGAACTAATTTCTATTCAATATTTAATATTTCCCGTCAGACAATGTTTTGTGAATTTAAGTTCACAATTCAAAAACGGTTAGAGATAGTTGCGAACAGTCCTCAGCAACATTGTTGATCTTGATGAGATCTTGTATCGACATACATGGAAGTTAAACACTAAAAAATTTTTCAATTTAAAAGTCGAAGAACTTTGACCTGTATGCAGCGACCAAGAATCTTGTCAAGACCAACAATATCTCTTACCAGTGGCGTCACTTCACCAAATCTTGGGGGTGGGGGTCAAGAATTATAATTCCACCACTATTAGATGGTTTCATTGAATTAATGTATTGAAAAATATCTAGTATCAGATCCTTGGGGGGGAGGCCAATGTCCTTCCCAATGACAAACGTTTTTTACCAATGAGCAGAAATCGTGTCGAATTTAGTATTACAAATCAAAAAGTCTCATGGCTAGCGTGTACAAGAAGATTTGTATATCGTTGGAAAATTTAAGGTTTAAAAAAGCTAAAGCAACTTTATACCAAAAGCTGTAGAAAATTGAAGTTCACATTTTGGCAGTTTCGGTTTTGAAGAAGGGCTAGAGGAAGCTGTAGCCCCGAACTCATTTTTTTCATACGTTTTTATGAAATATAAGTTGACCCTTATTATGATCATAAAAACTATCTTTTAGTAGGGCCCATTTTTACTTTTTAGCGCCGGGCCTCGCGAAATTTCAATTCACCGCCGCAGTTTGTGTGATTTTTATTTTTTAAATGACACAATAGTTGTTTCAATTTCTAAAAAGCGGCCTATAAGTTTGATAATCATTTAAACGAAAGAGAATTAATGCATTTTTAAAATTCGAACATGCCTCACCCTACTCGTCTTAATAACATATGAAAAGGGTAGGTTTTTGACCCGCATTATTTTAAATTTTTATTCAATTTGATTTGCGGAGCAGCTACCAGCGTAAATTGCTGCAAAATGAGGTAGATATTAAATAAACGCATGTGTTTAAATATAAAAGCAGTGAATTAAAAAATGTTTTCCGTAAAATTAATTATACGAGTAACAACATTTTTCTTAGCCATTGTTTTTGTTTGGTAGTTTTTCTCACGTTAGGTTTTTCGTTTTAAATTAAAGCTCAATTAAAAATCAACAAACAACGGCAGCAAGTGAGATAACTTTAGTAAGAAAATAGTGCGGAAAACTGCGGAAATGTGTAGTATTTTAAGGGTTCAAAAATATGCAACACTTTATGTACATTCAACAGTGCGGCTTTAGCAAAAATTGTGTTCAAGGTTGATAAATCATTTTTTTTTTTCATCAGAAATAGTTATATTTTGTACAATTTTACCAATGTTGTATAAATTAAATAACAAAACATCTGTTTATTACACCATTCGACACATTTTTCAGTACAATTCCAACTATTTCGTATAGCGAGCATATGAAAGAAAAACCCATTCTTTACATTGTATTTCATTTTATCACATCAGAAAAATCTTTAAATTGAATTTTACTTTTCCTATATTTCATATGTGTATTGATGAAAATATATAAGTAAACCAAAAAGTGGGCGTGCACATTCTTAAACGTGATTTTATGAAAACCACTGCAATAAAAGTTATTATATGAACTCACTTTACTATCATCCCTCAAGTGGGCGTATTTTTTGTAGTTTTCACGCCCATTTCGTAAAACACAAGCTTTGTTTAATGTATATATAGCCTAACTAAGGGGTTGCAAACCTATCTATATAAATTCGTTGAGTAGTTTTCTAAAAAAATCTTAATTTCCTTATAACAGCAGAACCAACCTCTTTCCCTGAAATCCGTTCACACTTTCTCCAGTTCCTGCCAACGCTTTTGTCAAAGTTCTATGTATTATCATTTCAAAATGCATTACCTGGTAACGAATAATTTCATCAATTGCCTTTGGAATGCATGAATTCATCTATTACGAATTTTATGTATGTACTTATGATTATTATTTTTTTATATTAATAACTTATTCTATATCATTGCCTTGAAGCAAATAAGTTTCTTGGAATTTTTTCTCGCTTAAATCATCAATAGCCATATAAATCGTGTTGACAACAAATGTCTTCAAATAAATTTGTAAAGATGTGCGGGACTGCCATAAATAATTTGTTAAACGTAGTGTCTTACACGTACAATGGTAAAAATGAGTTTATTGTTTTCTTTGCAGACTTCATTAACATTATTGCGCATATGTTAATAATTTTTTAACATGAAAAAAATATTGAAAAAGGTAATGCTAATTTATGCCAGTAAATATAGTAAGTAAAATTACAAAAATATTATCTAACAATTTGTAGCAAACAAATATGGACAACTTAAGTTCAAGAGCCTTTCAAGAGTTTTCCTTTTTAGATATACATTATTTTCATGATATATTTATGGTAAGGAATGTGTTGAGGTGAAAAATATTTTGATTTTAACTATGCATTGTTTGTAACAGCTGGTTAATGTTAAATAATTTTTGGAAACAATAAAGACTACAAAATTGCTGGTTTTCAATGGAAATAATTCTTGAAAATTATCACCATATTTATTTCTTATAAGAATGAATTTCATTCTTTTCATATCTTTACATCAATAACTTCTCATTCATTTCAGTTTGTAACAAAGCCTTAGCCTTGTCTTTTATGCAGATGTGTCTTATATCACTGCTACTTCTACCTTTATCCGTATTTTGTTACGCTCGACTCTGATCTCTTACGCCAGCCTTAACAAGCTGTGCTATTTCTTGCTACCTACTATACCTCCGTCCCAAGTAAGTAGTTTCCTAAAATTCAATTAACATTGTCTCACCTTTCCGCTTTTGCGGCATCAACAGTGAGACGATTTATTTCATATATATTTCCCATTCCTTCTTGGGATCGGTCATTCTTTTCTTTTTTTTTTTTTGCTTTTGTTTACCTGCTATGATAGATTCATCAAGAATTCTATGAATAATCTTGGTTTTTTTGTTGTTGTATATAATTTACTACTCAACGATTTGTATGTTGTGTATATTTATATGATTTTACCATATTAATGTTCATGAAAACCCGGGCATTATACACAAATCATATTTTTTTACAACCGTTGATTTTGAGAGTAAAATTTGTTTGTTAACGTTCTTGATAAATGAAAAAGTTCAGCGTTAAACTCAGTCCCCATGACATACTGTCATGATGTTTTGTTTGTGGTTTTTTCCAGAAATATATTTTTGTTCTTTCTTTGTCAATATTTGTTTCACAGGAGTTTAGAGACCACTTTTATGGTATGGGAATTTGTAATTTGGCTTAATGATTTATTTATGTTAAAGTTTTTAAATTTAATTAGATTAATGATGATTAAACGTTTAAAATAATAAATATTACTTTCCATATGCATCAAAGTCTATAAATATCTTTTTGATATTAACTATTGGAAATAGCGAAAGGGTATCCAATTAAATTATTTTAGCTTAGTTTCTAATTTGTGAAAGAGCTTAACATTCACAATCATCATATTTATCACAAGGCATATCGATGTTTTTAGAACGGTTTTCGCTTTAAATTAACATTGAAAAATATTAGTGTTTCAAAGCGGAAAAAAGTTCATCTGTTAAATGTAAATGCGTCCCCATATTCATTTACTTCAATAGCTTCGTTAATACAGCATTTTGGTTTTGTTTGTTTAGAGCTGCAACGCCTACCCTTTTGTGAAAAATCACCCAGTTTTTGTCTGATGGTTTTCTGGATCATTACTAGTACTTCTTTAAAATTTGTTGCATATCTCCTTTACGAAAGCGTTTCAAAGTAAGTGAAAGGCCGTCTTGTCATAATATGTTGGTTTTTTTTTGTCTATAATAGCCATTGCCAGTATTTGTATAATTGAATCGCATTATTTATTTTGAATTTTTCTGTATTTTAAATTGATTTCAGCCCTAATAACTGAATCCTAGTACATCCTTTGTGTGGGGTATTCTAAGCAAAAAATTCTGATACCCACCAATGAGTCAATCTTATTATTACTTATGTATATTTCCACTATGGATGGGTTCTCAAAAAAAATATAAAATATACGCTAATGTACTACTACCATTATACCATGATTCCGTACAAATTTTTTAAAAACTCTGAAATTTTTATTTTTCATTTTAAAGAAATATTTGCTTTTTTAAATTCAAAAAGCTATATCGCAGCTCTAATTTCATCTGGGAAATGGAAACTTGGCATGGTCTCCTTCTTTTCTGAAAGAACACTTTAGTGGAAAAAGTTGAAATGATTAAACAAGAAATTTGAATCATTTGTGAGATTTTAGACACTTTACTTAGATGTTCGAAACTTAAGTTTGAAAGAGGTAATGACAACTATTTTCGAACAGTGCAATAATGATTCTCGAGCTGTTCAACAACATTCTCAAGTAGAAAATGCTGGAAATGTTGGCAACAAATTCCATTTTTGAAAAATAATAGGTGATTGTAAATCTATTAATATGTATTACAGACTGCCTTTAAAATTTTTGATTTTCTGTAAAATTGGAATAAATGTTTTGGGCGTAAACATTTAAGAGGAAAAATCAGTCAAAATCTCAATTAGACAACAGATGTTTCAAATTCTTCTTAAATGTATTTTCTTCGTTGCACATTTTTTTCTTTTGGTGCGTTCAAAGAAACAAAACTGCTCGAACTTAAAGACCGTTAAATGAAATGGAAATCAAAACAATACAGTTTATGTTTTAAGAAAACATCAGTTAAAATAAACATACGAAAAAGAAACCATAATAAAATTAGTAACCAAGCGATTAAAGTACGCGTACTAATCAACACACCAAGCTTGTGCGGTGTAGCACGTAGAGATGCGTTTAAAAACATTAAACTTTCATTTCTTACAAAAGTCCAAACAAAAAATATATGATCTAAATCAGTGTTTGACAAACAACGGTCCGCGTGTCAAGTCTGGCCTAATAGAAATTATTTTTTTAAAGCTTTATATGTAGCATAACCAATGTGAATATCTGCGAATTTGCTATTTGGCTCACCAATTGTAAAACTTTTATTCTTTCCATAAAAGTTTGCCAACCGCTGATCTGCACCATATCGTTAAGATGTCTGGTAAAGCAAAAAAAATTTACGAGTGAATGGGTAGAAAAGCAGAAATTGCAATTAAAGAAAAACGAATGTTCGTATCATAACTTTGGTGGTAGCAATTTAAATGGTAATGCTAGATAGAGTCTAACCAGATTTTTTGTCTGTCTGTTGAAATTGTTGCGTTCAAGTTGGATGAAACCTGATATGATACTGAAACAAAAATGAAAATACAATACAATAAAAATTGATGTTAAGATTAAAAGAAAGTTTTCTAATTTGTTATTGTGGAGATCAATAGTAAATGAATTGCTGCAGACGTACTGCTGAGTATGGTATGTGAAGTACGAATACTATATAGATCTTTTTGTATATCTGAAAGTTATGGATTGTCACATGCACCTTATATGGCATACATAGTAGTAAGAAGTACAAAAAAAAAAAAAAGTAGTTTACTATGCGAAGTTCAATCGAGTGTTTGGAGTGATCAATGAAAGTGGTCGCATTACCAAAGGAAATTTAACACGTTGTTGAACAGGAATGTTGTTATTGTAAAGAATTTCACCTTTTGATCATTTGCGGCATTGAGTATTTTAGAAAAAAAAAAAATAATGTAAAATATTTATTGCTAATTTAATCAAACTTAGTTTGAGCTGTAACAAAAAATGCCCCTGCGAAGTTACCGTGAATATCTGCATAGTTCACTAACGGCCCGTAGCAACTATGCTAGGGTTGTAATATTTTAGTAGATACCTAGTATATTTTATGAACATTTGAGATATTTTCTTCTACTTTGTATAATATTTAGCTACATCCCCAAAAGTTACATCTTTATAAAAATATTCTCAATTTTTGTTCAGTAAATTATCCTATAGCTATAAGTTTTCTGTACACAGCATATGAAAGTTTTACTTTGGTTGGGAAGAGTCACGCTTATATTTTGGGCAATGCTTACATGTGTCATCAGATGTTTCCGTACAAAGCTTGGTAAAATTTCCTTGAATAGCTTTTCTACCATATCAAAATTTTTGCTTTTATGGCAGGTATAGTATCATGCCCACTAACTCATTTTGTACTCTTTTTCTATTTATTCTTCATTTTTTTAATTCTTCATTGTGTTATTTTTAATGATATACTTTGATGATAGAAATAAAAGTAAAATTACGATATTTTTTAACACAATTATGTTGAAAAAAATATTAATAAACATTCTTATATCAAAAAAAAAAAACATAAGACCATATGGACATTAATTATATCACAAAGTTCGCCATTTATATCGGAAAAAAGTTTCCGAATCGCATTCATCACTTTTTTGACTTTGATTCATGTAGGCAAAAAAACAAAAACACCGTTTTGTGGCCCTGTGCTAACAATGCCTCAAGAATGTTCAGACACAAGTTATTATAATGGCGTCACACAATATTTGTTTTGAAATTCGAAAAGAAATTGTAACTGTTAAGATAGCATCGCCACCATCGGTCTTTGCATGGCTTAATTATTTATATCATCTATACATATTATACCCCTTAACTATTATTTTTCTAAAAACTATACTACTTCATCTCTTTATTTTTACCAAAGATTTAATTGCAATTTTATATTTTATGCGTTGAAAAATGTACATAATTGAAATAATTGAAGTCGTTACGTCGTTAACATGTAAATTACAACACACTTAGAAGCGCTGGGGCGTTCGAAATGTTTTGAGGCCATCGATCAGAATTTATGGGTAATACCATGCACATACAGAGTGCACATTCGTCATGTTAGTTTCGTTTTGTTTTTGTATTTGTTAGCTGTTGCTGCCACAAATGGCGGTAGCAACTGTTGCCAATTACTTAAGCCTTCTACCAATAATTGCTGCAAGTAAGTAATCAGCACTAATGGCGCGTATGTTACACCGATTATTAAACGAATTGGATTGCTAAAGAAAAAATTGTTTTGAATCGAATTTTTAATACAATGGGAAAGAGTGATATAAGTTAATTTTTGAAATATTATCACTCGTAATTTAAGTTTTATAACATATCAAGATATTTTTTTTGCTGCCTAAAGTTGTCTAAAAACCCGATTATGCGCTCGTAGTATACTACATATATGATAATATCAAATTTTGTTACGATTACTCTGAATTTTACTGAAAAATTATTATTTTTCTTTCCTTAACTTATTTTTCATGGGTAATTTTAATTTGTAAAATAATTTGTTTAGTAAATATTAACAATTCTTTTTCGCCAAACACATGATTTGGTTATAATTACCACATGTATGATTAGTTCAACAACATTGTACAATTCAATGTAAGTCATCGCCTACTTTTAAAAAAGCTGTATTTAATAGGCTTTCCTTCATCGATATTAAAGTGGATTGGATCGTATCTAACGGATAGGAAGCAACAAGTATTGTTTGACAACGTATTTTCTAAACATATAATGGTTTCATCTGGAGTTCCTCAAGGTAGTCATCTTGGCCCCACACTATTTTTACTATTTATAAATGACTTACCCTCTACTATGGATTCGGCCCATATTTTAATGTATGCTGATGATGTAAAGCTTTTTTTTTATTCTTTTAATGATTATTTTAATCATAAAACTTTACAATCAAACCTAAATGAACTTGTTAAATGGTGTGATACAAACTTGATGACCTTAAATCTCAAAAAGTGCAAACAAATGACTTTTACAAGAAGGAAAGAAATTGATACTTCATATTCTATAAATGGTGTAAAATTGGAAAAGGTTGAAAATTTTGTAGATCTAGGCGTCACTATGGATAAAAAACTTCGCTTCAACGTTCATATAAGTTTAATGGCTGCTGCTTTTCACTTCACTTGTACGTCCAATATTGGAATATGAATCAGTGGTGTGGAACCCACAATATAATATATACATTGAAATGCTCGAGTCGGTGCAGAAACAATTCCTATTGTTTTCACTTCGGGGGCTACCCTGGAATTCACACTTAAATTTGCCTTCATATGAAAATCGTCTTAAACTAATACGGTTACCAACTCTGCGCAGTCGAAGAATTATGCTAAATGTTACTTTCTTAAATAAACTGTTTCCGGCTCAATGAACTCTGAGTTATTGCAAGGTATGATTAACATTAATAATCCAGGAAGGAATTTGAGAAATTTTCGTTTCTTAAGACATGATATTGTAATTCTAACTACGCTCTTTTTTGTCCATTCCGGTGTATATGTAATGATTATAATACTCTTTGTCATCTTATTAGTCCCGTGGACTCTTACAATGTTATAAAGCAAAAAATAATTATATATCTTAATTCTTGAAATTCCTTTGTTTCTGCTGCACAGCCTATTGGGCTTAGTAGAAATTTTATTTAATTAGTGATCGGCTAAAGCTGAAACCCATCATTTCTTTTAAAGAAATAGTGCAGTCCCGGTCACCGATCCGTACGATAAACGGATATGCCGCACACGTACGGATTCGCTTACTGAACGCAGAGCAGTCCGGGCTGCTCGTAGTCGGTCCCCGATCCGTACGATAGACGGATGCGCCTCTCGTGCGGTTAGGCGGGTAAGTGGGACCGCAGGGACCGATCGCAAGAAAAAAAAAAAAAAAAAAAAAAAAAAATACAAATACAAATATATATTTTACTTAGTTATATCAAATATACCATTTGTTAGCTATCACCAATTTTAGATCTTTTTTTAGTGTTTAAAACGAAAACAACATTTATGAAATAATGTATTATCATAATTTCAACCGCTTAAAACATTTGCATTCCAAATACAATGCGGCCTGCCAAGAGTGGCTAACATAACATGTTTTATTCATTATGTTACAATTAATTTATTTATGTGAAGTTGCTATCATACAACAACGAAAAGAAATAGTTGGTAGCAGTTTATTTGGAGCAACTATATTAAAACGATTGAACCATAACGCTCTTTCAACATCAGACCAAACACCACATATCAGCATGTACGTAGGAATGTAAAAGTTAATTTGTAATCAGTTGCAAGTGTAACACTTTCAAAAATTTACACTAAAAATTAATATTTTAAGATTTTTTTTACAACGGGTGATTTGTTAAGCGTTTGATTTTTGAAAATTAAAAAACAACAGAAAATTTGCAACAGTAATGTTATATTGAATGTAATATTTAGTTGAAGCGATGTATCGATTCCTTCCATTTACTTTTTAGACTATAAATTCATGTAAGTGTTGCCCGCGGCTACGCCTGAGGTGGTTCAAACGTAAGCTTCAACTTTGGCATACTTTTCCAACATTTCGGCCGGCATCTCATCAATGGCAGCTGTGATGTTGTCTTCCAGGTCTGCAATTGTGCCTGGCTTGTCTCTGTACACGAGAGACTTCACGTAGTCCCACAAAAAATAGTCAAGTGTGGTCAAATCACATGAGCCTGTGCCCTGTAGAATGTGACCACATGTCACCAAGTTCAATTCTTGCATTTTGAGTAAAGAATCGGTAATCATCGCACGGTACCTTGCTCTACTGACTGTATCGTTGCGATTGTTATTATTTTTGAAAAAGTACGGTCCAATAATGCCGCCGGTCTACAAACCGCACCAAACAGTGCATTTTTGAGGGTGTATTCGCAGCTATGGAGCTGCTTCTGCCTGCTCTTCAGTCCGAATTCGGCAATTTTTGTTGTTGACGTACCCATTAGGCCAAAAATTATCTTCGCCGCTGAAGAGAATTATGGTGACCATAAAATGGACGTAATATGGAAAAGCTTTTTCTCATAGAGCACGAATTTTGATAATAAAATTCAATCGTTTTTCATTTATCAGTCTATTTATGGTGAAATGCCAGACCATACTGAGCATTTTTAGGATTAACACATTTTACGAATCACGCGTAAGGTGTCAAAAACCTTTCACTGAAAAAGCAAATATCAAAAAAATCACCCATTGTATGTCTACAAAAAAGCTGTAGACTATGGGGTACTTGGTTTTAGCTCTTATTAGATTCAACACTTTTTTCAGTTTAAGTTTTTGCAACACATGTGGCTTCAAAGCAAATTTATTTTTGATTTATATCCATGCTTTAGGCCTTAGACCCCAAATAATGATTATCTATGTAGATCTACACGAATGCAGCTCAACTAGATTTGCATATACTGGAAAATCACTTGCTGCCCTTACTCTCGCTTTATATGTCTGCAGCAATGTCGCATTGAGTTCAAAATTTAGCTGCATTGCTGCGCTTCTGCTTTGTTTATAGATTCCCAATTTACTCTGATTTGAATTCTTAAATTTAAGAGTTGTATCCGCACAGAGAAATCTTTTTTCCAGGTGATTTCAATTACATCAGTTAGTTGAGACATAGGGCCGTACAACTTCTGACGATCTTTTGTTGAAATATTAACTGGTTCGAATCATTTTACTTAGCTATTCAATAACCTCCTCCATATTTTAAGCGAGAAGTGTTCACTTCCTGACGACACATCTCTAAAGATGGAGAAGAGTCTGTCCACATAACTCTTTCATTCCCGCTGCTTTTTCATACATCAGCATACGCGCCGTACATATATATATATATGAAATTCAATTAATAACTTTTAGCATTGAAAAATAAACTTCGTTGCTTGCAGCTCAAGTGTCATGGCCTTAAAAGAAACTATTTTACTAGGATCTGAATATCATCTATAAAAGTTGGGACCAACCCAAAAATTCACTATTGGTTCAATGGGGCTTCTAGGTCTAGCTAAATAGTAATTTCTGTGATATTTCATCAACTTGTTAGTATTGGATTATAGTGTTTAAACTGAGGAATTAATGTGAGGTGAATGTGTTTGTAGATCAATTTGGCCCCTTTATCATTGTATTTTGGAGTCATATTAAAAACCGGCCACAGCATGTTAAATTTGATCAATTCATTTCACAGTAACCAATTGAACAACATAAGAGAAATACAGTCAAAAAGTACTTTAATATTTGTTTGATAAACATTTTTTATGAACAGTATTGCCCAAATTTAAATGGAATTCTTTTCGGCACATTTTATTTCATTTTTCTTATATATTATTTTTTTATTAATTCTGTGAATTGCTGTCTAATTTTAAAAAAATAAATACAAAAAAAATCTAACCTTTTTATTTTATTTTGGGAGAAATTTTCATACGATTGTAAAAATAATGACAGCTATACGCGCTGCACATGTTTTTATCTGTTTTCCCCACAAGCAGATACGTGCTCTAACCATCAAACCGCTTCGACTTCCACTGCTATTACGGTTACTTAAACAGCGGTAACTTTTGCTGCTGGGCATTTAAATGCGATTTGCATGCCTAAGGTTCGCAAGTCGCGGCGTTGAATCTACTCCACTGCACTACGCACACATTTTGGCCTTGTCAACCTTTTGAGTTCATTAGGTCACATTTTTATTTTAGCGATTTGTTGCGAGCATACAAACTAACACAGAGTGTTTTCTATCATATTTTTTTTTTTGATTTTTTTCATTATTGTTTTCTGTCAACAAACGTCTTCTAACGCATTTAATGGCATTAAAGATTTTTAACCTTTTATTGTCATAAAATAGCGCACTGTCTGTCGTAGCTTAAAAAGCTCTTTCTCATTCATTTAGTTTAAGCTACATGTTACCAACAACAGCTAATGGGTGCTTAATAGTAAACTACATGCATACATGCAAGTGTGTACGCCTAAATGTATGCTATGATACTTTTTGCATTTTGTGTTTTATTTTTAGCTGCTTAGCGTATTATTTTGCTGCATGTTGTCATGCAAAACGCAGCTCTAATTGACGACAATATATTTCAGTGTGTAAAACAATGAGATGTTTCACTTGACTGTGGTGTATTTTTAGTTAGTTTTTTTCACAAATTTAAAATATTTTTCTTAACTATTCCAAAATTAGCTTAGCCAAAAAAAATAAATAATAGAATGTAGGTAAATATGGGAGGTCTTGCAACTGACGAGTGTAAATTTAAATGATTTATAACACAATTGTTAAGATGAAATTAATATAGAGTTTAAAAAAGTTTTTAATTACATGCTACTCATACGGAGACTAAGTTCTTCTCAGGAGAAATGTCTTTCTATGCCAATGATACCTTATTTATTTTGAAAAGTATTATTCAGTAATTGAAAATAATCTCGTCAGTGCATTTTTATGTAATTGATGTTTCAATTAGAGTCACTTTAAAGTATCAAAGCAAAGTCAAAAATATGTACCGTAATAGCCAAATAATTTTACATTTTTATTATGATTGAAATACATTGTATCTTTGAGAATTGTTATTATTACTGCACGTTACATTGACTGAATACCATGTGATATTGCATTTCTAAACTGCGTCTCGTAATAACTTCACGTGCCAAGTTTTGGTATTTTAATTAATCATCTGTTTTTCCAATAGCTTTGCGAAAATCGCAGTTGTTTATTTTTTTATTGAGTCATTTTAGTCGGTATTTCATTTTTTCAATATACTGGCGACTATTTATTTATTGTTTTTTTTTCTTAATAAATATTTTACAGCTTATAACTTTAAAGCGCTATGCGGACTGTCGTTACTGCTACTTAATTTGTATTTTGTTTAAATGAAACTTAAAACAATGCCAAATATATTCAATACAATAAATAAAAAAAAGAATTACGGAAATCATTCTTAAGAGTCTGGTGTAAATATTTGTGAAACTTAAGTGGCCTTCAATTGATTTTTTACATTATGAAAGAGCATTGAACATTTTATCAAATGCTTACGATATTCGAGTTCCAAGTTGCATGTCAACTGAGATATCAGATTTAAGAATTTTCTATTGTTATATTTAATTGAATAAATCTTTTAAGTGAAAAAACAGATTATTATATGTAAATAATGAACTATTTTGTGTTATATCATACACTTAAACAGCTGTATCTCATATGCTGGCAATGTTTTCAAGCGTTAACCTTCGTAAACTTTTTTTGCTTGCAATTCTTGTCTGATGCACAGTGTAGTTTCTAAGGCCGCCATCTTCTCAAAGATAAGTAAAAACACAAAAATTTGTTTGGAAATTGACTGATCTCTTTGAATTCGTCTAATTTTTTTATATACCCATCTCTGAAAATTTCATTCATTTTTGTTCACCTTATTTCATTTTACAAGCATCTAGAGTGAGTGTATACAGTGGAATGTTTATGAAAGAAATATAAGGGAATATTTAAATTTTCTCGCTCTCATTCTCAATGTTTCAATTTACATTGCAAATCCTAAATCTTAACTTAAGATACCTGTAAAATGAAATATGGTGAACGAAAATGAATGGAATTTTCAGAGATGGTACTCCTGAATGTTTTGAAAATTTTGAGCCTAAAAAGGCTGAAATCAATTCAAATTTTATTCTCTCGCTTTCATTCTCAATGTTTCAATTTACATTGCAAATCATAAATCTTAGTTTTAAATGATTGTAAAATCAAATAGGGTGAAAAAACATGAACAAAATTTTCAGGGATGGTACTCCTATATGTTTTGAAAATTTTGAGCCTAAAAAAGTTGAAATCGATGGTGGAGTATTTGGAAAATTGATGTTTTCTAGGAAGGTCAATGTTTTTATCTTTTACCACATAGAAACCGTTCAGGCCTTCATTTATTCAGATTTGCAGTTTTTTTGTCATTTACTTGTACACAACTACCTAAAAATAATATAAAAGCTAATTTGGATTGTGTTGGTTTGTTTATATTCATCAATGAATTGTTTTGTTTTACTTACGAGTTTTTTTTAACACAATATGAAACTTTTTTTTAAGCAATAATATTGGCTAAAAAAAATTTATCTAATTTTTTTATATCTTCTACATCAGAGCTCCGCAACCGGTGTGTCGTGAGCTGGATACAGGTGTGCCGCGGTCAAATTCAGTTTTTTTTACATTTTAGTATGAAAGAAAAAATTACATTATAAAATTTCTAAAGCACTTTTAGCGTCTAATGCCAATTGTTAAAAACTCGACGTACCCCCCCCCCCGTGATCGCACCAAACTAGTCATAAACAAAAAATAAATTACCCATATAAGCATTGCTGAAGTTTTATACCCTTACAATGCGTTTTAACTTAGCTTTTGGTGTGTCGCGTTATTCCGAAAAAAATTTTGGTGTGTCATAGGTAAGAAAAGGTTGCGGAGCACTGTTCTACATGATAGACCAATCACTGAAAAAAGTTTCAGCCTATTTAAAAAACATGAGGGTAATGATAGGCCCATTATAGATGGAATGACCCATATCTATTCTAGTTTCAGAGGTATGAGGGCCGAAATATGGGGCATTTTGTTATTAGCTCTCTGACCTACAAAATAAAGATTTTTGAACTTAAAAATTATACTACAAGCGCTCGGAATTGATTTTTTTCTTTATAAAACAAAAAAAAATGTGTAAATTATGTAGCATAAACTTATGCTTCCAATTCAAAGGGTTAAGTCTAAATTAAAGTAAACTTTTAAAACAAGTTATAGTGTCATACTCCGCAATATATTCCCGGCTGCATCGCTATATGAACTTAAGTGGACTACAAAATTGAATGTCAAACTTTTCAACTGGCTAACTGTGTAAACAGTACTGCTTTTCTAAAAGCCGGTGATGGCTTTTACAAATTTCTTAGACATTGTCGTGCAATCTTGAAATCCACCGATTTTTCCATCTTGCAGTACTAATCACGTTATGACATTATGATTTGTTGCTTTCTATATCATACATACTTTCGCTCTAATAGCTATAAAGTGGGCTGTATTTTCGAGAAGTTGTTTGAAATTTGCTTGGAAACTTTCAGATTTTAGTTAATTTTGATACACTTTGACCTAAAACTATTTATAATAATTTATCTACTTTTTCTATTGCTTTCATGAACTAATAAGTTTTTTTTTCTATTTATTTTCAGCCTTAGATTTAATTACGCCCACAAATGCCGCCACAAGCGATACATCAACAAAAGAAGCCTATTTTAATGGTACCGCTTATATGAGGCTAATAACGCCAATGCCTATTTGGGATCACTCAGCGATAAGCTTTCGTTCGTGCAAAGGTATGCTTTCAAAAGTCTTTCACATAATGTACATTTTGTACAGTGCACTAACGCTATTGAACTGGCGAACTATTTTCATCCTTCAGGTGGCGAACTACTTGCTCAGCAATACAATAAACACTCATTCGTAATCAATGTGCTCAATGAATTTTTACAAATTTCACTCGCCGGCCCTGGCGTTATAGGGCCCAACAAAAGTCTAGATGTTAAGCTATCATTTCATTTGCTCGACAATAGATGGCATACGCTGCAATTCAAATACGAATATGGAAATCTATATTTAATTATCGATCGTACCTCAATGATATTTGGTAAGTCCTCTTTTTCCTGAGTTGAAGCAATTTAATACAACCTAACACTCGTTTACTTCTCTCTCCTCCAAAGCCAATTCAACTTACAACAGTCAATTTCTTACCAATCAAGATATCGGCAACGATGCTGCAGTGCTCATTGTTGGTAAAGACTTCTCTGGTTGCCTGCTGGATGGTCCAGGACTGCTTTTCATCAATGGTTCAATGACCTTACAAAATGTAGTTTTTGGTGCCTGTCCCCTTGCGTCGGGTAACTGCGGTGAACATGACACGCTCGTGCATGCGCAAGATAACTTCTGCATTAATGACCCTTGTATGGGTCATGGACTTTGTATTTCACATACCGACAGTTATGAATGCCGCTGTACGGCACGTTATTCAGGCAAAAACTGTCAAATGGACAATGGTTCACCGTGTAACAAAAACCCTTGTTTGAATGCTGGCACTTGCGTGGAAGACAGTCGCGGTGACTATCAATGCCATTGTGTAACTAACCATGCAGGAAAACACTGCGAGACTGAAGTGAATTTCCATCCGCTGTGTGCACCGAATCCATGTCTCAACAGTGGTGCCTGTGTTGTGTCACCCGGCAGCAATAAGATCGAGTGCGACTGTCCCAAAGGTTTTGTAGGTGCGCGCTGTGAGACCGACATGGATGATTGCGCTGTAAAACCCTGCAATAACAATGGACGTTGCATAGATTTGGTCAACGGCTTTAGTTGTGACTGCTTGGGTACCGGCTATTCGGGCCCACTTTGTCAAACGAATGTCGATGAGTGTGAGCTGCATCCATGCATGAATGGTGGTCGCTGTTTTGATACTTACGGTTGGTATTTGTGTCAATGCCTCCATGGTTGGGGCGGTGAAAACTGCGAGAAGCCCATTAGTTGTCAAACGCAACAGTGCCTGAATGGCGGTACCTGTGTGGATAAACCGATTGGTTTTCAGTGTCACTGCCCAGCAGGCTATACTGGTGAGCTGTGTCAACAAGGACCACAATGTCCACAGTGTCCAATCGATTCGGAATGCATTGCAGGAAGCTGTGTATGCAAGCCAGGAACCACGGGTGAGTAGTTTGGTGAAAGCTCTTTTCATTTGGTTTCAGTTCTAACATTATGGTTTGCATGTAATGGAAAAATGGGTCTAAAGTGGGGTATTATTTGGTTTTAATGGTCTTGTGACAATAATAACAATTAAAAATATGCTTCAATTCTGTTTTCTCTTACTGACTCATTCATCAAAAAAAAAAAAAAAACGCAGCTTCTGAAGTTACACAAAGTGTTCCCTGCGTTGCCATTTCCGAAACTGTTTTCCAACAACTACTGGCCAGCTCAAGTTCAGCGAGTGGTGACAAACGAAAACGTTATATACCACCAGACTGGCTGAGAAAGAAGCGATGTGAGCTGAAACTGAGTATGTTTGCTTGGCAAATAGAAAAAAAAGTTAAAAAATGCCCGTGAATAAATACCTGCTCCTAATGTAATCCCGCATAGCTACTTGTTGTTGTTTCCTACTTGTACATAAATATATATATGTAGTAAGTAAATAACTATTTGATTTGAAGCATTCGAATAATGATTCTCTTAAAATGGGTGTACTTAAGACTCTGAATCTGCGTATTTGGTATTACTTAAAAAAAATTTTGAGCATATAGTCTAAGCTTGTGAAGATATCTTCAAACTGTTGGTTCGTTTAATGTTTTCCTCGAAATCAAATTTTTTTTTTTGTAAAAACTGAATGATAGCTAATAAGATGGCTTTTTGGAAGCAAATTCAAAAAATTCAGTAGCTGAATATGCAACAAACCATGGTTAAATTTCTATCAGCTAGGAAGCTAAAACGTTTGTCGTTGATATTTTAATCACGTAACGATATTATTTTGACTACCTTTAGGCTTAGGCGCGAAAATGAATAAATAAATAGGGGTGTACTTAGCCATTTTTCCGGAAACAAAATTATGTGATAAAATGTGAAATATTAATTCAGCGGAACGCTCGTTCGAAAATGTTTAATGTATTAAAGCATGTTAAGATACCGAAAAAGAAATTTGGACACGTCCATATGCGTCCTAAACTAAATTGAAAGTGGTTTATGTAAGTTGATGAAGTTCCAAGGTTTTGGCATGCTTATGGATTCAGTTTTTACGCAATAAAAACGTTGATTTACTTAAGCTTCATTACTAAATTTTCAAATTTTCTTACTAATTTTTAATACACAAAATTTTGAAGCAAAAAACTAATAAAAATTTGGCATTTATACTCAAATTGGCTATGAAAACTATAACCTTTAACCTAAAAACAATATAGGTGTTATTGGCTTCTGTTTACCTATAAATACAACAATGTCAACAGTAGAAACAACAATGCAACCTTTATTGCCAACAACAGCAATTGCGACAACTGCAATATCAACAATAGCCGCCAGTAGTGCTCACCAATCACGCTCGGCCCAATTGAATGCATGTCCCTCTGAAAAATGCTTAAATGGTGGCTCGTGTAGTGGAAATGCTTCGAATTATACTTGTATTTGTGCTAGTGGATACACAGGTATTGGTTATACACAAACAACAACAAAAGCACTAATATATTTAAACACACAGGCAAGCAAAAGCTTAACAAATTACACAGAAGTAGAATGGTAATGCATGAGATCTTGTAAATATATGATGAATTCATCTATGATAATGAAAATTTTATATTACCTGGTAATGTAATCAAACGAAATTACAAGCAAACAAAAGTAATTTTAATATTTCTTTACTAAGCACATGCTACCATTTCTTGCTGGGAAATTTGTTAAGAAGTACATATTAAACAAAACTTGACAACATGTATTGCTATTTTGACAAATTATTTTTTATGTTGATGAAAACACGCTGTTCGAATTCTTCGATATTATAATTATTATATGTTATGTATCAAAAATTCTATTAATTTGTCATTAAATTCAAATATGCACATCAAATAAACGTAGTATTCCACGTTTCGTAATGTAGTTGTAGTGTAAATGGAAATTTGTACTGTAAAAGTTGTAATATTTTGAAAATCTCTTATTTTTTAATTTATCTGTTTCCTTTGCCTCAACTATTGTTTAACAAATACTTTTTATCTCCTTTACCGCTTCGCCCACCAATATCAATATCTTCCAGGCTACAATTGTGAAATACCAGTCGCCGATGGTTTACCCACAAGCAGCCCTTTAACAGGAAATTGTGATAATGGTGCATCCAAATGTCTGAATGGTGGTACGTGTTCTATGAACGGTACACATTGTTATTGCTCGGCGGGTTACTCTGGGGATCGCTGCGAAAAAGTGGAACCCTGTACAGTGACCAATTGTCAAGAGCCTATGATATGTGCTCAGAATAAATGCATTTGTCCTCCGGATAAAGTATGCAATACCTGTTCTACACAGCCATGCCGTAATAGTGGTGTTTGTACAGATGCCGGCAATGGTGATTACGTATGCAATTGTGCATCCGGTTGGACTGGACGAAATTGTACCCAAGATATTGATGAGTGTACGGTGCATCCGAAGATATGCGGCAATGGCATATGCAAAAATGAAGAGGGCTCTTACAAATGCTATTGTACGCCTGGATACACCGGTATTCATTGTGATTCGGATGTGGATGAATGCTTAAGCCGACCTTGTCAGAATGGTGCCACTTGTCATAATAAGGTGAGTAACTACTAGTAAAAGGTTCGTTTTGACTTTCTGAGTGTTTGGAAAAGAAGATTAAATTTATTTTTAATGTATGATTTTACTAAAATTCTATTAGCTGTTTTTCTTTAAATATGGAAAGCATCGGATCTTACGGCAAGTAAGTGCAACACTTGGGACCCCTCCAAACAAAAAAAAAATTAATTAGGCATATTTTATAAATCTCTTTATTTGCTTATAGCTTTATTCAGAACCTAGGGAAAGTAATCAAATATGGATTTACGTCTTTTCTAAGGCACTAACTACGAAAGTCACAGTAACTGACTGATATCTATCTCATTTAGCATTATTTGCCATAGTAGTTGCGCTGTTTCTTTTCATTTGAAAGGAGGAGAAACTTCCTGACGAATGGCTTGAGGACTTACATATTAAAATTGTTTATGTAAAAATTACTGAACAATCACGATTCATTCCGTCAGTAGCCATACATTACGCACCAACCACAACCAAAATCTTTCACCGCCAATTGAACCAAATACAGTGGTCAAGCAGGGTTTCTTGACGTCCAGCATTGTTATCTGTAACTGGGCTGAACGATGTGCTAAGCTGCGTTTTCACTGAGAAACATACGATCCAATGAGAACTTTTGTGGTTATATATAACATTCAACTCATGCCGATGATATCGCCTTGTTGTCATCGATCACACGATCGGGAAAGATGCCAAAAAATTTGTCGATCAGCGCTTTGGTAAAACCTGTAGGAAAATAGATGCTATAATGACCCATTCTGGGTCAAAGAGCCGAATAATAGATAGAGATGTGACAAAAATCAGTTCGAATTGTTCCAGCATAAAACAATAGGTCATGGAACGAAATAGATAAATAAGCCTTACGAGTTTCAAATGCCTGCTAAAATTAGCAGCGTTTACATGAGCCAATGCTGATTATTACAAAACTCTAGGAAATTCTCCTGTAATCAATTTAACTCATTTCTACTTGGAAAAATTTCATATTTGGCTACTTTTCTGCATAATTACATACAATTGATTGTTTCGTACTTTTGGCAAGTGCCTTCTTTTCTAATCCCGTAGGAGTTATCATATTTGATAATTTTTAATGAAATTTTGCAACTCTTAGAGTATGTATAAATTGTTAACCTACCTATATCCAACTAAGTACTTTTCCAGTTCTAAAAGTTTAAGTTATTAGAAATACTGCCTGGTACTATACTCAGTAAGCATCTTAGTTAGCCATTCAGAGAAACCAATTTGCAATTTTATTTATTTAATATCTTAATTTTCAGATTAATGCATACGAATGTGTCTGCGAGCAAGGGTATATGGGTCTTAACTGTGAAGTTGACATAAACGAATGCGCCAGCAATCCATGCTCTCAGGGCTCTACTTGTATTGATCGGATCAATAATTTCACATGTTCTTGCATACCCGGAATGACAGGACGTTTTTGTGAAACCGATATAGATGATTGCGTTTCGGCACCCTGTCAACACGGTGGACACTGTATAGATGAATTGGGTGGCTATCACTGTGACTGTTCATCAACTGGTTTTGAAGGACATGACTGTGAAATTAATATCGATGAATGTGCCACAAATATGTGCACCAACGGTGCCGAATGTCTTGATCAAATCAATGACTATTTATGCAAATGTTATCCTGGATATATGGGCAAAAATTGTGAAATCGATATAAATGAATGTGACGGTAATCCATGCCAATATAATGGTAACTGCTTGGAACGTTCAAATAGAACGCTTTATGCGCTGAGTCAAAGGACAGATTTGCCAGAGATTTTCAGCAAACAGTTTTCTTTTGCGAACGCAAGTGGGTAAGTGACTTTGGAATAACATAAGTATATACTATGGTGGGACAAATTGCAACTTTATTTAATTTAAACAAAAAGTCACCTACTCCACCCAAAAACTTCAGGTACAAATTTTAAATTTCAGAAAAAAAATTGTCAGGATCACAGTTTCACTTAACCACTTTTTTATAAAGTTTCTTTTTTGGAATAGCCATGGATTATTTAAAAAAATTTATCCATCCAATTGTATGCATATAATAATTGACATTTGGTTTTTTATATGATTTGTATAAAACTGACCTTAATTAACTTTATTAATTTCTTTTAGATATGAATGTGTCTGTGTACCAGGTATAATGGGTAAAAATTGTGAAATCAATGTAAACGAATGCGAGAGTAATCCATGCGCTAAGCATGGCAACTGTAATGATGGCGTAAGTTTAATTAAATTGTGCAAGTTTAAGCTTCTGGCAATACAGGAGTAAGAATTCCAGAGCTAAACTTGAAATAAGACAGAGTCTGAAAACGCACAGAAGTTTTTTAAGATTCTTATTCACTCTTTTATAGATTGGCACATATACCTGCGAATGTGATCCAGGCTTCGAAGGTACCCATTGCGAAATCAACATTGATGAATGTGAAAGGTGAGCTAAGTTAAAAATGTATCCCCGTTTATTAATGACACCGAAAATTCCCATACAGATATGATCCCTGTGGTGCTCATGGTACTTGCATCGATCAAACGAATGACTACGACTGCGATTGTGATGCGAATTATGGTGGAAAAAACTGTTCTGTTGCTTTAACGGGCTGCGTGGGATCTCCTTGCTCAAATGGTGGTTTCTGCAAACCATACCTTGTAAATGAAACGGAACATCTCTTCAACTGTACATGTCAGCATGGTTTCCAAGGTGACACTTGTGAGAGAACTACAACCATATCAATGGTTGTAAGCAGCCTGATTACTGTGAAAACACAACGTGAAGAAGGCTATGATATTAATCTGCAGTTTAGAACTACGCTTCCAAATGGTGTCTTGGCATTTGGTACCTCAGGCAGTCAAAACGAACCAGTCAGCTATATATTGGAATTGATAAATGGACGCCTTAACCTACACTCCTCATTGCTAAATAAATGGGAAGGTGTCTTTATTGGTTCCAAATTGAATGACAGTAATTGGCATAAAGTTTTTGTTGCTATCAATACCTCACATCTTGTGCTTTCGGCTAATGATGAGCAAGCAATCTATCCGGTTGGTTCCTATGAGACAGCAAACGGTAGCCAACCTTCATTTCCGTTAACTTATCTTGGTGGTACAATACCAAATCTAAAGTCATATCTACGACACTTGACACATCGACCATCAAGCTTTGTTGGCTGTATGCAGGATATTGTGGTGAATGGCAAATGGATCTTCCCTAAAGAGAATAGTTCCGATCAAGACACGGACTTAAAGCATGTACAAAGTGGCTGTCTGCGTAAAAAACAATGTGATCCGAACCCTTGTCATTCTAATGGAGAATGCACGGACTTGTGGCATACATTCTCGTGCACTTGCCAGCGACCACATTTTGGACATACCTGCAAATACAGTAAGTAGGAGTAGTTTCAAAGGTATTCTTTTATAGTGAATTGCAGTCTACGCAGACACGTATCACGTGGGGGGGGGGGGGGCAAGTTTTTTAAATTGTCAATTATGGGTTTTAGGGCTTAAAATAATTTCTCTGCTCTAACATAGTCTAAAATTGGTACTGTCGCTGTTTGCTTACTCTAATATTTATGTTTCAGATGTTACCGCAGCCACATTTGGCAGTGAGAATACTACACACTCTGCAGCAATCGTAGAGGTAAATGATATAGCCCGACGTGCTATACGCTCAGTTCTAGATATATCTATGTTTATACGAACACGTGAGCCAACCGGTCAAGTATTTTATTTGGGCAGTGATCCGCGTAAGACTGCTGCCAAAGGAGCAAGTATGTACAAAGTTCATAATTCTAGTCTTACCACTTAATTCTCTATACTTTTAGCTGACTCTGGTGACTCTTATGTTGCTGCAAAGCTACATGGCGGTGAATTACTTGTTAAAATGAAATTTAATGGCACTCCCGAAGCCTACACTGTAGGTGGAAATAGGCTAGACAATAGCTATAATCATCTGATACAAGTTGTACGCAATCAGACGTTGGTTCATGTCAAGATCAACGGTACCGAGTACTTCCGTAAGACGTTGTCTTCGACAGGTCTACTGGATGCACAGGTGCTGTACTTGGGTGGACCAGCGCCTACAGTTGAATCGTTGCTAGCTACCACAACAGGTGCTGATTCTAGCGTAACTACTGATGCAAATATGACTACCAAAGAAGAGGATGACAAAGACTATTTTAAAGGAATCATACAGGATGTTAAAGTAACCAACGGTACACATCCAATGCTTGTCGACTTGTATCCACTGAATCTCACAGGTATCGATGTACCAGATCCACATCCATTTGGTGTGGTTACCTTCGATCGTAACTCTATACTGATGGGAGAAGTTTCCGATGATCTGTGTCGTAAAAACCCATGTCGACATAATGCAGAGTGCCGTAATACTTGGAATGATTATGTATGCAAGTGTCCGAATGGTTATAAGGGCAAAGATTGCCAAGAGATAGAATTCTGTCAATTGGTGACTTGCCCTGGCAGTAGCATTTGCCAGAATCAAGATGATGGTTATGAGTGCTTAACGAATATTACCTTCAAGGGCAATGAGAAGTCACCTTTAGCCTTTACTTATCATACAGAAATACCAGCTGATACTGTGCATGTTGAAGATGTGCAACAAAACCTACTCAAGCCAGTTATAGAAATCGCTTATCGCACACGTGCCGGTGGCACACTGCTCTACATAGAAAATCGTGATAGTTTCTTTGAGATTGGTGTCAACCAGGGCCAGGTGACAGTAACATGGAAGTTGAATCAGGAGCAGTTTGGCGATACAAAACGCTTTACCAAAGATATTTCAGATCTAGATTGGTCACGTATTTATTTGCGTGCACACAATGGTAAACTTGAAGGTGGTTGGAAGGGTTGGGAAACTGCAGTAGATCCTTCACCTGCTTTTTCGGCTGACATCGATCAGACGGCATTCCAGGGTCTTATATCAAGTGAAACACTAGTATACATTGGTGGTATGCCAAATGAGCGTGGAGTGACACCGGCACGCGGAGCAGTATCCGCACAGCAAGGTTCACAATTCAAGGGTTGTCTTGGGGAAGCGCGTGTTGGTGACTTGCTCCTGCCTTACTTTACTAATGCTGAAATGTATCCACGCACTGAAAATGTATCAGTTCAACAACAGGCACAGTTCCGTCTTAACTCTTCGAGACCAGAAGAAGGTTGTGTGCTCTGCTTCCAGGCAGACTGTAAAAATGGAGGTTATTGTAGTTCACCATCAGAGGAGTATGCATGTAAGTGTCTGGCTGGTTATGAGGGCGATGATTGCTCTATTGATATCGATGAGTGTCAGACAGCAACATGCGAAAACAACTCAACGTGTATTGATAAGGTAGCTGATTTCCTGTGTAGTTGCTTACCCGGGTACGACGGACGTTTTTGTGAACACAACATTGATGAGTGTGCCACTCAGCCCTGTCATAATGGCGGCAATTGTACGGATTTGATTGCAGCCTACCACTGCGATTGCACAGATGAATATACTGGTATACAGTGCGATGTGCTGAAGCTGGTTACGTGTGAGAATGCGCCTTGCAAAAATGGCTCCACTTGCAGTGATGGTTACAGTAAGTTTTCTACTTTGAATTTTTTAAGTATTGAAATTGTAGCTGAATCACATTTCTGGTCAGTTTCTTTGCCTTTGTTACATATCATGAATGTCATCTAGCATTCAAATAAGTAACTGTTTGAAATGATTCGCAATCGAAAAGTTTCTTCTAAATCCGATTTCTGAACACCTTAAGTCCTTCTCTGATTGAATTAAAATATCAGAACAGGGTAGTTTAACTACACCAATACTCGTATTAACTATATTTATTACTCACTATAGATGCCAAAACTGGAAATAATTTCACCTGTTCCTGTCTGGAAGGCTATGTTGGCCCATTATGTGATATTGCATTCTGCGAAGTAACACAATGTCTAAATGGTGGTCTTTGTCTGACAACAGATCCAGTGGTAAGTGGAAATCGTTTTGATAAGCTGCAACCAAAATTTAATTGACACTTCTCTCCACAGTCACCACAATGTAAATGCAGTCTCGGTTATATGGGACGCCTATGCGAAACAGAAATTAATGAATGCGATTCAAATCCTTGTATGTTTGGTGGTCAATGCATAGATCGTGTGGGTGGCTATGAATGTAATTGCACTGACACTGGTTTCGAAGGGCTGAACTGTGAGTTAGACATCGATGAATGCGCCATGAGTGATGAATATTGTGGTGGTCTCGGGCGTTGCATTAATTCGCCAGGATCATTTAAATGCATCTGCCAGGATTCTTTCTGCGGTGCTTATTGCAACTTTACAGACCCATGCAAAGAGCAGAGAGGAGTACAATTATGCATGAATGGCGGCAAATGCTCTGAGGCATGCGGTAAAGAGCCTGATTACACATGCAATTGTACAGAAGGATTTACGGGCAAAAATTGCAGCGCATTGGTAAGTTGAACTTTGTCAGTAGTTCCTTTAGTTTTCGGCAGAGACTGTTCAGATAATGATTTTTAAAGGAAAACTTACTGTAAAATCGGTATCGCTTTTTGTTCGAGAATAGTAACTTTTTATTGCTTTGAACACAGGCTTAGTAAATTTTTTTTTTTTGAGATATCTCACTTTTTTATTCTTTTTGATAGCATCACTTTTCGTGATTTATATAAATCTTCTTTGTTGTTGTTTTTTTTTGTCGCTCTTTTAGATCACCGCTAAAGATGAAGGCCCTTCTACCGCTGATATTGCGATTATTGTTGTTCCTGTGGTTGTGGTATTGCTGCTCATTGGTGCTGCACTGCTGGGTACTTTTTTGGTAATGGCACGTAATAAACGCGCCACACGTGGCACATACAGCCCCAGTGCGCAAGAGTATTGCAATCCCAGACTTGAAATGGATAATGTATTAAAACCGCCACCAGAAGAACGTCTCATTTAGTTACGCTTTATATTTTGTATATTAACGAAAACTAATTTAATTATTTCTTTATTTTTTTTTGTTTTTTAATTTAAAACTCTTTGCTGTTGTCAAAAATTTAATTTGTATATGTAACTAATATTATAGTTTTGTGTCCGTCAATTTTGTAGGCATTAAGTTTTAATTACTAATTTTTTTTTTTACTTCTACCGTGGCATACAACTTACTCAGTTTCACATATGCTATATTTGTGTAAGCGGTAATAAAATCCATACTTAACACATTCCTTCCATTAAATTTAAGCTATTAAAATGAACAAAATTTTTAATCTTCAACATTTTGAATCTTAAAATATGGATGATTAAATATAAAAGTAAAATAAGTAAACAT
Source organism: Meiosimyza decipiens (assembly GCA_963680825.1). NCBI lineage: Eukaryota > Metazoa > Arthropoda > Insecta > Diptera > Lauxaniidae > Meiosimyza > Meiosimyza decipiens. Next base: position 6,189,243 of record OY804259.1, on the reverse strand, counting down.
AATTACTAGGTAAAGATACTTCTCATTAAAGTTCGTATTATTGTTTTTTCATTGAAACAAAATTATTTTTAGTTTGTAGATAGTCAAAATAAAACGAAAATAAAGACATTAAAGAATTAATGTATGTATGTCTTTAATACAACATAGCCTTATATTTAAATGTTAACTCTATACAATCAAACTTTAAAGTATTGCAATATTTTTAAATATAATTATGTGACCAAAAAAAAAATAATGTTGTTTTCAGGAAAATTTTGACGCTAACTAAACTTGTTAAAGATTTTCGATTTCTCGATTTAGTAAACTTTCTGATTTAATAAAAGCAAAAAGCTCGAAAACTACATAGGTATTTTATCAGTTTGGTTATGTTAGATATTTTAACTATACATACAAAGATAAAATATTTTTAAAGCGACAGTATAAAAAATTTGCTCAACTTAATAACTGATTATAGCAAAATGTAATTTTTTTAAAACAATCAATTATTTAAACTGAGTTAATATAAAAATCTTGTTAAAAACATTTCCAAAGCTAACAATAGAAAGTGTACTGAATACAAAATGTTTTAAATTAAATACTCCGAATATACAAATAGATTTGTATATAAAAATTAAATTGCATATTGCATATCAAAGCTTTCATTGTTAGCTTAGCTAAATGTTTAAACATACATTTGAAAATATGTGGCCTTATATAATAAAAATTATTATACGTATACAACAAAAATAAAATTATGATTACAGAATAACATTTACAACTTAAGAGACTGTATTATATATTTTTCTTGATAATTAATTTATAATGTTGAAAAAGTAATATAAAAAAATAAAAATTAAAATACATATTTCGTTTTTAACGTTAAAATAATATACTGAATTCCGGATACATCTGCTTATAACACATACAGAAAAAATATTTACAAGAATCGCATAGAAATCTCATGACACACATTGTAGACTTTCGAAATTTTTACGAGCATGAACGAATATGACAAGAGCTTTACTCTTAAGTTAAGTTGAAAATTGCGCCGTCATTTTATTTGGTTTGAAATCCCATCAGCAAATCGTCATTTAGTATAAAAATTCGTCTCAGTGAAATGAGAGCAAACTGGCAAATTGAAGTAATGCAGCAGAATTGGTAAAAATATATGTTTTGCTTATGGATCTATTAAGCAGTGTAGGGAAAAATTAAAATGTTACCAGGCATCCAATAGTCTGACGATTTATGTTGGCTTCATAGAGCAGCAGTTAGCGACAGAAATCTGGCCACGTAATAATTGAGATTTGGCGTCTGAAACATTTCGAAGAAAAACGAATTTGTAATTTCAATAAAAATAGATAAGCTACGCATATTTGATGAAACTTGAAGGCAAATGAATCTATCGGAAGCCCTTGGCATACGTGTAGAACGGGTTCTAAGGGTCAACGCCACTCTTAAATGTGTAAAAAATACCTTTTTAAGTAAGTCGAACAACCAGTGCCATCTTTCCATGTTTATAATGGAGATATTTATCGGAAAACTATCGTGTTTTGTTTGTATATATTCCGTAAGTGTTTTGATTTTAAAACAAATATTAATTCAATCTGTATTTATAAAGAAAGGAGCTTTTGTTGAAAGCAAGCGCGCAACAAATTAGACAACCTGAATATCATTTTTATTTTTCAGCTTAAGCTGAGCAAAGCGCAGGTTTTGAAATTTGACCCCCCACGTTTATTTTTTTGTAATTAAAAAAAGTTTTTTCACGTCGAGTCAACACTATTATTAACTTATTTTAAATAACACATTTTCTGAAGAAAATTTCTTAATAAAAACGCTAAGTGTTTAGTTGTGAAGCTAGTGGTTCAAGTTATCCGTCCGGAAGATGCGATTTGATTGAAATGCGGTCCGACCTAAATATTTTTTTGTTTTACTTACACTTAACAAGAATTTACAACAATTTGATTGTCTATTCTATTAATGACGATTGAATGTTGTAAATTATTGAAATTCCTTTGAATTGCACTAAAATTGTAGCACATAGCATATGCACACTCATGATACTTGATAACACAAACAAAAACCACGGCGTTATAAATTAATAGTTTTGCTCAGTTGAGAAGTTTATTAAATCCTTTTGTTCTTACATTTTTTTTACAGCTACATTGCATTTTCAATTTTAGTATCTTTTTTTTTGTTATTCGAATAAACCTTATTTTATTCTTTTAATTTTAAAACTTCTTTAGTTAAATATCAACTAAAGCACTTAATAAATATGTATGCCAATCATAATTCAGTTATAATAATTGCAAAGTATAATTTTCGTTTTTTTTCATTCTTTTTTTGGTTCAATTGAGAATTTAATTCTTTGAGAAATTTCTTATTATCATTATGTATTTTTTGTTTATTTTATGTAGAGTTCTAATTTTTTTTTGTCTTTTTAGATAAACGAAAAATTTTTTGTTATACGAACATTTTTGCATTTATTTGAATAATAAATTAATTTGAAGCTATTGAAAAAAATTCCATTACTATTTTGCTTTATTCATAAATTTATATAATTTTGGAAATATTATCGATAGTTGATGATTTTAAACTGCCGATGCTACCCATTTAAATTTGCTACTGCTCTGCAATTCATGATGATAAAAATTACATTCCAATTTATTGATGCAATTTTTTCCAAAACGACACGGCTTCGGATGATAGAATGTGCAGCCAAGCTTTGAGCAATTCGGATAATATTTACACATAGTGCTAGAGGCAGCAGGTGCTGCAGAAATTGATTTATAATTTTGCACAGGCACAACGTGTGAAGCTGAAATGAAAAATTAAATAATCAGTTGCAAAACGTAACTAATTAGGTTTCCGTTTACTATCAGGGAAAAATCTGGTCTAATTATTTATTTTATTTTTGTTTCCAGTTAAGTATTATGTTTGCATAAATTATCTTATATGAAACTTAATATCAGATCTTTTTTATTTAGCACGATTCCTACACCTAAAAGAATTGGTTTTTAAATGAGAGTAGAAAAGCTTCCTTCGATTGATGGAGTGCAAACAAAGGTTTCTACCTGGCAGTTCACAGTACTACGTCAGATTACATTATGAGCGCTTAATCCATTATTTAAATTTTAAGCTTTTACCGGTTTTTTCGATACTTTCGAACATATCAACATTTTTTCACATTTTCAGGAATTTGCGACTTTTTCAACATTTTTCGAATTCATCAACATTTTTCGACTTTTTTATAATTTTTTTGACTTGGTACTTGCAATAAATTATTTTTTATCTTAATTGTTGCACAACTCATTGGCTGGTGGTGAGTGTGTTACTTTTAAGACCTTATGTTTTCAACCTTTTTAAACATTAACAAATTCTCTTGCACGAAAATACCAACATAAATAAAGATATGGAGTTGAATATGTGCACTCCGATACTCACACAACGGTGGTGCTTGTGATTGCAGTTGACTTGGATTTCTTATTCCACTGTGCGAATAATTGCAGTCTATATTGGTGCAGGCCATATCAAATTTACACTTAGGATGTGAATACATGCATTTATCAGCAAATTTGCAGTTGGGAAAACTTTTGCATGGCGCTGTAGGATGATAATAATCGCAATTATGTTTCGTACAATTTGGATGATATTTGCAGCGTTCTTTTGGTTTGTTGACCTTTATAATTGTAGAATCGATAGCGACAGAGCTCACTAAATAAAAATTATACAAATACAATATTTAAACGATAGTTCAAAATATTTTAATATTTACATGATGGTATATTCTCGTATTTTTTAGCTTCTGAATTGCGTATGGAGATTTTTTGTCTAGTATGATGATATTCATCACCACTGCGTCGTTCGATTGATGAACCACGTTCGTAACTTCTAGAACGACTTTTCGTTGCTGTGGCATTATTATGTTCTCTAGCAAGATTGCGGCTATCCAGAGAACTTAGATCAAATTTAATTGGTGTACGCTTGCGTTTAATTGGTGAGCGTACTGGTGAAGTTGTTGTAGTTAGCTTAGTTTCTGAGCCACCAGCTGAATGACGCTGTTTTTTTGGCGGCATTGGTGGCGTCAATGAACGTTCTATGATCGGCTCATCATGACTTCGACGTTTATGTGACAATTTTGAACGATTCTCATGTTTATCATGTTTAACAGATTTTATTGGGCTGTCATCATCTTCAGAATCATTTTTTATAATGATCTTCTTTATTTCCTTGGGCTTGCGATATATCTCAATTAGTTCGCTACGTCGTGGTGGTGGCGGTGTATTGCAGGATTGTGAAGAGTTTGTAGATTCACGTTCACCGAGTCGTGCATTAGTTAATGGGGAAAGTGAGCTCTTAGCTTTCAATTGCAGACGTGACTTTATGTCACCTCGACGTGGCTCACGGGAACGAGAACGTTTATTACGTGTCGTTGTTGAAGAGGGTTCTACGACGTTGTTACGAGATGCGGAAGACGAAGATACCAGTGGCGGCGGTGAGTGTGAACGAGCATTGCGGGCGTGCTTATATCCTGGAGGTGGTTTGTCATCTTAAAAGATGGAGTTGAAAAAGTACACATATAATATGGTATAAGAATGAAAGAACATACCATTGAGTGTCACAACAAATTGCGTTTTTTCGTCATCCAAGTCATTTGAAGAATCACAATCTTCTTCATATTCAGCCTCATTAATGTGATAACTTCTCAAAATATTAATACAAATAACTAAGTATAATAAGTAAATAATAAGAAATAAAATTTTAAGTTTACCCTATTGCAGTGTCCGGCTCATCACCACTTTCGTTTGTCATTTGGGGCACGTACACATAATCACCATCAGAGTCTCCATGATCGGATGCTGGTTCAGGCATGTATTCTTCCTCTTCCATTCTATCTTCGCTATTTCGACGACGCCGTTTATTGACCAATGAGTTAATTCTGCCTTCGCCTTCAACTTCAATGACTAAATTTTGCCTTGTACGTCGAAACAGCATTGAAGAGGCTGCAACGGCACCTCGTTTTAAACGATCGCGATATGATTTTGTATAAAGCTTTGTGCTACGCTCGTTGATAACACCGGCTTCGCCCAAGCGCACTGTTACCTTTGTGACGGACTCTGTAGGCTTTAACTGTGTGAGTATTGTGGAGCGTTGTGCCTCAGCTACGGCACGTAATAGCAAATTTTTACATGCTTGCTTACTGGGCGAGACAGGTGGTCGGGGTTTTATTTTTATTACAGAGTTTACGGGCTTTTCAATCAAATCTTCATCATCTGAAGGCTCTGGTTGTTTTGTAGCTGCAACAATAACACGTGAACCTATGCGTTGCCGTTGTACGCGCGGTTCTTCCTCAGCTACGGCGACATCTGCACCAGAGGCAACAGCACCGCTAGAATCACCGCGTTTTCTGCGCACATTTGTTGAGGTTACCATTTGTACGACTTGCGATCGTTGCGGTCCATTAGCAATAGCAACGGAAGACGATGATAAAATTGGTTGTTGCTCAGGTGATGACCGACGACGTATTGAGCTGCGATCACGTTCACGTTCGCGGTCACGGTCGCGATCACGATCACGTTCTTCTCTACCACCTCTTTCGCGCTCACGCTTACGTTCAATTTCGATTTCTCTACGTCGAAATGCCGGCACATAAAGTTCTTTTTCCTGTCTAGAACGTCGCTCACGTGTACTGTCTTCACGTAGTGTTTGCTGGTGTTGTTGTGGCTTTGACCCTAAACGATCATGAACTGAACGTTTAGGATGTGGCGTCAATGGTTCACGTCTTTCACGTTCACGTGATAGGCGTGGTTGTAAATCATCACGAAGATTTCTACTAGGAGTTGATGCAGCTCGCCTGTTATCGATACTTAATGCAGTAATAGCGGGCGTGTTGGCTAATGTTTGTGCTGGTGGTGGTGTGATACGTCTACGTTTTTCCTGTAAGTTTTGTTGTTCTCTTTGCTGTTCTGTAGATACTGCTTTGTTCGTCTCCTTATGGTCAAATACAATAGGGCTCTTTGCTCTTCTTGACTTTTTCTTTACCTGTAAAAAATTAATACAAATCAATACATCTTTTTTTTTTAATTGTTGCTAAGTAATACTAAGTCGCCAGCTTCGTCGAATTCCTCAGCGCTACCATCATCTTTCAGGTTAAGAAAGTCTTCATCTTCACTTTCTGCATCATCGTAGTTTTCCAAATTTTTTAATTGTTTCTTTGCAGCATAGATTTTCTTTTGTATTTCAGCTAATTCTGCTAAATCTTTTTCACGATTACCACTCGGAACAGCTTCAGTAGTAGAAGATATTTCCGACATTGTAGGTATATCAAATTCACTTGTGGTGGTATTGCCTCGCTGAGTTACTTCAGCAGCAGTTGATGGCGGCAAAGATTCTGTTGTGACTCTTTTACCTTTCCCTTTTTTGATACTTGCAATTGCATCAGCATTTACGTCCAGCGTCTTTTTTGCCTTCTCAAGAAAATCTTCTGCAAAGACATCAGTTATGGAGTTTATAACCGGAACACTAGAATTAACGCCAGTTGTAGTCGTTGGTGTTTGATGTTCCTCTGAAGTACCATTATCTATTTTCTTTGCTGGAGCGGATTTTTTATCTTTTTTTATAGCCTTTCGATCTTTTTTGCTACCCGTTGTAGAAGATGAAGCAACTGTTGTTGGTTCATCACGCAAAATGGATTTTCGCTTTCTGGATGAGGCTGTAGGAAAAATTATGTTACAAAATAGTCGAATCATATAACATCTTATCAGGGAATCATTTAGATAGCGATATGTAAGGCGTAACTGCCACCCAACCAGTTGCGGGAGTAAGATCTATGTATCTCAGTTGTGGGGGTCTATCTACTCACTTACCTCCTCAATCGGCTAACGATTTGGAACACAAACAAGATATTAGAACAGGACATAATACATAAATAATCACAATTTAAAGCACGAAACTATCCAAGTCATTTAACAACTCAAGTGTAAGCCACGTGTGTCGTTTTGAGTTATTACATGAAAACTAGAATGTTTTAATTATATCAAACGAAGACTAAAATTTATTTCCTGATAAAGACTACCTTATCTTCCATTGACGCTTTACTTATTTTTAATAAATTTCGAAGATTGAGTTGAGGTTTCGAAAATTCGTTTCAATTTAGCTTAACGTGGACGGAACATTGTCAATGACACTACCACAGAGACACCAAAGAACGGTGGAAACATTGATAATCTTTCGAAATCCGCTATAAAAAAGGACTTAGACGACATAATCTACCACAATTTTATGACCCCCCTATTTTGGAAGTACGCAACTAACACAACTCGATTATTTTGTAGAGGAAACAATGATTCCCAGCAAATAAAGTGATAAGTAAACGTTGCATAAATCAAACTTTTCATGTATTGAGCAAAATAAAAATCGTGGACATGAATATTAATTTTTAGGATATACATACACATATGCCTATAATACAACTGATGATTTTTCGAAAAAAAAAAAAAATTTTAGAGAACGTTTAATTCTAGCTCTGTGGATACGGTAATAAGCATAAATTCTGTATATGCGGCTCTGAAAACCCACAAGTGACGATTGTATACGTAAGGGTTGAGTCCTTTAAGAAGTCTCGTGTCGCTCATTTGAATGATGTTGTATTTTATATATAATTGCAGGGTCCAGACATTGAATTAACTTTTTAGCTCACAGCGTACTCAGAGTTACATAAGTAAGTCTAAGCACAAAATCAGAGTGTATCGAGCAGTGTAATTAAAAAAAAATATATATATATATATTGAGAGCGTGCTGTGTAGTTAGCTTCGAAAAATTTGCGATAAATAGTGTTCCACCGGAATATATATCCAATAGTGAAGACAGATATTTTTCTAATAATTTCAACATGTTGTAATGTAGGTCAAACACTATAAATATACGAGACTGCAATATCAAAAAATTATTTTTCGTACAGACATCGTTCTTCCCCGTCATATTTATTATTATTCAATCAAATTTAGACTGAGAACTGATGATTCCGCGGAAAAATTGCAGTGTCCTAAATTTATAATCTCTAGCCCATCTCACAAATGCTTACCACTAGCCGCTGGCAGAGTCACTTCTTGCAATTTTTGCAAAACTTCATGCAGCCACGTTACAAACAGTTCTGTCTGTGTGCCTAAGAAAAGGTTGAGGTCAGTTATCATTTGCTGCTTGGAGCGTTTGTTGGCAACCATAATCATAACGTAGTCCGGAAGTTCATCATCTATGTACCCAGCGGAACCACCAGTACCAAGTTCTAGTAGCTTGGCCTTGACGGCGCTCTGAATAAAATTGTTAAAGAAATACGTAATTAACATTAATAAGTTCATAATTTTTTATAAAAATTGATTTTTCCTGCATTCTCATTTGCAATATGTGAACGTACTCGCATTTTTTGCCCAATTTCACTGCCGAAGTTCTCCATATTGTTATTCCTCTTTATTTTTGTGTTTAATGTGTAAATTTAAGCATTAACTTTCAGTTTCACATAAATATTTAGAAATTTCACACTTCTATGTAGTTTTTATTTAATACTTTTTAATATTTTTCCACAAATTTCACGCAGCTATGTAATGAAAATAAGAATTCCATTAAATTTTTGACAGCGATTGTTCCAAACTGTATTGACAGTAGTATGCGATGGGGCGAAACAAATATATGTAAAACGTCATATTTTCGGCTTTTGATTTTGTAATGTCAAATACCAATGACGTTCTGTCGCACGCGCCTCTAGCCCATTAACATGCAACGGTTTGACAAACAGTTTTGGTGTCAGATATAGAGAAGAGACAGCCTCTACTAAACTACAATCTTGTAATATAAGGCTTACTACTTTTCGCCGACCAAAATTTCACAAAACTGACAAATACAATTAAAAACACTACAACAATGCAACAGCCTGTTCGCAAGAGATTAGGCAAATTTGTGCACCTATCTCATTGCAGAGCTGTCAACGAACTTAGTAACCGTGTACCTTAAATCAATGCAGACCGTCAGTTGAGTATAGAAAAGAACGATTTGAAGTGAAAGCGCCTTCTAAAACCAGTACGCTGCACATTTTAAAAACCTAAATTTTTTGATTTTTTCTGATCGGTTGTTAGCGCTTCTCGTCTAACACGTTTTAAGAACAGCTCGGAAGCATTTTGCGGAAAAAATTGTGTACTGACTCGTGAGGCCTCTGATTTTAAAACCAAAGTTCTGTCAAACTCTGTAATGTCTACTAGTAGTCAGTAGCAGAATTATAAAAGTTTAAACTAGTGCGTTTTATTTCCTTTGATGGTAAATCAAAGCGATTAAAATGCGGATAATAATATGCTTAAAATAGGCACCTGTGAATACTGTAAACAAGTCTCTTTCCATATCATTTTTAATATTGCCAGCGTGTTCACTCAATAGGGTGTTCCAGCTTACAAAAAGATAGCTGACAAAGAAGTTTCAGAAATCATAGAAATCATTTTCTGACAGCCATATTTCATCCCAGCTGTCAAATTTCTACTCGATTTTGCGAACTCTGCACGAACCCAAATTCTTCAGATCCATTGCGCTATCTACTGTTTAATAGCTAAGCATGTAGTTAGCAAGTTCACAGCTAGTGGGCAGTATACGCACAAACGACCTCTAAACAACCTTTTGACGTTTAGTTATTAAAATATCTCCCCAAATTGTATTTTCTCTTTGGAGAATCTAGTCAACGTTTTATAAAGTTTTCTTGTGTCCACCCTCCAGTGAAACAGCAGCAGCTCCGGAATTAAACAAAATTAAGTGTCTTTTTTGGAATTTTTGCAAAGAAGTAAGTGAAATTTAAAGTAAAATTAAAATTAAAATTAATAAAATAAAATTAAAATGTAAAATGGTGCAATGCATAGTGAAACAACAACTGAAAAGTGCGAAGAACGGTTTCATAATTGATACTGGTGGCGACGTCATTTCGCCGTTTTATCGTTCAGGTCATTGTTCATTTTGATTCTAAAATTGAGACGACTTTCTGTACAGACGATGCAGTAGTTTTTTAACAACTTGTTAAATTTGTAATTTTTTTATAAATTTTTGTTTCTCAAACTATTGAATTGTGGTTGCTTAAAATTAATAATCACAATTGTGACTTGTGGGGAATGCAATATTTTCTGCATATGTGTATGTATGTATGTACATGCATACATACATACATACATACATCACGTTGTTGGCTTATGGAGTGGTATTGTATTATAAGTGGTGTGGGGTTTTCTCTCAGCTTAAGTTTGGCAGGCTGTAAGTAAAACGTTAAATAATATTTTAAGGAAATGAAGAGGTTAGTTACATAGGCGGACATGTTACTTTTTTTTTGAAAATGGAGGGCAGGTCTATTCATATGCCTAGAATTTAGTGATAGGGTTCTTCAAGAAAATAATGTGATTGTAATCAAAAGTTGGGGAAGAGCTTATTGTCGGATATGCATAAAGGTCGGTAGTGGTGGGAAGAGCTTCTTGAAGTTTGTCATAAGTTGATAACCTCTTTGATCGGTTCCTAAAGTATTAGTACCGTAGAAAATTTTTTTAATAAGCTTAATTATTGTTACATAAAAGTTGGAAAATTGTGTCATAGTTTTCCAGTCATAAGGATATTTTAGTTTTTCGACCAATTTTTTAGAAAAACCCTTGGCTCACAAAAAATATATTACCATCTAATTTTTTAATATGTATATAAAAAAAGTTATAGTTGTATTCTTTCAACTTGATGTTACCACGGCTTTGCCCGCTCACTACCCATTGTACAATCTCGCTTACATTTTACGCAGTACTTACTACCGACAACCGACAATTGGGTGCATGCATCAAATTGCATAACTTGTTATAAGTACGAAGAATGCCAGTGTAAGTGTTTTTCTTCTATGGGAGGTGCCACGCCCCAATACACAATGCCGTACATATTTTCAAAGTAGCTTGGCACTATCAATGTACATACATGTATCAAGTTATACATGCCAAGATATACAGTTTAAAGTGTTTTTGTTGCAAAGAAGGTTCCACGCTCGTTGTATTTTCGTGTCCACATTACATGAGATTCAAAAAATAAACAATATACGCCGTTTTTCCAAATTTTAAAACATTTGCTACCAAAAGTTACCAGATATATAGTTTTAATTATTTATATCGCAAGAAAGATGCCACGCTCCATCGTTTAACTCCATTGCGAAATACTTAGCATAGACCATATGCATCCTTACTCAAAATTTTAAGACCGAAGCTATAAAAGGAACGAAGATATAACGTTTTAAGTGCTTATATCGTATGAAAAGTGCCACGCCCCGTTGTCTAATCCTGTCCATTTTGCGAGGTGCTTGCCATAAACCATGCGTATCCTAACACCAAATTCTAAGACTATTTCTATGATAGGAGCGAAGATATAGCGTTTTAAGTGATTTCTCGTATAGAAAGTCTCACGCTCCGTTGCGTACTCCCGTCCATATTTCATGAGGTACTTAGCATATCTTATAATCATCCTAACACCAAATTTCAAAACTATTGCTGCTATTTAAGCCAAGATTTAGAGTTTTTAGTGATTTTGGTGCATGAAAGGTGCATTGACTATTTAAACTCTACCAAAAAAATTTTAAGATTCTAGCTATCATAGGTACGATGATATAATGTTTGAAGTATTTTTGTTGCATGTAAGATGCCACGCCACTTATTTATCAATATAAAATATAGCCTATGTTACTCAGGGATAGTTTAGCTTTCGATTAGTAGAACAATTTTTGGAATCGTAGTGGTAGTTCCAGAGATTATCATCTACCTCTGCCTCTTGGGAAAATGTACTGAAAACGTGCTGAAAATGCCCCAAAATGTACCAAATGTACTGAAAACTTGTCGATTGTACCAACTACGATTTTTTTGGATGCAAATGTACCGAAAAAAGTACAAATGTGCCGAAAATGCCATCACTGGCTTGTCATAAGCAATATACATCCTATTACCAACTACCAAAACTTCTGCTATCATAGGTACAGTGTCTTAAGTGTTTTTACTGCATGGAAGGTGCCACGCCCCGTTGCCTAATCCCGTTCATATTTCATGAGGTGCTTAGCATAACCTGTAAACATCCTTATACCAAATTTCAAAAATATTGCTGGAATTTGAGCCAAGACTTAGCGTTTTTGTTTGCATGAAAGGTGCCACGTGTTTTTGTTGCATGAAAGGTGCCACGCCCCCTTATCAGCTTGTAGTTCTGCCTATAATGCATTTAAAAATGTCAGTCAAATATCTCTAAGCACAATTTTTGTTGTTGTTTAAGAACAGCTTAATTTAAATATATAAACTTGTGTAGCGAATTCACATGATGTTTTTAACTTATTTTTATTCAATGCTTTAAAAACATTTAATTATTTGTATTTTTTTTTTAACAAGTTACGTTGTTGGAAATGCATTTGCATTTCGTTTTAATTGAAGTGCATGCTAAATTGAATATATAACGTTTAACGCTACGAAGCTATAAATTTAAAATGGTTAAGACTCGTCTTTGGTTAAGAGCTGAGTGTTCAATTCGATTGAGCTCAATTATTTTCGCCGATTAGTTGTGAATGGAATATCGGCTGTATTTGCTCTATCGCAAATATCCAACTTTTATATCGAGCTGATATTATTTAACCAATAATTCACCTCCAGATACACAGTGCAGTGTAAAGTTTCATTGGTAACATGAGTAAAACTTTGAGATATTTTTGAGTAAAGTTGTTTCACCCACTATACGTCTAAAATATTTCACATTGTTTTATTTAGAGTGCATTTATGTATCTGCTGGGAGAAAGCAGCAGCTTTAAAAATGCATTTTGTTTTCTCTTCTCTCTCTTTTGTAGCGCATATTGCTATTTCATTTCCCAAGTTTATCTTGCTGTTTGCATCGTTTAATATTAATCAATTGTTTTGGTGAATAAATTTAATTTCATTTTGGTTTATGTGCCCTAATAGAAACATAATAAAAGAAAAAACTCATTAACTTCTGATGAAATAAAAATTATCACACGTTTACTGCAAACGTGTGCTCCAAATTTTAGCTATCAATATATAGGGTGTTTTTTTTAGAGGTATAGAGCTTTGAATTAAAATAAAACACAAGAAAATCGTTTTAATGTCCATCAATTTGGCTTTATTGGAAGGATAATTTTATGCCAGTAATGTCTAAATATGATTTCGGGCATGGGGCCGCCGCGGCTGGCTCGAATAAAGCCAATTCTACAGGTCCAATTTTGAACCACTTTTTCGAGCATATGGGGCCGTATGTCGGCAATAACGCCACGAATGTTGGCTTCCAAGTCCCCTAACGTTTCTGGTTTGTTGGCGTAGACGAGCGACTTCACATATCCCCAAAGAAAATAATCCAATGGTGTCAAATCACACGATCTTGGTGGCCAATTGACAGGTCCATTCCGCGAAATTATGCGCTCATCGAATGTTTCCTTCAATAAATCGATTGTGACGTGCGCTGTGTGGCATGTAGCGCCGTCTTGTTGGAACCACAACTCATCCACATTCATGCCATCCAATTCGGGAACAAAATAGTCGGTTATCATGGCTCTATACCGGTCTCCATTAACGGTAACTGACTCTCCAGCATTATTTCGGAAGAAGTATGGCCCAATGACTCCACCAGCCCATAGAGCACACCAAACAGTCAGTTTTTGTGGATGTAATGGCGTCTTAAGGGTCTCATGTGGATTCTCTTCACTCCAAATGAGGCAATTTTGCTTGTTGACGTAGCCATTCAACCAAAAATGAGCCTCATCACTGAACAAAATTTTGCGATGAAAATCAGCATCGAGATCAATCTCATTTTCGGCCCATACACCAAAATCACGACGCATTGCATGGTCTCGCGGCTTTAATTCTTGCACAAGCTGGATCTTGTAAGGTCGCAAGCCAAGATCTTTGCGCAAAATCTTCCATAAAGTTGATGGACAAAGCTCCAATTGCTGTGCACGGTGGCGAATCGATTCATTCGGGTCCTCTTCAACATTTTGCTCTACATCGGCAATTGTTTCTTCGGTGCGCACTGTTCGACGTCTCTGCGGATGCGTATTATCACATAGAGTAAACGTAGTGCGAAAACGATCCATGGTTAACCGAATTAATTGCTCTGATGGACGATTATGTCGACCATAAAATGGACGGAGCTTGCGGTAAACTTCGCGAACTGAACCATTATTTTCGAAATAAATTTGCACGATTTGCAAGCGTTGTTCTTTTGTCAACCTGTTTATGATGAAATGGCAAACCAAACTGAACATAAATAATATTAGAGTTGCCAGATTTGACCATAAAATGCTAGTTTTATCTCTATTCATAAAACAAACCTCTAAAAAAAACACCCTTTATATTTTTTTTCATATCTGAGCCGCTGTTTGGCAATCTTTTTACTGTCAACTAGTTTAGGTATTTTATGGTCTGATGTTGTTTCTCTAACAATTCGTGTTAAACGAGTTCTTGTTACGTAAAATTATCAGCGCAAACTTCCTGTTTTAGTGCAAGAATCTATTGGAGTCATTAATGATACTCATTAATTTTTTGGGGGCTCGTTTCGTTTTATTGTTTAACGATATTATTAACAGTTTCTATACTCTTCATAAGTAAATACATATGATTGACAACGTGGAATATAATATAATAATTTAATATTTAAATAAACTTGTTCTCTATCAAGTCTTATCTTTGTGCTTTCGCCTCACTCTAAAAGCTACCAAATTTCTATGTACGAGTAAAATTTGTTTTCTATGTTGCACCCATATTGTTTTTTTTTTGAATTTTTACATTTTTTCTTTTGTACATACATAGATATTCGTACATATGTATGTGGTTTTCAAGAAGTTGATTAAATAAAAATATTCGTTGTTGAATATTTGTTCAGTCTTAATTTAGTTGCCGGGAGAAAAGGTGTGTTAACTGGAAGTGGTTTATACTAAGAATTATTATCATAATAATTTTAAAATATTTAAATTTTTTTTCTTTTTGTCAACGATCAACTAAATTGTTATCATAATTTAAAAAAAATGTGGTTGACAACTTATTAACTTGTAGCAATGATAAATTTTTTATCTGCGTAAAGCTTTTCTTGGTTTTAGTTTTTTAGCTTAGAAAACACTAAAATTACATTTTATTGAAAGTATTTAGAGTGAAAGCATTGTGATATTAGTTGTAATTTTCAAAACGTTAAAGAAATTGCAGAAAAAACTTTTGGCTCGAGTATGCCAGAACAAAAAAAAAATAAATAAATAATAAAGTAGTTCAATGAAAAAAAAAATGATCTTTCTATAAAGTTATCTCAGACGTACAAGATTTTGCTTAACTAATTTACAAAATCTTCCGTTTCATATTATAATTTTCAATACGAAACTCTCTGTTAAAGTTATTAAACATTTAAGTTGTTTTTGATTACTAAAAATGAAATATTTAATTATGTTGTTTACAAAGTCCTTAAAATAATAATTATTTCAGTTTTAACTTATGTACTAATAAAAAATACGCCTGATATTGATATTTGAACATTGACAGCTTTAAGTAATAGAGCAGATCATTTTCATTAACATCATCAAATATTTATCAAAAAGATTTCCATGTAACATTTGACCAAGCTATGACGTCTAAAATTATTTTTGAGTTAATTTAAGATTTTTTTTTTATTTAATTTGAATCGCTCACACTGAATTCGATGCCCGTTTATCTATATCACTACAAATTTTGTGTTTTTCGTTTATTTATTATAAAAAAATTTAATGAGCCAAAACATTCACAATTCAAAGCATAAGAAATCGGTCAAATCTAATCTCACAGAACACTTTTGGAATTGTTTTCTGGTAATCGCATCGGTTTTGAAAAACGGGGAGTCCCACGATAATAGTCGCTTATAAATTTTTCACTGTATTCATTAGGGGTTCACAGAGAACCGATAACGAGACGATATCAAAAAAATTATTTTTCGTACGACCGAGGACAAGGACGAGAAGGGCCTGGCTGATATATCGTTCTCGGCGTAATATTATGTTTATCGTCCAATAGGCACTAAATTATCGCCTAGAACGAAATTCAGGCAGAACTTCCATAATACAAAAACTTTTAGAACACACTATCTTGGCATCGCTAAGATGTATATTGTCTAAGTTAAGTACCTCACGAAATCTGAACGTGATTAGACAAACGGGCGTGGCACCTTTATAAAACAAAATTACTTAAAACGCCATATCTTGGAATCTATCGCAGCTACAGTTGTGAAACCTGATACGTAAATGAATATTGTTTGTGCTAAGCAACTCGCTAGATGTAAACAGGGCTAATGGGTCATAGCTCTTCCCATTCAACTAAATCCCTTACGTTGCTAATCTTGGAAATTATGCAAAGACTGCGTAAAATGTTGACATGGTTTTACAATGAACAGTGTGTGGGAAATCCGCTGGCTCAGCTAGTTTTATGTATAAGAATGTGAACGAAAATGTCCGAGAATTATCGGCGATAACGAGACGAGAACCAGACGATATCGATACAGATTAAAAATTTCTCGTACGAGAACGAGTACGAGGCGATAAGCGCGAGATTCGGAGCGTTTCTTTAAATGTTTTTTTTTTTGTAAATGTCTGAAAATCCACCAATATGCTGAGTACATTGCACCTTCGTAGTGATGAACAACTCCACAAAGATGAACATGTTTGCTAATTCAAATTCAGTTGCGAAGTTACACTATTTACATAATTTTTTTTTCGATATTAATATTAGGTTTAGTTTGAGATTCTATTTGCAGTCTTATGTCTTTAATTTAAAAGTTTTCGATCTCGTTCTAAACTATAAAATATTAGTATGTAATATTAACTAAAGAATATATTTCTTTTGACAAATGAGTTATTATAAGAAAATATGTGAACTACTCTGTACAGCAAGTACGGCCTTAAAAAACTTATTAGATTAAATACTTTGTGTAGAAACTTAATTAGTTAGTTAGAAAGAAATCAAATGTTGCACCAACAATCTTTACTGTAATCACTGAAATGCCCCTGGAATGACATTTAAAAATCATCACACAAAATATATTTTCCAAGATTCTAATTATACTAACAAATTTCAATGTCATGTATAGAAATTTTTGGTTGACAATAAGTGTGTATATATGAGATTTCGTTTTCTAAATGCTATATGTGTATTCTATTATCTGCGTTTATTTACATATTATACACATATATGTACAAATTAAAATTGAAACAAATAACATGTTTCTTCAATTAATTAAAAAAAAATATACAACATACACACAAATAATTTATTGATATGAAAACGATATAACAAGAAACATTATTTAACAAAAAAATTTTGAAGTATTGTTTTAGTATGGCTTTCTAATCTTGATGTTGCGTTAAAATGTTGCTAGAAATGTAACGCAACAATTTTTAAGTTGACCTTCATCAATGTCAGCTGCTTTAGTCACTAAAGTTGAGTGGTTGTTAGATACAAGCTGAGAGCGCTAATGAGGGATGGCTGAGAGCGACTAGGCGCGTGTGAACTTTAAAAGCTTGAAATTCACGCTAAAAGCGCGTGCTTTTCTTATGTTTTGGCAACAATACTTTTGAGTAATATTTTCATCAAATGTTATGCTCTCCAAATCGACGTTTTATCGCTCTTGCTCTGAACTACACCACTGTTTGTGCAAATATCTACTTACATATATATTTTTATAAGAAAAGCGAAAGTATTTTGCTACGTTGTGTTTCTACATACTAACATAGCTTTCAACATATTTTTTTTTGTATTGGCTTGTCAAAATTTCCACCCTATCTACCCTTTGCGTACTCTTAAGTTCTCCCAATCAGTCAATCTCTCTACATGACGTTGGCTTTTTTTTATTGACATATTTTGTTTGTTCTTTTTTTAATTATTGTTCTTTTTCGTACACTTATTGACTCCAGTTGTCTACAAATTTTGCCTACTCTTATTGTCAGTATTAAAATTTCTTTGCCGCCGACGGTTGTGTTCAGCGTGCATTTGTTATTAACTAATTAAATACTATACAATTTAATATTTTACGCTCACTTCCACTATAAAAGTTATAGCAAAAGGTTTTCTGTTATCAGTTTTGTTGTTTTTTTTTTTTAAGGACATTTTCAAGGTCAAGTAATTTTCTCTTTCAAGTGTTTCGTACAAAATTTTAATTTTGTGGATTATATTTACGTAGTTACTTTTACTGTTTCCATTTAATATAAAATATAAATGTTGAACTTTTTAATAAAACTATTTAGACTTAGATTTATACTTTTTTTCGTTAGTCATACGATTTTCTTATCAGTGAAAAATATCTTGAATTCTGCATTGATTATTCAAACTAATGTGACAAAGTCCTTTGATTATTTGTTCATAACTTATAAAAAACACTACTCATAAATAGTTTGTAGTTTTTTTTTGTTGCTAGAATTGAAATGAATATTTATTTTTCCTTTTGGAATATTTTTCTCCTTTTCGTTTAGCGATAAACTTTATTTTATTTTGTTGAATAAAATTAATTTATTTTTGAATTTAAGATTCCTTCAAACTATAATATTTTTTCCATTTTCTATGCTCTAGTTCTCTGATATTTCCATCAATGAATATTTACATTCTGAAATGAATTTGAGTGTTGCCACTCTAAATTTTCAAAGTGATAACTTACTTTTGTTTATTCAAAGGATCATTCACTTTGTTCGAAACAAATTTTTTGATGTACTCTTACAGAAGAGAAACTGATGTGATGTCCTTGCTAGTTTCTTTATTTGTTTCAGATTAATTCGATGCAAAGTTATAACGTTATGAATTCTTACGATTTTTCGATTATATCGACATGATATATCAAAGAACAGACAATCAAAAAAATCATGTTCAGTTCAAAACTACGTTAATAAATAATCTCAATTAACCCGATCGATTGATTCTCTATTTATGGCTATAGTGAAAAATTTTATTCGGGAAGGTAAAATCCTTTTGTCATAGACCGTAAAATGTTTCTCTATTACACGTTATATTAAATCATTAAGTTCCAGATCGAGTCCAGTAGATGGCTTTTACGGTTTTTGGTATAAGGACTTCATTATTTATAAATTGTACAAAAGGTTTCTTATTACAAAGTAAGTATTTAAAACACTGTTTGAATCGAAAAACATAACATTGGTGCCAAAAGCTAGGGATATACTTGCTATAATTGCAATTTTTAAGCTTGTGGATCTTCAAACATTGCATTTTGAATGCTGAAAAATTTCCCAAATAAGATACAAATCTTCTACATATTTGCATATATACGAGCATCGACAATGCTTAATATTTTGCTACAGATAAATTGGCAACTTTTCGATTCTTTAGTAAAAAAAAATCGATTTAGTCCAATTTTGGAAGTGATTAGCGTCAAGTCTATTGTCAGATTTTCTTTTTCTGTTAGACATTTCGGGAATGTTATTTTTTTTGCAGATAAATGTACATAATTAATAAGTTTATGGTAACATCGAGGAAGCGAGAAAACAGCTAATTGATCAGTGTCGCTTTATTTGTTAAATATCCGATACAGATGGAGAAGAGTTTTTCATATGAATTTTAATAAAATGTAAAAATTTTTATGAGATGGCAACATTAAATAGCAATTTTGTTTGACACTAAGTACGCTTAGCAACATGTTTATAATTACTTTTTGTGTTTTATACGCCTATCAACAAATTGTGCGCACAGTGGTAGTCAATTACAAAATTAAAAAAAAAAATTTACAAAAAAACATAAAAAATTTATCTGTGTAATAAATATTAAATTATTTATTTTCTTATTTGCAGATTTAAAAAAGAATCTCAAAATGACTACCCATTTCAACTATCCACCAAAGGAATTGCAGGAAGAACTTAGCCGCATTGCCCAGGCTATTGTTGCTCCAGGCAAAGGTATCCTTGCTGCTGATGAGTCTGTTTCAACCATGGGCAAGCGCTTGCAAGATATTGGTGTCGAGAACAATGACGAACATCGTCGCTTCTACCGTCAATTGTTGTTCTCCACCGATCCCAAGTTAGCTGAAAACATTTCCGGTGTCATTTTGTTCCACGAAACCTTGTACCAAAAGGCTGATGATGGTACTCCATTTGTTGAGTTGTTGAAGAAGCGTGGCATCATTCCCGGCATTAAAGTTGATAAGGGTGTTGTACAATTGATGGGCTCTGAAGATGAGTGCACCACACAAGGTGAGCATTGCAAAAAAGTTGAAATTACCATCATGAATCTGAAACTTTTGTTTTCTTTTTTTTAGGTTTGGATGACTTGGCTGCTCGTTGTGCACAATACAAGAAAGATGGTTGCGATTTCGCTAAATGGCGTTGCGTCTTGAAGATTGGCAAGAACACACCATCATATCAATCCATTTTGGAGAACGCTAACGTTTTGGCTCGTTATGCTTCCATCTGTCAATCACAACGTATTGTACCAATCGTTGAACCAGAAGTCTTACCCGATGGTGATCACGATTTGGAGCGTGCACAAAAGGTGACCGAAACCGTCTTGGCCGCCGTTTATAAGGCTTTGAACGATCATCATGTTTACTTGGAGGGTACATTGTTGAAGCCAAATATGGTAACTCCTGGTCAGTCATGCTCAAAGAAATACACCCCCGATCAAGTTGCTTTGGCTACAGTTGAAGCTCTTCGCAGAACCGTGCCAGCTGCTGTACCTGGTAAGAGATTGATTGCTGTTTTATTTTAATTTGTTTGAAAACTAAAAATTAATTTTTTTCGTTAAGGCATTACTTTCTTGTCTGGTGGTCAATCTGAGGAAGAAGCCACAGTGCACTTGAACGCTATCAACAAAGTACCATTGTTGAAACCATGGGCATTGACATTCTCTTTCGGTCGTGCTCTACAAGCCTCCGTTCTTCGGGCATGGGGTGGAAAGAAGGAAAATGTTGCCGCTGGCCAAACTGAATTGATTCAGCGTGCTAAGGTAAGTCAAAGAGTTTTCCTTTTGCTGATATTGGAAGATCTATTTAATTATTTTAATGGCATCTTTGGTGGAGGTTTCATTTTAAAGTTAAAAATGTAAATATGCATTGCAATCATGTGATATTGACTATACGGTTTCAATTTTTTGAACTATTTAAAAAGTGAAAGTCGATAGCTTAACCTCATATTGAACTCATTGATTTTAACAATACTGTATATATAATATTTTATTTTTACTTTTCGATTTTGGGTATTTAAATCCAAAATACGTTTCGGGTCATTTTTTTGTGTATTTGCTTTAATTCAAATCCTATCATAAGAACAAACTTCCTATCAGGTTTAGTTTTACACATTCAAAACCTTTAGATAAATAAAATTTTGTGATCCATAAACCTCGAAGTTATGCACATATATTCTCTTTATGAATTTTCAATTGCTACATTCAAGTTCAATGCTACATAAAATCAGTGTTTAAAAATCGTATCTAATGAAGCGAAACGGACACGTGATTCGAAGTCCGTAGTAAACAACAAACAGTTTTGTGGTCCGGAGTGGTTCAACTACTTTCATAATTAGAGAGTATGACATAAGCAAATCCAAATTGAAGTGAAATTAATTTATGAAAATGCACGTTTACCCGCCTATATTTGACCATATGGAAATTCGAGAGTGAGAAAGAGTCTCCTCTTTTTCCCCTGCTTTGCCAAATCGCACAACGCGTTGTTGGCTTGGTTGATTTTCTAGAATCCCGATTGCTTGCTTTTTAAATCTGCCTTAAATTTTTTTTCATGTTTTTTTATGTCAATTAGATAAAAAGTATGAACTTATTATTGGAGTAGTTTTTTATTTTTTTTATTGTAAAATAACTTGAGTTTCCAATACAATAACAAAAAAAAAAAACAAAAAAACAAAAAAACAAAAAAAACATTGAGGAACGATTAAAGCCTCTAATTTGAAAGCATGCGAATTTATTGCATTAATACATAAACATCTTTCAAATGTTTTAATTTGAATTTTCAGAAAATGTGTTTTTGAGTTGCAATCATACAAAATTTATGTCAACAATTTAATGAATAAACACTGATCAGAACACTTTTTGCAATGCAAATTATTTTTAGATAAATTACTTTTATGCATAGTTGCCGCAAACTTTTTGTGATATATTTACATACTTTGTAATAGTAAAAAAACAGTTTAGCAGAATATTGAAGCACCTAGTTCACTTTTACTGCTTTGCAAAAGTGCAATATAAGCAGCATTATAAAACTTTTTTGAGCAAATTCATTTTTTGTATAAACTTTTCCCTCGAAAAACTGAAAGTTTCTCTCAAAAGCTTGTGGATATAGACATTTTTTCTAACATATTTTTAATTGAAAATATCAAAGAAATAGGCTATAGATAAACTTTTATTATATTCTAGTAACTATGATAGAAAAGATGCACAGCTTGCTTTATAAAATGCTAAAACTAATTAAAAAGTGCGAACTTTATGACAGTTTACCAAATTTCAATCACTTTGTAAAACAATGTTTTATAAGCGGTAAAATTTAATCACTTAACTTCTAAGTTTGGAAATGTGTGTCAAAAGTTTTGGTGTTCCTGCAAACAATTCGATTGTCTTATAAACGTTTAAGTATTACTTTTATTAATCAGAATTATTTTTCAAATAAAGAAAAAGTGCTCCAACTAGTGTTACACTGCCGTACTTTAAATTAAAAAATTTTGAAATCTGCATACTGCTATCGAGTTTGATAGTTTTGGTAAAAAGTTTTCAATTTTGATTTTTTGTATACTCAGGAAGTTGAAGCTTTTTGGAGATTTGAAACTGATACAAAACTGTCGTAATAGTAAGACTAACGAGAACGATTTTCGTATAATTTTTCTGTGTGCTCACAATTACTTCATAATTATAATACTATTAATTTTAGTGCAATAGCACTGTGGACAGTAATGCTGGAGTTGGACATATTATAGACTGAACCTAGGCCATTAAAACTTTATTGCCTATTTTAGCCTTAACGGTCACTACTTACGTATAACAGATGCTTTGATGAAGCCCCATAATTGAATTTATTCTTTTTGGTTTGCACATTTTTTGGTGGCAGTTGAATACTAAGTGGAACACAAACCAATTTTAAAATTTCAACTTATTGATTGATTCTTATATGCTTAGTATATACTGTGATTGAATGAAACAATTTTATTTGCCCTTTAAAGCATGCAATAGTTTTATGTCACACGATTTAATTGCACTATCGTGCACTTTAACCTTTTTACTTTTATTTTTATGCATAGAGAGCAATTTGTTCAGTGCAATTTGAATGAAAAATTTAATGTTTTAAAATTTCAATGGAAAAAGTTTGCTTTGTGCGCAATAGAAATACATTTTTTGTATTCGCTTTTTTACTGCACTTAGATGTTGTCGTTTTTGCAGCACTAACAAATTCAATAACTAAATTCTATTGGAAAAGCATAGCAAAAAGCAAACTAAAAAAACCCCCTTTTAAAAATGCATTTTATATTGCTTCACTGCCATTTACAGTTTCCATTACCATTACGTTTTCATGGCCACTTAATCTTCGAAGAACATAGCTAAAAGCACATTTTATGAAAACACTCGATAGAGTCTAATTTTTCAAACAATTTTTAAATTTTAAAAAATCAATAAATCTAGAAAAATTTAAAAATCTACAAACATTAGTTTGTCAGTCATATTTAGGTGACGTGAATTTCTATTGCTATTTCCAAAAATTTTTCACTTTATCTTCAAAAGAAAGTTAAGAGAGTTATGTTATCAATTAAATGCCAATTGATTATCAAAATTTTTAATATAAGTTACACCCTTAAAAGAAGCATTTGTATTTTTTAGCAACATGCGGTGTGCTTGAATTGGTCAGCTCTTTTTTATAAACATTTTCTTTCAACGCATGTCTCTTATGCAAGTTGGTATATTTTTAGTGGAACATTTTATTGCCTTGTTAAAAGTGGAATTGCAAAAATGTGCAAAAATAGATAAAGAAATTCCCTTGGAGTAAAATATAAAATAGAGAACAAAGGAAAAGCTTAAAAAGAGGACATAATTATTAGGATCTAGGTCTTTCACATGCAAAATGCACTTACCTAACTAAATTGCTGCTTTTATGGTTATTTTTGTAGCAAAATGTTCGATATTTTTTTATGGTTTTAATTAAATATAATATTTGAAAAGAAAGTTGAAAGGTATAAGCTAAATTTTACATCTTTTTGCGAATCCGAGAATAATGAAAATCAAAAGCTTTTGTATAATTATTCGCATTTATTTAGTAACGCAAAACTTAACAATTTTTGCCTCATGTGACATAATCCTAGTGTGTGTAGAAAGAAACAGGTTGAAAATGAAGAATTCAATAGCTAACCGTTTCTCGACATGAATTTTTTTTTTTAAATTTAAAACGTTTCAATTTTTAAGGATTTGCGTGTTATCAAAGCTCACTAAAAATGTTGCTGGTTTGGATTGAAAAAATCAAAGTAATAAAATAATAAAAATAACTCAATACTTTTTGCCATATTCTATTATAAATAAATGTTTTAAATTAAAAAATTATTGCGAAATACCTCATAATGCGTTTAAATTAAGAACAAATTGATTTAAAGAAACAGAATGCTGCATTTCCATCCTAGAAATTTGTACATTTTTTATTTTGACTAAAATGAATAAATCATACTGTATCACTGCCAAGATAATACTACAACAAATTTGACTCAAACGAGTTTCATAATTATCCGCACCATTGCGACAACGTAGAATGTTTTGAGCAACGTGTCTTAATTAACTAAGTAATTCATTCTTAGCGATATGAGTATCAACAATCATTTAAAAATTTAATTCAATTACTTCTTACTCTAACAAATCATTCATTACATTTCTTTTTACAAGCAATATGTATATAGCTATGCCTTTAACATTTTACTAAACTTTTTTATTGCATAATTTTTACTAAAATTTTGCTCAATTTTTACTAACTTGCATGTTGTAAATATGATCTAACCTGTATAAAAGTGACAAATTTATAAATGAATAGATTTTTTTGAGGTTAACTTCAGCTTATGATTTAGAACCTATAAAATTTCGTACAGTTAAGATTGCATATTCTTAGGCTGTTGTAATACCTAAATTGCTTATTGGCTTAAGCTAGTAGCTAAATTTGTTATGTATTTAGTTGTTTTAAATTCTAACTAAAAAGTAGCACGCTTGCTTTATTGCACTAACATAATATAAAACTGAGTAACTTTAAATTTAACTATTTCAATTATTTACTGTGACAGCGAGTGCCAATGATTTATAAGATTTTGTATAAAAAGTGACTATAATATCAAAAGTAGTGCCTTAAATTTTAGCAAGTATTTAGTACTTAACGATGCATGCTTCTTTGCGCACGTTTAAAATATTTTTAAAACACTTTTTCATTATCATTGTCACTGGTCGTTAGAGTAAGACATGTACAAAGCTTGAAAATATTATTTTATGAATTTTAACTTGTTTTTAAAAAAACTAAAAATTTTACCCTCACCAAATCACTTCCCAAAATGCAGGCTAATGCGCTGGCTTGCCAAGGTAAATACGAAGCTGGTTCAATTCCATCGTTTGCGGCCAGTACAAGTTTATTTGTTGCTTCACACAAATATTAAATAAATTCAAAATAAATAAAAGAAACTTAAACATACACGAACACAGATAACACATACAGCAAAATTTTTTAAATAATATCAACACCACCATCACTTTAAAATTTAAATGGAAACACTGGTTCGACTACATGAAAAATACAACAAAAAGAGAGCAAGTGCAAATAAAAAAATTGAATTAAAGCGCAGTGTTTACGGCTAAAAAAGACATCGATGACACGGAAAGGCTTTCAAGGACATTAAAATTGGCTTTCAAAAAACTTACGCAATGTGGTGCTAATGAAAAATGCCTTCTTTATGTAAATAACAACAACAAACGTGCACTTAATTTATAGCAAGTTTTTTTATTTAATTTTGTTGATTTGATTTTATATTCTGTTTTTAATTTGTTTAAAATTTTTTTAATTTTTACACACGTATCATGCTTGCAACAATACGTGTGTTGCTTGTTTTAATTTACCATGTTTGCATTTATATATTAAGTTAAAAAAACATTTTTGAATACACTGAAATATTGGCTGAAAAAAAGAAAAATAAAAAATTTGTATCATCTCATAGTTTTTTATACCTTTTTTTGTGTTTTATTTTTTATTTTTCTTAATGTTTTATTTTTATAAAATTTATTTCCATCTGTAGCTTAGCATTTTAATTGAAATACTTTTATGCATAGCTCTAAGCATTTTTTCAAATTTTTAAACAATCCTGACCCCAAGCAACACACTATGTCAATACACTTGATGCAAGTTCCCTATATGCGTTTATTTAAGTACAATAAATCAGCGCAGGAGGTTTTAAAATATAAAAAATATTGCATATACTTAGGCTTGAAAATTAGAAACGAAATTTTCATGAAACAACAATGCAACTTCTTTGTAACCAAGAATTCTTAGGCACATATAATAGTGGCAAAACTTTCGTGAAATTACTATTTTTTTGCAAGAGTTAAGTTATTTTTTTCAAAAATAATGCAACTAATCAGTTTTCTCTGGTCATACTGAAGGTAACATCTTACATTTTTAAAGCGAAACTTCTTTAGCAAGGGGTGATTTGAAAATTAGGTGTGTATAACGAAATGCAAAACGTGAAATAATTTGTTTTTAGTCTGGATCTAGAATAGCTACATACATATTTGATATATCAAATTAAAGTACTCATCGAGCAGAGTGCACTAAAAATATCAGCTTCGACATCGTTTAACCAAAAGTATAGATGAAAGCGTAGAAAGATTTATTATTTTTTTAAGCTTTATCCACTTATTTATTCAATTTTGTAAACTTATTACAAGTTGTACTTTGAAATGGAGAGTGGCTTGCCATGCAAAACTAAAATTTGTGCTAAAGTGCTTGATTCATAAAAAAATCAAACACATTTCATATAAAAATTTGATTATTTTTGCATTTAAATCTAATTCACACAACAAAAATTTGCTCATTTCACTATAACTGGGAATGCTAATTTTGTGTACTTAAGATTTTCTAAAATGGTTGAGCTTAGAGTGGTTCGTAATCCGATATTTTTCCAAACTTTTATTTATGCTGAAAAGCTGCACACTCATAACTCTGGTGTAAAAATTACTTTTCAGATCGGACAATATCTTCTGCTTGAAGTTTTGATATTTTTACTTGAAACCCTTTTCAAAATCATCTGTTCCAAAGTGATGTTGGGTAGATAATTTTGAATCCGCAGTCGATTTAAAAATATTACGTTGATTTTTTAAATAAATCTTGAATTTAGAGTGAAAAAGATTTTCTTGAATAAAAAAATAAGTTTGACTTCATAGGTAAGAATTGACTACATATTTAGAATCAGCGACCGAAAATCCATTAAAAATAGATAGTTTTGTTAAAAAAATATAATTTTTCTTGATTTTTCGGATATAAAGCTCAGTTCCAAATTTCAAGCAGAAGATATTGTTAAAAAAATTTAAAACTACACGCGATTGGCTGAGAAACTCGCGTAGAACGAGAAATTCCTGAAACTGGGGTACATTGGATTGACACTCGCGCACTGAATGTGAACGTTAGACGAGTTTTGTAAATGGCCTCCGCTTCGTGAGGTTATAAAGAACAATAATTCACTCCAAAAAAAAATATCGAATTTCGACCCACCCTAGCAGATACGGTGTGCACAAATTCTGACCTTTGCACTTTAATGTATAAAACAAATTTAAAATTAAAGAAAACGAACTGTTACATTTCAACAGAAAGAAACTTACGCAATTATGAAAAATCCCTAAAGGTATGCATTGTTTAGCTGAAGCAAATGATTTTTAACAAGAAAAAAACCATATAAAAAGTCCGAAAGACATTTGGTCTACCATACGTATTTGAATAAATTTCTGATCGTTTTAGTTTGAAGTTTCCAAGAATTTCTGTTCCTGATTTGGTTTTATTTTTATTTCATTTTTTTGTCTCTAAACAAAAGCAAATGCCAAAATAATTCCAAATTAAATAAAAAAAAAACATGAAAGTTAAACAGTTGCAGATTACATAATGCAGCTTATTTCAATATTATGATGCTGATATCCTGACGCCAACGCAAATTTCAGTTGCTTAAAAAATATGTAACCAACGGCAAAATAAAAATTTCATTTCTCAGAATTTCACGCTAAATCGCAATATACAGGCATCAGAAACATAAAGCAATTTTCGCTGATATTTGCTTAAACTATTACACTAGTGTTAAAAAAAGGATTCTTTTTTTTTTCTGTAAAATGTTCACTTCAAGTGAGCTGATTTCCGGTTGAGTGAGATTTTGTTACCTGTTTTCATGAAAGTTGGCTTTCGTTCAACGGCAATGTGATTTTCATCTTTTAGCCGGATTAAATTTTATTTTTTACTGCGCTTGATATAACTTTTTAGCCTTTGAATGCAAATTTCAACGCTGTTTGGTATTGCTATACAATTTAAATAATAGTGCATTTGTAATTTATAATTTTCTATAATTAATTTAAGCAAAATATAAATCACTCAAAACAGTTCCATTTGAGTTTGAGACTTGTTCAAATGTAAGACTCGCCAAAATTCAGAAAACATAGAAAATGGCAAAATAGAAAAACAATTTGTACAATTTGTTTGTAGCGATTTTTGATAAAGAACTACCGAAAATCTTTTATGAGCATTTTTTGTCAATTATTATTTATGAGATTTTGAAAAATTTTCCTTAAAAAAAGCAGTGGGCTGAATTGCTGAGCAATAGGCTGAAAACCGATTTTTTTTTAGAATTTTAAAGCTTGCCGGAAGTTCTGGAAGTATTCAATGATTCTTTATTCCGTAGAACAAGGTCATTGATGTAAAGTAAATGAGTAAATGGTGCATACACTTAGGCACTACTAACAATGTGCAATAAGAGCGAATATTACTTTAAGCAAAAGGCTGTCCTCTCTTCGACACTGTATAATCTAATTTACTAATTCTGCTAATTCTTCAAATGAGGATAAAGTTCCTTGTTTTACCACATAAATAAAGTTATCACTTGTTTATTTCCTGTGATAAGAAATATTTCTATTCTTCATTTGAATTTTAATATAAAATCTTGAGAAAGAAAAGTTGATATTCATCAACTGGAAAAATCTAAGTTAAAGTTGCAAACAAGCTGTTTTCAGATCAAAAAAGAAATGTTAAATAACAAAACTGAACCATAGGGATTTTTCAAAAGACTATCAGCAAACAACTCGTCTTTTCAGCTTTAAAAAAGTCACATGTTTGTTGCTGGCTTACGTGATCCAAACTTTGGTCATTACGACTAACAACTTACCAATTTAAGTGGAGATTGTGAATTATGAGATCCTAAAGAAGCTGTTACCACGAAACGTTTTATGAAAGGGTAAAAGAAAACAACTGAGCCCAACAAACTTTTTGGGATATTTTCATTTGCATATATTTGAAGTTACAAAAAAATGAAACAGCATAAAAAAAATATTATAAGCTGAACTGTGATCAAGTTCATAGAGCTCCTCTCAATTGAAGTATTCAATTTGTGGGAAAGATACTGAATCAAAAAAACTTTAAATGGAGTCAATGGGTTCTTCAATTTGTTTTGAAATTACGCTCGCCAAATCCCTAAAATCATAAAATTATTATAAAACTGCACTCCTCATTACTATACTTTCGCTCAAAGGTGGGGCAAAGATCGTCCTAATTAATTAGTACTAGCAGCTTTTACATATATTTTTTATAGTTCTATTACGAATTCGATGTTAAAATTTAACTTTTGTGGCACTTTGTCCTTATAATTCCTCTGTCAAGCATTCTCTTCTTTGTGTTCCCGTACAAATTAAATAAAATTTATATCTTTGGACTGGTTAATACCATATTATAAATTATATAATTTTTGTCAGAATAAAACCTCTCAACTTAGATAAAGAGAATAACACATTTAACAATTTATAATTCATATTCATATTTCTTTCACCTAACTTAATCTTCAACACTTCCTTAATGCTGTTGATACTTTTCAACTTATGCATTTAAACTCATAACACACCTCTAGCTAACCCTTTTTAAGTCTAAACAAAAAACAACATAGCAATAGTTAGAGGCGTTTTCTCTCCACTGTTGATAGGCGTAAGGTTCAGTGATTTACGAAGAGCACTTTTCTGAAGTTCTTTTGTAAATACTTTACTTTTTTTACGTTATACGATAAATGAATGCTGAAATATGAGAAGCTCTTTACATTAAATTACAAAGAATATTAAAAAAATATGTTGGAAAACTGGATTTGCCTTATGTAGGTATATAAATAATAAATACATTTGGCGAAGGTAGTTATTTTCAGCATCAGCAGTCGTTAGAACATTGAAAGTTCAATGCTCTGAAGCACATAGAAAAAAGGAAAAAAAAAATGTAAAGTGCAACGGTCAGTTTCACTACTAACAACATTTGAAATTACGCTGATCTACAGTAACGGTCAAGTTGACTGTATGATCCTTTAAAAGTTGAAATTTCAGATTAAGTTGTCTAGTTCAAAAGTCTGTATAGGCAAAAGTCTGAATTTTGTACAGTTTTGCAAATATACGATATGTTCAGTTAATTGAAATATTTTGCATAATTTATCTGTAAAGTAATTATTAATTAATAAGTAGTTAGCACATATTGGTATGCATCATAACATAACCTTACTACTGACTACTTCGCAGATATTTTGGAAAACTTGCAACTTGAAGACATTAGTGTACTCAAAAACGCAACACATAAACTAATACGCAATGATATTTGCTAGCTCATTTACGTTTTATGTTATATTATTAACCACATGTTAACTATTACCAAATCTTGGCATATAGTTGTTACCATATAACGAAAGTTATATGTTTACTTTTTAAAGGCCATTTAGTTAAATATTGCCAAATCTTGGTATATAGCTGTTACCATATAAACAAAGTTATATATTCACTTTTTAAAGGTTATTTTCTTTGCCATATATATTATAAATTTTTTAAAAGAAAAATTAACGAAAAAGTGAGAGAGAGAAATTTTTCATTAAAATATGACCGAAATTTTTACTCTGCTTGATTTTATATATTTTCGTTGCTGATCATTTGGACTCTTATATGCTGCAGCATTTATAGAATTATAAATATTATAAATCAACATGAACATTCTCCAAATGATGCCATATAATATATACATTGATTTCTTTTCATAAATGCCAAGCATTAATTGAATAAATAATAAATTAATTCAATATAATTTCCTTTCAATTTTCCAGGGTAACGGTGAAGCTGCTGTTGGCAAATATGTTAGTGGTAGTGTTGTTGGTGCTGGTGCCGATGCAGCATTGTTTGTTGCCAATCACGCTTATTAAATTGAACAAGAACATAAAAATTATGTACGTAGCATGATGTGGGTGAGCAAAAAACGCAAAGGGGGTGTATATGGACAACATGACAACGACTTTCACACACACACAAACACACCATTTAAAAAAAGGGATAACATCTGAAAAGTTAAAGTTGTTAAAATTAAATTAAGACCTAAAAAGCAACAACAAAAGGCGCTGCACATAAACTTAAGCACAATAACAACACGCAAGCAACTTTTAGAAAAATGAAAAAACAAAAATGTTAGCGTAGTAGAAAATGGCACGGTGCGCAAAATAGAGCAGCTAACAAAAGTAAAATTAATAAAAAAAAACCTTAAGAGTATGAACAATATCCTGTGTCAGACCTTTTTCCCCACCCGCATATAAACAAATGAAAAACAATAACAAAACAACAAAAACTGTTTTCAGGATTAAAATTTAAGAACAAAGTTTTAAATCAAAACAAGAAGTAAAAAATCCACAGTAAAAAATAATTAAGAAAAACAACAACTACCATAATATACAACAACAAATGGCTGACATTACTATTATTGTTATTTCATATTTTATTATCATTATTATTATAATAATTATTAAGTTTAAAAGATGAAAAAAATTTAAGTTACAAATTTTAAATAAAAAAGTTGTATTGTAAAACCCGCTTTTATTCGTTGCATACTTTTAGGTGTTAGCTGCATACGCTGTATGTAGGTTTAGTTTGTTTTTATAAATATATTTTAGCAACGGCAAACACACAAGTTATATTTTTAAATTATTTCAGCTTCTTTTAAGAAATTTCGATATGAAAACTGTTGCATACCTGCATATCCTTGTAAATTATTTCAAAATACTGAATTTCTCATAAAAAGTTTATAAATGTTATAAATATCTGAATACATAGAAAAAAAGTTGAATTTTTGTGCAAATAAAACAGAATTGTGCAAAACTGAAGTTGATTTCTTTTACTGAATGTGTTAAAATAGTGGTATTACTTTCAAAAGATATGACTCGATGATGTTAAAGATGTCACAACTGAGTGCGAATCATAGCAATGAATTATTTGATCATAAAGAAAATACAATTTTTCTGTATTAAGTTGCAAACAGTTGTGATTTTAAATTCTACAAAATGTTACTGAACATTTATGCAACATTCATATTAAACATTAATACGTAAACATTTTGATATATTGCCAAAAAACTCATAAAATGTTCCATTATTATTACTGAAAAAATAATCCCAAGCAACACAATTCACTTGCAACCATTAGGCTGCAAAAACGGATGCAATTTGAGTTACATGGCTAAATCATTGATGTGAAAAATTTGTGTTCACAGAATGAACGCATTGACCACAAAAGTCAATTAACTAAAAAAAAAAAAATATAAAAATCTGACATTTAAATTTATTGACGGATAAGGTCTTGTTCTAAATTTTCAATATTATGTAATTCACACACAATGTGGGCCATTGTTAACAGTGAAAATAAAGCCAAAGTCATGTTCTCAACTTGACATCAACATTGATATGAATTTCAATGGATGACTGAGTAAATTGGTCAAATTGGTTGGTTGGTTTTATTATTTTTATACGTTAGGAAAATAAATTTTTGTTGGCACGAAATAAAATTTCATTTTTGAATCGCTAAATTGGCGATGTTAAGTGCATTGTTGGATTACAGTCAGCACTGATAACAATCACATGGTAATGCAACTTGATAATGATCCTCGTGGATCTGTGATGGTAGCATTGATAAATTGCAATGACAATGTTAATGGCTAGATAGTGAACAGTTGAAGCTTCGTTTGTCATAGCCCACATCAGGAAAAATTATGTTATTTATGAGGGTAGAAAAGCATGAAATGATATGAAACTCTCACTGCAGGTAGGTATTTTATCAATAATGCACCGAAAAATTAAGATAGTCAAAGATGACGGACGACCAATGAAATAAAATGGATAATAAAAGAAGGTAAGAAGTAAGAGTAACCAAGTTGAAAAGAAGGAATTAACGGCCTTCCTAAAATTAATTATTTTTTACTGCAACTGTAGTAATAGGCATTTGAAAACTTAAGCGTCCTGTATAAAAAAATTAAAAATTTTACATTTGCTAGAACCACAAACAAGAAAACTTAACGCAAAAATTACACCTCGCTGACTAAAATCGCTGTAGTAATAATTGAGTTACATAATTTTAAAGAAGAGCAACCAATTCGTGTTACTTTCTACTGGTTACTGATTGCCTGATGTTTAACACACTCTTATATGATACAGTATGTACGAGACACATACCATGTCGAATTTCATTGAAATAGGCTTAGCCGTTATCAAGATACAGGCATTTTAGAAACTGCTTTGACTACAGCGCCCTCTATGTGCAATCGATGTTACTATTTTTATTTAAGCAAAAACTAGATTACCTAATGAAAAAATTGACACCACATTTGATAAAATCGGTTCAGTAACAGCCGAGCAATAGCATTTTAAAGTAAAGTTGAAAAATACCCGTTATTTGCTGAAAATTTATGAGCACCTGGTGTTTAAAACACCTTTATATGATAGAGTAAGTCCAACACACATAACTTCTCAAATTTCATTAAAATTGGTCTAGCCGTTATGAAGTTACAGGCATTTCAAAAACTCTTTTGACTGCAGCGCCCTCTATGGGCAATTTGTGATATTACTTTTTTTATTACCTGGAACTAAATTTTTTAACGAACAAAATGACACCTCATTTGCTAAAATCGGTTCAGTAACAGCCGAGCAATAGCATTTTAAAGTAAATGAAAAAATGGCGGTTGCTTGCTGCTGGGTTATGGTGGCCTGGTGTTTTGAAAAATTTTACATATGGAATTTTTTCGTGGGTTGGGCAATTTTGCTCGCTGCAAGCGCACAAAATAATGTTGGTAAGAAAGAAAGCGTAACTCCTAAACTACTGAGCCGATTTTAACAAATGAGGTGTCATTCTTTTTATCATAAAGAGGAGAAGAGACATGTTTGCTTTTTTTTTCAATAATAGTCGGTGCCACGCCCCTAACAAGAAAAATCGTTGCCAAGGCTAAGTTAATGAACTGATTTTAATAAAATTTGGTCTTAAGATAGATTGAACCCTAATACAGGATACTAAAATTTTGAAATTCTTTAAAGGGGCGTGGCACTGCCCTTAATAGGGAAAAACACTGTCTTGGCTGAGCCGCTTCATCGTTTTTGATGAAATTTGGTATGGAGATAGATTGATGCTTGAGTAAAAAAAAATTCTGTAGTGGGCGGTGCCACGCCTATTACAGGAAAATATTACGCTAATGCTTAGCTAACGAATTTATTTTGATGAAGCTTTGTAGCGATATAGATTGCAGATTTCTAAACACTAAAATTATTTTTAGTAGGCGTGGCAGCACCTCTAAAAGGAAGAATCGTTTTCACCGCTAAACCAATGGACCGATTTTGATGGAATTTGGTACCGAGATAAATTGAATCCTGAGGAAAGCTATTTGTTTTAAAGTGAACGGTGCCACCCGTCCATTAGGAAAATATGTTTAACAGCTAAACTGATGTAGCGATTTTGATGAAATTTGATATGGAGATAGATTGCACCTTAAGGATGAAGAAGAGATAATAGTAGGGATATGGCAATATGTTATCATGATTTCAATTTTTGGAGCGATGACAAAAATTGCTTTTATATCAGTTTTCCATGTTATATACTAAAAATTTGGTTGAATTTCAACCACTGGGCGAACTCTGGTATCAATTAATACTTACTTATGGAATTTCCGCGAGCTACTTTAATTCGTAAAATGAAGGAAAGTTGGCCTGGAACGACTTTGATTTGCTTATTATTTTGTATATTGGTTTCCATGGATTTTTTCATTTAATTCGCAAACAACTTTAATTTTAAATATTCATAACTTTGTTAGTTTTTCAATATATTGTCTGGTACAGTGGCTTGTTTTAAAGACAATTCAACTCGATATTAAAGAATCGAAATAAATTTTGTGACTGTTGAAAAGAAGTCGATAGAAATGCGAACTTCATTTTATAACGGTGTGATACAGTGCTAGTTATCATATTTTCATTTTAATTTTTCATTTAAATTGCTTAATTCAAAACAGCGCTAATCTGAAAAAGAACACCCTATACATGCGTGCCAATTTAAAAATTTTTATTGAGATTTCAATTTGAAGTGGGTACAGACAAAAATACTTTTCTAGCAATTCATGTGCTCATAAACGCTTACAATTTATTAGCGTGGATAAGATTAGCAAAAACTTCAAATTTCATAATATTTTTCTAAGATTAATAAGAATTCAACTTAATTCCTAATTCTTAGTGCTAATAATAAGATGTGAAAGGCGTTTTTTATCAAATATTTAATATCACACACTTCTGCTTTTATGACCGCAAAGCTACTACTGTACGTCATAAAAATAGTTCAAAACCATTATTAAGTTGTTTAGTTTGTGAAACATTGAAAAATATATCTCCTACCTCAAAAAAAAAATAAAAAATATTGTAATGCGTAAGAATTGGTTAAACTCTTCCTATTACACGATACAAGTTATTGAACTCATCGCTATTTCTAATGCGGACTCAGATAAGCGAACGTTAATCATCTGGGAGTTTAAATTGTCCTACTTGTTGGTCACGCTAGTCAAAGGACATGCAAATTTTATTTAGATTTTGCTAACAACTAAGGATGTTTATAAATTTATGTAAGCCTTAGCTTTTGTACAAATGTCAATGACCTGCTATTTTATTCGCCACAGTTAAAACTGTCATTAAATTTAGAATGTTTAATTATTTACATTGATATGTGGGCACGAAATATTTCAAAGATAAAATCGTTGAAATATATTTAATGCCTATGACTGCAAATAAAATTAGTTAATATCAATTTTAGCGAATTTCTAATGGACACCGGGTTCTATTGTGAGAATATAATCAGTTGGTATATAAAAGAGTATATATCGTTAAAACTTTTCTTACATTTAAGCTTTAAAGAAATGGTTTATAATTCAAAATTTTTAATAAGAGAAATTTTGAAAAATAGACGATTTCTTCTAACTTTCCGGAAAAGTAAAGAATATTATGCTTATTCACAATTCTTTCCTTGTGTCATACATTTTCTCACGGAGCATAGGGTCCCCAAAAAACACTTTCAATATGCACAATCAGAGGTACCTTCAATTCTCTCCAATACTTCTCCAATTTAAGTATTTTTTTGCTATAGTAAACGTTTCCACGATGGTTAAGAATGGCCGCTTTGCTTACTAACCTATAGGTTGTAGGTCCAGTGGTTGCCGACAGACTTCAATTGGTGACTTCTGCAAATATATGTCCACTTCGATTCCATTTTTACCGTATGATTTGATTGGGAATCGGATTTTGACGCCAACTTATAAGAAATGGCCCAGCAAGTTTTTAGAATTTGAACAAAGAAATATTACGCAAACTCTGTTGTATCTTTAGCCATTCTAAATTTTCATAAATTTGAATGTCTAACTTATGTTGATTTACAAATTTTTATGTCACTACTAACGCATTAGCTTGCGTGTTAATAAAAAATATTGTATTGAAATATATCATTTTTATTAAGCGAAAAATTTAATAACTTAGTCATATATAAGCAAAAATAAACTATAAAAATATCACATGGGAACAAAAATATTAATTAAATTTTAGGTTCATATACATAATAACATGAGGTCGGTGACACATTTCAGGCGCGAATGCCTTTATTCTTGTTCAGGAATTATTTAACAATATTCATACGTTATAATTATTGTTGTCATACAAATTATGTTAGTTAAACACTTTGCGTGTTAATGTGCTTTTTTATTTATTGTTGCCACCTTTGGGGAATCCTTAAAGAAAACACACACTTGTCCAAATTATTTAGGTTGACAACTGATTATGCGCATATGAATAAAAAGTTCATTGTTATATAAACACAAATTGTTTATGACTTAATGCATTGAATATTGCGTGTATATCAAGATAATGTCCAAATTGTCTTGTTTGTTAAACAAAGAAAAAATAATGCCATAAGTGTCTGGACAAGTATATAAATTACGAAATCAATGATTACCATATTAGTAACAAAAGAAGCTGCATCTACAGCAACATTTTAAATGCAGTCAATTTAAAAACGCAACGCATATATTAAGCCCTAATGCGTAGGTGTTTGACACTAACTACAGTGTGCAACAGTAAAAATAATATTTGTTAGGTAAATACATTTTAAACAACGTCCAATTTTTACCAATTCTTAATTAAGTAATTGATATATCATAATAAAGTTTTTATTTATTTTTCCATATTAATTTAGGATCATCATAGTTATGGACAGCAGTAGTGACAGCGCATTCATTGACTTTGATTTTTACACCAGAAAATAGTTTGAATCCGGGTTCCTGAAAAAAAAAGAGAAAAACATCGTTTAATTGAATTGAAAAACTGTAATTACAATTTTTACTTGGATTATTTAAAAACAGAGGTAGTCATGACATTACTGGGCTTAAGAAGGTCTCGGGCCTCAAAAAGTTTCGGACTTAATCAAACAGAAAAGCAAAGCCTTACAACGACAACAATATAATTATTGCTAAAGTTATTTTCCAAGCAACTCCTCGAAAAAAAAATGGTTATCTCTGTTGCTGACGAAAATTTATCTGATAGTTTCTCTGAAAATTTAACAATTTTTGAAATTTACTAAAAGTGAGCTTAAATTTATTGCTCAAAAAAGTACAATTGTGCTGCAAATGACATCACTGACTTAAAGCCTGCTGGGTATAATTTTGTATCCTTTCATTATATCTAAGAAAGTTTATAGTTAAAGTTGTTTCGGTGCATATACATGTAGTTTGGAATTAGCATTGAAAAAAATTAGCTGTATAAAATAGCATTTTGTGAAGACCAGGAATAGGCTCAAAAGTGCTACAACAATCTCAGTATTTTGAGAACAAGGCATTTTATTCAAAAATTTTCCCAAAGTTATTTATAGTAAAAAAATATGAAGTGATTTTGTAAGACATACGTGGGATGAAGCACAATATGTTCGAGGAGAAAACTCAACCACTTCATACAATTTTCCCAAGATATATAGATCCACTTCTAATTGCTGCAACTAAAAAAATGTTAAATCCTTAATTTCTCCATCTGACTAAAACTTTAAAGTACATTCAAGTTAATTCAGCTGGCAATAAAATGAAGCAATCAGCAGCAATTGCTCATACCCCCCTAATGTTGATGCATTTAATGGTGTACATTTGTAGCAATTCAATAGTTTATTGCCAGCTTGTATACTGCGAGCAAATAAAATAGGAAAACATTGATAAATGGGAAAGTTTTCGATATATACGAGTAATGAAAAAGGAAGCGTAGAGTTTCAGCAACATTTCGGGTGGATGGGGTGCTTGTACTGCGGAGAAAAACGTCGAAGAAAACGTGCCTTAGTGTCGATTGGTACAATTTGAACTTGCAGCAAATGAAAAGCAATAAAATATTGCAATGCATTTAAATGCAATGCAGCAACAGTGACGACAGCTATGCAATTTCAAATGCAATAACAACACAACGTCGTCAATAGCAGTGGCAACGGCAATAAAACTAATGCTTTTTTTTGTGGCTTAAATGTAAAGTTGAAACTGTTAGAGCAGGGATTGCTCAACAACACTTAAGCGCCACTCTTCGTATTTTATTGAGGATTTTTGCACCAAAAAATATATAAAAATTTGATTTATTAACTT
The DNA here is from genome assembly GCA_963680825.1 of Meiosimyza decipiens. Lineage (NCBI taxonomy): Eukaryota > Metazoa > Arthropoda > Insecta > Diptera > Lauxaniidae > Meiosimyza > Meiosimyza decipiens. Next base: position 6,150,081 of record OY804259.1, on the reverse strand, counting down.
AAGGATTTTATGTCGTGACTTAATTTATCAAGGGTGTCAGTTTAAAGCACGGTCTTTAATAAATCGAGGAAAAATAATTAGAAAAAATTGTTAATTTACTAAAGCTGATAAATTTATTTTACCACATCTATTATTTAAGCAAATTGTAGTCGTACTGAATAATTATTTTTTAAAATTTTTCAAAGTAATAAGCAGAAAAACAAAAGGTTGCCTTCACGAAAGTTTTCATATATCTCTTGCCGTAGCATAGGAACTCATACATTTTTTTAGGAAATATAGCACACAAATCAGAGCCCAGAGTGATGCAAAACAATGCGATTTGAAAGTAAATTCGATTCAATGCATTTTAGGGCATAATTTATTTAATTGCTACCCAATTTTTTTCGAAATGCATTACAGAGTAGGACGGCTGATTTTTTGTGCTAAGGTGACGGAGCCCAATGGTGTTTTGTTTAAAGTTCAGGGACTAAAAATACGGATGTTATCAGCTAATAATAATTTCCCATTTATATTAAAGTTTACTTAACTTTATTTTTGTATTGTAGTAACTGCTATACAAAATATTTCTAAGAACCTTGACAAATTTTTTCACAGAAAACATTTGATAATTTTGTTCTAAGTAGAACTCTGTTACATGACTACTACTTCCTACTACAATTCATTAAAGATTCATATATCACAATGTAATTTTTTAAAAATAATCTAAGAAAAAACAAACAAATTCATGACCAATGCTAATATTGATGTTTTCTTTCGATCATACCTTTAAAAAACTTCCGGGAATCCCTTTAGCAATAGCTAGCTATCGGATATTTTTTGAATTGATTTATTTGCTTACATAAAGTTTATATCTTTTAAATGCCATATTATATCGACCAGATGGCATAACCCCACATTGCGACAATAAGCGCCCTGCCCAGTTTCATATGGTGTCATTTAAATTCAGTTTAGCACCTGTTTATTGGTAATTCTATGATTTTTTTATAATTATTACGGTTCTAGAGAAACATTAAATCATAGATACATTAAAAGCAATCGCAATTATTATTCAACATACAGTGGTGTTCATAAAAACTGTTGAACGAAATTAGCATATTATGCACACTGTGGCGTGTTGCATATTAATTGTGTTGCGCGTGCTTTTTTAACGTGTTCCCAGACAATTCTAGTTTTGATTTTTGAATTTTTTTTATCACAATTTGTGTGTGGGGGGTTTCCATTTTGAGTAAATTACGCTCCTTTGTGTTTTCTTATATTAAATCGGGAATCTCCTGTTTTGTGGTTTTAGCAAGAAATTGAGTTTGGCGCGAAGAATAATAAATTGAATGGATTTTTGAAAATGATTATTTTGTTGTGAACTCAAAATCAAATCAATATTTCTAGAAAAACGGATTAAAATGTTTAGCTTTGGGAGATGATATAGCACTGAATGATGATGATATATCACTGATGTCAATAGTGGTATGTAGCTTGTCTTAAAGGAATTTTTTTGTGCTATAGGTTTTTCTACGAAACTAAGGCATATACCTATACCGGCACATGCACTAGACTTTATTGGTTAAAATATATGTTTATATAAATAAATTTTTAATTATTTAAAAATTATCAACTTAACGAAAAAACAATATCTTGAGCGTCATAAATTTGATCAAAACAATTTTGTAAAAAACATAACCTGTGCATATCATGTCGGAAATAATTAAGTTGTTTACCTAAATCTAATGTGTCACAAAAAAATTAATTTGTTCACAGAATCTGTTTAGCTAAAATTCTGAAACATTAGCTGCTTGACATCTGTTGTTTTTGATAATATGATCTACACTGCCCAAACTTCTTATGCTATGATACATCTAACAAGTAAACAAAGTACTCTGATATTCATTGACAGCTTATGGATCCCAGGTATCTATGCTCAATGATCAGCATAATTACCATCCGATCATTTAAGAAAGATCACATCAAAGCACAATATTGCTTTACCTCTGGTGAGTTCCTATTACATCTTGCATATCCGTTCCAAAAATTGTTTTTTTTTTGTTTTTTTAGTTCCGTGTTTTTCACTGACTAAATGATCTTCTTTGCTATCTCTCATAAAAACAAAGACGAAAATGTCATTAGATATCTTCTTTAGCATAACACTTGATAATGAAGTCAACGAAGCTGTTCAGCTGTAAGTATCTCAAATATCAGCAATACTTAATACTACACTGATGTAGTTGATCCTCAAAGATGATGACGTATATGATTGAGTACCTTTGAGTCTGTCTACCTTACATCTGGTTATGAGGAATTTACAATTTATGCGGAAATAGTGCATCACTTGAAATGCACTTTAGTGTAGCATTCACTAATACTGATACATATAATACTACTACAACAAAGTTGTACTTATGAAGTGTATTTAAGTTTTTAAAGCCTTTTTTGCTGACCCAGTTTTGTGCTAATTTTTTATATAGCCTTTTTGCCTTGTCAACACAGGTGTGAAAGAACACAAAAAATCATTTTTATTATATATGGATATAAAAAGTTATATATTTCTTGTTCACCCTTTTTCAAAAGGTTAATAACTTGCAAAATATGAATTCTGATCATTATGAGGTTAACGAACGACATTTGATGTGTTGCCAAATAACTTATTGGCCTGATGTGAACAGCTGATTAATGCAACAGTGGCACAAAAAAAAAAATTAAGAGATTTCATACAAAACTTGTCGAGGTCAAGAATATCAATTTGGAATATAACAAATGACTAATTATGGTAATGTGATTTCTTCAATAGGAATTTTAATAAATAAATCCTAAAGCTATTCACCAGAGAGTTTTTCTTCTTATCAAATAGCTTCAAAAAGAACAAGAAGAAAAAGTGTAATACTTCGAATGAATGTTGTCATCTAGTGCTTTATTATTAAGCTTAAGTTGTTGTGTTGTCTTTTCGAGAGCAGGATGCTAAAAATTAAAGTATTTTCGCGAAAGCAGAACAAACGATTCCGTTCCGTGCTTATTGAAAATTAATTGAGAAAGATAAATTCTAAGTAAGGAAAATAAAAATATAATAACAATAAAACTTGGATTAATGCTACTGTGCAACATCTTCAGTTAATTCCTTTCGATATACCCATACTCCTGAAGACAGTAAGTCATTGTATTAAATTCTCTTTTGGCTAATAGCACAGCTTATTAAATATAACATACGTTTAACTGTATCAAATTACATGAGTGCCAAAACTGAAACAACAACGCTCAGCTACTCAGTTCCTTGCCAGAGGACAAAATAAGTGTGCAAAGCACGTTACCATGCAGAAATTGACCAACAAAATAAAAGTCAATAATAAAACATAAGTGTCTGCTATGAAAGCAAATTTTTTGTTTTTGTTGAGCGATGAGATTTCTTGTTTTTTATCAAGAAATTTTTTTCGTAGCTACGTTTTTGAGCGTAACGTACTGGAGTTTGTCTTTAGCAAGAAAAAACTGAGATGGATATTTATTTAGGTCTTTTAGCTATTGAATTTCCGTCATATATTTAGTACATATCAAATGAAAATATGTAAGAATTGTAATAAAAGTTGACTTTTCAATAGCTAATGAACCTAATGGACAAACACCTAATGTCATTGGAACTGTTGTTATTTTGTGCTTAAAAACTTGAGATTTTTTGTAATTTAATTTTCTTTTAATTTTGTTGTCAGACTTTAGTTTTTCTAGGAAATTAACTTTCACATGAATGCTTGCATTACTTGCTAACATCCTTATGAACAAAGACATAAGCAACAATACACACTTGCACTTAATTTTAATCATAATTTTTTTCAAATACTTTTTGGGTAATAAATTTCTTATATTAAGATTCTTGACCTCACACGCTTACAACAAAGCTCCACAAGAGCTCATATTGGTTTGTGGGATAAATTGCAAAATTCTCAGCTGTTTCATATTATTTTGCTGTTTATTGGCAGGATTTTCACAACAACATACGAAGTCACTTTAATCTAAGTATAATTAATTCATACTTGACACTTGCACGCTTCAATTAAAGCAAATGAGGACATTGTACTCTATTATTGAAAGTAAAATATCTTTTGTTCCGGATTTACAAGAAAAAAAAATTAAGTAATCAGTAAAACCAAGCAGCAATCTTCCTTTTTCATTTTCGATGTTTTTATCTGAAATAACCTGGTATAATTTCGAGGCGACTTTATGTGCCTCAAAAATTTTTTTTACTCTTTTATTTAACCATGATGACATTTTTATCACAGAAAATTTTAAAGACACCTTGGGACAGTAAAACCTTTTATTTTTATGCTTGCAATTCACTGAAATGAATTGCCTTTAAAATTCACTATATTATGATGTTACATCTTCTTCATCATACATATAATACATGCAACAAACACCATTTTATACTAAAGACGTCATTATGTGTTTATGACTTGACATCAATGTATGAAATATATATGTTGTTGATGATATGTAAAATAAACATATAAATATGTTTGCCAAGCGTAAGAAATTTGAAAAAAAAAATCAAAATGATAGCAAAAATGTGTACCGACACGATTTCTCATGTGAGTCCTTAAGGTGAAACTCCGTTGTAAAAATTAAAAAATTTAAGGCCATCAAGTTCTTCAGGACGTTGTTTCAACCAAAGTCTGTTTTCATCAAATAGCGCAATCAACGTCATATTGTTGCTTACTATCATACCAAATATTTTGAACCTCGTACAAATGCAACATATAGGTCACTCCTCTCCTGAATCTTTTGTTAAAGTTTGTTAAGCATATTTTCTGTTTTAATATCCTTTGCAAGCCTATTTACTTATTACCCACTCTGCTTTCATTTGTATTCGCATTTTGCTTTTTCTAGCTAGTTTAAATAGTGGCAATTCCAGTATACTGTCTCCCACGTTACGGCTTTCCCCAAACAAACGCTTTTGCTTAGACCACATTACATTTATTCAGCAACGTGTCTGCTACTTTTTCATAATATATTTTCATCCCTTATCAGTCGTGCTATCCCTTAAGATATTTAAAACATAACAATTTTTATGCAAATCGCACAGTGTTTGCTTAGAATTTTCATGGATTTTGAGTATTTTCAAAAGGACTAAAAGAAAGTGTCAAAGTACAAACAAAGTGTTGACATTTCTTAATGTAAATGTGCAAAAGAGAAAAAAAAATTCACTTATGAAATACTTTTTATGCTAAAAACGAGCCTCATTAGGAAGGATAAGTTAGTGTGTGTATGAAGAGAATGCTATACCAACTGTGGTATACCCTACAAACTGATATAATTACACTGATGCATTACATTTAAACTGTCTGAAGCTTTGAAAAAAATTATTATGAATCAAAAAACCAATTATTTGGTATTCCAAATAGTTAAAAAGTTTCCAAAAACTGGAATGGTTACAGCTGTTTGCGAAATATGAAAACATTTTTTCATAAAAAAGAGAATTTAGGTAATTTTTTTTATATAAATACAATCAATATGCTGGGTAGTTCGTATCCAATTGCCATCTGAAAATATTAGATTCCCTGGTTTATTGTGAGTAAAAAACTGTATAGAAAGTGAGAAATTCTGAAATATTTGAGGTTAAGTACCTAAAAAATTATGCTTTTTGTCTACTTTCAAGGACTTAGAAAAATTTGTCCAACTTATTTTCAATAAAAAGCATCAATTAGTACCATCTGTGCCTTTAAAACGAGCTACCAAATAGTCATCTATGATATTTCAAGATGAGATAAACCAACCGGTTGGTGTTGGGTTGTAGAGGATCAATTTTATGTCACTTTAAAATGGCAATAACTTTGCAAGGAAACATCACAGATCACCACTTGAAAACTCATTTTAAAGGGAAGGAATGATACTAAGTGATGCTTTTGTGAAAAATAAGTTGTACTAAATTCTTTAAACAGTGCCGGGAAAAGTGATGAAGCACAAACTTTTAAATACATATCAATTTTATTCTTCAACATAGTTCCCTTCGAGGAGATATAAAGGGTGTTTTTTTTAGAGGTATAGAGCTTTGAATTGAAATAAAACACAAGAAAATCGTTTTAATGTCCATCAATTTGGCTTTATTGGAAGGATAATTTTATGCCATAATGTTTAAATATGATTTCGGGCATGTGGCCGCCGCGGCTGGCTCGAATAAAGCCAATTCTACAGGTCCAATTTTGAACCACTTTTTCGAGCATATGGGGCCGTATGTCGGCAATAACGCCACGAATGTTGGCTTCCAAGTCCCCTAACGTTTCTGGTTTGTTGGCGTAGACGAGCGACTTCACATATCCCCAAAGAAAATAATCCAATGGTGTCAAATCACACGATCTTGGTGGCCAATTGACAGGTCCATTCCGCGAAATTATGCGCTCATCGAATGTTTCCTTCAATAAATCGATTGTGACGTGCGCTGTGTGGCATGTAGTGCCGTCTTGTTGGAACCACAACTCATCCACATTCATGCCATCCAATTCGGGAACAAAATAGTGGGTTATCATGGCTCTATACCGGTCTCCATTAACGGTAACTGACTCTCCAGCATTATTTCGGAAGAAGTATGGCCCAATGACTCCACCAGCCCATAGAGCACACCACACAGTCAGTTTTTGTGGATGTAATGGCGTCTCAAGGGTCTCATGTGGATTCTCTTCACTCCAAATGCGGCAATTTTGCTTGTTGACTTAGCCATTCAACCAAAAATGAGCCTCATCACTGAACAAAATTTTGCGATGAAAATCAGCATCGAGATCAATCTCATTTTCGGCCCATACACCAAAATCACGACGCATTGCATGGTCTCGCGGCTTTAATTCTTGCACAAGCTGGATCTTGTAAGGTCGCAAGCCAAGATCTTTGCGCAAAATCTTCCATAAAGTTGATGGACAAAGCTCCAATTGCTGTGCACGGTGGCGAATCGATTCATTCGGGTCCTCTTCAACATTTTGTTCTACAGCGGCAATTGTTTCTTCGGTGCGCACTGTTCGACGTCTCTGCGGATGCGTATTATCACATAGAGTAAACGTAGTGTGAAAACGATCCATGGTTAACCGAATTAATTGCTCTGATGGACGATTATGTCGACCATAAAATGGACGGAGCTTGCGGTAAACTTCGCGAACTGAACCATTATTTTCGAAATAAATTTGCACGATTTGCAAGCGTTGTTCTTTTGTCAACCTGTTCATGATGAAATGGCAAACCAAACTGAACATAAATGACATTAGAGTTGCCAGATTTGACCATAAAATGCCAGTTTTATCTCTATTCGAAAAACAAACCTCTAAAAAAACACCCTTTACTTCATCCAACGATGAAGTGTAGTAGTCAACGTGGAGGCTCTCAAAATAGGCATCAGTTTCGAGCTCGACCTAGTCTCATTTGAGTAAAATCTCTTTCCCTGGAAACATCTTTTCAAGTTTGGAAACAGATAATAGTCGCTGGGGGCCAAGTCTGGAAGATTAGGTGGGTGGGGGAGCAATTCGGCTCCCCTACCCACCACATATATTTTTGCCATAAGCGGCCGTTTTGCCTTCATTTTATTGTTCAAACGGTCCAATAACGCTATGTAATATGATAGTCGATGAGGATTATGCCATGTGCATCCCAAAATATGCTGGCCATCACCTTCCACGCCGACCTTTGCGTTTTTGGGCGCTTCGAACGACCCTCACCCGGTTCTAACTATGTTGCCGACTGTTTGTTGAACTCTGGTGTGTAGTGGTGGACCCATGTTTTGTCCATTGTTACGAATCAACGCAAAAGCTGTATGTGGACCCATGTTTTGTTCATTCTTACGATTTTTTTTTGAAATCTATAAATGGCTTCAAAAATAGACAAAAGATCTTAACCTCAAATATTTCAGAACTCTGACGTAATTTTTAGGCCGGTTTCGGATTCAGCGCAAGAAATTACTTCAAAATACGACAAAACAAAATTCAAGACCTATTCATTCACATACCTTTATAATAAAATATAGATTTTCCATACAATTTACATGAAAAACTAACAGGCTTTGGTGTCACCTTATAAATTAATGATATAGAGCTGAATTTTCACAAAACAATTTTCATTTGAAGCAACAGCATCATAAAAAACAAATAAAAAACAATTTGAATTATCCTAATGTATGTTTATCAAAACTATTTTAATATTACTAAAAAAAATACATAATTTATGCATAAATTTTTTCACAAAAACCAATCTTTTATAAAAAATGCAGTAAATTTCATTAATATTTCAATTAATTTTTTCATGCATTTTCACCACAAATTACTTGATAGTTTCATTCAAATTTGTTAAATATTTTTATTTGAAATTTTCGATAAATTTTTTATAAAAATTTTAATGAAAAATTTGATTAAGAAATGCAATTAATTTGTTGTTGGTATATCATTAAAAAATTAATTAAATAAAAATTTTAATAAAGTGTAGCAAATGACTTGAATAACTTTTCATACCATACTGCGCGCTATACATTTAATGCAATAAAGCCGTACAAAAGATGATATTCCTGTTGCTGTTGATGTCTTACGGCAGAGATAGCGCAAAGGCAGCTTATGTCAGGACATGTACAACCACACACGCTCATACATAAAACACCACCTTACAGATATTTAAACATACATTTATGACTTACGGCAGGAAGAACAAGAATGTCTAACAACTTCTCGAAGGTATAAAAATGTCTTAAAATATGAGCAAAAATGTGAGAATTTGAAAATTTTAAGAAAATATGTTTTTTTTTCTTCATAAATTATGAGGAAAAATGCTAAGAAAAGTATGAAAAATTATTAACAGCACTCGTTAAAGGTGAGAAAAATGTATTTAATTTGAAGAGCATGAAAATGATAAAACCAACTGCTTTCAGCACCACATGTAGCATGGAGGTTTTTTTGCATTAAAAAATAAAAATCAATATAATGTGCTGATTTTGGCAATTTGTTTAAAATTAGAATAGATAAATCGTTGTGTTGCTGAAATAAAATTCTCATTTACATATCTACTTTTATCATGTAATATCATTACTTACTTTTACATTGATTTTGCATACTTTTGCGGTGAAGTTCATTGTAATAACTAAAAAGAATGCCTAATCAAGGTTACAGCTATAACTATTGATACTATAAATAAATCCATGCAAGACTATGAAGTTTATTATTATTTATCAAAGTACAAAAAATATCAATGCAAAAACAAATTAGCTATTTATAGAACGCGCCTAAAATCTATCACAAAAACTGAAATATTGTATTAGCTCGATAAAAGTTATTAACAAATACTTTCATAGCACATATTGGTGGCGCATCCTTCTTCCATATCAGCAGTAAACGCCAAAGTTATCATAAATATTGACTTATTATGCGTGCATAAAATACATTTAAATAAAATAAAAAAAAATTCTATTTACCAACCAATAATATCCAACCCAATTCCTTCTGCACTGAAGGATGAAATGATAAAAAATTATTACGCAACATCACGCACAATAACATGCATACACACGCACATGTCGCATTTTGTGGTATGGTATAGGATGGACAGACAAACAGACGGTTAGCAGACTGGCAATACCATAAAATAGTGTCAAGGATCAATAAAGGATTTAAGGAAAAGAGCTGCTTGAAGAAAAATGGAAACATAATTCAATGCGAAATCCCTTTAATGTTTTTGTTAGTGGTAAAGTGGCTCAAAGTGTAAATCTGAGTATCAAAAGAATGCAAAAAAAAAATAGCCAGGAAGAGCATGTTATCTCTGGAATAAAATTAGAAGTGTGCCCTTGAAAGTTTTAAATATTTTTCTAAAGTTCTGGAATTGCTTGAGATTTCTTAACGTGGACTCGTTTTTTTTAAGTAAACTCACAAATCTGCCGTTTCGGTTGCTAATGAAACCGACAAATGAAAATTGTCTTCATCACTAATTATCAGGTTTTTCAAAAAGTTGTTCGAATTTATCTTGGGTTATTAAAGCTTAAACCATTTTAAACTTGTTTGAAAACATTCCTAAATTCAGTTTCAGAATCTTCTTAAGCAATGTTCTGAGTTCCAAGGCAGGTAGATTCTTACAGTCATACACAGGGCCCAACCAGATATTTGGTTTTGGGGACTGGAGGCTCACGACATGGTTTTCAGTCTAAGAGAAAATATGAAATAAGAAATCACATGGGGTTTTCACTATGAAACGGAGGAAGGGGACTCGAACCCAGATTATTTTTTTGTTAAGAAATACTCTGAAATAAAGTTATCGGTACATTCTCTAAGTTTGTAAATATAATTTTTCAATGGCATTGTTTTATACTAGAGAATGAAGCTTCATAAACTCAAAAAAATCGATAAATTTTTTAAGCGCTATAGTTTTTCAGTAGTCACCCTATACTTCAAAAAGAAACCCTTTCTGTTGATTTAATTTTAGTAGGTGAAAGAGAAAATTGGTAAGAAAAATGTGAATTTCTCGGGACTATTTCCTTATAGCCTAAACAATTAGATCTCTTCTCACTACTTTCCATCTTATTGAATTCAATGTAGAATTTTGCAATATTCCATTCAAACTTTAATTAATTAATAAATTTAAAATTCTGGTGCATCGCACAAAATCGTGCTATAAACTTGTGAAATTTGAAAAAGTTTTCATTTGTTAATTAATGAGAAAATATTTATTCATCAACTGAGCTTCAAATGCTGTTAGCGAAATAATGCGAAGTTTGTGTAATTAAATCAAAGTTTTACTTAATGAGTGCCAAAAACGTATAACTTTTTTTTTAATATCTTACGGACAGTATATTGAATATCAAATTTTGAATGAAGCGCATAACGACGCATTCACCAAATATTTGTGCTGCGAATAAGGCAAAGGAATTAAGCGAAAACTTACTAACCAGGTTTACTTTTTTTTTTGGGTTGAACTTGAAATATTTCTATTGAAAATATAAAATTTATGGCTTTACTGAAACTGCGTCGTAAGTAGTTTTTTTATACTTCTACTTTTCATAAAATAAAGTCTACTGTGTAAGGAATTTGCTTCTGTTTGGTTAAAATTTTTCACAGGTGCTTTTTATCTGGAAAATATATTTTAGGAAATTTAATATTCTTTTGAAAAGTAATAAAAGCTTTTTGTTTCCAATTAGAACCATAATTTTACGACATAATAATTTCTTGCTCATTAGTGACAAATAACTGACTCGAAAAACATATGGCAAATCACCTAAAAGTGGTTTATTCGTAAGTGCAAGGAATGTTTTTTACCAGTGATAACTTTTCACTAAATTCCCGCAGTTTTTGTAGCAGTTTAAAGAAAAATTGTTAGACAATCTACATATCTACATATAAGGCTGTGGCCGCTGCTACTGATGAAATTCTGTGTTCTGGTAGTATGATAAGCGCCTTAGAGATCTTTAGCGCTTCAATGAAATCGATTCTTTACTGAAAATTTCCTACGCTTACAAACTAAAATACGACAAGAACACACCATTTTTCTATTTAGCATATCCTGTAAATCATTTACTGTTACTGCTGCAGCTGCAAGCAACAGAAAAGCATTAAAATCGACAATGACGATGACAACAACACTCTTTCCGGTAACACTGTTTGACACACGATGTAGAGTAAAGCAAAAAAAAATTGAAAAAAAACACCTTTTCTTTTTCAACATTTTCTTGCTTTCACAGTGCAGTTGAAAAAAAGAGGATGACTTTGCAGCCTCAAACCCATGAGGCCGCAAATGTTACCACATTGAGGTAGCAACAGTACAGCAAAAATAACTGCCTGATAAAAGTTCATTTTGTGTTGTTGAGGATGAGGTTTGATTGTTCTTGTTAAAGCGTGTTAAAAAGGATGGTGTGCAGAAAGTGGATTAAAAAAAAAAAATAAAAAAAAAATATCAATGAAAAGCCGGCAAAATATTGCGAAGCGAACGTGTTGTTTTCGAACTTTTGTTGCAACACTATGTGTCGAAGCTATTTGTGGATGCTATGTCAGTGCGTATCCTTTAAGTATATTTTGTTTTTTGCCACAGTGTCAAAGCATGTTTGTACACGTGATAAAATGGTATGTAGACAACATGTTGCAAGTTCGACCCCAAAGTGAGAGATGGCGTCTATTTCAATTTGATTGTGGCAAACTCTTTAACAACTATGCCATCAGCATGAGTTTGTTTACCACCTGCGGTATTTTTTCTGCGCATAATTCAAAATGTTTGGCATACATGTTGCATGCATGATGCAACCAAATTTTGATTTCGCTACTAGCTTGGCTTTAAACTTTGCAAGCTTCAAACGCACAGTTGTCGCTGAGGCAGCACAAAGTTGAAACGCAAAACAGCAGCAGTGGCAGGATAATAGCAACCAAAAGACAAAAACGACAAAAATCGTTGCTCGCTTTTCCTTCGAACATCAGCAAATTTGTTGCTTGAACTTGACTGCCGCTGCTGTTATGCGGTGTAGTGCATTGCTGTGTGCGGCTACTTTGCAGGATTTTTCATCAAGTTAAAAGTTTTAGTCCTTACCGACTTGTTGTACCATACGCAACGGTGAAAGTTTTAATGCGGTAGTGATAAAATTTGACAATTTCTTTAACATTAACATTAAAATTTAAAGTTTTAATAAAATATTTTAATTAAAAAAAATTTTAAACTAAAAATATATTGAACTTTAATTGAAAATTACAAAATATTTATTGTTCCCATTTACTGAAAAAAAAAAAATAAAATAAACTCAAGGTCAGTAGCGCGTCGCCGCATGCGGAAAACTGAATTAATAATTTGCTGCATGCGCCAGTGTACGCGTGTTTGTGTCAACGTGTCGCTTGTTGACTTTCATATGTATAATTGTAAATGTCTGCTGCTACCACTTTTGCTGACTGTCATGCTGTCATGCATAATAATAATGGAAATTAATAATAAATAAAAACAAACCACGAAGGAAATAAGCAAAAGAAGTGTACAACTTTGCAGTGCACGCATCTTGCCAACACTGTGTTGGTTAACGTTAATTTTATTGTGCAATAAATTAAAGATAAAAATTGTGCGTCCAGGTATTTGGAATTAATGTACCGATTTCATGGAATTAATTGTGCATTTTTATGCTTGACTTGCACCTTGCGGTGGTCGTCTTGCTAGCGGCATAATAAGTGAAGTTAACGCTGCGAAATGATTGGTTGGTATTAATACACCAACAACAATAAAAATACTGCAACAAATGGTAAGTTCCGGCTTTGTAAAAATATATTTTGGTTTGTCTTATGCTGGATGCGAAATATCTAAAGGGAGTCTTTGTTTTTAAAACATTTTTACTAGACAAAGATAGCACATTCTACTAATTCAATTAAAATAAATGCCTATTTTTAAATATTTCATGTGAAAAACATATGACTATTGAAAAATATGTGACACAAACATATTTTTCGATCGAAAATCGCAAATAAAATGATCAAAAGGAAAAACTTCTTAATGTGATACGCAACTTTATCTTCAAACAATATAAGCATCAAGCATTTATGATTGCACATACGTAAAAAAAGATCTGTAAATCGAGTTGGATCATCCACACGACAAGTTTTTGTGCGCGTAAAGGATCAAAATCACTGTAAAATTATACCGCAAGTTCTGTTATATTCAGTTGTCATATTCAATTTATCAACTACACTTTTCGAATTTGCGAATAGAATTATGGATAAGTTCTTACTTTTTATATTTGCTTGAGACATTAGTAATAATATACGTCTTTTTCAATATCTATAATAGAGGATAAGGTTTTTTGGCTGACATGAGGATATTTGCTAGATTTTTCAATAGCTAAAAACCAAAATTCGTTCTATATATATTATTCATTGTAAGAAAAAAATAATTTTAATTTTTAACGCAATCAAATGGTTAAAGTCTTCACATATGTTAAAATTATGCTATGTGATGAAACTAAAAGGCTTGCTATGCAAAAATAGAACGAATAACGGGTGATTTTTTTGCTATTTGTTGTTTCAGTGTAAATTTTTTGACACCTCATGCGTAATTCGTAACATATGCTAACGCCAAAAATGCTCAGTAAGGATTGCCATTTTACCAAAAAAATATTAAAAAACCAACAGCGCTTTGCAAATCATTGAATTTTATTATCAAAATTCTTGATCTGTGAGAAAAGTGTTTATCGAGAAATTGTCTTCAGCGACGAAGCATATTTTTAGCTCAATGGGGACGTCAACAAACAGAATTACCGAATTGGGTCTGACGAGCAGCCAGAGGAAGTTCAAGAGTTGCCAATGCACACTGAAAAATTCGCTGTTTAGTGCAGTTAATGGGTGGGCGGCATCATTCGACCGTACTTTTTCAAAAATAATGAAAATCGCAACGTTACAGGGACGAAGGAGCAAGATACCATACGATGATCACCGACTTTTTTTTGCCTAAAATGTGAGAATTGAACTTGGTTGAAATGAGGTTTCAACAAGATGGTGCCACATGCAACACGGGGAGGCAAATTTGGTTAGCAATTAATCTCACATTTTGGAGCAATTCATTGGGCACCAATATCATGCGATTTGACTTCACTAAACAATGTTTTGTAGGGCTACGTGAAGTTTATCGTGTACACGAACAAGCTAGCCACAATTGCAGTTCTGAAAGACAACATTACAGCTGCCATTGGTGAATACCCGTGGAAATACTGAAAAATGTATGCCGAAATTGGAGCTTACGGATGATATATTGCATTCACTTTTGCCAAATTTCTGTTCTTTTTTCAATTTTCAAAAAGCAAACGCTTAAGTTTGTGGACCTAATCCTCGTTTAACATGTTGACAACGTGGCATGTGCTAACCGCAAATTTTAGGAAAGTAAAAGTGCCTTAAACTAAGCAATGTTAGCAACACATATTTTCATTTGTTATCTCCAAAATGAGTTGTACAAATTTGTTTATTACTTTATTGCATATTTTTAGGCAATAAAGCGGTGGGCTTTGCTAAACAGCTATTGAACTTTGCATGTTGAACATTAAACAAATACCGGATGTAGCAACATTATTTGATCTAATCAGTTATGGCCTTTTTGTTCATCAATATCGATATTATTTTGCTAGCAAGCTATATATATTCCAAGGAAAAAAGTTTATTTAATTGCTATTTTTGGTTATTGTATGATATAACTAACTTTCATTATTATTATAAGACTTGACAAGAAATCATATCTGTACAGTTACAAATGTTAACGTGTATTAATAGCAAAACGATAGACTAGACAGACATGGAACTAATGAAATATTATCACTATTGTATAAAAATGCAATATATTCTCGAAATAAATATTCTTGGAAACGAAATGAATAAAATTGTTTTATTTTCCACAAAGCAAAAAATCTGCTTTATTGCAAGCCTTTCAACCCAAAAGTTTACAAAGTGAAGAAAGCAAGTTGCTGAATCCAATTAAATTATGCTTGAGTTCCTCAAATTACTACAATGACCAGCAGCAAAATATTTGTTTAGTTAACAGAAGAAGAGAAACATAGAAATGCTAGTAAAAATGCTCATACAACTGAAAGTTGTAGACCAAAGTGTTGAAAATACATTACAATCAAATTCTCTTTAAAGAGGCCAGAATTCTTATAAAAAATGGCGCAATTATTAAATTTTTTTTTAAATTACCTAATTTTTGTATCAAATTCTACAGATTTTTGGGTATAAGAAACTACCCAAAACTATAAGCAAAAATTTGACAACATTTAAAAAAAAAAACATTTAAATGGAAGCATTGGCGCTTATGCCAAAAGTTTTTTGGCGATTATACCGAAAATTTGCGAAACTTTCAGAATATATCATTTAACATAGTAAGCTAAGCCGATTTTATATGATACTTTTTGACCATATTTATTTTTTTTTTGTTTTGTAAAATTAAGTTCCTGAAAAGTAACAATTCCAAGAAACTAAAATTTTGAATCTATTAAAGGAATAAACAATTTGAGTTTTCAGTAATTTCCCTCAATAGAATTTGTATACGTAATGGATTTTTTTAATGAAAAAATCTAAGATTTCTTTGTCGATTTCAATACAGTTAAACAGAAAATTTTTAATTGCAATCCATAGCAATTCAATAAGAAATTTGATGCTTAAGGCATTTAAAAAAATGAATTCAACTCACAGTTTTACCAAACCAAAGTTTGCTCAAAGCGATGCAGAAAGATCAAAAACAGATTTTGGACACCACCACATACAGCACCAAGCACTCGAAGAGCCTGATTTGCCTTTTCCTGTAATGTCTAGCATTCGCTAGCGATCTTTCCCCATCTTCTTTGAGGAAACAAATTTCTTATTCTTTGGAAATACAAGTATTTTTCCAATTTATATCATGAAATTGTAATAAGATCAAAATTGGAATTATCCGGGTTTTCATTATATTACAAAAGTAATCTTCAGAAAACTGGACTCGAAAAGTATTCATTCCTACCAATGTTTCTACAAAATTAAATACCTTACTATGGTACAGTGTCGTATGTCTCACCAAAAAATTTTCATTTTTACTTAAGACATAGTATTGATGACGCAAATTCACGCAAGTCTTTAATCTCAGTCAATGCTGGTTTGTACAAAATCCTTCACGGACTCTCGTGCTATCTTTAAGTCTACCGAATTTTCCATTTTACAATAAAGATCGCTTTGAATATAATTTCTGTGAAACACTTTGTTGTATTAGTTTTAGTTGGTATGTCTCTACTACAATCAGGTCGATTTTTACTGAATTCGACACTGATTTTAGTACTGCAAATAGTCAAACTTTTTTGCTAGATTATTGAGCAGATATGCAATGGAAAAGTCATTTATATATACATTAAGCTTGCACTCAATGTTCTTGACAATTTCTTAATTTAAAATCGTTCAGGTAAAAAGACTTCATTGATTATGTCAATAAAAGAGGATTTGTGATATTGACTGCTAAGAAAAATCCTTTAAAGTGACCAATAGGTGTGTGGCAGTCAACTTTACGAACAATGGTCGTTGAGAAAGATGAACCGGTCTTAGCAAGTGCTTTGTTTGAGAAATATGTTTCCCTTATTGTTGTATGGCAAATGGCAAGAATTCGTCTATTTGCCACTGAATTTGCAGACAAGAAAGTTTCTTTATAAAATCTTTTTTATTTTCCATACAAATTTCAAAGGTTGAATAAACATAAATACATAATTTATCAGATTCGCCTTCTATTTTTAGTAATAACAAAACTTTGCAGAAAATGTAAAAAAACACTTAATGATATGAAAAACTGATTACCTCAAAGTTTATTATGCATCGCTTGAAACTTGTCATGGAATAATTTTGAGGCATACTGCTTTCTGCTGGTGTATTATGCAATTTAATTCGTAAAAGTACTGCGAAAATTGCAAAAACTTGAAAAATTGCAATTAAAAGTAAATAAAAGAGACTGCGTTTGTGTTGTACAACGTAATCTTAATTGAAACTCAAGAATTTCTGCTTAAAGCTGAAAACGCAAACAACATTTCCTTTTTTGTTGAAAAAATTTACTGAAAAGTTGTACAGGCAAGAGAAAGAAACATTTTCTAAGGCAATTGAGCAAAGCCTCAACCTACTAGCACTGCAGCAAGCAGCGTTAATAGACATTCCAACATTACTGCATTCTTAAATGCTTAGGAGAGGCTTTCACAAAATCAGATTTTCATGAAAATATGTCTTTAAATAGCAGTGCTGTGAAAATGGACAAAAAATTTGCCTTATTTGATACATTTTATAATTGCCATTGTATCGTTCAATAGAAGTCCTGCTAGAAGGGTGTAAACAGAATTCTAGAAAATCTGCTCTACTTTTCATGTTTCGTTTTATTTTATAATTTTCAATTGGCTTATCGGATTTGTGTAACAACTTAAGTTTGTTTCGTATTCAAAAATTGCAGTATTTGTGATGGGTATTTATGACATATGTTCTCCGATACAGGATTTAAGGTATTAAAAAATATCAACATACAAATATTTCGACATTTTTAATTATACACACACATCGATTTTTCATAAAAGTTTATGGAAATATTATCTGCTTAAAGGTAACTGATGATTTCATTTAATAATGTATGAAACTAGTGAAACTATGAGCAATATTTTATTGTTTAATCCTTTTAATTTTTTTAAGGGTTAGAGCAGTAAGCGCAAATAATATGCTTTTATATAATTTTTTCTAATATTTGCATTGTTCTTTTTAGAAGTGGATAAAGGAGGCCCACTATAGTCTCTTTCATGGAAAGTCTAATTTTTTTATTCCACTTAGAAGGGAGAACAGAACTCTTACTTTGAAAGATGTGCTTGGCTGAGTTATTTCATATTTTTAAGACAGGAGGCCTTTTTGACGGGAGTTAGGAAGACCTTCAACTAACGATTCCAACTATGACTACTAATTGCTAATATTGTGACAGTACCATTGTAGAGAAAATAGAATAACCGTCATAAGAATACAAAGTAAGCAAATGGATTGGCAACTTTGTATACAGCGATAGTCAAGAAACTTTTTAATTTGCACAAATTAAACACAAAACAAAAGAAACAAATTTTCAAATAACAATTACAAAAACAAAGAAAAAGTAGCGATTAATAAGTTGGCACTTGTGGTTTTCTCTTCCTACATTTTCTTTTGTTACTAACGTATTTTTCTTTAAGCTTATGTATGTATGGTGTATGTGCGAGTGAGAGTGTATGTATCTCAAGAATAATTACATTTAATTAAACACAAAATAAACAAGCGAAAAGCATAACGACGGATGTCCTGTAAGTAGACACACAAACGCATGACATCACAAACACTGAAAGAAAGGATTAAATGGTGCATGCATAAAAGTGGTGCGAGAAAGACAAAAACAAAGACAATATCCAACGCGTGAGAAAGAATAAGCTTGAAGTTAGGCCGTTGTTATACGCATTAGTTTTAATTAGTGCGACAAATTGTGGATTATCATAGTTTTGTTTACACATTACGCGCTACGTATGTATGTATGTGTAGGTGACTTCGTTTGTGAGTATGTGTTGTGACATAACTTAATATCGTTAGCTGAGTAAATGTTGCACACTGATGAAAAATACCCATGGGAGTTAATTAAAGTGGCCTCAATAAAAACAAAAATTTTAAGAGCGAATAGTCGAGACTATTTTTTCACAATTTAAGCCATAAAAACACGAATCCTTCGAGACACACTTCAATATATTTTTCATCGTAGAAAAGTAAAAAAAACTCACTGGAACTGTGTCTCTGCGGCTTGGAGTTTAGGAGTCAATTTCGAGTCGTCTTACATCTTTGAATTCAGATATCAAATGCCTATTTAAACTCAATCTCACTATACTTATCAATACTTTTTTTTCTGGGGTATACGCCATTAAAAAAATTAAAAAAGCCAACGCTACCTTCCGAAAATTGCCGTAAAGTAGAGCGGTTTTAGGTGGGTTAGATGAAAGCTAATGAGCTTGTGGCTCCCTGGAACTTACAAAAAAGCCGTGTGAACCATGAACTGCTCTCAAAAAAATAAAAGCTTTAAAAGTGAAAAGAAGTTGAAAATGAATTTGTTCCTAAATATTGTTTTCATTAAAATACGAAAAAAGTGACCTCGCATCGATATTTTTTTGGCACATAACAACATGTCAAGGACTATCAATATTTGCAAACAGAATAGCTATTTAGACCAAAAATGTTTGCTTTCTAAAATGAAACACTTTTAGCGCGATATTTTTTATTTATTTTTTAGGTAGACAAAAATTTAAAAACTGACACCAAAATCTCTGAAAAAATTTTGAAGTATTCCTTGCTAAATAGCAAATATATTTGGTCCTACGAAGAATACTAGAAAAAAGTTAAAAAACTCAAGACCGAATAGCGTGAGTCCCAACCAGAACGCGTGGCACATACATTTCTAGTTATAATATAATTTCTTAGCTTTATATTAAGAAAATTGTTTTAGTAAAGAATCGAAATGTCAGACAAATACAATAAGTGATTTGGCCAAGCACCAAACAAAAAGTGAAGGCATTTTGAAACGGAGACGTACCACCTCTCACACAAGAAAAAATTTCAAGGCTCGAAATCGCTATACTGATTTTTTTACATAAGTTAGTTGTACGAAGTTTCCGACAATTATTACAAATGATATTAAGGAATAATTTGAAAAAAAGCCTTGCCACCTCCCATTGAAAACTTTAAAATGCTATACTGAAGTAGTTATTTTAAGTAGTGAAACCAAATTTATAACAAAAGCTTGCGAAAAAAAATTGAGTGAGTTTTTGAAAAAGGGTGTGGCATTTCCCATGCATTAAAAAATTCAAAAAAGCTATGCTTAAAGATATATTGAATGTATTGCAAACAAATTTGATACAAACTAAAAGAGTCACTTCGTCCGCGCAGATTCTGTTAAGAGGGCGTTGAGCCCCTCATATAAGGAAAAACTAAAATGTTTTGAAAATGGAAAAAGAACAGAAAATTTGCAACAGTAAATGAAAGATTTATTTAAAGCGATACATCAATTCTTTTCATTTACCTTTTAAATGATTACGTTATGTAAGTATTACCCGTGGCTTAAAGTGGTTCATCTGTAAGCTTAAGTTTTGGCATACTTTTTCGAGCATTTCGGCCGGTATCTCATTAATGACAACTGTAATGTTGTCTTCTAGGGCTGCAACTGCGGCTGGCTTGTTCCTGCATGGCAGATGGACCGCACCTAAACGTGAGATTAATTGCTCACCAAACTCGCCTCGCAATATGTCCATGGTATCGCATGCCGTGTGGCATATGGCGCCGTCTTGTGGAATTCTTCCAGTATCTTTTTCAGGGTGCATTGGCAACTCTTGAACTGCCTCTGGCTGCTTTCAGATCAAATTTGGCAATTCTGTTTGTTGATCGATTATGACGACCATAAAATGTGTGTGTCGATTATGACGACTATAAAATGAGCGTAATTTGCGAAACACATTACTCAGAATACGAGTTTTGATATTAAAAGTCTAAATTTGAAAGCGCTGTTCGTTTGTTAATATATTTTTTGTAAAATGGCAAATTTTATTTAACATTTTTGGCGCTGACACATGTTACGAATCACGCGTCAAGTGTCAAAAAATCTACACTCATAAAACAAATTGCAAGAAAACCACCCGTGACAAGAAATTATTTAAATAAATCTTGCTTAATTCAGTGTAGTGGAATAAATACTCATTTCTTACTAATGAAACACACACGTGGACTTTGACTACTAATGTGGTTTTGTCGGCATCAAAAATATAGCCTTCTCTAGATTTTATCTACGCAATCACTTGTTTATTAGCTAAAGACTTCTTCAGTTTTGTTAAATTATTTATCTATTTTTCTTCAATTTGTATCTCTTTATCTGAAGCATGTATGCATTCAAGATATTTATGCAGAAATACATATTATTATTTTAAGCTTGAACTTAATAAAAAAAAATTTCGAAATGCAATTACTCAATGCTATCCTTCTGCTATAAAAAGAAAATAATTTATCCTAATGCAATTTGCAATTTGCAAGAAAACGTGCACTGTTTATCGTATACCAACATCAGCAACTACAAGAAAATAGTCATCAACCACAACATTCGAGTTGTTTTGTTCAAATATTCAACAACAATAAAAAATAATCAAGTCGTCACCAGTACAAATTCACCGTCATTATCACCGTCAACATCATCATCACTATCGTGGCAGCATACTGACATGACTGCGCAAGTTTTCTATGCAAATAAAATTAATGAATATACCAAGGATATATATTTGACAACAGCAGAAGCTCAAATTGAAACGAAAAATAAAAACAACTCTCAAAATACAAACTACGACTAAGCAGGAGTTTGCTGGCAAAAGACAGCAACATTTTAGCACTCTATAAGGTCTAATTTTCTTTAATATAAATCATTTGAACAATCAATATATAGCTTCAAGCCTCAGACTCTTTTTAAATAAACTTAATATGCAGTTTTGTACTACTGAGCGTATATAGTCAGAAAAACTGTCTGGAGTCAGAAACTCACCACAGCGACTTGTTTTTCTTAGCCTTCCGGAAGATCTTTAAGAGATTTCCTAATTCATCGCTTAAAACACTAAAGCAGTAAACCATATATCGCCATAAGTGTGGAATAGCTATTACAATAAATCTTCTAAATTTCTGCTGGGTCAAAATGCATTGAGATTCGGTGTATAGTGTACAAAAGCATGGGTTTGGTTACCACCGGTTGATTTAAGTAATAAAAAAATGAATTAAAGGGATATCATTTCTGTTATTGTTGTTGTTGCTGTTGCTGTGCAGCACTTTACAAAATGAAATTACTTAACAACTACATAGATAGTTTAAAATAAAATAACGGTCATAATAAATTAATATCACACCCATACTAAGACACAAAGAAAAGCAACAATTGTTATAATGAAAATAAAACAAAACAAAAAACAATAAAAGCCAAAGCCTTGAAAGTGAGAAAACATTTTGTAAAATGAATGAGCTGTGTAATTTTGAAATGAGTTTGCTATAAATTTAAGTTTTTATTAGACCATAAGGGAGTAATTTTAATACGTAGTGAACACACATATGTTGATACTCCCACACATGGTCTTTGGATTCATAGTCAATTTAACATTTTTACTCAGTGCTTCACAGCAATACTTTTAGTGTGGGAGTCGGTGACAACAATCAAAATATGTTTATTTGACTAATTAGATGTCGGAAACAAGAAAAATAGCAAAATACATTCAATTCGACATTGACTTGCTGCTCATAAGACCGCCGCTCGATAAGATTTTATTCACCTTTCGTCATTTTAAAATTTCCAATAGAAACAGCAATTCTCGACGAAAAAGAAGAGGAATTTTGACGAAAAATGTGGTATTTGAGTTTGATATGTTCTCTAGAAAAGAAAACGTAGCACCAAAGAAAATATGTAATGAAATTTTAAAAAGAAAATAAAATTAATATAAATTTCAATATATTACTTAGTTATATATTTTTTAGGCTTAGATGTGAAAATGTTTACATATTTTTTATTAAATGTATTGTCCTTCGGAAGCTACATTTTTTTCCCATCTATCTGGCAATTTATGAATTCCGGACCAAAAAAATGTCTAGGCTTTCGCGTCCAAGAACGTATCGAGCCAATTTTTGATTCAGTAAACTGAAGTGAAGCATATTCTGCATCGATCGAAGCAAGCGGTAGTCGGATGGCACCAAGTCTGTACTATAAGGCGGGTGAGGCGATTTTTCATACACGATTATCCAAATAGTTTTTGACCGAAGCCACATGTCGCTTAGCGTTGTCGTGATGAAAACCTCAATTTTCAACCCTTTGGATGAATACCAATGCCTTAAGGCATGATGCAGCAAGCTTTTCTTGGGTCTAGCATGGATCCTCAGCCAGCAAAGCCTCAAATTCTTCGTTTTCAAAAATTTTCGCCCTACCGGAGTGGTAAACGTTTTCCATGCCAAATTCACCACTTTTAAACTGTTTGAATCACTCACGACACGTCGATTCACCAATAAATTCCGCCCCATAAGCTTCCAGGAGTAAACAACTAGGGAATATTGCACTTTTCTTCATATTAAAGAATAGCAGTAGCGTTTCCCGCAAATAACGCTTATTTATAATAAATATACGGCGCCGATAGAAATCCACAAAGATAATGATGCAACGTTGTTGGCAGATGCCCAAGCTTTTAATCTGATATATGATATCTGAGATATCTGCCCGAAATCTACTAGTGGCACCATCTCTTTTAAATTTTTGTTATAGAGTACACAATATGACATTTCCTTTTTAAAAAAAAATGCAAAATCCAAACAAGTACTGTGCACCCCCGTTCAAACATTTAGACGGCAGACTGACCACATGGTATTCTAAATAGCCGTATTAAAAATACAAATGCTACATACTCTGTGAAGCTGCCTTCCGAACTCTTAGCATCCTCATCAAGTCAAATATTACTAAAGTTCTTTTAAAGTTGAGTTTTAATTTTTAAAGTATTTTATTAAAAAATCGAGTCATAAATTATGTAACCTACATTAAATTGCTCATCCTGTTAATAAAACTTTCTTAACAAAACAGATAGAAATAGCAATAGCAATAATAACAACCTGCCAACTAACTAAGTAACTGCAATTATCATTAAACGCAAAGAGTAACACACGACAATAAAACTAAAGTTCAAGTCAAACAAAAACCAAAAATCGATATGAATACAAAAAAAAGGTGAGAGGTTAAATAAAAATGACGGCAAATAAAGTCATAAGATATGTATAACCGGACTAAACGAAACGAAAGGATAATGAAATTCTATAAAAGATTTGCAATATTAAGAAAAAAAAAATGACAACAACAAAAACAAGCAAGAAATCAACACATAAGTTAAGAGCTAAGAGCACTACATAGACCCGAACCTCCCACAAGATATAAGATAAAACGCCTCAAACATTTCGACGATTATATCTTGCAATAAAAGTCAAATATCGTAGTTATCAAGCAAACAAAGACAACGTTGGCCACGAAAATGTGGTGATGAAGGTGTTGGTCTTAACTCCACCAAGTATAGCGACATGAACAATTATCAACGTGGCTAAGCACAACACACATATATTCAAAATGAAAAACCTCGAATAACATAATGGCGAACATTAAGATTTGAGAAATTACACAACGTTCACAAAATGAAGTAGAATAAAAAAAAAATCGTAAAGGCACAGCGGACGAATGGGCTTCTTCACAGGTAACATTAATTTTCAGCTATGAAAAATATAAAAAAAAAACAGTTTTGAAATATCTATGACCTAATCCTTACACCTGTGCCACCCCGCTGTGTGGAGAAAAATGAGCTCGATCTTTTCTAACCTTGAGTTAAGTGCTTTGATATCAATCAATAATGCCCTTTGAACTTAGTATTTTCAAAAGACTTAAGCATCAGAGAATATGATACTGATTTAGGATCCAAGTTGTATATCCGCCATTTCTCAACCATTTCTGAGGGCCAGCTTAAGAGTTATTAGAGGATCTACACCAGTTTTAGTGTTTCAATAATTATCACAAACAAACTAAGTGAATAACTTGTATGGAGACTCTTTACGGATTTCCTTATTCTATACTTCAAAAAGTCGAAAGTTGAAAAAGTTTCTCCGTGAAACGGAGATTTACGTACAGTAAATTTTTGAAACGATATTTTTATTATATAAAATAGTTTACGGTGTGAGAAAATTTACATATAATGAAAGAAGAAAGATAAAAAACAAAAACAAAAAAAATACATCAAAAAGATTCCATTGCATACTTTTAGTTGTTTAAGATTTTATTGCATACTTTTAGTTGTTGAAGAAAGTTAGAATTATGTTATCAAATGCAAGAAAAAAACAAAAACTCTAAGAAGCGCTCGCCAGAGCCCATGAGCGAAACAAAGTGTGCAGAGGTGGTCTCAAGCCATAAGCTACACAAGCAGCTGATACTTGGCTAAAATTGGGCAAAAGTTCTATGCTATGTGGATTGAGTTCTTTATAAGAAAACTTTAAAAACTTTGACTGTAGTTACTCTCCCATGGATATGCCCATCATAATGTGAGCGCATATGTTGAAGATAGCAAAATAATTGTTGCGACGGTATTTAGTCACGCACACAAATGTGACGTTCTTGTTGTCTGTGTCAGACTCTCACACCTGCTATCACATTGCTTTGATATCACAAAGAAATGACCAACAGACACAAATCCATGTTAGATAAGAGCGGAGAAGGGGGAGCGGGGGCTTAATAAAATTTACTGCATGGCGTTAAAGAAAGTTGAGCTTCGGATTAGGTGTGTACATATTATCGTGTTGGTTTTCTTGTAAGGAAGTGGCGTTAATTCAGCTGTGAAGGTCATCGGATAATGTTAATAAATAATGTTTATTGCGATGAGGCTTTCATATCATATTAAACAATTAAGGTACGACAAACAAATGGATCAATAAAATGTGAAATGTGCTTTAGTAGATAAGAAATAATTGAAAGTTTTGTTGTTGTTGCTGACATACGTTAGTTGATATTTAAAAATTACATTTGGCTTACAAGATGTAGTTATTGTGCATGATCTAAAATGAAAAAAGGTTATATATATATAAATGCTCCATACTTAAAATACTCACTTATATACGCATACTTTTATGACATGTGCGCTACAACAAATAATTACATGACATAATTTTTCACATGCAACAGTGTTGAATTGAACTTAAATATCAAATTACGTATTCTTTTCAATGGGAAATTGTGTTTTATTTGCCCTTCATCACTTCAGAGCTTTGACCGCGAAAATATATTCACTGTCAAGGTGATATTGTAATTTTATTAAGGTGTTAAGGGGCCGCCAAATGAATTATTAAAATTAGTTTGAGAGTTTGTTTTGCGTTAGTCTATTTCACTTAAAAATATCACAAAAATTGTGTACATGAGGAATATCACTGCTTGGGCATCATTTTCTCAGACTCGGATATGTCTCCAATATTTTCCGAAAAAACTAATTACAAAAAAGTGCCTTATCTGAGAGAAGAATAAATTATCGCTATAAGCAACTGTACCCAATTAGTCACTCGAGTTAAGCTCGCCTAGACGTTTAAAGATAGCATTTGAAGACATAGCACTTTTCGCTTCTGAAATTCGAGCTTCCCTCTTAGAAAAAATGTCAGTATTTTCTATGCTTACGCTGCTCCAATTGATTTGAGTTAACTTATCATCAACAGCTGGTCTCTGAGCTACATTTGAAAAAAACGTTTTCAACCAATAGCATTATGCTATATAGCATTCTTCATTAATTAAATTCTAAAAACATTGGCATTAAACTGCAACAACCCTTAACGCTACGCAGGATTGTCACAATTACCTGAAAACTGAAGGCAGTCCCTCCCATTAAGTATTTTTAATATTTCACGATTAAGTCTCGTTTTAGAATTTTCTGAATACCTAGTAGGCTTACGAGAAATCTTATTTAATTTGTGATCGGATATTGCTTAACCCATAATTTCGTTTAAAGAAATAGTGCAGTCACGGTCACCGATATGTACGATAGACGGATGTGCCTCACACGTACGGTTTCGCATAACAAACGCATAGCAGTCCGAGACCGGTCCACCGATTCGTACGTCAGGTGGGTAAGTGGGACCGATCGCAAAAAAAAAATAAAGGAAGAAGAAAAATAAGTTTTTGTATGGTTCAGCAATTGAAAATTGATATCTAAAATGCGCAAATGTCTCCAACTATCGCATCATAGGATCATTTAATGCTTAAAAATATGTTTTACGCCTAAAAATATGCCACTTGCAATATAACAGATAATTTCATTTCATATTGCTTAATTTCAATGTCATTTTGCTTAACAAATATGCAAATATATTTCCCTTAAATCTGCTTAAATAAGTTTTTTTTTTGTTTTTGGTAATCCGCCTGTGTGACACTTACTAATCCACCTGTGTGACACTTACTAGCAGTAAATTTTAAATTAAAGGATCTCAAGAGCACACAAATGACATAGACAGAAATGCAAGCACAATCTGTTGCCGAAAAATGTGTCGCCATTGCTGATGCTTAGCAAATTGCTTGCGCGTAATTAAAATTTGCACTCGAAAAAGTCAAACCAAAAACAGTCAAATGAATGACCGAGTTACTGACAGACTAAATGAATGGCCGACAATATAACAGACAGTAAAACCCTGGAGATGTCATTAAAACTTAACCGAAAAACAGCATTTGATGAAATTGCCACAGCGCGTACTTAAATGACCCCATAATGACAAATGAACAAAAGAGTCAGCAGCTCATATACATGAATGTATGTTGCACTTTTGGTATGTGCATTAAGGTGGATCATTTTTATATATATCATATATAAAAAGTTACTTAACACAAATGTTTTAAGTTCGAAAGTTTTGAAGTTATGGTACACTCTACTTGATGTGTGTTTCGGAATGCGTATGGGGCAAAACTGCAAAAAACAATAGCAATTTATTGAGTGCGATATTTGGTAAACAAGAACTATTAATGAAACACTACCATAAGAGACACAAAATGAACATTCCTTATACCCTCTAGAGCACTTTAATTGAAAAATAGAGATCTTTTGGGCTGTACAGCAAAATTCTTATATTTAATTAAAGAATAAAACTGAAAAACCTAATAAATTGAAACAAAAAAAAAAATACTTTTTTAAAAAATAACCGGGAGAAAAATGTTTCGGACTCAAAAAAATTCTATTTGAAATAAAAAGTCAATATGGGAGCATAAAGAAAGCATCAAAGGAGCATACAAGGATTACTTCGATACCAATTTGAAGGTGAAAACTTGTGCTAGCACGTTGCTCCAACAGAGCACAATTAGAGTACAAATGGAGCACTAAAAGAGCTTTAAAGAATCACAAATGACGCAAATACCGAGCACAAGAGAGCACAGTGTGAACCAATTGGCGTAACTGCTTTCTTAAAAAATAAATAAAAATACACTGTATTATTTATGCGATGTATATATACTCTTTCCTCTTATGAAATAAATACGAAAAATGTTTTTGCCTCCGTAATTCCTAAAATAAGCGCGATCACTTGGTAGCTCAGGATTTTTAGAAAAACACTGGCAACACTGTTGCAAACGCAAAAGCAGCGAGTAACATTTTTAATGAAAAATTTCCTCTACCATTTGTAGTGTCATATGTCGTAGTGTAATGACAGTACACGTGTCTGTGTTTGATTGAATGGTGTTGACTGTGTTTGTGTGTAAGACTACGCTCAAAATGTTGTATACACATATATTGCAAATTAGTTGCCGTGGAAAGGAACTGCCACGAGAAATAGATATGTGTGTGATAATAAAATTTTTAATGACAAGCAAATATACTGCCACTAAGTGATTGATTTCTCAATATTTAACTAATTTTAACTGAAAAATTAACTAGCAGCTTAAGGTAAAATTCCACACAAATAAATTAATTAAATAAAGAGCAAACAGTTCATATGTTCCAACCATTCTAGAAAATGTGTGTATCGCTTAAAAGTTTTTAAAGTTTGATTTGTCATACAATGTGAAAAAATGTTAAGTTGATGCCACATCTGTCACTATATAAAGGCAGTCAATCGTTATACCACCAATATAATATAGAGTTTATTTCTGCCTCTTTCATATCACCAATTTATCACAATAATTTTAAGTCGAAAAACATACATAAGACCATTTATTTGCTTAGTAATTTCATATGTCTCAGGCAAACATGAAATAAAAAAATATATATTTTCTTAAGAAACATTCAAAAGGCAACGATAAATGAACGAGAATGAATTTTTCGATTGCTACCAAGTATACTCGTAATATGTTCCCGAGGTATGATTAAATTCAATTCATGAAAGATAAGTAAAAACTTTATTTGCTTAGACTGGCGATTATTGCACTGAAAAAAAAAACAGTTGTTTCCATAAGAATTAGCGCTGAGCTTTACTCAACAGTTGGGGTATAACTGTACTGAGTGAAAAAGGGGGAATGATCGAATTATACGCAATTCGAGAGTTCGTTTTTTTTTTTGAAAGAAAGTGCTTTTCAACTGCCTTCGAGATATACCTTGCATGAAGTGTATATAAAAATAGTGTCCGTGACCGGCCACGGGGTCGTCCACCCAACAGAATGCAGTTTGTTCTAAAACATAACGAAAATTTTGAGTACATACAAATATAGAGAAAACGATTTATTTGTATGTATCGAGATTTGATAATAATAAACAGATATGGGTGAAATAAATAATTAAGATTTGTCAACGTATCACACACTCCACCGAGTTGAATAATATCATCGATTTAATATTAATAATTATCTTGTTGTATTCAAACAATTATACCAGCTCCATCATTTATTTTGGTATTATAATTATATTTTTAATTAAAAGAAATATTTCCTTTTTACAAACATTCACTTGTTAATAATCACCAAACCATATAAATACATGAAATGAAGAAAAAAAATTATAAAGATATTATATATGTTTGCATAGTTTTCATGTTGAGGAGAGGTGAAATCAAATAAAAATAGGATTATCAAATATATAAGTATTTAATCCAACCAAACAAGGTTTTGTCCAAAAAACAACAATTTAATTTTCGGCTTCCTCAGGGGTATTTATTTGATGATAAAAAATTTGAGTTACATTTAGATAAAATTAAGGTTTTTAATATATAAAGTTTACACAAAAGTTCACAACGGAAAATACAACATCAAATCACTGCACTATAACTAAGGAGTCTTAGTAACTCAAATTTTTATCATCAAATAAATACTCCTGAGGAAGCCGAAAATCAATTGGCGAAACGTTGGGAAAAAGGATGAAATAAAATTTGTTTTATTTGCATCGAAACTATATTGACCAAAAAGCCCAATATCTACAAATTCATACTATACAAATATATTGGTCATACAAATACTAATAACAATTTAAGTTTCAATTAAGGCCATAGTAATATCAACCAAAATTTGTTGTTTTTAAAAATCTATTAACCAAATACATCTATTTGAAGGAAGCATACTATTTTTTCAGTGTAGTTACAACTTTCATGCAACCCAATATTACTACATATAACTCTTTTGTTTATAACAAAAAAAAAAGTAATCGTGAATTACAAAACTCCTATAAATATCAAAATAAAACCATTTAAAGTTTAATTTTTTTGTGTAAATAATTTACTCAGTTTTAATTTCCCACAGGAACTTTGCCAGTTTTCAGCTAAAGCTGCTTGTCATGTTTGTGTAAAACTTTTAATGTGTTTTCGGCAACAAACCAAACTCTTTACATTATGTTAGCCGTCAAAAAAATACCAAAAAAATTGAATAAAACAAACAATATCTTTTTTTCCACGAGTGCAGCCATAAACAAAAAACAAACACATACATGATTTTGCATACAAGCACGCACACACTTTTTACACACAAACTCAAACAGTGCGTGCGACAAATAATTTCACGGATTTACTAACACATTTATATGCCGGATGGTTAGTAATATATGCGAAATATTTAATTATGTGGCCATAAAAAGTATCCAGAGTATAAAAAGCTGTTGAATTTAATTAAAATAAGTGAATTGGGAATTCGTAATGCTGCTACAATGCAAAACAATGTGAAAGTGTTCAAAATTTTGCAGCATTGGAAACCATAAATCATAATCATTATGCATAATCTGGGAAAAGTCAAATTTATGTTGGTAACCATAGATAATAATTGCAATAAACGAATTAAAATAATAATTAAAAGTGTGCTTTTTGTAATTAATTACATATTGGCACAATTTTATCATTTTATAACAATGATATCCTTGCATTAGCTAATAAGTATCGAGTGTTTTTTCCTGCTAATAATATCAATCTTTATTGCTGCCATGCTGTCATTTTATATTTTCAAACTAAAAATAGATTGCACAATAAATAAGAGTCTGCTCTTATGGTAACGTATTGTTACTAGGTGCCATTAAAAGTATTTTTTTTCCAACTCAGTTAAAATATATAAAAAAAGCTTAACTTAACTGAACATTAGCAACTTAAATGTAACAGCACCACGCTTGTCTGCTGTCAACAAAATACAACAAAAAAAGAACAAAAAGCTTAAGTAACGAATTAATATCCATGACAAATTTCCACTCACAACACCAATTTGTGGGCCAAAAGGGCTATGGCAAATGAAGGTGTCATAAAGAATTTCGCTTAAAATATCTCATGCTTCGCCACAAGCCTATTTCTTGGTAACGCTTTGCATTAATTTATTGTAACTGACAACGTTTTCTATCTATCTCTTTCCTATATCGTTCCGCCTGCTGTAGTTTGTCTGCTGCTCACACTTACGCAACAGTTGTCTGCCTAAGTGCCGCTCTGTCACTGTGTGTGTGCTGGTATTAACCCTACTCACCAATATTAACGCTGTTAGCTATAGCTAACGATATACAATAAAATTGGCGCCAATATTATGAAAAACTCAGTGTAGTGAACATTGAAAATGTAACCATAACAGCAGGCGACTTTCATAGAAGAGAGCTTGTGTGTGTAATAAGAGGATAACAGCAAGGATATGCTCGCTTGAACTTTGATAACTGATGTCGCTGCTGCTTCTTTCTCAAAATAATAATAGTAATAACAGAAAGAAGTAAAAAAACTATAACAA
Source organism: Meiosimyza decipiens (assembly GCA_963680825.1). Classification (NCBI taxonomy): domain Eukaryota; kingdom Metazoa; phylum Arthropoda; class Insecta; order Diptera; family Lauxaniidae; genus Meiosimyza; species Meiosimyza decipiens. The sequence goes on along the minus strand of OY804259.1, from coordinate 6,117,945 downwards.
CAAACACTAAAACGACATTGAAGGTGAAGAGGTGAAGACAATGACGGCAAAAACTTTAATAATTTTTCAAAGAAGTGACCAGGCGAGAGCTTTTGGTCATCACATCAACATTAGAAGTAAGTCCTCTTAACTTTTCGCAACCTCGTTAATGTGGCTGGCGTAGATATTACGACAACAGCAATTCTTGATGTTTTGAGCATATCGGTTCAACCAAAGTTAAGCTGAACAAATTATTTGTACGATGTTTTGAAAAAAGTGGTCAGAAGTATAAGTTTCTTTTGAACAGTGGCGTACCTTGAATAATTGTCGCCCAGGACAAACACAAGTACATTTGACCATATACTTACACAAAGCATCAATTTGATTTTGAACACTTCGGCATCTCAAGCCTTTACCCTTTCGGCCCCCTTATTTAAAAATAATTCTCTTGGTTGATCTTCTATGTTCACTGTCTATTTAAATTTTAACTAACTACACCCAAGTTGGGGTACTATTCACAAAATTGGGCTAGGGTAACAAAAACTACTTAGGAGCTGCTGCATTGAATTCAAAATTATGTGCAAACTTTTATAAAATATGAGACTATCATCTCCATTAATGACTCTCTTCAGAGTGATTTACCACTTTCCATAGATATTAAAACAAAATTTGGCTTTAGTGAAATACGTACCAATAGTATAAATTTTCTCTCGCAGCACTCATGGGTATCTTTTGTGCATCTGACCATTGCTCACTAGAACATCACATTTTCGTGATAATTTGCACTGCCGCACAATTTCCTCAACTATGTTTTCCTTCGAGACCGTAACGTCAGTAAATTCAAGAAAATTTTTATTGCCGAAAAATCGCATCCTATATAAAGAAAACGATTTATTTGTAAATATCGAGATTTGATTAATATTAAGGAATTATTCATTTGATATAGGTGAAGTAAATATTTGATATAAATTAACATACCACTCACTCTACTGAGTCAAATAGTATTATTGGATTAATCATACATTTGGAAATAATAGCCTAGTTATATTAAGAATATTATACTAAGTCGCTCATATATTTGAATAACAATTGCAAATAGTCACATGTTAATAGTCACCTAATCATGTATTTCATTTATCAACATCGAATAAATCGGCATTTCCCTTATTGACACATCCTTTTATTATTGGTATTTTCCTAATAACAAATACCAGAATTGTGTGCCAAGCAGAAGGTAATTAAATAAAATTTTACTTAAATATATTGCGAATTTAAATTGGTTACCAAATATATATTTGATCCAATCAAATCCATTTGATCCAATAAAATCTATTTGATTGACTTAAATAGTTATTATGTTTGATTAAATGGGCAGAAGATTAAATATCTATCAACATTTTTTGAAAGTTAATTTATACAGTAGAGTCCCGATAAATTGCAATCGTAAGGGAGCAGGCATATTTTACGAATTAAAAGGGTTTTGGATTCATCGAGGTTTTTTTTTAACGAGTTTCAGAAACGAACAATATCAATTAACGAAATGTTAATATAGTGAGGTCAAAATAAGAAGAATACGAATTAACAGGCTTTTTTTCACTCACACATCTCTGGTAAGGCAAGGAACCAAATTACCACGAAAAACAAAAAATCCATCACAAAAAGTGAACGGCAAACGTGGCCATAACGGCCTACTATAAATGATTTTTTTTTTAAACCACAGTTCAATAGAATTTTTCTTTGCATTACGAAGTATAAGAGGTTGTCAAATCCAATTGCGATTTATGACAGGTTAAGCAGACGTTGAAAAAAATAAAAATAAAAAATACGAATTAGCGAAAAGAACAAAAGGTACGGAATTTTTACGAATTAAAGCGATTTTTTTAAGGGACAAACAGTTTGTTACGATTTATTGAGATTTTCAAATTAACATTTTAAAAATCTAACAATCAAATACATTTTGAAGAAAAAATTCTGTTTTCTCAGTGCAGCGAATTGCTGCTTATATGTCAACGAGTCGACTTCGTCACGCATCAGTGTAATTTTACAATCGTCAAGGACGTGCTTCGAAGCATTTTTTTTAAATATTGAAAATTTATTTCCAGTTACTGTTCTCTACAAATTTTTTAAGTGAATGATATTTTTCGAAACTGAAAGTTACAAAAGAAACGTTGATAAATAGAAAAAGAGAAGAGAGCGTTTGTGGCATATAAGAAAGGCATTTATTTTGTTTGCTTATCTACTTAATTTAACGTGTAGCCTACGACAAATGAGGAAACTGTTTGCGTTAACACAACACATACAGATTTGCTGCCAGCTATAAATTTGTATCTACGAATATTATCCAAACAAAATTGAAATGTTAAGTTATTTCTTGTTGGAAAAGTGTAGTTCTTGCTCAGATCTATGTTTTTTAGTACAAAATAGTGCAACGCTTTTCTTGCTGGGTTCACATTTATGGACTGCACGTGCGTTTGTTTTAATTTTGAGTATGTATGCTGAAGTCTCTGTATTAGTGTATTTGTTTTTGTTGCCTGATAAAATATTAACACTTTCATAAATTTAAGAGCGCTTTACTGAGATGTCAATATTAGATAAACATATATATGTTTACACATATTACATATACATATGTATGCTTTATATTTGCTAGTGTATTTGTATAAATGTATAAGAATGTCTGAGTGATTTGTTGACTGCCATGAAAGCATCAAATATTTACGAGTGAACGCGCGCGCGCCTATAGAAAACAAATCTTCCTCTTTAGTGTTGCGAGTTATTTTTTTTTGTTGGTAGTTAACATCCGCCCAGAGCAAGCATTTTTTTTATAAATTTAAAAATCATGAAACTTTTCATGTTTTCATATAACAAAAAAGCAACAAAATAAAACAACCAAAGGAGGGGAGGAGAAAAAGCGACACGATATCTGAATTTCTTCGATATAGTTTCATCAGACTTTGCACATTGAAGTTTTTAAAATTTTTTGATGCATAAATTATTAATTGCAGTTACGAATACAACAAATAGAATATGCAAAATAACAGAGCAAACAAAAAAAAATATTCCGATTTTCGTTGCTCGAAAACACAAAAATTTCCCTCATAATTTTCACCTCAATAAATTAAAGTAGCAGCTGCAGCGTCGTTGTATGAAATATTTATAAGCATTTCAGATTTCCATGCGAATGGACAGAAATAATTGCGCGAAAAATATTTAGAGATTATGGGAAATTTTCTGTTTTGTATTTATCTACCTTGTTAGAAATGGTTTCTTGGAAAATTTATACATAATTTTCTTTTAAGATTTTTGTTTGTTTTTCAGTTATTTATGTGGGTAACTTGATTTTATGATTTTTATGCTTTGGCTGAACAGCAAGTGTTGGGCAACAGTCTTTTTTAAAATACAAAAATCAGTGCATGTGCTTTAAAATTTAGATGAGAATGCCAAACAAATTCATTACACTATGCGTGTGAGCGTGAATGAATTAAAAGTCGCTCATACGACATGTTGAGCAAAGCGAATTTAATGCATTGTTACATATTGTAGACAAATGTTTGCATCATTTGAAGAAAGCTATCACTTTTTTTTTCAGTTTTAATATTAAATTGTAACATATTTAACTAAAAATTTGAAGAGTATTTTGAGATTCGTTCTCATTGTCGAGAGATTATAAAAAGTAAAATTAAAAATTATTAGTTAATGTTTTGATGAAATTTGGATTTTCTTTCAAACAAGTTGTGCAGAAGCCGTTCCCTACTTTCTAAAAAGAAGTGTGTGAAAAAGTGACTGATTTTGTGGCAAAAACACTGGATGACCTTTTTTTTACGCTCGGTAATCAACCATTTTAAGTTAATTTCACAGATATCGTCAAAGTCTTGGCTTTTGCAGAAATTTTTGAGCGTTTGGTGACTTGTATTATATTACATGATTCTTATAAATTTCTTGTCGTTCGATCTAAATCAGGTACTCAGTTTGCTCCATTAGCTCAAAACAAACATCAAATTTGAAATAAAGAACATAAAATCAACATAAAGCCAACTACTTTACGTTTTTGTGTTCATTTGCCACATTATTCGCCGTCGAGCACTAAATTTCCTTGAATATCTATTTTCAGTGCTGAATTTTTGCTCCAAAACACTCAAATTGTAAACGTGGGTTTCCTGCTTGTTTTTAATATGTGGGCATAAATTTTATGAAAAAAGAAAAATACAAGGGAAGATTTTGCATGCTGTCTTAAGCAGCTGGGTTTTTTATCAATCTCTACCTGCAGTATTTTTCAAAAAAAATATTTAGATAAAATGAATACAAATTTAGTAGAAAGTGTTGCCAAAAGCAATTTAATTTACTTTTGTCAACTAACGAACATGTGTATGTTGTGACAGTTGTGGCATTTGCTTTGCTCATATGACTATTTTGCTTTGAGTTTATCCACCTACAAGCAAAGCAACAATTTAAAAATTTTTTTGTTTTTTTCTAATTCCAATTTAGTTAGTTTTCATTGTTGTCAGAATTTATGCTCTTGGGAATTGCATGCCAATATTTATTTCAAAAATATTATTTCAAAACTTAAGAAGGAAAGGAAACAAATGACTCAAACTAAAGTTGATTGTTCGACGTAAGAACACAAGAAGTAAAAGATTACTGGGTATTTACACAAAAAGCCCAAAAGCTAAATATGTGAAAAAGATTGAGTAGCACACAAAATAAAGAAATTTACAAACAACAGCAAACACAAAAAAGGTTTCACATAAAATGTTGAATAGATGAAACATAAACCACAAAAGAAACCACAACTTTACGATAAGGCCTAAAGTTAAAGCAACTTAGATAGCACTTAATTTAAATACCCATACAAATGTTGCTCACAAATTTTTCGACCATTTTAACTCCATCCACTTGTTATTTACATAGCAATTCACTAAAAGGACTTTTTGTTTAGAGTGACCATCTATGTTACGTTAACTTCAAATAGCATACGCAACATTGACAAAGTATAACTAAATGTCATATGGGGAGAACACATGTGGTAACTTTAAGTTCTGTCATTTTTTGGCCGTCATGGTCTTGTTCAGCTCAGATGCGTGCTGCTACTAATTATGCAGATTTGTTTTCATAGAATGTACCTGCTTAAACACCGCAATTGACCCACAACTTTGATCACCTCACTTCCATATTTGATTGATTTCTCCAACATCACAACAAAATAATGAAACACATAACTTTTTACATAAACATGTGAGTGAGCTGGCTTAAGTGAGTGATTTGGTATCGAAGCTTAATGAAGACGATACTACAGTAAATGATTGCTTGAGGTAATTTCCGTCAAGACGTACACACTCACAGAACTGTCGTCAGTACTTCAAGCGGTAGTTTGCAACACTGAATCAGAAATATCGATTACTTGTCGCACGTGGGATTTGGATATCTCTGTGGCCACATGATATCACCATAACGATTTATTAGTTTTCTGAGGAATGGTTCTAGAAGAAGAATGTGCGAGGTGTGTCGCCAGCTCTGGTAGAATCCACGTTCATATATGAAATATTGGAGTAATGCCCTTGAAGTTTTGGCACAAAATAATCGCTTACGTTGCAGGAGATAAGAATCGCCATCATCAACCATTACCATTATAATAAGCATTATCATTACCATCACTACTAACATTACCATTAGCATCACCTTTCCCATAAGCATTTCCATTACCATTTACGTTAGCATAAACATTACAATTAACATTAGAATTACCATTACACTTTCAATTACAATAAGCTTTCCTTCAAATTTCTATGCTGAATTATGTACATTACTTTACTGTTTGATATGGTATATTCATTCGATACTATAATGCCCTACATCTTAGCATCTAAAATTGGTGAAAATGGCAAATCTTACCGTAATGCCATGGTAATTGACATGTCAACAGAATAAATATAATGAATTAATTAATGCATGGCAAGGCATAACATTTATTATGTAAACATCGCATCAGACACACACGTACATACAATGGCGTGATCGTTGAGTGCTCCGTGTCATTGGCGCATTTAGGGGTACACATGAACTTTTACCAAAAAAACTTTCAGTTATTACAATCAACCCCTCTTGTTTGGTGAACCACTGGATAAAGTTGCTAATGTGAGATTCCTTATACATAAATGTGATTGTAATTGATATGTTGACCCAAATTTCTAGTGAGAACTTTTTTGAAATATTAATTATTTATTTAGCTAACACAAAGTTTTGCTGACGGGTTGACAGACAGGAACAATGACATTAATGCAAGCAAACAAACAATAGCTGAAATTGACAAATGTCAGTCAAGGTTAATTAGGGTTTCCACACCAATTGAAACCCATTGCATTAAGCCCGGACTGTATTTGTGTGTCTCATGAAAATATTTTGATTTATGAAAAATTATTCATCACACTCAGTTCCAATTCTCGACTTAAGTCTAAAGCACTCAGTTTGTGTGACAGCAAATGGCAGCAATGTGCTACAAATTCATTTAATGTTACTTATCCTTGTGACATTAGATGGGAGCTGAAAATAAAAATCGCTCAATGCTTTTGGACATTCGTTTCAATACATAAGCCAATTCAGCTTTTTCCATGATATTTTTGAGAATGGAATTAAACCTTAAAAGAAACTTCTAGCTAATTCAACAAATTATGTTGCTGTCTAATTAGATTTTTCTTGGATTCTATCTCATTATTATGTTGCAAATTGCGCATTCAGTATTTTGTTCTTTATAGGGAAATAAAATAAAAGTATAGAACTTGGGCAATTCCTCCATAAACTTTTGATTCAATATTGTTGTTTTGTTGTTTTTATTCATTTCATTCTGCTTCTATTGCTTTATTCGCTTTTATTGTGTTGTTGCGAACTTAGGCAATGCTCTGTTGATTTAGGACAAAACAATGCCAGCACAACTATGTAAAATATATACACAAAATCTCAAAAAAAAATAGTAACAAAGACACAGACTTCACGACAGCCTTTAGGCCATCAACAAACGAAGGAAGCAGAGAAAAAGAGGCTAAAGCACTGATATACCCTATTTTATGTGTTGCTGCTGCCGTCTACCAGCAGAGTTTGGTTTTGTAATTTTTTTTTTTTTTTGTTGTACAGCGTAAATTTTGTACATGACTCTTTTGCGTTGTTGTAGTTGATGTTGTTGCCGTACTTGTTAACATCATCAACATGTTCTCAATTATCAAGCGCGTTTCTCTGCGTAGTACACTGAGAAAATATCCAAACTTCTTATTCGTTGATGATTTTGCCACAAAGTCACAACAGCGCACAAAGTGAGTTTTCTTAGACAAATATATTTCACAGCTTAATACGAAATTAAATCAGCTGTAAAATAATATTGTAAAGGCTTAAAAATTCCGCAAACTGCATGCACTGCAGATTTTTTGACAATCGATCTACTTTGTTCAGTTTTTTGTTTTGTTTTTGTGGTGTTTCGGAATTACTCAGCTTACTGTTCAGTACAGTGTGTGACAACACCAATAAAAATTATGAAATCAAAAAAACATAAAAAAAACGTCTGAAGCTAATCATAGTAAATTCATCAATTGTTAAATGAAATCATCAGTGACCTTCGGGCCGATGTCTGCTTGTTACTTTATTGAACTGTTCTAATTTTTCAATTGCGATCAGGTATTCTAAATTCATATCGTCTGCTTTTGTGTATAAAATAGTTTTTTTGTCCAACTTTTTCTCACTGTGTATTAATTGCGTTGTGCTGAAAAATTTGTTTTTTGTTATTGTTGGAAAATAAAAGAAAAGTACTTCAGCAACGTCACAACAATTGTGGCCACATTATTATGATTATTTTCTTTCTCTTTTTATGTTTTTTCCTCTGTGAACTCCTAAGGGTATTCACAAACAATGTAAGCATGAATGAAATCGTATAATAAACAATCTCAGGCTGCTTTTCAATTTCATATGAACGCAATTATAAGAACTTAAAAAACCGTAAAACACACAAAAAAAAGCCAAACCAAACCAACAGGCCAAAGGCTATGAAATTGTTCACAATATTTTTAAATAATTTTTTAAACATATAACCAATTCAAGAGAACACTTTGCCAATTTAAACGCTTAGATCCTTGTTGCCAATATTCAATTACCCATACACAAAAGAGCTACATCAAATTGTTTGCTTTGTATTCCCTGCTTTGGGGCGTTTACTTTTCTGCACAGCTGCATTTGGTGAAATTTAATTTTCCACTAACTGAATTTCAATTAAATTGGCAATGCGTGCTCAATCTTGGTCCAACCAATTCGCATAAAATTTATTAGAATACATACGTTGCAATTGTCATGATCCTTGTTCGCATTGTAGTCGACATTGATGTGTGCTGCGCATATCCCTGACATTTCTATGTGTAGACATGCATACAAGTTCGCAGGAATAATTGAATTTTATAACAAATTTGTGTCGCTTCAATGTTCCTTTGTGTTTGAGGTCAGTGGACTATGCTTCAGGTTAGATGTTTAAATATTTATGAGAACAATTTATCGCGAGAATTCGACCTGCTGTTATTTTGCGTAGTTTAACAAAATCAAATGTTACTGTGTTATTTTTGCAACCTTTATTTTAAAATTTAATAAGTAAACTGAGTTTTAACCTTTCGTTAAAATTTATATATATACAGGGGTTGAAATGATAGCAATCCAAGTTCTTTTTAATATTTATGAAGCATAAACAAAATAAAATTTATGTACGACATGAATTTAGAGCCATTGTGTTGAAGACCACAGTGCGTATGAGCAACATTTATTTTTTTATATGGTTTTCTGTTGGCACATATCACTGATGATACCTTTGATATATTACTGCTAGTCTGTGTGATAACACTAACGATACAAGTGAAAATTATCTGTACTAAATTATTTTCGTTGCTACTTTTAACGAAGAATGTTAATGTTTAGAAAAAATATTAAATCTTACTGAAAGTTTTTCTAAAAAAAAATAAGTTGCAAGTGTGATTTATTATTGATTTGTGCAAAAGTTGAACAATTTGTATTGGCTTAATGCGGTTTTGTACGATACTTATTTTTTCTTAAGAGATAAATCAATATTATAAAGTCTCTTTATTAAATTAAATTGCTATTACATAAACTTCAAAGATAAACTGCGCTTATGCTTTTGCGTATATAAACTTTAAGTCAAATTGACTTAGCTCTAAAAATTCATCCTACTTAAAATTTTCAACAGTTTATGCAACGATTAAGTGTCACAGCAACAGCTGCTTGCTACCGTTGCTGGCTGGTACTAATGAGATTAGAGCACCTTTGCGAAAACTTTAAAGTTTTTCATACTTTTTACGCTTTTACGCTAGCTTAAGTCAACTTGGCACTAAGTTTTGTTAGTAGCGTTTTTTTTTTCATAGAAGATTTCGCTTGCCTGCGCGCATAATGATAATAATTTCAAAAAGTTTATGATCAAGTTTCGCTAAAAGAAAATAAATAGAAAAAAAAAGAAAAGAAAAGATTTTTAACAGAAGCAGCGTTATACAACGTGAGTAAATTGCATAAACTCGCAGCAAGACAACAACACTCTAGCAACATAGTGAAAAATATTGCAACATAATTTATTGCCGTTGGTACGTTTTTTTTGTTAGTACTTTTTAAGCGCTTTCACTACTTTTTTATGCTACTACCCTGAAGAGAAGGTGTTTAAAGTTTTTACAAACTTTTGTAAAATGTTTGCACATTTGTGTTCAGAATGAAGAAAAATTTGTGTTTCATTGTGTGAACGCCTTAAGTGTTGTTTTCTGTTATAATTCACAAAGTAAGCCAAATCCCAAGCTTTTTCATTTGGCACATTATTTTTCCAATCGATTGAGGCAGACCCCAAAAATGCCATCGATTTCCATTTAATTTACATGCATAATTCTACGTTCAATCTCAAGAGACCCGTATTTTTTTAATTCGCTTAGAGGCCACATTTTTCAAGGATATCGTCATTTCAACTTTTTACGCAAAAATTATGCAAAAGAACTTTCTGAAAGGACTTTTTTTCATATTGTCGACATTTCCTTAATAAATAATGGATTTTCATAATTAGTTTTCTAAACCAAATTCGGTAATTCTGTTTGTTGACGTACCCACTGAGCCAAAAATGAACTTCGTCGCTCAACAACATTTTTCTATTAAAACACATTTCTCACAGAACACGAATTTTGATAATAAAACCGAATGATCTGCAAGCGCTGTTCGTTTGTTAGTCTATTTACTATAAAATGGCAAGCTTTATTTAGCATTCTTGCGACTGACACACTTTAAGAATTCCGTGTGAGATGCCAAAAAATTTACACTGAAGACACAAATAGCAAAAAAATCACCCGTTAAATTTAGAGCATTTTTCTTAAAAATCAACTTATAACAATTTCAATTGAGTAGTTAGTTGGGTGGAATAAGGGCAGTTTTACGGAAATGCATTTTTTCTTTATATAATGGAGACTATTTTCATATCGATGAACGTAGTACTAGCGTTACAGTAGAACAAAATATATCACTTACGTACTAGCCGAGCATTGAAATATTATTTATATTTCGTTTCAATAAACTCTAAGTTTTGCAGTAGGTTTTTCTTGAAAATTTAAAACTAATCAAGTCAAACAAAGCCTTAACAAGCTAGATTTTGGAGCGTTTTCACCACTAGTAAAACCCATAAACCAAAATGTAGAAATTGCTCAAAAAAAATAAAAAATTTTGAATCATTTGCATATAAAATCAGTTCAAAGTTTTCATTGAATTTTTGTAGCTATTTTTATTAAATTTTTATTTATTTAGTTTTATTTTTTCCATCCGTTTCACTCTTATTTAATAATATGCATTTGTATCATTTTGCTCCTTAGGGTCATAGTTCAATAGGAAAAATCTACAAAAGTAGCAAAATACTCTCATATGGGAGTTGATTTTTGCCTGGTTAGCTTTTGATTTTGAAACTGCTACCACCAAAATGCAGTATTTGAAATATATATTTCTAAGTTGCGTAATAATTTAAAAGGTTTGAAAGGTATCGCTTTTCCTTAGTTTCTCCATTTCGAATACTTGCTGCGTAATATTGTGGTGCTTAAAAACTTTCACTTTTTATGGTTGCTGTGCTGTAAGCAACAGATGTCGCATGCAACTAAAGCCATAACTTGTGTAACGCAGTACTTTTTTTTAGTTTTGATAAAAGTTTTTTCTACATAATTTGTTTGGTTTAAAACATTTTAAAACAAGATTATAAAAAAAGCTAATCTAACAGTATTTTACAGAATGTTACGTACAATTTAAAATTTTTTAGTTATTGCTATAAAAAATTCAATTCTAAACTGAAATATATTTTCATATTGCGACATTTTTGTGATATTATGATACAAGGTACAGACACAAATATATTCAAAAATAATAAAATTCTGAAATGTTGCTTTTATAATCTGCTCAAACTATATACTTGTACATATTTCAAGAAGTAAAATACGCAAAATGCTGGAAAACTATCAACGTTTCCTGAGTGACAAAATCACTATATACATAGTAGCAGGAAACGATGTTTTTCTTTTCCCCTGCTAGATAAAAAAAATTTAAAATGACGGAAAATGTAAAAAAGGAGAAAAATTTTAAATAAAGTGGTGCTGATGCCAACAAATTTACGTGTGCAATAAAAAGTCAAAGGTAAAATTAGCAGCAACAGCAGTTAGAGCAGCAAATAGCACAGAAGTACCGGATATCATGTGCTCAAGCGGAAGTTGTGTTGTGTTGTGCAATATGTTGCATAGCTATGCTAAACATATCATCAGTGTTTCATATTGCAGAGTGGCGTTAAGCTGAATAGGAAAAGGAAATCAATTGAAAAAAAGCTCTTCAGAAGTTTAATAAAATTAATAAAAAAACTGTGATTTTAAAAACTGAAACCGCTTCATTATCGTTGAAAAGAATCACATCATTTTGATTTCAGAGATTACTCAAAAACTAGTGTTAGGAGATAACTGTGAGGAAAAAAATTATGTGCTCTGCAGTATTTTCGAATGTACCACTTTTATTTTATTAAGTATTACACGTCCGACTTAATAACTATAGGTGAGCAATAATGAATAACACTTTCAGTTGGCGCAAATTTTCATTAAGATATTATTAAATTTTTGTTTGCGGTGTAGAAAATTATAAAAACCTTGACAATTTCTTACAAATTTTTTCAAAATGAATAATAAATTTTAACAAGAACTAATCAAAAATTGCTCATAAGCTGACATGTGGTGACTGTATCTATGGAGCAGTCCATTGGCCGCCAGGGTAATGCGATTAGACCCAACTACACAATTTTTTATGGGACTATGTGAAATCTCTCGTGTACAGGGACAAGCAAGTCACAATTGCAGCCCTGGGAGACAACATTACAGCTGCCCTTGGTGAGATACCGGCCGAAACGTTGGAAAAACTATGCCAAAATTGGAGCTTACGGATGAACCACCTCAGGCGTAGCCGCGGGCCACATTTACATGAAATAATCTTTAAAAAATTAATGGAAGGAATTGATATATGGCTTAAAATATATATTTCATTCACTTTAGCAACGTTTCTGTTCATTTTTCAATTTTCAAAAACTAAATGCTTAAGAAATAACCAGTTATAGGAGTATTATAACCATTTTATTTGAGGATAATTTAATTTTAGAAAATTTCACTATAAATCACTTTATATTATGAACTCAAATAGTCAATTTGTTTTGCCACAAAATATTTCTTTATTCCATTTTTTTTAATCAACACATAATAAACAAAACAACAACAGAAAATAGAAATAGTATTTGTAGTAAAAATTCCAAATGAAAAGATTCCCCTTATATGTGTTCTCCCAATGCAACAACTGCTTACATATTGATACACAAGATGAAGGTCAGATCCTTTGAGAATGGAGCTAGTTTTGATATCTTTCTTTTCATACATTTCCATAAAAAATACACCTGCTATAGTGCAACATTCAAACAAAGGTTTACAATTTATTTATTCTGTTGTTTCAGTGCATACATTTTGATAGAACACATTGCATAGAATGATTTGCAAAAGCAAACAAAGTTCGAAAAAAAAAAAACAAAAAAAAATTATAAATAAAATGAGTAGAGTGCAAAGATTGCGATGGCATATTCAGTGCAATTCTGCATTTTCCAGTACAATTGTCCTTTTTTCAGAACAATTGTACTTTTTTGTTACAATTGTACTTTTTTCAGTACAATTACAGTTTTTTCAGTGAATTTGTATATTTTTCAGCACAATTGTTATTCTTCCAGTAAAATTCACAAAAATATAACAGAAATGTGGTAAAAATTCGTTTAATCTACTGAAAATTCATCTTTTGTCCATATTTTCAGAGCGCGTATATATTAAAAATATTACAATTTTACAAGAAAAAGAACCACTGTACTGAAAAAAGTACAATTGAACTGGAAAAAGAACAATTGTACTGAAAAATGTACAATTGCAGTGAAAAAGGTTTAATTGTAATATACTTTTTTCAGAACTGAAACTGCTGTTTTCAGTACACTTAAATTTTTTCAAGTACAATTGTACTTTTTTCAGTTATTATGTATTATAATAATATACTTTCATACTGATTTTCGTAAAAATTGCGAAAAAATACGCTGGAACTCAAAAAAGTACCTTCCGGCTATATTATCAGTACATTCGCAAAAAGTTGAAATGCACTTAGCGCCAGCATAGACCACTCCTACACGTACATACTTCACACATTGCCGTCGGGTGGCAATGCTAAGCTGTAGCACTTTCTGACTTTGCGACTTCATTTGCATGGTTTTGTGTTTGAAGGGAACATGATTTTGTGTAGTAAGTATTGCGCTTATGTGTTATATGCAAATGCTTTTTGAGCTTAGCAGATCCTTTGGGCAATAGAGGAAAAAAGAAATAAAAAATTGTAAAAATATTATAAAATCCTATACATATTAAGTGCAATTGTTTCGGTTTACACTTAATACATTATGAGCCGTATTATACCCATAACGCCTAACTACTTAATTTATAATCATATGACAAAATATTTCAAAATGTATGTTTCGACCTTTTAAAAGTGCAGTATAGTGTCTTGAAATTTTTTGCTGCAAATATTAAATAACACTTCTAAATAAGTAGTAAAAGTTAGTGAAATGCTAGTTTTCTAAAGATGTACTCGTTGCTGGATAACTTTATTGAAAACTTCTGGAAGCGTCGTAATTTTTTGTTGAAATTTCAAAATCAAGTTCTGAAACCGTTCAAGTTTTTTTTTACGAAATTGGATATTTAATTTGAAATATTTCTACCCAATACTACTGAAATGGGTTAATGCACGTAACAATATTGCATTTTTTCCTCTAACTTCATCTTTTTGCACAACACGTATGCAAAACTAATAAAATAATAAAACTTAGTTTCATGATATTTTTCTCATATAGAGACGGCAGCTTTTACTAACGCCAACATAACACCCTTAACTCCCATTTTTCTATACAACATAGTGCTAATGTAACTGCCAAACGTGCAGTGAATTACAAGAATTTTGATTATGGTTGCTTAGGTCTCGTACGCTTTTGCTGCTTCTTTTGACTGAATGTTTATACATTTTTTCACTGTCAATAGAAAAGAACTATTATGGCAATATGAGCTTATGAATATATAGCAAAAGAATATAGAAAAAATAAAATAAATTACGCATTGTAAGTTATATTAGAAAAGTAATCAATATTCTTATTTTAGTTGAAAATTTATTAAATATCCTTTCGAAACATTGCTACATTTTTCAAGCTGAGCCTTTGGACAATTGAATAGCACATAGTTCAAAGTTCAAATATTTTGATGGAACTATTTTAGGTGCTGTGATGAGGTTTTCATGCACAATAGATTTTTAAGCTTTCTATCTCAAAGACTTAAATGAAAAGTTTAGCTTTATTGACTTTTCTCATTTGCAAGCTTCTAGCATTGACCTTAATTACGCTAACTTGCGCAAATTAAATTCTTTCAAAATTACAAACAGGATATGCCATAAAATGCATGCAGCCTTGTGACATTTGATTGAATTCTATAGAAAAATTAAAACTAATGAAACTATTTGAAGCAGATGTTAGAAACCAACAAATGCAACATTAAAAAGGAAAAGCATAGCAGCTGCAGCAGTAACTTGTTGAAAGGAAATGTATAAAAGTGTCATTTCCTTGTTAGCAAATAATCTATGACGTACAACCACCAACTATAGCACCAGCAGCATCACCTTATGTGAACCACTTTGAGTTGCTGCTTCGCTTAAAATTGTTATCAGCGATGCATGAAGGACAACTAGGATGTCAGCCAGCCAGTCAGCCAATTGCTGGAAGCTCCGGAATGTTGTGTGCGGAAAAGGAAAGAAATTCAACAATCAACGAGCATCACCTTCAAATGCTTTTAAATAAATGAAGCTTGCAAGCTTTTATGTTATTTTTTCTTAAAACGTCAACCACACGGTCGACATTTGCGCTTTGGTATGTGCAGCATATGTGTGTGTGCATCTATGTGGCTATGTATTTGTGACCTGCCCCATTTTTAGCTTGCAAGCTGTATGCATTGAACGAACATGACCTAAACTCCACTTAACCTACATGTATTTTTGTCATCGTTTGTGCTTATCATGCAGCTGATAGGGTTGCCAGCTGACATAAAAAAGTCAGAGTCAGTTTATAATGATAAGGGAACCAAAATAAAATCGATAATTCGCAATTTTCTGAGCTTACTGTTCAGTTCAGCCGATGAGTGAGAAAGATATGTTTTTCTTTGAACTTGCCACTCATCAGCTCAAAGGTCCCTGACGATTCCATTTAGCAATGGATGAAATTAGTATGACTACCAATGAAAATTTTGCCAAAAAAAAAATCTGAAGATTTATTCAACAAACATTTCTGCCAAGAAAAACATTTGGAGATGAAAATTTATATATTATAAGTAATTTGAATTGGAGGAATTGGTTTCAGATTCTTTTAAAATTTTTGTTTTATTTTTAGTCAGATAAAAATCTTTTAAATAGTTATAGAGATGTGTTTAAGAAAGCGGTAGCTTTCACCCTTCCTTTTTCTAGGAAAGAAATTCAATTAAAAAAAAAAAAATTGATTTTTTTAGTCTTTTTTATTGTGCCTAAAAGCGAATTTTGACACACTACGCTTCAAGTAGTTATTTACGAATGTAAATATGTGCTACATATTTAAATCTTTTGTATTAAGATAATTTTATTTCACAGCTATAAATTCTTTCTTATCTGGCAACTCTCTCAATATCCCATATACCTATACTCGTGTAGAGCTTCTTCATCCCACTGTTTTGTCAAAGATAGCTCTGTCTGTTCACTTGATTCTCACTGGCATAGCTATTTTTTCCTGCTGTCAGAATTTCTTAGAAGCACAGTGCTGGAAGGACCAATGCAAAAAATGTGTCATTTTTTTTAAAACTTTCAATTCAATTCAACTCAATTCACTTAAATTCAGTTGCGAACTTTTCAAGTTGCATCCAATTGAATTTTAATGCGATTTTTTTTTATTTTGGTTTTGGAAATTAAATCTGCTGCAACAGAGAGATAAAAGTGATGCACAAGTGTTGTCATTTATTTTGTTGGGGTTTCTGGGTTGTGGGTATTTTATGTGGAGGATTGGCTTTCAAAATATCAACACTCTTTCTAATTGTAATCAATTTGACATTTTCCGTATTCGGTTGCAAATTGTAGAAATTTACTAAGTTCAAAAACAATTTAGTTGTAAATAAATCTCGAAATTTACATGAAATTTTTCCAATATCAAATGATTTGAGAAAACCGGATTATTTCTAGTGGAAATGTTTGTAGTTTCTACCTTGCGCCTTTAAACCAGCAATAAATGACGCTTTCAATATTCACATATGTCCATAGCTGAATATTTTCGCAATTAAGTACACAATTGCAGGAAAAATAGATCGAAGGTTTGACCTTTAGACATCACTAAATATTTACCAGTTACGACGCTCATATATTCAAAACATACTCAAATGCTTAATGATATAAAACTAATTGACTCGAAAGTTGGTTCATTTGAATAATTTTTTGTGTTTCATTTCATTTCATAACTACAACAATTTAAAAAAAAACACCCTATAAATGCCAGAGCACCAGAGTAGCTGTGCGTGTAGAAGTGGCAGCGACATTTACATCGAGTGCTGAAAAATTGCAAAATTTGGTGCATGGAATTTTATTATAGAATTTTAAGATTTATAGTTAATATTAAAAGCCAGAAAATAAACCCATAAAAAGTATTGTTTATTCCTCATATTATTTATAATATCATAAATAAAAATGCTAACAATAAATAAAAAAATACTAATATAACATTAAATATTAAAAAAAAATTGCGCCCCCGGGTGGACTCGAACCACCAACCTTTCGGTTAACAGCCGAACGCGCTAACCAATTGCGCCACGGAGGCATATCAACTGCGCAGGCATAGCACTAGCCAGAACATTTAGCAGGTACTTTAACCCTTATTCAGTAATAAATGTTGGCTTTACATATAACGATTGATATTTTAATGAGTTTGAAATTTTTGAAAATTACTTATATGCTTACCCAGCAAACATATGGATGATTTTTATAACTTCCACATATATGACAATAAATGTATATATCTTCATGCGCTCAAACTTCAGCGTGATTTATAAGCGAAGTTCCTAACGCTCTTCTAGAAGATAAGTATGCCTGTTTTAATCGCAAAATTCTTCGTCTTGCATCGTTGGTACGATCAAATTTTGATATAGTGCGACCTCCGTCAATGCAACCCTCGATAAATGCAACTGCTCAATTATCGCAACAAGTAAATTTCTTTCTTTACAGTCTCAGAAAGTGCAACTTTTCAAACAAATTTTAGCTCGTTTAATGCAACGTATTTCGTATGAATAATCTCTGTAGCATATCCGATATTAAACTGAGTTCGTGAATTCCCAAAGATATATCTACGCCCCTGCACCTAAGATTTTTTGATTCCATCATCGCAACTTTCGCGGTTATAGCGACAGGCTTGGTTTTTAATAGTTGCGTTGATCAAGGCCACACTTGTTTCCACGTAAAATAGGATGCCTAATTGATTGCGCATAAAGCCACGATCGGGAAGTGTAGAGTATGGTTCTGGCCGAGCAAGCTGGACGTATCAAAATATCAATACTGAAACTAAAGCCAATTTTCTGACACATAACACACCCCGATGTTGATATTTTTTCTAAGCAAAAGCAATAAAAAAATAAAATCGTTTCGAAAATGTACAAAAATCATACAAATCGATATTATAAAATTTGGCTCAAGAGCTACATGGACATTTATTGCCTGGCAAGTCCTGTTTTTCATGTTATGTTAAGTATAGTTTTGTTATGTAATATTCAAGAATAATGTATGAAATGTTACAAGAAATGTGCATTAAGTGAAACAATAGATCAGAACTCCATCTCACCCGATATGAAATTTTTTAATCATTCCGCTTACCCCGGACAAACTATCGTTTGGTATCAGAATAAGATCTAGCGCACGATCGCAAGCTATCGTCTCTGTAATTGAGTTATGACTCTTTAGCGATTAAAAATGTTTGCTGGGTACATTGGCCAATATTTTTGCAAGCCTTTAACTGATAAAGATTTTCGTCAAACAATACAATAAGTCTCCGTTATAGTATACAAATATGCAATATAATTTGTTTCTATCTTTCCAGATAACAGTTACATTGCCCGAGATAGTGCAGACTATTTTTGGTAAGTAGAACTTTTGACATAATATATTCCCTTGGCTTTTTTAACAAACAAATGGTTTTGTTGTCAACACGATTTTTAATGGTAGTTAAGTTGTACTTTTTTTGTTCTCACCTGTAAAGAAGACAAACGCATATTCGTTGGTTAAAAATTTTAGTGGAGGCTTCTTCCACGGTAAAAATGTTCTTTTGGATTGAATTGTTTCCTTTAGATATATTTAAAATATCTAATTATAGCGAAGTTATTATAATTTGCAACTAAAAACATTGCCATATTAAAATTGAATAGCTCAACAATGACGTGAAATTTCAATCGTTTGATAAATCATTTTTCGTTTAATTAAGACAGCTAAAAATCTCTACAAAACAATGTAAGCAATTTATACATTTGTGATGCTGTTTCTTTAATAAAGTCAGCCGCAATACACAAGGTCTTCCTATCTGCCAGTTAATTATGTTATGGAATACTTAAATTTTCATTAATATTAATATTTTTAACCCTAATTTGTTATCGTTAAATTACAATCGACCCTTTCATAACACTAAAGGAAAACATTTTGTATCACATAACCAAAATACCCCAAGGCAAAGTCTAGAAAGACAGACTTTTATGATAAAATTCATCTTTTAAACTCATCTTTTACATAAATTGCCATACAAAAGCAACCCAAAAAATACAGAAGAAACAATTCAAGTTCTGAAGAAATAATAAAAGCGAAAATCAACAATTGAAAATTGATTGCAAATTGTGGGTAAAATTGGAAGAGATTAAAACTTGAATACAAAACTATAATCAAAAAGATAGAAAATGAAAAGCTGAAAGGCTGTCTGTAAATTGAACACTGCAGTATAAAAGGAAATGTAACAAATTAAAAAAGGTAAAAAAAACTAAATGAATTTTTCTGTAACAACGAATGAAAAGTTGGCAAAATTATCAAAAGCAGCTGGTGAAACTTAGCGACGTTCAAAAATGACTTCAATTGTATCGATAGTTCGAATATAAACAATATCAATTGCGATTTATTCAGTAGCGTTAAAGATACTCTGATAGAAACTATAGCCGAAATGTTTAATGTGTAGTTTCCGGATAAGTGAAAAAACCGCGCTCAGGCACTTCACGTATTTGAAGTGAAAACTGTTCTTTCTAGAACATGAAAAAAATATCAAAAACTTTTATCTTCCAAAGCAAAGAATCTATAAAGCACTTGAACTACGATTTTAACAATTACTTCAGGAAACAAATTCTCTACACGAAATATAGGGTGCCAACTGTATCGGGTTACGGCCAACCTCAAAAGCTCTCTACAGGCGCCTCTACTTCGCACGCAACTCTACTTCGCACGCGCCTTCTCCAATCAGTAAGCGTGGATTGGGTTTCTTCGGTCTGATCTTTCCATCAGAGGCATGGTCTTCCTCTTCGTCGTCGCCCTGCGAGTTCCGTATCAAACAACTTTTTCGCCAGAGCTTTTTTGTTCATACGCACAACATGTCCCAGCCAACGCAGACGTTGGATAGTGATGCGCTTGACTATGTCTGTGTCAGCGTAGAGCTCGTACAGTTTGTGGTTCATTCGAATGCGGTAGTCATCACCGACTCGAATAGGACCGCAGATTTTGCGAAGAAATTTTCTCTCAAGCAGCCAAAGCGCGGCTGCATCAGTCTGCGACACAACCCATGCTTCTGCGCCTTAAAGTATAGCGCGGGTAAGATTAGCGTCTTGTAAAGTGTCAATTTAGTCGGACAAGAGAGGTCTCTGCTGCTCAATTGCTTACTGAGGCCATAGTAACACCCACTAGCAAGAGCGAGTCTTCGCTACTATCTTCGCTTTATCTTCAGGCTGAGCTAGTTTTTGAAGCAATTGAAAAATATTTTCTGATACAAACTGTGCGTAATATTCCTTATCAAGATTTTTATAAAGAATTTAGTATTGAAACCTTAAGTTTTTATGATCTGTTTTTTGATGAAAAATTTTCTTATAATAAAAAAAACAATAGCACAAATTAGTTAAGACAATCTCATGAAATTTGAACGTAGTCTCACTGTCGTTAAAAATTTGATTTTCATGTTTTACCGATTTCAGTTTTGTTTATGCCAAATCGTTATAGCATCATTTTACAAAATTTATTTTTTTACGATATGACTGTCCTAGTGATATCTGTGATATATTAAATTACTAAAGTTTAAGTATCATCAGGACTCTAGAGTTGTCAGTTTGGTATAATACGCAAATTGTTCACTAGAAAGCTGCTTCGATTGGAAAATTTGTGGCTGTTATTTGGTTTGCTTAGAAAAAATTTAAACTAAATGAAATATTAAATTGAAATAGATTGGAAATATTAAATTTAATTTGAAATTACTATGCAGAAAAAAGTTTTCAAACTCTTAATCAAACTTCATCAATAGTTTGAAAGCAATTCACAGAATTTCTTCTTTTTTTCTCACAAACTAAACAAAAATTTTGATATCTGAGAATTGCAAAAATAATTTACCAACCCCACGAAGCATTAAAAAGTATAAGTACTGTATGCAATAATGCTGGATTAAGGAAATGGAATTTTCTATCACACTAAAGTCCTTGGCAATGATTTTGAATGAGCGACGTTGCACACAATGAAAGCCAAATATTTTCAATGCACTTCTTATCTGCTCTGGGACAGGCTGAATATTTTCATTTACAAAATTGCTAAATGGACGAAAAATTTTCAATTACATTAAGTCAATAGAGTGTTGCATGGTTTAACAATTGCTTAAATATTTGAGCCCGTAATTGAAGGTACACTTTATGTACCTTGTTCATTGTCTTAAGGTGTTTACTCTTGTAAGCAAACACTTTTATGTATCATTGGCTATTTTTTGGTAAAGAGAGTTAAAGTTAAAAATTTGTGGCTATGGGCAAATCATCATTTATCGAAAAGTAAAAATAATAAATGCAAAATTTAGCATAAGTTAAGAAAATATTAATCTCTTAAATATTATATACGGCTGTTCATTATATCCCTAATTGAAGATTATTTTGAGAATCCGATGAATTTCGAAACAAAAATTTTGTAGAAAACTTTTCGAAGTTAGAAAAAATCACATTAGATGATTTTGGACATTTTGATATAACATTCTATAAATCCAAGCGAAAATGTTTAAAATAAAATTTTTTTCGTGAGTTGCATCGTATCTGTGAAGTGTACTTTATTCTAGTTTGGCTTCAATGAAGAGATGAGCAGGAGCGTGTGTGGAGTGTGTAAGAAACTCTTGATTCGTAGTCGCAATAGATTATATTGGTCTGATTTATTCTTCAATAGCATTAAAAAGAAAATATTTTTCTATTTTTTTGAGTGGTCTCTGTGAAAATTCAATTTGAAAAATATGTTTGTGTGAAGCCACCCTAAACAGGAGTTTTGTAGCCTAAGCTGTGCATCATGACATAACAGCTACGTGGTGAGGATTCGATGTGAATTGTCGTAATGATATTTTAAAAATAGTTTACCCTTAATATAAAATTTGCCGAAGCAATGCCTTTTAATATAAAATCTACGTGGTGTAAATTCGATGTAAATCAAGTAACCGGTCTTTTTGAAAATTAAATTTTTAAAATATTGTTTATGAGGGCCACCCTAAATATGCAAATTAATAAAAGTTTTATTGTCTAAGCTATGCCTCTTAATAAATATAAAAGAAACGCCTTGTTAATTCAATGTGAATCGATTATTTGGTTTTTGTGAAATTGTATTTTAAAAATATTTTTTTATGAGGGCCACCCTGAATATCCACCTTTATATTATTTATTGCCTAAGCTATGAAAAGCGTTGTTAATTCAATGTGAATCGATTAAGTGTTTATTGTGACAATGCTATTTTAAAAATATTTTTGTATGAGAGCCACTCTAAATAAAGAAATGCCTTGATATACTCGTATAAAAGCTACGTCGTGTAAGTTTGGTGTGCATCAATTAACCGGGCAGACAGACAAAAACTGATTTTTATATAGTAGATGATAAGCAATTTTTAATGTTGCAATATCGCTCAAACTTTTAAGTGTCCCACCAAATTTTATGCATGATAAATTGCACACTATTATGTTGTTCCATATGCCATATATTGTCACACACTTGTCATCATTAAAAAGAGCCCACTTTAAAGATTTATTTGGACACAATGTGCGCCAAACTTTTTTTTATTAAAACTGTCAGCATTTTGTACAATCAGCATTTTTCATTATGACAAATAGAATACAAATAAATTAATGAGAACATGGCTGATTTATGATATATTTTTCCTAGAATATTCTATTGAATTTGAAAATGTTTTTCATTTAGTTTTTTGGAAACAAACAAAATAATTTTGTTTAACTTAAAATTTATTAGGTCATCTTTTGTGTGCCGCCCAGCAGCATGTCTGTATGTTGTGTAAGCACATCAAACGACATTCAGTTTCTTAAGTGTTGATAAAAATAAATTTTACACTAAACAAAATCGAACACTTTTTCTTTTTTTTTTAACTCAAATGATATTTTCGTTAATTTCATTCCACTGTTCCAAAACAATATATACCACCAATATGTGTTTGTACATTTGTGGAAATTAGGGGCCAAATGGCACTAATGACTGGCTAATGTGTTTGTCAAATTGTTATGGAAAATTTAAGCAAATGTACGACACAGACTGGTGCTGCATTCTGCTGAGTGAATGCCATTTCAATATTAAAATAAAATAAAACTTTCTCAAAAACACTTCAATCTCTTGGCACCTAATAGAAAACATTGCTTTTCTAGAAATAACAATTCTCGCACTTCCGCAATTACGCGCATTCTTTCGCTTATCACAGCTCTCAGCAATTGCTTGATTACCAACAACAACCTTGAGAATAAAAAAGAGAAGAAGCCGCAGTAACGATAACAATTGCATTAACAAGAAAAAATATCGTTGTGTATGTGGAAATATACAACTGGATGCGAATGTGCAATATGGCGCCGTGGCTTAGTTGGTTAAAGCGCCTGTCTAGTAAACAGGAGATCGTGAGTTCGAATCTCGCCGGGGCCTAACAACTTCTCAGGTTGCGTTTGTTTTTTTTTCTTGCAGATTAGTTACTTCTGGAATGCTTGTTTGCTTTTCTTATTTGATCTTTAAGAAAAAAAGAAAAATTATTATTTTACTCATTTGATCGCCATTCAAAATTTCCGTTACATTAGTGTCAATTTGAGAATTACGTCCAAAAATTACAGACAAAGAATAAATCTTAACCAGAAATGTGACATATTAAAAACTGAATGAAATATTACAAAATGTAATGTAAAACTGATATAAACGGATGATACTTGCTTGTAAGGGAAGTGCCACGCCCTCTCTCTTATAAGTGCGCGTATTTTTTCTGCTGCTTTATCTTATATTTGTATGCCATTTGGATTCATAACTATAAAGTACTTTATTGTTGTTGGCTTCAATGGAACGTGCCACGCCCTCATGTCAAAATATAATTAATCATATATAAGGGTTTTTTACTAGATTAGGTATAAAATTCAATCGCCTCATCTTAAAAGACTAACTCAGTAAAACGTTTGAAAGTTTTTACTTATATAATACGCGCTACACCCTCTATTCAAAATGTATTGACTTTATTCTGGTGCTAGGCCGAAGCATATTTGTGTGAAATTTGGTTCCGTAACCTTAAATAATTGTAAAAATGATCTTAGTGCAGTGTTTTAAAAACTTTGTTACTTTAGAGATTGCCACGCGCACTTGTAGATATTTATCTAGCTCTTTTACAGAGATTTTCCAAATCGTGCTTACCGCTTGTGTGAAATTTGGTTTTATTACCTTAAATAACAAAATCAGTTTAGTGCCTCGACCTCCCCTCGAAAATCGTTAACACTTTGCTTAAAGTTTGTCGAAGTTAGCTTTGTATTTGTAAAAATTTTGGTTACATTAATTTGCGATTACAGATTTCGCCTAAAAAGTTCTACAGTTTCAAAAATATGTAGATAAATTAATTAAAAAAAAATCATTGGGCGATGTCTCAAAAACCTAAGCAAAGATAATTTTTAAAAGTTAAATTTTATCAGCAGAGGACTATGCACATACAAATACTTTATAAAAGAGTCCTGGTCATTTTTAAATAGTGTTGTATAGAAAGCAGGCATAATAAATAATTAGAGGAAATTTGTTTTTTCTAGTTAGTAAGATATTTCAAAAATCTGTGGAATGTGGAACAATTTGGACGCCGGATTTGTTTTCAGCATACTAACAAACAAAAAAAAAAAAACACACAGCATGGTACTTCATCTTTCAACTTCAAGACTTTTTTTTTGTGGGCCTGTGTAATCATATATTTCTCACGTTTTTAAGTATTCCTTATTTATTGCAGAAAAAAAGATCGAATTTGATTCCGTCTACCTTTTTGAAAAAGTTTCACCATGATATTCGAAATATTATTAGCTTGCGGAGAGTTTAATATACTTTTTTTTAAGAAAATAATATCCTCTTTCTAGTGCTGCATGCTTGCGCAATCATGTGTAGGAACGCCCAGCAAACAAAAACTTGCATATTTATTGAGAACCTTGTTTCGCTATAACAGCGAAGAATAATCCTTAAATTTTTTGGATTAAGATGCAAGAAATAATAGTGTAATAGTAAAACACCATGTCTATTAAAACTACGTAAAGGTTGAAAACTTCAAACAGAAAATTCAATGGAATTTTCTTTCTTCAGCTTAGTGAATTCAATTGTTGCTGGCGTCTTTTCTGCATCACATGTGTCCACATGCACAAGATTTAAATTTGAGTATAAAAAAATTCAATTAATGTGCTTGCGATTCTTGTGTCTTCTCTTGCCAAGCTGTCTCGTACGTACATAGCTGCACATGCTGCTATATATGTACATTTCTAAAATGTGGCAATACTTTGCAAATATTTACTTTATGTTGACTACAAGAATAAAAGCTGGAGCAGAGAATAAAATGGTTTGGTGCAAATAACGTAAATACTTCTTAAGCTTAAGAAATGTCAGTAAGTGTGTCAAAAAGCAACAAGAAAATACTAAATATTTGAACAGCTAACTGATGAAGAGATATTGTCAAAATAAATAAAAATGGAATAAAAGAGAGAATGAAAATATGTTAGTAAATAAATAAAAAGTTTTTAATATCAATTAAGCAAAGTTAAAGTAGGGTGTGTTATCTTTGGCAAAAACCAAAATTTACAACACTTATTAGCAGTTAAATTGCGCATAAAATTCTTAGATTTCTCGAAAAGGGTATTTTTTCCATTGTTTTTTGAAAAGGGTGTGAAGGATGTACTATGCTGTGCTAACTATAACAGCATTCAACACTTGTCTGCGCTTAGTCAATAATTATAACTAACCGCAATTAAATTGCTAAACAAATACATAGTTTAAAAAGTGCCACGCCCGCAATTATAAAGTTGCCATTTTCTGCTTATGCTAATATGTATTATCAAATATAGTCGTACTGTGCTGGCTTCTTCAATGTACAATTTTGAGTTTTTGAAGAGCGGGGAAGCTTATTTAATTTTAAATTTATGGGCGGTGTTAGGTTGTGTTCTAAATTTATCGTCTAGAAGACAATATCTCAAAAATTAGCTTGATCATATTGATAGATAAATGATGATAGTCATTAATTTTTAGTTTTTTTTTTGTGAAGTTTGCGAGAATATTTAAAACTTAATTTTTTTTTTAAATATATTACCTAAAAGGCCTTAATAGCCAAGCGTACATTTCACTTAAAATTTTCAATTAAAATTATTTGCGCATTCAATTTTAATGCTTAATTGTTGGTATTAACGCTACAGCTGCTAGCTCATATACAACAACTCACAAAATCGCTGACGTGTTTGTTTTGGTTTAATTTACCAAATACATGAACACAAAGCCATCCTCCATCCAGCAGTAACAAGAAAGCGCAAAAAATAAAAAAATCCTGCAGTAAAAAAGGATGCTGCTTAATTAACATCGTTAAAAGCGTTGCCAGCTAACAGAGCGGCAACCAAAGGAACAAAAGCAACGAGAAAAAAGCGTTCGTAATTAAAAATGTATTAAAAACTAAAACGAGAAATACCATCGACACATCAGCGATATCAAAATCATCGAAACGGACGTTCGAGGAAATCTTTGCAAATGAAAAAAGTAAAAAAAGCAATTGGAAAAACTGAAAATAAAAAGCTTCAACTGATGGCAACACGCTGGAGCTAGAAATTGATAGCGCAAGCGGATATTTAAAAATTTCACACAGCGCACAGTGGGGATGGACAAGAATCTAAATATTTTTTTGCGACTGTGTTGAATTTAATTACAAATCACCAGAAAAATGGTTGGGGTTGTTTTAATGTTCCCTAGCAAAGGATACTTTTGGAAAATATTTGAAGAAATTGAGTGGCACGATAGCTTAAAAGATTTTTATTTAAAAAATACCTGTATGGCTGGCTGAGTGGAATGCGCATGGAAGTCAAAAGTTTGTTCGGAAGTTTCTTGAAATTATTTATAATAAAATATTTTATAGTGAAATCCAGCTAGACTATCATTTATTTTTTCCCCACAGTGCAGTGTTAAGGTGTGGAAAAATCTATTGCATGCTTGCCTGCAAGCAGTATATGCACATTTTTAGGACAGTGTCTTTAAATATGCTGCATTTCTGTCTCTCTCTCATCACAATTTTTTTAATGATTTGCGCTTAATAGTATGCCATAGAAGATGTCTAAGATTTAATGTGTTATAAGATTTTATATAAATTCATTATGTTCATGCTTCCATCAATTGCTTTTATGTTAGCTATGAGAACAAAAAATAATTAAATGATTATAATTAAAATTTTCCATAGCATAGTTTTAGATGTCCATTTTCATTATTGGTATTATTGCTATGGCTAATATATCTAATAGATAAAGTGAAAATGGGATGAATTTTGTTGGTTAGGTTGTAAGATATCAAAGCCAAAAAAAGCATTTCGAGCATACTTTTGGCTGTTGCTCTTGAAATTATGCTAAAGAAATTAAATTATTTCGTATACATCCTACATTTTTTCTTTGCCTCAAAGCTGTAGCACAAAATTTGAAATAAAAAGTATACAAGACAATGAAACATTTTTATACAAATTATAATGTGCATAATTTTACCAAAATGCTTCCTTTCCTGTAAATCGCCTAAAAATATGTTAATTTTTAACTGGAATTCAATTATGCTACATTACTATACTGTTTCTTCTTTTTTGTTCACATGCGCCTGTAGGTATGCTGCAGAATAAGAAAAGTTTCAATTGTAAAAAAATAATTGAATTTTGTCGATTATTTGACTGTGCACACATGTGGTTTTTTTTTGTGCATGTATGCCGAATTAAATTTGTAATTTTATTGCTTCGCGTACGCTTGTTAACAGGGTAATTTTAGAAAAAAAAATTGTGTTTTCAGTTTAACTAACTCAAAAAAAAAAATCAAAATAAATCTATTAGAAACAAAAAAAAAATAATTTTGTTGCTTAAAATTAAAGGATTAAGTCACAGTGTTATGAAAAAAGTTTGTAAACATTTTGTCATAATTTGTGCAAAGTGGCGTATGAGCAATATTGTTTTATAAACTTTAACATTTCTAAAAGCACAGAGCTGGTAACGTCATAAGTCGTTGAATTCTAATTAAGTTTGATATTTAAAAAAAAAAACGTAGTTTTGCTTCCAAAATATATAGAAAACAATCGAAGCTGCTTGTAACCGATTTAGCTAAGGAGCGTTGCTTTTTCTTTCAAAACAAATGAAAATTTTCCATTGACATGATTTTCCTTATTCCATTAAGAGCCAAGGCCTTTTAAAACCAAAAATCCTACACTAAAAGTATTTCGTTTTTATAAAAATGACATAAAATACTTATAAAATATGTTTAAAATAAAATTATAAAATTTCAATCAATAGGGTTTTGAGCCTGTACCCAAGCGGGTACGACGGCAGAATATATGAGTATCCTTTAAATACTTTGCAGTGTGAAAAATTTTAGATCACGCTTTTTTAGAATTATTTTCGGCTCACACCGTTATAATAGAGGCATGTCTGCTCAACTATAAAATTTACAACTTCGTTATCAAATACCTAAGACTTCCGAAAACCTCAATCGACGACTTTCCTTAGAACACTGTTACCATTTTAACTTGTTCTTCATAAAAAAGTGGTTTTCGCATTTCAATGGCACAAGATCTTCGAGACTATTTTGCAGAATTTTCTGAAAGTTTCGGACATTGCATTTTACCGTGTAGCTCTTCAGGTTGTACATTGTCTTCGCTATCGCTTCTATAAAATATCTCGAAAATTTGCGGCACAATGTCGTTATAAAGATCCTCGGTGTAACATTCCTCTTCGCCTGTATTACAATGTAGATCTGTACTATGTAATAAACGCAATGTCACAAGAGGCGAGATTTGAAAACTTCTCCGCAAAGTTCACCATTAAAAACAGACGTTTTTATGTCTTCAAATGCCATTTCAATGCAAAAAATAGTTTCGAAGAAATGTATGCGTTACTAGCTGTTATACTCAAGCGAGTACACTACTTTTTTAACGAACCAAGCATTTTCAAAAGTAATTTTTTTGACTCAGTCCGTTGAAAGAAGTTAATCACAAGTGTTTTACTTTGTAAATCAAGTGCAAACTTTTACAATTTTCATGCAAAACGCTTCCAACGCAGTCGAACACTGATCTCCCAAAATACGCAAAATTGACGATGAAGTATCAAAACAAAAGAAAATATTGATAACTCTCAATCGCTTTCACTTAATTGTTAAAGTGGGGGTTTTAAGCACAGTGTTTATGGTCGAATTTTGCAATAAACTTTGGAAATTTTTTTTTCTGATTGAATTTAAAGCTATTTGCATGTGACTGTATTTTTGTACCCAGGCAGGTATAATGGCTTGAAATGGCCACTTAAGGTTTTTAATATTATCAAACATTTTTACAGTTAAATTTTTAGTGCATAACGTTCCACATGACGTATGAGCGATTATTTTGTTATACGATTTAAAAAAAGGTTTTATTGAATATTTTTTATTCAAATAGCATTCTCTGAAGAGTTCGATGCAGCTTAGGCTTAATTTTAAAGGTTGCTATTATCAACTATTCTGTGTGCTGCAATAATTTGTGCAATTAACGACAGGCCGTCAGCATCTCCTACCTGCGAGATAATTCATTGCATGTTTTTTAATAACCAGTTTTATCACAGAAGTTGTCACGTGCAGTGCAACATGCAACTGTATTTTAATTAAAAAACCAATGTCAAATCATTTGACCCACATTTAAGTGGTCAAAACACGTTGTGGGCAAACAATTAAAATTGAAATTTTAACAAGCTAGGAAAATTATCAATGTTTATTCATAATATTATATTAAATCGATAATTAAATATATCATTTCGAAGAAAAAAAGATAAAAGCAACTCACCAACTAACTAACACAATTTAGACACAGCAATTATCACGCGCACGTTGAGACATCATGCGTTGTGTTGCGCGAATAATGGCTAATAATCATACCAATGATAACTAACGATGTGCGCGCACTCTCTTGTGGCTGTTTTTTTTTATCAGCATGTTGGTATTTGAAATTCAATCGGAAAATTCCTCAATTGTTTTTGCAAAGTGATGGACAGTGATTTGTACGAATTGTATAAATATTTTTCATGACAAAAATAATAAGAATGTTACATATTTTGTGCACAACAGTCTAAGAATATAAATACAAATACCAGCATGTCGCCGTTCCTGCCGTTGATTTGTCGTATATGGTAGAGAAATGCAAATATTTTGGAATTTCTTGTTGATGTTGCTGTTGATGCGATAATTGTATATCTATCTTGTGGTAGTGGGAAGTTTTTAATATTTTTTTTTTGGAATTTTATTCTAGAAATCGATACCTATTTGCATGTCATAGCTGTTGTGCTCGTATTATATTTGAAATATTGAAATGTCCTTGCCTTCATGCAGCTGTCAATCGAATGTACTTTAAATTGTAAATATAAAATTCAAGGTTATATTTTCAAGGTTCATATGACAGATTTTTTTCGCGCTATATTGTAGATATTATTGCGGGTAATATTAAAGCAATTGGCATACAGATGTAAAATCTTTGATGAGTTTTATCAATACGATGAAAAACTTGGCTACAACACTTCGAAAGTAAGGCATATACTGACAAGACTAAAAAATACATTTCTCATCTGTAGAATAAAAAAGAAAATTAAACAAAAATTTTCCTACATTAAATCAAATGACTTTATAATTAAATTGCACATTTATCTCTCTTTACGAAACAAAAGTTCAACGTTGTTTGCAGCATTGCGTAATTTGCCGCACTGCTTGACTTGCAGCACAAGAGTTCTAGTGCCTGCCCTAAATGAATCACTTGACACTCAATGCTGCTGATGCTGCAGTTGAAGAATCACAATGCAAACTACTCAAAAGATGCAATTTTTTTCTAACTGTGCTTGCAACAATTCTGATGTCTGTCTAAACGCTAATCTTAAAAGGGTTAGTGGAGCGTGTTCTTGTACATATGATGATGATTATATCCATTGTAGTGCAGAGACTAAGCATAGATGTCTAGCTGTCCAATGGTCATGCTCAAATTTTGGTTGTGTACATTAGAATGGTTCAAAATTAAGTGGAAAATCAAAATAGTGTAGTTTTCTTGATGCGAATAACTTTTCAGAAACTTTGGGTTCTAAAACTGACAAAAAAATTAAGGAAAAAATTAATAATAATAAATAAAATGTAAGGCAACATTGTTTTACCAATGATCATTTCATGAACAAAATAGAGCACTGATTCCGAAAACCATTTTATAAAAATTTGCTTGATTTTAGTTTTTGAAATATAAATGAATTTGATTTGTTCCGTTTTTTGAAAAAAATACTTCATATGATAAACTGAACAGCTTTCGTTTAGCTTAGTGTAATAAATTGGATAGCAAATTAAAATCAAATAAATGTTTTACTATAAATTTACATAAAAGTTTTGAAAGTATGTACGCGCAATGTAGCAGTTACATAAATAAATTTGATTCTTTGCTCTCAGGGCCGATTTTACAACTTTCACCATTATTAACTCTAAGGGAAAGGATTTTTGTCCTTTGTGTTATTGTAACTTTTGATCAGCATCTCAAAAACTTCAATCAGCCTTAAGATTCAAAGTTTCTGAAAAGTTGCGTGTGTCTCTTGACCTTTAGTATTTTGAAGCAGTCCAATGTAAATGCACATAAGCGACAAAAGTGAGTTGCTAAATTTTGTTGGATTTTTTGTTTGCTATAAAGTTTTTTCATGTGACACAGTTTCATATTTGCACTGCATAAAGGTAAAGTTTAAAAAATTATTCAAAAAGTGAACAAAAATGTGCTTGTGCAGTTTCGGAAGTTAAAAAGATTTTCGTAAATAAATCTGTTAACAATTATTGAGAAATGAAAATAGAGCCAAAAAAAAAACTTGAATTTCATATTGCGACGACTATTTTGCCGCCTGTCTGGCCTTTATGCGCGGGTTGGCCACCTCCCCCAGCTTGGTACGCTTATGCATAGATTATGCGTTACATGATTTAAGTTACTGAGATAGCATTATACCACTAAGCTATGTGTTTTATGTAAGGAAGTTTAATTAGTGATATATCGCCAGCGGTTAATGATATATTACTAATGTTCCCTTTTTCTAAATATTTTTAGAACTAATTTTTTTCTTAAAAACTAAAGTCATCAACTAAATGAATGGATTTTTAACTTTTATATAGTAAAGTTATACAAGGAATTATTTAAATGAAAATAGTTTTTCATGAACATCGCTAAAATATCATGACATGTTTCTGTACTAACATTTTGATAATTAGTTTGGCACCTATAAAAGAGACATATGTTAACTCATTCTTGCTTAACCTTTGCTTTCTTAGAAAATTTATAAAACACACGATTTTGATAATATGATTCAGGAAATAAATGGCGTTCAATTGATATGAATGGAGTTGTAAGGTACATGAGCATCTCAGGAACTGTCTTCGCCACGCAATGTTTTCTTAAAGTTTAAAGAAATGTGCACAAAGAAATGTTACACTTTATAGTAAATGAATCAAAGAACAAATTTTTATAGGCCATTCTTATATAGCTCCAATTATATATCATATCACCTTCATCCACTTACATTTGTCAGCAATTATATTCTAAAAAGCAAAGGATATGTGACGACAACGATAAGGTCAATAGAACCAAAACCGAATTATATTACTGAGCTTACTGTTTTGTAGTACAGTGTGTGATAATACCAAAAAATTAGGGTAGTGAAGATTCCACTTCGCAGGGAATGGTATAGAAATGATTTTTGTTCTTATATCTTGGTTGTTGTTATCACACAATGTATTAAACAGTTAGCTTAGTTAAGTAATTCCAATTATTTTCTTTTTCGATGCATCACAAAAAAAGGAGCAAACTACTTTATTTGGATATCACCAGTTTTTGTATTTTTATTTGCTATAAGAATTTTTGATTTTGTGATAAAAATTTAATTATATTCACTGTGCTGCTCTTTCTGCAAATTGTTCAAATGGCGCTATATTCTAAAATTGAGCTAATTTATAGTACCACAGAACAAATTTATAGTACGAATTATTTTTTAAATGAGGTACATACCAGTGATATCGTCAGTGCTATACCAATCACTTTCATTGAGTCGCTGTTAATAAAAACAGAAAAATATAATATTAAAATATTTTATTATCTTAATCATCATAATAACATAATTTTAAAAAGCATTCAAAAATGTAGAAGCTGAATTTTAAGTTTCAGGTGATGCAATTTTCGTAACAGCAACAAAATTTTTCTTTGGCTTGCTGACCTAATTTAAGTATTGACAAATATTCCAAGATAAAATAGTTTTTCGGTTGCCGCATACCAAGAGCGTTGAGCCATAAAATTTTTCCACATGATTAATCAAATGTTTATACAAAATTGAAAAAAATTAATCATATGTGATGGCAAATTTCATTCTGGGGAGTATACCATAAGCCTCAGTAAACAAGATAAGTGTTAGAAAGAGAAAACAACATTTTCATGCTTAGTACCAATATTTGGCTAGTTTTATAGTAGTGATGACAAAAGGCAACAATGTTTGTTCTACGGTCAATATTTACATGCGCTAAAAGCGTCAGTTTATATGGACTTTGAACCAAAACTTTGTTTTTTGGGGTGGATTGCGCCAAAACAATAACAAATCGGAAAAATACATTTAAAACAGGGTGCTACAAACATGCAAAGTATAAACAAAGATACGCGTCCGAACAAATCTGACCTTGACCTCTTTCTGCGTATTAATTGAAAAGAAATGCTAAAAATGTTTATATCAGTTATATATATCACAGCTACATAAACATAACACATGTCATCTAATCGATTGCCTGTAATAAAACGCGTGCTGTATTATAATTTTATCAGCGTACTGAGAGCATGCAGCGTCAAAATTTTAGTTTTATGGATTTTTTTGTTTGCAGTGCAAACAAACATTCGTTTTGCCGTTTCAATTGTGTGCTTATGTGTCTGTCCAGTGATTTCATCAGCGACAGTTGCTATCGGGCATTTTTACGCAAAAAAAAAAAAATGTTTGGCAGTGTGGCAAAGTTTAATTTGATTTTATGTGCCATTTATTTTTGCTACTTTATATGCAAATGTACATAGCAAGAATCACGCCTGATATGCATGGAATCAATTCATTCTACGATGTTTTTTTTTCTTAAATTTATTGTGTATATACAAACGTATGCTAATGGACTTGTGGCATTGTTTGATAACACAATAACGTGTGAAATAGTTAATAACAAAAATATTGATTTCATGTCAATATTCGCTGTTATTCCTAGAAATTTAAATTTGAGCGTGCGACCAATTGAATATGGATCATTGAATTATTGAAGATAAGACCGGTTTTTTATTTATTTATAATGATAGCAAACGAATGACAATAATTACATTTAAAGTATTCAAAAATTGATTTCAAGAAAAATTGTTTCTTTTTTAAAAATCTAAATGATAGCAGTTTTATTTTTACTGATTATCTTTAAATAAAATATAGGCAATATGCCTTTTTTTCGATATATTGTTGAAACACAACCTTGAAATAAATTAAATACGTGTTTTTAATTATATTAAATATATAATATTAATAGCTCAGTTCTTAAAAAATGGAAGACGAAGTTTGTTTTCCAATGATTTCAAAAATTAATGCATAATCTCTAAAAATAAAACTTTCAATTTATTACACATGAAATTCTTGCGAAAATTGTACACTGTCATGTTTTAAGTACGCAAATATTACGTCGCTAAAGATGTATCCCACTGTGCAGTTATACTCGCAACATGACAGCTTCTCAGAAAGCTGCATCATAGCTTATGTCGAGTTTCACTGATTTTCAACGCATGTCTACCTTTTCATCCAATTTCCGTCCCTAAATCAAACCACAGCGCTATTTTTAAATGATTGTGCCATATATTTATGCGACATAGTTTGGATGTATCGCTCGTCAGGGTGCGTTGGTTTGCAGGATAAAAGAAATTGATATGAACGTGGCAGTGAGAGTTTGTAGCACATGTAACGAATCTTGTTTGAGCAATCAATGATGGTTTCTGTTGAAAAAATATACGCAGACGATGGGCAACGTCATATAGATATGCTATCACAGGCATGAGAACAGAAAAATGAAATCAGAAAAAGACTTACCAAGTGGGGTAACCCATGTTTTAAGCATTAAATCGTTTAGAGTATAGAAATCATAAGTTTGAGAAATGAATTGAAATTTACTTTAAAAAGCCCGTTTTGTCATATTGGGCTTTTTCTTTGCGTCATCTGACATTGTCTCTTGTGGAAAAGTAAGAGCAATAAATAAAAATCTTTCATGTGAGTTACATATTACTGTGCGCCAGTGGTGAAAAACACTGATCATTTGATATACCACTTGTGATAAAAATATCACTGGTTATACATGCCTGGTGATAAAAAATATCACTGTTGATACAGGCCTGGTGATAAAAAATATCACCGTTGATATATAATTGGTGATATGATAAATATCACTATCTTTGTTAATAGTCAAATATATCACTGGTGGTACTTTTGATATGTTACTTATTTTAACATTTTTGTTTTTAAGAAAACCACATTTTGAGGCATTTATTTGATCTTTGAATTATTATGAGTAATAAGTTTCTCAGTAAAACAAGTTGCAAGATAAAAAGGCTTTAGTGATCAAAATTATTTTTTCAAAGACATTTTCAAAATGAAAACTCAATTTTGAATAATTTTATTTTACTTAAAATCTAAATTTTCATTTCAAAAATGCGAAAAAGAAAATGTGGCTAAAAAAATCGAACAGCTAAAATTTTATGTTATCATTAATATCACTGGAAAATTGGTATACCAACCTTAAAAACGACAAGCGACAAGCAACCTTAATTTAAGCATGCGTCACAATAATGCCAAGCTTCTACTGACATTGGCAAATACATCACAAGATATCGTCACGTCTTAAAATTATTATAAACTTTTTTTAAATCTCCATGAAAATTATATAATTGCGTACATTACAAGCATCTAATTCAATTCTTATCGTTTTGTCTGCAATAAAAATGTCCTTGCCTTGGCTCATAAAAACCTAGGAAGTTGTTAAAGGTCAACGCTGTTGGAAAAAGTCATTTAAGTGTTTTTATTCTTAACTTCAAAGTTCTGCAATTAATATAAACGTTTTAATTAATTTTTTGTAATTAAAAATTAATTAATTAATTTTGTAATTAAAAATTAATTGGTTTTTAACTATGCATTGTTGCATTCTGCAACGGTTTTCAATTATGCCCAACGCGAGTGATATATTGAATTATTTGAAAGCAAGTTGCATGCTTTTTACGTCAATAAGTCACCTTTTTAAATTCGCATTGTGTTGCATAATTTAACTAAGCGTTGTCTTATACAATAAGTACCCCATAGAATTTTTCTGGCTGACCTTCAGCACTTTCTGAAAAATAGAGGCTGGTAACTATACCATGTAATTCCTTAGTATCTGATACAGTTCATTCAAACTAAAGCATGTTTGAATTTGTTGTCAAGTTTTACTAAAAGTGCTGTGGCACAAACTTCTAGGATAGTTACAGTTTTAGTAGGTACAACGTTGATTTTAGCCTGTAATAGAGTTACAACCATATGATCCAAAAAGCAATGTAATATGATGCAAAGATTATAATAATATCCAAAGTAAAAAATTTTTAATAATTTTTCCAATCAGATACAATATTTTTACTAGCACAGTCTTACATGGTGTAAGCCAAGTCAAAAATTATGGCATTTTTAAGCTCCTGCATATTTTCTGTGGCCACCCTGTATAATGTAAATGTAATTCTTAAATTTGTCTTTAGTGACATTAT
Organism: Meiosimyza decipiens; assembly: GCA_963680825.1. NCBI lineage: Eukaryota > Metazoa > Arthropoda > Insecta > Diptera > Lauxaniidae > Meiosimyza > Meiosimyza decipiens. Next base: position 6,080,794 of record OY804259.1, on the reverse strand, counting down.
AATGTGCATAATATTTTAAATTAAAAAAAAAATGCAATTATTTAATTGAGAAATTGCAGCGTTTTATAACAAAACTTATGTAAATGGTATATTCAATTTAAAGATCACAGCACTTTTATTTGATTATTTTAATAATAAATTTATAGGGATATGAAAATCGCAGTATAATCAATATTAATATGGGTAATTAATTAGCAACATTACATTTCAATTATTAATTGATTTTAAATTGCTAAGTGGCAGTTAGAGTAAATTTAAATGAAACTACTTATTTCATAGTTAGCTAAATGGGTAAATAAAGCAAAAGTTTCGTGAGTGAAATTTGATATTAAACACAAGTCGATACAAACTTTCAAAATTAAGGACCAAAATGGTAATAATAATTTATATTTACTAGTAACTCATTGCATTTTCCATAAGAAATACATGGAAATAACGCTTTACTGGTCAGTTTCATCTATATTTCTTGAAAGAAATATGTTACTGGAAGGGACCCAAGCCCATTGAAAGGGCATACAATGAACAAAAGTATTCAAATAACTTAAGATTAATGTATAAATTCAAATAATTTATTAATGATGTGCTACTGTAAGGCATTTACATGCAGCTTTTGAAATATTAAAAGGTGCATTAACAAAACATAAAAATAAATTATCTCATAAAATAAAAAACTTTAGGATAACTAATGAAGATACATATCTTAAAAAAATGTCATAAAATAAACTAAAACCTTTAATATAAAAAAAAAAACATGAAAGAGGATTGTAAAATCAGCTGAATAATAAACTTTTCTGAAGTCAAAAAAAATAAACGAATAAACCGGCAGCAGCAGCAAATACTGCAAACAAAAATGTACGACAAAAAACTTCCAACATTGAATTACGACAATAAAACAAAAACTGTTTAGCTGAAGGTCACCTACTGATATAAATCTTAACTTTATGTTCGAAACTTCTTTTTAGTCGCGTCTTTATTACCAAGCGTTTTGTCTGTTGGTCGGTCTCTTGTTCAGGCAGCAACAGCAACACAACTCTTTGTTGGGCCTGAATTTAATGCTGTCTTTTGTTGCACAAGTTTCCTTGTTTTTTTTTTTGCCGCATGAAGTTCATTGCATTGCAATAGTATGCTGTGTAAGGGGACTTTTTTTGATTTTTTTTTTTTAAATTAAATGAATCAATTTGGTTTTTGATTTATAGTTTTAAAAAAATAAAAATTCTGGTTGTAAGTTAAAAGTTGCAGATAAAGTTGAATTTTGGTAAATCATGGGAAAAGTTGGTTGGGTGTTGACTCAATTGAATGTTGTATGGGGACTTTTTTGTAGTTTTAAGTTAAACTAAGTGTAAATTCAACTTTTAATAATTAATGTATGGCATTTTACTTTTTATATTTTTTATAAAATTGAAATTTTAGCAAATTTCACTGGTAGGTTTTAGCTTTTCCCAACTTTAAGTTTTTCACGTTTTAAGTTTTCAAAACAATTTTTTATGTATAAAACACATTGAGCGCATCTAAAGATCTTAATTGGTTTTCCGATCTTATTTTGAATATGAACATTTGCAAACTAATTGAGTTCTTTTGCGTATGCAAAACTTCAAAGTCAGAAATAATTAAGTCTCATGTTTTGACATAAACATTTGACTTGTGAATTGAATTGATTGACAATTGTTTTTAATGAAAAATTTTGCAAAATATAAATAACAAAGCAGCCAATAACACAAGTACACAATGCTGTATTGTCTCAAAAATAATATTATATTTTTAATTTTTTTTTAGCTAAAAGTCCAAAATTTTCCTTAATAATATAGAAAAACTCAATAAACAATAAATAAATAAATATTTCCATGCCATTGTTTACTGTATTGAAAACAAATATTTTAACATAAGGTAGCTAAGTAATTAAAGGAACAAAAAATACTTACATGGAAACTTAACGCAAATCTTGTAAATAAAAACATCATTAAAAATGTGAATAAAATCGACAACATAAAATATTTAAACTTTTTTCTTCTAAAATTTTATGAATGAAATAATACAATGAATGAAAAAATCTTGTGCCAAAGTAGTAAAAAAAGTAAAAATAAAAATAATAAAAATCTTTCAAATCAAAATAAATAATAAAGCAATTGACATGTTCTGCCAAGAAATCGTTTGCTGATTGGTTGCGCCAATATCATAAAAGAAAGTGGTGTTGCTGTGGCAATATTAAGAACAACAATAAAAATAAAAACAAAAATTGCCATTATAATATTTTTCCACACATTAAGTTCAACAACAACCAGTACAGTAGATTTGAGACCAACACAAAAAGTGGCACAACGCAATCATCATAAAAAAAATCACAGCAGAGAAAAAGTATTAAAAAATCAAGTCAAATTATTCAATGGGATTTTTATTGAAATGGAAAATGCTTAGTAGACGTATAGAAAATTCTGTATAAAAATCATGTACAATGAGAAATTATTTTTAAATAGTGTGTGCTCAAAAGTAGATCGTTATGAGCTTATGCTGTTGTTGTTGTTTGTGTTCTTTACTTTTGCTGGCGAACAGCAATATGTTAAAATCATCAGACATTGAACGTATGTTTGCGCATAAAACCGTCAATGAATGGATTTTTTGAAAGAAAAATTAAGTATTTGCAATAGCCAAACAGAAGAATATTCATTTATTTCAATTAATATATGTAGTCCAATGACTTGAATGCTGAAACTTAATTATATTAATTTATGTGCTAAATTGCCATTGAACAAATTTTCGGCCTGTATATGTTTTCATAAAACACCTTTTTGGTGGGGAGGTGGCCACTCCGGGCAAAGCCTTGTGGGCTGCAAAGTTCGTTATATGAAAATTTCGTTTCAGTTATCTCATTTACCAAAGGTTTTCGGGATGTAAGTCGCGATGTCAATATAAACTTTTTTTAGTGCGTGGGGAAAAGCAATTTGGTAGTAAGGGGGTGGTCCGAGAGACAATTGACGGTACGCCATTGTTAGGCAGGTTCATTGAATCATTTTTAAAAATTTAAAAAAAACTTACGTTAAAAAATACATATATTTAAAGTCAGTTTTTAATTTGATTAAAATATTTGGGAAAAATTTATATAAATGCATTTAAGTAGATTTGGGTATGCAAGCTCCAACGGTATACAAAAATCTATATCTTACTAAAACAGCATATGCCATTTTGTAGATAATATTATTGAATACATTAGATATATTGGCGTTTTAGTGTCATTAAAAAGTAATACATATATGTGATATGAGTAATAAAATTAAAAAAAATATATCACTGGCAAAAACTAAACCAAAAACAAAACCAACAACAAAATCAAAGTAGCGAAGTAAAAACTAAGAACCTGAAGTCTAACTAAACGACCTGCTGTCTAAATTATCACTGGCTGAAAAAAAAAACTGCAACATGAAAGCCGTAATTCAGAGAAACTTTTACAGAATTGAAGACACTTAACAATGACTGTGATCGTTGGAAGACTTTTCTGGAGCCTTTTGGCTCCGTAAGAAGAAGATCATTAAAATCCGCATATTTGCTTTCTTGATAAAAACAGCCTTAGAGCAGAATAAATACTATTTTTCATTTGCTTATGAGTATTGCACCTTAGGACATCAAAGTCAATTTTTTGAAATAAAGCTAAATTCAATTTGATATGGCTTGGTACAAAAACAAGATAATTTTAAAGTAAAATGAACACAAATACTTAAGATATATCCTTTGCTAAACGACTTTGTATGCTTAAGTGTAGGACTACTAGTCATTAGAGATTTTTATGACTCTTAGTTTTTTTATAAACTTTTAGCTTCACGATGAGTAATTATTGCACAAGAAAGCCGCGTGTGCCGGGTTTAAAGACTACATAAACATTTCAAAAATATACTGCGATATTTTCTTATCAAAATCAAAGCTAAATCAGTATTTCCAAATGATTTGAAATATAAATTGCTTATTGATTTACACTACTATTTTCCGTATTTAGTGCAAGTCACAAGAAAATGATTCAACTAAGAACATGCGCAGGAAAGAGCACTTCAAAAAACCTGAAATGAAAACTTTAAATTTATTATCTAAACTAAGCCACTAACTTATTGTAGTAAGGGAATTTATAAATAAATTGTGACATTTTTAGCCATATTTATGAACGCAATGAGCTAATGGCAAGGCATTGGTGCAAAAAACGTGTTTCCTATTTAGCTAAGATAGCAATAACACCATAGCACTTCATACCAGTTGGGAAAGACAAAGATTATAAAATCAGTGAGAGTGTGCTGACAGCTGAATGACCAAGTGCTTAATGTGATATATATGATGCTTAACTGAATGACGTCTAATGAGTTGATACCTTTCAAAAGTTATCAGCAACTTATCCTAAGATTTATATACCACACAGAAAGAATTATCTATGTTATGTGCATATAAAATTAAAATAATTTTTTTTTAAACTTTTTTTATGGAGTGTACTTATTGAAGCATAATTTAAGATGATTATGTATTAAAGTAGAAAAAAATGCGTATTAAAATAACTTTTAGTCCTTTTAATGTTAAGTTAAAAATTAGATCAAGTTGCTAAATTTACTTAAAAGTTGTTGAGACTTTTATCTAAGTACTCTGGTGTTAGCACTTCAAGACTTAAAAGCTATATTTATCAAGAAAAAGGATATTTATACGTTTTTTGTACTACTTGTTGTCAACCCTTTATCCTGCTGCCACTGCTTCTTTTGACAAGCATATACAAAAAGATAAAGCCACATTCCATGGAAAAATGCTTAAAAGCATATCAAGTGGCACTTTTTTTTCATTGAAGTATTCGAACAGACAATGTTGGTAAAGCACAGTAAAGCAGCAGCATAAAAATAGTGGTATAAAATATAAAATAACAAATTCTGAAACAAGTAGTTCGTTGTACTCGGTCAAGCTAAGAGCTATGTAAGCAGGTAAATCTTGACAATTGGTATATTGCAGTTTAATGTTGACATTTTCTTAAAAGTGCTACTATAAAAAATTCTTATCAAGAGAATGGCTTTCAGGGCTGTAGATTGCAGATTTTGGTGCGTCTTGAAATATCAAAATAATTTTTTCAAAAGACCTATCTAATATGTAAACCATATTTAAGAGTTCAGCATTGTGTTGAACACAACCACAAAAAATTATTTGCGATACCATAGAAACCTTACCCATTATGCTGTAAGACAAGAAGTTGCAAAGAAATTTTCCTATTATCCACTAAAAAATCCAAAAAGCGGTATTTGGAAAGTCTACTCGTTTATTGATGGAACCTTGTGAAAAGTTTCCTCGAGACATCTTGAAAATTTTCAATGGACTTGGCTCGCCGAATACCTTCCCTAAAAAGCCTGGTGAAGAAATAAGGGTTTATTTAAAACGCGAAAAAAAAACTTTGGGCTTGAATAATTTTTCTCTTATATTGTCGAATGTATGTATTTTTTTTAAGCCTAAATGGCTAACCCTCGTTATCATCAACAAACATTAGTCACCTCTCTCGCTTTAACTATCGCGCCGAGCTACATATACTCCCACGCCAAACTCGTTGAATGTTTTCTTGTGTAGAGTGCAGTCGGCGAGTATTTTGATATTTAAACGAGCTGTTCGTTATTTCGAAGAATAGTTAGCTTTTGATTAAGTTTTTTGCTAAACGTCAAAAACGCAATTAAGCTTTTAGAGATTTTTTCAATTTTATATTATTTTATAGTGTTAATGATCTAAGCTTAAAATATGTTAACAAAATATATAAAAAAAGGCTAAGTTTCTGCCAAACAAAATAAAGATATTGCACAGATATAAGCTAAGCTTACAATGCAATAAAATCTTTCATTTATTTTCTAAAATTTCCAATAAATGTGGCACTAAGGCTAAACGAGTTAGCTCTATTTCTGAGCAAAATCGAAATAAGCGTGTCATATATTTATTTTGAATTAAAGTTTAATTCTATGTACAAATTAGACGTTTTTAGCGAACAGTACAGTAATTCCAGAATTTCTTAAACATTTATCTCCATTATTTGAGGAAAAAGCAGTTATTTTGAAATTTTGAACATCAATGTTTCAAAATCACTAAAAATGGAGAAAACTGGTTTTACCTTAGTTCCACAAATTTATTTTCTTAAATTTAATAAAATATCAGTAGCTAGTAATGAAGCCATTCAACTTAAAAAAAGTATATCACTCCACATATAAAAAAAAAAAAAATGTATGTGCTCGTCAAAATGACAAATGATTAGCTTTTTATGATTAGTACTTACTTACTTATTTTAATAAGCTTTCAAATGCTAAATTACCTAAAAATGCTGCTTGTAGGAATCATTGACTCCGTCGACAGTGTTCAAAATATATTTTTGATCTATTTACAACAAATAATTTTTGAGCTCATATTCAGTTATTGAAACTGAATTGAAGTAGTATTGGACTTTCAGATATAAAATTCACTTTGACACTGGATTAGGGATATATCTTAGAATGTCCAAATATTTTGGGAGTCCTTGGCTCATATGACTTTTAAATGATAAACTCTTACTGAACTGTAACTTTATCTTGATTTAAACCCTCAATGACTTTATATTTTTTCTTCATCAACTTAAGATTCATTATATTTCGAGAACTTTGTTCCCACTGTTCCGCACAGCATCTTTGTAATTCAAGCACAATCAAATCGCTTAAAGCTCTTTGGTTTCCTTTATCGAGAAATCATGAATTGAATTTTTTTTCTCAAATTTTCCAATATCAGAGTTCAAAAAAAGAATTAAATATTCTGTCTTATTTGTACATGTGTATACGCACGTGTGTACTTGTAAGTATTTATTTAGTTGCCACTTTTTGTACAAGTAGCATTTCTCTTGAGTGGATTTTCTTCTCGAGGTGTCATAAACAAGCAACCTTTTTTTGTTGTTTTGTAATGCCTTCATGTTCAGGTTGAACATTCAGCAGCAAATGAGGGTCAGATTGTAAACAGTTAAAGTTTAATTCAGGCTCCTGTTGAATGTCTTAAAGGTCTATACAGGAAGCAATCAACAACAAAATATAAATAAAAGTATTAGAAGTTTAAACTGTGTTTGCTTTCTTATGTGATTGGTTTTTTTTTCTGCTCAATTTTTTTCTTATTTTATTAAATTTCAAAAGGTTTACTAATCATTTATGTTTTATTTATTTTTCAGTTTATGTGCTCAATTGCTGTATGAAAAGGGTCAAGTTTTGTGGTGAGTAATGAAATTATATTTTTTTTCGGTTAGTGGTATGTGTAGCGATACACATAAAGTTTTACTTTTCGTTTGTGCAACATTTGCCCGGATAAAAATTGCTATTTTGATTTGTGTATAGTTTCATGAATTTTGGTTGAATTTTAAATCACATTTGAATCAATGGATTCAATAAAAAATAATCAAACTTTCAATTTAGGCGAAATTTTTGATACTGTTTTTTACCGTTTTGTAATATTTCAAGTATGCCACCAACATCGATAAAGTACAGCAAAACCTCATTTACCGAGTCCAAAGTTTTTGAAAGTTATTGGTACTTTTCATAAAAAACGTATTATTAAATGAGTAGTAAAGAGCGATTTTTTACAAAAAGTTCTTCATACAAGCAAAGTTTAAAAAACTTAATACATATCTAATTTGAGTTATATTGGTGCCTGAAACTATGCCACTAGAAATATCAGAGTTTTTCAGAACAAATTTTATGCAAAATTTTCAAGTTTTTTATAGCATATTTTTTGGCATTTAATACAATCACATATGAGATAGTGTTTGTATTAAACATTTTTAAAGTAGTTCTATTTGTTTGGTGCAAATTTTTATTATTTTTTTCCACTTTTCTAGTACTTCACGAAATAAAATGTCCCAAATGGCTTTGAAATTGAAAAATGAATATTAATTAGCAATCAGATTGCTTAAAACGTACTTTAAATTTCAATTAAAATGCGATATAGCCATTTGATACAAACGAAATTGGCTTAAAGTTCATAGCACTTTCATTGAAGTAGCCATTGAGAAGATTGTTTACGTAATCCCGTATAGCAACAAATGTCAGTGGAACATGACCGTGGCACAACCGAAATTAAGCGTCTGCGTCAGTGACATTGAAAATCAATTAATATCGACTGCCTGGTAAGGCAATGAAATGAAATTTTTCGTTTAAATGAAATAAATTTTCTGCAATAAAATCGAATTAAGTTGTGATATTGAAAGTCGGACAGTGATACAATAAAAACCGAGCAAGTAATTAAGTTTCGATAAAATAACTAGAAAATGATTGAGTGCAATAAAAATATATATAAAGAGCATTTAACTGAAGCATATAATGTTAATAAAACACACAAAATTCTTAATGCCATATTTATGTACAGGACAGTAGTTCATAGAACTCTGTTTGTTTTTGAATTTTTATTATCAAATGCCTGCTCTTTGATGAACGTTGCAAGAATTTGTTTTGTTCCAAACAAAATCTCTAACTACTTGAATTAAGAATTTCTTCGCATCTAACTGCTAAGCTCTTGAAAAGTTGCAGGCTTCTTCAAAAACTCAAATTTATGTTGGGTTCAACGTTCAGACTCGCAATGGAAAAATTATAAAACGTGGGCACACTTTTGTGTTGAGGGTTCTTTTTGCTTGAATTTATATTTATTAAATAAAGCAGTTTGATTTTAAAGTTATAAATTTGATATAACAACATGTTTTGAACAAACGCAATTCTTTTGCTTTCATAGCATGGCTTTATATCGTAGTATATGCAACAATGATAACCATTATTCATTAAACTGCAGTAAAATTGGAGATGAAGCTGTTTAAGAATCAAAAAACTCTATTTACATACCGAGGAAATACAATGAAGCTGCAAATGACATTTCCTAAGACATTTATGACAAATCAATAAATTATTACGTGCGGCTAAACCAATTTTTAAGTGAAGCATTATATTTTTAAATTTAAAAGATTCATAATATCGAATCAAAGCACCTCCAAAAATAGTTGTATGACATTTTTCGAAAAAATTTTACAATGAATTCGAGAATTATTTGAATTTGGATTTTTGTCGCAATTTTAGTGTAAGCAAATTTTCACCTTCACGTTCCAACTCAATAAATTTCTTCTACCTATGTAACCAGAATACTATTACATGCTTTATGAAATATATTAAATTGAAATATGGTCACCTGGAAGGTTTTACATAAGGACCTTGGTATGAATCCATACAAAATACAGCAAGAACTGAAGTTGGGTGACCTACCACAACGTCGTTTATTTGGTTAATGGGCCTCAGATAGGTTGGATGAAGATCCAATTTTTTATCGAAAAACTTTTTTTAGCGACGAAGCTTATTTTTGCCTCTATGGGTACGTCAACAAAAAGAATTGCCAAATTCGGTCTGAAGAGCAGCTAGAGGCAGCTCAAGAGCTGCCAATGTACCTTGTAAAATGCACTGTCTGGTGCAGTTTGTGGGCCGCCGGTATCATTGGACCGTACTTTTTCAAAAATAATGAAAATCGCAACGTTACAGTCAATGAAGCAAATGAAAGAATACAACAAGAAGGTGCCACATGCCACACGGCACACGATACCATGGACCTATTGAGAGGCGAGTTTGGTGATCAATTAATTTCATGTTTTGGAGCAGTCCGTTGGCCGCCAAGATTATGTGATTTGTGGAAGTCGCTCGTATATAGAGACAAGCCAGTCACAATTGCAGACCTGGAAGACATCTTTCCATTTGCCATTGGTGAGATAGCGGCCGAAATACTAGAAAAAGTATCCTAAAATTTGAGCTTATGGATGAACCACCTCAGGCGTAGCCGTAGGAAACATTTACATAAAATAATCTTTAAAAAGTATATGGCAGGAAATGGTGTATCGTTTCAAATGAAACATTTTATTCACTATTGCAAATTTCTGCTCCTTTTTCAATTTTTAAAACTGTAACGCTTAAGAAATCACCCGTCAATAACCAAGTCAACAGTTAGATTGTTATGGAATGTAACATTACCATGTACATTGGCTTTAAGGTTTCTGAAATTATGTTTTAAAACATGAAATAAAAAATTCGTTATATAAATAGCAATGCAAAAATATCTAAATTTTAATATGCTGTCACATATTTTCCATAAATAATTTTATGTTTATTCAACGGATTTATTTTTAATTTGTACAAATTATTCATGCAGGCGTTTGCTTAATTTTCACTTAAATTGCATGTTGTTTTTTACAGGCGTCAATGCTGTCAATTTGTTGTGGCTCGTGTTTTGTACTTAAATTTCATTTTAATTTTATGACTCAAATGGCGTTCAACTAGAAATTTGATAAACATGTTGATGTTATATTCGCCCCTTAATAATTTTTTTCCAAATACTGATTAATAAGCAATTAAGTGCAGTCAATGCAAATTGTTTTTAAAATTTTTTCTATAACAAAGTACATATTTTGGCACGTTAGTTGTATAATCGAGTGCAATGAACTTAAAGAAAACTCATGAAAAACAATTGCAGGAAAAATTGCAATAAATTGAGAAAGTTCTTAGTATATAGATATAAAATTATATGGCTAATTTTGCACAATTTTTTTAGATATTTGACTGCGCAATACTTTCAATAAAAACACACTGCCTTTAAATTTGTATACTCAAAACTATCAAACCACATAAAATTTCTATTTTTTTCTTTAATATTTCAAAGAAAAACAATAATAATAACAGACAACCATTGAAGCAACTTGAGTTGAATTAAATTGAATTGAATTGTGTGCATCAATGACCCACATTTCAATGAGAAGAGCACGAACAGTCAAGATGACAAAAGGTTAAAACTTTGCTGTGCAGGACATTAACCTAGTTAGAAAACTACAAAAACAATACCACAAAATAGAAATAAATAAAATCAATAAAATATGAAACATAGAAGGAAAAAAGTTGCTCAAAATATAACAAGGGGAGAGGAGAGGAAAAACGTGAAAAATGAACTGCAAAATTGAAACGCGTGCTACAAATATTGCAGCATATTGAATTTCCTCATTCAATGTTGCTGTGGTAATGATGCAAATAACAACAGCAACAGCAGATAGGTCTGTGAGAGTGCTGTAAGTGATGAAATGAAACTGATATTTGCATTTTTTTTTTAATCTTGCTTATTTTCTGGTTTCTGCTACTTAAAGTATAGGGGGGAAGAAACTCTTTATATTAAATGAAGCGAAAAATTACTTAAAGAAAAAGTAAAAGAGTTAGGAAACACAGATTTGTTAAAAATAAAAAGCATCAGTTACTTAGATTGCTGGCAAATTGAAATTTAAGCCACTTTATGCCCTTCATCATTAGAGACGCGCACTCTTTTGAGTTTGCAGGCGTTACTTTGAAGTGTTGCAAACTAAAGATTAAAGCCGCTTCTCGAATTTCCTTAGCATCTCTAATTTCTATTATACTCTGACGCTTGCAGCCTGTCACTCTCTTCATTTTTTTCAGTATTTCCTTGGTTTTTTGGAATATGATATTTTTCCTTCTACAATTTATTATAAGCTCAAATTTAAAGCATAACGCCATACCAGTGGGTTTAAATTAACTTTGCACGAAGGGTATATTTATTTAAACATTTCCTTTGCTAGAAACTTTTGTGTTAACTTTATATATAAACGCAGTAGCGTACCTAGGGGGGGGACCGATGGTTCGGCCAGCTCGGTCGCAAGGCTTGTGGGAGGGGGGGCGGGGAGCGACGTCAAAATGATTGTTAAATATATCTCATTTTTCTAGGATTTTTTGAAAGACAAAAATGAGGAACTTTTTTTTTTCGTGAATGAAACTAAATCGATATAGGAAATTTGAAAGTGTAGGTGGAAATTTTCGAAGTTGTAGTGAAATATATCTGATTTTGCTAGAGTTTGTGAAAGTGAAAATTGAGGATCATTTATTTTTTTGCTGAAATGAATTTTTTTGAAAATCAAGATATTTTTTTCGGTAGGGGCGGCACCCATCTCTTAAGAAGTAGCGCTTTTGAGACGATTTTCTCGTACTTCATCTGCAATCCTGCCACGACCACTTTTGAATTCAGGTTCCCATGTTTTTTGCGTGTATTACATGAAATTAAATTTAGTACACTGGCTACTTAAATTACACTGGTTACATTTTTAATTTAAGCCCTCGGGATTTCAAATAAGTGAAATCATTTCGCGAACACACATTCAAATCTTACAAATAAAACATTAAAAATTTTTTACTGACAGAGTTGATTAAGGTATTGAAGCCAAATGAAACACAAAAATTGCAAATTGTTTGAACACCTTTGAATAAAAACTGTGCTAATTTTAACAAGAGTGCATAGACCTTCTATACAATATAGCACTCTAAAACGCTAAAGTGAAAGCTTGATTTGAGTTAGTCCAAGCAAAACGACCTCAAGTACCAAAAATGGTTTGAAATAGAACCAGACAAAAAATGGGATCAAAGAAATCTGCTGCGTATTTTGTTATGTGGGGAAAAAATAACTTATAATATATATTAAAACTTTTTTCAAATATACTAGATATAAAATTAAGCTACAGCAATATTTTTTTTTTGTTATACTTTACTGCAATTTGAAAGCTGTCACGTGATATTTTATCACTTAAAGGCGGCATTTTATCAGGCATAAGTCTACTTGTGTTTTCGTATAAAATCAGTAATTCTGTTTAGCAATGGAACGCAATTGTGCTTTGCGTACTTTCATTGAAAGTAATATTTTACTAGGCTTAAAAACATATGAGTAATTTTTTTTGGAGATATCGCCTTTAAACACCATTTAAAATATTAACACCTTCTTTCACATAACTGAAACAATATTCGATATTTATTTAATAGATTTCTTATTTGTATTTATAACCATCCACCACCTACATAATGATGCCATTATGACGCTCGTTTGGTGTAAGTCGGTGCCAATCTTCATTAGTCATTTTGTTCACACGCTGTGTAAAAATTTTGGGGTGCAAAATTTTAAGCGCAGTTTTGACGCACAAAATTTTTGTTATTGCCAATTTGTTGTTATGTTTTTTTTTTCTTTTTTCTGCGCACGTTTCTGACATTTTGGCAACAAAGTGCTAATTAATACTTTTAGCCTGTTCAGTGAACTTTTGTGCTATTTTATTGGCACTTTTACTTAATCGTGCTAATGATTTAATAACAATTTTATAATAAATAGCAGCTTTTATTGCCCATTTAGTAAAATAAATGTAAGCTTCTTTGTTACCAACTGAAAAATGTTGTCTTAATTTTGCAAATATTCACAATTCACAACAAGAACTTTGTTATGCATTTTTAGGCGCTACACAATTTATATGTGTATTTTACTGACATGAAAAAAAAAATGTCTGAAAATAAAATCCGACATTTTTTTTAAATTTTTATTGTCATGACTACCTTTGCCTTGCAGATATAAGCTGTACTAACAAGTATAAAAACGAATATTAACAAAAGTTCTTAGCTTGGCTTATGTTATTCTCATGTTGATAATCCATAAAATATGCTATAAAAAGCGCAAAAATAATTAAAAATAAAGAATATTTTAATCCTTTGCAGCAGCAAGGATTAAAGCGTATAAAAATTAGAATTGTAACGCGTGAGTGTAAAAGAAAATCGTGACATGAAAGATTTTTAATGTGAGGCAGTGTCGAGGAATTGCAAAAAAATGTGAAGTGAAAATTAAGTAAAAATTTTGTAATGCAAATTTTAGAGCAGAACTTCCTTTTATTACTACGGCATGCGAAAGCCGCAATAAATTAAATATTTAATTAAAAATTATTCGCACGTGTTAAGTTTTTTTTTTCTTCCTTTATTTTGAAGAATTTAATACCTTCGTTGAAGAAAAATGTGCCCTATAAATTAGTTAAGCTCTGAAATTTCAAGAGTGAAAGAGGATTTTTAAATTGCAGATAAAATTGAACCATTCAAAAGGCTTCGAGGATTTTTTTTCCTCTGCTAACTTTTTGTCTTATGCTTATCTAGACAATTTATTTTTTATTTTTATCAAAAAATTTTAAATTATTTGCACGAATGGAAGGCATGTATAATTTCTAGTCATTTAATGAAATTTTGTTGTATTAATTTCATAGCTATGTCAGTATGGCGTTTTAATATTTTGACCTGTATGAAAAATATCCTAACGTAAAAATCGTATAATTGTTATTTCTAGTCAAAGCTATATCCAGCATATTTATTATATTTGGTTTCAATTTCACGATTTTTTTTTTAATAAACTTTTTACTTAACATAAGGCTTCAAGCTAAATATCGAAGAAGGTTAATAACTGTAGTAGCATGAACTCCAGCGTTTTAAAGTGTTTGCTTCGAAAGGGGTGCCATGCCCTCAAGTCGAAATTCATTCAATTCTTGTTTAAAAGCTTATCCGAATCATTTTTGATCTTTGTTAGTGTTAGGTTTAAGTACAATGCCTCAAATACTTCAGAAAACAGGGAATTTTTGAATCGTTTATTATATGGAAGGTTCAAAAGTGTATACACATATAATTTTTATTACTGCATCGTCTAAAGCTATGCTTTAAAGGCGGAATAACAAAATGAATTTTCTCTAAATGTATGGTATGATGAGTTAAAGGCCTGTAAATATCTCAAAACAAAATTTATTCAGAATATTTTCAATTAAATCATCTATGAATGGTAGTAGACTCTTTTAAAAACATTAATCTCTATCAATTCCATTTGACTCTATTTAGCGAAAATATGATCATTTCAAGTCAGCGTATTTGTACTTACAATTAAAAATTGGATAACTTAAATATATATCTGAGTCAAACGTATAACGTTACTCTAAATAAAATGTGTTTGGCCCAAATAAATTTTCAATTGCTGTATACCATAAGCATATACAAATTTTATAAACAATTAAATATCTTTCACAGTGTAGAGGTATAGCATATTTTTATTAATCACATGTGAACTGGACTATGAAACCAGAGCGGTTTAAGGAATTGAAGGTTAATTGTGGCTATGGTGATAGTAATTATTTAGTTAAACTTATTATTTCAATGTTTTGTTTATTACTCGAAAATCAAAATGAAGTAATATGTTAAACTTTTTTTTAATTTTCTAGGACCAAATGTCCAAATAAATTTTAAAATTTAATATAAAAGTATAATGTGAGGGAAAGTTCTAGATTTTGACACATATCACTTAGATGCTGGAATTAAAAATTTTATATCGCTGTTATTTATTCTATCATGCTTACTTCCAAAATATAAAGGGTGTTTTTTTTAGAGGTATAGAGCTTCGAATTGAAATAAAACACAAGAAAATCGTTTTAATGTTCATCAATTTGGCTTTATTGGAAGGATAATTTTATGCCATTAATGTTTAAATATGATTTCGGGCATGTGGCCGCCGCGGCTGGCTCGAATAAAGCCAATTCTACAGGTCCAATTTTGAACCACTTTTTCGAGCATATGGGGCCGTATGTCGGCAATAACGCCACGAATGTTGGCTTCCAAGTCCCCTAACGTTTCTGGTTTGTTGGCGTAGACGAGCGACTTCACATATCCCCAAAGAAAATAATCCAATGGTGTCAAATCACACGATCTTGGTGGCCAATTGACAGGTCCATTCCGCGAAATTATGCGCTCATCGAATGTTTCCTTCAATAAATCGATTGTGACGTGCGCTGTGTGGCATGTAGCGCCGTCTTGTTGGAACCACAACTCATCCACATTCATGCCATCCAATTCGGGAACAAAATAGTCGGTTATCATGGCTCTATACCGGTCTCCATTAACGGTAACTGACTCTCCAGCATTATTTCGGAAGAAGTATGGCCCAATGACTCCACCAGCCCATAGAGCACACCAAACAGTCAGTTTTTGTGGATGTAATGGCGTCTCAAGGGTCTCATGTGGATTCTCTTCACTCCAAATGCGGCAATTTTGCTTGTTGACGTAGCCATTCAACCAAAAATGAGCCTCATCACTGAACAAAATTTTGCGATGAAAATCAGCATCGAGATCAATCTCATTTTCGGCCCATACACCAAAATCACGGCGCATTGCATGGTCTCGCGGCTTTAATTCTTGCACAAGCTGGATCTTGTAAGGTCGCAAGCCAAGATCTTTGCGCAAAATCTTCCATAAAGTTGATGGACAAAGCTCCAATTGCTGTGCACGGTGGCGAATCGATTCATTCGGGTCCTCTTCAACATTTTGCTCTACAGCGGCAATTGCTTCTTCGGTGCGCACTGTTCGACGTCTCTGCGGATGCGTATTATCACATAGAGTAAACGTAGTGCGAAAACGATCCATGGTTAACCGAATTAATTGCTCTGATGGACGATTATGTCGACCATAAAATGGACGGAGCTTGCCAGTTTTATCTCTATTCGAAAAACAAACCTCTAAAAAAAACACACTGTACTATATTAAATACATATATATTATTTATAAAGAAAACTCTACATCCATTGATTATTGTAATTTAATTAATTTTGCTTTTTATTTCATCAGATTTTTGATTTGACTGCTTGTGATAGCAGAATTTATAGCGAAGCTAAAGTTTGCTGCTAGTGATAAATAGCAACCAGCAGAAATCATCAATTTCGTTCATTAAAATTTCATGAGGTTTGTTATACAATAAAGATTGACAGCTCAGATAGATTGGCGCATTTTTATTGATAAAGTTTCTGTTTTTTACTCTTTTTTTTTTTGTTCATAAGTTCAGCAAAAAATAAAAATCTTTATGTTACTAAAAGGGCAAATTTAATCAGCAAAAATCTTATCACAAATAACACGTGATTATCTTGTGCCGTATATAAACAAATGATGTTTTTATAAAGCGCAATTTTTACAAATTATTACTTTACAAGTCAAAAGACAATAAATGCAAAACAAATAGAATATGCAAATTTTTAATTCTAATTTTTTTTATTTAATTTTCTTTTATGGAGTATAATCATAGAAGGCAGTAACGTTTTTGTCTCGTGATTTTCAGCAAATAAAATGTTGCAAATGTAGATATTATGGGTGGTTATAGAAAAAACTATTGAATAATAAGCGATATACAATCAAAAAGGGATTAAGCACTTATGTAAGTGTACCATACACGTGAGAATTACTTGAAGATTTTTTTTTTATACCAATTTTGAATTTTATTTGCTGCCATAGAATTAAAAAGATTTTTGTCAGCCAACAACAGTCTCTTGAATCACGTATGTGGTATTAAAACGACAGAATCTGTGTTACTTATGGCTTTCAGCTGGGCTTACTAAGCGCTACTCGGGCCTAACCGCTCAGTTTCGACATATTCGAAGACCTATAAATTCCATTAATTTTTATATATACATATATAGGTGTCTTCTATAAATATTTTTAAAAAATAAAAAAAAATTCAGCATTGATAGTCATAGCCCAAGTACATGGCCTAAAAGTACATTGAAATACGAATACATGCGAGTAATAAACTGATAAATTAGTTAGCTAACTTAATAGTTGCGTTTCTTGTCATTTGCATAATGCATTTTTTAAAAGATTTTTATTAAAAGTGCTATTAAACAATTAGTTTGATAATAAATAACGCAAAGTCTGCCTCTTTCCGCAAATTACTGTAATAGAAAAAGAGACACAGCTCTGATCGAAAGACGAATTGATAGAGTAAATTAATAGCACGTTAGCATAGACATTTGACATTTCTCTAATAAAATATCGTGATTTGTGACAATTTGCATAAATTGATTTGCTTGGCGTCATAGCCAACGTAATCATTGCCACGAATCATAGTCAGCGTCATTATTAATGAAATTGATGTTGATGATCGCTGATATAATATTGTTTGACATTTGATTGTAAATGCTGAAAATTAATTTTTATAAACTAAAAAAATTGGAGATATTATGTCAGAACTTATGCCAACTTAAATGTACTTTTAAGAAAGATTGACATTGTTAAAATAATGCTTTTATCGTTATGTTTTCATTTGCAAAGATGAATAAAAACTTTAGTTAAGGTTTTAATGAAACTGTTAAGAAAGTCATAGTAAGACTATACACTTCGTGTTATTTAATAAAACCTATTGGGCAACATAAAATGTGCTGAGATTTGGTAAAAGGTGCTTTATATTGCATGAGATAAAAACTGACAGCTCAGTCATATATTTAAAATCTTTTATAGAAAACAGCATAAGCAATATAATATAATCTAACATAGTCAAAACAACTTAAACATTTGCAATGCTTTAAGGTTTTAAAGATGAAATTTGAAAAAATGTATTAATAAATATTAGGACATTTGATTCATGCACAATTACTAGAACGACTAGCCTCGTGAGCATCTTTATTCATGGAGCTAATAAAATTGACAGATCCAAGACCTTCATGAGATATATATGGTGAATCTCATTAAATTTTCTGACGTAATTCTTCTTCACTAAAGTCAGCGGTAAGCTGAAGACACTTATTCGAAAACAGTAGGGTGGTTTTTATTCTAATGATCGTATATTGATACAACAAATGCGTTTAACCATATCCTGGAGCTCATATGTGAGTGATAGGTTTATTTACATTTAACCATTAACAAAGATTTGATAGCAGCAATCGCAATTGCATGAAAAATAAAATCATTGAACCACCAGAGTATAGCTCCGACGAAAACTAACCAAATCAAGCTCCAATAAAAAAGGAAAATTTTTGATTCATTTGAGGCACAAAGTCCAACAAAATGAAGAAACTTCTACTAAAAAAATTTCAAAATATCAGTTCAAAAAAATTATTTTTGTGAATACCCAAAAGACATCTCTAATACCAAATTGATCATCAGATTCTGTCAATATCTGAAGTGCAAAATTACCCACTGAAATATGCAGGCAAGCATTGGAGAAGAAATCTGAAGGCAGCAGGACATCGTCGTGAAGACTATCGTAAAATCAAGATGTATGAGACATAGATATATTTTGCAGAGAGTGGAAAGAAGTTGCTAGCGAGCTCACGCAATAGAAGAGTAATGGATGCACTATATTTCGTGTGCAGTTAAGGAACACAAAAGTGTGCTAAGATTTCACATGTGTTACTTCAAATAATGTTATATAAAAACTTTTTTTTGATAAATTTTCTGTGGAGTCATGTTGGGTATTGCTCATTGATTTTGTAGACAGTAGTTAAAAACATTCAATTTGATACAAGGATCAGTCATAGCAAAAGTTGGAAACTAAAATTTAAATTTAAGACCTATATTGAAAATCTGAGCATTCGCTTAGCGTTAAAAGGACTTTATGACAGATATTTTAATGGTCTTTTTTGATAGATAAGAGCAGCTGATGATGTTACAAATCTGACCAAGCAATAGGAGCTTAGGTAACAAATACTACTAACTAGTCAATAGAAACAGTGACAATATATAAAAGCATTATATTTTTCTGTGAAGAAAGCAAACTCAGATCTTTTATGCACGTTTTATTGCCCCACTTTAGTAATTGCCGCTTCAAGGTGCCAAACGCAATCTTCAATAGCTTGTTAACTTGTAGCCTTAAAATATCTTTTTAACATTAAGAATCATAATCCAAATCGCATTCTTGGTATTAAGTTTTTACCCATATTTAAATAACAGGCCAATAAACGATGAAAATGTTTTATATTGAATTTTTTATTTCTTTTGAATTTCACGCATTATTTATTTGATATTGAAACCATTAATGTTGCTTAGTGTAATTTTAAATCGTTGTTTTGACATACATACTTGCACACTGATATTCAATCAATATCGATAAACCGCAAAGAAAACAATAGAATTTTAATTATTTCTTGGAATTCATGTTGTGCTTATCACTGCTGCTAAATCAACAATTTATCAAAGAATAAAAAACAATTCACCACGAAAGTAATTTTGAACGCTAAATTAACTTTCACATATCTTTGCACTTTGCATTTGCACTCATGCTCCAAATGTTAGCAAATACAATAAATATTTGCTTTGATACATAAATACAATAAAGCAAAGCAAAAGCAATTGCAATTCTTGAATTAATGTGAGATACATGAGTGGAAAACAGCATAAGCTTCTACTTTAAACAGCTCATAGTAAACCAGCATCATCTACATAAATAATGATTGTCATCATCAACGTAAAGCATGATTATCATCTTAATTATGTGCAGCAACCAGACAAACACAAACATACAAATATTGTTTAATCTCATGCGATATTTCTGTTCATTATCTTCATATATAAAACCTTTACTCTATCGCTTATGGTATTGTTTACTTATTCCTTCGCATTTATCTTGATGTTTTTCTTTCTCTTACTATTAATTTGTCACAAAGCAAACAAAGCGATTCATTTCCATTTAGATTGTTTTCCTTTGCATTCCACAACTTGAGCGTATAAATACATGTAACTTCTCCTCATAATATAATGCACAGAGATTTCGTTGGTTCGTTAGTATCACCAAATCGATGCTTTACGCCATATCTGCTGGCATGCTCCTCTCTACCGCATTGTTTGTTTAGTAGTTTCTTTGCAGATTTATTTCGGAAAATCAAAATTTACTGTCATATATTCATCAGCAAGCAAAACACGCAGCAGCTGCCTTTGGTCATATAAATTCGGTCTAGTGACTTAACAGTGGGTGAATTTGTGCATAAATTTTCTAATGTCTGTTAAAATGTTTCCAATAATAATCTTCTGTTTCATTTTTTCTGTTTTCACACATGCAGTTTTGAAGTTCGATGGTATCATCGCTTAAGACGATAAAGAACATTGCATTTGATGTACTAAAAACTGAAAATTCGTCCTTACTTTGTTACGCCATGTGGGTGATTTTTGAACAATTTCTGATGCATGAACGTCTTTAAAGGCGATTATGAGAGAAAGTCTTTGCTGAAGTGAATTTGCTGATATGAGACGCACCAGTGAAACGTGATTGTAGTGACTTCATAAACATTTTTCAAATTTCGGACAAATATTGATTTGTCGACACTTCAAAATATATTGAGTTTTTCAAAATGTTTTGATATTGTTCGATTTTTCAAAGTTTTTGACTCTTTCGACATCTGCCAAGTTTTCGTAATTTCTAGAATTCTTTAACTTTTCCAGTAGTTTTCAATATTTTTCAACTTTTCCAGTAGCTTTTAACTTTTTTTGAATTTTTCAACCATTTTGACTCAAACAATATTTTTAGAAATTTTTCAAATGTTGAAGGTTTTTCGACCTTTCCAACATTTTACAAATTTTTGAAATTTTTTTACGATTTAGATTTTTTCTATTTTTTTTTTCTTCAAAATTTTCCGTTACTTTATCATAGCATATTGTGACTTCTGCTGTTTTTCCAGTATTTCGGCTGAAATGAGCCGAAAAAAATCAAAATTAAAAATTAAATTTGCACGCACAAAATGCCTAAAATCCTGTGAAAATACAATACAAATGGGAGAGACGCTGTCACTTAGGATTTTATGGAATGGGAAAAGCGCCAACGTTCCGTTCATCGAACATTGATTGATAGAAATTGTTTGATTTGGAATTAGAGTCCCATAATTACTGTTGAAGTTTACTTTAAAGCAAACAGCTCAACAGTTTTTGTAGTGCTAACTTTTATATTAATTTTTTTGTTTACCAACCAACAGTTAACTATTTGGACGCTTTAGATAAATTGTTTACCATTTTTTTAGGAAGATTGAAATCAACTATTTCTGGCTCTCATTTTGACGCTCTCACTTAACTACATTTTGCTTTTTCAATTGTTTGTTCTACTGTGCTTTCATCTATACATCAGCATTAGCTTTTTTTATCATCACACTGGTGCATCACAGCTAACCAAAGTGTTGCCAACTCATACTCGGTATCAGTAATTGTGCCTCTTAGGTGCTTGCTTTGCTGGCTGTCAGTAACAAGCGTAGAGTTTTGTTTGCAGGAAATTATGTTTACACAGTCAAAGTTTGCTGAAAGTTGTCAACGATAGCAAAACTGCACAAACTAAGCAAAAAAAGGCAGATATGCTATGGCTGATGTTCATGCTACAGCTGTGTGTCAAAATGACATATGTCGAAATTGCCGTTTGCATGTTTAGCAAATGCCATAAATTCTTGCTTAATGAATAATCAGTGACTGACAAACGGGCTGGTGCTGATACTGTGACTAAGGCTGTACAAGACCAACTGACTGAGTGAAACGGAAATTGCAAAAACGGCATCATTGTTGTCAAAATTGAATGCAAGCAGGCAGGACAATGGCTTAAAAGCAGCATGCTACGTACGGAAATAGTATTGGAACTGACAGAAGATTTTTATAAAATATGACAAACGCTATTGTTAGTTATTGACGTAAAGTTATTTGATACATAAAAGCAGCAAATCTATATGATGATGCCATATGTTATGAGGAACGCATTAAATGATTGACTATTGTTTGAAAATGTGGCATATATTTTTTGAATAATATAAAACTAATGGATCTAAAGATGGAATAATGAAGCAACACATCAATTTTCCCTTTCCTATATATTTAGTAGGTTATCTAAATTGGCAAGTTTTTAATAAACTAAGAAGTATGTGAGTTGATCAGATCACGATTTATGTGGGTAAAAGAAAATAGAATCAATAAAGTGTTCTAAAACAAATCATATTCATACATGATTCTTAACCCTAGGAAGTTCAAACAGGTCTGTGCAGTTGGCACGAAAAAATCCTTGAACCTCTTAGGGTTAATCCATACAAATAAGTCCTATATTTTGTTAACATAAAAATCCGGTTTCAGCCATATTTAAATCCAAGCAAATACTTTTTTCCAAAGTAATGAAAACTAAAAAGCATATAAAATATTTCCATTATAAATTTTATTACAAGATCACAAATGTTTACTGAATCGAAGTTATTTTACGAAAAGAATAAAGTTTCCGAAGAAACTATAAAATTTTACGACACCACTTAGTGCGCGAACAAAAGTAAATACAATGCGACGTAATATTTTTTAATGAAGTACGCGCGCTATAGCTAACAATACCACAATTTTTATTACTATTTACGCATAATAAGCGAAACAATAATGTTACAATAATCTTATAAAACCTTTTCAATTTGTAATACGATATTATGCTCGAATATTACAAGTAAATGTGCTGCTAAAAATAGCCTCAACACTGTAAGTTAAGTTCCATGGAAAATAATTTATATGTACACAAAAAACAAAAATAGTACGGGTATTATGTTAGGCCTAATCAAAAATTAAGTACCCTACACAGCGCTAACAGTAAAAGTACACTTAAGAGGTATTAATTCTAACAAACTACGTGAGTTGTTTGACTCTACGTACCCACATTGAATTTGCCAATATTTACTCAAATAGCTCTCTACGTAGCTTTTTAAAGGAAGCATATGCTTGCATAGGAGGTACCGCTCCCCTTTATTGCAAAATTTCCCAACTTTTTGTCTGATGATGAGGCTGAACTTTTTTTTGAATATGTGTGAAAATTAATGTAAATAATTTGCTTACCATAGCGTTTGTAAAATTATGCTTGTGTGGGCGGTTCCACGCCCTCTTTTCAAAATTTTTCAAGTTATGTGCAAAACTTTTCGGTATCATTTCTAATGCTTACGTTAAATTTGGTTTCATTACGATAAATAATTCTATCAATAAAGCTTTTAAGTTTGTATGGGCGGTGCTACGCCTCTTTGTCGAAGTTCTTTAACTTTTTGTCATATTTTCTTAGTATTTTTTAAGAAATTCGGTTACATGATTTCAAACAATTCTCTTAATATAGGCTTTTAGATGCATTTATTTATATGGGCACTGCTCAAGACAATATGCAATTTTCTATGCATGGCACACCCCTTTCTATGAGTTACAAACGGATTGACAAAATAAATATACCCTGAATGTATGTAGAGTATGAGAAAAAAATACAATTCATGTCAAAAATCATAACAATTATTATGTCTGTTTAGTGTCCATATGCCAAAAATCGAATATAATTTATTATGTAAATAAACAAACTAAAGCGTCACAATAAAATTAACAGAAAAAAAACGAACCATATTTTAAAATTTGGCTTAAAGAGGCGTAATTTTGTCAAAAGAAAAATTCCATTGAAATTGAGGTTACTGCCAATGCAAAGCCATAAATGCTGATTCATTTTCGTAAGTAAGTATTAGGCAAACATAAACAATTAAAACGTGCAAAGTTTTGGTTTTTTGCTTTTGAAGCAATAAGTCGGCTAATATTTGCAGCCAAAAAGGTTTGAAAAAACTACGCCAAGGCTTTGAAAAAGACCGCAACACATAATGCAGTTATGGAAAATTGCAAAAAAAACTGGATTTACCTGGAACTATAATGCTTAAGCGTATTTGTACTTCATTATATAGCGTGGAAAATAGAAAGCTTACAGATTCAAGTTTCTAACAAATAAGTTACCTAACTACATTTAACAAGTAAAATAAGTTAATTCTACCTTTCATTACTAAATGCGCAGATATTGCAAGAACCTACACTTTGATATTTTTATTTTATACTGAATTTCGTTCTCTTCTAAACGATTTTTTCTTAAAAGTCTACTGCAACGTTGGCAAATTGAGGCATAATATCTATAAGGATACATTTATTTAATTGTCTTATTGAATATTTTTATGAAGCTAAGTATTAATTGCACGTACCGAACTGGCAAAGATATTAACATCTAACGAGATATCAGGCCTGCCCTTTAAATTGTGATTTTAAAAGTTGAGGTATTGCTTCGCAAGGTTGCCAGTGAAAAACATTCATAAATGGCTATATTGGTACATATGATTAAACATCTCAAAGCTCTGACGCTATAGAATAGAGGATGAAAAATCCTTTTCCATGGGTGCGATGAAATCCATTCTGTTCACAGAATCAGATTTTCATGTAAAAATCTTGAAATATTTTAGCCATGCCGTATTTGTAAGTTTTCATGCCGTTTTTGTAGTTTTCGGAGAAATACCTTAAATTTTTATAAATCGAAATATTCTGCGACATTCAAAATTTGATAGAAAATGATAAGTTTTATTCAGACTGTCGATATATCGATTATAGACAAAAATAATTGCTGGCACCTAAGGGATAAATATCGAAAAATATCTTTAGTAAGTAGCATATAAAAAGTAATAATTCTTAAATAAGAAATACAATTGTGAATCCATGCGAGATTGCCCTATAAAAAGCAGCATTTGATATTCATGCGACATTTTTGTTAAGACCCATTTTATACCAAATCATCAGTCCACTGTCATTTAAGCTTAGCCGTTACAACAACGCTAGTGTCTTAAGCAATGAATTTCTGAAAAATAGTTTATTATACGAAATTGTCAATCTTCTGCTACGTTAACTAACGCTCACCAGAATGGTTGAGCAACGATCAGTATAAGTATATTTGGTAAAAATATTTTAGAGTTAAGCAAATCATCAATCCCCAGATACTTAAAGCGGTTGTAACAACTGTAAAATAAATCTTAATCGCTTTAAACATTTTCATATAAAAATTTTGTTCCAAATCATCAGTACCGCCTTATTTGAATAAATCATCAGTTCCCAGTCATTTAAGCTTATCATTTCAATACTTTTTGTCAAAATTGTCAGTCCCCTGTCCCGAAGTGTAACTATTACAACCATGCTTATGTAAATTAATGCTTATGTAAATAACAGTTTTACCTACTTTGCCATGAAAATTTTATTGATGATAAATTTTGTCACAAAGTCGTCAGTCCTGTGGCAGGCAAATTGAAGATGAAAGCAGCTGTTACACAAGTGATAACTTATTTTTAACTCTTTCATTTAAAAAATATGTGCAAGAAAAATGTTTTCTACTAAACACTGCATTGCAATTCAAATCATAATTTTTTTATTTGTTTTTGTTTCTTTAACCCAAAAGGAGTGAGAGTGAATTTTTTATAATAAGAAGTATTTCATTTCAAATGGCGTACGCTTCTCGACAACGCTCAAGAAATTCGTTTTAATTTTTAGCTTCTTTATGAACAAACGTCAGTCCCTTGTCACGTGATTTGACTTAAATATGAAGCTTGTTGTAGTTTTTTGAAGCTAAGTTTTTAGGTAAGTTAGGTTTATAAGCAAATTCAGCAATCATTTAAAATAAATGGTGCTTTTTTAAGAATGTCATAGTTTTAAAATTACACATATTGCCACAAAAAATAACTTTCTGAAGTCAAACTATGCGTCCTTGGTTGCCAATTGATTTGATATTTGCAAAAAAATCAATTTTGATTAATTTTTAATATGAAATTTAAATGAACTTAGTAAATTTCCACAATTTGCAAAGCTTTGTTGCGATGTCAACTTTTTCATAAAAAAATAGCAAATTTTATTTAACATTAATGATGCAAACATTTTTGATATAACATCCTTTATTGGAAAGTAGAACTAAAAACTCACGCTTTATTATAGAAATTAATATCATTTTTAGTTTCTGCGATTGAAAAGTTCTGTAAAAATAAGATTTCCATACCAAATTGACAACAAAAAAGTTACTATGGCAGCACTCATTACTAACTATAATTTCCTTGACTTATTAATTTAATTTCATGCTCTTGTGAGTTCAATTTACCATAAAAGATACTTTAGTTCAACAATTTTCTCCCTCTTGGTGACATTATACAATTTTTTACTGCATATAAAGAGCGCCAAGTATACAAAATCAAAACGCAATAAGAAAACGTTCCGCAGTAGCAACAATTGCTGTGCCACCATTGCAGGCGAATAGGCAGCAAATGCATTTGCTTACAGGGTAATGCATATTTTATTAGTGTGGTAAAAAAAATTTCCATTAGCTCATTATCTCAAAGGCTCATTCTACTCATAAGGTGTCTGCAGCAGAAAAAAACCAAAACAATAACAATAACAATAAACGTTAAAGCTTGCCCCAGACATTTGCAAACAACTTGCTGCTGCAATTTATTTTTTTTTTATAAAAATAAATGCGTTAGTAATCAAGACTAACGTAGTTAATGTTTGTCTGTAGATTATGCAAATTTGTAGCAATAATCATTATTTGACGTACGTTATATATGTGTAGATATATTAATAATTTCAAGTTTTAAAAATAATCAGACAATCGGCATATGCACCAAGAGTTGCCAAGTTATCAAATTAAGATAACTGTGATACATGACTCAAAGGCTGTACAAGTTACACTGAGATTTGTTAGAACGATTTCACCATTTTTATTTTCATGAGCCAATATCTCGGAAATTAGGTATTTATCGCTTTAATACTTTAAATAAAAGCTATAAGATTTCTAGGGGGCCATTTACTGTGGCCTTGCCTTTGACTTATAGGTTTTTTGTTAAACATTTTTTCTACGACTTGAATTTTGTAATTATGCATAATGTAACTTATTATAAGTCCAAATCAGCGATGGGCACGTAGTGGCACTTTTCGCCCTCATGGCCCGAACCGTTAGTCGACGCACAAGCAACCAAAAAACAATTCGCAGAATTTCAATGCTATCGCCACACAGCGTTGACTTGAATTCAAATGAAAACAAAAATAGCACACAAAGGCATTGTGTGCCGGATTGTGTGTCGACGAGTGTACCAAAAAATTTAAAATTTCGTTTTTGTTGCATGATTTTGTTGTTTTGTTTTTGCGCCCTTTTGCTAGATTTCCATGCCCACCGCTGGTGTAGATAAATCAAAGAGATATAACTTAAATGTCATCCTAAGCCTTTAATTACAAATAAAAGGCTAGGCAGCAAATGTTTTTTCTATTGCTTAAATGTAAATTCATTTAATAAATTAAGAAGATAAGCTACAAAATCACCGCTTCTTTGACTAAAGAAAATCTAAATATTGGCAACTCTATAAATGCAGCTAAAAATAAATCAAAAGTTTTTAATTTGACAACAAAGTCTATATAATTTTCGAGAATATTGTGCTAAATAGGGTAAGCCTTTACTTAAGCACTACTGTGATTTTCATTGCAACAGGTTAAGAAATCGCTTGATATCCATTAAAACTCACATTTAAAACAACACTTTAGCAAACGTCAGCAAAACCACTCATTTGAAACAACTTAATAATGCAATGCAAAAAAAACACCGCAATAAAAAAAGTGGCAATTTAAATGTAAATTGAAACTTATATTGCTACTACAACGGCAGCAATTTGAGGCAAACTATCTAATTTCGACACAATAATTTAACATTATTAAAATACAATTTAACACGTATAATTTGATAACAGCTACGAGAATTGTGACGAGCATTTTGGTATGAGTTCAATGAACGTAAAAAATTCCCAATATGGCAAAATATTTTTGCTACACTCCTGCGGTTGTTACTTTTGGAATGAACCTTTTTTTTCTGCAGTTATCAACGCACAGCGAAATTTATTGATTTCAAAGGCTCAAACTGACGCACACAATGCAGCGTCACGCAGTGGTTTTATCATTGGCCTCATCGTTAAATTGAAAACGCGCACCTTAATTGGTATGAACGAAATGAAGGTGGTTGTGGCTGATATTATATTTTGACCAAAAATTTAATTTTACCTTAAATGTCAAATATTGGCGCAATTAACTAAAGAGCAACATTAAATTTCTATAAAGCAACAACTGCGAAAATATAAAGCTACACGCAATATAACGAATTTGACACCTGCTGCATTTGCTGTTAATATTGCTGTTATTATGAGTTGAAAGGTTAACATTAATAGAGCCATCATTATTTGTTGTCATGTGACCACTAATCTATTTCTTTTATTCTGAAACTCTAGCAGCTGAAAACTTACCATCAGTTAAATATTTTTGGGGGAATTTTACAAATAATTTAATCAATTTGTTTAATAACATCATGTTGTTTTGGTATTTTTTATGATTTTGTGCTAATATTTATTTTGTTGTTATTGTTTTTTTTTATCGTAATATGTTTGTTTTTGTTTAATTAATTTAACAGCATGTTAAAAACTTTCCTCTTATTGCATTGCTGTGTGGAAAATAATTTAATGGTTTTGATCTTTGATTTATAATAAAAAATAAAAAAATTTACATAAAATCGTTTTTATGGTGACCTAATTATTTAATAAACTTGCTTCAGTGGTGCTTTATTATACTAATAATTTTATCTTTTTTCTCAATTTAATTCTATTAACTGCATTTACTGTAGGAAACATTTGTTTTTTTGTTGTGGAACTTACAGGCTCAATTTTTTGAAGTTTTAAGTGAATTTTGGAACTCGAATATATAGAGTTCTCAAAAACTTGGTGAAACTTTTTATTTATATATTGATCTATGGTAAATCAGTGCCAAGATTTCATACTTAATACCTTGTTTGCTATTATTACTAATTGTTAAAAAATTTATTATTCTTAAGAATGTCACTAAACAAATTGCTCTAATACAGTCATTTTTGAAGTAATTGCACATCAAAAACAGTATAACTTAGAATTAATTGACTTACAGATGCTAAATCGAACACTACTTTGCTTTTATGAGTCCATCTGATTTTTTTGAATTTTTTTTGGGTTTTATCTAATTAAGAGATATTAAGTTTTGGGAAAAAACATTTTTTTAGATACTCAAACCTCAGCGCAAAATCTTCCAAATTGCAGTTTTTTTTTGTTCCATGACTTCTGTTTTTAAATATACTTATGAAAAAAAAAACGTAGAATATTTTTTTAAGCCGGTAGTATCCTTAAGTTTTCAAAAATATATCGTCATTCTTATTTATGATATACTGATCGATTTTCTGAAATATTTATTTACATTTAAATCTATTTTTTCAACTTTTTCAATTGTCATGTTTTAAGTTGTCTGTGATGAAAAATGTCTAGATGCGGCATTTTGAATAACAGAGGAAAGATTTTCACAAAAAAAAATTTTTGTGTTGTCTGTTTTCGATCAACGATATGCAATCTTAATCTGTCTATGCTGATTTGTGACCAACCCTTGATTTTTTTTTTTTTTGTCTAATGAAAACAATTTATGTAGCAAACATTTTAAAGAACAATAAGTTTTCTAAAAATTGATACCAACTGTTACATTAAATCTGAAAATAACCCCTCTGTTTCTCTTACTAAGAAAAAAAAAGCTGATCATCTATACCATTCATATAAAATTGCTTATACGAAAATGGATTGTAACGCTTTGGAGCAAAATATACAAAACCGATTTTAATTATTTCTTTTTTAAAACATCATGTTTGTGCTAAATAAGGTTATTGCATACTTTTTTTAATATTTTTTTTTAAGTTAAATACCCTTATTAAAGTCTAAGGCTTTTGCAAAACTTCACACAAAAATTGTCGTTTGAGTTTTCCTTTCTGATGCTTATGCTGATTCTTGAATACTGTTTCTGTTCCTTCTCATTACCGTCGTATAATATGACAAATTATTGCAATGTCTTTAATATGATACCGTGAACAGCCCTTGCTATTTCATGTACCATAGTAACAACTGTGCTAAGCTATGAAATGGTTAATACATTGCGTTTCAACAATAATTTCATATTGAATTGTTATTCGCTCCGTCCCAAATTTTTTTTTGTTATTTTGTAAATTAATTTTAATAAGCACCGTTCTTTTATTTTTAATTCTAAGTTCGCAATACATTTCAGCTCATTTTGATATATAAATCAAACTTTCGCTTTCATCTATAAGCGGTCATAAGTGTTAAGTTTTTCATTTGTTACAAAAAATGTGTGAACGCAAGAAATGAACAACAGAAGAACTTAGCCAAGCTATGAAAGAAAGTGAAAACGCAAATATTTTGTTTGATGAAATCATATGATCTGAGTTCTACTGATGATGAAAACGACCAATATTATTGACGTTCCATTGGCATTATATAAGGAAGAGTGTCGTTTTGTTTGATTTTCTGTAGAGTACACATCATACATTTGTATTACAATTTGACTCAAGGCGAAGTATATACATAAGATCAAATGATACATGAATACACAATTCAACGTAAGATAAACATGTGGGTTTTTCAACTATAACAAGTGAAATAAAAACTGATTTGGTAACGCTTCATTCAATCAAAAGAAGCCTGAAAGTTTGAAGAGTTCTCATTAAACAGCTATTGAAAAGTAAGTCATTGAACTTGCTGCGTAAAGAATACAGCAAAGTCTCGAAAAATTATTGAAACCGAAAGCAAACTTGCAATATATTCTAGATAAATACTTGATGGGCTAGTTATAAAGGTGTAATCAATAGCAGAGAACCCTAAAATCGAATGAAAAGCTATCGTTAGTACCAGATATATCTTTTGCATTAAGTGTTATGAGTAGAAAACTCGTGAGTTGATATCAAAAATATTGAGGTAACATTAAAGTAGATCCAATAAACAATATTGTTTCTGTAAAATTTTCTAAAATTGAGAAGCTGGGGTCTGTCTTTTAATAATTATAAAAATTCAAAAAATTAACAAAATATTAAAATACTAAAAATTAAAAAAAATTGAGTAGAGAAGGTCCACTAAAAATTATAAATATTCAAAATATTTTAAAAACAAGCAATTTTCAAATATTGAAAAATATGAAAAACATAAAAAATTGCGAATTGGGGTCTCCAAAATTAAAACATTTTAAAGTATTGAGAAAGGTAGGGAGGGGGGATTTTGCGAACTATAAAAAATTCAGAATATTTCCAAAATTGAAATTTTTCAAATTCCAAAATTGAGTTTTTCAGACATTGAAATTTTTTTTTTTTTTTCAAAATTACTACAGTAAAAAAATAAATGTAAGGGCAAACCGTGAGACAGTTTTTTCAAACATTTGCCTGATAAACTCGAAATTTGCTAGATATATATCAAAAGTTTTAAAGAAATCGTCTGCTCTTTTCACAAAAAATCTCATCAATGTTAGTTGGAAAATATCGCAAATAAGTATACAACCTTATCATTAATCTTTTGTAATATATATCTTGTCATTTAATTCAAAACAAAAAATATTATTAAAAAAGAAGACACATAAAAATATCAGAGTTCAGTTCATCCCATTCTAGGAATACGGTAACTTTCCTGTGTGCACAAAATTATTTCGCCTTAAATTAAATTTAACTCTTTACAAGTACATAAAAACGCTATATATATCAAGTTTAACTACTCCTTTAAAATGACTCAACGGTCTTTGAATTAATTTTATAAAAATATCCACAGCACTACAAAAAAACCAAGAAATGTTGTATTTTTAACACGAAAACAAAAGTACCGCTGACCACAAAAAAAAATAGGTTAATTTAAGCAGTGAACAGTCAACATTTACTTAACTGCTCAGATTTAAAATATGGACAACACTTGTGCTCTGATCACGTGAATATAAAGTGCTGCGTCAATTTGTCGCATGAGCTGCAAAATTAAAAATTATAATATTT
This sequence comes from Meiosimyza decipiens, assembly GCA_963680825.1. NCBI lineage: Eukaryota > Metazoa > Arthropoda > Insecta > Diptera > Lauxaniidae > Meiosimyza > Meiosimyza decipiens. The sequence continues at coordinate 6,048,517 of OY804259.1, read as the reverse complement.
AAAAACATAATATGAAAAGAAGGATTTTGTCCCCATTACTGCGAATAATTAATTAATTCAAATGTTTCACTTAAGAGCAGCTTCAGGTTGATTTTTTGAGTAATACGACAATAACAACAAATTAAATTAAAAATCGAAAAAAAAAATTAATAAACAAAAGCTGTTAAAAAAGGAAAAAACAAATCATAAAATCCATTTACTAATCAACAAACGTTAGCACTTGATGACGCGCGAATGTTGGCCGCTGCGGCTGCGTCTGTGTTTTAAGTTAAAAGCGAACTTTGACGCAATGTTGGTGATTCCCCATAAATTGAGGAGCTTTTGCTGATGTTTTGCTGTTGTTGACAACAAAAGTTTTAAGCTCATTTAAAAATCCGTTAAACGCCAGCCAATTAAGGCCTAGTTAGTTAAACCAACAATAAATTGCGCTTAAACGCTGTCGCTCGCTTATATAAAAGTGCAACGTAATCGTTTTGTTTAAAAAAAAAAAAAAAAAATCAAAATAAACAAAATTTCAACCGATGAATGAGAAACTTTTTTTAAAAGGGCAATTCCATGCTTTACGTATGCTTAAATAGAAATTAGCTACTAAACGATTTTTTGATTTTTTTAAAAGTGTACCGAAAAGTTTTCGGGGAGATAAACTGCAAAATTATGAGATTTTATTTGTAAGACTATTTTTTTTCGGCTGCTATCTTTGTAAAAAACCGCTGAAATGTCCAAAATCTGAGGGTTATTTTTGGACTTTAATAGAGTTTTTGAAAATTTTGAACTTAATCAAGATTCTTGCAGCTTTTTTAATCACTCTGCTTTCGTTTGACTCTCAAATGTATTCAAACTTTTTTTGTTTTGATTTTATATAAGAACTCTCTTCAGTGACGAAGCTCATTTTTTGCTCAATGGGTACGTCAACAAACAGAATTGCCGAATTTAGTCTGAAGATTAGCCAGAGGCAGTTCAACAGCTGCCAATGCACCCTGAAAGTGCGCTTTTTGGTGTGGTTTATGGGCCGGCGGCATCATTGCTCCAAGTGAAAAACTTGGACTTGGTTGGCATGTGGTTTCACCAATACAACATGCCACACAGCACAAGATGCCATGGTATTATTAAGAGGCGAGTTTGGTGAGCAATTAATCTAACGTTTTGAAGAAGTTCATTGGCCGCCAAGATCATTCAGTTTGACCCCAATTTTATTTGTAGTCACTCGTGTACAGTGACAAGTTAGCCACGATTGCAGTCCTGGAAGACAACATTACAGTTGCCATTGGTGACATAGCGGCCGAAATGCTGGAAAATGTATGACACAATTGGAGCTTACGTATGAAACACCTCAGGCGTAGCAGCGTACAGCATTTGCATAAAATAATCTTTAAAAATGTAAATGGAAGGAATTGATGTATCGTTCCAAATAAACATTTGATTCACTATTGCAAATTTTATGTTTTTTTTTCTTCAATTTACAAAAACTAAAGGCTTAAGAACTCTCCCGCTAAAATTGTTATTGATTTTCCACATTTTTAGGCCACATCTGATTTTTATCATAAAGTGACTTTATTTTATCAAAAACTTCAAAGTTTTTTTAGTTATGGAAATATTAATTTTTCGGTCTATCCAATGACAATCAAAAGAAATTACATATATATAAATATTTTTTGAAAGTATAAGGCAATTTAATTGTGTTTTAAAATAAAAACTTCTATGATATTTTATTCATTTCTTTAATTTTGCTTTGCTTCCTATCCTATGTTTTCACAAAATAATAGCTCATAAGCTAGGCTCAACAGCAAATCTCTATGAGGTTAAAGTTGTTAAGTTTTAAATGTTCATTTCCTGTTTGAATATAATAAATTGATAAATGTACGTGGACAAATAGTTCTCGAAAGTCGTATCTGATTTATAATCAGGATGAGCTCAAAAGAACTTAAAATTAAAACTCTGCATAAAAGTGCAGCTTGTGAGACAAAGGCCTTGCTTGGAATAGCCCTCACGATTTCGCTGCTTTTTTTAGCCATTCTTTTTTATTTTTTTGATTTTGCTAATTTTTGTTTGTTTTCGCGCATATTTGTGAGACAGGTTTGGTAAAAATTGATTTGTTATTGTTTACAAGGAAACTTTTCGGAAGGTTTTTTTTTTGTGTTTGAAGTTTTATAGGTTTTTACTGAAATTTTCCATTTGTCTGCACAAAAAATCTGCGCCGAAAATAAAAAAAGTTACGGCGGCCACAAGCGAAAAACAGACCATCATAACATCTTTTTTCGCGTGATTGGTAACTGAACTTTGCACCGAATTTAATTTACTTTTGTTGGGTTATTTTGTTTACAAAAGTTTTTTTTTTCATACTCAGTTTTGCTTGCGTCTTTTTTTTGCGTTTGCTGTGAAAACTTTGTCAAAAATCAGCATTGAATAACAACAACGGCAACAATTAATAAAAATTATTGTAAATCGTTTTTTTGCGGTTGTTTTGTGGGGGAATTCCTGTTGTTCTCAATACACCGATTTATAATTTTCGGGGGCTTGTTTTGTTTTTTTTTATACTGAAACTTTTTATTTATTGAATTTTATGTCTTCTTTTTTTTACATTATTTTATTGATAATTTTTTTTTGTGAGCTTCCAGTCGGTCACAAGGTGCTCATTATGGGTTTTAATAAAGTTAAGCTGATTGTTTTAGTAATTTATTTAAAATTTATGGTTTTTGTGTATGTTCATTATACGTCATATCTTAAGTTTTTTTTTTGCAAATCATCATCATCGCCACCAGCATACGTTCGCACTTGCAGTTTGCGTGCAAAACGCTTCACTTTTAATTTTTCAACTTATAATTAGTGATGATCTTTTAAAGTGAAACTTTTTTCTCTAATACAAAGCAGCAGTTTGTGGGTGTGTTTACAGGGAAGTTGGGCGCAGCAGCAAATGATGCACAAACTAAAAAGTTGAACTTTTATCTGACCAATTAATTGAACTTTGCGCGCATGTTACTTACGTGAGCACTTTATTTGTTGCCTCTTTAATTTCGTTTATTGTGTTGACTGAATGACTGACTGACTGAGTGACTGTCTGAATTAAACGCTGTTATTTTGATTTGAATATGTGCTGTATATAAGTGATAGTATGATTGATAGCTTGTACTTTGTAACTCATTAATTGGAATTAAAGCAAAATAATTTTCTATTATAAAGCAAAAAAAAATAAATTTTATATGATGGCAAAATTGCAATGTATTTCCATTTATGATAAGAAAATATTTAAGAATATATAGGTAACTCACAAAGGTGATCGTTGTTTTTTTTTTCTTAACTTTTTAAGTTTTTCTTATCAAAACTTAACAAAAGTTATGAAATTCATATGACGGCAATTAGGTCAAAGAAAATAATTACAACAAGGACTTCCTTAGAAACTTTCTGTTTTTGACTTAAGACTTGTCCTGAAGGGTTTGATGTTTTTGTTTCTGAGATATGTAGCATCTACTTTGCTCCATAAGCCACATTCTCTCATTTTTTTATGTAATCCAAACTTTGGTTAGTGGAGCAAGGCTCAAACTTTCCTATTTTGATTTTCTCGAAAAACACCTTCAGGCTTATGGGCAAAAGAGAATTCCGACGACGATATATATATCTCATTTAAAATAATTTTTTTAACAAACATTACATTTATTCAGAACCTTAGACTACTTATCAAACGCTAGTGGTCTTTAGGGGCAAGATGGCCCATCAACCGCAATGGATGGCCAATAGTTAGATCTTTTTAAGGCCTTTTAAGATTTAAGATTAAGATTTAGAATACTAAAATGTAGTAACTATTCTTCAAATTCTTGAATAAACTTAAGTTATTACTTATTACTATTCATTAGAGCAATACATTAAATTTCCAAAAAGATTTCCTTTGATATTAAGAAAACATAATTAGCGGAAGGTTTCTTGAAATTGAATTATCTTGAATAGAAATTTTCTGGAAATTGAAAGCGCTCTTTCCCAATTTATCAAATAAAAAGCATTACAAAAATTTACAAACAGCTTCACAGCCAGTGAACATTTAATTAGAAATAAACTAATTTGTATTAACAATTTGCAAATTTATAATTTCTGTCACTTGAAGTTCAAATTTTGTTTAATTTGAATTGGCATGCAAACGGAATAACTTTGTTCAATTATGCATGTTTAAATGCTAAAACGCTTGAATGCGACGTCTTTGTCGCTCGCTTTATCGTCTGACGGCGATACAATTTTGCTTTACAATTTCTATGCGATTTGCATAGCAACTGCAGCAGACGAATATTAGCGACAGCAATGTAGTTCACAACGCTGATGCAATGGGGAATGCATAATAATTAAAAGGAGAACGCAGTTTATTAGAAAACATCTTATTCAAAGTAGTACATGATAATTGTAAGTGGTTAGGACTGGCTGATAGGAGTTTTAAACTGAAATATAGTCTTTTTGATATGCCTACATTGCTTGTTTTTTTTAATTTTGATACAGATCTATCTGCTGAATGGAAACGAGTAGGACTTCAAAGTGAGCAGTGTGAAACCTTCATGTATTCATTATGTGTAAATTTCACTTTTGTATAACATGACGTATGAATAACATTCAACCATTTATTGAACAAAGAAATGCTTGGGTCTGATCAAGGAAAACTTTGTTTAACTCAAGTTCGATACAAATTTATGCACATATACTGCAATAATGTTATTAAATTTTTTTAACATTACAATAGAATAAAATTTCGAATGTGGCCATTATACAAAAGGTCACAAATTAAACGTTCAATCACAAAACAAAATCATTTTTGTGAAAAGTTTTCATATTAGCAACTTTAATTTGTAGTCGTAGCTTCTTGGCACAGTTATTTAACTCAATTATTGATTAACTATAAGTAAACTACTGCTAATTACATATTTTATTAATGCACTTTAAGTGCATTGAAATATTTCACAGAAAAATATAAACATTTTTTTGCTGCTATTCTATAAATTGATAACATTAAATTCATAAGATTGCTTAATATTTTTAATTGCAGTCAAAAGTACAACAAAAATATCAAATCAATCAAAGTATAGGTTTTATACATTACTTTGTAAGTAAACCAAACCATTTATTTTCTTTATATTTTGCATGCAACACACAAATACATTTCTATACATTGCATTTGTTAAACTATAAGCTATCTAAGCCTTTTCACTATCACAATTTAAATAGGAGTAACAATCTACTTTAAACAAAGCTTTCTTTACTTTATAATCAGCAAATTATGGCGTCCGTCAGTCTATTTGTCAATTAGACGTTACTTTTGTTATCGGCGTTGTCTATTCACACTATGGCTTGAATAATCCATTGCCATTTAACGTATCGTGTGCAACAACAACGTCAACTTAAGTATATTTGGCACGGTGCATAATACTATTATCAACATGTGAAGAACAAGTGGAACTGTCTATCAAAATATCAAATTGAAAAAACAAACATCAATCTAGAAAAACTTACACTAAAAAACATTAAATAAGCATTTGACAGTTTGAATCATAAAAAAATAGGAAGTTTTGCCTATAGCAAAACAAGATTTAATGGGTAGCAACAGCTTTTGTGCAGAATCACGTAACTTTTTATAGCAGCCACAAAGCCAACAATTCTTTTTGAGGCACACATCAATTACCATGGGATATACTTTCTATAAACGCAAAGGCACCGCATTGGTTTAAAGAATAAACGAAAATTTTGGAGGGAAGAAAAATAGATGGAGCAGTTATTTTTCTTTCCTTTGAATTTATCACTATTAAAAGTTGACTTTCTTTCAAGTCGGTCAATAATAAAACCTATATTTGAACTTAAGTCATTTAATCATAATAAAAATTTTAAAGAAACACGAACAACATGATCGAACTCAAGAATAACATCGTTCAGAGTGTTCACAACTTGCTTAAATTTATGTATTTAAGTAATTAGATGTCTATCATACGACATGACTAACCTATTGAAACAAAATTTTCTAGCAGAACATTAGTGGCTTTTTTTGAAGACTGTATGCAGTTTATTAAGTACTTAAAAAATCTAAAATTTTGTATCCCAATGTAATTAAGGAAAAATCAACAATCAAATAGTTTAATATTTTTTTGCGCAAATAAAAACAAAAAAAAATTCAGCAAAATGAAGCTCCATTTAAACATTGAACTCATTTACCAATCCATAAAGACGTGCGATCGTCGTTTGCATTACAATGCACACAAATAAGTTCTACAATAGCGATATATTCAAATGGAGAGGCGAAGCAATCAATGGAGCTGCCTTCTTATCATTGCACTGCAGTTGAAAATTTATTCGCTGTAGCTTACGAACGCGCGTCTTAATTGAAAATCAATATTGATATGCGTCGTTGTTTGAGAATTTTCACGCGATTTTTATAAATGTTGTAAGTTCCATTGTAGTTTATTTCCTTTTTTTGCATAAAAATTGCAATTGCAATTTTGTGCAAAGACGAATAAATCAAGTGGAAATTAAAAATTGCAATGCGATGTGCTTGAAATGGAAATTTTTGGAATTAAGTGACAATTTTGCTGATGTAATTGGAATTAAGTGAAGCGATTGATAATTTCTTATGCAATAATGTTATATTTGATTAAGTTCATAAAATTAGCTTATTGCTACACAAATAAATTAAAAATAGAATGTTTTCATATACTTTTAGCTATTTAGTTTGCTTTAAACTGTAGTTTTTCAGGATGTATTGACTATCTTAAAATATATGAAATCGGTTCTACAACATACTGTTGAAAAAAAGTTTAAAAAGAAAGCATTTTAAATCATTTTGTTTTAATAGACCGTTTTGTGCAGACAATGCCATTTTTTATTCAGCAGCCACTAATAAGATTCCTATATTTTCTAAAATAGGTAAAAGCAAAGAAATCAGACTTTGTGTTTTTATTTCAAGCTATATCAAAACTGTATTCTTAAGTATTACCTGCAAAATCTCGACAAATTGATTTCCTTATACATTTTTTATTATTGCTATCACACCAAAAATTGCTTTCTTTAAAACCGATTACCTGCTTGTTTCCTCTATTTACAAGATCTTGTAAGTTTAACAGATTCAATTGAAGTTTAACAAAGTTTTAGTAATTTATATTGGAACTTATTCATTTACGAGCTTCATTAGGTATGAGTAACATTTAATAGATATACTTTTGATTTTTAAGATTTCAATGTTCATCATACGTCATGTTAACTAAAGTTTTGAATTAAATACATAAATTTTAGAAAAGAATTGTATGAAGTTTTGATTACTGTGTTAAAAAAAACACATCTTCAATACTTTGCTTTTACACACTTACACTTAAAGCGATTTCTGGTAATTTTATCTGAGGAATTTTCAAGATTTTTTATTATATGGTTTATTTAGACCCCTTAGTGGAGCATCGTACTCTATTTTGACTCACTGCGACAAACGCTTTCAAAATTTAAAGATATGTATAAAAATGCCTTAGCTTTAAATAATATTTTTTTTTATGTAATATTAGCCAGTGATGGCATTTTCGATACATTTGTACTTCTTTCGGTACATTGGCATCCTGAAAAAACGTCGGCAGTACATTTGACAAGTTTGTTCATTCGTTATATTTGCCGCATTTTTAGTACATTTGGTGGATTTTCAGCACATTTTTAGTACACAGTCGGTACATTTGAACAATTTACAACAATTGCCTGTTTTTGGTTTAAGTAAATAAAAATAATTGCATTGTTGTTTGTAATATAATATCAAATATATCTTATTTTCCTAGGGTGTTTGAGAAGCCACAAGTGAGGACCTTTTTTTAGTTATTCAGTAAATTTTAGAAAAATATTGAGCGCATTTTCACAAAACCCAAATGCCATCACTGATATGAGCTGAATTTAAAACTTTTATTAATCATACGACATGTTGAGCTGAACAAAATTAATGAAAATAAGCAATTGGCACAGTGTTTACATTTTTTTTTTATATTGTAAAAGGGCTTTATGCCTGCTGTTACTAAAAAATTATATTTAACTTAAATCCTATTTTGAAATATATTTCAACAGACAACATGACAATGAATAGGATAAACAGTTGTCCGCTTTCTCCTTGCATTCTTATTGAAAGTCTTCATAAAGCGTAGACATCATATTCACTCAAAATTCCAATCCAAAAATGTATTTAATTTGAGAGTGGAGTCTGATCTTTTTGGCAAATAAATTTTGAAGATAGCAAAGTAAGCCCTAATTAATAGATTCAGCACAAGACAACATTCTATGTTATTATCAAGTTTTAAATTAAATACAAATAATTTTTTTTTTTTCATTGCAGTATGATTTATATCTCTTGCTATTTCTTAGAGCAAATTTCATATTTGTTTAATAATTTGCATTTGATAATTTTGGAAATTCTTCATTCATAAAACGAAAAAAGTTTTTGTTTATGACAATTTGTCGCAGTTTTGTAAATAAAGCGGCTTTATTGATAAAAATTTTTCATGCTTCAGTATTGTAGTATCAATATCAGTTAGAGAAAACTATTATTAGCTGAATTTGTACCAACTGATTACTTAGATTGCTGGCAACTATAACTCAAAATGCACTAAAAGAACCAATTTTAAGTTTTGCAACAAAATAAGCTGTTTTTGTTTGTTAATTTGACAGAAATAACAAAGCGTAAGAGTTTTGTTTGAACTGTCAAAATCAAATTGGTAAAATAAAATTAAACTAATTTGCTCAAAAAATACTTTTTTTTAAATATCCCCACTTCCGCTGAGTTAGTCGTTTTGTAGTACAATAATATAAGCAATATACATTTCTAATATCAAATAGTACAAATCAGAATTTATTTAGATTTTGTGAATGAAACATTTCAAAGTATTTTGAGGTGGTTACATTTGCATAGAGCATTTTCATTATCACACTTTCTATGAAGACTTAGCAACTTTAGTTTTACTCCTAGAATTATATAGTTTGAAATTGAGTTTAGTATTGAACGCCTCATCAAGTTATCAAGAAATAAAGTACATAACTTATTATTTTATCGGTTTTCGTTCAATTGAACAAATCGGATTACTCAAACTAAGTGAATTATTTTATTCTGCTAAGGCTTTTTTCAAAAACCCTTTCAAAATAGAAACCATAATGGTCCTATGCTGAAATTTTAACACAAAATAGTCGTAGAAAATATATCAACTATGAACATATCAAAAAATTAAATAAAGGCTATCAAAAATAACAAACATTGAGATATAAAATAGGAATAAATTTTGTTGGATATCGTTGATGTTCTTGCAAATGTTTTTTTAATAACATGACTCAAATCCACATAAATTTGAAGTTTGTTTGCATTTTATGACTTTAAAATGGTTGTCGTGGGATGATTACATGAGTTTTAATAAATCTTTGAAAATTAGAACCCATATCACGAAAATTAAGGTTTTGAGCCACGGTATCTGGTGAACCAAAGTGTAATAGACACAGCTGTAACATTGTTTTGTATACATTTTTCTAAGTTAAGCAAATTTTAAGCTTAATCGGAGAGGGTCTTATGCCAAAAATTTTCGATTTTGTGAAAACAGTTTCTGTATGTCTCTCGTATGCTTAACTTTCTGCAATACACAGTATAATACATATATTTCCCTTTATGAGAAAGTTACGCTCCTACTCAACAAAAAAAAACTGAAACGTTAAAGCTAGTCATACAAGTTTCATTTATTCCTGCATGGAATCATCAGTGACCTTTTTTGTCAATTAGCTTTCTTTTTAGCATAGTTTTGTTGAGAACTGAAGCTTTAAAGGTAACTGATGATTTCATTTAGCAATGGAAGAAACTTATTTTAAGTACTTGTTTTATATCGTTTCAAAAAAAAACTTTCAACTTAAACATTCAAATCATGCCAATAGGAAACTTAAAGTGAACCAGCCTAAAATAAAAAAAATTTCCTTACGTATTTTTTTGTAATACTTTCTGCTTGTAATTTGTTTGCATAATTTGCCGCTCATTGAATGAGTTCAATCACACAATATAAATGTACAATTTATGTGATCGTTATTAAACAATAAATTTCAAAAATCATTTGTTTATTAATTAAAAAGAAACAAGAAATTTCCTGTTTATTGTTTGCAAAGCAACAAATAGACCATTTCATTGATTTAATTTACTTTATATGAAATTATTCTTTCAATGAGATGGTTTCATTTCATCAGTTATTACTTTTTGATAAGTGGCTTTTTAGCTTTTTTTTTTGTAAAATTTAATTTTGTTTACAATAAATATTTGTCTTTGCAATATAAAAATTTTGTTTATTATTTTTGAACTTTTTGTGCTTATTAGTGTTTAATACAGTGTTGTTTTAATTTTAGTTCCAATAAAAAAATTCATTCATATTTTATGGCAACCCACTGTAGCCGTTGCTGGTTTCATTTTGTTGCATTTAATTTGATTACTTTAAAATTCATATGAATTGTTTTCATTTTACCCATCCAAACAAAAAGCGTAACCCAAAGTCATGGAACTTCATCCACACAGCCAACAAGTCAACTCGGCTAAATGTTCAACATCCGTTCGCGTGTGAATTTTTAGTTGTTGTTGAAACGTGAATTTGTGTCAAATTTGTGTTTTGATTTGGTTTTGTTATTTTATGGTTCCTAGAAATAATTTGATGTTTAAGCAGAATTTCCATTCAAGTGGAAATCCGTTGTGGCAATTGGTAATTAAATTCGAAAATTTAAATTCTGTAGGGAGTGTCATAATATTGCCACTGATGTGTTTGGATTAAAAACAAAATCCTATTTTTTCTAAAAAACGGAATATATTTTTAGTAAGGAACACTGAGCGATTTCAATTAGTTTGCCATAAAATTTATGTGTGTTTCTTAGACCAAATTGAAATGCAGATTTAGCTCGACGGGGTCAGTTCGAGTTAAGTCAATTTAAAGAAATTGCTTACTTAAGCTTATGTTTTTCTTTCCTGATTGAAACATACACAATGAGAGGCATGCCAAAAAAAAAGAAGCTGGAACTAAGCTATTTTTTCTGGTAGGAGCTGAAAATTGACATATGGACATGGTCCTAAAGCGACCAAAAACAAAAATTCAAAATAAAATGAGAGTTTTACGTTCGAAAAACTGACTTTGAGGGAGCCGAGCTAAGTCTTTCAAAAATATAGGAAACTTAATTTTTTCGTTTGCTTTTGCATTGAGTGTTAGTTTTAAACAAAATTTAGTAAAACTAAAAACGTGCCATATTTAACAATGTATTACAATTTTTGCTCTGTTGAAAGTTTTCCAACGTTATGATAAGATAACTTTTTACAGACCGCATCACACATATGACAAATAATGCAATCAGCTGTTGTCTAACTAGCACTGCTTACAGTGACGTTGTTTGATGTAACACAGCGGTAATTGCTGCTTTAGTAAATGGGACGACACGTTAAGGTTGTTACATTAAAAACTGGAATAATTTTTTTTTGTAATTTATTTAGCATTATTATTTTCTATTTTAACAACTAATTCAATTTTATTTCAATATACCCATTTTCAGAATTTTTTTTTTTATTTTGAAACAACACACCGATTTTTGACCAAAAAAGTTTCTATCTGCAACGATACATCTTTATAAGCTTATTTTTTCCAAATAAATAAGCAAAAATTGAAAATTGAAAAAAAAAAAAAAACAAAAAGTGCTGAAGCTAGTCATTTCAGTATCAACCATTGCTAAATGCAATCATCAGTGACCTTTGAGCTGATGAGTAAGAATCTCTAAGAAACAAAGGATTAAGGCTTTGCTTTGTTTCACTTTTTGATAGGGTTTTCAAGAAATCTTTGCAAAAAAGGAAAACACATCAGGCTTGGGGATTTTTACTGATCAGCTTAAAAGTCACTGATGATTGTGTTTAGCTATGGATGAAACTAAAATGACAAGCTTAATTTTATTATATTTTTTTGTTTCGTGCATTTTTGACGGGACTTAATCTTGTCTACGAATAGTTGCTATGTTCTGTGAATTTTAGCTTCTACTAAGAAAGCACAAGAAACTTGAGATATTTATATGCATAAATTTCGAATAACTAATTTTTCTTAAAATGACAAGTTTCTTAGTACATGGTAAAAAAGAAAACATCAAAAACCCACACTACCTTTTTGAAAAAAAAACACACAAATAACAATCAAATGGGTAGTCAATAAAAAGTACTTCATACGAAATGCTACATATTTCAAACGAAAATAAACAATAAGTAATTATTTCATATGTGAAAATCATTTCAAAACAAAATATTTACATCTTCACAAAAAAAAAATTTGGTGTTTTATGCGAATAACTATTAAAAATATCAATAAATTGTGAAACAATTAACCTATGTAAATATATGCCACATACTATACACAATTTTAGTGATTTTTCCTATTTCTTTCTCTTTACAGAATCGATTTGTAGATCAACAACTGAAGATGAGTTAAATGGGATACTTTGCTGAATTTTCAAAACAAAAATTATTTGGACAACAACAAGAAAAGAAAGAAAATAACAACTGGAGTTGAGAAAAAAAACCAAAATCTCTGCACATTTAAATAATTCGTAAACAACAGATAAAAACCGGAACCAGCCGAAACACAAATCGAAAATGTGATTTTAATATTATTTACGAAATTGCAATTGAAATGTAATAAAAAAACGTATTTATGAGCAAGTGTGTAGCAGAAAAAATATACAAAAAAAAACATAGAAACAAAATACAACAGACAAAATCAAAAGTGAGAAAAAAAAAACAAAATAGCTGAAAGATATATGGACAAGTAAAGTACAACCAGCGATAACTAGTAAACATTTTTGAAGTATTGCTGAGTGATATTGTTAAAGAAACTTAACAAAAGAACGTAAGAATTAAGCAAAAAAATTGAAATTGAAGTGACGTTAATTGGTTAAAATGAACATATGTGCAAAAAACTGTCAGAACAAGTGTGAGATATTATATATTTCAAAGTGATTTATGACAAACAAAAAAAATGCAAATCTTTAGTATAAGAAATATCTACTGAAAATAGCAAACAAATGTTGATTAAAAACAAAACTCTCGTTTATCTGTTAAAAGGTGTGATAAAATAAAAGTTAAAAATTGGCGGCACAATACTAAACAACGGAAAATTCAAGTCAAAACAGATTATGTTGTAAATTTTTCTTAATAAATAATAAATAAATATTTGGCATAAATATTTTATATAAAAAACAAAAAACTTGTAACATTTCCAATATATCATAATTGCATTAAAATAAGATTTATGTTTCAACTAAAATTATAATTAAAATTTAAAACAAAAACAATGGAAAAATAAACAAAATAAATATTTTTTTTTATCAACATCAATCTCTAAACATTTGCAACAAAAAAATAAAATAAATAAAACAAAAAATCCAACCATAACTTCAAAGAGCACAACGCAAACTTGTTCAACCAATAAATTACAACAAATTGAGCAAAACCGCCAAAGCGTCAATATAAAAAGAGCAGCACCACAAAATTGAGAAAGAGATAGAGCAATATTGAATTGAGAGCATCTGAAAAATTATAACAAGACAACAAATTTCACGCAAAAAATGCAAATCTTCAAACTACAGCAGCAGCAATAAAGAAAAAAAAAAACACCATAAAACAACAACAACAAAAACAGGAAAAACAACAACATCAATTACAACAACAACCAAAACAATAAAAACAAAAGCAAAGCCGGTAGTATAAATGAATCTCATACATATCAGACGATCAGACAAGACACTTGAGCCAATGATCGTGGGAAAATTTGCAGCGCACCAATTTCCAGAGAACAACTGAGCACCAAAGAGCAAGACAGAGAAAAATTTTTGCTAATGCATAAACAACGCCAGAGCATAGCATTGCAAAACTACAAAAAAAAAACAGCAGTGAACGTTAAACAGCAAACGATCAGCTGTAGCTAAAGTCTATACATTCGCCTCAAAGAGCGCGCCCTAACGTGTGAATCAGCTGTGTGTATGCTCTCCATTGCTTTGGTGCGAAATTCATTCATTCAATCGCGATGCGATCAGCGTTTCTTTATATAAATTTAAAAGCGTTGCGCCCTGAACTCACAACAGTTGTGCGCGAAACGCCTGAGAGTATAGAACGTTGAAAGTTTAACAAGAAAAATAAAATATATTGGCGTGTTAACAAAAAATTTGGAAAAAAATTACGGAACAAAAAAAATATTTTGAAACAAAAAAGAATTCAAGACAAACGGTCTGCGCGCTCATTAACAACACAACAAAAAAAAATATAATAAACACGGAAATAACGTAGAAACGTTTGTTGCAAGCAAAAAATAAGAAAAAAAAGATTGAATAAAAAAATATCTTCAAGATTTTCAACGAACACTGCTGCAGCACAGAGATACACAACCAAAGAAAAAATAAACAGACATTCAGACAGTCGACTGTGTCGCCATAGCGACTGTCACTTACAGAGTCAGCGAAACGATTTTCGTTGAAGTTGTTGCTGGTTCAAGCAAAAAAAAAAAGACGTAGCAGCAGTTAAAGTTGCTGCAGAATTTGTGCCAAATGTGAAGAAAAAGTTAAAGAAAAATTGAAAGCAAAAATTGGCTCCTCTGAGCAGAAGTGTTGAATGTTGTAAGAAAACAGCTGCGCTTTGTTAAGAAACAAAATAAAATATCTTAGATAAATATTTTGGAAATATTTGAAAATAAAAATCAAGTGTTAAGAAAAACTGTGGGTTCTGCAAAGACAGTGAAAACAGAAAGCAAAAAATTTCTTTAAACAAAACTTGTTGCATCTGAGAAAAAGCAAAAACAGCACAGCAACACACAGTTAGAAAAAGCTAAAAAACAACTTTGCTTTTAGAAAAAACAGTTATAACCCCAAAACAAGATCTAAGAATATGTACCAAAACATCGCCGAAAGCTCTTGGACGCAATTTAAAGTAAAAAATTTAAAGCAAATGGTGCGGCAAACAGTACAAAACTAAGCTTGAATTATACACAAGTTAATAAAGAATCAAAAAGTTTTCGAAGTGTTAATAAAAATCAACAAAGCTTTTGAAAAACACAAACTTTAGAAAAGCTCTAGTGAAAAAATACATTTGGAAACACATAAGACTCTATAAGTGGTTTTTAAGTGTCCTAGCACATAAAGTGCTACTTAAGTGTCCAAGCACAAAAAATTCAGTTTTAAACCAAGAAAATCCAGTTAAATCAAAAAAATTGCGTTTTGCTCGTGTCAACTAATCCTGACCGAACTTAATCCAACTTAAAACGCCAACAATTTCCTGCAGCGTATTATGTGCATACAGCATGGCCATAGATTTTTTAATTTTTGGTTTATTACTCATCTCTTTTACCATCAATTTATTGGCGTTAGGCGCATTCTGGGTGACGCCCGGCTTGCGAACAACCGCTAATCGTTTCACCATCAATTTGCTGATCATCAATCTCATCGGTTGTTTGATCTTGGCACCAACACTTTTTCTTACTGGTGGTGGCATTTATCAGTCGATATCTTCGAAAGATTCACCTCTCAGCGCAACTACAAGCGATGACAGCATTGAATTCTATTCAAAGCCCGGCAATCATCAGATGACGATACGTCATAACGGACAGCTGGTTGAAAAGGAAGGTGTCATCTTGCGGCGAAATGTCACAGATGATGATTACGATGCCTCAGTCGCAGATCCACGCACAATTGAAACGATTTTCAAGTGCAACAACACCTTCTGCCAGCAGCTGACCATCGATAAGGGCAGCGATAGTATTGTGATAACAGAAATCGAAGAAGAAGAGCAACAGCAGCCGCAGGAGCAGCCCACCATAATTCCGGCTCCACCACCAGTGACGCTGCGTTGCTGGTCCATTGATTTGACTGCCGCTCTGGGTGCCTTGGCGGTGCTGCTAGTAGTCGGTGATACTTGGTGTGCAGTGACTGATCCATTGCGTTATCATAGTCGCATTTCTGGCGTCAAGACATGGGTGCTAATTGCACTCACCTGGGTGTTGGGTATGTTCTTTGGTGCATTGTCTGCCTTTCGTGAGCTTGACTTCGAATCGGAGTCCATTTTCAGCAAGCAGAAGCGTTATATTGTCACAGGTGAGCCTAACGCTGCGACACACTCCACCTCGCCATGGACTTCAGCGTCTTGGACATCTTCTTCAAGCCTATTCAGCATGATTTTTGCTTGCATTTACTTTGTTGTGATCATCTTGCTGCCCTTTGGCTTTGTATGCGGCATGTACTGGCGCATTTTCAGTGAGGCGCGTGAAAACGGTTTGCGCATGCGTCAAAATGGTTCATCGCCATTGTTGCAGAGTGCACTGAATTTAAATGCTCACCATCAGCAACAGCAAGCCACACAGCCATCACAGTATTCAAACAGCTTGTGTGTACATCGCAGCTCACTGTCGTCTGCCTCTTCGCAGGGTGGCGGCCTACAGCTAAGCATTGATCGTCAGCAAAAGGGTTCGCCGGTGGCTTGCCATAGACGCGATTCTGCTGCCAAAGTGTTGCTGCCTACAATTTCTGATGATTCTGTAGCCTCTGATGACGTTAATGTTGGTATGGATGATGTTGACAGCACTCACGGGCAGTTGTTGCCTGTAGCCGAACATCCCGGCACCGAACGTAACATCTTGCTAACACTGCAGGCTGCAAGCGGTGAAATCAAGCGCAACTACTCAGCGCGTCAACTGCCGCTGCTGGGCACCTCATCACAAGATTTTCGTGAGACTCAACGCTTGCAAGGTATACGCCAAGTGCACTCATCACCCAATCTGCAGAAGTACACGCAGCTGCGTCAGGATTCACTCTCTGATGACAGTAGCTGTTCGCCGCAACTGATGGGTGGTCATCAGACACAAACGCGTCCACACAGTCATCCAGCACATCGTCACACGCTGCACCATCATCTCCACGTTCATTTGCAGCAATCGCACGTGCTACAAATACCCGCCATACATGCTTCGCCCAAGGCGCTCAGCTACATGAGTTCGTTGCGCCATCGGCTGTCAAATGCTTCCTCGCTATTCAAATATCGCGAGGAATCACGTGCTGCACGCATCAGCATACTAGTAGTTATAATGTTCCTCGTTTCGTACCTCCCTTTTGGATTCCTTGTGCTGCTGCAATCCCGCCTGAGCGCCGCAAACTTTGCGCACTCAACGCAACTGGCGATTTTCATGCTGCTACTTGGCAACATCAGTTCACCGTTCATTTTTGCATATCGCAATAAGCGTGTGCGTCGCGGCGTCAAGCGGCTGTTTGGTTTGGATGCACGTTCACGTGACTCACAGCTACAGCGGCATAACAGTTCGAGTGGGCGTGGTAGCGGTTTCCTGCAGCGTCATTGTGGTAGCAATAAGTCTTCTGCGAATATTAAGCGTACGGGCAGCAAAGTTTCCACATATTCAGCAAATTCATGCAAATATTTGACGCCGCAAACATCGCTTATGAGCAATGGTGGCGGCGTACAACCACTGCGTCCTAACAGCAGCTGCAGCACCATTATCAATTTTGGTGCGCAGCACAACAACAACAACAATAATAACAACAACAATGCTGCAGAAGTTCAACAGTTGAACAGCTTAAACCATGAGAACAACAATTCATCGTTTCTCATAGCGAATATCATTGATGACAAGTCAAAGGTGTTAGGCATCTCGACACGTTCAGCGCGTCCATTGCTGCAGCGTGGCATAACGATAGTTGAGCAAATACCGCTGCCGTTGCCGAGTCATAGATTGGCAACGGATAAGCGGAATATTTTCAAGATGTTCTGCCACAGTTCGAAGAGTCTCAGTTGTGCAGCGCAATCATGTGCACAGGGTTCAGCGGATATTGAACCAGCAGAGGTCTAGGTTGGGTAATGCGGGGGATAGTCATAAGGGGAAGATGACCAAGGGAATACAAAGGGAAAAGCTTATGATGCTAGTAAATGTAGTTAAAATAAATAGTTTATTTAAGTAGTCAAAGCTTTAGAAATATTAGTGCTTTAAGCTTTGTAAGCGAATTTGGAAGCTTTGAAGTGTTTAAAATGTAGAAATTATGATTGGTTTAGTAGTGATAAAATTTAGTTATGCAAAACAATTCATAGGAAAATTATAAAAAAATATATATCTATGAAAAATATGGCAACAGTGCTTTTTTTGAAATTCATAGAAAAATTGCAAATTTTTAAAGTAGTTCATTAAATGTTTAAAATTTCATGCAAAAATTGGCAACCTAAAAAGTCTAAAATTAAGTCAATTAAAAATTTGGCAAAAAGCTTAACATGCAAATAGTCTGCTGCTGATAATTATGAGAAAAAAGAGTTTAAATGCATTTACTGAAATATAATTTAATAAGAGACTTAGTTAAAATTTCACTTAAAACATACATGGCAACACTGTATTTTTTTTTTTTGATTTTGAAAAATTATTTTATTTTAAATAACATTATGCTTTTAAAAAGTTTTATTTTGCTTGCAATCTACTTTTTTAAATTTGCTTAACAGTTTATTCTCTTGGAAAATCTAGCATGCGAGAACGCTCTGTTAAAGCACAATAATGTTAGAATTTTTAATAAATCAAGCGTTGCCAATTTTCACGTCTAATGGTTTTTTGTTTTTAAATTTGAGTGGATTATTTAAATTTTAACTCATATGAAAAAATTATATTTATAAACTCCTGAAAAGTTGAAACTAACACAGCACCAATAGAAATTGTTGTACCTTATAAAATAAAACACATAGCTACAAAACAAAAAGTCAAACATTTGTACAAAAACCAAAAAGAGTAAAATATGTAAAGATTTTAAAAATAATTACTTAAATAATAAAATAGAAAATATGCCTATTATAAAGAAGTTTATAGTAAAAATTAGAGTCATATTTACAAGAAACCAAATTAAAAATATCACTGTTAGGCTACTTATGCTGGCAAAATATAACAATGTTGTGTGAATAGCTGTTAATAAGAGTACAACTTTAACTGTCAAAAAATGTCATGACATAGTTTTATGAATACAGCTATCGAGCTGCTATATTTTGTTAGCATACTACAAGAACATGCTAAAATTTTAAATATTGCAAACAATGTTTCCAAAAAGTAACCGAAAAATTATGCAATTATGCCAAAAAAGAAATGAACACAAATGAATTTAAAACAAAACAGGAAAGATTGTAATCAAAAAGTATGAAGAAAATATCTTAAAAAAAACTTTTTGATTTAGTAACAGAAAATGTTAGTAAGTAACAGCAAAATACGCAAAGAGAATTTATTAAATCTATTTACAAGTAAATAAATTTAAATAAATTCAAAATGATTTGAATACTGATGAAACGAAAATCGAACAGACACATATAGTGTGTACTAAAAACCAAATAAAAATCTCTAATTAAACGATTGAAATAGAAAGTATTGACAAAATGCTTAAACAGAGTTAGCAAAAATTTTAATAAATCAATTTTATGCTCTTACACAAATAGCAAATATAAAAGAAACATTTAAAACAAACTTTATCAAACTCTAAAACATACTATTTATTGAACTCAATTTTAAATTTTAACACAGCTGTACAGGTTTTTTTATTTAATTTATATCACTATGCCGTTTAAACAAAAGAAAAATCAATAGCACTCTGTATATAAATTTTGCTTTTTCATATTGAAAACAAAACAAAAAAATTCCCCTCACTTGCAATGTTATACTTTTTTTCAACAATGACTTGTCATAAATACATACATATTACATATAAATGCCGTGTAATTACCACAATGTAATTATTTGCAATTAAGGCCAATATATTGTATTTATTTTATGGTTTTTTAATGTACAGCCAGTTTAGCTTGCTAAAAAAAATACCTCATTAAATTTTAATTTATAAAAATGAAGCATAACATTTTAAATAATTTTAAGCTTAATTTTAAACGTTAACACTTTTACTTTTTTTTTACAGTGTCAATTGAGATTTTACAGTATTCAGTGCATTTTTACAATGTCAAGATTTAATATGTGCAAAGAGCTAAAAGAATAAGTTACATTTCAATTCGAAAAGTTGCGCTATGTGCTTTCATACGCTATGAGTCAAAAAGCTCGCACTTGTTGTTGAAACTTTTGGTTTTGTTTTTATTTTATTTTGTATGCAGCATAAATACTGCAAGTGCGAGTATGTTACACAAAAAAAAAAACTTTTGAAAGCTTATGCTAAAAGCAATGCCAATTTTTTTGTTGCACTTTCATTAAATTTTATTTATTTTTGATTGCTTTTAATTTAAAAAAATAAAAGCTTTTGCTTTTAGTTGGTTTTCTTTTTTAAAATTTTTTATTTTCTTTTATGTAAAGATATAATTAAAACTCTAAAATAAAAATTTCGAATTGTTTTCTGAGCAAAAAACTGTAAGCTTTTACTGTAAGATATAAATTTTTTTAAAGATTTTTGATTTTACAATGAAAAATATTTCGTTTTGAAATTCTCATAAAACTGTAACTTCTACACCGACAAAAAAAAAGCAAAACCTTAAGAAAAAACACAATCAGGATTTTAGTATTCAAATCATACATTCAAAAACAAAGCCTAAAAAAAACACTGAAAAAAAAGTATTTTTCACACTTTTTTCCATTAACAAATCATTTTAATTATAGTTTTAATAAACCAAAAGCTTTATCTAAAATTTAAGTTTTACTATTAAGCTACGACTATATTTTTTTACTTTTAAAAAAATTATAGATATTTATTATAAATCACTTATAATTTTTGTTTATAAGGCTCGAATTTATATATTTGTAAATGTACAGTGCATATAATGCATTAATGAATCAGTATGAAAGCGTGTGCGAAAATAATAAGAAAAAATACAAAGAAATGATTAACAAAATGTGATGTTGCTAAAACAATTTATTTTTTTCTGTGTATCTTAAGTTTTGTAAACTTGAACTCTTTTTACGAATTAGTATTATTAATTATATATTTATACAAAAAAAATGAGTATATAATTTAAATGGAGAAAAGAAATGCGCTATTTTTCAATTAATGAAATTAATATGTGACAAATTGATGTATCGTATCTATTTATGAAAAGATGAATGATGTGTGTTAATGAAATTAATGACTTCATTTCAGATGATTGAATAAAAAACGTTTAAATTATGCGGCCTTTATCAATAGAGTGCCGCATTATTTTCATACAAACTAAAAAAAAAACAATTATTTCTTTTTATTTCTTGGATTGTTTACATATGTGCAACGGTAATGGTAAGTATGATTCGCTGATTGTTTCGACTTGGATTTGGTGGAGTTTCTCTTTGTTATTTAGTACGATCGAAATCTCAACTTTATCTTGAGGAAAATCTTAGTGCAAAGATGTTCAGTTTCCGAGATTTTTCAATGTGCAAAAAGAAAAATTATAGTAAATTGAGGAATGCAAACCTGCAAAGCCGATCTTCAAAAATGTCTAAACAAGCTTAAATAGTATCAATACTAAACGACTCTTGTTTCATTTGATGAAACATGTGTAAGTCAAATAGGATTTGCCATGCTCACCTAACACGCCCACTAGGCAAAATACGCTTTAAGCTGCGATACTGTTTTTGATGTAAGCCCAAAAGAATTAAAACAAGTGCTTCTCTGAGAATCTCAGTCCGGATATCGATAACGAGACGATATTAAAAAAATATTATTTTTCGTATGAACGAAGACGAGAACGAGAATGGACTGGGCGATAGCATGCACTCAGCGATAATTTAGTGTTTATCGTTTGACTAAGAGTTAGAATATTGAGCACGCAAGCACCACACGCTTGTGTCTCAAAATAAAATACCTAAATATATTCATAAAAATGAATGTCTGTCTGTATGTTCTTTACAAAGCTAGATTCCACTGAGCCGATCGAGCTCTTACTAACAAGCCATATTTGATTTAATGTCGGAAAGGTGGAGAACATATCTTAAACTATTTTGAACAACGAGGAATAGCTCTACACATACAACAAACACGATCAAATTGCTAATCTTGACATTGTTTGGAATTTAGACACAATTTTGCAGTAAGGACTGCATAAAATGTAGGTAGGGTTGTACAAGGAAATGTGCGTCGGCAAAGCCGCTGGTTCAGCTGGTAATATATACAAAAAACCTAAACTAACCACGATAGTTCAGCGGTATCGATATAAGACGAAAAAAATACAAACTCAAAATTTTTCGTACGAAAACGACTTCGAGCTGCGAATTTTTGGATTATTGTATCGTTTTGTATCGGTAAAGCACCTACATAGATACTAATTATGAATTTTTATAGACGACTAAAGAGCATATTAATCAAAATTATTGAAATGTTCATTTCTACTTGGTTTCGTTAAGCAGTGAGCAAAATAGTTTAATTGCCTGTTCTCCATATCTTCAAATCAGAATATTCATATGACATCAAACACATTCAAATAAAACAGAAATCGTAAGGACGTCAATAAATTCAGCGCTCTATGTGTTATAGTAAAAGATAGAATCAAATGAATACGTCAACAATTTTGCTATCAAGTTAGTCATAAGGCATGTCTCACAATCAACGTTCAATTGCGTTGAATCGCAAATTTTATCAGAGAATAATTTTTTCTAAAAACACGTAATAATACAAAAGACATACTATCTATATGTAAAGACATAAATATTATTGTTAAACGTACTCACCTATCTATAATACTGAGTGTTTATTACATTCAGCACGTATTGTAAGATCCTTTTACAAAAAAAAACACCATAAATATCGAAATGAAAACAGCCTATTAATAAAAAAGATTAATTAATTGATTAGTTGATATTATCTATTAGCAAAAATTAATTGGTTTTTAAAAATATATTCATTCATATAAAATATATACTAGAAAATAAATATGTATGTGTGTAATTAAAACAAAATATTATCTAAGAGAATTAATAATACAGGGCGGTGCAAAATTTACTTAATGGTTTGAGTTTTTTGTATGAAAAATTTTTTTAATTTTTTTTTCAGACTGCAGATTATGAGCTGCAAAGTATACAGGAGATACTTTCAGCGTTAACTTTATCCAAGTAAATACTGTTTAGTACTTCGTTCGTATATTTGTCCAACAATGCTTTCAAAGCAAAGCCAATGCGAGCGCCGAATTCGTGCCATAACATCTGAGCAAATTCCACAAAAGATGATCAAAAATGTACTAGGCTAAGCGGGAGAGACATAATTTTGCACTTCTAAGTCAAGAAAATTTCATTAAAAAGCGATGACATTTTTATTTAAATAAAATGCAAATGTATGCGCGCATACTTTGCAATATAACTTGCAATATTCTTATCGTAATTCATTTATCTAAATGAAACGCAAAATTACAAAGTTACAATAGACGCCGATATCTGACTTTGCCATTAGAACAAAAGAGATATAGAAACATGAAATTGATAACAAATTGTGGAAGTGCGGTGTAAGAAAGTTTTCTTTTTCAAATGATTAATAGTCATTGCATTGCTGTTAGTTATCGTTCTATTTAATTTAAATTTAATGCTAATAAGCGGCAAGTATTTGATCACATCAGACTTTTGTAAATAACACTTGCCGACATAAAATGATGGTATTTTTTTGAACATCAAAATAAAAATATTAAAAAACTTCTAACTAAGACTTCAGAAATCTTTTCATAGTTTGCAAAACAATTTCTTATGATTTGCTTAGTTTTAGCGCCAAAAATACAGAGCCGATTTTGATAGATGTCAAAACTCATTATTCATATATATGTTAGTATTACTCGGAAAATTATGGCAATGATTTTTTGACACTTTTGACCTTTTTGTTGTTGATTTTTTCAATAGTTTACGATACTTTCTGACTTCTTGTCAATATTTGATTATATTCCGACTTTTTGGTATTTTTATGAATTTTTTCCCAGTGATTTTTGATACCGCTCGGATTTAATGATGAGTTTTTTCTCTGTCTTTAGATTTCATTTAATGTTTTCCCATATCTGTTGAGTTTTGTATAGGTACTTTCAGATTTCTGATGCAAAATTGGTTCTAATTTAGGAATCATCAGTGCATATTTAACGAATGGTTGTAATATTATAATATAAAACTATATAGTTTAACTGAAATTAAACATTTAAAAGATAAGTTTTAAGGGATGGAAGTTTCTGTTGGCCTGGTAGTGCAAATGGCAGTTCAGAAATCGGCACCTAAGCGCTTCAATGTATACTTTTGATAGCTTTGGTTTTCTTTGCGTTTGCTTTCGTTAAAAAAAAACACATAGTTACCTTATCAAGTATATTATCGTCAGTTTTATGGCAGTGCCACCTACAGTTATATGCGGTTACTAAGAGCTTAAGCACTTAATATAAAAGAAAACCATTAAAGATTATATCATAAATACAACAACGACAACAGTCACTCAAACAAAACAAACTAGCAACAATAGCAATCATGATAATAACAATTAGGTATGGTATGAGCTTAGAAATAGTAAATGGTAAAATACAAGTAGTAGCGTAGAGATAAAAATCCAGAATTAATGAGAGAGAAAAAAAAACTAAAATAATTAATTACCAACTTTAATATTAAAGACAAGTTTGTTGTTATTGCTGCCGCTTTTTAAAGTTGGCTAAGTTTCTTAGATTTCTTGGTTCGTTGCTTTACTTGGTTTGTTGGCATGTTAACGAGTCATTGTTTCTTGTGTTCATGTCAAGTTTAAAAAAGTTAGCTCAAGTACAAAACGTTTGGTGGGCATTTCCATATATAGGGGAAATATCAGGCACAAAAATATATAAGTAATTAAATTTGAGTTCAATTACACAACAACTAGATAGCATGTCTTTAATTAATTTATTACATATGACTTGTCCTAAGTAACATCTTTGTAAAGCTGCTAAATTAACTATAACTTTTGATTTGTGTTTTTTATTTATCGCATCTTTGGTTGTAGACCAAAATGATTTATTTGTTTGAGTTTTCTAATTGAGCATATGCGCTTCATTCTTTATAGCATTTAGTTAGTTGAAATATTTGTCTGCCTGTCAAAACAAAATTTTTTTTAATAATTCACCAAAATAATTTCATTTTTTAAAAGTAAATGAGTTCTACTGTACTGCTCTCAAATCATATCGATAGCTCTGAAGTATTACTGTAAAAAAATATTTGATAAGAAAAATAATTGATAATCAAACGCAAATCAATGACTTCACGGACAAAGCAAAACTATTAATATTTTTTATAAAGTTGTTTATTCCGGAGACTTTGGAAAATAACGTTCGAAATTTGTTAGTCTAACTTGACCGTGGAATCTACTCCAAGATAATGCATTAAGTAACTATCGAAGCTTAACATAGTTTTTACTTCTAAAAACTGTTAGTAGCTAACAGCTGCTACTGCTTTTAATAAAATGTAAATATGTAAAAAGCCATGTAAGTGCAACCAGCAGCAATAACTTAACTTGGTTAAATGACTTGGCCTAAAGACAATAGAAATGACTGGAAGCAAAAAACTAAAAGCATTTGAAATATTAATAAATACAATGGCAAATAATGCAAGTTTTTATTATGAATTTGAAAAAAAAGTAATGCATTAGTATGATAATGTAAACTTACTGCATTAATATTTTAATATCACAACTTGCCTTTGAAATAAGCGATAAAAAGTTAATAACTTATTGAAAAAAAACAAACTTCATAGCTTTAAATTCATTTTTATGCTATGTTTTTAAGATTTTTTTGATACATAAAAATACTTTGGCTTTGAAGTGCGTTGTCCTAAAGTGAAAGGTCGGAAATCTGCTATTTAATTTCTTACAGAAAAAAGCTTAAGCCATATCAGTACTTAGTTAGTCAAATGATTTTTCTACGTACTTATATCAACAAATTTGGCAAATTTGCATTTAAAGCCATCTCGGTTTAGAAGTTCGCAAAACTCGTTGGAATTCATTAATCTTAAGAAAATAGTAAAAATTACAAACTTGAAGAATACAAATTCAGTCTATGCTTAGAACGATTAACTGGCAGATGAAGTCTTATGAGCCACTTGAAATTTATTGCACTCTGTGTAACAAAAAAAAGACTGATTCTTATGGCCTACCAAACCGCATACTGCTACCGAAATTTTGTGATTTTCTTCTCTTCAAATCTGCTATATACCTGGCCTCCCTTCGTACTTAGAAGAATAAAATTCGTTCGCAGATAGCTGTTTTCATTACTGTATGCTACGTCATCCATACGTCGAGCAGTCACATTTAGAGAACTTTCATACAACATTTCTGCTCAGTTTTGAGCCATCAGCTGCTTTTCATCAGAATGATCTGGTAATTTCTGAGCCTTTTAGGTCTTCAAATTTCACTTTTCTTAATATTGTGTACAGATGACTTCAAGGTACAAGCTCTAGCTGGCATATTTCATGCTGAATTCTGCTTCAAGAGCTGCTCACTTTCGTCGCTAACAAATCAAATTCATTTGGAAAAACTTTTGTTGCTTGCAAGACATATATCTTAACAGATAATTTTCGAATTATCCTATCGTTCTTGTATCGGTGAAGCACTAATAAATACACCCCAAAGGAAATTTTTTAATTGCAATAATTTTGTGGTGAAAAGGAAAAACTGCTTGAGATATCTAAATATCATATAATTTATCTAAATAAAATTACTAATAGAAATTCATATAGCTGGAATTTTTGATTTGATTACATTTTTTTTTGGCAAAAGTTATGTTAATGCCATACATTTTTACATGACAAAGCCTTTTTAACCTTGAGAAACATCTTAACATTCATATCGATGAATTCATCATCTTTTATGTATGTATGTTACAATTTAAGTTTCTGAAAAAAATTTGCTATGATGAAATAATCTATTGCATTTATGTAGTAACAGACGAAAGCAATGTCACCAATTACCAAGTTAAATTAACCAATCTGTTATCTTGTCATTTCGGTTTAAGAAAAAAACATTGATTGATATATTTGTGAAATTATGACTGCAATTTCAATTAAAACAACGTCAATTTAAAATCATGCAATAATTTTGACGAAGGTTCGACAAAAAGTTGCAAAAGTTTTTTGTTTTTCTAAAATAATTTTCTTTTTCAGAAAACCACTTGGTTTTACTCATTTTCCCAAAATAATTTATCATTGTTATCAAATTTCATACTATCACTTAAGCAATGACTTAGCTAAAATCTGAACACCATTTCATGACAACTTAAATATATAGGCATAATCTCTTAAATCTAAAATCATGCCAATAAAAACACGTCTGCACTTAAGTGTGAGACTTAGCGTATATTTACTACATAAGCACTCAAAGTAGCAGCTGTTGATAGCGCATATCAACATATTAAAACAAATGTATATAATTTTTTAAAAATGATTCATAAAAATTATTAATTAAAACATAAACAAAGCCGCCGATTTATAAGAAATATCGATAGCAGCTTAGACTAAGCCTGCATACAATATGACAACGTTATGGAATTTTTTGTTATATCGTTATTTTGCAGTTATACATAAAGTTTATGAAAATATCTTGTTTTTTTTTTTTTTTTTTAATGAAAACATGTAAAACATCTGAGCTGAATCAAAAGCGATAATAAACACGCCATCGCTTGTTATCGTCGCAGAATGTTATCTCGAGGTAAATTTACATTATGATATTTTATATCATGACATTTTTTTCATTTGCGCTGTTATCGGACATATGTATATGCAAATATGCATTTGCTATGAAGGAACACAATTTCGTCATTATTTTGCAGTAATTTTAAGATTTGCCGTTTTCAAGTTGATAGAAATATATATGAAGCATTCCATGTGAATTCAACACGCATACAGTAAAATGACTGCAAGTAGAGTAACTTATTTGGGTCGAATGAAAGCATTTAGAATCTGGTTTACTTATTACTTTTTCGTTCAATTACTCTTTTCGAAAAAAAGTTTATTTGCAAGAAACAGAGTGTGAAACAAAAATTTTTTGTTTTCCACTTTCAAAAATGGAAGAAACAACATGACCTGAAAAATTCTTCAGGAAGGAAATATTTGTATTTTTTCAGAACTTTTAGCATCAATTATAAAATTTTAGAGTTTTTTCTTAAGGCTGAGCAAAAATATGAAAATTGCCGTATAAAGAATATCGATAAGAAAACAATTCATAAAAAAATCGATATATTTCAGTATGGTCACATCCAGCACTTTGAAGAGTGGTGTATTGGGTTCCAAAGAGAAGACCGATGTGTGAGGAAGTATTTGAGCTATAGAACAACTTCTTTTAATGGAAGCCATTTTTAATTAATCTGGCACAGCAATGACAATAAAGCAACTCTTATGCTTTGAACTTAGTAGCACTAAAACTGTTCGCATTTTGAAGTATGATACTTTCTTACCAGCGCTAGAGTAATGTGATAACTTGAATCAAGCTTGAGAAAAATCTACAAAAAATTAAACAGATGGGAAACAAATAATTAATAAGGAAGAAAACTAAGGAAAGTGAATTTCCATGCTTGAACTGGGATATCAAGCTGGAGTTACACAGGGAGTACTCGTATGTTACCACTGTGGCACAATCAGGACGTCTATCAACAGTTTTCTCAGTTAACGTTGTGGCAATTTTTTAAGTAGAAGTGGTGGACAAGTTAACATGGAATGCTTCATATATTTTTTAAATAATATAAAAAAATTTAAAGTTAAATTATCAGGCATGTACAGTAATGCAAATATGCATTTTAATGATAGCTAAAACAAAATGCAGCTTTCGTTAGAAATTTCCTGAAAAATTCGAAAATATATGACAAACTTTACGACGAAAACTCTCCATTTCTTCGTAGATTAGAGATAAAACTGTGCCAGTCACACGGTGATTATGTCTGTTTATCTTGAGATTTGGTGTTGACATTCTGGCAAAATGTCTTTAATAAATCAAAACAAAAACAACAAGAAGGTTGACTGACATTGTAAACAGAGTTGATTATCTTTTTCTTTTGCACTGTCGTTTTTGCTATTTTTAAAGTAAATTTTTGAACAATAACAACATTAGTAGTAAAAAAAGTGTATATTAAAAAAACCACTTGAATTTAAAACCTCCTATCAAAAAAAAAAAATAATAAAAAATGGGAAGCACCTAAAACACACCGCATAAAATTGCAGAAGAAAATGACACCGTTGGCAATTGCTGACTGGAATTTTTGTATAAAATTTTTTGCTTCTTAACGGAAACTTCCATGACACTGTGGCGTCATGCAAGCGGCAGCCTATATAGATTGGCTGTTGTACTCGCATGCAGAATGGAAAACTAAGGAAACAGTTGATGTGCTTACATTGTAGATGACATAAGAAGAGGTTACGTGCTGTTTTTAGCACCGCAAGGACATACGCTGTTATCAACAGCATTAACGGTATAATAAGTCAACATAACTATCTTGCGGATAAACAACATTTCCAATGCGATTTATGTTTTCTGAGAATTCAATTGGATTTACAATTTTAGTGCGTTGTCTAATTTTTTGAAATTTCATTTAAGTCGTAATTATGTTTTTGTTACTGCGAATTATCATGTTATTGTGTGTGTGCGTCATCAAAATTAAATGAAATTTAGAATTTTCATAACAGATAAGTGAGTTGAAAAATGAATTCTATGGAATATGTTGTTTTTAATAAAATTTAAAAATTTGCATATCAATGACATTGCTTATCACTATTGGCGCGTGTTTTTACATTTAATTTGATTTTCAAAATCAACATATTACGAAGAAGAAATTCCATTGAATCATAGTTTTACGTCACACAACATATTTGCGATGATATTGATCCAATCTATGCAGTGTCATGGCTTCAATTTAAGTAATCATTTAACATCCTACTTCAAAACTCAACATTCTTACGCGCCCTGGAACGCACCCAATATAAGACATAACCAGGATAGTGATAGCTTTAGGAGTTTTCGCGTGTGTACTGAATTAGGAGTAGGAATTTACCTTTTGAATATACTCTTTTTATGCTGCAATAATGAGTAGGAAACAAAATTTAAAGTCACATTGAATATTTTATTTTAAGTCCAATTCATATGGCAAGGAATAAGTTTACGTAGAATTTATAGTTCTTTCAAATTCAGACTGTATTGGGAAATTGGACACTCTATACATTCCATACATGATACCAGCAGTTCCTTAGACGCGCAATTTTTTTAGCTATCCGATGCCATAAAAATCACGCACGGATATATGTTTTTTTGCGATATGCTCTTTCCGCTTTTGAGAGCAGTATAGCTCTAAAAAAGTTCCAGCAAAAACAGGTGGTATTAATTAAAATCACATAGTAAAAAAAAAGAAAAAAAATTAATGAAATTTTTGCCAAAACGCAGGCAATAAATTTTAAAGTTAATAATTCTTACAAAAAGTTTATAAAATAAAATTTTCTAGTTAACCATAGAATTAATTAATCGTATGGATATTGAAATGTTTATGTTTTTTCAAGACATAACCAAAATTTTCCTATATACACCTCATATTAAGAAAGACATCCGCATATTCGCGTATGTAAATAAGAAAAATTTTGCAGAATCATGTTATGAGCTAAAATGCTGCAGACGTCAGCAAAAAGTGAACAACAACAACAAAAAAAATATTGCAAATTTTTTCTCTTGTTTACATTGCAAAGTATTTGCTTATTACACATAAGTTGCGATACATTTAGAAAATTTCATATCCAACCGAGCATTAGCAATTTGCACCTCATTTAGTTAAATGATAAGTGGCACATTTCCTAAGTGTTGTTATAAACTAAGAGTGTTTTTATTAAAATGTCTCTATATGAAGCACATTACTTTGTTCTATTGGCAAAAATGAATACAAAAGAAACACTACATGTAAGAAAAATAATATTATTAGTATCTATCATAATTATGTACTTTAATATAAAGCTAGCGAGGGTTGAGTCTCAGTGTGTCATTCTTTACTTAGGTATGATGTTTCATTATATTCTACCAGCTACAAATAAATAATGCTATAAGTAGAGTTTCTGAAACTTTTTTGCAAAAACAAGAAAACAACAACACAATTTTTAGGAAATCTTAGAACTTTAGCTGTAACAAAGGTTTTTGGGTGACCCACAAAAACGTCTAGCTCTTTTAAATCGCAAGACCTTGTCGTATAGTTGAGGTTACCAATACACGAAGTAACACAACATGTGGATGCTTCTTTAAAAACAGCAAAGATTGCACCGTGTGTGTAACAAGCTACACCATATACCATATTTTCGTGTTAAAAGTAATCGCTTGTTATACGCCTATAGACGGTGCTGGATTAAGGTAGAGTTAGGGGTGCTATAGCTCCGGGCACTCAACCAGCGCTGCAGTTTGATATTTGAAAGGGGTAAGAAAAGGTCCGGCTCCTAGATCAAGAGACTCTCAAGTTCAGTACAGCACAGTACAGTACAGTACAGTACAGTACAGTACAGTAAAGTACAGTACGGTACAGTATAGTATAGTATAGTATAGTATAGTATAGTATAGTATAGTATAGTATAGTATAGTATAGTATAGTATAGTATAGTATAGTATAGTATAGTATAGTATAGTATAGTATAGTACAGCACAGTACAGTACAGTACAGTACAGTACAGTACAGTAAAGTACAGTACGGTACAGTATAGTATAGTATAGTATAGTATAGTATAGTATAGTATAGTATAGTATAGTATAGTATAGTATAGTATAGTATAGTATAGTATAGTATAGTATAGTATAGTATAGTATAGTATAGTATAGTATAGTATAGTATAGTACAGTATAGTATAGTATAGTATAGTATAGTACAGTATAGTATAGTAGAGTATAGTATAGTATAGTATAGTATAGTATAGTATAATATAGTATAGTATAGTATAGTATAGTATAGTATAGTATAATATAGTATAGTATAGTATAGTATAGTATAGTATAGTATAGTATAGTATAGTATAGTATAGTATAGTATAGTATAGTATAGTATAGTATAGTATAGTATAATATAGTATAGTATAGTATAGTATAGTATAGTATAATATAGTATAGTATAGTATATATAGTATAGTATAGTATAGTATAGTATAGTATAGTATAGTATAGTATAGTATAGTACAGTATAGTATAGTATAGTATAGTATAGTATAGTATAGTATAGTATAGTATAGTATAGTATAGTATAGTATAGTATAGTATAGTATAGTATAGTATAGTATAGTATAGTATAGTATAGTATAGTATAGTATAGTATAGTATAGTATAGTATAATTCAGCATAGTATAGTATAGTATAGTATAGTATAGTATAGTATAATATAGTATAGTATAATATAGTATAGTATAGTATAGTATAGTATAATATAGTATAGTATAGTATAGTATAGTATAGTATAGTATAGTATAGTATAATATAGTATAGTATAATATAGTATAGTATAGTATAGTATAGTATAGTATAGTATAGTATAGTATAGTATAGTATAATATAGCATAGTATAGTATAGTATAGTATAGTATAGTATAGTATAATATAGTATAGTATAATATAGTATAGTATAGTATAGTATAGTATAGTATATGTAGTATAGTTTAGTATAGTATAGTATAGTATGGAACAGTATAGTATAGTATAGTATAGTATAGTATAGTATAGTATAGTATAGTATAGTATAGTATAGTATAGTATAGTATAGTATAGTATAGTATAGTATAGTATAGTATAGTATATGTAGTATAGTTTAGTATAGTATAGTATAGTATGGAACAGTACAGCACAGTATGGTACTGTACAGTACAGTATAGTACCGTATAGTATACTAAAGTCTAATCACATGCGAGTTTTCCTTGCGCTATCTGTGATAATTTTGTTTGTTAGTATACCCAGTGACTTGGAAATGTGCCAAAAATAAGAATAAGTTCTTACTGTCAAACTCAATATACAGTCGTACGGAAGCGTTACTACTGTGAAGCACTTGTACATTTTTAATACGTTAAGTGATTGTGAAGCAATACATCGTAAATGTGTTATTGCAGCAAATTTTTGACAGTTTAAATGTGCGTGAATATTGGCAGCTGTTTGATTTACAGTAGAACATAGAAAACTCGAATTCGCTCATTATTATTGTCCAGTGCTTATATGGGAAACAGTACGAAGTGTGACGTGCTCAAAAACGAGACTAAATACTCACTTACGCTAAATATAAACGATTATTGCATGTATTACTTCAACTTTTTTCAATCAAAGATTCAACAAAATACAGAAAAATACCCAAACCATAAAGTGAGTAATTTTTTATACTTTAACGTAATTAAGAGACTAGAGACCCTACTAATTTTAGTATTTTTTTTTATGGGACCACCATTTCTAGAAATGGTTCTTTAGGTGATTATTGGCACCTGTGCCTACGAACAAAGGCATATGTCCCCTTTAGGCAGTGGAGTATATTGTATGAGAAAATCATTTTGTATTCAAGAATTTTTCGGGAATGTATAAGAAAAATAAAATAAATGAGTCTGTGTTCAAAATTTAGATTTTTTTGATAAAAAAATTATTTTTTTTTTATATTCTATATTTTTTTAGTTTTGTTTTACTGTTGCACATAAAAATTTTCAATGAACAGAAAAATAATTTTCTTTGTAATCCATTGATGACAAACTAAAATTTTATTAACGCTTGTAGCAAACTTTGCTTACTATTTTTTTTTTTTCTTTTCAAGAATACAATTGAATTTTTAGCATTCCCGAAGAAATCTAGAAAAAAATATGTACTTTGCAGAGCTTTATGTTCAGTACACTTCTAGTGCAAAAACACCAAAAAAATTCCAAGCGCAAAATGCATTAATTGTTAGAGAATAACTCCAATAATTGTAAAGGAACAAATAACGGGCAACCAGCTGCTTTTACTACTTTCAATGACCGCTACGTCATATCTTCAGTAAGCTTTGTTAGCCAATGTTTAAGAGTCTGCAAGCACACCATATTTTTTTTCTCGCATTGAGCAGTTAAGAATCATAGCAAAAACATAAACACAGTGCGCCAAAAACTAAATTTTTTCCCCTTTACATGCATTTGCTCTAGAAAAAAATATTTTTGTACGAACTCTTACATGCACCATAACACACCGCCACATTGTAAAGCATTTGAACACTTTGTAGCTCATACGTTGTCCACTTACCATGTTATGTAGCAGCTGTTGCTGCAAATATAACAAGCAATTTTGAAATATTTATATATACCGCATAAGATGCATTTTCAACGCTTCTGTTTAGTCTGCCGTAAGACAAGAGTACACATCGCAGTGTAAAAATACTATGAATAAATTATCGAATGATTTATTTTTAATTAGAAAAATTTTATATTTTGCTACTGTCAAAATTGCTGTCATTTTGCCTGTTATCGTCGCATGTGTTATTGCACACGCTGCTACAATCTTAATATATTATGAGCTATTTCTTTAATGAACTTTTTTTAATTATTTAATTAAGTTCAGCTATTTTATTAACTTTTGTAAATACTTGTGTTTATTATTTAGTGTAATCAGTGCATGTAAGCACATGAAATTGTCATATGTGCAGTTGGTTAGAAATTTTAGTGTCTTAATTCCGAAGAAAATTAGCCATAACATTTAAGGGATTCGGGATGTATTTATCTTAGGGGAAACAACATTTAAACCCACATCATTTTAATGTAAAATGCAAATGCCATACTATTTTAATTATTTTTTCAGTCACAGCTACCATCAAGGTCAAGCAAAGAAGAAAAAAAAATTGCAGCCAAGACCTCTGAAATTTATATTACCAAAGTTATACAACATCAGTTGCCTACTAGATGTTTTTGTTGATTTATGACTTGGAGAAGCAATGAAATATCATTAAATTTAAATTTTCAGCAAAGATATTTGTAATTATATTTTACTATAAAACTCATGGTCAAACTTTATAGTTCACAAGCAGTTGTAGGTACTCAGTGATCTTATAAAACAAATATCTATTAAACTTTTAACCCATGTTTTACAAGTCTATCAATTTTGCTTTCTACAAATTTTATCAAATGGCTACCAAAATGTGGACACTTGTAACCCATTATTCAATAAATAAATAAAAATATTTGACTACTGATTAATCTTCCATAAGATTTTTCCCTCTATAAAATTTATTGAAATCAGAACAAAACATTTCCTTATTGAACAATAGACCATATATGCATCATATTTTGGTTAATTCTGTAAGCACCGAAAATGTCTTACCAATTAATAACTACAAACTTTAATTTTATAATTTATATAAAAAAAGACAATAGATTTGTCCAATCAATTGCAATATTTTTTAATTAAAGCTATTTTGATGTAGCGACAAATTCACTGAGCCAGTTTCATAATGGATTTTTTTTTTATTTTATTTCAGTACTCATTTAAAAAAAGAAAAAAAAATCTCTCCACTGTTGCTACCTTATTTTAGCATATACTTCAAAGTAGGTTTTAGATTATAACGAATTTGGACAAAACAAGAATAGAGTTTGCAAAAGCTAACAGAGATGCTGCGATAAAATATTTGAAATAAAAGAACACATAAAACTTTAAAAATTAAGATTATCATTCTTATGATGCCATTCAACTGAATTTAAGTAGTAAATTTTGTTAGAATTTTTTTTTTATTTTTAAGCATAAGTAGGAGGTGTTGCCTTTTAGTTTATTTAATGATTGCAAGTTCTTTGTTTTTTGTTTCAACTCTTTTCAACTGAATGTGATCTCATATTTGGCTCTCGTTAGTTTTTCGCAAGTGAAAACGAGTTAACAAATTATGGATAGCGGTAATCTTATGATTAATTGCTCAAACTTTTCGCTTCTTTTGGAGTTGGATAGCATGATTTTTATAGTAATAGTGAGTTTCTAATTATCGCATCGAGATTGGGAACATTGATTTGTGAAACAAAGCTGGCACGTGCAATATTTTAACACAGAAAAGATTTTGTTAGAGTCACTTTTATGGGAGTTTCATAGCCAACTCAAATTTGACAGCTAAGCTAAATTTGCACTTAGAAGTTTGGGCATTACTAACAGCTATTGGCTGATATGAAATAAAGTACAAAAAAATTTCCTTGCTAAATATCTCGACGAAATCCATATTTCGCATTCTAAAAATGACTACTAGGAGTTCCAACCATACAAAAGACACTCTGACCACGGTACCTTTAAGGAAAGGATATCAAGCGATAATCGAAACCAACATGCAAACAATGCTCACGGACGAATTCTGTTTAATGAACAACATTTTCATCTAAGAGGGATCGTTCAATAAATAGAACGATCCTTCGTACGCTCTTTTATCACAACATGCAGCAGAACTCATTCTGAATGTTCAGAGAAGTCATGATTCTGCTTCTGAATATGCTGAGGTCGATCTCATGAATGGCTCAAAAAACAACGTTCCAGAGTTAATTCCCACGGATCAATGGCTCGCGGATAGCTTAAAGCTGAGTTCGTTGAACTACAAATTGTAGTTTGTGTTAGAGTCTATAGCTTGTTCAACTGAACACCCAAATATCAAGTCTCTAAAGCGAGCTCGCATCCTAGCAGTGTACAATTGCATGTCGTGCGTCCTGCAATCGATGACTGCGCGCTCTGACTTCGCTCGTGCTGAAAAGCAAATGAGTCATTTCATATACAGAAGTTTTTCAAGTAATTTTTGAAAAATATTTTGTCGTTTTCATTTATGAGATAAAAACAAAACCGTGTACCAAAACATTTCAGTGTGCCAAGCCCATGAACACTTAATTCATTATTTCGGCGCAGAATGGAGAGCAAAGAAAAAACTGCCCACGAGTGATTTAATATAAATATCTTCAGAACCATAGATTTGACATTTTTGACTCTGAAGACTTTTTTGTTAAGAGTTATATTTCAATAAATGATGATTTTTGATCAAAAATTTAAGCTAAAAACCTGCAGTTTTAATAGCAATTGAGTAAGAAAAATTTTTCGGATGAGATTTTAAGGAACACTAATTTATTTAAATCATTTCGTGTAAGAACGTTGTTATTTCATAACATTTTTGAGTGAAAAGCTTTATTGGATGAATTGGATGTTTGGATGAAAAAAAATTAATAATAAACAAAGTAGATATAGTTACTCCACCCCAACTGTTAATTGCTATATAATGAGTATATTTAATCTAGCGCGTTTTTAGTTTGTTTCAAAGCAAAGCTGTATACAGTAGCAAAGTTAAAGTTATGCGCTAATATTTGCTTTATATGTACTTGAACAATTATTGTTTCATTCAACCTTTTTATAAACACTTTTAAGGTGCAAGTTATGCTCATTAAAATCTTAAAGTCAGCACCTTTTCACTTTGCAAAAAATTTCCACTAGTCTTTAACTCTATATATCCAGCAAAACATAAAGCATCTCGCTGCCCATTCCAAGCTCTTTAGAAATAAAAATATTAAAAATTTATGTTTAGTAACTCATAAAGTTGGGTCATGACGCAAGTGCTGCGACTACCGCAGCGCAGTGAAACTGTGCGCTGGCATTCAAGGCATTAAACTTAAAACGCTTCAGTTGATGTGTGATGTGGAAATTTTTTTTTTTATGATTTTATGATGATGTGTTGTCGAACTGATGCGAAGTAACCTACTTTTACAACATCCAGAAGGGCAGCACTATTGGGAAATGCACTTAATGCTTCAGGTTGTAAAGACGCATTTTCTACTTGACACTCAGCAATTGGGTATTAAAAATTTTTATCATAATTGAATTTTTCTTTTATTGGCAATTTAAAATAAAAAAAAATACTTTGCGGGGGACTCTTTACGAATTGCGTAAAATTATGATCATCATGAGAAAAAAATTTCAAGAATGTAAATGTGAATGAATATGAATGAAAAACAGCTCAATGCAATAAAATTAGGGCGAATGGTTTGGTAAATTTACACAAAATATTCGAACAATTGTTGAATTTCATGTGGCATAAAGATAAAATGTAAAATTCACATAAAGATTTATACACAATAAGGAAAGATTCTGGAAGACTTTAATTCACCAGACCTGAAGGGAAAACAACGTAACCGTGTTTAACATCGATGATATATTCTGATCATAAGCCGGGTCAGTAATGCCAGCATACACAATTTGAATCGGAGTTGAAGAAAACTGCAGCGGGCGTTAAACGGACTATCAGCCGTAGTTATCAAATTTTCGATTCAAGTGAGAATTGTGAATATTGTGCCGTCATGATAAAGCATAAAGTTATTCAGATCCGGCTTTAATTTCCATTACGTCTCAGCAATACATTCTTAGCTGAAATGGAACTCCAACCAAGAGTTGGTTCTCTCAAGACTTCATGTTGTACCTTTACCCAGTTTTTCCCACTGACGCACTTTAAATTTTTCAAAAACTACGGGGATATATGAAAGTTTCCTTGTGAGGTCTGAAAGCTTAATGATATAATTAAGCAGAATTAAAAGTGGTTTTAGTGCATTTTCTGAAATAAAAACGAATAAATCCATTGCCTGCTTAAGTTGTTCTATGTGAAGCAAACATTTAAGTGCTTACTAGTGAATTTCTAAAATATTAACACATGCATTTAAAAACATATAAAAATTACTATTGTTAAAATAAACATGCAGCAACTTTAATGGCGGATTTTAATAGCTTAGTGCTATTAAAAGCTGCTTAGCTTTGCATAACAAAAAAATTGTTAAGCAAAATATTTTTGTAATATCACAACGTTATGAACAATTTTTATATAAAAAACTGAATCACCATTTTAGGTCATAACTATTTTGTTGCATAGTGTAATTTAATAACTTTATAATTATACACAATTTGTATCA
The DNA here is from genome assembly GCA_963680825.1 of Meiosimyza decipiens. Lineage (NCBI taxonomy): Eukaryota > Metazoa > Arthropoda > Insecta > Diptera > Lauxaniidae > Meiosimyza > Meiosimyza decipiens. The sequence goes on along the minus strand of OY804259.1, from coordinate 6,009,725 downwards.
AAAACTAATTGGATGACAGAATTGCATTAATAATTTCACTATAATGACTTATTTTTCTAACATTAAATGCCAAGTAATGATTTAAGACAAACAAATTAAAGGAACTTAACGATCCATTAGTGTGCAATAAAAATTGCATCTATCGTGCAATGAATTTGCGTAAAATCTAAATCAATATATAATTCATTGATATAAATATTTACAAAATATCTAAAAATGATCTTTGAATCATAAAGTTAGAGAGTATGTTAGTTCAAGAACGTGATCATATTGAAGAAATTTTAAAGGGGCTCATTGTAAATATCTTTTTGTAGTGCCAGCATTAAACGTGGCTTCTATGTGAATCACAAAATCTATACAGCTGCAGCGAGAGCTTTTCATATAAAAACTGATTCTTCAATGAGTGTACGGAAAAGTTTTATTAAATGGTAATATGCCACTATTAAGATGAGTTAGGGATAAGTGCTGCGATCAATCAGCAATATAATAAAGTAAGTTCAATTTCGTAGTTTTTACTTAGCTTGATTTAGTTACTCAATCAATTTTTGAGTGACGCAGTTCGTTTTTACTCACAGGTTCTTGCTGAGACGTTTCAATGATTCGGGTGCAGCAATGACGAAAATTATTGAGTCATATAAGCCATATTTATTTGATGGCGTTAGTTAAATATTAAAATAGACAATAAATTCGAACGGGACGTCACTATTGATGATAAGTATTGTATGACAAGGTTTGACTGATTTCATCTCCATTTTTAATGATTAAATAATTCTTCCAACAGGTATAGTTTCCCGTACAAAGTTATGTCTTTTCTCTTATGATACAGAGTTTTCCGTGCTTTTAGCAGTAGAATTTTATATTTAAATCTTAGATTTTAATATTATTTAATATCTATAAGACTTTAGTGAGCCACATGGGAACACTATTCACAAAAATTCCTTAACTTATCTTTTCTTAAGAGTTTATCAGCTATTCCATCATGCAGCTGGCTACTAACCAAACGTCATAGGTTTGTGTGTATTTGGATAAATTGGGAAGCTTATAAGCAGCTGTTGGCAATCCCAAATTAATTTTTAAATGACTTTATTTGACTTTTTTCGAATTTTTAAACGTTAACTGTAAAAGATGGGCGTCTGTTGCACGTATACGGATGAAAATATCTGAACATATCATATCTTATTTTTTTTTTTTTTTTTTTCAAAGACAAAGTAACCACATTAGCATGTAAGAATGTTGTTCAGTAGACCGAATAATAAATAACAAAATAAATAAATTCAGAGTTCAAAGATAACATACTACCAGTGTGACCAACAGAAATTCAAAGAGCGCAATCAACTTTTTTATAGTAAATTTTTACTCAGAATAATTCTGAGGTAAACAAATTAAATTTTAAATACCTAATGAACGAAATTTTTATAGATTAATAAGAATAAAATTGTGCTATTAAATGTTAACCATAATATTTGTGGCAATAAAATGTCAGGCAAAAGCGAAAAATCATAGAAATTATAAAACTGTAAGTTACAATTATTTGATGGACAAAAGTGAGTAATTTTCTCTCTCTGTAACTAAGTTTTTACATTAAAATCAACATGTTACCTGAGATTTTTAACCAAATTACATTATCTTCGGCAAAGAAGAGAGAGGGAGAGAGTTGTTATCTCTTATTTCTTAAATTTAAATTGAACTTCAAGCCCCTAAAATTTTATTGAGAACTCAGTAAGATTCTCTGCAAAAATTTGAACTTGATAACTGAATGTTATTACTGAATAATGTGCTAAAAAGAGGTTGAAGTTTTGAATGGGACTTAGCTTAAATAATAGGCAGAAAAATTTTTACATTTTATTTATAAACACAGTGGGCTGTAACCAAGTTTAACTGACAAGTTGAGTTACTATAAAAACTGGAATGAGGGATTATTTGGAATGTTATTTATACATCAAAAGGAAAAAATCCCTAGAGCTTTTTTATTAATTACATATTTACAAATTTTTAATGATATTAAAAAAAATATCTGTTTAATGGAAAACAGGTCATATGAGTAATATCCGCAATGTTATCAATAAAGGATTATTGCAGATATTACTCATCCGACCTGTTTTATTATCAATAAAGGATTATTACAGATATAACTCATAAGACCTGTTTTTCGTAATTATTATATGCGGTAGATCAAACAGCTGGAACTTAGAAGCCTTTATGGATAATATAGCAGATATTACTCTTACAACATGTTTTCGTTATAATTATATGCCATAGATCAAGCAGCTTATATTTTTGTATTCTAAGTCGCATTTTGGCAGCTAACACATCACATTTCACCACATCAGGATATTGATGTATAACCCTTGACAGAATTTTTATTTTTTCCCATTATTTTTAGTTCATATAAATTAGGTGTAAAAAATTCATGGAAATTCATTTTAGCTATAAAATACCGCCCTCAAAATAACAATAAGTTCTCATTTGCAAATATTACAACATTTTAAAAAATAGTGTCTCTTGATAAAATAATGAATAATGAAACGAGTCATACGACTCGTTATCCGTGGGTACAATATTACGTGCGGTTGTCTAAGCAACACAGTTTCTTATGGTATTTCGCATGGTTTAATTCGGCAGATTTATTACTGTCATATATTCAGGATTTTGAAATTTTTAAATCTTCAAATTTGAATTTTTTCTTATGAATTGTTAATTATGTATATAACTCAGCTGTACATATATATTTTTGCAAAAATTATACATTTCTAAAATAGCTGTGAATTTTAGAAACATAAAAATGTATAAGAGATTTTTTTAAGTAAAAATTAACGTCTTTATGCTCATGTTATGAAAAAAGATTTATAACATTTTCCAGCTGAGTTATGTGAATTCAAAATAAATCTTTAATTTCGGCAAACAAAATTCCAACGCAAAGTTTCAACCTAATTGGGGCACGTGTTAACATTGCGATTTCATATACCACAAAATTTTGCAAGTAATTTTTTTTTCTTTTGCATGATTTCTAGGAAGCGCGTGCCTTTCTATGAAGACGTATTCCGTATAATTCAACAATTCAGCGAATAAACTTTTTTATATATTGTATCTGTGAAATTTTTTTATGGCTTGACAACAATAAAATAATTTGTTAAAAATTAAAAAAATTTTGTTGCTGAGTGTAATAAATTAAAATAAATTATTTTTATATTTACTATTTGCCTCGGTTATTTGATTTTGATTTTCTTTTATTTCTATTGCATTAACTGTTGTCGCAAGGGGTATTATAAACTTTTATAGTAGTTGTTTCTGCTATAATAAGCCATAATAAATGTTTATGTTAAGTATGATTTTTATTTGTTTTTTTTTCGTTGTTTCAGCTATAAATGAAAGAGAGAAAAAATAACAAAATAAAATACAAACAATTGCAAAACTCAAAGCAAAAACCAAACGAACCGAAAACGTGATAAACTTGAATTAAAATGACTGATGTTTTGTCTTTTTTGTGTTCTTTATAAAACGGTGGGGTAATGATGAGTTGGCGGCAAATAATGTGACAAATCTTTGACATGAAGCCTATTCAAATTAAATTATATATATATAAAAACATGAGCTATTATTTTTGGCAAAGAAAAAGCAACGCTTGTGACAATAATTTCTGTTGGCAACAAATATGGGATGATCAAAAAAATAAATTGCATTATGCATTAAATGAAAATTTGTGTCAATTAAATTAGGTGCTTTGTAAACGAATTAAATAAGGAATGTGTTGCTATAAAGCTTATATTCAAATTGCTAATTTTTGTTATTTTAATTTTTTAATTTAATATTTTTGTAAATTCAAATAATGTTTTTCTTGCTGTAAGTTCAAAAACCAAAAATTTGTACCTATATGAATGTTTTTTAATGTAAATTTTCATTAACAGTGTGATGTAAATATTCAATAAAGAATTTTGACATACCCCTGAGGATGCTTAAAACCCATAAGCGAAACGTCGGGTGAACAAATGAATTTAACATTGTTTTATTCATAAAATCTAAATTGACCTAACAGCCTGTTTTTCAACAAAGAAAAAACCTTTTCAATTTATAAAATCCAATATATTGGTCAGATGTTATTCATATAAGAAATGTGTTGTGTTTTTGTTTGGATTTTCTAAAATATAAAATGATATTTTACGAGTTATTTACTTAATATATATTTAGTAGTCATTATTTCTTCACTTCCTGTAATTCTGTATACTTTTTATATAACAACGCGCACACTTCTGTGATGGCATTTGGGTTTTGTAAAAATGTACTGAATCGAATCTTGAAACGTACATTTTACAGGCCGGTCGCCAAATTTTATAATAACTTCGAAAATTTTTCTAAAAATAAATAAATAAAAGAACCTCAATTTTGCCATCTCCAAAACCCCATTAAAATAAGATAATGATAAGATACTTTGGCTTACTATATCGAATATTTTCTATTTTTTAAAAAAGGATTATTACTATAAATTGTCAAAATATAACGAAATTTTGCTGAAAATGTAATAAAGATACGCCCAGCTTGTCGAATGTACTGACGACGATTTTTCAGGACGCAAATGTACCAAAAAACGTAACAAAAATGCCATCGCTAGCAGATGTGCTTAACATCGTTAATGCAACAAATTCCACACAAACGCAACGTAGTGTTTTTTTTTACTCTGCAGCGACGACGTGTAACAGCACGTTGCTATTGCCAGTCCTTTGGGCGTAGTACAAACGGTGTTTTTTAATACACAAAGCTGTTGCTAACGCTTGTGAGGTACATAAGGGTCTCTACGCATCTATGCAGCTAAATAGTTGAACGACTATGCGCTACTAACTTTTAATATAAAATATTAAGAGCATTTCACGCATTGAATGAAGTCGCACAACAGTTAAGTCGCATAGCTGCGCAGCCCCTTAAACGCCACTTCGGATATTGTTACATCATTTGCAAGAAAACCTAGAAAACTCCTCTGTTAATACGAACAAAACATACTAGAATAAAATGTTAAGGAATATGCAATGAGAAAGAAAAAATAAATAAAAAACTTTACGCTTGGTATAAATCTTGACAAGCTGATTTATGTAATGCGAAAATTCTGATTTATTTTTCTTTCTCTCAGAGCAGCAACACTTTGCAAAATCTTCGTATCTAAAATGATATTTAAGCGGCACAATTTTATTGCAGTGAGACTTAAATTTTTGACCGAAATCACAGTTAATGACATTCGGTTAAAAGTTTTATGCCAAAGAAAATAATTGTGGTTTGGGAGATTTGTCTTCGTAGGAGTTTTATTGTAATTGTGTAATCAAAATTAAATGTCTGTTTACATTTGTTTCATACTCTGTACGAACCAAAAATTTTTGTAAAGTGGGAGCATTGAAATTGCGTAATTCCTCGGCTATCCTTGACATTTTCATAAATCTTAAAAAAAAATTTAAATAAAAAATTTTTACATTTGGAAAATTATTTTTATAAAGAAAAATGAATTAAATATTTTTATATAATTTTTTATTTGGCATTTCAAAATGCAAACCATGTGCTATTAAATCGCTGAATAAAATGCATTTTCTTAGTCATAAGTGAGCGATGAATGCATGAAACTTTATTTGATTCAGTCACAGAATGTAAAATTTTGCTGAACTTATGGTCTGGTGGAATTGATGTGTGCTTTTCGTTTAAAAAGTTTGAAAAGGCTTGTGCTCATTTACCCAAGAAATGGAGCTCAAATTGGTATGAAACTGTAAGGTTAAAAGTATTTATCGATCTCAAAAGTTATGTGCACTTGCATTTGGTTATGTTACGTCGCTTCTAAATTTGCCACAAAAGCTGATATTTTATCTCGAAAAATATGCTTCTTACAATATATACAAAAATGAAAAATCTATTTCATTTTCGGTTTAAAACTGTTCTGCACACTTAGAATTGTGCAAGCTATCACGTTTTGAAAATTATGTCTTTTAATCAAAAATCTGCCACAAAATTGTTTGAAGTGTGGTCGGGCCAGCTTTGCTTATGAAGGTTCTCTAAAATACGCCACTTCTCAAGAAATTGTTGAGCAAGTACAGTATATATTAATGCAAGACTGCCGGTTAACTGAGCATAAATTAGCTGAGGTCATATGAATATCACACGGTTTAGTAAATGAGAACTTGACTAATGGTTTGGGCATTGTACAGCTGATATAGGTGCCGCATTTGCGTACTTTGAAACAAAAACGCATTCGAGTGAAACTTCTTGTAGAACACTTGCAGCATTGAAGCAGTTAATAAAGGGCAGAATCTTAGATGTTCGAATTAAAAACTTAATATTTACACGACGGTTTTTTTCTATTCAGACACTGAAAGTAGCTGAAATCAAAATAAAGCCACTTTCTCTTCAACTAATGATTCACAAGAAAAGATTGTCACTCTAAGAACTGCAGCTTTAATTTTTCTTGTGCAACTTTATAACGTCGCATTTTTTTTGTAAAAAATTACTCGAAAGCTTTCAACAGATTTTCTAAGAAATAAACCCTGACTATAAAAAAGCAACTAAAAATCTACTGCACGAATTTTTACCCTTAAACATTTGGCTTCCAACAGCAATATGAAATGAAAAATTCTAAAAATAACTTTTCTTTACAGTAAAGCCATAAAATTAATTAAAATTTACTAGCAAATTTTCCTAAGTTAATGAGGCAGTATAAATCAAAAGCAGAGACAAATGCGCAACTAAACATTAAAGCAGCTGCATAAGTGTGGAAATTTGTATGTGAAGACGCTATGTTATAAATCAAATCCTTTCGTTCTTCTGCTCGGTGTATGTCAGCAAAGCGCACATAAAAACGAGTTAATTAAGTTGACGCTGTGTAGATTTTCCGATTACGACTATAAAATTCTAAAGAAAATATTCTCCTCATGCATTAGAACTTTATGGGATTTTTTAAATGCCGGAAGCAAAATGCAAACAAACATCACGCTGCGCATTCATTGTCAGTTAGAGAACACTGCAGGCAGGATATTGCTGTTGAATAGGAAAGATAGAAATGTGCGAGGGAAAATTGCTTTTAGGAAAAATTAAGTGGATTATGAAAATTCTTATATAAACTCAATATTATAATGCAAGGAAGGCTACGCGAGTGGAATGATTTTGCGCTGGCTTATAAGGAGTTTGTCATGGAAGTTTTTAACTCAGCATTTCTTTATTGAAGACTTATTAAATTTATAAATTTTTTTTCAATTTTAATAAATTGTTTCAATTCATAATAGAAAATTTTATTTTTTCAATTTATTTGCGCAACTTTAAGTCGATGTTGCCGCTTGTGATTTTTGTTGAAAAAAAATTACAATAAAGTTCAACCTTTTTCACTTATTTTACTTTGAACTTATTTCTTCATACGGTACCATTTTTTAAACTTAATTAATTTTTTCTTTTCATTAAACCTTTTTCAAATTTGTTCAACATATTCCATTTTTTCAACATTTTCAACTTATTTCGGCTTATTAAACTATTTAAGTTTTGTTCAACTTTATTTTGTTTTTCTTTTATTCAATTTTTTTCAACTTTATACAATTTTTTCAATTTTCTTTTTGTATACAACTGTTTACAATTTCGTATTCAACTTTTTTATCTATTATCAACTTATTTGATACAATTTTGTTAAACCTTTTGCAGCTTATTCAACTTTAAAATTGTTCGACTTAATCAACTAATTTTGTTCAATCTTTTTGAATTTTTTCAACATTTCCCAACTTTTCCGACTATTCAGTAGTGTTAAATTTGTTTGATAGTTTTCAATATGATTCAATATCATTTGATTTTTCATGTGACAAGCATAGCGGGAAACCCCATTGCATTAGCCCAACACGCCCAGTCTGCGTTTTTTTTTTACTTTTCTGTCATGTGAATTTAAAATCAACTTTTACTTATTGGCACTGCATTATCTTTTATTGTATTACTTGTTGTATATTAATATTACATTAGATTGTTTTTTGCCTTATCAATATTATTCAGCCGTAAGTGCATTATTGTCTTATATAGCATTGTGTTAATTTTTAGTATCGCATAAATTAGGCCTTGGAATTTTCTAAGAATTTTCTGCATTACTGAAGCCTTTGAAATTTTTTTTTCTGCTCACAATAGGCTTCGTTCACTGAAAGAAATTCCAATATTTTATAAATTTTAAAGAAGTAAGCCAAGGGCAAATATAGCAACTATTCGGCTGTTATTTTGGAAACAGGCCACACCAAAATGTAACATAGCTCCTTGAAGACTCGTAACGAATTGGCTTCAACTTAATTTTTTCATGAGTCGACTTAAGATATTTTCTTTTTTAAGCACAAAAATATTGCGACATGGCACAAGTTTAAAACCAACTTCACCTTTTCTATAATAGCAGACAGTGTTACAACTTTCCAAGCCACTTGGTTGATTTCTAGGCGCCTTCTGCATCCTGCAGCTACGAAAGCAGTAAACTTTAATACTTTTGCTATAGTGTTTACACAAACAACAAAACCCTATGTGCACGTGTCATTCATTTTCAAGCGGTATATAGCATAAGTGTCACGTGACTTAAGATCATTGAATTATTGAACGATATGCTGCTGTGGTTGTTGTTGTTTTTGTTTGTTGCCTTATCATGTGTCGTTGGCATATTTTTATTTTTAGATTTCATATTTTTAATCTCTGCACACCACGTTTATTTCTGGAACTGATATGGTCGACATATGTAGTCGTCTCATCAACAGCATCTACTGAAATCATTTACTTTGCTGAGATAAATACGTTACTAAATATTTAACTTAAAACAAAAACAACAACAAAAAGTCACGGATGGGCTTAACATTTGCGGTGACCTTGAGATGCGTGCGTTTTACGTCAGCCTGTAAATTGAACTCAATTTGTTTTTTCACATACCATTGACAGGGGTAGGATTGAAAGAAATACCCCACCATAGACTGACGGATGTGAAAAAAAGTGTTATATTTAAATTCAATAAACAAATAAATAAATGGAAACAACTGAAAAGCAAATAAATTCGCATGGAATTTTGTTTGTATAGTCCAGAAAAAAACGCGCCACAGCAATTAAAAACGATTTATTTGATTTTTTGTTTGCATGCAATTTATAGGATTTCAGATTAATACGTCATTTTTGCAATATGTGGTTATATACAGGGAAGGAAATATTACCAATTCAGCCAGGCAAAAAATCTTTGACAGCGAGCTGCTTTTATTGTATGCTTATTAGCAAAATTAATTAGAAAGTAGACAAGTGTGGTTCCGAAAACAACTTTGAAGCTGCTGCATTGAGTTCATTGTCGTGTGTTGAAACTATTAGTTAATGACAATTATAACCCCACAATCAACTTTAAGGAATAAACGAATCGAATAATAATGAAATCCGAGAAAATTTAGTTTTTTTCACTGCCTACCTAAGCTTACAAAAGTTTTCAACTATAACTTTTCAAGCTCTAATTTTCAAAATTCAGCACAATGCACACATAAAATACAAATTTTGCAAACTTCGTCAGTAAGGATATTTAAGTATTTTTTAAAAAATAAAAAAGAACAGTATGCAATAACCTTTATTGGCAGAAATATGATATTTTAAAAATTAAATCATTTAAAGCGGTTCAGTATATTTCGCACCAAACCGTTACTACCTATTTCCTTCTAGGCAATTTCATATAACTAGTATAGATGTGGAGAGTATGTTTTGTGCAAAAAGTTTTTGCAAATTTAAACAATTTTTTTTTTAAATATAATGCTGTGGCAAAAAGAAAACAGCTTAAGTCGATCTGCTGATAACATGACTCATTTACTCTGTTTTGCTTTGTTATCACATATCGATTTAAGCTGTTTTTCTTTATTACCATAGAATGTATTTAATTTTTACAAATATTATATTTGAGTCAATTTCGATACAAATATATTTATAAGAGTATTTTTTAAAAGTCAATATCTTCAGTTCCTTCCATAGGAAAAAATTGATAAGAAAATGTGAGACATAAATAGATACTCCCACATAAAAATCTTAATCCGTTGTGAAGTTTTATTATTTTCATTTAATTTGAAATGTTTTTGAAACAACATTTTGTTTACTTGAAATGATTTTTAAATATATAAGAAACTTTGTGCAATGTGTAAAAAAAGTCGACATATACAAATATATATAACACATTTTTCCGAACAAAATTTTGCTTATATTAAAAAAATTTTAAAAAAAAAATTTTCTTTTCCAATTAAACAACAATGAAGTGCCAACTAATCAAGTGCCAAGTACCATTTAACAATAAAATATTTGGCATATTGATAGCTTTTTAAAAGTAGCGCTTCAAATAAATGATGAGTAAAGTATTTTTTTTTATTAAATTACAAAACGCAAATAGCGTTCTTTGCTTAGTTCAATGAAATAACATGTAATTTAATTTCAATCATTCAATATTTTTAAGTTGAGTGGTTTTCAAAGATAAGCAAACATTTCAAAAAAAAAATGAAACGACTACACGAAGGGCTGCCCAATTAGCGCCGCTGTTGGTATCATTGAAAAGTTTATTGACTGTGTTGCTGTGGTACAAAGTCTATGTTGTTGTTTCATAGCAATAACTTTACAATGGATTGATTGGTGTTTTTGTTTTATTTAATTATCAAAAGAAGGTATTTAAAAACAATTTCATTCATTTAAAATTGGCTTGTTTGTATGGGGATTTTTGTTTTTTTTTTTTGCTTAAAAAGCTTTTATTGTATAAAATGGTGTTAAAAGGTAATTAACTAAATGTTGTTAAAAAAATAGAAATAACAACGTAGAAAATTGGTTTGATTGTGACATAAAATTATTTTACCAGCAGCACAAAAATTTAAGCCTTTAATAGATTTTTTAAAGAATTTACTTTATTTTTCAGCTAAAAAAATCAAATATAGTTTCTGTAAGAACTTTTGCAGGAAACCACTCAAAAATTTTACGACATCCATCACACTTTCTTGTCAAATAATAAAATCAACATTAATCATACGCCCCATTAAACAGCATGTTAGAAAACTCTTACTCACACACGGGCAGCAAGTGCACACATAAAACGAAAAGATTTCAGCATATTAGCTGCATAACTTAAGTGCTTGTTTTAATGGCACAAGATCATACTAATACTATCACTTACATACACACATATACCATCAATGCAACACATGCATTATTATGAGTAGAATTCCACTTGAAGGGAAATCCTCTGTAATATGACCATAAATACATAAAACCGCTTACAACAAACACCTATACTCATACGAGTGTATAGCAAAAAGAGAAAGCAGTAAAATAAAATCTAAAATTTTATTATATGTACACACTAATACCAACGCATAACGCAGCATATTCTAAATAACTGCAAAAATGTGTATATTTTGGGGTGGATCTTGATTTGAGTCTCTCTTTCTTAACAAAACATTGAACTTTTTTTCTTCCATTTTATAATTAATTCATATTGAGAGCCCTTTGATTGAAACATTTTCTGAGGATTTAAAAAATTCACATTCAGACTATTTCACAGTTGAAACAGGTTCAAATCTTAATCGAATAAAGCATGTCCTTCTAAATCATAAATAAAAATAAATTTTGAATTCAAAAACTGAACATCATTTCAAGGACTTGAACTCGTGCACGCAGCGTAACTAACAAAAAAAAATTATATCTACATTTCGTTTCAACTTTTTTCAAAAACAGGCAATGTGGCTTTCGTTTGTTACACGTGCGTAGATATCGGCAAACTGTTAGCGGCTATCTCTTTGTAAAAATAATCTAAAATTGTCTGCATTAGCGTAATGTCTGCAAAGCGTCTTACTGTTCATCGATAATCAGAAAATAAATAGGAAGTTAAGGGTGATATTTTTGCTATTGCTTTTTTCAGTGTAAGTTTTTTGACAACTCACGCGTGATTCGTAACCTGTGTCAACGTCAAAAACGTACACTAAAGATTGGGCTACAATCGCCACAGTTTTTGAGAAAAATTATATTAGCTCAAATGTGCAGCAACTTTGGAGGTTGTCATTTGACTGTGAAAGAATAGGTAGGAATTTAAATCTCTAACTAAATATTAACAAAACACTAAACCAAAACTTTTTCTTAACAAACAAAGCTCTATCTTTGTAAATGAAATAAACTGGGACGTTATGCACCACCTTACATAACGAATTTCTAAGGAAGTTTTCCACAAGCAAAGGAAAAGGTAATTGCGATATTGACATCTTCCCAAAATAAAGTTCACTCTATCCATTCACTGAATTCACTCATACCAAAAACGAAAACACAACAACTGAAATGGAAGAGATTGTGCAATCCAACAACAACCATTCAATCAAACATCATACCAACAACTGCAAACAAAACTAACCAGCCAACTGAACAACAAATGTTGACCTTGACTTTAGCAGCCTTTGGAAACCGATTTTTTGTCCTGCTTTTGTTTTTGCTATATGTTTTTGTGAATGCAATTTTTTTTGTTTTGAGCTTTGCAAACACATTTTTTGTTTTGCTTCCTTTTTACCCATTACATTTCATTGGCTTTACGGCGCGAAGTGCAAGTTCAGGGACATACTTTGGTAAAACAAACGCTCGTATTGCGCTGGCTTGTTGGCAAAAACGTTTTGGAATAACAACGTGTGTTCGTGTTGTTGTTGTTTTTGCTGCTGTTATAATGCCATAGAAATAGGATATCGATTTAAATTGTAATTGCTGCTGAGCTGTAGCAACGTTTTGTTGCCAACACAAATGCAGAATGCATAAAACTTTAATTTTTATTTTATATTGTCTTTCTATTTTGTTTTCTGTTTCTAAAATGTTCACTAGCACATTTAATTTCACACGCAGCTGGAAAATTCCTTTTGTTTTTGAAAAGTATATGGAAAGAAAATTTTTGGCCATTACGATTTGGTTAGAAAGTAGAAAATGACAATAATGTTCAAAAACTTTTATGGAAAATGGGTTAGAAGACATATCCTTTCTTGGGTTTAGCTCTATCGTTTAATCATGAAATAAAGCATTCTAAGCTTGAGCAGTTATTTTAAAACAAAAATTCTCAAAATTTGATGTCCCCTTAACAGAACTTTTAAGATTTTGTGCTTCTTTGGCGTTGACAAAAACGTAGTTTGCTAGACAGTACAAAGCTGAAACCTTCAGTGCATTTTTTTTATCAAAATTTAAGAAAAAAGAAAAAAAAATGTTCCCAGTGTAGGCGTCAATGCATTATTGCTTTTAAACGCTTCTGCATTTTCACACTCCTTTTTACATCACTGTATGTGTTACCACATATATTTGGTAGTGGTTTCGGTGGCAGTGGCGGCGGTGCCGGTTGCATGTCTATAAGTTTGTTTGCGGTTTTGTACCATGGTTCTACCGGTTAACCGCCAATAGCTCACTGCTGCGCTGTTCCACTGACGACATCACACATTTTGCCGCTTGTGTTGACTTTGCAATGCTTCAGCTGCTGTGATTTAATTTCATGTTGCTGCTGCTGCTGCTGCTGCTAACACGATATACTCAAAAACAAAATTCAATTGAAGCAACAACAAAAAATCAGTTCATTCAGTCAACTAAAAGTGGGTGATTTCTTGGCGCCAGTTTTACTCTATTGGCGTACACTGACTGTTGATTATGGCTTTTTGAGCATACTTTTGCATGCTTTAAGCTTAAAGTTTTTAAATTTAAAGTTTTTAAATTTCTAATTTCTTCCAAGCAAGAATTATATAATGGATTTTGTGCACTTTATGCCACTATCAGGTGCGCTGATATAAATTTTCAAAATCAAATCATTTTACTGAAAATTTATAAAGAGTCAATAAAGTTCTATTTCGTAAATTCAAAGCTGTTTTGTAGATGTATTTGCATTGCAATTAATTGAATTTTAGTTTATAAAATTTCATTAAAAAATTGTGTAATCAGAACTAAATAATATCTTTTAAAGGATTTTGCATCAGAACACGGGTTGTATGAGTGATATTAAAATTAATTGACAAATTTACTTGTCAGCATCTAAGTTACATATAAACATCTTCTATGAAAGCTTAAAAAATAGCCGAAAACCTAATGAAGGAATTAAAGCAAATAAAGTTTTAAGGTTACTCTTAAGTCCATACACAATTCCCAAGAAGTTGGCATGATTTTCATATGTATTTTTGATTTGCAGCATCTGATCGTCTTAAAAGACCGCAAAGTGAAAGTGAGACAGCTAGCAGACATAATGAAATTGTTGATCGGCAGAATTTTCAATATTTTTCATGAGCATTTGGAAATGAAAAAGGTGTGCGCGCGATGGGTGCCGCGTTTGCTGACAATTGATCAAAAACAACATCGTTTCGATGATTCGGAGACCAATTTGGAGCTGTTTTGGCGTAATCCGAACGAGTTTTTGCGTCGATTTGTAACAATAGGCGAAACATGGATCCTTCCGATTTGTAACAATGGACGAAACGTGAATTTTTCCGGTGAAGCGCTCAAAAACGCAAACGTCGGCTGGGAAGGTAATGGCCAGCATAATTTGTGAAGCACATGGCATAATTCTCATCGACTATCTTGAGAAAGGCAGAACTATCACAGACGACTATTGCGTAGCGTTATTTGAACAATGAAATGAAGACAAAAGGGCCGTATATGGCAAAAAAAGTGTTGTTTGATTTATCGCCCAAAGCAATGGCAAAATTGAAAGGTTTGCGATAGGAATTGCTGCCCCACCCACCGTATTCTGCAGACTTGACCCCAGCGACTATTATATGTTTCCAAACTTGAAAAGTTGGCTCCAGAAAAAGAGATTTTACTCAAATGAGGAGGTCGAGTTCGAAACTGATCCTTACTTTGATAGTCTCGACGTCGACTACTATAAAAAAAAGTATCGAAATGTATCGAAAGTATCGGATCGTTGGGTGAAGTGTATCTCCCTTCAAGGGAACTATGTTGAAGAATAAAATCGATTTTTATTAAAAAGCTTGTGTTTTTATTATTTTTCTCGGCAATTTTTGAAGCATGTAGTAGTAGTTGAAAATATCTACCAAACGGAATATTGGTCTTTTCCCGAACGTCGACTTATAAGTAAACGATATACATAAATATTTTGCGTATAATGATATTTTAACACATAAATGTGGTAACTCAATTAAAAATATCATCTGCATTTCGTTCTGATTTTTTTTTGACTCGAATTGCATTATATAATTATTTTCTTCCTTATGAGATGTCTATTAGTTTTCTCTAAAGTACAAAAAACTCAATACATCTCAATATAGTACAAATTAAAGTTGCTAAATCTTCTAGAATTCTCATGTTTTTACTATTTATTATCATATGACCTCAAATCACGTTGTTCTGGGCGTTTAATACAATTTACTTCCTAAACAAAACAATACAGATTTCGATTTCATTCATAAAAATGAATTTAAATAAACTCACAACATACATAATTGGAAATAATAATAAAAATTTGAAATTCAAATTTAAGCATAGTAGGCGCATCTGTTGCTACAAATCGATTAGCAGTTGATTATCTTGTGTAGCATTTGCATTTTCTAGGTCAGCCACATATGAATTTATGTGAGTATTAAAATTTTGGCATTAGTTTAGTAACTACAGTATGTTGTTGTTTGAGAAATAAATAAAAGATCATTGATCTCAAAATAACATTAAATAAATAAAATAAATACCACTAAGGCCTGTTACCCTCCCAACCAAACCAAATACAACATGAGTTACAGCAAAAAAATATACCGTAGGTGTTCGAACACATTGTAAATTAATTGTTTACGCTGGAGATTACAAGCTGCAAAACAGTTACGCTTTTTTTTTAATTTTATTTTTAGGTTCATTAAGTCATCAAAAGTGTGTAGGTCGTGGAATCATTATTACTACGTGGAATAAATGCAGCTGTTGAACTGCGGAAAGTAAAGCAAATTAAAATTTAACGCTTAAGGTCTTATGTTGAACTATTGCTAGTGGATGGGAGCGAATAATACAGGCAATGATGAGTTGAAATGGGATCCTTAGCTTACACTACTATTGCTGCATTATTGTTTGAAACCGAAAATTTATTTTATTAAAAATTATTTAAAAATTCGTTTCTTATTTTTGCTCAATTGCTACAATGCGCATTTAAACATTCTAGAATAAATAAAATGGCTTAAATATCATGGAAAGTTTATTCAATTTAATATGTGCATAAACTCAAAAATATATTTGAAGAAAAAACATCTGTATCACCCATTTTTTTTGATATATTGATACTTGTGGTTCGAAGGCAAATAATAAAAATGGCAAATAGTAAAATATGAATTAAGGTAATTCGATATATTTAATGTTAATGCTCTGAATAAAAAATAATATAGAAACAAAAATTTTGTTGTCTCACTAAGTGTTTGCAATGACTTGTGATTAAATAAATTAAATATCAATACATTAGAAACATTTTGAAAACAATGGGAAATTCATATGGGTGTTCCTCTAGCATTCCAGCTTGTTATCTCTGCAAACGTTGTAACGAATGAGCAATGAGAATTTGACAGTTTAATCAGTGGTGCCGCAGCAGTATCACCACAAAAATTAATAATTTCAGAAAAATCTTTCAGAATGTTTCTGTATTAGTTCATTGAGTAGAGACGTTTTATTAGGTCATAGGTCAAAAAAATTCTTTAAGGAATGAAACTAATTGGAAACGGTTTATTAGCTACTAAGGTAGACAAAAATCACAGATCTCTTACCCCTGTAGTTGATGAAAGGCTTTTTCTGTGGCCCTTCAGCAGTTCGAATAAGGGCTCATCGTCATGTACTCGAAAATTTACATAGAAAAGGAAAATTTAAAAAAAATTCGTTTTGATGTCAAGAAACCACATTTTCACCAAGACTTTGCCAAGTTACGTGGTTTACAAATTTCTTTTGTTTTTAAATAAATGTTTTTTTTTTAATATTAAAATTAGGTACTTGAAATCAAAAAATATATATTGATCATTCAAATATGGTTCCCAGACCATTTATTATATAGCATGGTGGCATAAAACTTGAAATGTTTTAACGGCAGCAAGATAAAATATATAAAGAAAACTAAGTTTTCTTAACGTTAAGCTCACAGATTTCATATAATGATTGGTCAAAACTTGCTGAAGATGTTAAACCTTGCTTTCAAAAAATAGTTCACATACATGAAATTTTGGTCAACTTCCTGGCTAAAACAAAGCAATTTTAAATAATGTCAAGGTTTCAGAACACAAAAGCTACACGAAGTGTGGAACCTCATAGCGAAAAATGGAAAGTACTGCAGAGCCTAAAACTTTTTGCGACTTATATTTCGGTTGTTATTCATATTATGTCAAAAATAGGGTGGAAAAAAGGTTTCCCTCCAATTGCAACGATAGCAAATTTCATTGACAAGCAAAAATATTGCCAACAGCTGCAACTGCATTTTTCCCGATTACACTATATTATAATCATAACCACAGGCACAGGTAAGACATTAGATCTTGAACAATTGCTTAACCTTAAAAATCCGTTTGGTTTTATTTACAAAATTTTGTTGATATTTTCATATTCCCCAAAAATTTCCTAATCCAATTATCAGCTTTAATGCTGTATAAATTTGCATTAAAATTGCATTTGTGTGCACATTAAATTTTAAATTTCTTACACTTAACCCAAATTATGTGTACTACTAGCTAAAATATAGCATTTGCAATATTTACCTGTGTAATTTGTAAACAAATTTCAGTAAAATCATTACTTCACTGTTTCACCTTTGCCGTCAAAATATTTCAATGGAAATTTTTGTTTTTCTTAAATATAAAGTTTCCATAGCCACAGAGCAGCTTGTTACAACTACAAATTGTTTTAAAATTTATTTTAATGAATTTTTTCTTTCTTGTTTATTTGCATGCCAATTATAATGTGTTTGTGTTGTTGTGCTATTACAAGTCTTACCTGGAAATATCTTTATAAAAATCTTACTTTCGATGTATAAATCTGTTTAATGCTAATGACAAATATTCTGATCGTGAGAGATTAACATGATTTATATGCTATATTTTGACCAGTTGTAGCGTTTCTGTACGACAGCGAGAAGTTATTTTTTAGTAAGAGTTGCAGCTCTTAAAATTATACAGCATGCGAGGTGCATATTGTGGGCTTGTACTACTTGCATTGACTTATGGCCCCTCATATACTTTTCCAATGGGGTAAGTTTTTTCACAAGAATTAATGTGTACATATATTATATTATTTATGTCCAAAACATAGTATAGATTTTCTACAGGTTGCGCTAATAAAAATATGCATTCTGAGTATATAGTATGTGCTGATATAAATTTGTTCTTTGAAAAGTACATGCCCACTCTGAATCCAGTTCATTCTCACAAAACGCAAATGTCAATTTAGGTTTGACCCATTCTCAACCATAAAGCCTCTGGTGTTCAACGTAGAACCTTGAACTTTCCGTAATGTTTATGCCGTGATTATATTTGATGAATTTCAGTGATATATTTAATAACTCTTTCTTTTATTGTCTTGGTAGCGAATCTTAAAAAATTTTGTGTTCCATGAAAAATCAATAACTTAACAAAATTTGACTTCGGCACTATGTAAACAATTTTCTGATACCTTATTCAGCAACAATTTACTTTAAAAGGCGCATGATCAAAACGTCATCATAATTTTCGGAACATCTTCTCGAAGTAATGACGATCGCCTCATTAGTGGCACGTGCGTTGACAACATTCTAAGGTAATATGTGCTAATTTTAGCCAAATTCAAAAAATTATAGCATACATTTCATGGTCTAAAGTTTTTGGTTTCCTGTTTAAAGCAAATTTTTTAATATACGCGTGCGTTCAATATAGGCAGATACTAATCAGAAAATAAATGAGTGTTATTGTTTCACTGTATAAATATTTTTCGTATATGAATCTGCCTACTTTCACATTCAATTAACATACAATTATATGGCACAAGTACAACAGCAATAAAATGTTAACATTTTTCATATGATGTTGTAAACAAAAAATAAAAATAATGATGATGAAAAAATTTAAAACAAAAAATCAAAACTAATAATAATTTTACATCAGAAATTACCTCAAATTCTTGAAAATTTTTTCAGTTGAACGATTACTTCAATTTTGACAAGACGGAAATTTCATATTTGTAAAGCAAAAAAAATATTTCTTTTTATCCATATTTTTTTTTTATTCATACGAATTCTTTTACATTATATATGTCATTTTATTACACTAAATTCCGCATAAAATTTTGTTGAAATATAGAACGTAACCAGCTGTATGGGGAACATCAAAAGCATCTCTCAGCGCGTTGGCATGCAACACATATGCCAACATTTTACATTCGAAAAATAAAATTTGCGGTAAATTAAAAAGCTACTTCAGTCAGTTGTATCTAATTGATAGAAGTCTGAGTGGCAGAAAAAAAAAGTGTTTCTTACACACTGACTCAAGCACAAAATTCAGTGCCAGCAGGAAATTTTTAAAGTTTTATAATAGATTTTCTGAATAATAATTTTGAGAACAATTTGTAGACAAGTGCAATGAGTCAATTGCAAATGTTACACGAAAAAATGGATACACATATGTACATGAATTTGTCTACAAGAAGGTTTCGCTACCCGCGACTTTGTTTCATAATAAAATTACTCTCTTCACGTCTCATTCTATCTTTTCACTTCATAACATAACATAACATAACATAACATAACATAACATAACATAACATAACATAACATAACATAACATAACATAACATAAGAAAAAAACAATTGTTCTTTGAACTTCGAAGCAAAATACAAATGGTACAAATGAGAAAAAACAATGGCAACACAGAATTCAAGAAGCAGCATAAGCAACGAAAAAGCAAAACAAAAACTTTTGTTTGACATTTTGCAGAAAACTTAGTTCTAAAATAAAGGATACTTGTCGTTAAAATAACATAAATCTGTATTCAATAGCCTTCCCAGCAGAAACATGTTGTTTTAAGGTAAAAATTATTAAAATCGGTTCAGTATATTTTGCGCCAAAGCGTTACAAACCCTTTCCATAAAAGCAATTTTAAATAAAATGTTTAGATGTGACATTCTGGGTCAACCGCTGCAGCCAAAATTTGAAACGACAAAAAATACAATCCAAGCTCAATTCGGAGCATGAGCTCAGAGCATTAAAGCGAGGTAGTCGCCTTTAAAAAAATCAAGATGGCTGCATTGATATGGCGGTTACAACGAAAAAAATCACGTTAAATTTTTGTAAGATATTAAATGCTACGGATTAACATTTTTTGTCAATTTTTGTTTACAAATCTTAAATAACTTATTAAAATACAACTGCAAAATAAATTTTATTTTCTCAAAAGCTCTCATCAACTAATCAACATTTCCCTTTGGGTACTTTCAAGCACAGCGGCAAGCCATTGCAAAAGTGAGTGTATCAAAGTTTGTGCCATGTTGACTTTGTGACTCACTGACTGACTACCACATAGAGAGCAGTAATCACTGTACTTTAATGCTCTTCAGCAGCGTTATTTCCTTGCAGCAACTGACTAACTGTCTGTCTAACGAGCTGACACAACTTATTTCATTCCATTCATAATTATTGTGAATTTTTTTTTTCTTACGCGCGCAGCTAAGGGTAACTCACAGCTGGTGCTGCCGCTGTTGGTGTCAAATGTAAACTTCATAAATTTCCGCGCCAAAATACACAAGTGAATGGATGCTCATAATGCTGTAACTAATGAATATGAATAAGAGTGCAAGTATCTATGAGTTTTTTGTTACCTTTTAGTTTAACGTCGCAATGCATTGTTGTTGTTGTCTCATTTATTCAAGTGTTAAATTGAAAAACAAAAAAATTACACTTAACGTGTGAACGCACAACAAATGAGGCAAAGAGTTTTTTTTTTGTCTTTTTGTTAAAATTTGCTTTTTGATTTTTTTTAGGTATTAATTTGGGAAATTTTTTTTTGTAAAATGCTTTGAATGTAGCATGTGGTTGCTTTTGTTGTTGCTGTTTTCCCAACTACACCTACACTTTTGACACAATGAAAACAACAGCAAATTTTCTTTTTTACTTTTACTTTCTGTCAGCATGGTTAATGTTGCATATATGTATGTGAGGCGTACTTCCTTTGGTGATTTAAATTTTCACACAGTCGTTAATGTGTTGAATTGTTTTTTTTTTAATTGGGTTTCTTGGTTTTTCTTTCGAATGACGTATTTTTTTACACTAAACATTTAGGTGGAAATAATAAATTATTTTTTATTGGTTTTTTTAAAAAAATTTTTCTTTTTGGAGGATTATTGACCAGTATTTTGAAATTGCACTTAAGTTAAGTCAATTTTTACCCGACGTTTTCTTGTGGCGGCAACACGAATGAAAAATGCGGGAAGATATATGTAGGCACGACAAAACGAGCGCTAGAAATTAGAATGGGAGAGCACAAAAGAGACATAAAAAACAAGAAGACGACAACAGCATTTCGAAAAGGTCAAAATATTAGACGTAGAAAAGAACCACAACAAACGTATGACAATAGAAAGCCTGCGAATACAGGAAAAAGGGAAAAGTGCAATGAACCACAAAGAGGACACGGACAACATTAACCATAATTACACAGTCGTCTTAAATGAGAACAAGTATTAAGAAGTGTTTTATAATTTAAAAATAGTATTTAAAAAAATTTTGTGTTTATAGAAATAAAATCACCCTTGAAAAAGTCGCCAAAAAAGCGACGAAACGTCGGGTAAAAATTGACTTAACTTAAGTGCAATTTCAAAATACTGGTCAATAATCCTCCAAAAAGAAAAATTTTTTTAAAAAAACCAATAAAACAATCAAGTTGACCCAAACCAAAAGAATTATTTTTTAATTTTTAGGCTACGAAAATTTTTCTGGAAAATATTTTTAGTTTTAGAAAATGATCTAAAAAAGGCTAAAAACTAAACACTTAACACACTTAGTTTCCTTAAAAAAGGAACTGACCTATCGTTAAGTTTAAAAACCAAAAAATTTTGATTTAAACAGCCAATGAAAATAGCATAATATTATAATGAGTTTCTTTTATGTAGTCTAACGCTTCTTGATGACAACCTTCCACATACGCTTGTATCTACGTCATAAAAACATTTGAAACCCAATTTAACTTTTTTTCTTTTTTCCGGAGTCAATGAACGATGCGAAAGCAGCGAGTTGAAGTACATTGTTTTTGTATTTGCGCTGAACTCAACGACAAACAAAAAATGTCCTGATATCATGTCTCAGCAACTAAATTGGTCTATTAAGAATATGACTTTTTTTCTACAATTTTGTGAAAGCAATGCGCGCTTTAGTGTGGCACTAATATCAGCGTGAATATAAGTGGTATTGTATGAAGCAAAATGCTATCAAGGAAGAGCTTTAGTATTGATTGGATTTTTTTCTAATGTAACAAAACGTTTGGAGACTGTAAAAGTTCATTGAACTGTGCTTGAATAAATGAATTGGAAAAATTAAGTCAAGTAATAAAGATAAATTACACGTTACATTTAAGTCGGCCATTTGCCTTTAGAAGCAAAACTAAAAATAAAATGATTTAATATTACTCATACGACCTGTTTTACAACACGAGAAGTTTTTCTATTTGTTTGAATTTAATTATTGGCATTCACTTGAAACTCAAGAAATTAGAAATATTTATGGCTTAATTTTAAAGGATTTATTTCTTTGAAGTAAAAATAATTATTTTGATTTATCAATTGTAAATTTTTTTGCCGAACTATGCGGCCGTTGTTTTTTATCAATCAGTACAGACAAGAAATATGGTATTACATCACGACAAAAACAAAAAGTTATACGGCAAAAAAAGTTATACGACAAAAAAGCTGTATGATAGAAATTTTGAACGATAATTATCTCAACTGCAAAAAAATTACGGAATCTAAAATTCTTTTTACTCACAAGCGTTAATTTTCTTTGCCGCTCGGCTTGAAAGAGTTGAACGACAAAAAAGTTGGACGATTAAAGTTAAAGAAATACAAAAGTCGAACGACGAAAATAATTCAAAGACGAAAATGTTAAATGACAAAAAGTTGGACATCCAAACTTTTTGTTGCCCTACTCTTTGTCGTTCATCCAGTAGTGCAATAAATGTTGGTTTTTGCAAAAACGGGTCAATAATTTTTCTTAACGTCAAAACAAACAAATAATGGGTTTGCACTGTTGTTTATTAGTGCATACTTATGCGGTTTTAACTGGAGTCAAATTGTGAAATGTCCTGATATTATAAAGTTTTGGAAAATTTGCGTATAAAGCAAAAAATCTTTATTCAGATATATCGTTCACAATCAACTCTACTGCGCAGTTCTGAGAATCACAACAGTTTTTCAAAAAGCAGTAGTAGTTTTTCAAAAAGCAGTAGCGCATGATCTTAGCCGATCATGTGATTTTACGTTTGAATATTTCAAAACAACCTAATACATTTTGTTGCACTTTAAATCAGTTTTTGTACAAAAATATTGTTTTGTTATTGAATATTTTTATAAATTAATGCAAACAAAACCCAGGCATGTGCATAGCGAACTATAGTACTCAAATACGTCAATGAAGATTTCAAAACACAAGCATACTGCGCAGGAAGCTAAGTAGAAATATGGAAGAAACGCATATATGTCATTTTTTATTATATCAAAACTAACAATTTTCGAAATATAAAGTGTAAAAAATTTTATCATTTGTATACTTTAACGCCTTTTTCTAAAACTAACAGTTTACGTCATTTTCCTTACTTTAGGATACAAAAAAAAGCGATGTTTTCTATAGGAAATACCCTGAAATGAAAAATGATTCAACATTCACAAGACTTTTATGTGAGTCAAGCTGTCTTACATGATACAATAACCAAGGTGAATATGGTCCAGCTATAAACAAAATTTAGCTAAAATATTTTGGAATTTCTAAAATTTTTTTTTTGGCATTGTTTACAAATACGGCAAAAGCTTAGACGAAGAAAAAAAAGAACCTTAAAAACCACAATATCAAAACAGTTTAACATATTTAGGAGATTAATTAAAATATTTTGCATAAATTGTTGAACTTGCGTGCGCTGTATATTTTAAAATGTAAGAATTTTGTAATGATTTAAAAATTAAATAAAAACCCAGAATTGTCAAAGAACTTGAAATAAATGCAATTCATTCAAATGCTTTAAATAGGAAAATAAAATGCTGTCATTTCACTTTCAACAACTTTCAACTTCACACGTATCCGTAATGATAAAATTGATGTTAATTACCAATTCTACTTTCATATAAGTGTTTTTAACCAAATCGTAGAGAGCGAAAAAAAAGCTATGCCAAACACGTTCAATGCTTCTTCCTACCATCACCTTCTTTGATTAATCAAACGCAAATAAAAAGCGAAAGCCCTTTCGAAAAAATCCGACTCAACTTTGCGGAACTCATCACTGATGTCAAGTGGTGCTTCATTGGCGCTCGCTCATTCGCTTATTAAAAATGAAAACAAAAAAAAAACATTTACTCATTCGTCAAAGCTGGCACACGTTCAACGCACATATATAATACTTTGCTACTACTGGCCTACTGGAAATGTCCGCGCACCATCATTTTCAATTTTTGTCTTCAGCATTTACATGAGTTTTTGGTGAAACTTATAACAATTCATCAAATACAACATTTGTCACCATGGACAGCTCAGCATGTTGCACAGTGGAGGGAGATTGAGTTTGCCTTGAACAAAATGTATTTTCCAGTTCAGCAAGGGTTGAGGCGAAAACATAAATTTATTGCAGACTTTTCGCTTAAAAGACAAGAAGACTTGAATTGCAGCAAACTTGAGAACTATGCCTGAAACCAGCGATGGGCATAATAGGGAAAATGAGCCAATTCAAGCTTTTTAGAACAAACACGTCGTTTTTCTTTCAAAATTTTTCCGGTTTTTGCTTTAAATCAAGAAAAATATCGTAAAAAAAATGATTCAGAAGAGAAGATCTATATTTTAGATGTTAAAAAAAAGACTTTTAGAGTATAAAATTGATGAAATTTTATAATGTGTCCCTTAGTTATTTTCCGGAAAATCGATTTTCATTTCTTTGGCGACTCTGATAAGAAAAATTATGAGCTTTTTAATGTAATAAACAGCTTGTTTCTAGCCAAATTTATTTATGTTGGAAATGTACATAAAAAAAAACACAATGGAAAAAACTTATGAAATATCACTAGAAAACATATATTTTCAGACAAAAGATCCCTCTTCGAAGACCAAGGCACATTGTGATTTTATGTTAGAGTTCATAATGAATTGAACATTTTTTGATTGAAAGATCTGCATAGGATTCGTGTTCAGCGATCATTAGTAGCATATAATACCAAGTTACAGCTTGCTGTATCGTATTGAGCTCGGATATAAATTTCATTGTAGAAAACTCAATTTTACACCACTGTGCAACGTGATGTAAGTGAGACAAAAAATGCTAAAAAAAATTAAGTACAGAAAGGGAAAAAAAATAAAGTAAGAAATAAACAAGAAACGTGATGCAATTTAATTTTGTTTTTTTTTGAGAGTTTACAATTAAAATTGACGTCGATTTGTTTTGAAAAAATGTCGTCTAACGAACTTGAAAATGTTTAATTTTAGCTGACTGGGCAAAAGTAAAGAAATGGTAGGAGAGAAGCAGCTTAAGAAGCTAAGTTAATGGCATTAAACTTTTTGTAAATCGTCAAGTTTTAAGAAAATTAAAATAAATTATTTTATTAAGCCGGTTTCACGCGGCAGTACCCAATAAGGAAGGCAGAGCAAATGCGATGACATTGGTAATTTGGAAATCTCAATATTGAGCAAAATGAAATCAATAGAATCGCTAAATTCTTCATGTTGATGTTTGAATTGAAAACTTATGGAATAAAAATCTATGCTGAAGTAAATTTCAGAAATCAGCATGATGTGAAAAGGATGCTTTCAAGGCATATTGTCTCACATCTCTTAGAAGTTGATTCCTTAAGTTTTCCGTTGACGGTAGGACAGCATTTGCTCTCGTTGCTACTGTACTATTTTTGTTCAGTATACTTTAAAATGCTTTAGGAACTATCAGATGCAAAACTCATATTTTTTTTTAAATTACAATGTCCGAATACATTCTCGAAAAGAAATGAAAATCTTATAGTATTCAGCATATGAAAGGCGATATCAAGATTTAAATAGAATAAGAAAGAGAAAAGAAAGATAAAACGTGATATTTCATCTTTAAATTAGATGTATATTGAAACAAAATTGAAGCAAAAAAAGATGGAAGACCACCGTAATTTAAAAGTGATATTTAAAGTATAAGATTGTTCTTATATTATTCAAATAAATTGTGAACAACAGTACGGAGAACAAAAAAAATATTATATTATTGAATACTAAGTAACTCATATTTCAATTTTCACATTGCATATTTATGAATCTCTAAAAGTTTCCGCATTAAGATTATGATATTTATTTGCATAAAATATGTGCAATTTTTATATCATTAAGCATTAAATCCAAAGTAAATAAAGATCATCATGTAAGCAAAACCTGCGTTGAAAAAACCAGTTTCTTAAGGCTTTTAGTTTTGCTAAATGTTTTTTTTTTGTTGAAAGAAAAAAAAGATAATGTTGAGTTTGCCCTTTACCTAGTTAAAGTCGACAACCGACAACAACGCGTTATTTATGGTAATCTGCATTGAAGACACCACGAGCCAACCGCCGCGCTACAAGTTGGCAAATTCATGTGGTCACAAAAAACCAGTTTCAACGGGCTTCCACTTACAGCACAATAAAATCTTAAATTTAAGATAATTTTTAGTTTTCATGAAGTGCCATAATTAAGAATTTTTCATTAACTAATAATGTAGAGTTTTATTTTCCTACTGCACAGTGGGTGGTAGCAACCAGAGTGTAAGTGTTAGAAATTTGTTAAAAGTTACTTCATTTGATAAAATATTTTATATATTTAATTACATATATACTATATATTCATAAAAATAGCTCCAAAGACTTAACACACCAAGACAAAAATAAGTAGAAACAATAAGACAGTCAAACAACTTAAATGACTTCATTGTTGCCAATCCGGTCATATTGCTGAACACACCCGTTGTTGCTGCTGCTGATTTTTTTTTGTATAAAAGATTTCAAGTATATCAATATATAATATATAAATTATAAATTGGTAACAACATACTCGTTTCCGCTTAATAGTCATGCAAATTAAGAGCAACATCTTTTAAATTATCCAAAATCAAATTACAAAAATACATTTTTTTTTAAATCATTGGAAACTACACGCAATTAAGAAGTCAGTTACATTTTTTTCATTGATTTTTTTGATTTTTTTTTTTTTTTTTTTGATTTTGATTATCTTGAATATGGCAAAATGTGCGTCATCATTGAGCGCAAGTAATTTTGAATTTCTAAAAAAACATTTTTTGCACATTTATTCTAGGTCACTAATGTTGATGTTGAGCTCTTGAAACATATCGCTATATACTGAGGTATTACTTATATTTAAAAGATTTTGTTAAATTACTTTGACTTTCACTCAGAGCAAATAAAAAAATAAGTTTAAGCGGAAAGGCGCCACAAGGTGAAATATGTTGATTCTTCAAAAATTTATAGTTTGTGGTATTGGGTTAAATAACCTACTCATACAGCACTTGAAAAATCATAGACAATTTATCTTGCGCTTATTACCTAGTACAATCATATCTAGTCTTTGTCTTACTTAAGCAATTGGAAAGAAATAGCATATTATTAGATAGAATCTTTAAGTCAAAAACGAAAAAGTCATACGATATATTGTATAGTATTAAATTTTATGAAGCAAAGAAAAGTTATCCCAAGGTGATCTGAAAAGTTAAAGTGACTTTTAAAAATGATTTCAGCACACTTTTTATGTCGATCGGAAAAAACTCAATGTGTCAGATTTGGTGCTCTTAAAGATCCTTTTGGTCCAAAAAAATTGATGGTTTTTGCGAGAAACTTAATATAAAATAGGTTCCAAAAGTTGATTTTTCGCTAAATTTTTTGATCAAATTACCGCAAAAATTGCGTTTTTAACTGAAGTTTTTTAAACTAAGACTTTTTAGAAAAGCATTGACCCTTAACTTCGATCCAATATCATAGCTTTATTAGATAAGAGTTATTCAGCGATGGGTATAAAAAATAATTGTTCATTTAGTTATAATTAACCCACTATATTTTTTGAAAAATGTTATTTCAGTTAAAAAATGAGGTCCCCATATTGATTTAGAAAAATTTGGATATAGATTTTCTTTTATATAAAATAGTATTCAGTGTCAGAAAATTTGCACACAATGAGAGAAGAAACATAAATGAACCAAATAGAACAATCATATGAAGAAAATATAAATTCCGATGCATACTTTTAGTTGTTAACGCCATGTAGAATTAAGCTGTTAAATTTAATGCTACCGTGAAGGTAGTTTAAGTCAACAATTGACAAAATAAAGCATACAATAGAAGAAATCAAAAATTCCATTGCATACTTTTAGTTGTTAAAGAAATGTAAAGTTCGGATTCTCCTAGTTATTTAATAAAATTAATGCATATTTACTGCCGTTTGTTACTTTGGAATGACCCTGAAGTCATAATTCTAGATAAAATAAAACTTGAATATTTTAATGAAAAAGTTCACTCACCCCTTTATGTTCAATACTCAGAAATCCTACGCATAAAAATTGCTTGCTTGATACGAGGTTACGAAAAATTATTATTGTTATTATTGTTTATGATATCATATATCGATAAACTCGGAAATGCTGAAAAAAAAACAATCATGTTCAGATTAAACGTCACAAATTATATAACAAATGACAGAAAAAAATACAAAAATAAATCATAATAACTCCTGATCTAAGGAAAACTCCATTTATCGTATGAGATTTTTGGCAACATGCTACAGCTTTTTCCAACTTTTTCATAATTGCCGTGATATCTTCTCAACCGTCCTAAATCATTGCTGGAGCAGGAAATACATGAATCGGGGAAATTTTAGAGAAAAGTAAATGTATTTGCTATTGATATATATATTTTGTATAAATTTTAATAATTACAGTTAGTAAATCTTGCAATCAAAAGAGGATGCTAAGTGCTAAGATGCCTTGTTCCTCTATCATTAACATTTCAATCGCTTTTTTAATTAATTTTTTGAACTTTTCTTTCCTGATAATTTTTCTTTGTATTGGCTTACATTTTTAGCAATTTATGTAAGTTTTTTAAAAAAAACATCATCACCAACTTTGTAAAGACATTTTAAAAACAAAACAAAAACAAAATGTTTATACGCAACGAGCATAACACATTTTTGTTGTTATTTGTTCCTTTGTTACTCAACAAATTAAAAACAATATGTCATATGCAATGGAGTCAATATTTATCCATATACGTAATAAGAAATGTTGCTCATTGTTAGTTTAATACCATATACTGTATAATAATAATGCTAACAAATTATGAAATAAATTTTGTGTAAATATTACAAAATATTTCGGTTGAATTTTTTTTGTTTTACGAGTAATATACAATTTCATTCATACGTTTGTGTAATGAATCATTTTTAACTCATTTTTTTCCCACTTCTCACGCTTTTAGCAGCTTTTCTCATGTTTTATAACAACAAAATTAAAGATAATTGAATAGAAATTTAATAGAATAATAATTTTACTGCCGGCATAATAATAAAGAAATAGTAGATTTAATTAAATTTAAAATAAAATTAAAATAATAATGAAAATCCAACTTAAAGAATGCCGCCGCCGCATGCATCCGGTTTGTGGAACATTCTTTTGAAATTTTCACGAAATTCTTCGCACCTACAATTGTTATACAGATAAATATGCAGTCGATAAGATAAATCAAAAATTTTTGTTTAAATCAACATTTAGTGAGTTACATATGCGAGTGTATTCAAATGAAACACTTTAACGAAAAATATGAGGTATTTTTTTTGTTTTTGGGAAAGGTTAGGAATAACGTACCGTTCGAGAATCGGAAATATTTAAAATCTTTTCATTGAGACTTTTGGGCAAATTGAATATAATAATATTTTAAATAAATTAAAAATCAATGCGAGTATAAGCATATTTTTATATTGAAGAAAAAAGTTCTCTGTTTTAAAAATAAAAAAGCTGGAGTTCTAGACTTTAAGGATTCTCCATCTGAAGGTTTTTTCTAACATCCCCAAAAAAAAAAAGAAAATTATTGCTATTTCTTCCATTTAAGATCTCCATTTAAACACCGTGATGTGAAATATAATTGAGCAACCAGAACTAAAGCAAAAAAAAAAAATATTTTTTATTTAGATTTCATATAGACTGGTTCTAGCTGAATGACTTCAACCGACCGGCCAGACAACAATTGACAGCAACATTAATTACTAATGAGGTTTTTTGCCTTTCTATTGTTATAAAAATAAATAAAAGTATTATGGCATGATATAAACAGGTGGAAGAATTGCTTTTGATTGCACAGAGAAAATGATTTCATTGTATATAGCCAGACTTAGTGGTAGCTAAAAAATGATTTATTTGATATAGGTGAATCATATTTTTGATATTATTTAAAATGATGCATATTTGAACAATTTTGCGGGATCAATGTATTTTTGGTGCGATTAAAAAATCATGTATTAGTTGAAGTAAATATTTGCATTCACATGTTAATAATTACTAAATCACATATACATAAATTTATCATTATCAATTTAAGGGAAAGCTGTTAGTAAACAATCTTTGAAAAAGTCAGAGCGAATGTCATCGACGAATATTGTGTTATTCTAATTTTAGCTGTTTACACTATCATAAATACCTATGCTTTTAACTATAGGTATTGAATTTAAACTTTAATTAATTATATATGAGAATTTCATTATACATGTAAACATATGTACATATATATTACTTAACATTTATTTGACCCATCCAAATTAATTTGAAGTCTCAAAAACAAACAATTAACTTTAAATTCAAAGCATAGTAAGTAATATATACCAAAACTTTGTTTATTTTCAATAAATATTTTTAGTAGCTATAGCAAACAATTAAAATTATTTGAAGGCAACATAAATCCCATGAAGTATACGCGCGCTAAAGGGGTTTTATGCTAAATTATAATACGAAGATATTTCAACAATTGAATATATAAATAAAATGTACTAAATTAACATAAGCGAGTCAATTTAATTAGTATAAGCCTTTCATTAGTAAGCGTCAGTCTACTGTCATCCTATCTATGATTGAAAAACGTTGCTTGCAATTGAATTAGCTTCTTGTTAAATTCAAATAAATTATTTATTGTGAAAAAATATAAATCAATTTTTTCTTAGTCTAAAACTTTTCAGTTCAGTCATATCAAAAAAATCTATCTTATAAGAATCACTTTATCTGTAATTTAGCATTGAGCTATTGAAAATGTCAATGAGAAAAATTTTTTCAAATAACTTGATGTCCTATGGCAAAATAAAAATCTGATTTGAGCAGCAATATA
The DNA here is from genome assembly GCA_963680825.1 of Meiosimyza decipiens. NCBI lineage: Eukaryota > Metazoa > Arthropoda > Insecta > Diptera > Lauxaniidae > Meiosimyza > Meiosimyza decipiens. The sequence continues at coordinate 5,978,209 of OY804259.1, read as the reverse complement.
AAATGGCATGTTTTGTACCCTGATTTAATAAAATGTATTGAAAATCGGGATAAAAAAGCCAAGAAAACTTTGCAAATGCTTGCGTTATCAAAGCATATGCGAGAACTTTCCCAACTTTAAATAAAATTGTGGAAAAAGGGAAATTTTCGTAACTCAATTTTCATGAGTTTCAACAAGTTTTAAGATACTTTGAGCTTTCGCAAGTTTTCAAAATACTTATTAAGGTCATGGAAATTCGAAATGTTTAGTACATTTCTAAATTGTATTAATCGAAGAAGGCTTCGATTTACTCGCTCAATATAGTATTGAGCTCAGTCTTGAATAAAAATATCAAAAAAGCACCACCACTGTTTGGGTTACAAAGCCGAGAAATATGGAGTAGAAGTTCAAAGTAAAAAATAGAAAATATTTTTTTAATAGTTTAACTTCTTCTTGCTGCCTTATTATCATTAATTGCTAAAATGTATGAGTGAGGCACCAGAAAACTACCTTTCCAAACACTTGAAACATTTAAAGATAAAGAACAAATGGAACGCCAAAATCATACTAGTCTTAGGCAATAATTATAACAATAAAATTTAGCTACTACAGCTATTAGCCTTCTTAGCTATTTAGCTTAAAGCTTAAAATCAAGTAAAAAGCTAACTAAGGAATAAATTCTTAAAATGAAAATAGTATGCTTGTTATTTGGTTGCTTTTTATAATTTTTTCTTAGCTTTGACCACTTTTCAACCCACTTAGATCATATGAACATAAAATTATATAGCAATTATTCAGACTCATTTCAGTTGATGAAGCTGTAAGAAAATATACCATTTTTTGTATATGTATGTGAAGAAAAATGTGTAGTTCAAATATGCGAAATATGACTTCTTGGGTCAACAGAACTCAAACGACATACAACGAAATCTACAAAATTTGTTATCTTTGAACTATTGATAATAGTCATTTTTAAGAAATCTAACAATTGAATACATGAGGTGTTTCATAAACATATAACACCATCGCCACGAAAAAATTTTGGTATGCATGACAAATTTGTAACATCATTCCCTCAGCATTTATAGCCGTGATCATCCCACGTAGTTCATCCTAAAGTATATTGACTTGCGCTAGATACACCAATTTTTCTCTGCAAACTTTTCTAAGCTGAAAATTTTTTCAAAACGTTTTAAAAATCTGCTTAATTATAGCCTTTCGCTCCGCTGATGGCAAGATCAAATGTACTTAAGTCCCTATAAATTGAATCTGCACAAATTGTAAACGCTCAAAAAACGTAAGAGTCTCTATGAGACTTAAAAAAATACCATCTAGATACTATTTTTTATTGAATATTGACAGTTTATTAATAAATTCATAATTCAATGCAAAAACAAAGGTATTTTCGTTGCAATATTTCCGTACATGGAATATTATTTTGACACCAACGCAGTCTATTGCCATCAATTGAGTTTATGCCTTCCACAATGCTAAAACAATAACTGACGCCCATCTAAGACGTTTTAAAGAGAATCAACTATAACAACAACAATAGCAAAAATAATTACATCCATTATTCGAGGTAAGGTGACCTTTTCCAAACCAATCTTATGCAGGTGATTGACATCGTTTTTTTTTTTTTTTGAGGAAAGTCTTAATTGTTTGTGTTTACAAAATAATAAACAAACAAATAGTACGTGGAGCAACAACAACAGTACCACAATAACATCGAAAATAGTTCATTCAACTATTTGTTGATACTTCAAGTTGCCTTTGTTGTTATTGTTGCTGTTACAGTAATTTTTTTTGCTTTTTAGTTCCATCAAGGAAGTAAATAAACAAATAAAGTCTTTTAATTTGCGAAAATTGCACTGGGTGCCATAATGGAATGCGAAGAAGAAATGTTTTTGCTTGGGTTATCTTTAAAGAATTTCAAGACATTTGAAGAACACCTATTGCGTAAAACTATTATAAAATTTCAGCTTTCTAAATCAAACCTTTGAACGGCGGAAACATCTTGTTTTCCATTACAATTTATATGGAAAATGAGAACACCTTCTCTTTGTTTTATCCACACCAATTTTCGACACGTAAGTCACGTAGAGCTTACCTTTTTTTTAGGTAAATTGGGTAATGTACAACATTCTGTTTTGAAAATTTTTCATAATTTATTTCTTTAAACTTAAAAGTTTTGACTATGTTTAGAATATTGCGTTGTTTGGTTCCACTTACTTAAGATGGCACTCGCGAAGGGAAACCTGTTCATTTTGTTTAATATTTCCTTACAAAATTTTATCAGATAGGTTGTTCCACCTTCAATAAAACCGTAACAGGTAAATACAACTCGGAAACCATAACGCAGCCGTCCATTACATGATGCCCTGAAAGCGCAAGCTTACACATTTAAATAAGGTAACAAAAGTGTTGATATCGCTTTGCTTAAATTGGCTAACACTTGTAGTAGTTATTTTCCTGGAAAATGGTAAACGAAAATGTCTTTCACAATTTTCTTTCAATATTTATTGGAATAATTGAAAAAATAAGCAGACCTACATTGCTACGTCTTACGACACAACAATGCGCTAGCTCATGTTGCTGAAGCAACTTTAAAATCATTTTGGATCTTGCAGGCAATCGAGAAATGTTCCAAGTACTAAAGCGTCAACTGATTTATGACTATTTCTGAAAATCAAAAAAAAAAATGTGGCGGGAAGAGTTTTCTTCAGTAGTGCGCAGCTAGTGTCGAAACTAAAAAGCACCAACTTAGGATATCAAGGAATATTTCGAATTTTTCAGAAATCCATTCATATTAACAAAAATTATGTTGAGGAGCTCAAAATGATTAAAGTTAGAGACATAAAATCAAAATAATTTGCGTTCGCTCATTTTAACCTTCAAGTAAACCGTATTTGCTAAAAAAAAATGTATAAATAATGCTATATTTTACTGTATTTAAGTAAACAGAATTCATTTACTCTAAAAACTTGTACCTTCTGTTTATTCTCACATAATTGGATTGCAAACGCTTTGAGCAAATTTCTTAGACAAAAACCAAACTGACTGCTCATACAGCAGCGGCAGTTGTAGCAATCATAAAGGCCGCCGAGCTCAAGGGGCTCCAACATGCGCAAGCAAGAAAAAACAAGTAAATTGTTATTAGAATATTAGAAAAATTTAAGAATGAAATTAAGCTAAAAATTTTTATGAAAATTATTAAGTCTTCTTTATTTGTAGGTACTTAAATACCTCAGTATTTATCTGTTATGCATACATATGTAACGGGTGATTTTTTTGCTGTTTGTTGTTTGAGTGTATACTTTTTGAGACTTCACTCGTGATTTGCAACATATGTGAGATCCAAAAATATTAAATAAAGTTTGCCCTTTAATCATGAATAGTCTTACTAATGAACAAGGCTTGCAAATTATTGAATTTTATTAACAAAGTTCGTGCTCTGTGAGAAATGTTTTTTTTTCGAAAAATTTACTTCAGCGATGAAACCCATTTTGACTCAATAGGTACGTCAACAAAATTGAGTTGCCGAATTTGGACTGAAGAGCAGCGAGAGGCAGTTCAAGAGTAGTGAAAATCGCAACATTACAGTCAATGGAGCAAAGCACCGTGCAATGATTACCGACTTTTTTTTGAGCAAAATCAATTGGTTGACATGTGGATTCGAAACGTGTGCCACATACCACACGGCACGCAATATCATGGACCATGGACCGCCAATCAAATCATGCGATTTAACCCCACTAGAATATTTTTTTTGGGGCAACGTAAAATCTCTCATGTACAAGGACAAGCCAGCCACAGTTGCAGCCCCGAAAGAGAGTACTACAGCTGACATTAGTAAGATACCGGCCGAAATGCTGGAAAAAGTATGCTAAAATTGTAGCTTACGGATTAACCACCTCAGGCGTAGCCGCGGGCAATATTTACATGAAATAATCTTAAAAAAGTAAATGGAAGAAACTGATGTATCGCAATAAATAAATATTTTAATCTATTTTACAAATTTTCCGTTCTTTTTTCAATTTTTAAAAACCAAATGCTTAAGAAATCACCCGTTATAAGTTGTTGTGCAGCACAGTGCTGGATACAAACAAATTTTCAAAATTTTCAAATTTCTTATCAGTTTGGTAATAGTTTCAATTCAGCAGAGTGGGTAATAACACCTCTTTTTAAAAATGATAACGTTGCATTCAATTATTGAAACTTTTGTGTTTATTTTCTAAAAAAAAAGTACCCCAAAAAGAAATTTTGTTACAAGACCCACACAGTACCAGCTACGCCACTGTTGCAAAGCACAAAAGTGTCTGGAACATTTTAATTCATTACATTTCTCAATTATTTCGCTGTTGCTGCCATTAAACTGTTTGAGTTAATGAACTTCAGATTTGTAGAAATAAATTTATATCATGACCATATACTACATGACGTTAAGCAATATATAAATAAATTAGCCAACTTCCATTAGAATTATACTTTCAACAGATGTAAGCAAAAGGAAAATAAACCAAAATCTAACAGTCGTAACCAGCCGGCAAATGAAAACAAAAAAAAAATTAAAAGATCTTGATAAGATAAACATAAGAAAAATCGCAAGTTTTCAATGCACAAAATTAATAAAGTTAATAAAAAAAACTAATTAATAGCAGAAATAATTCAAAAAATAGAAGAAAATTCATAAATAAATCACTAAGAAAACAATGATTTAATTAAAAGAGCAGCAGCAAAATTAATAGAGCAAAATACCACTGTGCGGTAACAATTAAAAATAGATTTCTATAATGCTGTTGCTCCTGCTGCTGCTGCACATGCAAATAGCTCTAGGCATGAAAATTAGCTTAGTATTATTATTTTTTTAAAAAACACTTGGGTTTTTCTCAAAACTGTTAACAGCTTTGGTTGCGCTCATTTAGCTTTTGGATTGGTAACCTTAATTTTTACCGCGCTTATCTGACAGTGGCATTTGTCGCTTGTATATAAATTTAAAAAAAGAAGAAAAATCACAATCGCTTTTTAATCCAAATTGCTACAAATTAATGCGTTTTATAGAAGGCGGCACCTTAAGTGATGTTGACGCGGGTTATATATTATTTTTGTTGTCATTATTATTTTTTATTTCTTGATTCCAGTTATATTTGTGTAGGAGTTAAACGGTAAATACTCGAAAGATCGTCATAATCTTAAATTTGCATTGCTATCAACTTAAATGTCTAAAACTGTCATATATAGCAATGACATCTATGTTGACATGTTAACAACTACACTGAGAGAAACAGAAGCATTACTTGCGCAAAATATATTTCGTCACTTTTAAGAAAAATCCTATAGTTCTATTACAAACAATTATTTGTATACACTTCTAGTATATGTTCCTTTGATAATGTTTTCTAGTATTCATTACGCAGCAGTTCATTGACAAGCAAGTACATATACAACATATATAGATTACTTCTTGCCATCTTGCCATAGCGATAATGTTCATGAAAGCAGGTTAAGTCAACTCAAAGCGTCAATCCCTTAGATAGCGATTTACTTTATTTCAAGTGAAATATTTTCAGTGCCATCGTCAGTCCTCTATTGTTATTTTAATTTTGTTAGTCCACCAACAATCAAAAAAAATTTAAATATAGCAAATAGATTCTAACAAGCATCATTAAAAAAATGTTAAGCGTCAGTCCCTTAAAAACAGGTATAAGTCACTCTTAGGGTTATCAAAGGATTGACGAACTTCTCTCATAGCGGCAATCTAGACTCTTACAATACTTTTTGACAAATAGTTTTTTTTTACATTTTTTTCAGTGTATCTATAGTGTTGATTAAACATTGTTCATTGCTATTGTCTTTACATGTCGTTGACTATAATATACCTTGAGCTTGAACTCAAATTCTACAACAACAAATGCAACATCTGCAGTGCACAAAAACAAGAACAACAATTTTAACCCACAATCAACATATTATGCCAACAGTAATATATTTTGCCAATAAATTGACTATTCCACGAATAGGTTATTATGAAGTCTTATTAAAGAAAGGTAAAGGTAAAAATATCGAAAATATAATCGTTCAAAAAATCAATGAAAACATCGTGTGAAGTTAAGGTTAGGTTAGAGTGGTGGGTTAGCACAGCAAGCTTGAGCCATTAGAAGTAAAGTTAGCCCTATTAAGAAAGTGAAGCAAAGATACGATTTCAACTTTGGCAAACTCGCTGAGGTCGGTCATTGAAGAAAGAATTTCCGAGGCATCTTATCCCTAGTTATGCCTAAGGCTGTACAGCTGCAAAGAAAGTGCTCGAGTGATTCAATTTCGCTTGCATTCAAGCAGCTGTGGCTGAAAGAATTGAATGGGAGTGTGTAGTTTGTCAGGGGCTTAGCTCAGAAATTTGGTAGCGGCCTGATTGTTTGTGAAAATACAAGCATTTTTCCAAGAAATGCCATTACTTTTTAGCCCTTCCCATGCATGCAGAATTTTAGCAATTTCCGCTTGAGAGGCACTACAGTAGTTCAGTAGCCTAAAAGAAAGCGCTCCAAGTTGAGCTCATTGGAGAAAAATTCCGCGCCATAAATTTTTGTTTATTATCATTTTTTTAAATATTTTTGGCCAGTTAGGAGTTGCTTATGGAACTCTTCTTCTACTTCTGTCAACAACATTTTTTATGTTGACAATATTTGCATTGTAAATGTGCGTAAAAAGATCGTTAAATTCAAAGTGAAATCATAAAACTTTTTCACTAATTTTATGACAGATCATCTTATGGCATAGCCGTCGTGTGCAAATAAATCGCATAGAAAAAGACAACAACAGGAAGTTTCTAAAAAGAGATTCTTGTCTTTAATTTGGGGGCGCAAACAAACACAGATCCCACAAGACTCATAATGGTGCCGAGAGCTGTTTATTGACCTCTTTAATAATTTCCTTGTTTTTGTTTTTTTTATATATATTTTGGGTAGACTACGATATCAACTTTGCGGCTTTGGTGCAAAAGCGCTGCTTTTGTTGTTGTTGCTATCTTTAACGGAATGGGCGCACAAAAACAGTCATCAAAATTTTTTGCCGTTTTTTGCTCTTGTGGCGCTATTTTTTATTTATAATATTTTTTTTTTTCGATGTCGTCATTTTTGCTAGCAGCAACAGAAGTGGCGAGATTTTGTCTGGTGTTTTTTTTTCGGTATATTGCGTTAATTAACAGTTAAATGCTTGTGCTGTTGTGGGTGGATGCTGTCAGTCTTATTTTAGAGTGTAGTGATTTTTTTTTTGTTTTGTTTCTATGAATAGAAATTGACAAATTGAATGTAACAATTCCGCTGCAAGGCAATAAATTCCCACAATCTGTATGCAGGAAGTGAAAGAAACTAAATCTTTTTCCTATAAGCAATTTATCTAGATTAAATTTACTTAAATAAAGTTAAGTGTGGACATATGTTTATTATTATTTTATTTAAGAATAAAACCAGAATCATTAAACTGCTGAAATGAACATAAAAAAGTTATAGTAATTTTGCTTTTAATAAAAGTTTAATAGCGCAGCCACAAATTTTGTTTATAAGAACAATTCAGATTTATCTTTATGTTATGACTTAACGTTAAAGAGTTATGTTCTATTGAGGTAGGTAATTTCTGAAAATGTGTTTTCTTTGAATAGTAGAAAGAAAAAGAAAGCAAGTTGAAAAATGAGTTCCATAGCAAATTGGCATTGCATTGTTTCAACTAACGAAACAAAAAAGCAACCTTTTGGTAGTTTGATGCAATGCTCACAACTTCCTTAAAGGAACCAACCTCAATTGATTATAAAAATAAGCAATTTTGTGAATTGTATATCAATCATCAAAGAGAAGTCGCTTATAATATTTAATTATATTAAAATCATGGCAAAAGCTTCAATTTCAGATGACATAGAAAAATTGAGCACAAAATAACAATACTCAAATATATCCATGTACTTAAATTCCTAAAATAGCCACATTCAATTATTTATAGAAATCTTTTATTTTGATGTATTTGTTTACAACTTCACTACTAACAGCAGTATCTACGCAAAAATTTCCAACAGAATATCACGTAGAACCCTTAACAAGCTGTCGTTTAATTCAAATTTAAGACCTATGTCAATTTATTTATTTATTTTTCACAACTGCCAAGCGCGCTGTTAAATACGCACTCAATACTTTGGCCTCAATTTTACAAAATCCTCAATCGATATCAATGTCAATACGCATGGAACAGTGATAACAACAGCAGAAATGTTAGTTTTAAAAAAGCCCAGCCTGCTCTTATCAAATCGTACCCAACGTCGTCGTTGTAGTAAAAATATTTCCGTAAGCAAAACCCTTGAGCGACGCAATTTATTTCTCATCAACCAGGGGGGTTTTTCATTGTAAAGCCAGCAACGTGACTGACCTGCCTGAAATGGCATCAATAGAGTCTAGGGCAAGGATTAGGCGGCTCGGCAGAAGCCTTGGCTTATAAACATAAGGGTGGTCTATCAAAAATAAATGTTATGCTCCTATGGAAAATGAATCTGGGTGATGGAAAATAAGCGAATGAAATAAACAAACTCAAAATGGAGCCTTTGCTCCAGCCGTCGGTACCACCTTAGTAAACACAAATTGAAAAGTAGAACACGAGTAGAATAAAGGACTCCCTGCAATTCTATCCATTATTAGATTTTTTGTTTTTGTTAGCACATCTCGATATTTTATAGATTACGTGAACTCAATAATTTAAAGCTCAAAGGGAATTATCGACAAATGCTTAAATGAGCAATAAGCCAGCAATCAATGGTAAATGCAATGATTCCTACAGAAATCCGTCTTATGCTGTAATTTGCGAAAATTGTCACGCAATCGTTTTGTGGAATGCAAACAAAAATGTCCTACATAAATTTTTTAAAATATTAAATAAAGAAGCTTTAACTTTATTATGCATTTTGTTTTGCATAAATTGTTTTTTAACACTTTTATGCAGAGTGGTTGTAAGTAAATTACTGATAGAAGAGGGTCAAGCGTATGCGGTAATAGTCGAAAAATATGTCACCAGTAAGCAAATGTATGTGAGTTAGCTGTATTGTCATGATTATTTCAGAAAAAACATTGATCGATTTGTAAATTTACAAAAAGATCGGTCTATGCTAATGACGACAAGCTCAATTAAATAGCAATCAATCAAAATATTAATTGACATATTTTCAATAAAACCCAAAATTATCTCTCATAATGTCTATATTAAAATTAATGTTTGCTGCCAAAATGGTTAAAAGCTTGTCATAGCCTGCTTTTTATGTTAACGATCACTTTCTTTGACGAGAACAAAATAGTTCAACAAAAGCTGCTCAGCAATTTTTCAGTTTCTGTCGTCAATTAAAATAAATCCGTACCCTCTTGCAGAAATGAACCTTAAGTCAAATCGGCTACTTTTAGGAAGCTCTAATAAAATAGTAATTCCATAACAACCAGCATAAAGTTATTGATGCTGAATGTGCCTTTTCTATGGAACTAGAAAGCTGGAAAGCTGATTATTTTCGAGTAACATCTGGCGTTATTTTCTCATTCTTCTATTAAAATTTGTTTAAGAGTCGACTTGGACGTTTGCTGTCTTATCTTAACTTTCTTCTTTAAGTGGTCCCACAAATGCTCTATCACGGTCGGGAGATCGCAGTGGATGTTACATCTTAGATATCACATTATACAGCAACCAAGTCTGCACTAAAGCAGAGTTGTGCTTCGGATCATTGTCAGGATAGGCTCACCAGGAAACTGGAGTTTTTCGATGCTAGAAATATAGATGTCTTTCAAAATTTTGATATAAAGGGTGTTTTTTTTAGAGGTATAGAGCTTCGAATTGAAATAAAACACAAGAAAATCGTTTTAATGTCCATCAATTTGGCTTTATTGGAAGGATAATTTTATGCCATTTAAATATGATTTCGGGCATGTGGCCGCCGCGGCTGGCTCGAATAAAGCCAATTCTACAGGTCCAATTTTGAACCACTTTTTCGAGCATATGGGGCCGTATGTCGGCAATAACGCCACGAATGTTGGCTTCCAAGTCCTCTAACGTTTCTGGTTTGTTGGCGTAGACGAGCGACTTCAAATATCCCCAAAGAAAATAATCCAATGGTGTCAAATCACACGATCTTGGTGGCCAATTGACAGGTCCATTCCGCGAAATTATGCGCTCATCGAATGTTTCCTTCAATAAATCGATTGTGACGTGCGCTGTGTGGCATGTAGCGCCGTCTTGTTGGAACCACAACTCATCCACATTCATGCCATCCAATTCGGGAACAAAATAGTCGGTTATCATGGCTCTATACCGGTCTCCATTAACGGTAACTGACTCTCCAGCATTATTTCGGAAGAAGTATGGCCCAATGACTCCACCAGCCCATAGAGCACACCACACAGTCAGTTTTTGTGGATGTAATGGCGTCTCAAGGGTCTCATGTGGATTCTCTTCACTCCAAATGCGGCAATTTTGCTTGTTGACGTAGCCATTCAACCAAAAATGAGCCTCATCACTGAACAAAATTTTGCGATGAAAATCAGCATCGAGATCAATCTCATTTTCGGCCCATACACCAAAATCACGACGCATTGCATGGTCTCGCGGCTTTAATTCTTGCACAAGCTGGATCTTGTAAGGTCGCAAGCCAAGATCTTTGCGCAAAATCTTCCATAAAGTTGATGGACAAAGCTCCAATTGCTGTGCACGGTGGCGAATCGATTCATTCGGGTCCTCTTCAACATTTTGCTCTACAGCGGCAATTGTTTCTTCGGTGCGCACTGTTCGACGTCTCTGCGGATGCGTATTATCACATAGAGTAAACATAGTGCGAAAACGATCCATGGTTAACCGAATTAATTGCTCTGATGGACGATTATGTCGACCATAAAATGGACGGAGCTTGCGGTAAACGTCGCGAACTGAACCATTATTTTCGAAATAAATTTGCACGATTTGCAAGCGTTGTTCTTTTGTCAACCTATTCATGATGAAATGGCAAACCAAACATAAATGACATTAGAATTGCCAGATTTGACCATAAAATGCCAGTTTTATCTCTATTCGAAAAACAAACCTCTAAAAAAAACACCCTTTACATGTACTGATCCATTATTACATCTATGAACCTTAAAATTCCAACACTACTTGCTGCCATAGCGCCATACACCATAACAGATCCTCCGACACGCTTAACAGTGGGACCAATATTTTTGCGCTGCGTTGCTTTTGCGACCATTGCCACAAAAAATATTGAATTTAGACTCGGCGGTAAAAACTACCCGTTCCCTAGGTTTTTGGCATAGTTTTAATATAAAAAAATGTATATTCTTTTTATGAGTTTTTTTCCTATTTCTTTTGTTCACAACGTGCTTAGCCCTTTTCTTCATGATTATATTTTCTTGCTGTACACAAAGCTCAGCCTATGAAGCGGTAGAACGGTTATAGATTGGTTTTACCATTTCAGCCGATTCATGCTAAAAACCAGTTTCTATCATTGGCAAAGAAAAATATTAATTTGGAAACCATTTAAAACGTATTGGTATGAATAAGTTTTTTTAATTCTACAATTAAAACGCATAGATTTCATAGCTAATTAATTAATATTATAATTTTTGTATTAATTTTTTTCCCGCTTTAGCTAACAAATTTTGCATAATTATTAAAAAAACGTGTTTTACATAATTAAATAAAACTTGATTGGCAGCAGTTGAGTGCCGATTCATACCATTTGAATGTTGTCCGTACAGTAAACGAAATTATTATGGTGAAACCTTAAATATTGTATTTTTTCAAATTCCGATTTTTTATTTATTATTATAAAAAGTACTATTTTTGTATTTTATGAGCTGTGCAAAGGTTAAATAAAAATGATTTCACCAAAATTATAACACGCGATATAATAAATATTCGGTTTTCAGACAAAACAAAAAGCTTGCATTTGTATTATCTCATTATATGCTGAGCAGCTTAATAGTTTCCGTGGCTTTAACGCCATACAAAATGATAGACAACATGACGGCAGCTAAAACAGTGAGTCAAATTGTGGGATTTCTACAATGAATCTGTGTGCGCATTGGAGCGCATTCAGTATTACCAAAGTATTTTTGTCGCTTTTGATTTTGGTTTTTAGTTAAAAACAAGTTATTCAATAGAAACGTGGGTCGAAATCTTTTATTTTTGCTTTTTTCTTATGATATAGTGATTGTAGTTAAATATTTTAATAGGAGAATTATTTTTTTTAGAAAAAGTTCAACATGCTGCTTTTGGTAAATTTTATTATCATTTTCTTCAATGCGTCACATTAAACCTTAAACTGTCGCTGCTACTCAAATTTGAAAGATGCTGCAACCATTTGTTTGCTTATTGAAAATTAAAATTTTTCTTCACAAATGACATGTCAGAACACCCACCTTGAACGCCACTTAAACAGCGCCATTTGCAATTAAAAAATAATGGAATTTTTCAACTGCTTTTAGGCGTTGCGTATGTGACACGCTTTACCTTAAGCCAAAAGTATCAATCATCTTGTTGTCAGCGCATAAATAGCTGCTGCTGGCTGTATAACGGAAAACATTTCTTTTTTTTTTTTCATTTTGAAACCAAAAATTTCATCAATTAATGCTGGAACTGTTGCAGCTGTCTGTCTTCCCTTTCAGTGATTTTGATGCAAACCAAATGAGCCGTTTAAAATTTAATTGAATGGATGACTGCTTTATCAACAGTTCAAGCAACTTCAGTATTGTTGTTGTTTATGTATCCCTGAAACTTTGATGAATGGTGTTTTCATAAAATTTTTAAATTCTTCTCTTTATTACACCTTAATGTGTAATGTAATGAATTTAAACGCCATAAATAATTGGTAACCACTGCTTGCAGAAATTTTTGATGAAAAAGAATTTATTTGGAAATTTTTCATAAAAAAAATTTCTTTATTTTAAAAAAAAATTCAGAAATACTATAGGTAAATCTTTCTTAAAAAGAGACATCAACTTTTTGTTTCAAAAATCAACTACGGAAATACACAGAAGAGCAAACTTTTACATAAGCCTTCTCTTAGGATTATACAGGTCAATGTTTGTCAATATTAATCTCTTACGTTCCAAAGTTTCAGCCCATATGAAAAGAGAATCTTGATGTTGACACATTTGTCCCGGGTCGACTACAAAGTACTTAAGTGAGCATCAAAATGAAACAAGAGTATCTGGAGTAGTACTCTCACAGAATAGTATGTTCAAATCTGCTGACTTGCAAACGCTGTTGCTAAGTACAAGTGTTTGCAGTTTTGGAGACATATTGAAAAGTGGTTGGTAGCTCATGAAAGTTTTTGAAAAAATGATTAATCGATTTATTAAAGTGTAAATCTTTATAAAAAATTGATATCTAAGGTGTTATTTTCCAAAAATATCTTTTGACCGACTCACTAAGTATTCTTTTTAAAGAATTGGTATCGAACTGGTATTGCACAATTTTTTCGATCTTAGGCATTGATTAGCGGAAGTCATGAGTCAAAATATTCACTAGGAGATATCGGAAAAAAATCGTTGTTACTTTCAAAATCCATCTTCGAACTTTTTGCATTGATTGGTGCAATAATATATTGGTGAAATGAAATTGTATTTTAAAATCGGCGCAAAACACCGCTTATAGACAAAGTGTATCCACCCAGTGATGTTGAAACTCTTCTCATCGATTTGTGCCATAAAATAATTTTCCCAATGCAGTAAAATACTCCATAGAAAGGACGATGATAACATGGAGATGTTCAAAACTCTTGTTTTTTTTTCTCACTGATTGAAGAAATGTTCTCAATTGTTGAAGTGTTTGTTGCCTGTGTGGAATTATTCTTTGGCCACTGTGATTGATTCCCTGGTAGTGACTTGGTGATTGTTCATTTCCCTAGCTATAGAATTTTGCATGTATGGTGGCCATTGACCATTAAATAAATTTTGACAAATTCAGTTCTTTTGATTTAATAATGTCAACAAAATATTATTATTTTGCGTCTGGTTTGGAAGTCAATTTTTTTCGTTGAAGATTTAAGGTTTGTTTACAGATGCTGTTGACATGGGCTGAAATGTTTTTGGTCTGACATATCGTTGACAGCACAAATATTATTTTGCGACCACATGTACATAAATGCTAAAATGTTATACAGCAAAATTGAATTCACATATGCTCATAACTATGCAACAATTAATATAAAAAGGATAACCAAGGCAGCGTCATTTTTTTTTGGCAATTTAAAGGAGTTTGAACTCAAGAAACAACAACGAACAGTACTGATGGCTAAGCAGTTCGCAAATATTTATAATGTGCATATTTTCAAAAGGGTTACGAACATCACCGCTTATTATATGAAAGATGCTTTTAACAAATATGCAGCATATTGTGTTAAGGTGTTCTAAAATTTGTAAATGTCCTCAATTTGAGGTTATTGTTGGAAAATACCACTTTTTTTCAATCATAACTTTTAAGTCAATCGAGTTAAAGGTTGAAACTTTTTTTAGTCGACTAAAATTTTGTTAAAATATTTGAATTCAGTACTTAATATAAAAGCAATTATTTATTTTATTGAACAAGAAAAACTCCAACGTTATTTATAGCTTTGAGCAACAATTTTCATTCGTTTCATATGCCCACATTAATAATTTTTTACAGCGCTCTGATTTTCTATTTTATCATAAATAAAAATTAAAAAGCTTTAAGCTATTTAAGCTTAAAAGATTTCATATTTTGATAAATTTTTCATTATGACATTCAAAGGATTATACAATGCCTCAAGGAATTACAAATTGGATTCAAAGGATTATACAATGCCTCAAGGATTTACAAATTGGATAATTGAATTATCTAAGCAATTAAATAACTTATTGTGAAAGACAATTGAATTTATCTGATGTCATTTCCCTTTTCATATTTATCTTGACCAATAAATTTATTCATTAATATTAAATTAAATTCTATTCAAAGGAATTAATGCTAAGAACTTATAGCACAAAATGATTGACCTTTTTTTTTATTAGAATTCTTAAAAGTTTAATCACTTTTCCAACGAAGTAAATACCTCACTCTATTCAATTCAATTCATACGAAATTTTAATTTTGCAAATGTCACAAAAGATATGGGAGAAAATTCAATTTATGTATGCGTAAAGGACGATGCGCCAAGTATACACAAATAATGCCCTAAAGAAAACTTTAGTATGCATTTGTACATTTTCATATACATACATATAAATAACTTACTTTTTTCTGAGTATTTGTCACCGACTGCATCCATTCATTTGGTGTGGTATACGTAAGATAAGTGAGTGAACAAGGACACACCGAACAATAAATACTTTGCGCCAAGGGATATGCTCTGTTGAACATGTGATATGTGTTCTTTTGGTTTTTGTTTTCTTCCTTTTCTCATTGCAGCAAATGTTCTTAGGGATTAAAAAGGGTAATGCAAGACAAGAATTGTGCGCATTACCTTGGTTAAAGCTCAGAGCGAAAATATCGACCACTTATGTCAAAGTATTTTCAAGTTTATAGCAAAATATAAGAAAATGTGTGCAATGCAGTGTTCAAAAAAGAAAAGTAGCCATTTATTTAAAAATAAAATAAGCTACTGAGAGTCTTTAGTAGCTTCATTTTAATAAAGGACTTCAAAGTGCTGCAAAAGTTTTGGATATAGTAGCGATTTCTCGTAATATAAATTAAATGCACCTTACATGGCTAGCAAAAAAAAAGTTTCACGACTGCTTGAATAAAAACAAGCATAAACAAAACTTGAAGTTTGTATATTTAAGTTATTGGTGGTAGACTATAAAGTCACTTGGTCAAAAAAAAATTAGTCATGAAACAAAATAACACTTGAACAAATTAAAATCTCTTAATCCTCTCTTAAAAATTCAGTTACCGAAAGGCAAAACTTTGTTAAGATAACTTGAAAGTTCAAAAAGCTACATTGACAAACAAAAAATTATTAAAAAAAAAACAGCTGCAAAAACAACTGGACAAACATAAATACAGCAGAAACAACATAGAATGAAATAATGAAAACTTAAATAATAAAAATTTAAATAATGGAAAATGAAATATTGGTACGAACATGGATAGCTAAGTTACTTCAAAACAAATGAAAAATTTAATTGCAAATAAAAACACTAATAGAAATGGGAATGTATGGGTTCCGCGAAACAAACTATTTGTTTGTATGAAATTGCAAGCTCTCGTAAATTGATCGACTCTCGTGAACACCACGACTATTTTAAAGTAGAAAAGACTTGAATGCAGAAACTTTTTAAATTCAAAAATATTCTTACTTTTAGCTTGTTTCTAGACAGATTATTTCAAACAAAACTCTTTGAATTTTGACAAACTTCATAAAAAAACCATTCCATCTGAAACATGATGAATTAATCAAATTCAACATACATAAATTATAATGCGAGTACAGTAAAAAACCCCACGATGTTGCAACATTTTAATGTCATCATGAAAGTAACAACTTGCGTGACACTTGGTGCGCACGTGATACCAGACATCCAATTGTTCATGATGTCATTTTTTATTGTGAGCAAGCGATCAAGTGGAAATGTCGCAATCTCGTAAATCTAAGACGCATTCGTAGTAATAAATGTGTCTCTCTTTCATACATTTTATGTGCATTCAATGTCAATGTCAAATAAAGCTAAGCCAAGTGAAGATGCTGAATTGTCTTCTCTTCTTATTTTTCTTCTTAGTAATGCAATTCAATTTTGATTTGTTGCGGGAAACTTTCAAAAGTTGCATTCTATTGTTGTCATCAAGAGCATCGTTGTATCTTCGTTGTAGTCACCTTGCCGTGTTGCAACGACACAATATCCAACCATATCCATTATGCATATTGCATTTATGGGGTGTTTCAGCTGGAATAGTTGACATTTGTATGCAATATAAATGAAACTTAAACGCAATTTGAACCACTTCATATTTATAATTGTGCACTTGAAAAAAAAATGTTTGGTAAATGGATTTTTAGTAAAGGTGTCTCATATGGTAGAAATGTTAATGTCATATAATGTAAGGTGATGAGATGTTCCAAGTAAGAGTTATTTCATAAAAACTCTCTACAACAAAAGCAAATACTAAATCTGGAAAAAAATAGTTAAACATTTTTTTTTAATGTAGATTTTTAACTCATTTCAATAACTGAAATTTCTTCCATTAAATTGAAAGCTTCTAAAAGCTTTTACTTTATTTCATATTTATTTTATTTGTAGAATGTTCCAAGATTTTCTGACTGAGCTACCATTTGCCATTCATGCATTTCTCCATTCAGCCGGTAGACAATTTCGTGCAACTTTAAGAGTGCACGCTGGAAATGTAGTCTATTGATAACTTAAGTATTGTGATTCAAAGTCAATTAGTCGTTTTGTTGGTTGACTGCATTTATTAGCATCAATAAAGGTGCGATAGCTTAACTTAAGTGTCAGCTAATGACAATAGATCAATAAAGTTTCAAGGAATGCAATGTTGGATAGAATTCTTCAGAAACAATTATAAGCTATGGCAGAAAATAGAAAAATTAAATCTACCGTTTAATGTTAAAAGCAAATTCATTGGCCTACAAACAAAAATTTAATTGTTATTTTAAATATTTAGACTTTTTAAACATAAATCCTATTTGAGTTGGTAGGCTATAGTATACCAAAGGTGGAATTATCAAGATTTGTTCTTATACTATGTATTTTATAAATGGATTCAAAATGTTGATAGCCATATTTTTTTGAAAGCAAAAAAGTAAAATGGGACTAGAGTTACAAAGTGACTTGGATTAACCCGAGAGTAAATTAAAATCGAGGTAGAACAAAATCAGAAAATAAATAGAAAAAAAATATATTTTTGCCACAATTTTTTTTTATTGTGAAGATTCTATGAATTAATTTTAATAATAACAAAAAAAATCAACATATTCCCACAAAATATTTTTTATGATTTTGAGCAGACCGGGAAGAGTTATTTATATATCCACTGTTAGGATTTTTAGTTCAAATCATTATAATTCTCTATTACTTTTTTTTACTATTTGTGATATAACTCTTCTTTAAAATCAGTGCTGTGCAGAGAACGAGCAGGCGCTTGAAGAGCATAGTAACTTGAGCACGTATAAAGAATTGATAAACAAATAATCAATACAACTTATCGTGAGCGCGTTTGCTTGTTGCAGAGTTTACGATTCATATGCGAATCGGTGTAGTAAGTCCCTAACCCCAATACAAACTATAGCTTAGCATCACTACCTATATGAGCTCATTCAGTTGAAATGTGAGTCATCTGCGATTAAAAAAGTTTGTTAAGAAATGGCTTGTTAGTAAGACTTACCAAATATATCGCACACATTCTACTAAAGAGGCACAATTCAAAATTTTTTATTTTCGAGCTTACTTGTTAAAACTGTCCATCATAGACATATCTACCAGCTCAAAAGAGATGAGTTAATTTTTGCTGTACTTTGTTTCATGTTGCAATGGAAATAAGGCTTTAATATGAAAAAGTGTTCCACTTTTAGTTGTGTCGAAGAGTTCAAGCTGTTTTAATTGCTACGATCAAACCATATTCAGTTACTACCTTCTAAATAATCGTCACTTTATTTCAGAAGAATATTTCACGAGCTTCAAAGCAGCTTTATACGTTTTCTGAAAAGTTCAAATGTGCTTCTTTAGTAGAAGAAGAAGTGGAGATTTTGAAAACTTTATTTATTTTTGTATATAGATTACCACAACTAAGATAAAAAAAAACAATTCTGAAGAATTTTTTGATAGTTTTAGCTACAGCAAGTATTTCAAAAAATGAACTCTTTTATAACATTAATTTTTACAAAACTTTTTTGTCATATGCCAAAATAATTTCGGGTTAACCGCCTATATAGTAAAATGCAAGAAATCATAAAAACCGAAGACATTTCGTTATGGCGAAGAATACTCCATATTTAGCACAAATTCTTGCACTACTCCATTTTCTGCTAGCAAAAATAGCAAATTTATTCTAATTAGATTGACTGAGCAGCAATAAGTTCACTGAGCACATTTGCAGCTGCTTCATAATTAAAGTAGTGAAAACTTTCACACGAAGACGCAAAAGATAGCGTTTAATAACATTTAATGCCGCTGAAAGTCATGGCCATGGTATGTGACAACCCACAACAGCCCCTGACTGACTACATTACAGCAACTATTAGCGCAGCTGTCAAAGCAAACGAAAATCGCATGAAACTTAAAAGAACAACAAAAAAGAGACAAAGTTGCAAACTACAGCAGTTGTGACATGTTGCAATTCCTTAATACTCTGACTGATTTTGCATTAATTAAGTTTTAATGAAATATAACATGCACAACATACATACAAATATGCATGCAAACATACATACATATGCATGCGGTAATGTGTTTGTAAGTAAAATATTACATAATTTATAACTGTAATTAATGTAGATTGTATTATTAGAATTTCAAATGAGATTCTTGCCTTTGAACACCAGGCGTTAATAACTTAGATATCTTTTTCTATTTCAAGCTCCGGACTTTTCTTTTCTTTAGTCAGCAGTGGGTTGGAAAAGCGCTGCTGTTTTGCTTTTTTTTTTTTAATATGAAACACTTTTCTCATGAATTGTTATATTTTATGGCATTTTTAACATTTTTCTACATGAAGTCATGCATTTTTCATTGTAAATGTTTTCAAAGCCAATTGTTTGTTGACATTTTTTTTTCTCTTCAACAGAAAGTTATCGCTTACATTCTTTAAACTTAATTACTGGCGCTTAGCAAAAATATATGGCACAATGTTTTTGCTGTCATTTCTCTATTGTTATAGAAAATTGTATTTTTCATTATTTGACATTTGTTTGAGTCGTTGTCAGTAAAATACTCTTGTTGATGGCGTGCTTGAGTGCAATAAAATCGTTGGAATTTCTTTGCATATTTATAGTTTCCTGATAAATATATCGGTAAGTATATCATGTGGTTATTTTAATAATATTTCATTTAATCTGACCTTGTGATGAATCAGCAAATCATTTATTTTTAAGTTTTAGAATAAACCAATGCAGAGATAATAAATGCTTACTTTTATAAATAAAGCTGGGATGCAGTTCATTTTTGCACGCTACGCCATACCAAAATTCTTTCACGTAGTCACAAAGTTTTAAAAACTGCGCTTTTTTATCAAATTACTGAAAACAATAAAATCATTTTACAACATTAATCTATTTCAGTCGCAAAAGTTATCCACAGTGCAAAATTGGTTCGGATAAAAAATTGATGCAAACCTGTTAAAAAAAATTAAGCGCAAAAATAGAAAAAAAAATTAAGTTACTGAGAACAAAACCGATTTAGATATTCAAGTAACTTTTGTAGTTATCAATAAAATGTTAACTAACTCTTGCTCTCATATTTTTATGCTCTCACTAATGCTATGAGATATAATGACTTTTCCGATCTTTCAAAAAATTGCAATTATTCATTTAATTGTCAGTCTTACATTTTCACGCTATCTCAGCCCCTAAAGGCATCACAGTATCAATTGGGACGCTCAAAGCAAGAGTGGTCCAAATAAAAGCTTATGCAAAAGTATTAAAACCAATTTAAACGCAAAAATGGAACAAATATAGCTCAGCGCGAAAAAGATATAGATATTAACTGAGACTAACTAATAATTGTATTTATAATCAAAAAAAAGTTAACTCACTTTTGCTCATATATTTTTTTTTTGCGCCTCCTAATACTTTAATCAAATTATCTCTTTTTCCAACACTTCAGAAACTATCAATTATTCTGTCAATTAACGATGTTTTTAAATAAGTTTGAGTTTAAAACATTCTTTTGAGTTTGCCACCTGTTTGTTGGCAAAATGCATTTAATACATCTTTTTTAATAAATAGGAATACATATAACTTTAAAGTTTAAATAAATTTTTGAAAAATATTGTTCAATTCGAAAAGGTCGAAAAAATTTGGGAAATTCTAAGAATTTTGAAAAAGCTGAGAAATGTTGAATAAGTCAAAAACTTTTGATAAGTCGATATATCTTGGAAACTGTCTACAATTAGAAATATGTAAATTAAAAAATTTCGAAATAAATATGAAAAGTCGAAAATTTTTGTTTTGTCGAAGTGTTGAAGAATTTTCTGATATTAAAAAAAAAGTTGATAAAGGTTGGAAAATGTGGATAATTTTGGTAAAAATTTTTGTTGACTAAACAAAAATTTCAAGAGATTGAAATTCTAATTACCAAATACTTTTGATTTAAGAAAAAAACAAATTCGTACTATAATTTTCTCGAAAGCTCTTATTTATGCGCACAACAAAGCAATTTGTCACAAATTCAAAAATGTAATTTAAAAAGTTCTAATTGCAGCTAATGAATATTCGCATCAGCATAACCAAAAATAAAATAATGAAATTTAAACTGCGTTCCGTTGTGTAAACACAATCAATTACATTCACTTGCGTGAAATTAAAAAAATTTAAGCAATCGTCAGATCGCCAAAAATAAAAAGAAACCCAAACAAAATGCATTCATAAGAAACACAGCGTACAAGTATCTTGAAAAAGTTCAGCAGTTGCGATTTTTTTTGTTGGCAAAAAGAACGTCGCCAGCTAGTTGTTGTTCTTGGCACCAAATGGCAAAAGTTTTTTTGTTAGTCGGTTACAAGTACAACAAATTCGATACAACGCGTTGCAAAAGTTTTAAAAACAAAATCTAAAAATTCAAAAACAAAATAACAAAAATAAACTGTCAATAAAAAAAACTCGAAAGTTGTTCCCAAATTGCATTTCCGGTAAAAACAATTGAAAACAAAAAAGGCGCCGAAATGCATGAAGGGAGCAAAAATGCATTAAAGGTGCAAAACATTTTATTTTTATGTAGTATATTTATTCATGTTATTTTTAAGTTTTGTCGGAAAATAAATTCACTGTTTTTTTTTTTTGCTATATAAAAGGAAAAATCTTCAACAATATTTGAATTGCGATTGGTTTACTTTGCTTTATAAAACTGCAAGTAGAATAAATACTGATATTGGGCGTTAAAATTGACACATTTATACTAACGCCTATCTAACATGTATCTAAAATGTAACTTAATTATTTTATTAATTAGAAAGGCCTTAACGCGAAAAGTTTCTCAAAGCATTAAGATGTGATATATAGATTTAAACACAAGTATATTGAACATTCTTATGACATTTTCAAAAACTTCTGAACCGCCAAAGATTATTTATATAACGCTTGCTAAACTTAGTTGATGATGTACAATAGTTATGGAATAGTGACGCATAAAAATTCTGAGCAATGAGATTTGGACACGCAGGAACTTCTTCTTTTGTGTGGGAAAATAAATGAGAATTGGTCCTACATTTCACTTCTGTATGAAGAGTCATTCTGTGGAGCCAACATTCTGATAGTATCGAGAAAATTCTATAAACTTTATAAGGGAGCCGCCTTTAGCGTTAGCGATATGGAGTGGGTATGTTTCGACAAAATGTAGGGGATGAAATATTAGGAAGATTCAGTTCAAGAGTTTACCCCTATACGGGTACCCGTAGGACGTTCAGAGCCTTGGAAAGCAATTTTATGAAAATATTCACACTGCACCGAAGATCCCTTAAGAGGTGGGGATTGGGGGTAAGAGTGTTTCTAGCAAATGTGGAAGTCTGTCTTACCCTAACCCCATTTTCTGGAACTTTGACATCAATAGGGTGATATTCAATTTATATAATTTCATAGAACCGTTCACGAATTTCCGTTGAAATCCACTTTGTCAAATTTCGTCCATTTTGAGCACAGTAAAATTGGAGAACAAGTCATGTTTTTGTACATTTTTTTATCGTTTTATGAAATATCTGATGTTAGTATTTTTGCTGGAATAGAAAATTCAGACTCCTTAATATATGAATCAAGTCTATCACTAACTGATGTCATGTCATCACTTAAATGTAATTCATTTAAGATTTTTTACTCATCACATTACTTTTGAAGTTCGACATCTTTACTGACAAGCGAAATTTTATCCAGTAGCAATTTAATGAATTCAAGTGAGGCAACACGTCATGCAACACTTAGCATTACGCTGAACTTAAAGAATATAAAGATTTATAGGTCCTAGGCTACCGCACCAAATTTGATATACGACGTTTAATTTTTTTTTATAGCTTGGAAAACAAGTACACGGTTAGTCAAAGTTTCAAAAATTTGCTAACAGAGGGCGCTGTATGCAAAACAACAATTATTAAGTTTTAGTTTCTAAGCTATTGAACCAATTGTGAGAAATTGCAATCCAAATTTCACTATTATTTTTTAATGAATACGATATTTCTTGACTTATTTTGATAACCAGCACATTTTGAATTCTATCGGATTCTTTGATACTTTGATAGTTTTAGGCTTTTCTCAACCTTTCCCGTACTAATATACTAGAAATTATTAAGGCAAGTATTAAGGATATATTCATAGAGTTTGGGTAAAAAGGCATCTAAATCGGTATATGGAGAAGGACTAAGGGCAATCAAATCAAGGTGTGCCTGGTAGAGGAAGATACACGAAGTAAAAAATTATAATAAAAATCAAATTTTAATGTGGAAAGTTACACAAAGTAACAAAAAAGTAAACATTTACTTTATAGATCAGGAGGGTTTAAGTTAATTTCAGACTTCGACTAATTAGTCTACGAAAAATTCTTTATTTTTTGCTGAAGTTTTTTTATTTGATTTTATCTCATTTAAAATGGTATTCTCATTACATTACTTTTGGGTTCGTCAGAGAGACAATAAAATTTAATAGAAATTCTATGATTTACAACAAATGCAAAGTGAATTTTTAACATGTTAGGACCTTAAAAAGTTTACAATCCGATATTAATATAAATTTTACGTAAATGTAATGTGCTGTTTAGTAATTAATTGCTTTGTATTTTATAAATACTCATGAGCTAATTAAAAAATCCTCGTTTTTCTAATGTTAGATAAAATTCCTGTAAATATTGTTAGCAAGTATTTAATAGCGACAGGCTTGGTAAATATTATGGGACTTTTCACAACGTGAATTAAAATAAATATTACAAAAGTCGGCACGACAATATTTACGGTACACACTGGTATGTACTCGGTGATGTATTATTATATGGAAAATAGCTAAATAAAATACGATAATTTTTGAAATCGTGAAGGCACAGCGTTGGGATGCCACTGCACTTTATATTTAATAAGAAAGTTTTGAATGGAAATGTCCCAAAATCTGGACTTGCTAAACTGATGTTACCAAACGATTTGAATTCAACGTAATGTTGTATAAAAATTAATATATTTTATTTAGGTTGTAGGAAAGCAAAATCTTTACAATTTATGGACAAAATTAAATATTTTACTTATTTGTATGTACTGCAGAGTTGTTATGCCTAGATTGGGTAACTCTGGTGGCATAAAAAGATTCAAAATCTACCTTGGCTCTGCGTTTTTTTTTTAACTTTTTGTGCTTAGGGAATTGATAATTTTAAACATGACGTTTCATTTCTGGCACGATTATAATGCCCTCTCATGACTAATATCGATTGGCAGTCCGAAGAAACGTTTGAACAACCGATTAGAGTGACTTTGATAAGACAAAATATTTCATATGATAAGAGAATTAGTTTTGAATGCCAAAAATGATATGACTCATTACTTTTCTTCGCCTTTAAATACAGCATTAAAATCGCCAAAAAAAATATCGCCGCGAATCTAAAATTTGCTTTGCTTAATGAAAGTGACACAATGATTTCGAACGTGGTGTATGCTTAGAAATTACTAATCCAATAAAGCTTTTGAGAAGAATTTGATTGAAGCTTCCAAAAAAAAAAAAGATTATGTTGCTAATTTTCAGAAAAAATCAGGTGGCAACGATGTCTTGTGTCACAATTTGATGCGCTTAGACCTTTAGTGAATATGATTTTGAAGCAGATGTTACAGTTGAAGAAGGTAATGAGACCAATTGAATGATGCTGTCAAAAAAAGCCCGAATAATCCAACTATATTGGGACATTTTTTACCTTAAAAGATATTTGTGTTTAGCGGAAAAGTCCCATTGAAATCATTTTGTCAATTTATCAAGCAAAAACCTATTGAGGTGTATCATATAGCAATAAAGTTGGTAGGGTTTCCAAAGTTTTTTCATTTTCACAATTTATTTTTTTTTTTTATATTTAATTTTTTTAGCTTCAAGCTACATAGCTTAGAAGGCTAATAGATGTAGTAGCTAAATAAATTTATTATAGTTTTAGTTCGGAACGTTTTTTTATCATGGTATCCCCAGTAGGCCTAGTCCACATGCAATGCACTATTCCAAAGTTGAGCGGATTTTTCTTCGCTTTGCTGTTCTTAATGGACTAGGTGTTGCGAGTTCACTGTCCTTAGTACCGATTGAAACGTCACAGACCAAAATTTCTTCCACATCATCAATCCTCTTCTTTCGATGTATAGTTCGATTGAAAGTAGGTAACGTAATGATTGCAAATGGATAAAAAAGATACACCGCGATGCAAAATGACTCAGTATAATAAGTATCTTTCGAGCAAACGTACGATGAAATCGAGAATGAAGAGGATTGAGTTAAAATTGATAGCCATCGCGAATGATGTGGAAGAAATTTCGGTCTGTGACGTTTCAGTCGGTACCAAAAACAATGAACTGCGGCGTGAGCGGTAAAAATATGAGCTGGCAATGTTTAAATTCGGAAAGAAGACTCTTTTTTAGAACCAAATTTTGTTTCATGCCAATATTTATTGAGTGAAAAATAATTTTTATTTTTTGTTTAGAATTAAAAACAAGCGCAGGAGATACTTCAATGTGCAAAATATGAAGGTCGATACATAATGAATAGTTAGTATGTTTGAGATCTAAAAATGCCTAGAAGCTATGGTTGATGACAGTGCATGATTGTTCAATAGATATTTTAGACCAAAATTGTTGACAAAACGTTAAGTTAAACATAACGTAGTTATCTCTTTATCTATGCCACTTCCCATGCCTCTATCTTGCAGTCGTGTTATATTGCGGAAATTTTTTTAATTAATATTTTCTGAAGCTTGCAAATACTCAGAAAAGAAAAATAAAGAAAAAGTCACGAAATCAATTAAGACCATAAAAATATGAACTTTACAAAATCAAATATTAATATATCGGAAATGTTAAAACTCGAATTTTATAGCAATTTCTTTCGTATAATTGTTACTGTCAAAATATTGTTTTGGTCGCGCGTATTTATTTGTTTTATTTGCCAGTCACTTTTAGACTTTCGTATTTTAATTAAATTTACATTACAAAGAGTACCTATTTACTTTAAATTTTGATTTATATATTTTCATACAATTTTAATAGTAATATTTTTGTATTTGCTTTTTAAATTTACATCTTTTGTGCTGCTGATAACGTAATTGACTGATAAGAGCACCATCTTTCGATTGCTTTTCCTTGAAAGTTCAAATACGAGAAGTTCATGCCTTTAATTTACTCGGCGTATTATTTGTTATGTATTTTTGAATTTATTTAAATTGTTTTTTTTCGAGAATTCTCCCACGAAGAGGGTTCAAAGCACCATTTGAATGACAGCTTCAACGCTGAGTAATAAACAAAAAAATATTCCGCTGGTCGGTCGCAGACTAAGTGTCGACTTTAAATTTGTGGTTTGTTGTACATTTGATACTCACAGTTGTAAGTATTTGTCTTTTGTTTGAGTACTTAATAAAAACTTTATAGAAAGTACATCATTTTTAACAAGATTTTTTGTTGTTTTTGGTGTGAGATTTTTTTTTTCGCTTGAGTGCACTGATTTGTTTGTTGTTTCGTGATATGCATACCTTTCCTTTTATAGGTTACAAGTATGTATATAAATTTGACTCGAGCATGCAAAAATACTTAATGTCTATTTAAGTGAAACAAAATTTTATGTCACAATTTGTGACCATAAATTATGCAATAAATGCCGCCTGTTGCCATCTCTGTTTTTGACTTAAATTTGTCATAAATTTTTGATACAAACACTTTTTAAATGATAATATTGTTACTGATATTTAATATAACAGCGAATGATATTTTCATTTATTGTAAATTAACTTTATGGAGATTATAATGTGATTTTTTTTTGTTTTTGCAGCTTAAGGTAACCATTATTGACACTTAGTATTACCGGAAATCTTATACGCATGCTTCAGTATAAACTTTTAATACTTAACGCGAGACTGAAAAAAAATCATATGCTGCATATACAATCGATTACAGCTTTAGAGAACCATCGTGCCTTCAAATATCGGCGGTCAAATGATGAATATATAACTGCTAGTTTTGGCAAATTTGGCTAGGTGGCCGCATTTTAATACTTGTTAACACAATTCGAAGGCATAGAGTTAATTTGCAACCTCTGCAGCAATACCATAAGAATGAACAAGAACCGGCAGATTGCTATCTTTTTTGATATTCGACATGTATTGCAAGCATTAATGACATTTGAAATAAAATCGAAAATAGTCACGGGCTCCCTTAAGACCCGGCAAGGCAAAGCAAAATTTATCGACTGCGGGTTCCATAGCATAACAAACGGCTGATTAACTTGAAAGAGATATCATTTGACTCAACAAAATCTCTCCTAAGTCTAATACCTTTATTTGGCATGAAATGAATAAGATCTATGAATCAATACTACTTGAAAAGTCGATCGAAAAGAAAAGAAACTGGAGCTCTCAAAAAGTAGCAGGAGGCATCAGAAGCGTAGCCAGGATGTTTCGAGAATGGTATCATTAAACATACATATGTACATAGCTGTCGTTTTAATCGACGATCGGTCTTGGCTGAGTTCACATCAGTTAGAAAAACCATGTGCGTTCAGATTCTCCACAGTTTGGTCCTTTAGGACGTCCGTTTCTGCAAGTTTTACCTTTACATTCCGAATGGAGTATTTTTTTTGCAGGAACCTTGTTGTCCATTATTTCAACATGACCAAACCAGCTCAGCCGCTTTAATTTTTTTACGCCTTACTAAGTCCATGCAGACGTATACCTCTTACCATAGATGGGAAAAATTTTTGAATCAGGAATTATTTACAATAAAACCAACAATGACAACAACAGAAAAAACCTCATCATAAATTCGATCTCGATAGCATAAAAATCCTACAATAAACCAAAACCCAATTCCAAGAACCAAGCAAACTTTTCAAAATTTCTCAAACTTCTTCAATTTTTTCAATAATTTTCCACTTTTTCAATATTTTCTATCACGTGCTTAAGGCAACCAAAAAACATTTAATATATAAAACTCTACCATATATCAAAGGTAACACCCTAACATACTCGTCACATCAATAAAGTCCAAATACTACTAAGCGCTAAATTTTATAACCCACAATAAAAAGTGTTTACACCCAGGAACTATCAATCAAAAATTACACAAAACAATTAGATTTTTTTAACTTAGCAACACATTAGCGAATTTTCTCACACTAAAATGAGGAAGTGCTGAGGAAGTATAAATTCTTCAATTTAAATGTCATCAATTTTAAAAAAATGCCAAGTAAAAAAAACACCCAAGCAATCAATGCTAAAATTCAAATAAATCGTGTCGCTGAACTTTTTGCTTCATCTTCATCTTATACTCGTGCACCCAAGTGCTCTGTAATTTCAATTTATTCAATCCAGATAAAGTATCTATAAAAATTAACTGCCAATTATGGCCAACTGAGATGATTTGATTTATGACAGCGCTGGCGTAGAAGCGGAACACGTGATTAAACGGAACACAACAAATTTGTTGTGCGAAATTGTTGTTGCATTTGTAATTGAATTATCAATAACAACACCAATAAATAATAATTCCAATAATTCGCCTCGTACGGTTGCAATGAAATTGAATCATTGAATGAAATAGGCAAATAAATGAATGAATGAACTTTAACGCTAAGATTTGCAACAGCTTCAATAACAACAACAAACACAACAAGGTTTAATTTGCGGTTTTAGTTTTGATTTCATATCAATCAATAGTTTAAGGCTGTGCCGAGCAGAGAGCGGCGTTGGAAAGCGCTGGCGTTGTATTGTACTTACATGTGCACATACATATTTACATGCTACATGTTACAAGGAAAGCGTAGAGCTTCAAGCACAGTTCAAATACATAGTAATTAGTGACATTTTTGTCAGTGTATGGACAAATTTGTCCAAGCTGAAACACTTTGAAGATTTTTGATCCTTTAGTGTTTACTCTGTATCTCATAGCAGTTCAGACGCTTGGTTCCTTTTCTCAAATTCACACAAAATATTGAACTTGAAATGTTCATAGCATGGAAATGCACATTGGACTAACAATTCACTTCAATTTGCTTTGAGTGCAATTCAATATGTCACTTTGGTTTGCATTACTTCCGCAGGCGCTTATCTACACTACACAGTTGAGCATGTTAGTTGATCCATTTTGCGAATGGGTGGCAGCAAATACATTGACCGACAGACAGTCAGATCAAACCAAACCCGGTGAAATGATGCTTCATTTGCTACTACTGTTATTGTTGCTTTAGTTGTTTGTGCATAAGTAATTGACATTAAGATGGAAAATGCATTTTCACATTTTGACAGTTAAATGCAGCAGCAAAATCTAATCACACATAAGAGAAACAGAAAATGTACTAAAATTTTTCGACAAATCCTCAAATCCTATCCTCATATTAAGCCAAGAGTGTCACTACAAATTTAATATATAAGTTTGCTTTTTAACGTTGTTACCAATTTCGGTTAACTTAAAAAAAAGAGCATTGAAATTAAATATTCTTAAAATTTTTCAAAAAATGTTTTTCCGCAACGAACCCACAAGTTGGTGCAACAATTTTTTCTGCAAAAAAATGTTTGCTTGCAACTACATGTAATCAAAAAGTTTGTCGTTTTCAATTAGTTTCGAATTTTAACTCCAGGGTGCAATCAAAAGCGAGCAAAATTTGGCAAGTGACCGCTCAGAAAAGAAACACACAACAACAACTGCATATACATAGTTGACATAAAAGATTGCATTTAGGGCGTGTGCAAAAAAAATAAAACCAAATTTTTTTTTAGGATGAAACTTCAAAAACGAGATAAAAATGCAGCAAAATAAAAGTTTGAAAACAACAATAGATTTTTATAATCTATCAGCTTGTTTTTGGTTTGAAAATTGTTAGGGGTGCTCATAATTTCTTGGATTTCTTCTAATGAATTAACTAAATTTGAGTCTTGAGTATTATGCCGAGTTAGTCTGTTGCAGAACACTGTTGAAAGCAAATGTAGAAATTTGTATGAAATTGTCCAACATATTATGGCCATAGCTTCTGCAATTCTTATCTGAATTTTTCTAAGTAATCCCACCAAAAATAGACATGGTCCACACATATGTACGACGATTCCTATGAATAATAAATAAAAACTGGCAGGCTTTCTATTATGTATAAGATCTAAACAAAGCAAGTGTTCTGACCGTGCTGTTTGCATGATCAAAGTCGCTGCATGAAGGAATAAGGTCTTGCTGAATTGCTTACTCTATATAGCGGTGTTGCTGTGTGCTGTTAAGAATAAAATTTTCATGTTAAATCAAATACAACGACTTGTGAATACCCATACTGCACGTTGTTTTTTTTTGGCAAATTTTGTCTACATCCACTCATGCAGTGAGCAGTGCAACCCGGCCAATGTGAAGGTCTATCGATTTTTGAAAATACAAAGGTGAAACTTTTATTAAAAAATGCACATGTGCACAGGTGTTTACATGTGTGTGTGTCTGTTTTTATGTGTGAGAAAACTTACATATTTGTACTTGTATAGGATAGTGTTTTCATAAGTATTAGTGATTTTTGTGTTTGTGTTTACTTCTGTAGCATCACAACGGTGAAAAGAATAACAGCAACCTTTTGCCGTTGACTTTCGTGCGGTTATAATGCTTTGAGCAACTTGAGCGTTATGCGATGCGGTCCACATGGACAGACAAAGCAGACAGACAACACAACGTTCATTGTACTTTAAAACGTTTTGAATTGCTGAGGATAATGCAATTGTTGTTGTTGTTGTTGTTGCTAAGAAAAGATGAAAGAACAGCAAGCAAGGTAGGTGAGCAACGTTGCAATGTTATTTGTTGCCATTTCATTTAAGGATATGAGCAGCATTTTGCTGCTTTTGTTGTTTGGTGCTTTTTGTAAAAGTTTTTTTGGCGTTATGCCAAAAAGTTAAAAATTAATGAAGAGGAAAAATGAAATGTATGGCATGGAATAGATTCAAAAAGAAAACACAAAAAAATTCGTTTAAAAATTAGAACACGTGCCCAGGTGTGCCGCACAAGTAGCAGCAAAAATACAAAGTTCTTAAAACAATTTAATGTATTTATATGAAAATTTTTAAAATATTTGTTAAATATATTTTAAATTGTAGAAACCTCTTGATTTCAATGCTTTTTTTAGTAATTTGAGTAGCAAACTGAATGGTGCCAGAGATATTTTTGACTAAATTTGTGGCATAAATAAAATTTCCAATTAAGTACACGTGGCGGCTATGTCAAAAATCTGATATTTTGAGTTTTTTGTAAAATTAATAGAAACAAATTTGATTTTCCTCAAAATGATTATTAAATTGATTTTTTCTTGTTTCCGATTACCACATAAGTCCGTATGGCCACATAAATCAGTTAACGCTGATTTTTGACAAGTAATTGACTTTAAACGATATAATTTTAATAATAATTGTGTGAGATATGACACGTGCCATTTTTCAAAACATATATTTTAAAAGTCGATGGGATGAATTGGATAATTTTATATGTCTCACATTATTGCTTTATATTTTTTAGTACAGCTTATGTAGCACAAAGTTCACTTATTTTATATTTAACCTAATTGAAATAATTTTGAGGTCAAATGCCATTTTATAAATTTTCCCATTGCTCATTTGAATATAATAAAAATTTAGAAGTTGACAAACGTCAGCAGCTCATGAGAAAAAAAATCGCTTTTGTCATTTTGACAGTTGACAGCCGGCTAAATGAAATTGCAGTTGAGCCATATTTTCTTTGTCAACTATATTAACATAAAACGAAGACAATAAAATGTGCTAAATGTAAAAAAAAGAGAAACCCATAGCAACAGCATCCATTTCATTTACAATAAAGACGTCAAAAGAGTTTTTAACATTGACGACAGCGATTTCGTCATATAAACCATCGAAAGGCAAAAGTGTTGATTATAATTTCAAATTCTCTTTCACGGCATTGAAATGATTTTTTCATTTTTTTTCAAGCGGTTCAAAAGAAAGAGATGTCCTCGAAAATAGATTGGCCTAAAGAGATAGCATTCTGTGATTTAAAATAGTTAAAGTGCGTTTTTAAAGCAAATTTTATTGTAGAAGAAGAAACCGCTTTAAAGTAAGAAATATTGAAGTTCGAACTGTGGGCTGCACAATGATTATAAAGTCTAACAGTGATAATAAAAAAAAAATTGCTTACTCTTTGATTTTTTACTACTTATAAGCTCTAAATAATTAGATTTTTATTTTAAAATTTTTAATCTTTAGCTTTCAAACTTTCTGTTATGTAAAATGGTTTTGGTGTCAGAAAATTTGCGAATGATGAAAGAATAGAGATGTTACCGGCCAAACTAGTTTTAGGCGAAACTAGTTACCGCTAAGCCTAAAGATATGAAATTAAATCTTAATGCAAAAACACTGTCGCTAGTGAAGACTAAGACAGTACCAAAGTAAAGCAATAACACTTATCAATTTCATTTTATGCCTGGCAAGTGGTAAGTGAGAGGTAGCCTTTGGCCGTGGCTCAGGATTTACATCATCCAATATGTATAATACAGATTTCGTGGCGGCTTTCGGTTGCGGTTTCGTCTGTAATATGTGCAACACTTCTGTATATGAAGTAGCTTTTGTATTAAAAAAAAAATATGCATAACTTCAGTTATACAAATCAACTAATTTGGCCTAGTAAAAATTAGTTTATCCTAAAAACTAGCTTGGCCGGCAACAGAAATAAAAGGATCAAAAAAGCAAATATAAGATAACAAAATTCGATTGCTTACTTTTAGTTGAAAGTGGTTCAAGTCGATAAAAGACGTCTGCAAAAGTTCTGAAATTTAAAACCGCCCTCCCCGCCCCCTTTTTTTGTTCATTTTTTTCGATTCTTATATTCTCCTTACCTTTTAAATTACGTACACAAAAGATTATGCAACCCTTTCATTTGTATTTCGGTTTCTGATCGCTTCGAAAAAATTGAATGCCAATAAGGCCTTGATCTATTGCCTGACCACTTTTGTCAGTTTTTTTGACCCTCCTCTAGGGTTACTAGGTAACCGGGATTAATCTGGACAGGCCGATACTTTCACATAAAAGACGGGAGCCTGATAGCAATTCAAAATTTTTTGAAATAACGATTTACCCGAGGAATGGACCATTTTTGTGTCTTGGACATAAAAATTTGTTTTTTAAGATCGAAATAAATTTGTTAGCATTTTAGGAAAAAAATAAATTTTTTAGAAGTTCGGTCGGGAATAACTTCTTTACGACTTGGTAACCCTGCCTTCCTTCATCCCTTTTGTTTTTAAATATAAATTTTTAATTTCTAATTTTTAATATAAATACTTATTTCGTAATTATTAATATTACACTAATAATTTCTGATTTATAGTTTTTCACTCTCAATTTCTGTTTCCTAATTTAAAACTTTATGTTTCTAATTTCAAGTTTTTAGCATCATTTTTGTAACGTTTAATTTTTCTTCTCTAATTGCTACTTAAGTTTTGTTAGTTTTTGATGTTATATATCCTATGCTGCATTTTAATTTTTTTTATTTATAATTTTTAATATCGAGTATTTTATTAAATGAGAAGCTAAAATTTGAATTTTTTTGTAATTTTTAAAATAATTTTAATTATTCATTTCTATAAAATTATATTATGAAAACTTATTTACAAACATTATTAGAACGATTTCAAAATGGCACAGATCTGCTTTTTAAAGAGATTGGTCATATATGACTCAGTTAAAATATGAGTTTGAGTGTATGCATTGGTTACCAATTTAAGAGTTTGGCACAAGTGAAACAGACATGTAAAAAAATTAACCAATAAATTGTAAATTTAAATGCTAATGGCATAAGTTGTCAATAGATGTTTATTTGGCAACATTAAATATTTGCAAAGTACAAGAACATTTACAAATTCAAGTTCAAATGCAAGACTGGCATACTGTCAACAAACTAAATGCGTACACTGTATATTGGTGCTTTTAATCACTTATGTGTGGACTTTGTTTTCAATACGTTGTAGTAAGCAGGCGCATAATTTTAATGTAATTTTTTTGAAATTTCTTTTTCTCTTATCTATTTTAAGAATAAAAGTTTACAATACGGAAATTGCTACAAGATAAATTCGCATTGACGTGGCTTTGTGCCAGTTACTGATTGATTTAGTTAATAAATAAATATTGAATTTTTACTTTTATAGTACAGTTTATAGAGCTAAAAATTTGGATTAACGATGCAATTTTGTAAGAATGCATTTATTTGAATGAAATTATTTAAGAAGTTTCATCAAAATTTTGCTGAAATTCAATTTTTTCTACTATGCTCGTGAATCGCTTTGCAAATGAAATTCTAAAATATATCTGTCGCACTTAAGTAGATATTCTAAATTTCTTTTTTTGAAGTCCATATAGATGCTTTAGAAATCAATTCAATGGTATGCATAATTGGATCAGGTAAATGAAATATATTTGGAATGCTAAAAAAATATTTGATCAAAGAATTCTGTTTCACGTTTGTTTTTTTTAAAATATTCCAGCTTAAAAAAGAATTCATCAAAATCAGTGTATTTTGTTCGGGTTCCAAGGTTCAAACCTTCATTAACTGAACTATTTTGAGTTTAAGCGAAAATAAAGAATTTTACTTTGGTATACACGTGCATGACATTTTACTCGACAGTTGACCTAATTTTACATTTCAATTGAATTCTACTATGTATATTCAGATATTTTTTTGAAGTAAACACTTTTAAATTGCACTTAAAATTTAATGTTAGTATGTATGTACCTTGGAATTTTCAGTACAACTTTTAATTAAAATGATTTTTAAGAGATGAGCTAAATGTGTAAGCAATTCTCATAATAAGTAGCAATATTTGACCTTATTTCTGAATATTTATTTAAAACGACATGCAAGGCCTTATGCATAAGATTAAGAAAATTGCTATTGTCGTAGGATTAATAGAATGAAAGCTTTAAAAAATTTCAAATTTTAATAGCAAACATGACGGATCTAGTGGACCCTTATCTCCAATAATTTAAGTAAACTATGAAAATACTGAATTTTTCACTTCTTCCAACTCCAACTCCTTAGTACTAAACGGCGACTGTTTCCATGTTAATGTGGACTATTTATATATGTTGGACGGCATTCAAATACAATGACTTTTTGAACAAATTCTCTTCCAAAATCTGTAAGAGAATTTGGTATGAAATTCCAAAAAAATAGGACATCAACTAAAAGTCGAAGGCTTTAGAAGAAGGTTGGGGTACGCCAATCTTATCTGGTTCCGCGGTAAGGTATTGCACCAATACTTCGCGGGTGCTTTAGTTGATGTGAAAAAAAATTTGCATATTCTTACGAGTGATTGAGGTTATGATTATGACAACCAACTGACTGTCTTTTATCCCAAAATTTCTTTCCAGACTTCACGCGGTATTTAATGTTGTTGTTAAAAAAAAGAAAAACTTTATATTTTAGGCCGGCATATACTAAGTGTTATCATGCAACAAAAAAGAATTGGTGAAAAGAAAACTTTACCTTTTTTATGAAGAAAATTAAAATTAATTGAAATTAAATTTAATGAATTTTTTAATTAAAATTCAAAGACTTTAGATATCCCAACAAAAATGTCATTTTGCAAGAAACTTTAACTTTCTTCTAATCTCTGCTGAAACTTAAGTTTATCAAGATTTTTCGCTACTGTCTGCCTTAAAGCATCATCATCAACATTCATTAAAATCAACATCTTACCAACACCCACACTTAATTTCACCAAAAAAAGGTAGTGCTGCTGGCAACCCTAAAGCGCATTTTTCTTATTTACTGCATAGTTAAGTGTTTTGGAAGTAAAGAATGCTGCAAACAGCGAAAATCAGCATAGCGTAGGACTTATCCACCTAGCACTAGCGCAAGGATGTGCAGCGCATAGGATTTTATACGCTTCAAACGGTAAACGTTGTTGCATTAGCAATTACAATGGTTACATTGCTGGTTTCCAGCTATGCAAATACAATTAATTCCACTTTGTGGGCATTAACATAGTTGCAAAGCGACTGCTTGTGCTTGGAGAGATTATGCATTAATTAAAGGTATCGATATAGGGTGTATAACTAGCGTTGCTTAACAGAACAACTCAATCGGTATAGTATTTTGAAGCTTTCGCTTGAATGAGAGAACCCAATTCTTTCTATCAAAGTACGCGTCGGTTTTGTCCAGAACTTGTCCAAACTATTTCTTGAATTTGTAGAAAATTAGATTCCTTACCTTCAATAACACTCTCTCTTTAGAACTATAAAGCTAATAATAGTATGGGAGGTAGCACACCCTCTTGTCGAAGTTTGCCCAATTTTTGATTGAATTTTTATTGAATTTTTATGAAATTTGGTTGCATTTACTTAAATAGCTCTCTCAGAATACCGCCTGAAAGGTTTTATTTGTATAAGCGGTAAAAGTGTCCGTATATCATCATCAGTTTAAAAAGTCGCATAGAACTAAATAAAAACAAAGCGCAAAAAAAATTTAAAAGACTTAAAAGTCGCATTAAATTAAAAATGTCGCATAAGACTAAAAAAGTTGCATAAGACTAAAAACTCGTGTTCAACTAAGAGTAGGATAAGACTAAAAACTCACATGCGATTAAAAAGTTTATAAGACTAAAAAATTGCACAAAATTAAAAAGTTGCCTGAGACTCAAAAAAATACTCAAAAATCGAATAGGCTTGAAAGTAAAAGTTTTATACTATAGCACTCAATTTTAAGCTATATGGACTGAGCACCTATTTTCCGTGCAGGGCTCACAGCTTAAGTGCCATTTAAAGTACATAAGATCGTTGTTTTACAGGATCTCAATCAGATAATTTTTTCTAAATTTGACTCAGTTGGAAAAATTTTTTCAAGTTTTAGTGCATTTTAAAACTTGACATCGTTGCCACCTTCTTTAATATTTTTACTTGTTATCTTATCTGCAACACCATTATATCAAGTTGTTTATTTTTGCTGCAACTGCATGGTTGATGGCAGCCCGACCGCATCCTGTAGCTTGTGCGTAACAGCGGCATGCAGCAGACAGTTCTTTGTAGCTGCTTTTTACATCGTGTCATCGTTGCTGCGGCTGCAACTGCCTTCGCTTTTACTTCATTTATATGTCGTCCAGTTGACAATCTTAATTTAAATAAATTGATTTTTGTACCACGGATGCTGCGAGAAATTTGTTTACATTTCTATGAAAAATAGCATAAGGTTTGCGCTTAATTTAGTCGGGAGGATATTGAAATAACGTTTGTTGTTATTTAAAGAAATCGTGCTGAATTATTTTTGTAGTCTTTAATAAAATAAAAAAGGAGCAAATGAATGTTTTTAGAAGATATTTTCTTAAGAGCCATCAAACAGATTTTGATGCCATTTTAGTGATACCTTGGAAGTCTATAGGTCAAGATTTTCCTCAAAATAAAGCAATTTTAAGAATGCAAATTGAAAGTGTTATGATATAAACTCATAAGTTCAGTTATAAACTTCAATTTATATAACTCGTGTTGTTTTTATCTTTAGAACAATTATCTATCATTCTATGTAAACATTGGCTCCAACGATGGAGCCTGTATCAAATATACCATTTGTGAATTATTACCTAATCTCTATAAATCTTTTTCTCTATGTAAAGAAAAGTAAGCACTAAACTTCCACGAGGAAAAAAGCGAAGGATGGCCATTCGATGGCACTGATGGTTCCCTTAAAATTGTCCTATTCAGTACCTTAACTATAACACACTTGTTAATATACAGGGTGTTTTTTTTAGAGGTTTGTTTT
Organism: Meiosimyza decipiens; assembly: GCA_963680825.1. NCBI lineage: Eukaryota > Metazoa > Arthropoda > Insecta > Diptera > Lauxaniidae > Meiosimyza > Meiosimyza decipiens. The sequence goes on along the minus strand of OY804259.1, from coordinate 5,940,112 downwards.
TCGAATAGAGATAAAACTGGCATTTTATGGTCAAATCTGGCAACTCTAATGTCATTTATGTTCAGTTTGGTTTGCCATTTCATCATGAACAGGTTGACAAAAGAACAACGCTTACAAATCGTTCAAATTTATTTCGAAAATAATGGTTCAGTTCGCGAAGTTTACCGCAAGCTCCGTCCATTTTATGGTCGACATAATCGTCCATCAGAGCAATTAATTCGGTTAACCATGGATCGTTTTCGCACTACGTTTACTCTATGTGATAATACGCATCCGCAGAGACGTCAAACAGTGCGCACCGAAGAAACAATTGCCGCTGTAGAGCAAAATGTTGAAGAGGACCCGAATGAATCGATTCGCCACCGTGCACAGCAATTGGAGCTTTGTCCATTAACTTTATGGAAGATTTTGCGCAAAGATCTTGGCTTGCGACCTTACAAGATCCAGCTTGTGCAAGAATTAAAGCCGCGAGACCATGCAATGCGTCGTGATTTTGGTGTATGGGCCGAAAATGAGATTGATCTCGATGCTGATTTTCATCGCAAAATTTTGTTCAGTGATGAGGCTCATTTTTGGTTGAATGGCTACGTCAACAAGCAAAATTGCCGCATTTGGAGTGAAGAGAATCCACATGAGACCCTTGAGACGCCATTACATCCACAAAAACTGACTGTTTGGTGTGCTCTATGGGCTGGTGGAGTCATTGGGCCATACTTCTTCCGAAATAATGCTGGAGAGTCAGTTACCGTTAATGGAGACCGGTATAGAGCCATGATAACCGACTATTTTGTTCCCGAATTGGATGGCATGAATGTGGATGAGTTGTGGTTCCAACAAGACGGCGCTACATGCCACACAGCGCACGTCACAATCGATTTATTGAAGGAAACATTCGATGAGCGCATAATTTCGCGGAATGGACCTGTCAATTGGCCACCAAGATCGTGTGATTTGACACCATTGGATTATTTTCTTTGGGAATATGTGAAGTCGCTCGTCTACGCCAACAAACCAGAAACGTTAGAGGACTTGGAAGCCAACATTCGTGGCGTTATTGCCGACATACGGCCCCATATGCTCGAAAAAGTGGTTCAAAATTGGACCTGTAGAATTGGCTTTATTCGAGCCAGCCGCGGCGGCCACATGCCCGAAATCATATTTAAACATTAATGGCATAAAATTATCCTTCCAATAAAGCCAAATTGATGGACATTAAAACGATTTTGTTGTGTTTTATTTCAATTCAAAGCTCTATACCTCTAAAAAAAACACTCTGTACATCTGTTAACAAATTTTCTGTAGTTTTATGCAGGTTTTTTGGGTATTAACAATTTCGCTAAAATGTCTGTTTTTATTGTTCTCTTTACTTAATATTTAAAAGAAAGCAACAAGTTTAAAACAAATATTTTTATCCTTTTTGATATTGACTTAATACGTAGACATAAATTTGTTCACAGCAAACAGAAATCTTTTAGACGCCAGATCTTACAATAATCGAAGCTGTTTAAGCAGCTGTCTAAAAATTAAATAAGTTTTCGTTTTTTATGCAAAATTGCCGGAAGTTTTTTTTTCGCTCCTTATTATAATGCATATTTTAAAACAAAAAATTATTTGGAAATTTTTAAAATAACCTTTGTTGCAAATATGTTCAAATAATAAACATATAATTCCACTTTGTTTTGCTTGATATTTCCGATTTTAGCCCAAAACAAAAGAAAATCAACTGCAAAATTGAAAGTAGAGACTTTTTGTTCAGAACTTGAAAGACCAGCAAATAGCATCATTGCGTTGATGCCAGTTTTCCAAAAACAGCTAATCAAACTGAAAGGTACTATTGTATCTATTGTGTCTAAGAGCCACCCTAAACAGCTTAAAGGTACTATTGTATCTATTATGTCTAAGAGCCACCCTAATGTATATATATGTGATGTTTTCAACTGAATATGTATTCAGTCATTGAATTTTTATTGTTTTCTTTTCAAGTTTCTTTTCAATAAGCTTTTGAAATAAACACCTTTCTTGCAGGTAGTAATAATTCGTAGGTTCAAAAATTTCAACATAATGTGAAGGATGAAAAAAAATATGTACACACATATAAATAAATAGTAGAAAAAAAACATAAATAAAAACATTGTTTTAAAAAAACAAAATTTAAAAAAAACGTCGCCCAACGTGGGGCTCGAACCCACGACCCTGAGATTAAGAGTCTCATGCTCTACCGACTGAGCTAGCCGGGCATGTATTGTTACAAAAGTAAAAAGCACAATATAACTAGTCGCAATGTCGTATAACCGCATTTCTTCTAATCTCATACATAAAGCAACTGAACCAAATAACGGAACTGTCAAAATATGCATAACCTAAAAATCAATTAACGTTAGAGCGAAACAAATATTGCAAATAAAGATGAAAATACCTCCATCATAATAAATCGCGTAAATTTTTATAAATAAGTTATCACTTATTTGTAATCTATAGCTATGACGACATAAATGTTAAAAACAATATGTATGCCGTTGAATTAAGAGATAAAAATGGAAGTGCAAGCAGATGTACCCCACTTTTAAAACTCACCTGATATTTTTAGCTTGAATTCAGATACATCAGCAAAAGCACCGTTAAACATTTAAACGCGTAAACTTCTTAAATAACACATTTATTTATGCACGCAATTGAAATCACTGAATTATTATTAACCACATTTTTATTTATCATCCGGTTCCATCCGACTTTCACGTGACGACTACAACTGTTGTTGTGACCCACAGCGACATCTGTGCGTTCATTGATTTACGCGGCATTACAGTGACACAGCAATATGTAACGGTATTAATCAAGCGTTGATAATTGTGTGCGCGTAACGGTATATTTTAATTGATTGAAGTATTTAAACTGTCAAAGAACTTCGGCAGCTGGTTATTCGTGTTTTATTAAAATTTCAAGTTTCATTGTTTGCATAATTTAAATGTGGTTTTTGAAACTGATTCATTGTTTAATTTGTTTTATTCACAGTCACATAAAAGACAATCATCCGGTGGTTTTCTTTGATAAAACAGAAAAATTACCACTGTTAAATTATACTGAAGTTTCACACCATAGCTGAGAAATGTTAAATGGCGCATTTTTATGCGTTCGCAAATGGAAGTCTTATATTCTACAGTAAAAAAAGTTTATTAAATTTTATCCCTTTAACAAAACATGTTTTGGAAGTGCGTATGCGAAAAAATGTGAATGTGCAAAAATAAGTTAATATGTCAACACGCGGCAGAATTAAGCAAACTCGTAAAATTTCCACGATTATGTGAATTTGAATTGTATGCTTCATAGTTGCTGGTCATCTCATGACGTCATAATGAAGGTGAAGTAATGAGGGAGTGCCATGCATGCAGATATAAAGTCATTTGAAGAGGTTATTCTTATTCCAAGGCGATTCTTATTTCAAACAAAGAGTTGGTAATCCAGACAATTTGCAACGTGCCAGACGGTTAATTGCATGCCGCAGCCATAGGAATCAGACAATTTCGCCAAAAGCCGTTAATTCGAGGCAAAAGCCATTACTTGGAGGTAAACTTTTTTTAATGCAAGCAAAAAAAGGTCACAGAATCAAAAATTAATTTTGAACAAAAACACACATTTCATCAGCATTTTCCATAAAAATTTTGCACTTTAAGAGATAGCGATAGTTGGTAAAGCAAGAATTAATGTGACACGGAGAAGGAAGAAACGTACACTGATGAGTCTCTTTAAAATGATTTTTTCCTGGCGAGAACACTTTGGAATTTGAAAATCGGAGTTATTTTATATGTATAATTTTTACAACTTAAAACGTAACTTCTGCAAATTTTGCATGGCATATAGAGGTGGGGAAATTTAAGCCACCTATTTTCTAAACTGACATCTTTAATAAATCGTCGTATCTTTAACTTCACTGTTTTCCATTTGACATTAGTGGCTTTGACGTCATATTACTATTATTTGCAAACGCATCGATTTTGACGTTTGAAATGTGCTTGGAAGAAAGAAATCACTAATCTAATTAATATTGTGAAAAAATTTTGGCTGTAAACCAAATGTAAATATGTAAAAATGTAAAATGAAAAAAATGTAAAAATGTAAACAAATCCGGACGGACGAATTAAATTTTCCACTTTTTGGAACAAATGCTGATTTTCATTTGCGTTACGTAGTTTTAATTAGAATTTTAATTAGATTTTTCTGGGACAAGATTGCAAAAAAATGATGCAAAATTTTTAGTCCAGTTGGAGCTTTTTTCTACTACTTCTTTCACTACTTTTTTTCGATCGATAGTTTTAATTTTCAAACGCATCGATTTTGACATTTGGCTATTGATTGAAATGTGCTTGGAAGAACTGAAATCACATTGCAACTACAGATTGTTTTGCCATGAAAACCAAAATAACGTAGATTTATTATTGATTACAATTTTAGTAACAAAGATTATAAATAAATAAAATGGAGAACCTAAAGGAAATGTTGGAATTTATGCAACCGACACAACGCTTAGACCTCAAAGCTGTGGCAATGGCGGATGTGCTCAGCCTCACTGGTACAGCTGAGGGTAAATCCGTAATACACTCGCTAGACGTAATGCTGGCGGCGATATTTGGTCTGACCTGCGATCAAAATCAGACAGTTGCCAAAGATGCAGTGTTAACCTTGATTAACCTGAGTGCTGATAGAGGTGGTGCTGTAAATATTTATGAGACGGCGTTACAGTTGCAACCGGTGAGTGAAGTAAATTTTGTGTTAAATAAATTTAATGTTATGAAATTTTATATTTAGGTATTTCCATTGATTGAAGAGGCAGTGCGTCACATTACTGACGAACAATCAGATTTAGCCGACCCATGGTCGATGGTGCTGAGTAATGTGACACGCGTTGAAACGCTGGTGCATGATATTTTAAAAACGTTGGAAAAAGATGAGAAAACTCTATTAAGTTTAGCTAAAGCCTTCACAAAATTGGATTATAATAAGAAAAAGGCGAAGCTGCATTATGTGGGTGAGTTTCTAACGATTGAGAAAGAAAATTATTTGGAAGCTCCAACCTCTGAAATATTGAAACATTCCGGCGAAATTCCAAAGGTGCAGTTTGTTTTTTTTTTGCCATTGTGGGACTACTGATTATAGCCATTGTTATGTAGAAAATTGTGTATTAATTACAGAAAGACCGGTTCAGTGAAAGCTTAAAGTACACAAAAACAATAGACCTACTGCATTAGTTTCCGGTCGTATGGTTTAAAATAACTCAAATTGTTGAGTACGACTCGAAAAGCATACACTTTCAGAAAATAATGAACATTTTTCCCCTGTTGCGGCTATTGCTGACGTTTGTGTCACCACGAATTACTCAAGAAAAAGTTACTTGCTTTCTTAATATTACATAAATAAGCTTAGTTGAATATGCCGTGAAAAGCTTTTCTCAAATATCGTTCTTCACAGGCTACATTAAACTGTTTTTAAAATTGATATGGCGGCAAGGAATATGTTAGCCCGCTTACATATTTTTAACATAAGAAGCTTAAGAAAAAACTTGGAGAGTTTCCAAAACTTATTAAAATATTTCCATAAGTAGCATTTCAGATTTTCCTTAAGAACTAAGCTCATACTCCTCATATTGCATTTAGATGATACGATTTGCGTAAGGTCACCCTATTTTGCTAGAGTTGAAAATGAAAGCCCTTATTTAACCAAATACCTAAAATTTTCAATTACATTCCTGTATTTTGGTTATAAATTATTTAAAAAATAAAAAAAAAAATTTCAATGGCCCATGGGGGGATCGAACCCACGACCTTCGCGTTATTAGCACGACGCTCTAACCAACTGAGCTAATGGGCCACATAATTCCGCATGCAAAATGTATAATTAAGCAACCATACGGATATGTTTACATTCTTATCGAATATTAGGCATTATTTACAGAATATTTCATGCAAAGTTTAAATTTTTTAGTTCAAATAAATGAAAATTACCAGAACAATCCATGCACCCAATTACAACTCTTTTAATCTTACATTTTTTAAGCGAACCTTTCAAAAACGAATAATGCTCAAAAGATTTCTTTGAATAGGTCCTATATTTTGCAACCTTACACAAGATAGCCGTGGACGAGAATTATTTTGTCATTCCAAATACAAATTACTGGACAAAGTATTGCCATTTGCCTCCTACGAAGAGTCTGTAATACGACGTGGCGGCACAATTGGTATATTGAGAAATATTTGCTTTGATCCTGCATATCATGATGTTATACTTAATGATAAGGATGATATACTTTACTGTTTGTTGTATCCTCTTTGTGGTCCTGAAGAGTACTCCGATGAAGATAATGAAATGTTCCCGATTGAGTTACAGGTAAATGTTACCAAATTACTCATAATAAAAATAAAAACCTTAAAATATTTATGTCTTTATAGTAATTATTTATGTCTTTATAGTACTTGGGCGAAAGCAAAACACGTGAAGAGGATCCTGATTTACGTAAAATGTTGCTTGAATCCTTACTGCAGCTATGTGCCACAAAACGCTATCGGGAATTTTTACGCTCCAAAGGAGTCTATGAAATATTGCGCGAGCATCACAAATGGGAATCTAACGTGGGCAAAGATAAGGACTGCCTGCTGGCTTGCGAGAATGTTGTAGATATTTTAATCAAGTATGTAGCATATATATTCAAAGTTTTTTATTTTTTTGATTTAAAATAAGTTGGTCAAAAATCGCTTACGAATTTTTTTACGAGAACTTTCCTAATTTTTAAAAATAATCACAAATAACAGCGTTTGGTTTCGGAAAATTGAAAAAAGAACAGAAAATTTGCTAAAGTGAATGAAATAATTATTTGAAGCGATACATCAATTCCTTTCATTTATTTTTTTAAGATTATTTCATGTAAATGTTGCCCGCGGCTGCGCCTGAGGTGACTCATCCGTAAGCTCCAATTTTATCATGTTTTTTTCCTCATTTCGGCCGATATCTCACCAATAACAGATGCAATGTCTTCCGGGGCTGCAATTTGTGGTTGGCTTGTCCCTGTACACGAGAGCCTTCACGTAGCCCCACAAAAAATAGTCTAGTGGGGTCTAATCACATGATCTTGACTGCCAATGAACTGCACCAAAACGTGAGATGAATTGCTCACCAAACTCGCCTCTCAATAGGTCCATTGTATCGCGTGCCGTGTGCATGTGGCACCGTCTTGTTGAAACCACATGCCAACCAAGTCCAATTCTTCCATTTTGGGCAAAAAAAAATCGATAATCATCGTACAGTACTTTGCTCCATTGATTGTAACGTTGCAATTTCCATTATTTTTGAAAAAGTACGGTTCAATGATGCCGGCGGCCCACAAACTGCACCGCCTGGCAAACCTTACTGAGCATTTTCGGCGTTGGCACATGTTACGTATCACGCATGAGGTATCAAAAAACTTACTATGAAAAAATAAATTGCAAAAAATCACCCGTTACTTGTAATATATTCAAAAATCATTTCATTTTCTGAGTGTGCAATTTTGCCTTACGCAATGTTTTATAACAAAAACGTTCATACATTTTTTATGTGCTATGTATTCTAAATTTTCACATCTTCTCTCAATTCCAGAAAAGAAGAAGAAATCAGTTTGGACAACTATAAAGAAGTCGAAGTACCTACAGATGTCTCAGAAAAATTTGTCAAAGAAGATGCTACCTATTTGGAAGACCTAATTTAAGCTTAAAAAGAATTTAGCAAATACTTGAACTTACCTTTTTTATTCCAAAATTAAAAACATTTTATAAACTTGTTAATATTTCAAAATGTTTGCATATTAAATTTTATTAGAATTTGTTTTTTTTTCTCATTTTGGTTTTTGATTTTAAATTCCTGTTAAATGCAATAAATAAATATTTTTTTTTTTTACTTTGATAATAATAATAATTTGTTTTAAGAATAATTTCACTTAGTAAATTTTCTCTTTATAATACAATAATAAATTGTTGCATTTATGTTCATTTTGTCTGTAAGTGTACATTTTGTAATAAAAAGTTACTTCTTTTATAATTTGCTATTTTTTTTCTACGCTCTTTATACAGTTCTTGGTCGTTTTTTTTTACTTTTGATGTTGTATTTTAATTTAAGTCTAAAATTTTAAGTTTGCATTATCGTAGTTCAAATAGTTTTGCTTTGTTTGGTTTAAATTTTAAGTACATAGTTTTTTTTTAATTGCTTTCGTATGAATGCAGCGTTGTAATCAGACATTTTCGTTTACGCAATTCGTTAAGTTTTCTAAGCGATTTTAACTAAGCAAGCTTTGCAATATTATCGTGTTCTTTTTTCGTTAGGTTATATATAGCTTGTTTTCAAAGTTATAGTTTTGATTCTTTAGTTTTTTTTTTTGTGTGTAGAAAATAATATTATCATATATTAAAAGTAAATATAATACAATTAAAAAAATTTTATATGTGATTGTAACATAATTAAAAATTACCTTTAATTGCAGTTTTAGATTTAGTTTTTTTTTACGTATTGTTCGAAAAATGTTTTTTACGCTTTTATGCCTAAATTTTATAATCCTTTTATGCAATTCATTTTGCAAATTTTCAATATTTTGTTAATTTTTCTATTTTGGAAACCATTTAAAGCTCAGTATTTTTTTGAGTTGCTATAAGTTGCCTTTTTGTATTTGTTTATGAAAATTTAAAGTTGGTCCTGTTTATAAAAAATTGCATGCAAAAAATAAAAAATATATATTTTTTATTTTGTGTACCAAGCTCAGCTGTGAAAGCAATAAATATGAAATGATTTTTTATTGCAAATTTTGATTTAATTAAAGTATATTTAAGGTATGCAATTATTTATTGTAGCTAAAAAGAAATCAGGCTTGTTTTTAAATTATTTAATTTCAGATCAGTCAGTAAAACAATCTTATAGTGATATGTTGAACATTTTTTTTAGTACAAATTTTTTCTTAAAGCATTTAAAATTAAGTTAATATCATTGATGGATGTTATTTAACCATTAAAAATCTTTTAAGTTAGTTGATTTTGTTAAAATATTCTTTGATTATTTTTAGTTTAATCGTAACCTTACCATGTGGTGGCACATGAGTCATTTGATTAAATTAAATTAAATCAGTGAATACTTGAAAAAATGTGTAAAAAGTTGTGATAGCCAGCCTTGTTAAAAGTTAAAAATGTTTTGGAAAATTAAGTTGATGCCTTTGGCTAACAACGGGCGTATTCCTTGTTGACGTCATGGTCAACGGGGAAGCTTAAAAGATATTTTTGTCTGTGAGATCTACAGCATAAAACAGATGGCTTTCTTCATCCAAATAAAATCATAGTGGCTCCTCTGATATGTGTTCTTGTTTACGGTAAGGGTTATATGTATCTAAAATAGAATTTAATCTAAAATACTTCATTCTTTCCAGATTCTAAAGTGAAATTTGTAATAGACACCAACAGTTGGTGGAAACAACTATTGAATTTTTAATTTTCAAAATTAATATAGAAGCCATTGCAGCAAAATATGACCAGCCCAATTATATGTTAGACTAGCCCAAATCTTTGATTTGGAGGATGGCAGTATGCAAACTCACAGGGAAAGGAAAGATATGGTGATTCTTTTTACTTTAATTATATCGTTGGAAACCTTATTATTAAAATATCAAATGTTTACCTCAGAGCTAACTAGTAAATATATGGTTTAATGATTTTCTGAGTGATTCGAGGGTTTTTAACAAAAATTAACCACTTGGACTTGAACTTAAATGTTGATTCAATTATGTTAAATTATCATTAAAACAGTGACATATCAAAACTAACCTAGGCCACATAAACAAAACTTTTCAGAAAATATAAATTTAGTAAAATGTTACGAATTCGTCAGATTTTTATTTGCTTAGTCTTCAACTCAAATTACGAATAGGAGAATACCAAATCTGTAAAAATCAAATTTTGAAAAACCTTGACTTTTGTTTTTGAAGTAATTTAATTTCTTATAAAATTCCTGATATAATGCAGATTTAAATTTTTCAATTCTATTTTCATACCGATTTATATTTTGTTAATTTATTTTGAATTTATATATGTATATATTTTTTTAATTAATTTAGTTTTAAAGTATTTTTGTTTTAATATACTGAAAACTACAATTGAACGTTTAACAAATTTCCTTTATACAACTTCAACAATAATTTAAAGAAAGAAAGAAAGTTATTGTTTGCCAGAAATTTAATTTTAGTAACTTTTTCCCTAGAAAATTAAAACATTTTGCAAAATTTAACAGAGTAATCACAAATAGAATCGATATTTGAATATATCCTAACTACTGTTGTCAACTTACTAAATTGTAATACTAGCAACCCGTTAAAGTGAGCGCCCAAAAATATGCAATGTTAAACTACTATACACTTTGCGGTTAAATTTTCAATTAGGTGCTGAAGAAACAACCGTTTTTCGTTGCATATTTTTTGGCTTAATACTAATATTTTTAACTCAACAGTCGCTAGTATGGGGTGCTAGTGAAAACTTGATGAATAAATACACGTTTCATTTAGAATAATTGCATAGTTTAAGGCTTAACTTAAGTACGAGTATATTAATAACAATTTTAGACTAAAAAATTTGAGACACGTACATACATACGTATACTACTAAAAGTATGCTGCATTTAGCAAAGTGTAGACTTAAATAGTGAAAAATATTAGTACTTAAAGTAAAAAGGACGAAAAATTGAATTAAGTAATACATAAAAAAGTACCTTTAAATATAAATCACATTCTTGTGTTTTTTAATGTATGCAGCTTTGATGCCATATTTTTAGTTGTTTAGCTTATTGTTAGTTAGGTTGAGTGTTGAGTTTAAAGTTAAGTGCAAAATATTTGCTACACTTAAGAGTAACAAGTAAATAGTTGATTTTGTTGTATTTGATTTTTGTTTTCCCTCTTATTGTGGTTTAACGTTAATTTAGTTTTTGGGCTTTGCTGCTTTTTGATATTTTTACTTTTATTTTCGCTGATTATAAATAATTTAAAAATTTAAATTCGCGCGCGCTCTTAATTTTAGTATGTAACTACTATATATATGTACTTATATACAAGTATTAGCTCTCAACTGCTCACGCCTGCTATCTAACGCGCCAACTTAAACCATTGATTGCATAAAGAGCTAAGCATAGAATGCTTAATTTATGCCGCCAAGTGGTGGGCGTGGTATGTAGTGTGTGTGCAGCAGTGTTACAGGCATCCGCATCGCTACAACTTTGCAGGCAGCCGTGCACGTAACTAAAATATAAAAAATATTTCAAAAAAAGTAATCGAATATTTACGTGGCGATAGCTTACCGATCATCATAGAAGAATTTGCCACAATGCGACATGCGTACAATCTCTGTATCTGTTGTTAATGTACCACTATCTAGGGCGCAACCGCGCACTGTTATCGTTTCGCCAGTGTCATCTGTAATAATTCGAAATGTATTAATTAAAGATTTTAGAAGCAGCACTCATTGACGTATCAAAAAAGTAAAATATCCTAAGTAGACTTAAGAGAAATGAAGTTGATGCTAATTTTTCATTAACTCTGAGTGAAATTTCACTTTCGCTTTAGTGCAATTTATTGATACTTAGTCGACTTAAGCTGTAATTACTTTTTGTCACAGATTTGTTTTATTATTCTTCTTAATAAATGCTATGACGAATGAACATTAAAATGTTTGCTTTGAAGATTCCCTTACCATAATATCCAGATATTTTTATACATGCTGTGGCTGGGAATAGACCATCTCGGCCCTTGCGTCCACCCATGCACGGTGATTCCATCATAGCAGTGGAAAAATTATTATGAAATGGATCATCACAGGCTTTATTGGCGCCATTATAAGAAACGCATTTGAAACAGTCTATACTGAAGCCTGTAATTATTCATAATGTTAAGTTTTTTTTCAATATGTGGAAATTAAACTTACTCTTGTGTATGAGTACGGCCAGAAATACGCTGATACAACTGAAAACTTGCACGCGTATATCATTAAGTGGCGGCATTTTTCGAGCTGCTCCTGGCTAATATTGCTTGGTTTTTCTTTATTTGATTGGATATTTTTCTCGTCCTTCTATAAATTGTGTTTTGAGAAACATTTTCAAGTTCTTTCTGTATGCTTTGGAAACTTTTGCCATTATTAGTGCTCTTACTTTAGCTGAATTTCATTGTGTTTTTCTTGTAATAAAACCTGCAAAACGAAAAAACTGACTGAGTAAATTGGTTGATTGGTTTTATTATTTTTATACGCTAGAAAAATAAATTTTTCCTGGCACCAAATAAAAACTTGCAGGCAATCTGCATTTATTTACTTCATTTTATTTCAATTATGCCGTACACATTTTCTTTGCATAATCGAAGCAACGTGTTCTGACATTGTCATATTGTTGATGTAAAGTGCATTGTTGGATTACAGCCAGCTCTATCTGATAACAATCGCGTTGAAATGAAACATTAGAATTATAAATTTTATAGAAGTACAGGGGCAATGTTAAGGACTTCGTTTTTCATAGCCCACATGAAGAAATATTTTGTTATTTCCAAGGGTAGAAATGCAGAGCTGCGTTTCTTTTGCTTAACAAGGAGGAACTTCACAGAAGGTAGGTATTTTACAATTATTAATGTATCGAAAAATGAGGAAAATCAAAAGAGACATATTGAAAAAAAGGGATAATAAACTGAAAAATTGGCTAACAGTCTTAAGCAGGGTTAGCAAGTTGAAAAGATATTGAATTTTATTGCACATAAAATAAAGTTGGTAATTTATGAAAATTGGTTCACTTATACTTGAGCAATAACATTTTAAATAAGAACAACTAATTCGTGGTACTTTCCACTGGTTTCTGGTTTTAAACACACTCTGATATGATAAAGTATGTCCTACACACAAAGCTTGTCAAATTTCATTAAAACTTGTCTATCCATTATAAAGTTACAGGCATTTCAAGAACTCTTTTGACTACAGCGCCCTCTACGTGCAATTGATGTTATTATTTTTTTTGTAAACAAAAACCAGATTACCTAACGAAACAAATGACACCTCATTTAGCAAAATCAGTTCATTATAACCGAGCAGTAACATTTTCAAGTGAAGTAAAAAAAAAAACCGTTATTTGCTGTAAGTTTAAGATCGCTTGGTGTTTAAAACACCCTTATATGATAGAGTAAGTCACACACACATAACTTCTCAAATTTCATTGAAATTGGTTAAGCTGTTGTCCAGTTAGAGGCTTTTTTAAATATTCTTTTGACTGCAGCGCCCTCTATGGGCAATTGTTGATATTACTTTTTATATTATCTAGAACTGCATTATCTAACGAAAAAAATGACACCTCATTTGCTAAAATCGGTTCAGTAACAGCCGAGCAATAGCGTTTTAAAGTAAATGAAAAAATAGCGGTTGCTTGCTGCTGGGTTATGGTGGCCTGGTGTTTTGAAAAATTTTACATATGGAATTTTTTCGTGGGTTGCGCAAATTACACAAAATAATTAATGTTGGTAAAAAAGAAAGCATAGCTACTAAACAACTGGACCGATTCGAACAAACGAGGTGTCATTATTTTTATCATAAAAAGGAGAAGAGATATGTATGCTTTTATTTCCAGTAATAGGCGGTGCCACGCCCCTAACAAGAAAAATCGTTGCCACGGCTAAGTAAATGAACCGATTTTAATAAAATTTGATTTAATGATAGATTGAACCCTAACAACGGTTACTTAAGACTTTAATTTCTTTAAGGGGGCGTGGCACTTCCCTTAATGGGAAAAAAAGCTGTCTTGGTTGAGCCGCTTCATCGATTTTGATGAAATTCGGTATGGAGATGCATTGATGCATGAGTAAAAAAAAAATTATTGTAGGCGGTACCACGCCTCTTATAGATATCACGTAAATGCCAAACTAACGAACCGATTTTGATGAAGTTTTGTAACGATATAGATTGAAAATTTTTAAATATTAAAATTTTTTTAGTAGGCGTGGCTGTACCACTAACAGGAAAACTCGTTTTAACTAATGGAATGATTTTGATGGAATTTGGTACCACGATAGATTAAATTTTTAGAGTGGACGGTGCCACGCCTCCAGTAGGAAAATATGTTTTAACAGCTAAACTGATGGAGCGATTTTCATTAAATTTGGTATGGAGATTTGGATGAGAAAGAGATAATGGTAGGGATATGACAATATGTTACCATGATTTTAATTTTTGGAGCGATGAAAAAAATTGTTTGGTTGAATTTCAACCACTGGACGAATTATCGTAACAGTTAATGCTTATTTATTTGATTTTCCATGAGGTTAGTAGCACTTACTCACTTCATGAAAAGAAGGAAAGTTGGCCTGGCACGACTTTGATTTGCTTGTTATTTTGTATATTGGTTTCCATAGATTTTTTTCTTTTAATTTACAAAGGTGGATACAGTAGAGCTTGATTTCTTTAATTTTAAATATTCATAACTTTGTTAGTTTTTCAGCATATTATCAGGTATAGTGGCTTGTTTAAAGGACAATTAAACTCGTTATTAAAGAATCGAAATTATCGATAAATAGCTTGCTTTGTTTTAATTAAAAACTAAAATTTTAAATTCCCCAATATTGCACATTAGTGCAATATTCATATTAAACATTAATACGTAAACATTTTGATATATAGTCAAAAAACTCATAAAATGTTCCATTCTTATTTCCGAAAAAAATGCAAACATTTGCATTCATTTGCAACCTTAAGGATGCAAAAACGGATGCTTTTGGTGTATTTCTTTAACACCATTTTACACACCAAAAGCATAAAATTAAAATATCGCTCTTACTTCTTTTTATTTTTTTTTGTATAATTTTTTTAGCCGGTAGATTTGTTAATAACAAGTTTTATGAAGGATCCTTAAAGAATATTTTTTTTTTTTTTACAAATTCTACAAGATATACTTGAAATCCACATAAATTGCAATTTTATGACATCACCTAGAAAATAAAACAAAAAGGAAAAAACCTGGCACCATAATTTACACTTCAATGCGTTTCAATCATAACAACGACTCTTGAGTATCAACGCATTCTATACCCCAAAGGGAATTAGCGTGCCATAAAAATCTGCTATGGCCTATAAAATTACATAAAAAAAAATTTCCAAGAGAAAAAAGTATATAAAAAATGATATATATACTTCAATGTTCGAACGCCTGGAAGGCAATTATTTACACTTTGGTAATAAAATGTAAGAAATAAGGTGATTGTGCCTTATATCAACATATCAAAGTTTTTTGTAAATTCTTACGCAAACAAATACTTTCGAAATAGACCCAATCTAATATGGCTCCTGAAGCTATTATTCTGTTTATTCACTATGAGTTGGTACGTATTGGCATATGTACAGCAAGCGACGTAAATGGTCTTGCGGATGAGCTCTTGCTCTACTTGAATCATAAATGAAAACAAATGCAAATTCTTGGGCATAATTGTGACCATAATTTACAAAACACGAAGAGCAACTGACTGTTTGGGCCGATGTTCGCTCGAAAACCAGCATTCTTTTTCAAAGCTGATGCAACATTCAATAGCTATCGATATCTGTAGATTTTGGCACACCAAATATTTGGAAGACACTGTTTCTAAAGATATACCACACTGCACGCTCAACAATGAACTTTTTGTATCGGAACTTTCCATTGAACAGTTTGAGGTGACACAGCAGCTATATTTCAGCAGCCATAAATAAAATTTGCATATTTTGATAGAACATCTATTATGTCATTATATTGCATTACTAATTACATCCTAAGTAACATCTGAAATAAGATATAAAAGTTTAAAAAATTAAATATGATGAAAAATATTTGTACACAAAAATTTAAAATGTTACTCATACGACAAGATATACCAAAAGATAATTTTCTTTATGGCTGAAATCTAGCGCTTACCAAAATATGGTGCTCACACAATATAATACGGATTTACTTTATAGCAAAAAGCATAGAATGGGTGTGGGCAAGTAATTTGTGTCAAAATGCTGCAGTGAAAATTTATTGTACTGCCTGTTTGTGCCTGCTTTAACTCCCTGTGTTACAAAATTTTATGACATTTCTTTTTGTTAGCTAAAAGTTGCATTTTTTTCATTTGCTAGCTGCAAGAAAAAAAAGCAAGGAAAATTACGCGCCTGTTTTAAATGTCCTTTTATTTTCGGTTGTGGCTCTCTTTCCTTTTTTTATTTTGGTTTCGTTTTCTTTTTTTTTTTTTTTGTGCATGATTATTGTACAAAAAGGGGTACACATTTATTCGTTATTTGTTTGTTTGTTTGGATCTCACATTTTATTGTCACTATATGCGCAGGTCTGGTCAGCCTGTTCGGTTCGTTACATTACGATTTTGTTCTGTCATCACAGTTCGCCTGCTGGTGACGGAAATAAATTATTCGTCATAGAATTCTCATTTTGTGGCGACTTGCTTGCTAGATGGTTGGCTTGTTTGCAAGGAATATGAAAAATAATGTCCTTACAGTGGCAATACTGTGTGATTGTAATGGAAACATGAACTTTTATGACAGGCCTAAGGAATGTCTACATCGTTTTGTTTGTATGTGAGTGTGTGTTTCAAAATTAAATTTAATTTTGAAGGTAACCACAATGTGCAGTAATTTCTGATTGTTTATTTAAGTGTGGTCTCAAGAAAAGTATAAAAGTATACTAATATATAAGTTTGTTTACATTTTTAATATTTTGCTCAAAGCTTTTCTTTTGGAAACATTCATCAGAGATATGCAAAAATTACATTTTCCATCATTAAACTAAGGCCCAAATTCTTAAATAAAAATGCAATATCTTAAATTTTCAACTCGCTCAATTTTGTAGTATGGGGCCAAGTGCCTTAAGCTAATTTATATTCATTTTAATATCAATATTTCCATAACATGTAACAATAAAAAATTTTCCAACTAAAACCAATTTCAAGCCAACTGTTAAAAATTTTTTTTTCTTTTAATAGGTCAATAAAATAACAAAATGGTTTGCTTAAACACACAAAACTTTTCTCGACCAAACAAGCCAAAAAGTTTTCTGGATCATTTTATTTTGTTATATTTTTGTTTATCCTTTGATTTGATTTAAACTCAATTTAAAAGGACTTTGCAGTCATGCAAGAAATCCCAACAGCTACAATTCACCACTGTGATTGAATTTTGAAATATTTTTGCCTTTGTTTTTTCTGAACATTTCACGCAATAATGTTGATAACGATGATACTGCCGCTGCTGATTATGACTTTAAATTGTTGCCCCCGAAAATTCCAAATCCATGAATATGTAATGCTTAAAATAAAACGCAACCGTGTCCTTTTTTTTGTGTATATAGTTTTCTTTCATTCTCGATATTTTCATTTAAATGGCTTGTGTTACATTTTGAACCCATATCAGAGATATGACCATATCTAAGGATCAAGGCTAAGCAGCAGCAGCAGCAGCAACCAGTGTCAGACAAAAGCAAAGCAAGGATAGACATACCATATACTGACACAATGATGGTATTAAAGTGTAACAGCATATAAGAGAAATCGAAAAAGATTATCATTGTCAAAATAAAATCATCATAAATCATTTGCTGTCTTGGTTTGGAAAGTTAAGAAGGTCGGCTTTTGTAGTGACTGAAGTGGCAGTAACTAAAGAAGAAAGAGGAAACAACTTTAAGCATAGCAGACAATGGATGCGCTTATTAGCTTCTATCTTTGCTTGTGTCTACATGTGTTCCTAGTAGGAAATTGGATATGATATTATGTTAAGCTTTTGCTTTGTATGCTTAAGTTTTGATGGTACGTACTTCCTTCTTCATAATATCGATCTCAAGGTCAACAAATCAGTTGAACTAGAAACTGAAAATGATATTTAAGGATTAGTAAGGACTTGTTTGTTAAAATTATGCTAAGATCGAAACAAAAAAGGATACAAATGAAATAGAACACAGGATAATTTAAGAAAAAATTGAGCTTTAAGTGAAATCACATTAAAATTTTTGGAAAAATTTCAAATGGAATAATCAGTGACCTTTAAGCCGATGCGTAACTTTTAAAGTCTTATATGTATGAAAATCACCGATTTATTATTCATCATCATCATCATCGGACCATTTTAAACTCGCCGAGAAAGATTACAACGAAGCGCTTGCATAAAGAGTGTTATATCAAATGAGTTAGGCTTCATCGGCTGAAAGGTCACTGATGATTCCATTTAACAATAGATGAAACTTGTATGACTCGCTTTATCCTTTTTGTTGTTGTTTTGTTTATGTATTTGTAATTGTTTTGATATTATTACATACAGTTCTGAACAGTTAACTCATTAAATTAATTATTATTTCATTTTCATTTCATTTAAAGTTCAATCGATATTTTTTGTTTCGATTTTTAATTTTTAATTGACTTATGACAAATATTGCCTTAAGAAAAATTACTAGAAATCAAAACCCTAATTTTTCAAACTACTAACTGTCAAGACTTCATCCTATGCATTTCCTATAGGGAATTTATAAAATCTAAGAAAGTCTTTTACTTAAGCTATAGCCATAATTTAATATTGAACGCCCAATGTCAATGTTAACAATGGCACTAAAATCTGTGGCAAAAATAACAACAACAACATTATAAAAACTCAATTATGGCTACTTCTGGCATATACTTTTTTGTTAGGTCACCGTATTTATTATTACGTTGCAGCTATGGGTTTCTTCATCTTCTGCTGCTGCTATTTGTGCTTCAGGTTTAAGTCTCAACATTTAATGGTGCTCAATTTGTACACGCCATTAAATGAAATAATCCTGCGATTAACTTGTTTCGGTGACATTATTTTCATGTTGATTATTATTTTAGCCTTCCTACTTCTGCAATTCATTCATTCATTCTTTTAGCCAACTCATGGTCACGCTGGCCTGCCACTACAAAAATCGCTCCCAAAAACTTGGGTACGCCATGAAATCTTAATGGCACTGCTCTTCAGTTTATCTGCATCTGAAATATTAGCGCAAATATCCTTGGGCTGGTTGAATGGGCGTAAGTGTGCTGTATGCTCTGCGGTGGTGTGGCTTATCTTTTCAACAACAACGGGCAGCAGTGGCTAATTTTTCATTATTAATGTGCAACGTCACAATTTTGGTGAATTTTAAGCTTCGACAACAACAGCAGTAGGAAATGAAAGGTAAATAAAAGTGTAGCATACTTATGAGCGCCTTGTAAGTGCTTATGCATTAAGTAGCGAGAAACAAAACAACAATTAAAATGGTATAGCAAAAATATGACGGGGAAAAATATGTTGTGTTATTTGCACAGATTTTAGTAGGCAGTTTTATGTCGCAACTCAACTTAATTGGGGTCTAAATAATCTATTAACTTTTAATAATCCTTAGTGTGGCTATAATATGAACATAATGTGAATGGTAATAAAGATTTTGGCTGGTCATGAGGAATATCCTTAGGCAAATAAAAATACTTAAGAAACATTTAATTTTTATGTATAATTTTTTTGGGACAAACATCAAAAGAAGCCATGATACCATCTCACATATCTTGTAAGTTAAAGTTATTTCATTCAGCGAAATTGATACTGATTTTGTATTCAGCAAACCAAAAGCACGATAAAACACCTTTTTTTAGCTATGGCTGGAGTAATTTAGGAAGATAACGGCTTAAAGGAAAAACTTGAAAGACATTTAAAATTTGTATGGCCCTTGGGGGCATGTAATTCACGTTAATCAGGAAAATTTATGACCCAGAGAATGCAGTTGGTTAAACAGGAGATTAAGTTCGGTTACGCTCGATATAATTAGTGACGTTGATATAGTAGGTGTTTAATTTAACTTAAAGGTTGATGGAAAGCAGCAAGATTTGCACTTCCTTCTCCTTATTTATAGTTTGGCACGCCAGGTAGACTCATAAAAGGATAGGGTGCGACAATAATGATGGACACACTTGTTAACAAGCTCTGACGCGAATGGTCGCAAGAATTTTTGAGGCAGTTCTAATACAAAAATTAAAATCTCGTAGAAATCCTATATGAAGGCACCTAATCAAAGGTATTTGTGAGAATAAGCCAAAGTTCTTTGACCTAACTATTTCCTAAGGGGTTGTATGTAAGTGATTTGATTGAAGGATGGAGATTATCTAGTACAGTTAAACCACCAACTATCACCAAAAGATGCCCAAAATAACTTATAATAAAGCATTTTTGGCATAAAAAAAAAATCACTGAAACCTACAAAAATATATCAAAAATGGAAAGCTCTTCGGAAGATCCTTAATAGAATAAAAATCAAACATAAAATCAGTCTTTGAAGAGAACTTTCTTCATAATCAGGAAAGCGGTTTAACTGTAACCTGAAAGTAATCAAAGAGAGTTGACACTAAATCAAATGATTCACGATGAAAGCTAAATCAGCCAATGCGTGGTATAGCAATAAAACCATCAAGTTGGTTTTGAGAAAGCACTAAAAAGCGTCTGAGAGACAAATGGCAAACCTTTTGTGGGACGTGAATCGCGGCTGCAGCGGCAGCTGTTAAATTTGTGAATTATTAATAAACATGCTGGCTATGCTGCTAAGAGTGATATAAAAATCTTATAAAAATTGTGGCCAAGATATCGTTGTGTGATGATAAGCAATACGCCAATCAATAAATAAAAGCAACACTCAAACGCTGTTTTATAGCGCAATCAGTCACAATTCAATAAATTGTAAAATTTAAGAGCCATGCGCGAACATTTGAAGTGATAGCTGATTATAATTTAATTTGTATGTTTTTAGGCGCTTATTTGAAATAACATTTCTTTGCACAAGTTGAAACATGTTGCGTTAAAGAATTAAATTCAAGAAAATTTGTGAAAACTTTTGAAACAGAGCTCTGACATTGCATACCTAAAGGCGCTTTCTCGCTTTTCTTCATACAAAACATACATTTTTTTGAAGATATTTTTGAAATTAATTTAAAATTTAGTAAAGTTGAGCTGCCAGTTTAGTTCTTTGTATTTTACTTTTTATCTTACTGTATAAAGCATAATTGCTGCTAAATTTTTTCTTGAGCCAATAAGGCATTCAGCCAGTCTCTTTCTTGCATGACGCCTTGTACAACTTTTTGGCGAAACCAAACGCTGTTGAAAAACTTAAAGTTTTTTAAATAAATAGGCGCTATTAATTTGGCTGCATGGTTTGTTTACACTGTTATTGAGCGCAAAGTAAGGAGCATATTTTGTTTTTGCGGCAAGCAGCAGTAAGACTTTACATTTTATGCGTAAAAGTAGGCAAAGTCATTTTTCATCTAAGTTTTTTTTATATATCTGCGCATTTGAAGATTTTTAATTACTTTTGTGGAGTATTTTATTAATGAAAATACGTAATGCTACAAAAGTTGAAAACATTTTTTTTGCTTTAAGTGTCATTTAAAATGTAATTTTATTTAAACAGAAAAGTTTTTAAAGTTGAAGTTGAGTTGTAAAATTTAAGAGGTAATTAAAATTTTAATTGGCCTGTTTATCAAATCATAATTATCCCTCGTTTGTAGTAAAATTTTAATTAATTTTTTTTATTAAAATTAAACTATTAAATTACTACACATATTTCATTGTTAACTCATAAAAGTGCATGCAAATGTTATGCATGCATTACATTGTCATATCATGGCATTCAAAATAAAAGAGTTGCAATCCATCAAAAATACACGGCATATTTTAATGTTTCGAAAAAAAAGTACAACAATAAAAGTTAATAAAATGGCTTTTAAGTGACATCATAAAAATAATGGAAAAGACTAAAAGTCAAAAACAACGCCATCATAATTCAATTTTTTCATTAAAAATAAACAAAATAAAAATATGGCATTTATTTTTTAACAACAACAGAAATTCACATTCACACATACACACTCCGTGTATGTAGCTATGATGGTATTGTTAAAAATAAATTCCCACAAACAGTGGCATTTTTTAATGATTTTATCAACACACAATAGTTATACCAATACACAAGTGATTGCATTTGTTCACACTTATACGGACAACTGCATTGTCAAGGCGCCATGACGCATTATTTTTAACGCTGTACAGTGGAAAAGTTTCATAAAATTGCTGAGAAATGCGAAAAATTTACACACATTTACTATTGTGTGTTATGTTTTTATGAGAGAAGATTTTTATGTTAGAAGAATCCCACGTAAGGTTTTAGTTTTCGAAGTAAAACTAGAAGAATAAGCAATTAATTCTTCAATAAAACTTGCTATTTTTACATGAGTTTCTTTTTTTTTGGATCTGAAAACAGCCATATATTTACTATCCACCATTGCGAGTTATTGTCGTATAATAAATATTTTAAGAATCAAATTAAAATTATGTATTATTTTTGCATTATAACACTCACTGTGCATCATATGTTGTGGAAAAATAATATATATTTTTACAGAGAACACAGAGATATAAAAATTGCATAAAATGACACAACGTTACGGCGAGAGTTCTGTAAAAATTTTGCATACCTGAAAAGATGGCAAAAATAGTGGTAAAATATAAAATGCAGCAGAAATTTTATTTAAAATTGCATTCGTAGTTTAACCCATCACATGCACAAAGCACGCATTGCACACACACACATGTACATATTGTGAAACTGTTGATGTTGCAATAAAGAATAACATTTTATTTATTTATTAACAATTTGGTTTAAAATTAATTTTCAACGCCTCCTCATCCAAATGACAGCTGCAGTAACAGCAGCAGAATATTGCAGCAAAAGTAGCAGTGGTGCTTAATATTAAAGCAAACAAATCCACAGGTAAACAAAGTTCGTTGGTTGGCATAAAATCACCATACCACACACAGCAGTGATGGGAAGTTGCAGTATATTTGTCCTGTGAAAAGTACTCAAGTACAATGAAGTTATTTCAATTACATTTTGCCTTTGGAAAAGTACGCAAGTACTATACACTCACTTTAAATACAAATTATTCTACTGAGCTTACTGTTCAGTAAACGGTGTGTTAACACAAAAAAAAAATCACAAGCAAAAAATCAAAACAAAAAAAAAATTGGTTTAAACTAGTTTCATCCATTACTAAACAGAATCATCAGTGACCTTTGAACCGGTGAGTGAGAATTTCTAAGCCTGATATGTTTCACCGAAAATTACAAACTAGTTTTTGTTGCTCATCGAAGGGATTAAAAAACATGTACACTCAACCAGCAAAAAGTACATTCTATCCCCTATTTATATTCGCAAAAGGCAGAAATGTCATCACTGATACATGTACACTAATACTTGCAACTTTTGTTGGCTTCCCTTTGTGTGCGCAAAAATTTATGCACGATTATCTGTGTGGATACATTCTACTTAAAAGTATTTAAGAGTACGGCAACACTATGTTTCATATGCAGAGGTTTTCCACAATCTGTTGTGTTGAAGTTGGTTGAAATTTTAATGCTGCAATAAAACTGTACGTAATCTATGATATATGAACTTCAAATAACTTTATTTGCTTAAATTTGGGATTATTTTTGATTGCGTTAATTGTGTTTTTATGAAGAGACAGATTATTAATGTAAAGATTACAGTCATGATATTCCATTGCAATGATATTACATAATAATATTAGAAAACAAAAAGTTGTATAAACAAGATGTGAGACATTAGGACGTTAAGTTCTTATGAAAATTTGCCGAAAATTTGATTTTTAGAAATAGTTTTCAAAAAAATATTCTTTTTAAGAAAAATTAATAAAAATTCAGAAAGTTCTTAGCTCAAAGCCAACTGAATCGATTTCATATCACAGCTTTCCAAGTACTTTTAGAATAATATCACTTCTTACTCTAAAGCTCATTCAGTGGCTATCAACTTATACAGATTTTTGGAAAATATATAATTAGAGCTACATCTCTGTGACACTGTAATATGCAAGAATATTGGTTATGCTGTCAAGTTTTTGCATAGCTACCATAAGTATTCTTGACCACCATCAACAATGTCATATAACAATGAACCAAGCAGTAAATGAAAAAATATTACAACTTCCTTCACCTTCCACAGCATCCCATTAAGAAACTGGAAAATTTTCATATAAATAATTCAGTAACCGGAAGTTGCTCATACAAACGGAATAAATTATTGATGGTGTTTATTTAGTTATGGCTGTGTGTGTAGGTGTAATAGTATATAAAAGTGTGAAGAAAATTCCTTTGTGTACAATATAATGCAACTTAAACATTGTCTACTTTAAGAAGCCGCAAGTGGAGCTGTTTAGATAAATTTCATATTTATGAAACAATTGATATGCATGAGTCATCAACATTATTCTGAATTAACAAACTAAACTGATTATGCGGTTAGTGCATGCATTATAAAAATGAGAGAAAATGGAAACGAAACTTTTGAGCGATTCACATTATCATCTTAGATATATAATTTATACAAATTTGACAGCTACCGAAATAAATTAAAAAATTTATGTATTAATAAATATTTAGACTTAATGTATTAATGATTTAATTTTCCCAATTTGTTTTTCTTGTAATTTTGGAATAATTTTATCCACATGCTCTCATTTCATTTATTAGGAAATGTCAAGACAAACCGCTTAACACATGTTTTAAAAAATTAAGTACATTTTTGTGTCAACTCGTAAGCAGTTTGTTTTCTGCAACTATAAACACTCACATTAACATGCACGCATAAACACACACATACTACATATACACACTATCACTTGTCTGCATACACTTAGAAGCGTGTAGACTGCTGACAAGTAAGCAAGCAATTTGTTAAATGTATCTTGCTGTGCTTAAAACAGCATGTGTTATTGCATACTTTTTAGGGTGCGCAGCAAACATCATTAGTATATATAAGCATATCAGTGTTTTTCTTGTGTGCCAAAAATATTTTAAAAAAAAGAAAAAAAAAATTATGAGGTGCAGCTTAAGTCACCAAAAATTGTAGCTTTATAAAAATGAAAAACCTTCTAAGCACAAAAATTTCACAGAAGCAGTCTAGGAAAAGATGTTAATATTACCCCAAAAAAAATGTTTTCTACGGAAAAGCCTTTCAAAATTCTATATGATTTTTAGAGTAAATTTTTTGTAAGATTTAATTTTTAATTTTTAAGCTAAATCACTAAAACTATAATGCACAAAAGGGTCAGGAAATTCTTGAATAATTGCCAACTCACGTCTGAAAAGGTTATAATATCAGGCGGTTTGTAAAAATCTTGATTTTTGCTAGTTTTTCGGTTATGAAACAAACAAACATTTTCGTGTTAAACTTTTTCCTGCATTCTAATAAATTATTAAAAAAACCTTAAAGCAGAAAAGCTCGTTGGCAAAACTCAATATTTTGTTCACAGGTTACATATCTCACCCAAAATTTTATTTATATCCTTGAAAGCTTCGCTTTTCATTTGCAAATTTAACAAAGTATCAACTTTCAAAAACAACACCGGAAAAGAAACCGGAAATTTAAATTGCTTCTGTTTTGTTTTTTGCAAACTTACAAATTTATACTTTGTATCATACGCTTAAAATGGTAAACACAAAGTTTGGAAATCACCTAGCTAATGCTTTGCTACGCGCATATAAACATTATTACATACACATCTAGAAAATGTTCTTTTAAAAGGCACACATGCAGGACACATCATTTTACAAACATGGCGTTACACTTTGTAAAATTTTAATTTCCGCCTTTGGCACTTTGTTAATGAAGACAAAGCTCAAGCAAAGATTTTGTGTCATCATGAGATTAAATTTCAACCTCACGGGTGTGGTTTTGACAGTGAAGTATTTACGCATATCATTAGCACTTAATATAAGCGAGAGGTACAAAGGTAATACAAAAATGTAGTACGAAAACAATTAAAATTATAAATTGTTAGCTATTTGTGAGTGTAGTTATTTAAAGCATGAACGATATATATTGTATCCTCAGCAGAAACTATTTTCCGTTTCACGCATAGCTCCCTCAAACTACCTATAAGATTTAAAGTTGATTTCCTACTGGGTGTATTTTTTATTAAACTATTTGTAATAAAAATTTTGGTAAAAAAGTTAATTTAATAAAAAACAAAAACCGCCTTAAATGACTTCGCTTTATATTAGAAAAAACCGTAGCTATTTAAAATAAAATAAAAACGAAATTTTTCTTAAAATGGGATGCATTTCGACTTTTAAGTCATCATCAGCCAATCGATTTTATTAGACTAAAATCTAAACTAACAAAATTACTGATACCCTAAAGCTAAACATAAAACTTGCGCAAGAGACCAACACACAAAATAACATTAACAAATTAAGCGCCGAGAAACAATTGTCATAAATAAAAAGTAAAAAATGTAAATCCACTAAGAAAAACATAATAATAAAATAGAAAATAAACTTGTTGCAGGTACTTATTCTGTATGTTTTAATATGCTAAAAAGAAATGACCTAATCGGAGCTTCCATAGTGTTCATCATAATGTTTTGATTTTTTTGCATGTAAATGCTCTCATATGCGTCTAAGCTTCTGTCATCGTTTATGTGTTTTAATAATCTCAATTTTTTTATTGTAAAGCTGTGCGAATTTTCGATTGCATGTAAAGCAACAGCTGATTTGGTCGGTCTCTGAAATTTTATATGTTCGTTGAACCTCGTTTCTATGTTTCGCTTAGTTTGTCCGTAATATTTCTGCTCGCACTCATTGCATGTGATTTCGTAAATACCTGCCTTTTTTTATATTTTCGGTCTTGTCTTTTGTTGTACCTAATTTATGCTTTAGTTTTTCATTTGAGGAGAAAACCAGATCAATGTTATGTTTTTTAAAAATTCTTTTTAATTTGTTTGTTATGATTGGTGCAAAATGTATTTTTAAACGATTGGTGTCTTCAGTTGTATTCATTGTTTTTAATGTTGTTGAATTAAGTCTTTTTATTGTTTTTGATTGTTTTTCAACCATTTTCGTCACAATTGTTTTGTCGTATCTATTCAATTCAGCAGCATATTGGATGTAATTTAATGCTTCCATGTAATTTGTTACATTCAAAGGTAATTTACACAGCCTAAAAACCATATTGTTAAAAGCTGCTTTTTTATATTGGATAGGACAATGAGAATCGCTAGGAATATATCTAGGAATGTTTGTTGGTTTCCTGTACACCTTGACAGACAATTTATTATTTAAATTTCTATTGACTACCAAATCTAGAAAAGGTAGATTTCCATCTTTTTCTAATTCAAAAGTAAATTTGATAGTCGGCCATTTCGAATTTATGAGTTCCATAAAACTTTGGACCTTATTCGGGTGCATACATGCAAAAATGTCATCGACATATCTAAACCACACAGTTGGCAAGTTACCTTCCGCTTCTAAATCACTTTCGAAATTTGACATAAACAATTCAATTAGTTTTCAACTAATAAACATAATATTTGTAATAAGTAGATTTTTGTGTAAAGTGCTCCACTATGAATGTAAAATAGTTGTAAATATTCAAAAACGTGTTTCCACTTTTTTATGTATGTGTGTGAATGTGTGTAGATGTTTGTGTGCATTTTAATAATGATTAAAATTCTAGTCACTAAAGTAGCTAATTTAATTTTATTTTACTAATACAATATTAAAATAATATCTGTTTCCTCTCTGCTCTACTCCATGTGCTCATCTGTAGTTCTTTAATTTTCTCATTAACTCATTTGTGTGACAATTTGCGTATTTGCTTACGTGTGTGCGTGTGTGCATTTTTTTCCTGCAATTGTGTATACGTGTCAGTTTGTGGTTCTTGTGGCAAAGTTGGTTTTTGCGGCTAGGATAGTGTTGTGTGTGTGTGCGTCGCGTAAGCTTGCAGAGTGTTGGTGGAGTAGTAAATTGTACGAATAACTTAACGGACTGCAAAGCATAGAAATTAAGTTACATAACAGCAAAAGTTTTCCTTTGTTCCTCAGTTTTCATATTTTGTGTTTTTTGTTTTGTTTCTTTTCTTTTGTTGTTGGCTTCATGTTGTATGCTAAGATTCTTTGTATTTCCTTTTTATGTTGAAAATTTAATTTAAAATTTAAATTTGAAGATATTTCCCTCAAGAGTTTGGTGAAGAGATGGTAATTGTATGTTGCTATTTTGTTTTAATTTTTACTGATTGTGAAACTGAAACTAATTTCAAGCAGAAGTGGAGTGCTAATATTTAGTGAAGTAGAAGATAATATTAATTAGTCTGTTTGAAACAATGAAATGAAACTTTTATGCTGCTGAAAGTTTCAAGATGATAATTATATGCAAATATTTAAAAACAAAACTTGCGCCAAAACTTTGTGATACCCAAACTGTAATTGAAAATACACTGGCTTATTGGAAACTATTCAGTAATTTCTAAGCAAAAGAATAAGTTTTTCTGATCAATACACTACCTGTTGGCGCGAAACTCTGTCTATTGTTTACGGATTCTGTTAGTTTGTAGATAAAGCCATAAAAAATTTTCTGGCTTGGTTTGTTAATTCTTTTTGGAATTTGGAATCAAGCCCTTAATCTTAAGGGCGTACTTAGATTTTTGTTATAAGTAAGACCAGGTTTTTGAGACGTTTGTAGAAAATATTATGTAAAATATGAAACACTAATTTCTATTTTATAAAATATTCTCTAAAATATTTTGTAGAATCTTGATAAATTTCGTGCAAGGAAAATATAATTTGTGATGATGCTGTAAAAGTGCCTAAAAACTAGGAAAAACCCAAGCCTTTGCAACGTGATGTGTGTACACTTAATGATGCTTCGTTATGTCAGTATAAAAAATGATAAAAAGTTCTAAGAACGTTGAAAAATTTGATAAATGTAAAATTAGTAGAAAAATGTTGAAAAAAATCTTTAATATTGTGATAATTGAAAAATATTGAGAAAGTCCCAAATTGTTCAAACGGGCAAATCACGCGGAGGCATTCTTTTCAAAAATTAAAATCTTCAATTTTATCAAAGTTGTAGCATTTTGGGTGGTATTTGGCGAAATACGGCAATGTTTGCGGCAAATTTTTCATTTGAAGACAGCGTATGCATTTAGACTTTGGACTTTAAGTAGCCTTATGTGACAAAGTCTAGAGAAATAAACTGTTCACCGAATTGTTCTTGCTATAAAGCCATGGTTTCATATGCTGTGTGGCAAGTAGTGCCGTCTGATTGAAGCCAAATTGAAGTTATGGACTAGAGTTTCTGCAGTAAGTAGTTCTTTAAAATTGCGCGATATCTGGCGCGATCCACAACTAAGTTCCGACTTGCATCATTTTTGATTCCAGTTAGTTCATAAACCACACTAAACTGTCGATTTGTCGGAATGTAAAGTAACTCTCGAACCTTTTCAGGTTATTCTTCAGCCAACTATAACTTATTAACGTAACCACTAAAATATAAATGGGTCTCATTGCTGACCAAAGTTTTAGTCGAAAACAGTGGATTTTCTTCAAGCTGAAATGGTGACGTTTCGTACGGTTAGCCGCTTTCAATTCTTTTGAGAGTTGAATTTTGTAAAAACTAAAAACTCATAGAACGCTTACTAGTGTAAGTTGAAAAATATTGGAGAGTTGAGTAAATGTTGAAAACGCTTGATATATTTTTGGAAAATTTCGATTTTGAAATATGTTGTTGAAAAATGTTAAAAATTCAAAAAGTGTTGAAAATGTCGAAATGTGTTGGAAAATTGGACGTGGTCTCCCTGATATACATTTAAAACAAAATTATTGAGACTTTTTTTTTGAGTACATTTGAAATTGTATTTTAATTTTCACTGGAAAGCAATTGAACAACTCTATCTATAATCACATTTTTCAAAAATAAGTGTTAGTCTAAGAACGCTAGAAGTAAATTTTTTAAGAAAAAAAGAAAAGAACAACAGAAAAACAAATATGTGCTTGCAATTTTCAACAAAACTCTTTCCATTCAATTTTAAATGAGCTTAAATTTGCTTAGCTCTTCACAAATTTTTCCCTAAGTAAACGGAAGCAAATAATTAATTGCAATTCAATAAAACTTCAACTTCCGGTAGCTAGCTACTGTCAGCAGTTGGCTTCTTTTGCTTTATTTTATATTTTCTATGGTATTTTTGCTTTGTTATGCATGGTAATTAAATTCCAGTTGTCTTGTTCATTTGTTTATGCTTCTTGAATGTCATTTACAATCTAACTGTTACCCCACCACCTATCGCTAGCTTGACTTTCTTAATACCACCATCAACAGCTTCTTCCAATTGGCAATTTCATTGACATTCTTTAGTTCATCTTTTGCAATGAATGTTTTTTGTTGCTTTTGTTTGCTGCACGCTTGTTGGCCATTTAAATAATGACAACAACAATGCGAACAAAACAAGAAAACTGCAAACGGAAGCGGAAACTACGAGTACCAACGGAATACTCTAAATGCAGAGAGAGAAAAGTCCTTCTTATAACATCAAAGCTACTGTTGTTATTGTTGTTGCTGCTGTTTGCTGGTGCTACTGTTTGTTGTTGTCAATTTTAATATAACCAGCGACATTTCTGCTATTACCAGCAGGTTTATTAAAATGTCAGTTTATGACAAAAAGAGCCCAGCAGCAGCAACTGAAGTATCAGTAGCAGTCATAGTGGTAGTAGAAGTAGCACAAAAAGGCTAATAACGGGATATGACAACAACAACAAAAACGACTACAACATTAACGACCAGCACCACCAGTATCGTTTGTTTGGTTTTGTGTCAGAGCAATCAGCATGCATGGGCAAGGCTTTATTAGAGTTTGGCTGTTTTGTTAGAGTGGCACTGATTTTATGAAATCAATCAGAAAAATTAATCAAAATTAAGTTGTTAAAATGTTGACATTTTTCTAGTAAAATTTCCAATAAATAACTAGAGCTAACTTAGCCTCATAAGCAGTAAAAATATCATCCAAAATACGAGAAGCTAACACATGTCTTAAGCTCAAAATTTTCCAAATAAAAAGTTATTGGAAAACTGAAAACTTTTTCAGAAAAATCACTAAAAAAGGCATAAATTTGAAACTTTATGGGTTTAATCAAAATTATGTTTACAATAATCACATGAAATGGCCTGAAAAATAATTCTTATTCTTTTGATGAACAACTAACTAAATACTTTCCTTTTGTTGTATTTCGCACGGGTCATTCCCCGTTCTACAAGAATGAAACAAAACGCACGCAGAAACTGGTGAAATAAGGTGTAAATCATATTAAGTGTGTAAAAGCATATTCGGGAACTCCCCTCATACATGGCAAAAAAGTGTAATCTTATAGCTCAATTTTGTGGGAAGTATCAAATAAAGCGTATATACAAATATTCGAAATAAAGTGTATAAGCAAATATAAAATAAATCGTTTGAATATAGCATAACTATAAGTGTTTCATTTAACTGTATTGTTGATTATTGCACGATATAACATTCGATACGGATTAGCGAAACTAAGGTCGGTTGGGATTACAAGGGATTTTATGGAAATAATCTCCCAAAAAAATCATTTCTCTACCAAAGTTTTATAACTTGACTTGAAAAGTATTTCAAGAGTTTCAATTTGTAAAATAAGGTACACCTTAAATTTAACTGTTTACATATATCATAGCTTATTGTTAGTCGAATGCAAAGAACGATGATGATGACGAGCAACAAACGCAAAACAGACACACTTCCGGCGGAACACAATAACGAATGACAGGACACAGCACACACACACACACACACACACACACAGTCGTACATATACACAAACAACATATACTCAGAAAACACAAAGGGCAGCATAGTGTGACAGGTTTAAATGTTCATAAATAGGCGGGTGATAAAGACAGTGTAGCTTGGATTAACAGTGAACGGAGCTTACTCTTAATAAAAGAGCAAGGGGTCAGGGTCATATTTAAATTGTTTTTATATATATTTTCCAAGAAATTATGTTTTATAATGGTCTATAAAAGTAAATTGAAAACATTGCATTACTAACTCCTCATATTAATGAATTAAAAGTTACTCATACGTCATGTTCTACTGAAAAATGCTTCCACTAAAGAGACCCAAAAACACATGTCGCTTATGTCAATTTAATATATCCTTAAGGACGCATAAAACTTTTAATTGTCAGCTGTCTATTGTCCAATATAGCAACAACATGACTGCAAAATGAGCATTCGCTTACATGTCAATTAAAACTTTGTGCTGCTGACACTTAGCGCATTGCAATGCAGGCAGGTAGTACATTTCCTTTAAACAAAATTTACGACCACAAATATGTTGCTATCATAGCTTGTAGTCAGCAAAGAGAAATGAGGTATCATAAATTCGAATTAACTTCTTACACAAAATATAAATTTAATGTTTTTTTAATGCTACAACTAAAGTTGAAACTGCAGTTATAGTCAGTAAATGTTGTTTCGAAATTTAATTGCATTAATTTTTCATTTACTTCAATGAAATGTTTACTTAACACAAAAGTCAATAAAAGAAACAGCTACTATGGGAAAGTCTAAATAAAACACAGACAATATGGACCAGAGCGTTGCATTTGTTGCTGCATTGCAGCGTCAGCTGCAGTGTGCGCATAATAATTGAATTTACTTTGTTAGCGTAAAAACAAAAGAAAATACGTAAAATGTGACTGACAGGAAAATTACATTACGCGTTCATAGCAAAAAAAAGAAAAAAATCAGAAGGAAAAAAAATGGAAAAAATGGACAAGGGATTGTTGGAAACTCAGAAAAGTGCTTTATTGATGTGAAACGTTATAAAAAACACAATGTAGTGTTGACCATATGGGTGTGTCTGTATAAACTTGGTATGAATGCTCGAGGCTTAAGAAAAGTAAAAATTTGCGTAACAGCCCTCAGTGCGCTTTTATTTAACATCAAGCGAAAAACGAGAACAGGTGAAATTTTGACCAGCTTTCGCAAAATTTTTAAAGCATTTTCTGCGAAAATCTTGTCATTACTCATAAAAATACAATATTTGCAACTATTAGACTTCTATGTCATTGAAATTTATATTTAAGTTCATTTTTCTATTTCGTAACTTATAAGTAATCATGGCTGTTAAACATTATACATATGTCAAAGTAATCAAGTCAAAAGAAGCAAGGAGTTAAAATATGAATGTCAATATGTATAATATGATATCACATAAATCTGCTTGAAACTTTTGCTGGATAAGCTTTCAGAAAAGTAAAATATTTTAAAAATTCAGTGTAAATTCATGTAATATATATACTGAGGCTCACGAGATTTCTTGAATAAATATTTAATGAACATTTTGCAGATAAAAGCACTTTTTTTTATTGCTTTAAACTTGGTTATTTTTCAAAGATTATCAGAAATATTGTACAAAATACTTAATGCGATATGCATTCATTTATTAAAAGAAAGAAAAAGAGAGTTTTCATAATTTGCACATATCAGCTCAAACAAAAGCAAACTATTGTGTATAAAAAATGTTTATGATATGTAAAATATTTTGAAGTTCTAAGAGTATTTACAAATTAGTAGCAATATTGAAGAAATGGATTCAAAGTCATTTCGAAGTTGCATCATCAGCTCTTTAGTTTTGTATAATAATTAATTGTTACTAATACGACATGTTATACAAGAAAAGTTGATGAAAAATCGACCTAAATATGCACTATTTAAAAGTGGCATTGCATGAATTTTTATATAATTGAAGAACATTCATAGATAAATTCAAATATAAGGACTTATACATTGATAGTAGAATCAAAGTTAAAGATTTTTTTTTGTTTAGGATTGAATGCAATCATTATGTAAGCAGAAAGTCTTTGTTAAAATAAAAGTGCAAGAGAAATATGTTTCTTGGCTTTGGTTTCTCAGTTTGATAAGAAAACTGGTGAGAGTCTTCTTCCGCCAATATGTCTAAAATAACATATTTTAGTCTCTATGTTTTTTTGTTTAAGTTTAATTAGTCATGACGTATTACAGCAATTATTTCGTGTCAATTTTTTTAGATATACAAACAATTTAATTAATTTTTCACTCAGTTATTTGATTGAAGCTCCGATAGTACATAGAAACCATGTGTGTTTATCAATTTGTTTATCTTTAAGTGGTTTTGAATAGTAAAAAAGTTCAACAAATGGCCGCTTTAAAATTGTGCACTTAATTTTTCTGAAATATCAACTAATTGATACTACTTAGCATTTAAATATATTTATCGATTTATTGACTAATTAATATCTGAAAACAATACAAATATTAATAACTGGCCGCTTAAAAATAAAGACTTAAAAAATGTATTTTGCAAACAATCCCATGCTTGTTAACTTAAAAATGTTATTAGCTATCGCACAACTTATAGATAACAATCTTGTCGTACAATTTTTGTTGAAAATCTGCTTCTTTTTCACAGCCAATAATTTCAAGTACAATTCTTGTCAAAAACTTTACTGTGTCGCTTATGACATTCAAATGTTAAGAACAAGAAAATCTGTGATGAATGCATGCGTCTTTAGATGATGTGATACTGTTTGTGTGATATTTCTTATAACACTTTTTATTTTTTAAATTTTCAACACACGTAGCAACATAAAGTTTCACTCATGTTCTCTTTGGACCAATAAAAAATTTGTAAATGTTATATAATAAAAGAAAAAAAAGAAGGGGAAAAAACAACAAAAATTGTGATGAGTAAAGTAAGACAAATGTAAGCGCTTGCCAGTGAAAGAGTAATAAATTTTATGTTTTGGTTTTTTTTATTATTTCGCTTTTTCTTCAGCACCCATCAAAAATGTAACACGTTTCTCGCATTGAGGTTTCATTTCTAATGAATGGCAAAGCACAGCTGTCACGTGTGTGCGCGTGCATAGGGACTGAAGTGCAAAAAAAGCACGAATATAAAGAGGACGCTGAGTAATACATTTGGTTGAGAGAACTTGCTGACGATTTGGGATTAGCAATAAAGTCATATATGACAGCTGCACTTAGATAATGAAAACTATTTTAACATGGATAGCAATATGATGAATTTGTTTTGCTTTATTTTTATTAAAACTTTTTTCATGAGGTTCTTTAAGTCTTTAACTGTGCAAAATATAAAATATTATTTTAAATATATTTTCATACCACAGATATTAATACAAATACTATATTCTTACAACGCATTGAACTTCTGGATATAATCTCTCACAAATTGACTTTCACACACTGTGGCAAACATAAATTAGTAAAACTTTAACCCGAAACTCAAGTGACCTTTAGGCATTTGTTTGAACGTACTACATCTTTTTTTAACATTCATGTGTTCTTAGCATATCTTTTTATGCTTCCTTAAGTCATTTTTGTCCCTTTTTTTTAATGTATTATACATACATGTAGCTCACAACTTTAACTGCTAACATAAATTAAATGGAGCGTTAGCCATGCTTAAGCAAGTTTAACTAGGCCCTTGTCCTTAGGGAAATTTACTATGAGTAGATTTTTAATCTTATGCCACACACATATTTGGCGCTTAATCAAAGCTTTGGCATGTTATGCTAACTTAAGCATTATTTATAATATACAACCAGGATCCTTTTTATTTGTGTAGGGTCCTTTTAATGCAGCTGTTTAAGCAGCTGTTAAAAAGTGTTTTTGCACGCTTGGAAATACGTCTTAAAAAGTGGGCTAGATTCATTTGACTTATTTCATTGCACTTGAATGATTTTGCATTGAGTCTTATATTTTATTTTTTTTGCGGATACCACAACTTATTCTCTTTTTTAAGGATGTGGTAGTTACATAAACGGAAATCAAAATTGTTTATGTCACACAAAATCAGCATAGAAATGTTAAATGACACTTTCTGTAAAAAATCTTCCTATGCTTTCAAGGGACCTGTCGTTAAATTACGCAATTTTGTTGGAATGAATATTGCATTAAGGAAAGAAGATTAAAAAAATTTTCCAAGTTGCATCGAATTTTAAATATCCATGTTTAAAGTTTTCAAACTGAAGAAAAGTAATGAAATTCAAATAGTTAGATGTAACTCATACGAAATGTTGCGCAAATATATTTTTTGAGCTCAGAGTCGCACAAGATTTGAGCCTGAATAACGTCAAGTACTGATTGGTCTAATTTTTTGAGGAGATTGGCCCACTAATCCCTCCAGCCCATAGAAGAGTTTTGTATAAGAATAACATGTTACTCATACGATATCGAGAACAACTAATGAGTTAATAAATTCTCATATGAATCAAGTTTATTGAATTTGTATACAAATTTTAATGCAAATTTATTGAAAGCTTATTGAGTCATTGGGTATTACCCGCACAATTGTTAATAAATTTCGAAGAATATCTATTATTAATACATAAATCTATCCATCACACTTTTCCTTTACAAACTTTCAAATAAAATTCCAAAACCCCTTCTAAACAGTTCAATAAATAACCGTTTGAAAAAAAAACTTAATAGCAATTAAGTAAATTCTCATTTCCCTTGGTATTAATTATTTGTAACCATTTCTATGCCAATGATGCGTAATAATTTCCACTTGGAAATATTTTTTAGCTGCTGTAGCTCACGGTAGCGTAAATCTCACTCTGGGGGTAATTTTCAACAAAACGAACGAAAAAAAGCCGAAGAAAACACCACAGGGCGCTTTGTTTGCTTTGGTAATTTGGTAAATATGCTGCTTGCTGATTAGTTGGGTATAAAATTTAAATGTAATTAAAATGAGGTGTCCGGCAGTAAAGGGCAAAAGATGGAAGGAAGTTGAAGCCAAAGAGCGCACATAACGAGCCAAGTGTTTAATTTTATAGCATTTATTAATTCATTAATTGGTGAAATGAAAAATATTTTTATTGCTCAAATAGCACCAGTTTTATAATTATTTTAATGGCTTTTAAGCTAATGAAACTGATTCTTTTGATTGCTGTACTAAGTGGTCGCAAAAGGAAGAAAGACTCTTGTTATTTTAGGAAAAGTTTAAATTTATTTCTATTAATAAAGCAGAATAGCAATAAACTGTTAATTATGTTGGTGAATTCATTATCTAGAAACAAATTTGTATAGAAATTTAAGAGCTCATGAGCTTAACTGAAATAAAAATTACACGCCTTTATATAAATACTAAAGCATTGCTCCTAAAAAATACCAACGTAGGCTGGGACTTCATAGGCAGACAAACATTTCTTCATCGCCTCAAGAGAAAATTTTGATGAAGAATGCATGCTTTTTTTACCTGCTAGGCTCCTTTCAAGCGTTTCAAACTGAAGCAAATATGTGTGTAGTGTAAAAATTTATTAATTGACATCTAACTAATGCAAATTTTCCTTTAGAACCATTGCATATTTTTCAATTTTCATTATTATATTTGAACAGTCTGTCAACAATCAACATTCAATAAATTGCATAATCTAAGGCGCGCTCATAACCCTTAATCCACCAAAAATCCAAAATTTTCATTGGTAAATAAATATTTAACGAGGCAATAAAATAGCAGTATTAGTGTGCGATTAGGTTATATTACAGACACTCAAAAACACACATACAAACAGATAAAAAAGCAAATAAAACACAGGCATACAAATGTGTGTGCCTATATTCACTGGGGATGAATACAAATAAACAATAGGTCTACAAATAATAAAAAACAATTAACAGTTTTGTATACAGTTCAGCAAAGAAATAAAAATAAAATAAGGCTGGACGTGTTGTGGTCCTTTGGCTAACGTGCGCATGCAAAAACAAAAAACCTCAAACAAATACATATAAAGCCACAATTATAGCGACAAATACATGTGTGTGTGTGTGTGTGTGTGTGCACAAACACACGTTAAAAGCATTAACAAGCAATTTATTGCAAAAACTCATCAAGTCTATGTAGATAGATCGTAAATCGTTGGCCTATTCATGCATGTATGCGTGAAATAATACAGTTGTGTGTCTGTGTGCTTTTAAGTGTGTTGTGGCTGTGTGTGATTTGAGCCGCTGTATTTATTTTTTGCCAATGTGTATTTTTTTGATATTTATTTCTTTTCCTCTTATTAGGCTAAGCTCCTTTTTGAGCCATTTTATTGCCATGGCATGCAGTTTGCTAATAACTTAAGCCAATTTTCGTTGCTTTTATGCGGTCATTGAGTTGTTTGTATAGCAATGAAATGTTTCGTTGTTTGTGGTTTTTATGAGAGCTGAGCGTTTCATTTGAATTCATTTTTATGGCAATCCTTTACAAAATGAAAAAAATTGTATTTAAATAAAGTGAAAAGAAATGGTTACACACAAAAAATAGAAAAGCGTTATGCTTCATGGAATAACAGGCAGGTAAAATTGCTAAAACAGATAAAAACCACCCACAAAACGTAGGAAAAAAATATACACCGCAAAGTTTGCCGCCAATAAACAAACGACCTCGCCGGGTCATACAGCATACTAAATTTAAGAGAATAGTTAAAAACTTTTAAAAACGTTTATATATCATTTAACGTTTGCAAGCCACATGCCTTAATTTTACAAATATTTTCATTTTCTTCTACACTCATTCATTCGATCTCTCTTCGCTCCCATGCGCTGCGGTAAATTCTAAAGAAATTCCCATAGCTGCATTGGCATGCAACATAAATTTGTGTTATGTCAATATGTCAATTAAATGCATCCCCGAGCTGAACTGAGATTTGCAACAGCTGAGCTTACTTAGCTGCAATAAATTCATTTGTCACCTGGGAGCAGCAGCTTCAGTAGAATGATACCTTTGCAAGGTTAACGTAGTACAAGTAGCGTAGTGTCCTAGAAACATGACAGCATTTCAATTTGACAAAACTTAGCAACAAAAATAAAAATGTAAATTGACTTAAATTTAATGTTAAAGCTTTTTTATAAAAGAAAATAAAACAAAAACAAAATTTGTTTCATTAAACATCGCTATGAACAACTTAATTCATCTTGTGATCCACTTAAACACGTACACCAAACTGCCAACCAACATTTTCAATAGCTATTGAAGTCTTCACCCACATTTTGACCGCAGAATATCTCTGTTGGACCATACAGTAAATGCAGCAAAAAATATTTTGTCAAAAGACTACTGCGATATGTATTGTAAGCCATATTTCTGATAGCTCTTCGTGAAGGGCTGGTATTGTATGGAACCCATCTAAGCTTTCAAGTGGTTACTTATAGCTCACTTCGATTGTCCGTTTGATGACATATGACACTCGACACCAATTGTGGCAAATACAAAAACGCACAACCACTCACATGGTGTATTGGCTGTGAACTGAACATCTGGTTAGCGAACCAATAAAGAATTAAGATATAATGGGTGTACTAAAAATAAAAAGTGGCTTTCATAAATTTGTATATTTTCTTAGAATTTTTTATGTTGTTGTTTCAACTACAAACTTTCTGATCCGGAATACTATTGTGCGCTGACTAGCTCCACAAGTGGTTTTTGTTGGCGAAGCTAGCGTTTAGCACAACTTTTGAATTATAAGGACACAAAGGAAATGTCACATCATTTTAATATGAGCCATATCTCGTTTAATCCCCTACTTTTACGTTTATTCGACTACTGTACCTACAGTCACAGATGAATGAATATATTTGGAGAAATATGACTTGTTCTCTGGAATTAGTAGCTCCATTCTTTCTTTTTTTTCTATTAAGTTATCTAATAGGAAATTTATGAAAATTATTACCAGTTTCTTGCTAATCTTAAGTCATATTGGTCTTAAACTTTGAAGTTTTACGAAAAACGAAACGATGATTACCTAAAAGATATTTTACAAGCCAAAAAGAAATTGGTAAGTAAAATTGAAAACGACGTTTAAAACCGCTTCAACTCTTCAAAATAGTAAACCAAATAGATGAGACACATTAATATGCATAAAAAATTTGCTATCGCAAAAGTTGTTAGCTTACTATTTTGTTAGTAAACCTAGCGGCAAGGTAGGTAAATTGAATCGACAATGTAGGTAAATTAAACTATTAAAGTAAGTTAATTTAACCAAAAACAATGGCTCAAAATAGTAAATTTAGTCCGGTGAGAAATAGTAAGTTTATTTTACTGTTAGATTACTAAAAAAGTTGTAAGTTTACTATGTTGTATATAAGATTATTGTAAAAATATGTTTTTTCACAAAGTTCTTTTGTAAGGAACATACAAAAAACTTTTTAGATTGCCTTAAACTTTTTTGTATTTCCAGATGATATTTTAATTGTTTTTTTTCAGTATATTCTGCCTAACGAAATCGGATATTATAAATTAAGTTTTCATACCTATAGGAAAACAGCAAACTATCTTTAGTTTTGATTCATTTTACGAACGTTTATTTTTGTTTCCATAGCATCATGAAACGTAATAAGCATTGAGCTTGAAATTTTTATGATTTTTTTAAAAATACTACAAAAAAAGCCATATTACTTTACATTCCATTTAAAATTTTTGAGCCACCCATTATATTTATGGTATTGTAGTTATATGAAAGCTCGAGTATAGTTGAAAGAAATATGAGTGGTTATTTTGGCTGGAAGTATTTTTGTCAAGAAATGACGATTGCTTTATTGACTTTTTGCTAAAAATTATTGTGAAAATATTTTTATTACTTTTTGCTAAGTTTGATATATAATACAACAACACCAAACAGTTAACTCACGCTATGAATTTGATTGCCTTGCCATTAAAAAATTTTCAATTTTCTATTAAAGCCCTTGGGTACAACTGCAAACTAGCAAACGGTTAATTGACTCAGCATTGTATTGTTCATATTTTTGAAAGTTTGTTTGGTATTCATACTAAGAATTTTAGCTACCAAAAAATTGGAATGATTTTTTTTTGTTTTAGAGCAGAACTTAAAGACTTTAAGGCCAAATTCTACTTTGTTTTGTTTATTTATATTTTTGATACAATTCTAACTTTCCCTAAAACTTTCAATAGATTTTTATGTTACCTAAAGCATCCCAGCAATGCTAAATTGTCAGTTTGCATGAAATTTTAAATAAATTAAATGTCAAACATTTAATG
The DNA here is from genome assembly GCA_963680825.1 of Meiosimyza decipiens. NCBI lineage: Eukaryota > Metazoa > Arthropoda > Insecta > Diptera > Lauxaniidae > Meiosimyza > Meiosimyza decipiens. The sequence goes on along the minus strand of OY804259.1, from coordinate 5,899,147 downwards.
CTTCAGCAGACAGCTTCAAACTACTAATGCCCTCCCTTAAATTTTTCAATAAAAACGCAATTTTCTCAAACTGAAATTGCCACACAACATTGACTGTCTTATTGGGGTTGGCATTGGCAACCCCAATTGTGAACTTTTCGCGTGTCTTGCGTTTTTATTTTTGATTGTTTTGTTGACAGCAAAGTTTTGTAAGCCGAAGAAGGAGTGGCAAAAATGTAAAGCAAACGTAATAACAAGAAAATAAACTCAAACAAAAAGCTTTAATGCTCTGTCCATTGATGGGTATTAGTTGAGGTATTTCTTTGCGAAAAAAATTCTTTAAGAAATATGTTTATAAATTATTTTAATTAAAATGTAATAGTAATAAATTCTTTAATAAAACGCATTAAAAAGCGTACAAATGTTTGTTTTTTAATAATGGCTTCATTCAACATAAAGTTAATTTTGCAATGTTTTCTTTGAAACTTAATGCTGTTTTGCGCATTTCGATTTAAAGGGATAAAAATCAACTGAAAAGGTTTTTGTAAACAATTTACGCAGCAATGCCTTGGATGGTTCAGCCTACGGTTTCTTGTGTTTGTATAGTAAATGAATCAGTGTGGGTTTTAAGTGAATGAAGTTGCCAATGGTTTTAGGTAACAAAATCTCTGCGTATAATAATAAATACAATGTAGAAATAACTGGAAAAAAAAAAATTCTGAAGAAAAATAAACATTTTTTTTAGTTATTTCATAGAAATGTAGACTGTTTTGTTAAAAAAACGTTATAATTGAATTTGTTGAAATTTAAATTGTTATGTAAGCTAAGATCCAATAATGTGGCAACATTGATGTCTTTTGTTCTTTTGTTTTTTCATATACTTATTCATTCTTGTAAAATTCTTTTCTGGTTAGCTATATGTAAATCGTCCTGCAATTAATACTGCGATTCTTTACTGATAACAGAATTTTTAAGCAGCAATTAAAAATATTTACTTTGAGCAAACAACGTTATTAGGAAATTTTAAATTATATGTTACACATACGGCATGTTGCGCTAATGTTTTAGTTTAATAATGCAAGGTTGTAGCTATAATATTTTTTGAAAATTGTGCTATTTGTGAATTAAAAGTTCAACAATAGTGCCACTTCACTTTTAAATTTGTTTTTTCTACAAAATTAAGAATAAAATCAACACATTTTAGTAGCATTTTCAATATACCAAAAAAAATTTTAAAAATCCATATCAATTTGGCAGTGGACAATTTAACCTGATTATGAAAACGTAATTTTATATAATTTAAGCTTACAAAAAATGCCTATATAATTAGATAAACATTTGGGAGGAAATCTCGTTCAAATTGCTCAATGTTCCCGTATTCTTATGTTTAAATCTTTATTGATTTCGCTTCAATTCCAGAAATAAAAAGTACACGCATATATTTTCAACAAATTTCAATAATTGAAACAGTGGTTGACGATTTAAGTATAACTTACAAATAGCAGATTATACATATATTTTTGTGTTCATGTTTTATTGAAACATGAATGCTTTTTGCAATAGCTTCATCGGTAGGAAATATCATATCATATGAATTAAAGTTCTTTACAAAGATATGTCATAAGTAGATTATAAACTCTGAGAAACTCTGTTTCGAAACATAACTTCTTAGAAATTACACAGCTACATATGAAACAAGAAATTGTGAAAAGCAAGTTACAGGTGAATATAAACAAAACTCATAGCTCATAAACTATTAATTCGATAGAGGCAATTAAAATGTCGTACGAATTGAATCAATAAGCACTTTCGTTAGAGAAAATTTAAGCTTTGAAATTCTAATCATAGCAGGTGATGTAAGCAAAACAAATACCTCTTACTGACTTAGTCATAGCTCTAAAGCTGTCAAACTCTTATTTTTTATTTTTTTATTACTAAAAAGATTAATAAGGGATACTAAGTCTTCAAGTAGTTGATTACATGATGTGCGATATTTCTTTTCCCAGCTTCTTTCTGCGTGCATTATGTTGGATATCAATGACATTTTGTACAAAAGAAGCTTCTTCGATATGTTTTCTCATTATTCAACTATTTTGATACTAAACAACTTGCATCGAATTAGTGAAGTATTTTCGAAGCCGCTCGAAACTTTCCGACATAAATCGAGTATATGATGTGTTTTGATACTTTAAAACTTTTGCGATGTTTTTCGATATTATACTCTTTTGATACTCATCGACAATTATCCTTTTTCGATACTGTTTGATGTTTTTCGCCTTTTGTTATATTAGCCGGCTTCAATTATATTTTTTGATATTTCTTAGATGCTATTTAATACTGACTAATTTAGTCAATGCTTTTCGACTTTTTCGATTCTATTCAAATCTGATTGATTTTCAATATTTTCCAATACTTTCCAACTTTTCATGCTATGCGATATTTTAAAGCTTTTCGATACTATTCCTTTCAACATAGTCTTCAAATTTTAAGATGCAATTCGCTACATTTAGTCATTTTGATGTTTTTCGATGCATTTGTTATTTTTGGGCTTCTCTCTTCCAGGTTTTGCATTACAATTTATTACTATTCCACTTGTCAATAAGTCTACTTACTATTGCATATTTTAATTAATATTGACAAATGATTACTGATGACCCTATTTCCAGTTAGGTTTATAGCAGAGAATTTACATATTATTTCATATTTGTATTTCTCTCCATACTTGATTTCTTGCAATACGTGTATGTATTTGTGAGTTTCATTTTTTTTTTTACTTTGGCACTGCCATGTGCTCCTTTGCTGACTTTTTAATTCTATTTGCAGAAAACATACATTTGACTGATTTTAAAAAATTTTTATTTAGAAAATTCAAAAACAACATATAGTATAAGCAAACACGCATATTTTCCTACAAATAGACACTCAAAATTTTGCTCATGCTGTACGCAAACATACATAAACAGATAGACAGACACTCTGTCAGGCAATAGGTATGTACCAACTGCACTTAATTTATGTCACGTGCTTTTTGCCAGAAAACATACCGAAATGATGATAAAAGAAACTTTCTTATTTTAATACAAAACGAATAATACTGCGCGCACTCTGTATGGGTACAGTGGTGAGCAAAAATCAATCAAATTATAAAATGTACATAAAAATAGATTGTACGCAGTAAATCTTTGGCTGTGTGGAAATTTTATAAATTTTATCTCAATTTTCCTACGATATGCGTTAAAGGGAACAAACAATTTATAAAAATTAAGCAGACGAAAAATTACCGAAAACATTCAGAAATTTTAATATGAGTATTTCATTTTCATATAAAAAGTTTCATTATATTTAAGATAAATTTGTTTCATTGAGTCAATTTAAAGTTCTCATTAATATTTTCTTGTAAAAGAAAAATTCTCTACAGGCAATATTTTCCTTCCATCTCATATTTTTTTTAACCTACATTTTTTGACTACACACTGTTTATTCATAAGTGAATCTGTGTGACTTTTATTTCATGACGTCATCAGGTAAAAAGTTCAAGTTTTTATGTCAACAAGCAGCTGCATACCAAGCAGCAGTAGTAACAGTAGTGGAGGAGATATAACAGTAATTGCAGTAAGGGAAGCTTAAATGTACGAGTTGTTTGTATAAGTGGGATGACATAAAAAATTAAAAGGTAACAAAAAAATATGGCAAAAAATATTAAGAAATAAAAATTTAAAAATTTAATCACGCAGTGACTGTAAAAAATGGTGAAAATATTTTCATAATTTGCAACAGTTACTCGAAAATATTATTATTATTTTAGTCATGCATGCTCATACGCTTATGTTTATTAAGTCGAGAGTTAAGTGTAGACTTCTTTTAATAATCAAAAACTGTTATGTTTTAATAGTATTGCTTTGTTTTCAGCTTTAATAGTCTGTTGTAATACATAAAGCGCTGATAAACTTGAAATTATATCTGGCTTTGTATATGACTGCTTGTTATTGGAATATAACAAAAAGTCAATTTCGGACAGCTTCTAGAATGCCCCACAAGATTTTGATAAAATTTAGTGGAGAGCTTATATCAAGCCATAGAAGTTGTCAGGTAAAACTATTAGATTCTACCTTGCTGATTACCTTAGATATGGTAAGGGTATATAAATACCCAATAGGCAGAAACAGTTTCTAAAAATGCTTGTTTTAGGGGAAAATTAAATATATTTTTTCTTTATTTGGAGTTCAATTTTCATTAATATTTATTACATTGACCTTTAGATATTTTTATATAGAGACAAACAACATTATGGTGGTCTTCGAAGGAAGTGACATGCAGATTTACTTTGCATTTCAAGGAACCAAATTCTATTTTATCATCGACAGCACAACTTTACTCACATCAACTCAAGTATCGAATTTGAAGATGAACTAATGTTTTACACATTTTTGTTAAAAGCAATGGCATTTCATGTATCCACCATAGTTGCATCAATTGCCTTGGTGAAAAGTGACCAAAACCAATTTTTCTTCAGCCCGAAGATTCTAGTTGATTTGCATTGTCGTCCTCGTGCAAATATTCGGTTCAAAATCAGCTACTAATTGCAAGAGGAATCTCTTTATAATAATATATCATTTGCACATTGTTGTGCAAGTCTCCTGTGTCTTGTAAGGAAACTTTCAGCCGGGGTATCGCTCGCCGGATTGTCCAGCGTTCTTTTAAATACCAGAAACAGTTTCTTTGTTCTTTTTCTTCTAGTTTCTTTATTTTTGTTTTCTATTTCTTTCTTACAATTTAATTTATTTATTTCAGGAACCCTGTTTCGCTTCGTTGCTCGGAACCCTCTACTTGTCCGCACCTTTGGCTAGGGACTTCCCTATCCCCACCAAGAAATTGGAAAGTAGTTCCGTACAGAACTTTCAGGCTCGTTCAACGTCTAGACCGGCCAACTTAAATTGGCAGAGGATAGCTTTGGAATAGAGTCAAAGCTGTAGGGGTGACATATACAATTAACAATATTCCAAAGACTTTCCTGGTGTCGTAGTCGTCGAACTCCGAAAAAGGGTTACACGGGTTCCCACAAAAGAGGAACACTTTTGACCAATATCAAAGCTGTAGGGATGACACATACAATTGATATAGGGCAAAGTAATTTCCCCCTTGAAGGAGCACTTGAAACCCAAATTCTTACCCTGATAAATTCTTATACTTCCCTGTCTTCTCCAACTCCAGGTGGATGTGGTCGGTTAGTGATCAGCAACGCGAACACATCTCGGTTAATAAATAAATAAAGTGAAGTGCACAGTTTTGAAGAAGTACAGTTGACCTGGCAGGAAAATTACCAGCAAGCACCGGATCCTCTACAAATCCAAACCAGCAGCGAAGAGACGGACCAGGAGCCACCAGGAGTTGGAGAAAACAGGGAAGTATAGAATTTATCAGGGATTTATTTATCGGTTGGTGATCAGCAACGCGAACACATCTCGGTTAATAAATAAATAAAGTGAAGTGAACAGTTTTGAAGAAGTACAGTTGACCTGGCAGGAAAACTAGCAGCAAGCACCGGATCCTCTACACATCCAAACCAGCAGCAAAAGGACGGACGGATATAAATAACACTTACACTTTGGTTGGGCATTTAAATACTCAAAGGTGTAATCTCAGGCAAATGGGCTGGAATGGGTTAAGGTACCGTAATTTCTAACAGAACGTAAGCAATTGTAAGAAAACTGATTTTACAGAAACTTTTTGACCGTAAAAGCAGAAATTTCAACAAAAATAATATAAACAGACTCCAGTTGATACATACGCACAACGACTGTCACATTAAGTACAGTCTCGAATAGCTTTCTCATAAAAAATTTTCATTTTAAGACATAAATTTTCTTAATTTTAGTATGTATCAGATGATAAATTCGCTTATTGGATTTTTTCACCCTGCAGTCATTTTTGAACTTAATAAAAAAACTTTATTTAAACAGCGGAGTTAAGTTTAACCGAAACAAAAAAAAATAAAATAAAACCCATAAAAGTCATAAAATTTTGAAAACAAAACAAGCCAAACACATGCGATGGTAACAAAACACGCATGAAACAGTTCAGTTTTGCTGCAGGCTAAGATATAAAAAAGAAAATGTTCAGAAAGAAGAGTAGGTGTTGCCATTTTATGAGACGATTATATTTTTAAAAAGCAGATACTATAAAAGAATTTTGTTATAAAATGAATATAATCTACTTTCTTTGCTTTTCTGAAGCAGCGAAAATTTCAGATTATAAATTTTTGTTAAAAAAAAATGCACCCATACTTTTGGGCTTTAAAGTTAAGCTAAGAAAAGTTAAGATTTTAAAGTTTTGTAATTTGCAATGCAATTCGACAAAAAATCTTAAAAATATTTAAGAATTGAATACAATTAAAGAATAGTTTAATTTGTATTTTTGAACAAAACCGTTGTCATATTTTTTTAGTCACAGTGGGTGGCTTTAGCCATGTATAATAATGCATGGAGCAACTGGCTAATTGTGTTTTTTTAAAACAATTTATAATGGCAGCTACTAAAATTAAATATACATTTTTAAATATTTGTTTATCAAAATATCAAAACATTATTATTTCATTTTTAATTTCTTCAAACACTCACTAATTTTTGTTTTGACTTAATTGGCGCTTTATCTTGCTAACAAAATTTCATTTCAAAGCCAAGATAATAAAAGCTACATTTGAAATTATGCCATTAAAATTCGTAGCTCGTTAAGCAGCATGCTTATTGTCGTTTTTGCTCTTGTTGTTAGTCAAATTATTATGTGGCGTGCTCAATTAATTTGTGCTCAATTAAGAGATCATTAAAAGGTTTAATAAATCCTACCATATTTTGACAGCGTGTGCTGGGAAAAGTCATTTAAATTATAAAGTCATTTGAAAAACTTTTGGGAAATATGTTTTATTTTTATGACGAAATCTCTGTGCTACAATAAGATATCATTTATAACAATTAGAGCATGAATAAGAAGGAAAGGAGTGTGCAAAATGTGAGAGTCGATTAATTCAGATTCAAAGATTCAAATAAACACAGTTAATTTTCTTAACAGACGCTACTTTTTTTAGCTAAATATTAAAGGTTAAATTTGTACTTATATGCAAAAAGAATCAATTGAGTTTAATGCGGTACAAGAAGAAATTTTTTTAAATTGAAATTTTTTCAAAATCGAAATTTTTATCAACATCGCCAAGCATTTCCACGAGGTACCCCCCTTATGCGAAGTTTTCTTTTAAGGACTCTTTTCTTATGCTAACTTGTATGAGTTCGTTTCAAAAGGATAACAAGTTTCTTAGAAAAGAGCTTTGCAAAGCACAGAAATAATTTTCGAAATATTATATTGATTAAATTGGGTCCACACAAGTTTTTTGAACAATTTTTTATATTTTTAAAATGAAATGAAAGTTACAACAGATTACTCCAAGAATTTATTTAGAAGCACTCTAAGAATTAAGATCGCAATTAAAATTTAGCAGGAAAAAGCACAATATTGTTTTTTTTTTTTGAAAAGACAATATTTTTCAATTAAGTCCAACAACCGACAAGATTTATTGCAAATTTTTCTAACCCAATTTTCGTTGCTTCGTGTGTTCCACTTAGTTGAGTGTGTTGATTGTGATGATTGCAATTTTGTTGCTATGTTCCAACAAAAGAACATAAATAAAAACTTCAATGTTGCTACAAGAGTTCAGAGATTTCAGCACAACGTAAACAAAAATAACATCAGAAAAAAAGTGCAAGCATGCCACACTGGGCTAGCAGCATTTGTTGCATTTTTGCAACATTCTTTTTTGCGTGTAACAAATGTAGTCATGCAAAACTATTACTTAAACAACTACTCATCAGACCAAGTAGTGAAGATATAAAAATATGTAATAGTAAACAAACACAAAAATAAGCAATAAAAAACAAAATTCAAATAAAAATTCATATATTTTGCGCTACGCTTTTTATTATTTTCTTTCATTTATTTGCACTTTCTGCGCAAGTTTTATGCATTTCTTTTTATTTGCATTGCACTTTTAGAATGATAAATTTTGCTCTGCGGTTGCAATTTTCTACGTCTCCACAAAACTCCACAAAGTATGCAATATTTTTTAAGACAAAAGCATAAAAATTCTTTCAAAAGAAGCAAACTTCTTTGAAAAAGTTTGACTCACTATACAGCATAGTTTAAGACAAGTTTTGCGGCTCTAATGCGCTCTTTAAGCCATTTAAATAATAAGATAACAAAATGTCGATAGAAAAAAAAGGAACTGTGAAAGTATGGCGAACTACATTCATTGTATGTTCAGGAATGCACTCGAGCGCGTTATAATAAAAAGTTTTTCGCTGTAAATGCAATTTAGGGAAAAAACTTTACGCTGTAGCTTACAAAGTTTGCTGATATATTTAATTGTGGTTGATGCAGTAAGCAGACTAAGCCAATAGTTGTATTTGCATCACTTTGTAATTTATATAGCATAAATTTAACATACTTAACAAACACAATTTTTGCAAAAGCAATGAGTAGAGCTTCAAGTCTTTTATTTAGTTCAAATGCAGTCATATAAATTTTTTTGTGCGTGGTACGCAATATTTCTCATGCAATTTAGAAAGCTGTGAAGTTTTAAGGTTTAGTTTAACGTGATACTTTAAGCTTATTTGGCCGTATTAGTAGAACCAAAAACAAAATAATCACAGTGTTGTTAACTTAGCTTAACATTTAAATGTGTTTCTGTTGAAATCTTTTCCCTGAGTGTATGTTTTAAGTCCCATAGGTAACAGCCCTGTTTGAAAAATTTTTAAGTGGAGGAGCAATGTTTATTGTGACACTTCACTCATGCTTTTGAACCAAATTTGAATGAAGTTGTTGTGAATATACCGTTTAGTTAGAAATATTTATTTCAAGTTTGCTAAAAAAATTATTTGTCTATTAATTTTCTGGTCTAAAACTTTATGCACAAACTTTTTAAAACTTTTATTATGTATATTTTATGATTGTTTTTCCCTAGTCGCAGACACTTGCAGCTTTGTGCTAGTTTTTATTAAACTGTTTTATTTTTACCTATTTTTTTTTTAAAGTTGCAACGTTTTTCCTTTAATTTCCTTTGGGAGTTTTTATTCATAATAGTGGCGTACTTGGCTTGTCTCCTCTTTTTTTATATTCTTATACGGCTTGTGTTTGAACTAACAGCAATCATGGCTGCATTTTATTTTATTTTTTCATGCAATGTTCCAACATTCTTCTCGTACTTTTATTTTTCCATAACTTTTGTTAAGAATTTTATATGTAAATTTTGTGTAGTGCTTTTATGCTCAGAGGCTTAGGCAATACTTTGTGTGAAATACTAACTAGTATGTATAGCTTCTGTTTCTTTAAAAAGATTTTAGTGTTTCTTATTTTCTCTTTGAATTTCTGTTGTGTTTTTTTTTATTTTAAATTGAACTTGTTGTTAACTCTCTGTTTACATTTACGTCAGACCATATGTTTTTCACCTCTCCTGTTGCTTTGTTTTATTTATTTTGCTTTATCTTTTCATTTCTGCTTATTGTGTATTGCGGCCTAAGAGTATACCAACATTTTTTCAGTTTCTGCATTTATATAACGTTGTGAGTTATTCTGCGGAAAGCTGCTGTTTACTTGGAAACACAGCTTAAATCAGCTTAAGTGCTTAGTTTGTTTATGCAGTTAAGTGGAGGTCAAAGCAAACAGATGGTCCTAAAATAATATTGCAATATTTTTTTTTGTTTACTATTATCGTTTTTAGCTTAGTTGTATATCTTGTTGATACTTTAGATTAAAAGTAAAACTTTTTTTAACCATATTAAGAAGTTTTTTGTGTCAAATTTGTGAGCGGGCGAAGTGCTTTTTTCAATTAATGTTGGAATTGTTAGGGTATTAAAATAGTATATATAAAGCTGGGGTTAAGAAAAATTTACACATTACAATAAACCAATTTACTACAATCATATGAGATGCTTTTACGAAATTTAAGAAATAAATTTATGAAAAATCCAAACCTAACGAATCGTAAGGATACAAATCGCACGTATAAGCTTGTTAACTATAGAGTATGCAATACAAATATTTTTACGAGTAGTACTGCTTTGTATGTCAGTACTTTGCAAATTACTAAAAAATTTTTACTTTTTACGCAAACGTACTGTTGTCCATTTAATTTTATTACTCATAAATGTTTACAAATAATGTTAAAAACCCGACTGCCTAAATGTAGATTTTGCAAAGTTATGAAATTCTTTTTTTATTTTTCAACACTTTCGTGGAAAAGTTAAGCACAAAAAAATATAATAAAAAGCGCCATAAAAGACACCAACTATAAAATGAAGTGCAATTAAAAAAAGTTCCACTGTCAGCTTGTTATAAAATTGGTGAAATAAAAATTCCAAAAATAAAAAAAGAAAATAAAACAAAAAATCTGAAAAAACTAAATAAATGTGCTATGCGTGGGGTTAGTAGTGATTTTAATGATTAAAAGGGAAAATTTTAAAGGCAACACTGGTTGTAAAAAGGTTAGTGTGCCACTAAAAATCACTAGGACGACGAACTTCACATACAATGCGACAACAGCAATAACTACTATAATAGCAACAACAACACTAAATGTTTAAAATAAAAATAGAAACAATAAACCATAGGCACAATATCAAAATCAACAGCAGCAGCAACAAGAGAAATGCTTACGAAGACGGCGGAAAATGCGACGTTGACATCAAAGGACGTTGAACGCATACAAACACACATGTACGTGTGTATATGTGACACCTACAAATACATAAACAGCGCATATGTGTAAAGGGTAACAGTTTGAATTTCTCACAGACTCATACACACATACGTACATTTAGTCATTTAGCCAACATAAGGCAAAGCATTGTTGTTGTACACAACAAAAAAAAAGTTAGACAGGCAGACACAAATGTAAAGCACGCAGTACAAGTAGTAGTAAGAAGTATTCGTTTGCATGTGCTTATCGATTTGCGACTGAAATGCCTGTGGCCAAAACAGTGAATGGAATGAAAAAATAAACTGAAAATGGAGCATTAAGAATTGTTAACTATTTTAAGGTTTCAAATGAATAATAAAAGAGCTTACGAAAAAACAATAAAAACATAATGCAGCCATTAAACAAAAACATAAAAACAACTGTAGCAATGCCACAAAAAGTTTTGCTTAAAGAAAAAGGAAAAAATTATAAGGATATAAATTAAAAACGATAACTTAACAATTACAAAACATATATAATATAATTCGAAAAATAATACAAGTTTAAATATGATGACTTTTCAACGCTAAGCTCGAATATGATACCAATAGTGAATAACCACATTTTTGAAATATTCTAGCTCGAAATTGCGAAAGATGCTGCTTCAAATATACTTGGAACTAAATAGTGACTAAATAAGATTTTTTCTTGTAAAAAGTTTTCTACGTCATTATGCAGTATTACGTTTGGTTTACTCAAAGAACAGTCACCGTTTTTGTTAGAAAAATCCGCAAAAAGGAAAAACAGCTTAAATTGACTTAAGAGTTAAAGCCTATCAGCACTACAAATAACCTAAAAGCGAAATTGTAATTTCACACAGAATTAATGTAAAGTTAACCTTCATTTCATATGCATTGAGCCGCTGCTGCTATTCATTTGCCATTGATACAACACTGCTCTACAAAAAAGTCACCAATGTTTGTTGGATATTTTTGGCACAATGATTTCGAAAATCAACATAATTTTTCAATGGTGTTCTCATGTTAGATATCCTGTGCGGATAAAATTTAGCGATTGATATATGATCTATTTTACGTGACTCAAGTGGGCTGAAATTGTGCACACATCAATGATTATGATGACAATATACTCGCAATATAAAATATATAGTTTTTATTGTTCTAAATCACGAATATCATGCATTTACCGAAAATCTCAATATGAAGGCATATCGTTTTCTTCAAAATTTCTTGAACATGGAAATTAAATGAAAGCAAATGCAGTGTAGAATACGATAAGCTACGTTATATCGCTTAAAATTTCCTACTGCGGACTAAATTTTTAACGAAAGTTTTGGACATGAATATCAAATGAAACAATAAGATAATGATTTTCTCTTAAAATAAATTGCAACATAGGGCACACAATATTTTTTCTCCGTGCAAGTTAACAAAAAGACGGCTCTCGTAGGGTTGAAACATTTATGGGGAAAATTTTCTTACATTCCAACGAGTAATGAATGAATAGTGTTTCAGATAAAAATTTTTTTTTCTTAGCAAATTGAAAATAAATTCAAATATTCAATTGAATCGAAATTAGTTACACACAATACAAACACCAAAATTTCAACTTCTTAAAGTTTCACTACGCTTTTGTTAAATATAACTTAAGTCACATCTGAAAGTTCCCACGGTTCTTACAAAAAACGATAAAATAAAGTGAAACAAAACAGCCAAAGAAACCAAAGTTATAAAAAAATACTTTGTAATCTACACAAAAAAACTCAAGATACGAAGCAAAACTAGTTAAAAAAATGTAGTCGCAAAAGAAAGGTTGTAGAAAATGGTAACAAAAACTGCTAGCAAAGGTATTCTAACCTAGAAAATTGATTGTCGTTTTTTGTACGATAATACTTTACAAATGAACGCGCAATTAACACACACATATACACTTTCAAACACACATTTACTCACATATAACGTAACGTAAAAATTTTCATGCACACATATGTATATAGGTTAAAGCAATACGCAACTACTTACATATGTATGTATATAGAGGTAAGGATTCTGACGTTTGACGCTTGAATTAGATTTGCTTTTCAATATTTCCAAATCATTGCACAAAACAATTTATATTGGGAATCGCTAAAGAAAAAAGCGGCAATGGTAAAAAAATAGAAAATAAGGAAACAATTTAGAGCTTTTTATTGAAAGTTGCAAAATTTATTCATTGGGAACTTTTAAAGTGATTTTTAAATTAACTTCATTACATTATTTTATGGCTGCACTTTTTAATTTACTACTTTTTTAAAACAATTTTTTACTTTTGACTACTACGACATTTTTCACTCCCATATTATTTCGCTATTCTTAACTTCAAATATTCACATAATTTATTAAATTGCTTAGTTGTATTACACGCGACGATATTTACGATTTTGTTGTTTGTATGCTCGCATACAAGCACACATACTGATACACGCACATAAGCGCTTAGCTATAACACTACACTTTTAACAGCACTGTGTTAGAACTGTCGCGCACAACAAACGAATGTCAACTGTTGGCCCATTTCATGTTGGCGTTAATTATTCACTCGTTCACTATTTGGTCGCACAAGTAATTGTTGTTATTGTCGTGTGTTAGTGTAGAGTTGTCAAATTTGATTGACATTTTTCTGACATTCGTACTATTTTTATCAATTTTATTGTTGTGCAAATATGCGCGTACTCAGCAGCACATGTGTTTGCTCTCTTTAGTTACAGGAGCACATTAGCAGTGAGTGTAGACTTTTGTTTGTCGCTTGAATGAAATTGCATGAGAAAAAGCTTCTACGGTGTAGAGTTTTTTGAAAGAAAGTTTGTCTTTTGTTTTCTCTCATAGAATTTAACCTTTGTCAGTTCATTGTGTATTAAATTTAATTTGTATTCTTAATTTCACAGACACTAACATAGTACTTTTATGCAAAGAAATTAATTTTTTTTTGATACTTTAATGCCTTTGTAGCATGAATTGTATTAATGAATTTTAATAAAAAGATTTCTTACCTGCATTTAATTTCGCTCATATATATACACGAAGTTGAGTATTCGGTCAACTCTGTTTTCAATTTCATCCATAATAATTACGGCAAAAATAAAAGATATAATATCATTTAAGATAGAATTCGTTGAATATTAATTTTAGTTTTCAGCTTTACTAACAATGCTTTATGGTTTTCGGCAGATACTTTTTCGTCCCTTTAGATTAACTATCATCAAAAGATCTTGTAACCACGTTGAAATTTATAAAAATATCGGGTATACAATGGCCTAAGTCATGATGGCCTATCATCTCTCGGAAATATCCAAACGTAACCTTACCTTGCCTAACCTAACCTAACGTAAATAAATAAGAAAAATTTCGTTTTGGGGAAAAGTTAAGTATTTCATAATAATGATTTACAAATTGATTAGTTATCTTTAAAAATTCCGTCAGGAAAAATTTCATTGGTATGAACACAAATCAGAAAAAAAATCACATCACATTTTATGTGAAATAGTCTCACTCGATGTTCGGTATTTACAATTGCAGTCTGTCAAGAGGCGTTAGATTTTCTGATGAAAGCAAACAAATGAAGAAGCCTTAATGAATGCAAATTATTTTACTAAAAAACAAAAAAAGTTTATAAAAAGGATCTCAATTCTCATGAGCAACTAAGTCTCCACAAAAATCCTAATTTATGGTTTCTCAGACTAAATTGTATAATTTTTATATAAAGGTAAATTTATTTGTATAACTTCACCTACTTATCGCACTGACTCCCATGTTTGCGAAGCACACACGCACATACGGAGTCAATACATGCACATAATAACTGTGCCTTATAAACCTCCTTGCACAGGCGCGTCATTATACAGCTTTAATGACTTCAAGAAAAACTTTTGCCATTTAAATATGCAACCATGCACAGCAATAACAAAAGGACGGCGTCATGTTAAAAGGGATTTTCAAGAAGTTGTAAATGAAAACCAAAGAGAAGAAATATCTACATAAAGGAAAAAAAAAACTTTGCCAGTTCGAACGTGCACGTGATCACATGATAGCACGCAAATCGCATGCAAAGTCAGTGAACACAACAACAAGTCGGAGCAACTTTGCAAAGAAAAATTAACACGTTTTGAACTGCAGTTCATTTGAAACCAAATTAAAATGCTAAAATTTTATAGTTGTGAACCTATGTTCCATATGCATATGTGCTGTACGTAACTAAATATAATAATTTTCGTGTCACATTTCGTGTGAAAATTTACTGAAATGGGTTAAGTGCAAGAAACTTAGATATTAGTGGGAACATAAATGAATACTTAAATTATTTTATTTGAGCTCTGATTTTGTTATGGTGGAGCATGCAAGCTAAATATAACCACGTCACACAAACAAACACTTTATTATTGTGGTGAAACAAAAGCATAACGCACAAATCAAGAAGTCAGAGCGGCAGCTACAGCCAAATGAGATTTAAATACCAAGTCGTTAACAGTCATTGGTCATACAGTTAACAGAACTGTAAAATATATAAAAATATTCAGGTCAAAGTAAAATTTTGCCAAAGAAAAATCCGCATAAAAATAATAGATAAAAAATTTTTACAGAAATATTTAAAATTAAAATTTGTCTTTTCATAATTTATATGACAAGTAACCCAATAAATTATGTGCAATATTTTTATTGTAATTTTTAAAGATTTCTGAGTAATTAAAAATGTATGACATTTCATTTGTCAAAATTTACTAAGTTGTGAAAGAGCTACTAATCTTTATTTACCATTTCTCTTTTAAACTTTCTACTTCTACTTTTTCCTTATCAAAGATGTCTGCAAAAATTCAACTCAAAACAGTCTAATAAAATTTCGCTCTTAATAGCATTTATAAAAATGTCTTTCTTTACAGTTCTGTTGAGTTAGTAACAACTTGATGTAACTACCATTATCAAAACCTTAACATTCACCAGAGCAGACTCGCAGAACTCATGCATCTATTGTAGACTTACATCGGATGTTATTTAGAGTGTGGGAAACGCACTGTGAAATCGAAATCGATTGGTGGAACCCATTCAACTTGTGACAGGAAATACATTGCATTTTGAGCGCTTACTAAATGCCTACCATGTCATTGAAGATGCTGCGCAACCACTGTTTCATGATGACAAAATGTAATCTACTTGCAATGTGTTGTCATGCATTTGAATTGACTAGCAATGCACTCAACAGTTTTTGGTCCAGTAGTTGCTGCGGTGAGCTACATGGCACAAAGTTTCCAATATACTGACGGAAGCAATTTTAATTTGACTTCTTTAATGTCTCGCTATTAGAGCACCGTTTTCTGTATGCAGAGAAACTTGTGATTGTTGCAATCAATGGACTCTTGTACAGTGCGGAACTGATATTCTGTTTGAGTGTTCAGTTTTCAATTGAAGTTTTATTGATTTGATGTAGTAGTTTTGAGGTTTAAAGCTGAGATTGTCGTTCGATATCAATTTCAACTTAATCTAACTGCTACTTTTGTCAAATTGTAGTGTATGCTGCTGTATATCGTTGAAAATAAATTTAGTTGTAGAAGCAAGAAGCCTTTCTTACTCTATTCGATAGCAAATGTTTCAAGTTCTTTGTAAATGTCCCTAATGGTCCAGACCCATGTACATTTTAATCCAGTCATTGTCTGCAGCAAATTATGTATATTATTATGAAATTCTATCGTAATGCATGTATTAACAACATAAATTACGAATAATATTTCTGAGAATAAAATGAAATACCGAAATTTAAAATATCGTTTAATTTGTTTCTGTTCAATTCTGTGCTCTTAAAATTTTTTCTGTTACTTGCATTCATTATTAATAGTCCACATTACTCAACTACTATTGAATCATATGCTGTAGTAGAATTGATTGTCAGATATATATAGGGTTGCCATTTTGTAAGTACTTAAAACTGAAAGAGTAAATAGGTTGTATATATAATTGTATTAAGAACGAATTTTATCTTAAGATATCTAACTTTGGCAGAATTCTGGGAGTGCAAGGAGATAGTATTTTGAACTTTGTATCAAACCGAGATAGAATTGCAATCAATTCGAGCTTTTAAAGCCTTCCACTCAGAGCAAAGATTGTAACGTGTGATTTTTTTGGCAATATGTTTTTTCAACGTAAGTTTTTTGACACTTCACGCGTGATTTGTAACATGTTCTAACGCCGAAAATTCTTAATAAAATTTTCCATTTCACCATGAATAGAGTTACAAACGAAAAGCGCATGCAACTTATTGGATTTTATTATCAAAATTCGTGCTCTGTGAGAAATGTGTTTATTGAAAAATTTTCTTTAGCGATGAAACTCATTTTTGGCTCAATGGGTACGTCAACAAACAGAAGTGCCGAATTTGGTCTGAAAAGTAGCCAGAGATAGTTCAAGAGCTCTCAATACACCCTGAAAAATGCAGTTTTGTGCGGTTTGTGAGCCGACGGCATCATTGGGCCGTACTTTTTCAAAAATACTGAAAATCGCAGCGCTACAGTCAATTAAGCAAGGTACCGTGCGATCATTACCGACTTTTTTTGCCCAAAATGAAAGAATTGAACTTGGTTGACATGTGGTTTCAACAAGATGGTGCCATATGCCACATGGCACGCGGTACCATGGGCCTATTGAGAGACGCGTTTGGTGAGCAATTAATCTCACGTTTTGAAGCAATCCATTGGCCGCCAAGATCATGCGATTCGACCCCACTAGACTATTTTTTGTGGGGCAATGTGAAGTCACGCTTGGACAAGGACAAGCCAGCTACAATTGTAGCTCTGGAAGATAAGACAGCTGCCATTGGTGAGATACTGATCGAACTGCTGGAAAAAGTATGAAAAAATTGGAGCTTACGGATCAACCACCTCAGGCGTTGCCACGGACAACATTTGCATAAAATAATCTTTAAAAAGTAAAGCAAGGAATTGATGTATCGCTCCAAGTAAATATTTTTTCACTATTGCGAGTTTTCTGTTCTTTTTTTAATTTTCAGAAACCTAATGCTTACAAAATCACCAATTGTTCTGTATAACTAAAAAATACTTCATTCTAAAGGATTTACGTTCTGTGAAAAGTAGCCAAAATTGATTGTTAAATAAAATGAAAGAAAATTCTTTCTATATCAAAATTTACTTTGCAATAGGCCTCAATACGTTGAACATAACTACGCAAGCGTTTAATCCAGTCCTCAATACATTTTTAGTCGGCTTGATTGAGCTTTGTCTGCAGCTCCTTTAACACATTTGCTTTTATGGCTTCAACCGACTCAAAGCGCTTTGATCGAAGTGTCACTTTTATCTTCGAGAGCAGAAAAAAATCAGACGGGCTATATAACTTGAAAACAAAACCCCGATGAATGCATCGGGGTTTTGTTGCGATGCCAAGCTCATGAGCTGTCATTACATTAATATGATTGCTTTCGATGGTCATTCTTATGTGGGTGGTTCTAAATATTATTCCATATTTATCGTTTGTAACGGTCAAACTAAATTTTAATAAATAAAAAGCTTTGTTTCGTTTTATTTCACAATTGCAGTTATGGATGGCTTATGTTGAAGTAGCGACAAAAGTTTTAGGAAATGCTGGCAACTCTTACAGCGTATGCACGTAAGTGTGCGTTTGTTAATATGTGTAAAACTGAAAAGCAGTAGAACGTTAAGTCTGACATGAAAAATTCTGAAATCAAGATATTGCAGCAAATTACGCTGACAACACAACAGCGTACGTAACACATACTTGGAAAGGATTTCGTTGTTGCCATAATTAAGTTTAATCCTCTCTTTAAATACTGTAGTGCATACAGTTAAGAAGACAAGCACACTTTTATATTAAAATTGATTAAATGAAAAACTTCATAAAAAAATAACGAAAAATAAAATATTTAAATAAATAATGTTGGAAATTTGCAGACAGCATAACAACCTTAAAAGTTTCCCTAATTAATTAAGGTGATTAAATGAACTGAAAACTTTAGTTAAAAACTTGTAAATTATTTGGAAGTTTCCTTTTAACATAAAATATGAAAACTTTAGTTTTTATCTGTTTAATCTGACATGCAAAAAACTAATTAAAAATTAAACTTTTGAGTAACACATTTTGCCTTAGCTCCCTTAGCAGAAAGTTACAAAGTGCAACAACTTCATTTAAAACTATACACTAAATTAACCTTGAAAAGAACTTTGTCAAATACGCAGGACCAGTACAAATTGACAAAAAAAGTGAGCAAAAACAAAAAAGGACATTATGTTGATCATCATCACTCATTACTGTTGCTGTTGTGGCTTTCAACGTTGTTAGGTGTTTTCAAAGGTGCCATATAAATTTCTAAAATTAACTACAGAAACAAAAAATTTTATTAGAACTTTTGACTTTTTCAAAATTTGTCGTCCTTAAACTCCCACCCGGCACAAAACTCGAAAGTTAACTTTGTGTCTCGTATGTCTTATCTTTTATATTTTATCATTTAGATTTTATCGTTTATTTTTTATTTTTGATATATTTTTTTTCTTATCTTTTACCTTTTATCTTTAATTTTCAACCTACGAAAATAAAATCTGTTTCACGCTCTGGCAACGCGAGCTATAAAGCAAATTATTCCCATAAATTCTGCACTGGTGACATCTTAAAAGCCCTTAAATTTGGCTAGCAGTGAGTTGGCAAATTCATAGCAGTACAACAATAAAAAAAAACTTTTTACCACACCTTCAAAAACCTTGTTTAACCATACAATGAAATACAGTAGCAACTACGAACATAATTAAATGAGTCCCTATGCAGGCGGATGCTGTGACAAAGTTTCATATGACAAAAGAGTAGCCAAACTTTGAACCAACAACAAAAAAGACCACGATAGCAACAACACCAATGACAACAATAGATACAAATACAACAATAACGAAAACAAGTGTAAGGTACAATAGGGTCGGCTACAACAACATCATGGATGATTGACACTTTTATTACCCCCAATATAGTAGCAGCGAAAAACAGCAACAACATCAGTAAGAATGATATAGAATGCACAGGTGAAGCAGCACTAAAAACCGACAATGTGTCCGGTGTCAACGAGAAAGGCGTTGCTCCTTTTTTTTTTGTTTATTTTATTTTGGTTTCAGTTAAAGGTGAAACAAGCGGTTGAAGATCAAACTTAAAAAATTGAAACGAGTGCTGCAGCAGAGCATCGCTTTTTAGATGATGTGGATAAGTTAAGGAATTTAAGAAAGGATTCAGGTTTTTGGGTATGTAGTGTACTTTAATCTCATTGTTAAGGAAAAAACATAATGTTTCATGATTAAAAGGAATTTAAGAGGCGTACAAAAACTTAAGAGAGTAGGCGGATTAAATGGGAAATAAACAAAAACGATTATGCCATATGAAAACATGGAAGACTAAGCAAAAAAGTCGAATAAAACAAAGACCAAGACAAGAAAAAAGAGATATCTAAAATGAAACAGATATAGAAGATTAGAAAGATTAAAAAGTCTGTTACAACAGCTAAGATGAACAAAAACTCGTGGACAACAGAAATTAATAGCAAAAAAATGAAAGTCAGTATGAAATGACAATAACAATATCCCTCATATAGACTACAGGTTTTCATAATGATCGCACAAATCTAAGAGTTGAGATAAGGAATTTGTAGAACAAGACATCGATTGAGATGGACAAAATGAGCAAGACTAAGCAAACTGAACAAAACGCAAAGCGGAATAATATGGTCAAGCTAGAAATCACAACTTACAGAACTGAAAAATAACTTTGAATGTTTTGACAAAAAACTAAACACCATGGAAATAATATGGAAATAATATGAAATCAAATCAGCTATATCAATAACACAATCGGGACGATAAAAACAAGATATCCAGAAGACAAAGACGTTCGAACATCGTGCATAGCTTATTCGATCAAAAGTATGATTGAACTTAGACCGGGAAAAAAATTATGACCACCAATATCACCCTGAAGTACAACCACAATGAATGCACAAATTTACTTAGATAGCTGTATTTGATGATGCCTACTTAGAGTAAGGAAGGTAGTGAGAAGACGAAGTCAAAAAAGTCAGAATAGCAAAGACGTTAAAGATAACTAAGACGACCAAGATGTCCGAATCAACTTACTTAAATGACCGGCACAATCAAGACCAAGTAAGAGTTTTATAACTTAGTTCCGGTCGTTTCAGTTTTAGGTACTTACAGGCAAACATCTTATTGCAACTTTTTATGCCATGTATAGCTAAACAGCCTAATAGCTACAGTAGCTAAGCTCTATTATTATTTCTTTTAAGTCAATTTTTCAAAAATCACTATATCAGACATTTTGAGTTTGAAATATTTTCCAAATTTGAACAGCGCATACGGAAATAATTCTAGGTGCAAACGTTCACAAGCACCAAAGAGCTGACAGCCAAATGATTACAGTAAGACAAAACTTCACAATAAGTTCAAAAACTCAATTCAATTGTTGTATCCTTTTTGTGACTGACGCTCGTTGCAGCATAATTCATAGTTTGTGCGGTTAATCTTCGCACAGCGAATGCAATTTAATGTCATTTCAAATGTCAGAGTGAAACTACGCGCTTTTTTTCCATTTTGTTAATTTGACGTGCTAATGTAGCACTAACTCTATGTCTAACTGTAATTCATTTCATCTTTAGCTGCTTCTCTATTACAGCGGTATTCATTCATCAAATCAACATAGGGCAACTTTCCAACAGTAAAGATTAACTTGTCACTGTGAACAAAAAAACCGCAACAAAGCCAACATTGTTCGGAATGTCAAAAAGTTTGAAAAAGTGCGCGGTCATTTCCACCTACCTCTAAAAGTGAGCTCAAGTTTAGTTTGCTGTGCTGTACGAAGTTGAGGCAGCGAATTTCAATAGAAGTCATTTTGAAAGGGAAACAATAAAAGCAATCGCTTCGATTTTTGTTGGTTGCTTAAGGTTGATATATTAAAGGATATTGCAGGTTGACAATTTGCTCATTTTATTGAATATTGAAAAGGAAATGTTGCATTTAACAAACATTTTGTATATAAATATTTTATATAAATTTGCGTAGATTCATTTGATTACAACCTTGGAATTCCCACAGAATTTTATTATCTATTCCATCAAATATCATGGTGAGCAATTGTACTTCGCTATGCCAATATTTACTTGAAAATATTTGCACATTAATTTTGCTATTAACATACACTACACCCGTGATACACACAGTTACATGTTCGTGTACGTGTGCAATACAATTTTATGGTCAAACATATACGCCCTGTGACAACAACTAATGCAATAAAGTGAGAGAAAAATGTGGGACAGAAAAAGGAAAGTAAAAGCAAACCAGACAAACAAATAAAAATAGTGGCAACTCAAAATCGTGCTGAATCATAAGCGGTAGAAAGCGTACTACCCCTCGCATCACTTCAATGTAAAGTCATATGCGGGCATCATACCACATTTCCACATCCTTCCGGATCAGAGCAGCAGCAGCAGCAGCAGCGGTAGCAGAGGATGAAAACAATAACAATGTTTATTTTAATCTCCACTGGGTGTCATAAAACTGATGGTGTTCCGTGTGCATTGTACGGTGTTTGTGTCCCAATGTGTGCTTGTCAGCAGCCGAAGCAACAGCGTGCGTATGTGTTGTGTGCTACTGGTGTTTACAATTCACACGTTTGTTTATTACAGAAGGAGTTTTGCAGCAATGTATGTGTGAGCATATGTGGGGTGAGAAGAGTAGTAAGCAAAGCAACGCAAGCCAAAACAAACCAAAAAATAAAGTAATGCGAGCTTGTCGCCATTTAAATGGAAATTTCCTGTTTTCATTTATTATTTCAATATTTTTCATGGAAAAATCGAAATACTGAAAATTTTACGTTTGTGGTGAGAAAAAATTTACCAGAATGAGAATTTAACAAACTCTTACATATGAGGGATAAGAAATTTGAGGGGTGGCATGCTATTGAAATTATTGAAAACTGTTTTATCGATGTAAATTTATTGGAATTATTTATTTCTGCTGTGCACATCCATGAAAACAAGAACATTTGGAATGGGAATTATGCGTAGCAAGTTGTTTTTAAATAACAAAGGAAATATTTATTTTACAGAAACTTACAACCTTTAGTAAAGATCGATATTCTTGCAAATTACTACTGACATAAAAGAAAAATCAAAATAAAATTCTATTCATAAAAGTCGATGTTGTCCTTTTGAAAGCACTCCTCATCAACTATAACGCTCTTATGGCACCGCTTGATCCAATTCTCGAAAAATTTTTATTTCTCGATTTTCAATATGGCCGTCAGAGCCGTCTTCGATTTTTCTATTATAAGCTCTTGGCTGCTAAAACGCGTTGCTTGGAGAGGTTTTTGAGTTCAGGTGAACTTAATGGCTGTTGCATGATATTCGCAGAGTTCTCGATGAAAAAGTAGGGACGTACAGTGGATGAGTCTGTATGGAACGGCAGCCATAAATAGTAATAATAGCGCTTTACTCTTGAAATTCGGTATAGTTGTTTTTTAGATCAAAACAACAAAAAATATGTAAACATAAAAAAAAACGGACACGCCTACCTCACATGCATATGTGGGATGTGGTTGAAGCGTTATCTACAAAATGTTTATCAATGACCATTAATGTGGCAATATTGATTTCAAAAATTATAAAAATTGTGCGGTAGCGGTCAAATGCATATCTGTTTTTGAAAAGCATTCGAATTTGTATCTTTTATCCCCTTTCCTGGTTCCTTACCTTGAAGGAAACTCCCTTCTGAATGTAAGCACCTCTCATCACACAGTTACATAGCTGACAGTGGTAAGCTTTTACAATTGATACAAATATTCTAAAGTATGGCAAAATTTGAAGAAATAAAAATATCTCAACATTAAAAAGTAGGTTAATGAAGACCATTATTGTATATTGTCCTAATGTTCTGAAAATGTACTGAAAATGTGCTTAAAATTCACCAAATGTACTAAAAATGCAGCAAGTGTACAGAATGTACTGAATACCTGTCAAATGTTCTGACGACAGTTTTTCAGGACGTAATTGTACCGAAAAAAGACAAATTTACCGAAAATGACATAAATTTTTTATTTTATTTTATTTAATTTTTCGTACAATGTGGCATTTCATTTGATTATTATACACATAAACAAATGTAAACAACGTCTAACCACTTACTGTAAGATCCTAATAAATAATTGTAAATAATGCTGCATACTTACAGGCTTTCAAGCAGAGAACATTGAAAAACAAAAAGAAAAAGTTTAAAACTTGCGCTATCAAACAAATAAAGTGAAAGCACAAACACAATGAAAATGAAATTTTTATTTGTTACACATGCTGATTTCAATTTCATTTGCATATACGAATGCGAGTTTTATGTGAATGTATGTGTGTTTCTGCTAAAATTTTAAAACAATGCGCGCAATCTTATTACATGTGTGTATTGAAATTTGCATACCTACAAATGTAAGTACATTGCGTCTTAAAGCTTATTTACTTATTATCTTTCGCAAAAATACAAACAAATCCGATTATTAACTTGAAAACTGCAAATAAACGAGAATAATGACAGTGACAGAAATACCAATCATATAACAAAAACAATAATAACCCAATGGATAATAACAAACTTGAAGAATACACACGTATATAGATACTTTCTTACAGCATTTGTCAGTGTGTTACAAAAAGTTTAGTGTTTTTTGCACTGTATTTTATATGTGTGAGTATGTCGTATATCAGCAGTGTGTTACCATATAATTGCGAAAACATATTGGAAAAAATTGTCTTACCCTTTTTTTCATACCAACAATACAATTGCCTAAAAAAAATGGTCACAATACAACCGAATGATAAAAGTTTCTTAAAATAAATGAAAAATCGAAAAAAAACTCTTCTGTAAATTTGTTGTGCGTTGTTTTGATCTGCAATTCCAGGATTACTTTATTCGAATACAACGCCCAAGGTCTAACATGTCTTTTACTTAGTGTTCAAGAAGACCGAACAGGTTTGCCGAAAATGACGACACCAGAAACCGCCTGGAAACTGTTCTTTGGCATCACTAGTGACCGAAATCACCTTACTTGAAATCGGATCAGCTTCTCTTTTTTAAAAAAATTGTTAAATTTCTCAAGTGGGCTACTTCTAAGCCCTAAATACTAATTTTTTAATGAAACATTGTTATTTAGATGGCAATATGTGCTACAAATTAAAATATGAAATGATTTTTTTTTTTGTTAAAATTTATTTTTTAGCGCATAATGCACCCTAAATGCATCCACAGAATGGTCAGAAAATAAAAAAAACATTTAAAATCACCAAGAAAAAATTTATGGAATTTACGGAACCAATTAGCGAAAAATGGCTTATGTGGCTTTTGAAGATTATTTTAATATCTTTTAGTTATATTTCTAAGTCAACTTCTACTAAATAGAAATGAATGACAGCCGTGATACAGACATTCGTGGAATTAATGCTTATAATACTCCAAGCTTAAGGCCACAGCTATGACATCCACGCCACTATTAGCTCTATTACATTTGAGTTACTTGGAGTAAAGGAAAATATATCATAGCACTTATGCATTCAATATTTAATCTTTATATTACATCAACTGGCAGAAACATTTGGTGGTGTCATATAATGGAATGTTGCACATATATCATATTAAAAAATAAGAATTAAGCGAATTTTTTGATTTTAGCTTCACAACTCAACTTCGACAGTACTTTGACACAAAATTTTTTTGTATTTTGTGTAAGTTAAAAGCGCTTCCATCAATATCTTCCTTTATTATTGGTCGCTTAGCAAAAGTTCCGCAACTTACGATTCAATTAGTAGACAAACAAATACATTTCTTATGCTGCAGAATTATTATACGAATTATTCGCTTTACAGCTGTGGTACAAGGTTTCTTGTTAAAGTTCTCTACAGCGGGAAATACGTAAAGCAAAAAAATTTTGTAGAGAATTGATGATACCACTCGCTATTGATCGTGTGCATGTTGGAAAAGTCTCGTGGAGGCCCAATGCTCCGTAAGGAGATGAAGGACACACCAAGAGAAAGAAAAGCTTTAGTTTCAAAAGCTTAGTAATTATTTGAAAAAATTAGTAATTATAGAAAAACTTTAAAGGCTTTCAATGGCCATTCCAGAAAAAAAATTCTGCAGATTATGGCGTGTTCACCAATTATTGAAACGCTCGCTTGTAACTAATTGCTTGCCAGGTTACTGTATTTTTTTTGCAAATGCTATGAATAATTCAAGACATATTTGCAAAGACTTAAAGCATGTAACCAATCGATGCGAATATTCAAAATAAAAGGAACTTTCGCATTACATACACAATATCATAAATACTTAAGGGGATGTTCTCAGTGTTATCAATCCTCTTATTTTTTGTAATCTTACCCTAATGTTACTGTCATTTGATGGAATTTACTGTTAATCATATTATCACTTCTCAAGTTTATAAATATATAAAAACACAAAAAAGTAGCAGCTTTAAATGTAATTTATATGCTTGTCTTCATGACTGTATTTGAATAAATCTTCATGTGTTTGTGCGTTGGAGGCAAATCAACATTATTTATTACTTAAGGCGCACACAAAGTTAATTTACAGAAGTTTGACATTTTTTGTTGTATTTATTTAATACAAAGTTTAAAAATTTAGAGCAATTCCAATGAAGCGATAAATTTCAATAATCCTTAAATGTCACAGTAGGCAGCAGGCGTTTTATATTAAAAATTCAATTTCAATTGGATTGAAGTAAATAAATTTTAAGATATACTTTCATTAAAGTTCAATTCGTTTTTACTGTAGCAGCCATTTGTCAAATTAACATATTGTTACGTGCACGGTGGAGCAAACTTATACTATATAAAAATCAGTTTGCTAAGTTGCATCGAAGCTAAGTAAAAAAGGTAAAGTGAAAACTTAGCTCATATGACGTGTGAGTAACGTGCAATTCAAAAAACGAATGCATTGAAGAGCTTTTATTTGTTTGAGAGCTAGCGCAACATTTATGAAATCGAAAAAGATTATGAAATTATTAGAAAACTAATGCCTTGAACAAAAACTAAACAATTGGAGCAAAAGGATATTCACCAATTGTTCTAAAAGTATACGGAAAGGAAGAAAGGTCATAAGAAATTGCAAAATCCTTTGTTCAATTGTGCCTAGGCTGTTGAGAAAATTATAATTTTTTTTTTTTTTTTAAATTTGCAATCGATTTTCATATTTTATTTTTATTTCTAATTTATTTGACATATGACAATCCACCCAAGGTTATGGTGCAGATGTTTGTTGTAAACTTTCTTAGTACTACACATATCTATCCATTACCTAGAGTGGCTTTATTCAATGATTAGTTTGATGACTTAAACAACATTGGTTGTATCTACTTTATGGAAAATCTTAACATCGTGGAAATAGAAATTCTCCACTTCAAAGTAATAATCATGTTTAACTGGACGATTGAATGGGAAACCGAATGGCAGTGAATCCACAAATCTTGCACCAGATCCAATACCGCAGGATACAATTGGATTATAGCTGGAAAATTGCGCAACAGCTGGCTTGTGATATGGGAAGACCATAAAGAAGAATTGGTAGGTCAGACCGCCCTTCTTGCCCTTCGGTAACATTAATCTTGATGGCACACCACAATGAGCTTCTGTTTGATCCAATGGGAAGACATATTCAGAATTGGTAGCTTCCAAGACCTTCTTATAGAGATCCAAATAGGTGGTTCTATCGCTGACAAAGAGAGCGAAATCAGCTGAAGTACGCTCAATTGTGTTGGTACCAGCAACCAAATCAACAACATAATGATCCAATTCAAAGAAGTTCATGTAGTTCTCTTCCAATTGTAAGATCATACCGTTCTCATCATATTTAGGTCCAACGAAGACCTTGACGATGGCCTGTTGCTGCTTATCGGAGACTACATCTATTGAGAATTCAAAAGGCTTGTGGTTGAGACGATATTGACGTGCTTTGATCACAAAGTTTTGGCCATCAACATGGGAGTTGCGTCCGAAAAGTAATAGGTCATCATCGATCTTCTCTGGTGTTACTTCAACGTTGACAGCGTTACTGATATCAGCATCGAAATATTCAAAATATGTGACGAGACTCTCTGGCATATGAACGTCATTGATCTTGACACCGTCGAAAACGTAATCTTTTTTGGTGTATTCGGGGAAGGTTGCCATCAAACGCCAGTAGTAAGATGTGATTTCCTTGTACATTTCAAAGAACAAAGGATCGCGTACTGAGGTCTCGTAATGCATAAATGTTGTGGGTAGAGTTTCATGATATTTGCCATAAGGACGTCCCTCATTTACAATATAACGATAGTATTTGTCCAAGCTGCCGTAGAATTTCTTATCAATGCTGTCAGCATTACCTTGAATAATGTTGCCTAAGATATTGACAGCCTCTAGGTCGCCCTTGGTCTTATTTTCATCAATGAAATCGTAGATACGTTGGCTATAAATTTCAATATTCTTGATATATTCAATATTCTCAGGTGTATAGAAGTTATAGTGGTTATCGCGGTTGGGCACACTGGCACCGGTGTAATAACGCAGACCGCTGAAATAACCAGAGTCAACATCTTCGTACACATTGAAAGTGGGAATTTCTCCCAAATCATTTGAAAGACGTTCCAAATAGTAACGAGTCAACATTTGCAAATGAACAAATAAATAATATTCACCGCGACGATCTTTGTTGAGTTCATGACCAACGGGACCCTTTGACCAGTATGGATAGTCAATATTGAAGTAGTAATAGAAGGAGTTGAAACCCACATCTTCCAAGAAGTATGCCAGACTGTGGTCGTAGTTAACATCACCATAGACATTCGAGTAGTTGGACTTGATGGCAACATTGTAGATGTTGTCCAATTGATTCACCTTATGGAAATTGTGCATCTTATAACGTTCAGCTACTTCCAATGTTTCAACATCGAAGAATGACCAAGGATGAATCTCATAGATGGCAGGCAGCACAATACCTTCAAGATCCTTGCGGAAGAGTGAAGCAATTGTCGTGGAGTAAATGAACAATTGTTTGTTGCAATGCAAACGAGCCCAGAAGACGGTATATTTGAAGCTTTCCCAATCCTTGGCAAAGTACAGCAAACGCACCAAACCAATTGCGTATTCCTCATGACGTTCATACAGCACAGTGAAGACTTCATCATCACCTAGCGGCTTGGTTCGCCACAATTCAAAGAAATGTGTCAGCAACTCAGTATGCTGGTAGTTGTCCAAATGATCCCATGGCTTGTATTCATAGAAACTGTGATCGTACTTGGTGACAAACACATCATCTTGATAGATATGCTGGAAAATTTCAAGTATAAACTTTTGTTTCACCAAAAAATCTTTATCGGCCGGCTTTGACTCAATATGCTTGGACGATGCAGTGGCTAAAATAGCCGCAGCTAGAAATAAAACAACTGTGAACGACTTCATCTTGCGAAACCATACTGAATGTGGCAATTTCACGCCTATTTATACCAATTGAATGTTGAATGAATTGCAGGGCGCCAGCCTTTATCAATAATCTCTGTGCAAATTGATCTCCAGGTTAAAGCAACAGCTGTACATTAATAGGTGCATTGCAAAGTAAATGCCTTATCAGCTGCTACATTAAGCCGAAGATTATCACTACGTGCAAAAAATTGCATAATGCTTTTGCAAAAATTTAATTTTGTTTTCAGCAATGTTGCTTTCCTTGCTGAGTTTACTTTGGAGCATAAATTAATTACATATTATGGCACTAATTATTCCACAGACAAAGCAATTACATCTTTATTTAAATGGAAAGTTTTTTTCCCGATCGCAGACATGACAAGACAAAAAGCAACTGCTGCTGAAAGTCACGATTAGTACATACATATTATGTATATGTTTAACATCTATGTAGAGTTGATCAGCGCGCCCAAAAATAGCATTAAAGACTGATAAGAAATAATTGCTTTGTTTGCCGTTGATAAGAAGTTCTGAGATCATAAATTAAAATTTTTAATTACATATATTTTTAAAAAATGTATGCAATAAAATCAAACATATGTTGTTTTTCGGTATTGCCTCTATAAAGGTAGTTTTTGCTAAAAAAACTTAAAATCCCAAAAAAAGTTAGCTCATTTGTTTAACAACAAGTGGTAACTCAAGCGCGATTTTTTCAATTTTGTTACGTTTCTGAAAATATTTGGAAAACTTCATTTGGTTTGATTTGTCTTTTCAAAAAATCGCTAAAGTTCACAAAAAAAGCATAGATTTAAATTGAAATAATAAATAATTGCTTTCGATACATATTTTGTATGTACGTATGTACAGTAGCGTATCTTGGTGCCGAGATGCGGTTGCCCCGGGCGCAAGGCTTGAAACATATCTCGACTTTGTAGGGTTTTTGAAAGTGAAAAATTACCTTTTTTTTAGTGAATGTAACTAAGAGGACGTGAAAATTTCACAGTTTAAGTGAAATAAATTTCAGTTTGCTTGAGTTTTTGAATGTGCAAAGTAAATAATTTTTGCCACAGGTGCCCGATATGCACGGTATTATAGTATTTATTATTATATATTATATATATTTTTAATTCGATCAAGTCTGACGTACAGGCATCTGTGATTGTAAAAAATCGGCGTGCTTTTTGGAAATCAAAGTATCAAAAATTGCGCACGATATCTACATGTAATGCGGGTTATGCTGCAAGTCATTTTCAGAAATCGTGTTTTAGCTGAACATTTTTTTTTTTTAATTTATTTTCTTTATTCTTGAAGTATTTTTTAAGCATAAGAAAATCAATGTCTTAAACCATTTAAAGCGATTTAATCTCTCAACAAAATTCCTTTAGAATAGCATTAAAAACAAAGATTAACTATTTCTAATTGATAAAGCTAGAGCAATAAAATGAGTGAGTTTCATTAGATGATAACTTCACATATTTTGCAGCAGTTTTGTTATTGGTTGTCGTGATTTTTGTTCAAAATTATCAAGAAAGTCAACAAAAAAGATTGCATTCAAAAACTATGAGGAGTAGCATGGAAGAACTTAAACATTTTTACTAAGACATGCTTCAATTTTGTAAATAACATTTCAATAGATTTGATAAATCATCACATTTAGTTTTTTTATTTTTTATGTGTTAATTTTTAATCAGTCTTGTATCTGTTGACATCCTCAAAATAAATTTGGTTTGCAACCCGACAATATTAACTAACCGGTTTCAAATCTAGAATATTCGGTTCTTTTGAACAGGTCTATTGCACATAAATAATTATTTAGTATTTATCTGAAATTTCAAGATTTTATAATAAATGTAACGATTTTGAAATAAGTAAATTCCATATAAATTGACACTTCAAACGTTAAAAACTTTAAATGTAAGCAACAAAAATCAAGTCTTTTCTAATTTTGGGTACAGTTTTCATATTCATTTTTCTAAAGTGTCTAAGCCAACAATTTTTTATCGTGTATTAAAATATTATGTAAAAATTTTTAAGAAAAACATAAAAAAAAATGAGTTTCTTGAGCTTGTTTTTAAAGGAATGTTCTAAAATATTTCAAAAACAATATTTGATTGAAAACTGCGTTATTATTTTTGTAATCAATGAACAAATATTGCGAAAGAAATTGAAATCAAAGCTCTGCAACTTTTTTCTATAAATGTTTTTAAACTTTCTCAACATATGTAGAGTTTTTTAAAACTTTTGACCTTTGGACAGCTTTCGACATTTTTTGGACTTTTTTCTTTTTGAATTTCAACTTTTTTCAACGTTTTTAACATTTTGAATAGATTTCGATTAAGCAAACATCTCAATTCTTTTTGAACATTTCAACTTTTATGAAATTCATTGAATTTTTCTATAATTTTTCTTAAAAGAATGATGCACATACGTGCATACATATCTAGAAATTATATTAAGCTTTTCCCTATGATTTCAATACGGCAATATTTTTGAATGAAATCTTTAAGCCAATAAAAGTTTTTGTTAGCTTCAGTGAAACATTCTATCAGTGCAACTATGCTCTTTGAGCTTTTCTGTTAATTTGATTAACCTATTTTCAGACTGCTAAGTCAGTTTCACCACAATTGTCTTTAATGGCCAAAATTCCAACTGGCTACGCTTGCATGCACTTGCACTCCTTCCTATAAGCAATCGAAAATCACTAATAGTCACTCAAGTGTTGCGAGTGTAAACAAAGAAATTCACTTGAACGAATAGCCAAAGTATGGTGCTAACAAACAACTTTGTTTTTGTTGTTGTACTTATGTCTTATTATTGCTTGAGTTGTTTTTGTACTTTGTACTTTTGTATGTTTGTACTTTTGTTGCTATTTCTGTTGTTGTTGCTAACCATATTGCAAATCATCTTGGAAAATTGAGGATATCCGCTGATGTTTTCGATATCGTTACGAGTAGCCGCCAATCAACAATTAAATTTAAGCTGAAAATTCGAAATAGAATCGAAAATTTAATGTTCTTTGAACCAAAAAGATATGGTCGAATTGTGGTAAGGAATGTGTGTGAAATGCTTTTAAAAACAAATTTAATATTAATTTATTGTGTTGTGTACGTTTGCCAAAACAATTTGCTTAAGGAATAAAATATATACAAACATAAGTGAAATAGTAAACAAATTCTTACTTATTCAATGATGTTCGATTAGAATTTGATTGAATAAATAAAAATAGTAAACAATTTCTTGAGTATTGAACGAAGTATGGGAAGTGTCTAACAATGAGTCGTTTTCAGAAATTCGATACAAAATTCGATTACGTTTGTAAATCGCTTTAAGTATTTTCGGGGTCGATAATTACGAATTGGTTGTTAGATTTTGCGGTTAAGTTAAGAAAACATTTAGTTCACACTCCTATATGGTTTCTAATAAAAATAACATTGAGCATTTTAAGATTAATTTTAGAAAAAAATGGGCCTGGCATATACCATAGTAGCGAAAAAATGCATCAGATATATCCAAAGTATTTTTCAAACAATTGAAGGTGAGCGCTATGAAAGAAGTGGTCATGAGACTTTCTCTGTTACACAGTGTAATTTTAAGAAAAATTTATTTATTTAGTACTTCTTTGTTAAAACATATTCCTCTTTTTAATAAATCAACAGTTTTCAGATTAAAGAAAACTCTTCGCAAAGCTGACTGTCATGCCGGCCTCATTTTATGTGTCAACAAGCACTCAAAGTTTTTGACATTTGCTTTTAAATTCGCTGACAGACAAATTTTTCGCAGAATTGCGAATAAAAAAAGAAAACACTTACACTCAGTTAAGGAAACAAGATTTCAGTTACATATTATTTTTAGCAGATATTTGCATTTTTATTCGATGTGCTCATTTACTGAATTTGCACTTCATGTAAACAAAATATATTTTGAAATTGTTTTTATTACTTGCGCTATTGGCATGGGTGAATGAATATACATTGCATATACTGCAGGAAATGCATTGATTTTGTTCATAAAATAGAGAAGAGTGGGAAAAAATATCGTTCGTTGAAACTCTGGCTACATAGATAAACAGATGTCAGTTGGGAATTGAATTATGACTTTTGTGTAGTTTCAATAAACACAAAAACAGGAAATGGCCACAAAAATAATTGACAAAGTAAAAATTATGGCTTCATGATATTTTTGGCATTTAACTGACTGACTAACATACTTTTAGCATTTTTATTTGCTAGAGTTATTTCGAAATATGTATGTCAAATTTCGAGAATTACATATTTAGTTTTTTGAGTGATTAGAAGTTTATGCTATAAAATTAAATATTTAAAATGTTTGACAATTCGAAAAAGGCACTCAGTAGGATTGAAAGTTTAATGTAGATTAAAAAGTCAACTCGAGAATTACTATAGACTCAGTGAAATCCTTTAATAGAAAAGGGTATTTTACAATTTGAAGGTTGTTAAAAATTTTATGAAGTGACTTAAAATTGTTATCGCATTTAGACTTCCTAAAAATATCAAAAAAAATGAAGCAGAGACACTTAATTGAAAGGACAATATTTTTATGTATTTGGAGAGAAACTTAGAAGTCTTTGAAATGTTAGTTACTTGCAACAATACTAAAGATTGACAGGATAACTCAACTCTATAGTTTTTTGATTATTTTTTCAGTTAAATTGTATTTTTTTTTAGTACAATTGCACGTTTCCTCAGTATATATGTACTTTTCCAGCTCAATAGTAATTTTCTCAGTACAACTGCACCACAATTGTACTTTTTTTTACTAAAATTGTACATTTTTTGACACAAAATTTTGTACAATAGTGCTATTTTCCAGTATAATTGTACCTTTTTCTATACTATTGTTCTCTTTTTCAGTGAAATTGTATTATATTCTTGTACAATTGTACTTTTTCTCAGTATAATGGTACTTTTTTTAGTTCAAGTAACTTTATTTTTTTTCAATGCAATTGTTCTTTGTTTTGTTACAAAGCTAAATTTTTCAAAACAATTGTATGCTTTTTCAGTACAATTGTACTTTTTTCAGTTCAGTAGAAATTTTTTTCAGTAAAATTGTAGGTATGTTCATCTTCTCTTTTTATAGTACAATTGAATTTTTTTAAGTACCTATATTTTTAAAAATTTTTTTTTTTTTGCTTACAATTGTACTTTATAAGGTATTTATTATTAGATAGTACCGAAATCTTATTTTTTTTAATGGAGTTGTAATTTTTTCAGCAGAATTGTAAATGTTTTCAGTACAATTGTACTTTTTTCATTACACTAGTACTTTTTTCAGTACAATAACACTATTTTTTCTATACAATTGTACTTTTTTCAGTACAATTATACTTTTTTCAGTACAATTGTACTTTTTTTCATTACAATTATAATTTTATGGTACAGTTGTGCTTTTATTATCACAATTGTACTTTTCTTGCCGTAAATTTGTGCTTTTTCAATACATTGTTATTTTAGTTCTATTATTAATAGCTAGAAAGTCAAAGTACACTGAAAAAATTATTAAAGAAAGCAAGTTTTGAGTATTTTTTCCTTAATTCGCAAGAAAATTGATAGTAGAATTATGGTTACACATCGGAAATACTTTAAAAAAAATTTTACATTAAAAAATCTAAATTGTGAAATAAAAGAATTTGTTTTCTATTTGGAATGTATTTCTTTACATTTTTTGCTTATATTTCTCCAAGGCTTGATAAATAACGTCCTTCGAAAAGTTTCTTCAAACCAAATGGAACAAAACAACTATAAAAGCTAAAAATTTGTGTAGAACCCAAACTAATATGCCATAGACTTATGTTTTATGTTAGAATGTTAAATAGTCTGTCATTTATATGTGTCATTTTTAGTCCATGCGATCATTGAAAAGTAAAATTTTTTCTTAAAATTTTCCAACTGAAAAATTTTTACATCTCAGGTAGTATTTTGCGAAAAGCGCTTTTGTTCGCTTTTGCTGCTGTCACCTCAATCATTGACACATTATTGCCATTAAACAGATTAAAAAGAAATGTTTTTTCTACTTGCATTTATTGTTCTTTGCACTCACACTCATAGCAGTGCACTGCTTTTTTTAACAGCAACGCGGCAGCTTCACGTTAAGCTTAACGCATTTGGCGCAAAATTCCATTTTAAATACTTCCGTTTCCGCAGCTTGCTGCTGTGCGATGCTGTGCGTTCGCTGTGCTGTCAAGTGAATCCTTTCAATGGAATAATGAAAAGTGCTTAAATCGCTAGCTTGTTGTTGTTGTTTTTGTTTTATGTCATTCTTTAAATATTTTTTTTTGCTTTTGAAGAGGAATAATCAACGAATGCAATGGCGACAGTATGATGAGACAGCAATGGAATAAGAAACTTAAAATTTGTGTTATTTTTTTCGAATAAAATATAACTAAAAACATAAAGAATGAAGTAATGAATCTCAATTGAAGCTCAAGTTGTGAATCATAGATTTTTGTAATTTCAAAGATTTAGTAAATGGAATAAAGCGCTCCTTTGATCTATTAAAAAAAGTTTTGAGAGCATTCTTATTGATGGTACAATATTTTTTTTTGCTAGAAGTACAAAGTCTTCTCTCATATGTAAATAAGTAGACTCTGCTTGTAAGCAAAGAACTAATTTGTTTTCAGTTTGATTATTATTATTTTCGTATCAAAAAACTATTGGTTTTCGTTACTCATACGTCATGTTATTCTTCAAAACCAATAAACCGCTTAGCATAAAATTCTAACATTTTCCACCAACCGCTTTAGAACTTTGTACTATATGTGATATTTAGGATATCTCGATTCTCAAGAGCGGAAACATTTTCTGTTGGTGCTACAAATTCGTAGCAAGCAACAAAAAAAAGAGTTAAAGTAAACGACTTCCTTTACAGGTACAACGAAATGGGGTATTGCTTTGCGTTAGTAAGGATTTATAAGTATTTGAAGCTTAATAATAAGTTTGCATATGAAAAATTATTTTATTACTTTAACCAGCGCTGGATTCGGGCAGGGTTCAAAGGGTATATAGCCTCAAGCTCAAATGAATTGCAAACCAGCGCAGGCGTTAGGTATTAAAGCAGGGGTAGAGGTAGAACTATAGCGCTGGAGTCGGAGTTCAAGCCACAACATGGCAAGATGTTATGTAAATATGTGAATGTTCTGTGGGAAAGGAAGAAAGGAAACACGATGACCTTATACGTGGTAACACAATCAATATACCTGGGGCCCATTTCAACAATTTATGTGATTTTCAGTTGTAGAAAAACATTATGAAGAACCTTTTCTTTTGGTAATCAATATGAAATTTTACATTTCATTCCTTTTCTTAAAAATCCAGTTGCTAAAAATATTGACAAAAATTTGTTTCTATGTGTAAAAACGAAATCTTCACCGAGATCTTAATCGATTTTTTACCACAAAAACTTCTAAAAGTTTGCATTTACAACTTTTTACAAAAGACCTACTCACAAATTATTTCTTTTATCTTTATCCATTTTGGTTTATATAAAGAGTGCCATACGTTTGATTTATATTACGATAAAATGTAGCCGTTACTTATCAAGTTCCTCTAAAAGACTTGTAGATAAACATAATAATGTTGCTAGATTGACTCTAGAGGTAAAACTGATCAAAAATATATATACGTATCCGCACATATCATTTTTTTTATTTATGTCTAACATCGGCTTAAAGTTCGCTGATGATTTCATTTAGCAATAACTGAAAGTAGTTTGACGAGCTTATACCATTTTTTTTTTTTTTTGTTTTTTGTTATTGAAACTTTTTGATATTATCACACGTTGTACTGAGCAAAAAGCTCAGTAAAATAATTGTGGTTTGCATAAATTTCGTTAGAGCAAGAAAGGTCTATTTCGATCGCAGTGTATGTCTTCGAGCAAGAATCTTCTTCTAATCAAAGGCATTGACAAAATGTGTGTAGACATAAGTTTACGTTTCAGAAGCCAGGTTTGTCTTTTGTTGTTAGAGCAAAAGCCACAATTCCATGAACTTCTTGTTACATTACATTTATTTTCAATTTACTGCTTCATATACAAAATAACATAAGAAAAAAGAATTGAGTTAACTTAAAATCAGCAGCAGGTAAATCGCTTGTTATTTTCTTTTAAACAGCTGCAAATGGTTATGAACCTTAGCTGCTAGCTGGTGACAACATAATTTCCGTTTCCTTTTTCAAAGTAGAACGTTGATAGCTTTTATGGTTGTGTATGTTTGTGTGTGTATGCGAAATGAAGAAATTCCATTTGTATAAGTGTATGACTGGAGAGTCTTTAAGAATAATGAGCACTTAAATGAACGTCATTAATAAAATTGACACAGAAAATGAACAGAAATTGCGTGTATGATTATATTGAATGAGTCTAATGGTACCTTAATACCTGTCTTACTGTTATCTTCATTAGTTGTGGAATTTAAGCAAAATAAAGTTTCTTTTTGTTTGCAATATTTCTCCATGTCGCTGAGTTGGCAGTTTTAAAGCTCCTTTTGCTTACACTCCATAATTTAAAATTGAGTTAACTCATTTAAAACAAAAAACTACACACAAAACAACCATTCAGCAGTAATTACGTTAAACGCTTTACAGCAATTTCTCCACCCTATTAAAAGGCTGGTATCAAGTGGTCATAAATTATGCTGTCTTTTATGAACTTTGTGTATTGTAATAAAAATTGCAAACCACAGCCGGAAAAAAGGGTCACTCTATTAAGCACTTACTACGACATAGCAACGGAAGTCCTTTTTTTTTTGATTACCTTATTAACGTAATTGGAGTTTTTAATTTACGTTGAAAAATTGATTAAAAATAAGTAGCTGCGACTAAGAAAAATTATTGTTACGCAAAAATAGGGAAAAAAATTAAAATAAATTTAGTAAACAAAGTGGTCGTCGGTAGCATTGCGCCCGGAAGTGGTAAAAATTTGGCAAAATTTAATTCGTGCATTTCAATGAAAGTTCATCAAAAAAAGAAACAAACTTTTTACTGTTTACTTTGTTGCTTTGCCCGCAGTTTATAAAACAAAGTTAGAGGAAAAAAAAAATGTTGGTCTAATATCGCCACCAAAATTTTGTTGGCATCATTATTCATTTAGTTTTTTTTTTCATTTGAAATTGTTATTGTTATTTCAGTTTCTGCTGTTGGTAGCAAAAATTAATGAGTTTTTGTTTTGGCCAACCGTAGCGTATGTGTTGCTTTTGGTTTTGTTGCTGTCATTTTGATTGTTTTTAGTTTTTGTGATTTAATACCACAACATATTCGTTGACAGTTTAAAGTGTATTTTTTTAACATTTCTGGACGTAAAAGTTAATGGTGATTTTGTTGCCACAAAAATATGGAGCTGTGATGTATAAAAATTAATTATTAATTTACTGCAAGTTTTAATCACAACATTTTATTGTGCAGGGTAAATAAATTTATAAAATTACTGAAAAAAAAAATGCTACAAAAGTTGTGTTCTGGTCCGGTGTAGCAGATTGACACATTTACTCATTAAAAAAGAAGGAAATGCAATGATGATGACAATTTGATATGTTGAAAAATCAGAAAAATACTGAAAAATATAGGTAGCTAAGATAAATTGATATATTCGGGAATGTCGTATATTATTGAAAAATTGAAAAATTGAAAAATATATAGAGCTTTATAAAAATATTGAATAATTATAAGATGTCCAAAAATGCTGAAATCATCACAACATTTTTAATAGTGATGAAAATGTTCAAAAATGCTGAGGAAATCGATAATTTTGAAGAAGTTAAGTATATGATGGGAAATTCCAAAAATGTTGAGAAAGTTAAAGGATGTTTAAAATGGTAAAAAACCATATGTTAGTCAAAAAATGTTATATATTGAAATACCAAAAAAAAATTAAAATGCGCTAAAGTTTTATAATCTTATTATATTTTGGAGTATTATTTTGTTGTCTTAATAAAATTTATTACAGGCAATCAATTTCAATTGCATTTACCATCCCATAAATGATAGTTCATAACATGTAGATTAATATCTTTTACAAAGCACATCACATTTAAATGATGCATTTCCAAAGTTTGTAATTTTTTTCCAAATAATGTCAAAGTCACAATTTTGTGATATTTGAATTTGCCTTACTTGTTCTGCACACATTGTTCCACTTCAATTTTGCTCACTGTTAATGTGACACCGTTAAACGCACACCGCATTAACCAACTAAACAGAGGCAAATCTCATTTAACTGCTTATTAAAAGTAAGTACACATGTGAGATTTCTCAGTGTTAGTATGTCAAGTAAAAAATACCGGTGCGCTATAACCTGCACAAAATAAATGCGCTGCGCTTAAACGACACATATGCAATACAGACACATAGATGATGACGACAACGTTTATGCTGATGCTGTTGATGATGATAATGAGAAGTCGGTTATAGAAGCAACATTACAAGAAAATTGATAAAAAACTAAACTAGAGGAAAAGCAACAACGCAATATAACAAGAAAAGAAACACAAATACATAGGCAAAAAACCTGTGGACTCATACCCAGCTGGCAAAAGCAGTAGGATGAAGCACCATTAGAAAATCATCTTTGGAAAGAAACAGGCCTCTCAACTCCTTTTTTGTATGACAACGAGTACTTCCTTCCAAGTGAACGTGAGAAAAATAGGCCTTAAGTGAAATGCAGAAAAGAAGGGCAACCGTGAAAGGAACTAAAATAAGCCTTCTATAAAAGAGAATAAAATAGTGCTGTTTTATTTGTTGCTAAATAAAAATAAGAAAATAAAGTTTGTTAAGATGATTTTCAAAGAAAATCAGAAAAATTTGAGTTTTTCTTATATCAACATGTTGCAAGTTGATACTTGAAAATATCAACAAATTTTAATTAAGCAAATTTTTTTTGTACGAATTCTTAATTTTCGAGTGTCAAAGAAATTTCCATCATCATAAGATTCCAATAAACTGATTGAGAACTATAAAAACAAAAGAGTCATGAAGACATGAATTGAGATAATCTATTAACAGGAGTGCTATTGAACGAAAAAATTGCATTAAAACCAGATATTGGGAAGCTCTTACGCATGCAGTAACATTAGCAAATGTACGGTGTGAGGTGGAGGCCTAACTCAATTGTCTACTGGGTACTTACTCCAAGCAAGGCAGATACACACACATGTTAGCATAGACATTTTAATAGACTCAGCGAGTGCCAACATGAAGCTTATGCTGGTGACGTGATAAGCTTAGCGTTTGTTTGGCTAAACTAAGGTTAGCTCTGACTGACTGACTGTCTAACTTGAAAATGGTACTAAACGCTTAAGCTATGGCAAGATTAAGAACAAGTGCACAAAATGAGGCTGCTAGCTGAGAGTAGAACAAAATA
Source organism: Meiosimyza decipiens (assembly GCA_963680825.1). NCBI lineage: Eukaryota > Metazoa > Arthropoda > Insecta > Diptera > Lauxaniidae > Meiosimyza > Meiosimyza decipiens. The sequence goes on along the minus strand of OY804259.1, from coordinate 5,858,529 downwards.
ATAGAGACTATACAGCGGTACATCCAGCAGTGTTGGCATGCTATTTGATTTTAAGACTAATAGGAGGTTTTCCTAAATTGATGTGGCTTACGAGGTAAGCCCAAAATAAAGGAAGTGGTGTCGTATTGCATCGTGTTAAAACGTATCGTTTCGTTTCGTATCGTATCGTATTGTATTAATTTATTTTATTATTAATAAATAATAGTAAAAGTACTCTGAGCATACAACCCAGAGGTCCTCTGTTTTGATTCCAAGTTCAGGCATGATATTCCACATTTAGTTATTCTAATTTTCATTTTTTTCTAATTACTTCCTTCTCTTCTTAGTTTTCTAAATATTCGAAAAGAGCCACATTGAGCTTTCCAGCTGTGATAAAAATGTATTCTATACCGACATAACGTCAATAATGAAAATGAAATTTCAGCTTCAGATTATTTTCATTTTAATAGTTGCGCCAGAAAAATTAAAAAAATACAAATTTCTCTATAGTCAAACCTCATTTCTACTGATCTGTCATCCCTTTTGAAGCTAACACACTAAGTGTCAAAGGTTATCAGCTTTATAATAAAATAAACAAGTTCTACTATTGGAATAAAACATAAATGACGAGACAAAAAAGCAAAACGTAAATATAGAGATGGGAGTTTTTCTTCGAATATTCGACATGGAAACCCTTTAATCTAGTACTGTCTCTTATTACCGATTTTTATTTTTAGTTAATTTAAAAAAAAAAAGTGGTTACATTCATTTGCTCTTAAAAAAAAGTTCTAAGTCTTATGAATAGATACTCAGTGTCTGACCGAGATTTGTACTCACTCACTGACAATTTCATTTTTACTTTAGAACTTAATGTAGACCTTTTTCCGTGTGCATCGAAAAATAAATAATTTAGTCTTTGAATTAAAAAGAAAAGTGCTGGCTGGCATCACTGCTTAGCAGACAGCTTAGTATTTTATTTTTATGTCAGCAGACAACGAAATCGTTGAAAAAGAGACAGGCATTTATGCAAAATGATGTCATTAACTTGGTGCACAATATTTCACTACAAGAAAGGTAACAACAAAGACAATAAAAGGAATGCTAGCAACGTTGACGACTTTGACTTTATCAAGTTGATTAAACTGTCTGAGAGCTTTATTACTACCATAAGTAAAGTGTTGTACAAAAATGTGAGGAAAAGTCATGCAAAATAATTGAGACAACAAAAAGGAAAAAAAGTAGCAGCACATCTTTCTAACGTCTTCATTATTAGTAAAAATGCATAACAGCAGCTAAATAAACGATAAATTCTGCGTTGACTGCAAAAAGTGCAGTTTAAAGTTGTACTACAATCCAATACTGCACTCTTTTCAACACATACGAACTTTGAATTTTACGAACAGTACAATGAGCTGACTTTTAGTATACTTCTATAGCAAATTTTTATTGCTTCATTTTATTCAGGATAATATAAATTTCCGAAATAAAAAAATTTTTTATCGAATCGTAATTCATTGAAATGTGTGAAGTTTAAGTATTGCCTTCAATGCCAATTTAACTCCTCTTAAAGTTGTAAGAATTCATCGCCTTTAAGGTGGAATGTTTTATATTATTCCAAATGTTGTTTGGGCTCAAAGTAAAGCTAACGCACATGCGCATGTGTCTGTATGTTAGCGGTACAAAAGGCACGTTCAACAATTAATGAGCTATTATCACAGCTAAACAAACACATACCCTAATACACACGTAATTAGAGTTAGAAATCTCTACTAATCCAATGTCAATGGAATTGACACAATCGCAAATACATCATTACATTGTCATTTGTATTTATTTTGTTCCCTTAGTATCCCAGCGGACAGTTATGTGAAGAATTCTGATCCAGGAAGGCAAACATTTTATTCACACGCGAGATCAAGATTTCAATTTTGTTGGAGTTTCTATGGCGAGAACGATAACTGTTGCAGGTGGAATGAAAATTTTATAAAGTCGTCGGTACTCAAAACTGCAATTTAATATTATTCGTAGAAATTATTCAACTTTTTGGTTATGACCCTTCAGTTTGTTTTTATTGTGTAAATTTTAGTTATAATTTTATATGATTGCATCACACGCTATTAAAGAAATGCCTAAAAATATGCAATTAAAATACTAATTTCAATCATTCTCTTTTGAAAGAGTAAGAAGTCTATCGCCTAGAAGTTTCAGCATTCTCTAAAATGTTGCCTGGGTTATGAAGTATGTGTGGGAATATTATATTTGCTTTTTGTATGTGTGTATGTATGTATATTTGGGAGGATATATATGTTTACGCTTGTTGTCAACATTTCGCCTGCTTTATTCAATTTGGCCAATAAATAAAATAAAGGCAATAGGAAACTTTTGAGAAAGTTAACAATCAGTGTCTGTGCGCCTACATATAAGTCATTTGCTTAAAGCCAATAACAAATGGATTAGCATTATTGAAACAAAGATAATGTGGTAGTTTGTGCCGAATAATAATTTTGAAAGTAGATTATAAAAAAATGGTTTCATCATGAAATTATATTTTTGAAAATTTTTACAATAACATATTGCTATTTTTAAGGAGAACAACACTGTTGTTAATAAAGTGTATTTTCGAGATTATTCTTTCACTATCATTTTATTTTCATAGAATTCGGAAAAAAGTATGACTTTATCACAAAAACGTTTTAGAAAATTTTATAAAGTTATTGTATTAAATTGAGTAAGCAACAAAATGTATTTTGCAAAGAAATTAATACATATCTCAAGACTTTGAAACAGCTTTAAATGCCAAAAAAATGAAATACCGTCTCTTCAAAAGCGATTAATATAATTTTAGAAAAAAAAACCTACTTGAAAACACTTACCACAAATTAATATGTTTTTAAGTCACACGAGAAGCTGTCAAAAGCAGCCATGTCCTGGGCATTGTGCATTAAAATATAATTAGCATGTATTATAAGCACACAAGCACACAAGGGCGTAACCTCATGACGTACAAGCTTAAATCTAATTTTGTACCAAAAACCAAGAAGTAAGCCAATTTATCTAAATGTTTTCAGGCATTAAGAGGTGTGTGCATGTGTGTTTGTGTGTGACAGCCTAAGTAGCACTTCTTCTTGTACATAATCGCATTCTTCTTCTGCAGCTGCTGCTATTACTTTTGCCAAATAAGTTCCCCTACATTGCGGAAGGAGTTTTGCCGGATATTTTGCAAATTACCTGCTAAATGTTGTAATCCAAGTGGTACAAAAAGGTGCTGCACAAACATCGTTAAAAATTCATTAAGGTTTTTCTTTAAGCAAAATAAAAATAAGTTTTTTTTTTGTATAAAGTCGAATAAAAGCAAGTGGAAGGGCTACAGCTGCCATTAATTTGAAATTTTGAAACTTTCTTCAACTCATGCATAAATTTTAAAATATTTCACTCATCTTCTGTTTCTGACTTAAAAAAAATCAAAATTTTCAATGCATACTTTTGGGTTCACTTTAAGTCTTATTTTCTTAAAGAAAAACACTCTAATTTTAAGCGTTCACCACTACACGCGCTATAAGACATTCATCAAAATTCATGCCACGTTGCCAATCTGCTCAAAAGCATACATACGCATAATCGTATATAAACAAAAACACACTAGTACATACACTTACACTACTCTCTTTGTTGCTAATGTGTGTTCATGCGTGCCATTGTTTCTTATGAAAAAAAAAAGAAGCAAAACCTTAGTATTCCTATGTGGTTGCCTAAACTATGAAAATAAACATTGCGCTGCTGCTAGTGCTGCTATTAACAAATGCGTACATAAACTTAAGCCGCCTAAGACTATGCACTCAAATATCATTATATTATTTTATCTCTAAAACCACAGCGAGGCCGTATAAAACAAAACAGACAAACAAAAAAATAGAAAACGGTCTTCAGTTTCTTGACTTCTGTACATGTGTATGTGTGTATATTCCTTTGACCACCTCATGTTTGTTTCACTTGACACAAAAACATAAACAAAAACTACAAACTTTGTGTATATGAAAGCAAGGAAACAAACCATGTTCTTGCTGTTGTTGCAACAGCAACTAAAGATCGATTAACCCCAGCAACACGTACTAAATTTTTATTGAATTGGGCATTTGGGAAATCTTTTTTTTTTCATGCCTGCACGTACAGAGCTGTTGGTGAATGAAAAAAAAAAATACCCAAGGAGAACATGGGCATACTTTTAGGTCCCAGACCTTTATTTGTGGGCAATTTCACATGAAAGTTGTTGAATTGAATTGAAGAAGGTAATTCGATTGGAGTTTGTATTTTAAACTTTGTACAAACTGTTTTACTTACAATTATCAGCTGTATACTGTGTACAACGATTGGTATGGTAAAAAATTGGTGCCATGCAGTTTCTTTTGCCCAGTGTAAGTCACAGTGATTTTCGCGATGTCACTGCAGCTTTTGGTCAGTGGTTTTTGAATTGTTTTAGGATGGAAATACATACAGGTTTTTTGATTCCTTTAGTTCTTCCTCGGCGAGACCTTTTTCTTAACTATACCAATCGGAGGGTGCCCTTGCTTCAAGGCTGATTTCATCAATCGTACCTTACTAATTCATCAGCCTTTTCATTACCCTCAATACCTATCTTATTCCATACTGTATTGCTTTTCTAACTTAGACTTTATTGTCCTAGCTATCGGAGACGATTGCAAAGTCTCCCATATTAGAATTGACCACTAACCTGCAGGCTTTAGAATAGCAAGAGTTTTGTTTGGAAAACGAAATTTGGTGTGCAAAATATGTCTGTTTCTCTTAAATAGGCTCAAACGCCAACCTCGCAATCCATATTTGACCCATAGATGTATAGGATCATTTCAAAACAAAGGCAGATTGTGTCATCCTCCCATTCAACCCTCTCTGGAAACCTCAACTAAAAGTTTTTCTCGAAGTTGAGAGTGGGGCATGTGAACGCGGTTGAAAGATTAGCCAGTTCGTTAAACAGCGTGTCAAGAATGAAGCCAAAATCTCTGAAAGTGATCACACTAAGAAATCCAATTGCATTAATGAATATATAAGAATTTAGTGAATGATATCAATTTTTATACCACATATAGATGGATATTCCCCTATACTAAGTTCCTTAGTAACAACCAAAAAATTTATGCTTACTACTAAGACAGATGAATGGATACCCCAATGAGTCAAGTGCTCCTGCTGCTGGCTGAATCTTTTTGAACAGTAACTTCTTGTTGCTTGTGTTCTGTCTCATTTAGAGTCGTAGTTCATTTATCTTCACACTGACTGTCTCAGAAATTCACTCACTTGCCTTCGTTGTTGCCAGCAACTAACGTCACGGTCGGCATGTCAATTGTATCATTAATAATGGTGTTTGTAGCAATAATTTTGTTGTTTCTTCTTAAGAAACACAACAAGAAAGCACGAAATACATCTATCTTTTTTGTTTATGTATAACACAAGAAAAGACCAGTAGACTACTACTACAAATCGAGGGGGAAAAGCACAAAAGGGCATTGTAAAATTCAACACTGATTGAGTGTTGGAAATTTATTCTCTCTGTGTGTGTGTGTGATATGTGCAAAATCTAAGGTTTTTCTTACTGGCGTTGCATTTGTGAAGTGAAAACGTGATTTACATGAGGTTACTGTTGTAATAGATTTTTTTTTGCTATTTGTAGAGCAACAAAAAATGTTCTGGAGATTTGTCACTTTATTTTTTTGCTAAATAGAATTAAGTTTTCTACGGTGACAGATGTACGTCATTTTGCATGTAATGCAAAAAATGCTGCGTATGCAAAACACAAGTGTGTCATGTGGTATGAGTGACATGAAATTTTATTTGAATTTATGGTGGTAGATAACATAATAAGACTTAAAAGTAATGCTGGTCAAGAAAGACCTGCAGTAAATTTTGAATTTTGGATATGTAAGCTAAATTTTTGTTTAACTTTCTCTGAATACTGTTGAACCTTGAAAATAAAAAAAAGGGTTTAACTAATTTTGTAATATTTGCTATCTCGGAAAAGATGTTTGATTTTGCAAAGATTCCACGCCCATTTTTTCAAACTTTCGATAGTTCTTGCGTTACTTAACAGACTTTTCTATGCCAGATCTAAGAAGAAATATTCCCAAATAGCACTATGAGTAATGGATTTTAAATAATTTCAATAGATTTTAGCTACTATAGTTATTAGTTTTCTTTGCAATTTAGCTGTAATCTTCAAGCCAAGTAATATGCTTATTTAATAAATGATGGTTACAAAAAAATATTTTGTTAGTAAAGCATTTGCCTTTTATTAAAATCCTTTAACCTTCTGCCTAGTGCTTTTTAGGTGTAAGCTAATGTTGCAATATCTTTAGTTACCCCTTCAGCATAACGCTCAGTCATGAAAGCAAATAATATTCTCTTTATTAACATTATAAAACTCTTCAGTAATTCCATAAATGAACTATGTATGTTCTGGAGCCAATTTGGTTCATCATTTAAACAGATAACTGAGAAGCAGGATAATAGAGAACGGAAACAGCTAAGTTCAATTAAGTAGCTGCCTTGATCGTTTCGCGTAAGAAATTGACGGACGAAAATAATGTTGACCAGAATTATGGCGAAAAAGGATAATAAATAAAACGTAGAAACATTTTGCATTCAAACTAAAAAGCAATCCAAAAAAGCTTTAGCCCGATGCATTTTAGTTCTCTTTTCAAGGAATTCAAAGTTTAAACTTTTTTTGAAATATTTTCAAGCTCTGTCTATCACTCGATGAACTAAGTAATTTCATTGCTATACTGCCTTTAAATTCCTTAAGGTGCATTTCAAAAAGTTTCAAAAAACCTGCACACATTTTGAATTTAAGCAATTCAATTTTCAGTTTTCAGCCAAAACAAAATATGTTTACACAAACTTATGCCAACAAATTTTTCAAAAAAGTTGTCTTTGTTTTTTGTTGCTCTTTCGTTTGTCAAAAATGTCAGCAATAAATACCAACATGACTTGCTGCCTCTTCAGTTACATTTTCTGTATCTTTTTTACCATGATGGCAGTAAAGATCTTTTTGACTACAACAAAAACAAAATAAAAAAAATGCATAATGTCGTTAGAGCTTATTTGATAGAAAACAACAACAACAAATTTGTTTACAAAGAGTTAAAAAGTCAATTTTGTAAATGAAATTTACATGACACTGCACTACACTGTGCATTGCAGCAAGCATCATGCAGTAAATGCACTGCATGGCACTTTATGTCAATATATTAGAATGTGTATGTGTGCTAATAAAAATTATTGTGTATGTGTTTCTGAATCAAGGAAGCAAAAGCATACTTTCAGCATTTTTTTCAGCATACAGTGGGATAATTGCACACATTTTAAGGGTACATTTACTTCTACGACAATGCACTAGAAATGTTACGTTTAAATTTATTTGTGTGTATTAGAATAAAAAAAACCAAATGTTCATCATACGACATGGTTAAAACAATTATTTACTTATTTAATGTGAGTTAGCGTTAAAGCGGCCATTGTTTAAATAAAGAAACTATTACAGTACAGGAACAGACAGAGGTACATCTATTTTTTATCTACGTACAATATACATCCAGTATTTCGATTTTTATGTTATAAAAAACAAATTTTAGTCCTCGTTAATCGCACAAACAACATCTAATAGCACAATGTCAAAAAAAATTTGCATACGAAGTTGGTTTATGGATATGGAATCACTGAACTCGAATATGACACCACTTTTTTTACACACTCTATTTTTTTATAACTTCTTCAGCTAAAGAAATAGAACCAACATCATGGCATAGCATTTCAGACTCGGATAAAACCAAACCAAAACCGCTTAAAAAACAAAGTTTGGTTTGATTAAATTTAGATGCAAGCGATTCACAGAAAAATATTTTTTTAGTATATTTGAAATTTGTAAGACATATTTTTAATTCATCCTTTTTTAGGATAATTAAACCTTAATTAAAATCAGTTTCAGTTACTGCACCCATGCTCTAAGTGTGGTTCAATTAAAAAAAAAATTCTGTGTTGCTTACTGTAATGTTGCTCATACGTCATGGCAATAAAAAAAGTTTTACAATTGCAACTTGGCACTTTTTGTCGGCCATGAATTTAGTTTGCAAATTAATGCAGGCTTTTCAAAAATTAATTAAAAAATCTTTGCCTTTGGCTGCTAGATAATATCAGAGTACACATTTCTAACAAAAACTTTGTGGGTTCAACAAAGCTCTACTACTTTTAATGAGTTCATTAAGCTCCTACCGTCACAACGTTCTACTGACCGTTTAAGTAAATTGGTACAGACACGATCGAAATTGTGCGAGCTTACATGAAACATTAAATCCTTTCTCAATTTCAAGCTGAATATATGCCACCGTACGGAACATTTATGCAGGTAGCGTGACAAAGTTGTTTTTTTTTTGCAAAAAACAAACAATTTTCGGTACAAAGTGAATAACGGCAAATTTACTAAACAAAAGCTAAACAGAAACAAAAACAGCAACAACACACAAAGTGCACATATTTGTTGCACATCTACTGAATTGCTGTTGTAACCCACATGCTGTCGCACAGCTACTACGCTTCTTCATTTTATTGAAGTAAATCTAATTTTGTGAGCGACGATGCTATGCATGTCATCACTGCTGCATACGACATGTTGCATATTGTCGGTTTGGTAACCCGCATAGCTATACAAACACATCATATACTCGTATGTGCATGTGTGTGTGAAATAATGTGTCTATCTGTACCTTTGTCTTTATGCATGCAAAAATTCAATTTTCCCGCCACATTTAACGTTGCAGCGTCATTTTAGGGCCGTTTTAGGGCATTTGTTGCGTTTGCGGTGGCGTTTGCTGCATTGCAAGCATTGCATCATTGAAATGCAGGCGACGCAGTCATTTTTATTTTTTTTTCATTTCTGTATCAAAGCGGCGGTTATGTCATTTTTGTTGTCATACTCTTAAGAGTCCTTTTCACCACTTTTGTCGTTAAACAGGTGTTGGCGGCGCTGAATAAAAAATGCATTTTTTGCGAAAGCACTCGTGAATAGACGAAAATTGCGAGAGAGTTGCGCATTTTCAAAATACGTTAGTTTTTAATTTATGCTTAAGCGTGCAAGCATGTTAAGGGTGGAAATTGAATGTGCGATTATTTGTTTCAAGTGATAAGGAAAGTGGTTAAAAATTACTGAAGAGTATTAAATTCTTGAATAATATGTTTATTAGTGGCTGCAGGTTTCATATATGAAAGGTTTTCATAATCAAAGCTTTTACTTTAAACGTTGCTCATACGACATGATATATAAATAAAAGAAAATTAATTTCTGTGCAAATGTAGACATAAAACATTTGATGTCCATGGATTAAATATAAAATCTTTTCAATATAGTTCTTAAAATATAGAATTAGCTTAGACCTGTTTTGTCTAACTTATATTGAAGCATAGATATTTGATTCAGAATTTTAATAACGAAATGCTTGAGTTTAACTTATTAAGTAAAAGATATCTACTTAAAAATCAATAATGCTAAGATCTTACTTATTTTTGGGTTTGTTTCAGCACACAATAAAGAAGCTTATGTACCATCGCTCATTTAAACCTAGAGATCAGCAAATGTAGCTCCAAAGAATATCAGTAAATGTGAAGAAAAATTAAAAAACGAACTATTTAGTGCTATGAGCAGAAATGGACTCATATCATCTGTTATGTAGTGCAGAAAAAGAATATTTTCGCATACTAATGCTATGTAGCTAATATATGAGAACAAAATAGTCTTGAGCACATAAATAGCTCACGATCCACGGAGTCTGAAATCCTAAAATTGATGTCCAGGTGCTACACAGTATCCAATCAAATGTTAATCATATGACACGTAAGCACGACAAACAACATATTTATGTCACTTCATATGAAGCCATGATTTAAGTCAGAAATAATAACAGATCAGTGACAATTAAATTAAAATAACTACATTTTATAACAAGAGTATATATTCTATTTGTTAATAAGGCAATTAATGGAATTTAAGAGACAACTTTTGAAAATTTTGAGACATTGCATAATTTTTGGTTCTTGAAATGTGAGAAATTAATCTTCTACAAAATAAATTAGAAACTTGTCTCCAAGTTCATTTTGTATTTTGTATTCCTCATAACAATGTTATATGAAAGTTTTTAAAAAATAGCTTACCGGTGTAAGCAGATGAGTTGATTAAGTAAGCTATACTTAAACAAATTTTTTTTTAAATAGAGCACATATTTTTTATAATTAATATCCTAAAGATACTGATAAAGTGCACATAAAGAACTCGAATCCAATTATGCAATAAAATTTTTAGAAGCCACCAAATAAGCAAGAGATCATACACATAAATATTTAATGAAGTATCACAACAATTAATTTCGGCTGCAAACCTTACATAGGGAAAATATATTATTGCTACAATGCAATTTATACCAACGTAAGCACGCACATTTTAAATTTGAGTCATTAATTTGTGTTTCCATTTAAACGGCTTAACTGGAGAACTTCTTCCAAGAAACACGCTTATAAATTCAAAAGGTCTGCTGCTTGGAAAACTAATTGTTATTTGGTTTTATTGTACCGCGTTCGCATTCTCTAACTAATTTGGATTTAGCATATTTAAAGGTGCCACACCACACCCTAAGCCAAGTTCGTTACTTATGCCGTAGCGCCTAATTCAAACGATTTTGTTACTGCTTTAACCACACTGTTGTGCATTTCAATGGCTGTTAATTTGTGTATGAGAATGGGTGTGTATGCGTTTAGTATTAAGCCAACTTTTCTGTTTCACCACTCACTCACGCACATCAGAATTTGTGGTTTATTAAGCCTAGGGTTAGCTAGCTAAGTTATTAACACATTACACCCAAAGAATTTTCTTGAAATTTCATGCCTCTACCATACATTAAATTTGTGTTCTAAGTGAATTTTATTTATTTTAAGTAAATAATTTTTACGATTTATGTGCTAGTAGCGACTGAAATAAAACTCACTTTGGCGTTTATTTTCTATGCTCTTTGCTTTCCGACCTTTTACACTGTTGCGTTCGAAACTTTCAAATTAAATGTTTTTTGATTTGATTTTTTTAGTAGGCCCTCTCATACTATGCTGCGGTTTGAATGTGTATCCTTTTGCATTTAATAATGTGGCACTTAATTACCCACATTAATTTTGTAGAATAACGAAATTTTTATTTTAAACGCTTGGAAAATTCTTTTGTTAATGAGTTTTTCCTCTTTTGTCTATTTTCCATTTGTTAAACTTTCTGATTTAAATATTATGCTTATTATGTTCATTACTACAGCTTCCTTCACAATATATGCACACATAATAAAATAACGTTACAGCTGTTGTAAACCCTATTAAATGCTTTTGGTTTCACATTTTCAAAACAAAATAAAGTTTTACCATATGCCTGAAGTAAAAATCAGAAAACTCAATTAACGAAAAATTTCAATTAACAAATTTACTGTTGCCTTTATTGTATAATTTGTTTCAACTGTGATATGCTTTTACAAATGTTTAAAATAACATATACAATATGTTCAATTACAATATTTATTTTATTTCAATCTTTCGTAATTTAGACGTAAAGTACAAAGCTTGGAAACATCTTAAGAGTATTATAAATTATTATTACTTACATACATTCATTTTGCTGCGCACGTCGTATGAGTGACACAAAATTACCTCACGGGAAAGATTTTCCTTAGACAACAGTAATTAAATTGTTAAAATTGAACAACCGATGCAACTAAGATATAATATTTAATTGCCAATTGGTTTAGCTATTTTTGATGTCATGGATTCATTTCATTTTGCTTTTAGCTGCTTAAAGTTGAAAGTGAATGTATATTAAAATTCAGAAATTTCGCTAATTTTATAAAGTTTACTTCACTTTCCGCTGCTATCTGTCAGTTTATTTCGTATGAGCAACTTATAATTATGACACAGAATTAATTTAATTCAACATAAGCAATATGGATTGCCATTATTTAAGGTTTAATGCAACTTAGAAGTGTGATACTTTTCAGTTTATTGTGATGAAAAAATAGGATTTCGGCCGCTCAAAGTCAACTTCATTCACAACTATAAGAAATTAAATTAAATTTTAGTTACTATTCGGTTTTCCGTGGCGTATAACTTTTAATAATATAATTTTTCAAATTTCTGGCAGGTTAGAGCACCTTGATATTTAATTTGATGTAGCTTGAAATCTAAGAGCAGGATTTATGAGTTATAGCCTAAGACGCTTAGGGCTGCAAAAAAAAATTTAGAATTCAACTCTAGGCAGACTTAATCTATGTACACAAAATTGCCCAAGCCTACCGAAAAACTTAAAACATAAATTAGCTCATCCAATTAGCTTTTCTTAATTTTCTTTAATATTAAATTAAAAACAATAAAAGTTTTATACTGCCACAAGCACATTCACAATACAGCAGCAGTACATATGTTGGCTGTAGTCAAAACATACAAAACTTTTCGTAACTTCTATATAAAGTCACAATAACGTAGAAAAAGTTTCTTTTAATGTCTTCTTGACAATAAAGCTTAAACGCTACTTAGCAACTGATTAAAAGATTGGGCAAAAAGTTTTTGTAGCAAATTGGAATTGGTTTGTCACTGAAACTGTGGAAATGAATACATCACATTAAATTTCTAAATAAAAATTGCCTTGATGCATACAAACTTTTAAAGTTTTTGCGTATTTATGTGCTACCACGCTATTGCAATAACAATTATTGGCAAAGTGCCAAAAAGTGACAGCAACAAAAAAGTGTTATGCAAAAAAAAACACCTGCAACAGCTGCCAACAAAGTTGGCAACTGGTTTTACTATCAACAGACTCATAAAATTAGGCCAAAATAAAAAAAAACATGAAAACTTACTTTTATGGCAGACAACAAGAAACTTATAGCTACCACAAAAAAATATTTGGTGTCATACTTATGGCAGAAAAATGATAATAGTAATCGTAAAAAAGTCCAATTATGAAAAAGTGTTGAAAGTAAATTGTGCGTAAAATATGAGAAGAAGAAATTGAGCAAAAAAAAGGATCATAAAAATCGGTTGAAGCGAATTAATTGTATATCTATTGTTACTACGTGGAAATGTTGAAATCATATATTTCCTTGTAAATTTTACTCGCAGCTCCGCCTGAGCTCCAATTTTGGCATACTTTTTACAGCATTTCAGCTGGTATCTCACTAAGGGCAGCTGTTGTCTTTCAGGGCTGCAATTATAGCTGGTTTGTCCTTGTATACGAGAGATTTTAAATAGCCCCACAAAAAATAGTCCACTAGGGTTAAATGGTATGATCTTGGCGGCCAATGTACCTCTCCAAAACGTAAAATTAATTGCTCACCAAACTCGCCTCTCAATAGGTCCATGGTATTGCGTGCCGTGTAGCATGTGCCACGGTCTTGTTGAAACCATATGTCAGCCAAGTTCATTTCTTCCATTCTGGGCAAAAAAAGTCGGTTATCATCGCACTGTACTTTGCTCCATTGACTGTAACATTGCGATTTTCATTATTGTTGACATATCGCGATCATCATTGAGACTGGCCGATACAGCAGCAATACTCTCCTTGGTATGCACTCTCCACATACGGGTTGGTGGATTAATGTCCAATAAAGTGAAACTGGTACGAAATTCGGTCACCATAGCTTGAATAGCCTATTCAGTGAGTCGATTATGACGACCATAAAATGGTCGCTATTCGCAAAACACATTTCTTAAAGAGCATGAATTTTGATAATAAAATTCAATGATTTTCAAGCGATCTTCATTTGTTAGTCTATTTATGGTAAAATGGCCTGCCTCAATGAGCACTCTTGACATTAACATATGTTACAAATCACGCGTGAAGTGTCAATTAATTTACACTGTAAAAGCAAATAGCAAAAAAATCACCCTTTATAAGCGTTTTAAGTAACAATTTATATTTTTGAAAGTCTTGAAAATCACTTTAAGTAGAAAGCTAGCAATAGCAGTAGATATCGAAACTTAATACTTAGTTTAACTAAAATATAGTTTATGTATTATTGTAAACTATTTATTGAACTTTTCATTTTTGAAATTTCCTATTTCAGTATCCAAAGCGCGATTCAATTTATTCAGCAAGACTTTCATACATAATTTTCAGCATACTGCACTGCTGGCTAATCATAAATGTAATGTATGGCTGCTAAAGAAAAAAAGAAACACCTCTTTAGATATGCCTATCAATTGAAAAATCTACATAAATTGCACACACAAGCTTAAAAGAATGCTATTCTTTATGCAACAAACTTGAAATCTAATGCACAAAAATTATTGTGCACTTAAAGGCGTGTTGACAGCATTATTTATTTAAAAAAAGGGAACAGACGATTTCATTAAAGCAAAATGAAAACAAAAAAAAATTTTCTCTCTTAAATTATTTAAAAGTAAAGCGTAATAATCCTAAAAGCAAAGAACAATTTTTTTTCACTAACAAATCTTGAAACTAGAGCATCCCAGCAAGCCTTTGGAAATTGCAACTTCTAGTGTACATCGCATAGAACGTTTTCAGTGTTGGCAGACTGATACGCTATTTCTATATATTATTCACATATTTTTTACTTCACCTTCAGTATAAATAATTTAAATATTTCTTAAAGTTAATACGTAAATTTCTTTGGAAAAATTTTTCGTAACAATTTATCGCTTTACATCATAATATGAGCTCAGGCGCAATCAAAAGCTTCGCTTTGGCGCTTGAAATATGTCACATTTGCTACGTTAAATGTTTGCTGGGACTAAAAACTACTAACAATTTTATATGAATTGTTCTCGAGAGAGAGAGAGAGAGTGGAATAAAGAGCAAGCTCAAAAATGGGTGCAAATCGTTGTAAAGCACCAATGCCACAATGGAGTCAGATCTTATCGACTGTACTCGGGCCTCGTCGAATACTCGATGGCGCATTAAAAATGCAAATTAAAAGGGAGCTGCTGGAGTAAAAAAAAACTGCACAGTTTGCTTTTTATGTGACGTCTTGAAAGCTGCATATGTTGTAGTTTTCATCGTGATCCCTTTTTTGGGCATTGCTTCACCCAGTTGAGCGCTCAAAAGTACATGAAATAAGCGCAGTCTGGAGAAAGTAAAAAAACTAAATGGTGAATAAGTAAGCAAAAAATACAAAAAGGGATGACAAATGCGAAAACCAAATGAAAATTTATGCAAAAAAGTCACAAAAAAATGGTGGCAATGCTAATTTTACTGCGTATCTAAAAGTATGCAAGCCTTTTTGTTGCTATCCGAACATGTTGGTTTAGTTTTTTTTTTTTGGAGCACATGTACGCCACAGCGTATATTTGCAATTAAGGTGTCGTAAATTCAAACACATACATGCTTGTGTAACCTTGGTATGTTAAGTTATTTCCATATTTGGGTATAACTATATGAGACACCTCCAATATCCAAAAGCTCTTAAACTTAAAGTTTCCATTTGTTTTAGCTATAGAATATTGTTGAATAAAAATAGAATTTGTGAAATCTTTTTTTTCATATTTAATCACATATATTATGGCTTAATCTTCAGCTTCGATGCAACTAAAGATTAAATGTTACATTTTCCTGTATTGATCCTTTATTGCTCATATGTAATTTTAAGTTTGAACAAAGGCTGCTTCCAAAATCGTCACAAAAAAATTAAACTGGTTGATTCTTACATGTCGTATGATAAACGTTTAATCAAAAGTAAAAAAGTTTTTACATTTATGCATTGTGTCCTGCCTTAGATTACTTCCAAACATTCTGACAAAATACTACATTGTTAGAAAAAATGTCATCAGCTCTTGTAAGGCCAATTGTTTGCCTTAAAAATGGTAAAAAGTCATAAAAAAAAAATTTTTTTTTACTTTTTCAATGCTGTCAAATGTATCGTATTTTGTTTAATTCAAAAAAAAATCTTACGAGTATGTACACTTTTTTTACATACTTTTGTAATTTTCCCCAAAAAATATATGCAAATTTCATTAAGCGTCTAAAAGTCACTACAAGCAAAAATATTTCAAACATGAATAAAATGGTATGCTTTTACCAAATAAAACCTTTTTTCGCTTAATTCAAAACGTGTTTTATTTCTTTTTTTAACCATTTGAGTGCACACATGTGCTGCCAATTTTTTTTTTATTCATAAGTTTTACATATTTTTGCGTCAACATTTGAATTGTTTTTCAGAGAAGAAAGACAAAAAAAAGGTACTGAGGTATGACAAAAACTCAAAACAATGCAAACGTAGTTGTAACAGATTGCATACTTATGCGATTACATTTTTTGTTTGTGTATGTACAGAGACGTATAAGCATGTGCGTGCAGCACGTTTTTGATTGCAGTAAGTAAGTATTGATACATAAGTAACAAATAACGATCAAATGAAAATTTTCTTTTCTGTTGCCTGCTTTTGTGCGCAAAATTGAATTGTAAGACTACTGAAGGTTTATTGACTTGATAGCACTTAATGTAAGATAAAAGGGTATTTTTAAAATAGTTTCAAGTGAAATTTCTTAGTAATGAAAGTAAAAAGATATCACAAACAAAATTATTTTTTTCTATTTTGAAGACTGGCATTCAAATTTGTTTCGGGTGAGGCCTACAAATAAAACCAATATTGTTAATTGCTTTTCTGACCTTCGTTATTTAAAAATAAAAACAAAGGCGTCATGAAATAACCAAACTTAGGTACCCTAACTGATCAGTTACTTTTTGGCAAACATGCTAAGCGTTTGAGTGTTTCCTGCAAAGACTTCTATAGAATATGCTGCTGCAAAAGAGAAGAAATATACAACATAAAAATAGAACTTTAAAAACACGTTTCGATAACTACTTGAAAAGTGTATGCATTTAAAAATGAGAAAAAAATCTTCAACTATGTATTTTGCGATAAGTCTTTATACAAAAATTCAAAATTTTATTTGAAAAACATAAATTTTTCACCACTACCTACAGAAAGAAAAACTCAGCACGAAAGACTCTTTCTTACTGGTCCTCCGAATAATAACGAAATAAAAAAAAACAATTTTTAAACTTATTTTTCTTAAATGTTGCCATCTTACTCTTACACTAAATGTTACACCCACTTAAAATTTTTTTATCTCACTTTCTCTGTGTGAAACTTTTGGCAGCAAATCATAGTTTTGTTTTCATAAGAGAAAACCCAAAAAAACTTCTAGAAAAACTTGAAAATTTTGTGTTTTTCTTTCTTTTTTTTGGCGAACGTCACTGCAGTTTAATATCTCACTCCTGCAACAGTGAAAAACATCTTTATTTTGCTAGCTACAGCAGAGAGACAGTGCTGGATAAGAGTGTCAGGCGCTATGTTATGCAACACAACGAGCGCCGCATTAAGTAATTGAAAATGTTGTGTAAGTTGTAAAACTACTGCAATGATTTTAATTACATTAGAAATTAATTGCAAATGAGTGCAAAAGATTTAAGGACTTAACTATGGCTTAAATGTATTGGAAGAAAGATGCAAAGAGAAACTATTGTAAAAGTAAGTTAGAGAATGGGAGTGTTGCCAATGTGATATAAATATTGTTGGGATCATTGACTGTAATTAAGTTTTATGTGTACCCAAAAACGAAAATTTCCCAAAATAAACATTTTAAAACAACTCAATTTTTTTGAGTTAAACGCGTTGGTTTGTATATGATTGATAGAAGTAGTAATCTTCTTCGAGATGTACCTTGGGATAGGATATGAAAACGACAATTCATTGTGTGCTTAAAATGTCGAACCCTGATAGAAGAATCACATCCCGAAACGTAACGAGAATACCTAAATTGAAGCATTTTAAAATTTAAAAAACAAAATATTGCAGCAAGGGGTGCTACTTTGGTCTTTTTGAGTGTAACATTGGGGTGTTGGCTAGCAAACGTTCATCAACTTTTAACAATGATTCCCAAACAAAGTACTAAGATGTTCCATGGTAAATATAACGGTCAGCATACACCGAGACCTAAGTATGAAAGTATAACTAAAGCAATTCAAAGCAAAATCTCGTGAAGTGAAGCAAGTTGAAGAAACAAAAAATTCCTTTAAGCATTCAGCCATAAACGTCAGCTTAACTACAAAAAACTTTACGACTTGGTGTTCCAAGCAGTTAAATGAAAAAAAAAAGTAAAAAATTTTTCATGTTTGTTTAATTTTATTAGAAATACATAGTTTAAAATTTTGTAACATTCTTTGATTTATGTTAAATTTAACTTAAAAAAAATAAATAAGCCTTACATTGGCATTACAAAGAGCCATCCAAAACAAAAGCCTATTACGCGACATTATGTTATTTGGCAAAATAGTGAAAATATTTTCAAATATTTGAATAAAATAACAAATATTTCTTCCTAAAAGTATGTCATATAATTGGCAATACTATCAAGTTGCACACTTAAACTTGTGGTAACTAAGAGAATTAAATACGACAAGATCTTTTATCAAAGTAGAAGTTTTAAATCGAATTAAATGCGTAATTAAACGAACAATGCTCTTCAAAGTTTTGCACATGGATAGCACAGTATCCTAGAAATTATAATTGCAAATTAACTTTGCTTAAAAGATGTGTAAAGCATGACGCTTTGTACGAACTCTCAGAAATGTTACTTCTACATTATACTGCTTTTAAGACAAGCAGTATAATGAAAAACTACTAAAACATATCATATGCCACAAGGAAATATGTACTCATTAAATAAATAAATTTTTCGATAATAATACCAATGCAAAAATTGCCAAAGAAATATCAGTTGCGGGAACCTATCTTTTTTTATAAAAAGTCTTGATCTTAGAAAGTAATTTTTTTTTACTCACCATTTTATTCATTTCATATAAACAATGCAGCATATATTTTTGTTAAAATTTCAATCTGCAAGTAAAGAATTCGAAGTTTGTTAATAAATATAAATCACAACTAAATGATATACTACTGAAATCTTTAAAGCTTTTATTTGTTAAAATTTAATAAAATTTTTAATAGTTTCCCACGAAAAAGCTCATACTATAAAGTATCACTTTGCGGAAGTAAAGCAAACACTTTCAAATTATTTGTCATTTATTGGATAAAACATATAATAAAAGCATCTTACACACATTCAATAGATATACCGCATTGGAAATTGCCAAATTACAAAGCCACACACACAGTGGCAACAACAATAAGGCCAATTATTTCCGTTTCCTGTTAAGCAGCATCCCACAACAACTGAATTCAATCCAATATCGCACGTATTTATTTTGCTCTATAGCGCATTTACTAACAAAATGAAAACTGAAAAACTCAACAGAGTACACACACCCACACACAAATAATAGAACTTGTACAGTAACACACATACTCTTACGCGCAACTATACAATGAAAAGCACAATTGTCTGCCTTTTCAGATTTTCAAATTGATGTGAAATTGAAACGCACACAATAAACCCCACATACTTAGCGTTACAATCTGTTGTATAGAATTTCCGTCCCAGGTGGCCATTGGCTTATATGAATAGGTTGAATTTGATACATTTTTTGCAGCAACAAAATTTGTACGATATTTGGTTTTTATTTTGAAAAAAAACATAATATTTATGTATAGAAAGAAAATAAATACATTTAAGGAATTTAAAGAAAGATTGGCCAGTGACGGAAATAAAGTTTATCCATAAAGAGTATTCTTATGTATCTCGATGGTACTTTTTCCAGCCCAATTTAGTAAATTCAAGAGAAGATGTGATTGATCATTTTGTCCTACTGAGTCTTTAACATATGTTTTAATAACTTTCTTTAATTTAAATTCTTTTAACAATGATATCTCGGCAATCATTTAATATCACTAAAATCAAGCTATTGATACATTCGTCTTCAAGTACACGTTCACTAATTCTATTCACTACTGATACCATTTACGTTACAGCTGAATGGAGAAGCGCAACAGCTAAACAGCTTTCTTTGCCAGTTTTGTTGTAAATTTTTGGCAACATATACTACAATTGTGATATATGTGTAAGTATGTGTGTGACACAGTTTGTTTGTCTGTCCGTCTGTTTGCATGCAGCAACTTCTGACAACGTAAGGTACACAGTAGATGAGATTTCTAATAAAATTTCATGTCTGTTATTTGAGTGCGCTGTTTGTCTGTTCGTTTAGCAGTCTGCCCATCCGTTCAACCGTCTGTCTGTCTGTCTGTATGATTTGTTAAGGTTAATGCGTGCTGTTATAGAAATATGTGTGCTTGGTGAGAAATTGACATCATTGATCAGTGTCAGCATTGACATGAAAACCCTTAAAATGTTGTGGCAACAGCAACCGCTGAAATGTCTATGAATGACTGAAGGTAGAAAGGGTTTTGATTTCAAGCACAATCAGCTCAGTTCAATTTAGTTCAGTTGCTTTTATCATTGATATATTGCGAAAAGTTTAATTTGTACATGGGCTTAACAAAAAAACAGCGAAGACAAATTAAATTGGGAAAATGTTCTCAGCATATTCTTTATAGTAAAAATTGGTGCAGTTTAATAATGTAAGCTACTCAAAATATATATAAGACCAAGAAATAGAATGCTTATAAGATACCGACAGATGCGATTTCCATTAAAAAAAATGAGTGGAAATGTAAATGTATTGGACACACGTTTCAGAAATCACTAACTTAACCCTATACATCAATGTAAAAGCGTTCGCTAGAAATGGAAATACGTGAATCGGGTAAACGTTGGAGAGGCACTCGCACATTGAAAGAATTATGTGAAATTTTTATGATATATAAGTTGGGAAAGGACACCAAGGAATTCACATCATATCTTATAAAACCATTTGAAATCACACATTAAATTTCGACATTTTTTCATTAAAAATCCCGCGATATATATTAATGCGGTCAAAAGTATGCTATATTTTTTACGTTTGACTCAAAACTAATGATACACAATTAATTATAATAATCTCACTATTCTAGTGCATGTGTATATGTAGTTATATCGTTTACACTTTCACTAATCTCTATGTTTGACATGCGAAGCTATAGATATACACATACTCAAGCGCTGTGATTTATATTTATCAATGTGTTGATGTACACATACAAAACTATACATACACATTACAGCACAAAGAACTACACTTTTAGTTAAAATGCTAAAATTTTACTTTTAATTTAAATAAAAAGCATTTTTCTTTTTCTTTTCGTCGCTTATTTACGCTATTATCTCATACATTTTCCACTCTATATCCCTTCGTAATGTTAACTTTAATTATACTTTATTTGCAAATGTCCTGCTTTTACGATTGTGTTGTTTTTATTATTTATTTAACAGCTTACAAAAGGTATTCATTGACTGCAACACAATTGCCACCACACATAACTGCTATCATTATGCTAAAGTATAATAGGTACGACAGAGTTTCACAAATTAGTTTTGTGTCCAACATTGAAAATCGGCGCCGATTGTTTGAATTTAATGATAATGACCAATATGATGATGATGCAAATGTGAAGCAAAAGAATTTTGGCAAACAGGGATAACAGCTTATATAGTGGCCTAAGGAAATGATATATTTAAAATCAACTTCTTTGCCATCTTTTTTCGATTATCCAGCAAGCTACATTCAAAATGGCATACACCTATGGGAGAAAAACTGTTGATATCTCTAGTGTATCAAAATAATGTCTAGCCTCGTGATTTAAATAGCATTCTGAACCTTTTCTACAAGAACTTTTGGAAACATACATACAAGGCATAAGTTAAACCTAGAAGTATGATCTCTAGAGTACTCTTAATATAATATATGCTTGCATGCTCTTGAATATAAAAAAAATCTAATTGAGGCATATTTTAGACAATTTTTGGATATACGAAATGTCGAAGGCTGAATGTTCAGATGATAAAAAACTTTGCACTTGAAAATGTTTGTAGACCACTGAGCTATCAAGTTAAGCAATGACAAAGACGTCAACAACAACAACAACACTTACTATAATTGCAAATGTAACAACGTGACTGTAAGTAATTTTTATATTTTGCCTCATTCTAATTTACCTTGTAATACTTTTACTATTTTTTATCCTTTTGCTTACTTTGTTGTGTATTTTTTTTTCTATTGTAACCGCAATTTTAGTTTTATTGTTATTATATTTTTTTTGTTGTTGTTGTTGTTGCTCCTATTGTGTTATTTTTAGTAATTTTAGTTGTTTTGTTAACATGCAAATTGTATCCTTTTTGTTGTTGTATTTTTATTCTAAGCTGAGTTTCGCTTTTGTTGATGTATGTTAGTTTTTATTGCACCGCACATTTCAGTTTTACTCAAATTTTATTTCATCAGTCACGCATGTCACGTCACGTGCTATGTGGATGACTGTCATTATACTGATGATGGAAATAATTATGATGGTGATGATGATAATGACGATCATAATGAACACAATGATTATGATACGTGAAAATTGAATGCGAAAATGGAGGCAGTCATATTAATGATTTAGTGAAGCTAAGCATAATGAAATTTAATTAAGTAGATGAATAAGATTAGTATAATTCTTTTATGAGTTCCTGAGGAATAGATCTCTTTCAATGATAAAAAAAAACCCCAAAGAAAAGCATGTAAAAATGAGTTGCATTGTTGAGAAGAGAAGCCTTTTTCATCATTATTTTAGTGTAATTCACTAGGAACAAGAACTTTCAGCGTTGGTCAGCGATTAAGTGTAATCAAAATTGTATATAGAGGGGAGATTAGTTTCTAGAAAAAAATATGTGTGTTACCCGATAATTTTTTTTATTTCGATCGCTCCCAGTAGTGCCGAAAATATCTATCGTAGATAAAATTCGAAGAAACGATATTTTTTTTATAATGATGCGTGCATATCTTGAAATAACATCTTATATCAAATGAAAGCTTACAAAATCCACTATAAGACTTGTTTCGAGCGATTATTCCATAAAACCTATAGTTATTCCGATACAGCGTCGCAAACCGTGAAGTAATGTCAGTACTTTGAAAACCTTTCTCCTAAAGCCAATCTTTTGGTAGATAAATTCACCCGAATTCGTATATCTAATGATTTGCCCATATGTAGTTACATTTAACCTAATATTTTGGACTCTACTGTTGTGTTAATTTATTTTATAGAAATGCTGCGCAAAAAACACAATAATCCTTGCGTTGAATGACAGTAAATTTCAAAAAGCGTTAAGAGCAAATGTAAGATTTTAAAGCAAACTCTTTCAAACGCTGCGCCTAATAGTATACTTGTAAATCGTAATCTTTTGTGCATAAGCTCCAAAGACTGGTACACATAAAAGAGGTTTGATACGTTGCTTGTAAACTGCTTTCAATAAAGCAGAGAATACAGAAAATGCACAATACAACAATAACAAAATGCCATGGTTAAATTTATACGCAGATTGACTTCATACTTATTTATCTGTTTGTAAAGGTGTTCTATATGCATGGTATGCTAAAGCCGGTGTGATAAATTAACTTATTTACAACGCTGCTACAATTGTGCCGCAAAACCTAAAAAGCACTCTGTGTTGAGATATAAAATTGATAAATTGCATTTGAAGCAGATTTCTACAGAATTTACTGTAAATGTTTACCTATGAGAAATGACTACACGAATTTGCTTATCAAAATGAATTTATTTCATATGTATAATTTTGTATTTGTGTAAATATGAACCTTTTAGTTAAAGGTTCACAGTGTTAAAGAAATGATCGCTCTAAGCTTGAAATAATTAATTGAGTCGAGATATTTTCATTTTAGCCAAAAAACATTTGTGGAATGATATTTTTGAAAATTTATTTGAAATGTTCATTCAGTGAGAACCGACTGTTTGATATTTTGCATATTTTTTAGTCGCATGCGATTTTTACTTGCACATGAGCTTATAGTAGCCATATGATTATTTGCTCACAAACATAACTGGTGATTTCTTCAGCGTGTTAGAAAATGTCCAATAATGAATAAAATATTTATTTGAAGCAATACATCAATTCCTTTCATTAAATTTTTAAGGACTTTTTCATGTAAATGTTGCCCGCGGCTACGCCTGAGGTGGTTCATCCGTATGCTCCAAATTTGATATACTTTTTGCAGCATTTTGGCCAGTATCTCACCAATGGCAGCTGTAAAGTTGTCTTCCAGGGCTGCAATTGTGACTGGCTTATTCCTGTATACGAGAAATTTCACGTTGTCCCGTACAAAATAGTCTGTTTGGGTCAAATCGCACGATCTTCGCGGCCAATTGACTGCTCCAAAACGTGAGACTAATTTTTCATCAAACTCGCTTCTCAATAAGTCTATGGTATCGCGTGCCGTGTGGCATGTGGCGCTTTATTGCTGAAACCACATGTCAATCACGTTCAATTCTTCCATTTTGGACAAAAAGAAAATCGGTAATCATCGTACGGTAAAAAACACCCGGTACTTTCAGTCTCATGATATTTATATATTGTGTGCAAATTTTTTAACATATGCTGGTTTCTTGTCTCAAGCGAGTTTTAAGTAGCATAAGATCGTATATGTCATGTAGATTGTTAGTCGTAAACATGCTTTTGAATACATATGACCTTATGACTGCATGTCATTTCTTAGTCGCACATAAAATTTTAGTTTAATATGACCTTTGAATCATAAAATATTCATTTTTATATACACACAACTTTTAAAGTCGCAAGCGAAAATTACGTATTTGTAAGTCTTTGGTCAATTGTACACTAAAATATTTGATACCAAATTTAGTCATTTACAATATTTTTCAAAACTAATATATGTAAGAAAATATCAAATTTGTGGCTCTATCGAAAATGTATTTGCCTTGTCCATTAATAAGGAATAAATTTTTCCTAAATGTTTCTTAACATTTTTTTAAGCTCTCAGATAAAATGTACTAGAATTTTAATGATTTGCTTTCTTTAACGTGCTTTGACTCAAAAAAAATTTGAATTTTTTATGCTTTAAATTGCAAGCATAATAGACAATTTCATTTAACTTTTTCAATAAAAATTACTTTTTCAATAAAAATTAATCTAACAAATAAGTAAAAAATAGAAAGTTAAAAGCCACAAATTATTCATACGCTAAGCTTAAGTCTTTAACGAGCTTAGTAACGAAAATGCCTGAAACAATAAAAGAAAGCGGCTCCCCAACTAACACTCAATTTGCATAGCAATTATTATTTGCACGACCCGAAGCAACAACAACAACATCACAAAGGTACATGAGATCCTGTAACTTGTTGACAGAAGGAAAGCAAAAAAAACTTACAATAAACATAAAATAAAAAACTCCTTAAAGAAAATTTTATACGACAAAATGATGAAGAAAATAAAATCTTAAATTGAATTAAACTTTTTATTAAGTGAAGGACAACGGCCAGAACATTTAAGAAATTGCTATAGAGCTTTGCCTACGTTATTATTTTTATTTTTATTGCTTCTTAGGGGCAAGTTCATGAGCGTGGCAAGTGAATGTATCTTTTTTTAAATGAATTTTTAGTTTCTTTTATTATGACTGCCTCTTCTTCAGTGTTCGAATTTGTTAAAGCGTAGGTCATAATTTAGTCCTTGCTTGACTTTTTCCTTCAAATATTTACTGTATATTTGAAGGACTAAGTTAAGCACCTTCAATGAGAAATAATACAGAAGAGGAGCTTGCTAATTTTTTGCATTGATAATTGAAATTTGAGACTGAGAATTATTCAGTTTGTGGTGTAAGTCACATTTTTCTATTTCTGAATGAGGAAGTTAAATATCACCTTGCACCTTCCACTTGCAATATACGTAAGTTACGCATGAAATAACCTCAGTTTTCTAGGTAGTTATTTCCAAGATTCACTTGCTTCCCCAAGTCGACCCTCCTTAGGCTGCTCGGCTATATTCTTCTTACCAACTCCGCTAAGGGCAAAGGCAAAATCGCATGTTCATTAAATACTTAACTATACGCTGAAGAAAATTTTCACGTCATTGTTTTCTCTTGCACAGTCATATCTTTCTGTCTCTAATTTTCATTTCAATTTTCAATTTTAATTTTCCATTTTCCACTTTAATATCAAAGCTCCAACCCAGCAGACGTTTTGTGGGTGCTGTTTATTCCGGTGAGTTTCTTTAAAAGAACCTCAACAAATAACCACAAAAACGCACTTTAAGGGTACTACGTACCACACGGCAACATAGCTTTGCTTTTAATGCCGCAAAAAACATAGCAAACAAACGAACAAAGTGTTTGGTATGTTAACCTAAAAAATAAAAAAAAAATGTTCTTGAGTCAAAGCATTTGACACTCCCTGTTGCAAGTGTTTACCCAGAAAAGGTAAAGGTAGATTTTTGCTTATTTTTGCCTTAACTAAATTTAATTTTTTGTTTTTCTGTTGATTTTGCTGTTTACGTCTAAATTTCATTGCGTGTGTTGTTTGCCAGAAATTTTCCTAGAAAATTTGGCAGCGTTTTCATTACTTTACTTAATACACTAAAAAAGAAATTAAATTGATTGAAATGCAATTTAGTCTGGAGGAATGATTTTTTTTTTTTCTCATTTTAATCCTATATGATTATTTACAAAAGTCTTTCAATTAATGAAAGCACTGTGAGAAACTTTCGTGCTAAATTATGTAATCCAATAAAAAGTTTTTTCTGCATCTTTCAACAAATTAAGTGGATTTAGCTGAAATTTTTTTTCGAAAATTTCCATATTAAAATTTTCGAGTTTTTTTTTGCCAAGATTTCAGTTCAAAATTATCATCATGCCATACAAAATATTTAATTTTTAAGACATTTTCTCAGTGTGCTTTACAATTAAAAAATAAAAAAAAACTTTCTTTCAATGATGACACATGCCATGACAACAATTGCAACCAAAACCAAAGACTTAAGACGTCGGTGTTCATGGCAGCAAGGATAATAAACAGGATTATGTTACATTAATGTTATGCCGCAGACACACCAATACACACTTGTCGCATGCTGTTGATTTTTGTTTTAATTATTGTTTTATTTTAGATACTCGTACTACGTAGATTTCTACGAAAGAGGATACAAGCAAAGAAAGAAATTAAATTAAAATGAAAGCAAAACAAAAAATTAAAAATAAATTTTTGTGTAATTATAGATTAGCAGGATTTAGATATTTGCTTGGGCATACTAAGCAGCTGCTTTTGATATTATAAGTATTTTTTTCCTTTTTTATTTGTCATGTAGCAACTACAAAGTATTGTGGGTGCTTTGTCTACATATTTTGTGCGAAAAAGCAACAGGCATGTGCGTCGCATTAACGTTGTTACAATGGAGCACAAGACAAACTCAATGACAGCGCGCGTGATGAAAAGAAAAGAAAAATGCTGTTCGACGATAGATAAAGATTTTAATGCGCTGATAAGAGCTAAGGACCTTTAACCGAATGGCCATTAATTCAATAAATGCTATTCAAATTGGATGTAAGATAAGAGGCTCAAGTCGACTGGAAATTCAATTTTAATAAAAAATTTTAAATTTTTTTTCCTTTGATATTAGAAATACTAGAGATGAGCATCGATGTCATATATTGGCATTTTTTTTTTGTTTTTTGCAATCATCAAAAAAGAACGACAACTTGAAACCACCTACTTCCATCCAATTGCACTCCTCAATTCTATTGATGACACTTATACTCAACTGTTGTGCAATTGATTGTGCCAACATCACGTGACATTAAAGCACATGACATCATCTCACAACCATAACACGACATCTAACGTGAAGAGCGAAAGCTTCAACGCCATCAACAACAAAATACTTATCAAGAAAAATATGAAAGCATCATTTTACCGGAAGACGACAACGCAAATAGCAAGAGCAAAAAAATCGCTTGCAAACATCTTATTCTAATGGGCAAGACATCAGCACAAGATGACGATGCAGATGACGATGATAACAATGACGATGATGAGGATGACTATTTTACAGAATGTTGAATGTTGTTGATGATAACAGCAACAACGAATCATCAGCTTAATGCCAACAACTGTGATGAAAAACTGCTAGAAAAAAATAAATATATTTTGTTGGAGAGCAGACAACAAGAAAAACTTCACAATTTTGCATATACTGTGCGACAAAAAAGTGGATTTTAGTATTTTTTGTTAAAACTTATTAGTCAATACACAAATGATACCTTTCTCTACTCACAGTTTTTCTACTTGTACTTTTGAATACAAATTAACTTTGTATAAAATTTTTTATACGTCAATGTGAAAATATTTTATAGTTCTTCATTCAATAAAATATTTCGTATAATAAAAGAACAAATCGTTCCTCAATAGGTTATGGGCCCAGAAGCCTAAAAATTTTGTATTGAATCTAAAAGGACAAGCCACAGGAGATTAAACAACATTTAAGCAAGAAAAATTTAATACACATTAAAATGGATTTTTCTAAGCATATTAAACCCTTGGTTAATGAAATCGATTGGCCAATGTGGAAGAGGAAAATTCGGGACTTACTCGATTACCATGAAGGTGCATTGGAAGTAATTGATAGAAAATTCCTTAAGCCAGAAATTCCTGACGACGCAGCTGGAGACACAGAAAAAAAAATATACAAGGAAAAAAGTGATCTTTACAGGAAAGCGAATAGTTACGCAAAATCTATGATCACAAGCGCGGTTACTGACGATGTCTATGAAAAAATTATGGACAAGGAAACGGCGGCTGATGCTTGGGAGGCGCTAAAACTTCACTTTGAAGCAACATCTAAAGATCAACTTTTCAAGATTTGCATCGAATTTTTTTCTTTCAACTGGAGTTCAAGTCAAGATGTTTCAACACATATCGCAAAATTGCGAAGTTTGTGGAATGAGTTAAATAATGGTCTAAGGGCAAGAAATGAGAATTTATTGCCGGATTTATTGTTGGTATGTAAAATCTTACAAATCTTACCAGCACAGTTCGCAACCTTCAAATCAAGTTGGATGTTACTCACGAAGGACAACGAAAGAAATTATGAAGATATGACTAACCAATTATGCATGTTTGAAAGAAATTTCAGAAAGGTTGAATCTAAAGATGAAGAAACATTTTTTGTAAAAGCACAAAAGAAGAACCAAATTGTCTATAAAAAGACATTCAAAGGAGATCAAAAGGAACGCGATAAATGCAACTATTGTAAACGAAAAGGACATTGGGTTCGAGAGTGTAGGAAGTGGATAAGTGACGGAAGACCAACCAAAAGTGGTGATGTCAAGTCCATGACTCATGAATCAAGTTTTGCCCTTAATATTACATGCGGCGAAGGGAATTCAGCAGATCTGCCATCAAAGGATTGGTGGATAGATAATGGTGCGACAAGGCACATAACAAATGACTTCAGTATATTTAAGTCATTTGAAAAATTCAAGACACTATCTTGCATTAAGGCTGCAGGAAAGGAATTCCTGAATGCTATTGGAAAAGGAGAAGTGAAAATAGTAACAACAGTCAACAATTACAAAACATACTTAACTCTAAAGGATGTATGGTACGTTCCTGAAATATCAAAAAATTTATTTTCGGTCCTAGCAGCTCAAGATCGAAACCAAAATAGTGAATTCAAGTCAACTGCAACAAAGTGTTGGCTTGCAGTAGGAGGAAGAAGAATTATTACTGGTTCACGAGATTTAAATGGAAGTTTATACAAAGCAAATTTCCAAGCAATTATTCCCGAATCTGAAGACCAGGTAAACTTTCTGATACCTCAAGATTCCATACTTCAGCTTTACCATGAACGGTGGGGACATCAAGACAAACGCCATGTCAAGAAAATGATTGAAAAGGAACTAGGAGTCAAGGTCAAAATGGACAACACCACATGCGAGGCGTGCATATATGGAAAAGCTCATCGGCAGCCATTCGGAGTAAAACCGAAAACTACTGTTCCTGGGCAATTAATATCTGCTGATATATGTGGAGCATTTCCTGAATCTTTCAACAAAAAGAAATATGTCATAATCTACAAAGATGCATTTAGTAAGTATCGATATTGCTTTTTCTTACGTGAGAAATCAGAGACAAAAGATACGCTAAAACAAGTATTAGCATTTGCAAAGGCACAAGGTCACATTATAAAAGAGTTTTTAAGTGATAATGGAGGTGAATTCGACAACAAGGAAGTTAAGACGATTCTAAAGGCCAACGGGATTACACAAAGGTTAACTGCTCCATACACACCAGAACAAAATGGTGCAAGTGAAAGGGACAATAGGACTATTGTAGAAATGGCGAGAACATTCAAGTACTCAAATCAAAATATTC
This sequence comes from Meiosimyza decipiens, assembly GCA_963680825.1. NCBI lineage: Eukaryota > Metazoa > Arthropoda > Insecta > Diptera > Lauxaniidae > Meiosimyza > Meiosimyza decipiens. The sequence continues at coordinate 5,828,242 of OY804259.1, read as the reverse complement.
AGTTTCCGGAAGCAATCTGGGCCGAGTTAATTAACACGGCAGTGTATATATTGAATCGAACTGGGAAATCATCAGTAGATGGTATAAGTCCATATGAAATATGGAAAGGAAACAAACCAAGAATCAAGCATTTGAAAGCCATTACAAGCGAATGTTTTTTTCATATTCCTAAGGAAAAGAGAAATAAGATGGATTCAAAAGCATCTAAAGGTTATTTAATTGGTTATGATGAAGATGAAAGATATAGAATATATATAAAAGAAACCAGAAAAGTAATTTTATCAAGAGATGTCAAGATTGAAGAAAATTTTAAGGACATAAAACAAGTCAAACAACAAAGAGATGTAAAGTTTAGAGACGAACTTCAGGAAAGGGATTAAATAGTTAAAGTAAATTTCAAAGATTACGTACCTAGTTTCAAATTATGTAAAGATATAGAAAAAGAAAGTGGAAGTACTGAAAAATTAAAAGAGAGAACTCAAGAAGAAGAGGGAAACCAAGAAAAAGGTCAAGAAAAAGAAAACCAAGATGACATAGAAAAAAATCAAGAAGAGATTAGAACAGAAGAGAGAAATTCAGAGTCACAGGTGCCAGGATTTGTAGAAGAGGAAGAACCACAAATTAGAAAAAGAAGAAGAGAGGAAGATACAGAGGATCTTCAAATGTCTAAAAGACTAAGAGATCGCACATTAATGTCAAGACCAAATTATTTTTTCACGATGTCTCACAGAGAATACAATGACAGCAGGGAAAACCAACAATGCAATAAAGTTTTGACACACAATGCTGAGAATCCGACGACTCTAACCGAAATTTTACAAAGAAGTGATAAATTGAAGTGGATTGAGTCAATGAAAGCAGAATATGACTCATTAATGGCAAACAAAACCTGGATACTGGTGGACAAACCAGTAAATAATTCTATTATAAAGTGTAAATGGATTTTTACGCTTAAAAAAGATAAATATGGCGAAATCGAACGGTACAAATCAAGACTAGTTGCGAAAGGTTGCAGTCAAAAATACGGTATAAATTATACAGAAACTTTTTCCCCAGTAACAAGATTTTCTACAGTAAGAATACTTCTTGCATTGGCTGTAGAATTCAAGTTGTATGTGCACCAGCTTGATGTAAAATCGGCTTACCTCAATGGTGATATTGATACCGATATATTTATGGAACAACCTGAAGGATTTGAAGATCCAATGCAACCAGAAAAAGTTTGCAAGTTGCAAAAATCTTTGTATGGATTGAAGCAGTCCGGTCGAAAATGGAACGAGAAACTTGATAAAATCTTAAAGGAAATTGGATTCATTAGAGGCAAAGTAGATCACTGCGCCTATACCATGAATAACGAAGAAGAATTTATAATTGTAATAGTATACGTCGACGATATTTTGTTAGCATGTTCAAAATTACAAACGCTACATCGGATCAAAACAGAACTTAAGTCAAAGTCCTGTTGATTATTTTCTGGGGATGGAAATAGAAAGAAAACAATCCACTGGTTCTTTGAAAATTACACAAAAGAAATTAATTAGAGAAATACTTAAAGAAAATTCAATGGAAGAATGTAAAAAATGCAGCACACCATTGGATCCAGGTATGAAGTTTAAAAATTGCAATGATTGCAAAAATTGTGAAAAGATAGATACAACTAAATATCAGTCCTTAATTGGGTCTTTGATGTATATAGGACTTTGTTCAAGACCTGATATTTTACACTCAGTAAACAAGTTATCACAATTTAACAAAAATCCTCATAAGGAACACATGGCTGGAGCAAAACACATTTTAAAATATTTATGTAATACAATCGATTTAGCATTATCGTATAAGTTAACGAACAAAATGTTACATGGATTTGCAGACGCTGATTGGGCTGGAAGTTGTGACGATAGAAAGTCGTACACCGGATATGTTTTTCTGTTAGCTGGAGCAGCAATATCTTACGAATCTAAAAAACAACCAACAGTAGCATTAAGTAGCACTGAGGCAGAATACATGGCGATTTCAACAGCAGCAAAAGAAATAATTTACCTAAGAAATTTATTTCAAGAACTTGGATTTGAAAATGTAGTAGAGAAGTCAACGGTTTTGTATGGAGATAATATCAGTTCACAACAATTGGTAAAAAATCCAGTATTTCATTCAAGAAGTAAACACATTGATATACGAATACATCATGTTCGAGAAGTACATCAAGCAGGAAAACTTGAATTAAAATATGTGGCATCAACAGCTAATACAGCGGATATATTAACGAAAGCTCTACAAAAATCAAAACATAAGTATCTTCAAAATAAGTTAGGGGTTCACTAGAGAAAAGTACTATTTGAGGGGAAGTGTTAAAACTTATTAGTCAATACACAAATGATACCTTTCTCTACTCTCAGTTTTTCTACTTGTACTTTTGAATACAAATTAACTTTGTATAAAATTTTTTATACGTCAATGTGAAAATATTTTATAGTTCTTCATTCAATAAAATATTTCGTATAATAAAAGAACAAATCGTTCCTCAATATTTTTAACATTAATGCATTCGTAGATATTAATTAAAACTGTTCGATATTTTATTTAGCGAATGAATTTAGTTCATTATATTTTCCGAAATAAGATATATGAGTAAGCTTTAATTGTATAATTTTTGGAAAAAAGTTTGTTTTCCTCAAATTAGACGCATGATATAAATTGTTTTTTAATATGTACATAAATTTAAAAACTGATCCTTTGGCTTCGATGCAACTAAACATTAACTGCATCTTTATATTGTGCTCGGAAATTTAACACTTTGTTAATGGTCGCTGAAAGAAATGCCGGTTTAAGCGAATTTTCATAAAAGTAAAAAATATTTTGATTGATTTTTTCATAATAAACTTTTTTATATTCCATGAACATTCTTTCAACAGTTCATTTCTTTATATGAGACGTATGAGTAACATTTAATCATATTTCATCACAAAAAACTACTTTTAACGCTAAAAAGCCAGCTGTTACAAACGTTTCTTTTACAATAAATATTTTTGAAATCTTAATAAATCAGCGATTAAAAAAAAACTTTGTCTACAAGTGCCAGAAATGCATTGGAGTTGGCAACGATGAAAGAAAAACTGAAAGAAATTGTGCAAAAAAAATAAGACTAAACCAAAATTTTGGAAAAATATCAACAACGACATTCAAAATGACATTTCATCGTCGTTGGAAGTGAGTGCAAAAATAATACGAGTGGAGAAATGCAAGAAGAATTTCTGGAATTTTAAGCAACACAAAAAAAAAGGATGAAGACAATACAAAAACGATGAGTTCATCTGCATTGACTGTCAGACATTTTTAGACTTGCCACTGCTATGAATTGCAAGCAAGTGGGTGGCAAAAAAACGCTGATGTTGCGTCTATCATAATGACATGTATCACACATGCATGAATGTAGCATATATTGTGAGGAGACGCGTTGACATTTTAACAAATTGTCATGGAATAAATTAGTGTCAACATATGAATGATTGTCATGTTGGATACAACAAGCGTTTTATTGAAAGAGGAGCAAAAAAGAAAATTGATTTTTTTATTGCATATATAGTATATTGAAAGCAAAAAATTATTTTTCAGTTTGACTTATTGTTAAAAACACATGCAGCAGTTTTTCAAGCACTAAATGTGATATTAAGATCATTAGTTACTGAGTTGTAGCATATGAAAATGATTGAGAGGCGATCCATATTTTAGTATTAATATAATGATTTTTACTTATTAGAAGTGGCAATAGTTTACTTATCTTCAAGCATATATAAAAAGAAAAAATATTTTAAGCTGCCTTAAAATATGCAACATATTTTGTTGACAGTTGTAAGAATTTTAGTAATTTTCTTTAAGTTTTCTCCAAATAATATTTAGCAATAAAAACAATTTATATTGTTTAAATTATTTCCTCAACTTTTACATAGCATACTTCTAGGCCATTTCAACTAACATGCTAGCAGCTGTTGACAGTGACAAATGTCTTTGTTGTAGGCTTGCATTAGTGCAAACCGGATGTTGGTTGCTGTGTGCTGTGCTTGACAGTTTTATAGTTGTACTAGTCGTAAGTGTTGCTTGTTTTTCTTTTTATAAATACATCAGTGCCAAATTACTTCCTTTCAACAAATGACAACAATGCACAATAAAGTTTGTTGTATGTATTTTTTTCTCTGATTACTCTGCGAGAAGTTTCTTGAAAAATAGTGAGTTTATTTTTATACAGTTTTGAAAAGAGATTTATCTCTTTAAGAACTGAAAGTCTTGAAAATCTTCTTTTTATATTTTGGGCCTCAATTTACAATGTTTTTATATTTTTTTTATTTAATGATGCTAGAAAATTACATTTTAGCACAAATTTGTGATTTTTGGCATGTTTTGATAAGCTGTTTCAAAATAACAGTCTTGGGGTTATAATATTTCCAACATTAAATGCCTAAGAACAAATCTATTCGCTAGGTCTAGTAAAACACTGCAGAGTGTACACATCCATACACATTATTTATATATATACAGAAAAACATTTATGGATAAACCATTTTTATATTGAAATTTAGTGAATGCAAATATAGAGCACGTTAACGTACTGTAGTCGACATGTGAATTAATAAATACACAATTGTGAAGCTTACAAGGCGAACTAATAAGATATAAGTGAGTAATGCATATACATATAAACTTCATATATTTATGTATAGTCCAGCGTCTGTAGTCAAAAAATCATGTTTTTATATTCGAGAATCATTAAATAGATGAGCCTTCAAATTTCATTGCAATATATCTAATGTTTTATGAGGAATACTTAATGCAAATGTAAAGATTTGGGAACAAAAGTGAAGTTTGTAAAACTTTAAGTTTTTTGTTATATATACACTCTTTTAGTTGCATCAAAGGTATTTAAGTTGCTTCGGAAAACAATATTTATCTTGAGCGACCGACAAAATATCTGACAAAAATTTTGGAATTTACTTACAGAAATATTTCCTGTTCGTTTGTTTTTTATTCATAGGTGTTGAAAAGCTTCACGAAAACCAAAAACACCCTACAGTCACTGGACTAGTATTTACAAGTATAAAGAGTTGCAATTCATGCAAAAGAAGAATAGAGTGCTTAAATTGTAACAAATTCAAACGCACTGGAGCGTTATCATGGCATTAGACAATTGGTAAGTGTTAGTAAACATAATTGATGCATGACTTTAATGCTATTATTTTGGTATCAAATATGATTTATTGTAGCAAAAAAAAAACTGAAACTAAACACATGTCGACAGAAATATCTAAATAAAATATATGTGACTTTTATAATTATCCCTAATGTAACCAAAAAAAAGCAGGTGAGTGTAAGCACTCTCGCTGGGTGATAAGTGAACTTTATGTTTCACAATGATAATATGAAATGTGGAACATGTTGTTTAGTAATCAGAAATGTCTAGTAATCTTAAAAATATTGAAAAGTTGAAAAATTTGCTCATTACTCATAAAAATAACATGCAAGCATAAATATATCTGTCAGAATTTCAAATATTTACGAATATTTTGTGTTGAAAACATGCAGCTGAAATTCCTAATTTTGTACATTACTACATTGACATTTTCACATGCTGCCAATGTATGTGACTATAAATTGTGCAACTACGAAGGTGAATGTGAGCTGAACGCTAACAATCAGCCCAGCTGTAATTGCATTGGAACAACATTTTTTCGTGGCGCAAAATGCAATGAGGAAATAAAAAATTGTGAATCGAATCCTTGTAGAAATGGTGGCACGTGTCACAATTATTTTGGGCATTACAACTGCAAATGTTCGCAAGGCTTTGGTGGACAAGATTGCAAAATTAGATATAATAACGTCATAACTGGATTTCATTTACATTACAATCGTTTGGCTGAACTTGGAAAAGTGCAAAGTTTTCTATTGACATTGGAAACAATTATAGAAGGAAATGATCTTTTTATCATGGATTTATTAACCGAAGACTATGTAATTGATGGACTTATTTATTCAAACTATAAAACAAGATATAGTCTGGCGTTTAAAAGCTCAGATAATCTGTTTGCAGTAGCAAAAAGACTTGGTCTCAGAAATGCCAATAAAATGCCATACAAGAAGGGCTACTATCACATAAGTAAAGGCACATTTTGGAAAGTTGAAACCGAAAAAATAATGATGTCAATAAAAGATTTAAAAAACAAACAATTATACTACAATGATGAAATGATGGTACATATCTATAAACCAAATGAAATATCATGCATACCTGAAGTTGAGATACTGAACTGCAATCGTGTGACACCCTCGCTGCGCATTGATGTGACGCAATATAATGTATTGACGCCGGTTGTGAAAAAGCGTTGTGGAAAGGATTCGCAGATGATATTCAAATGGAGTGTTATGAATACCTTGGGAATATGTGAGTGTAACCAGACTTTTACATCTCATTTGTTACATAATTTTTTATTTATAGTTGAATTTCGTAATTTTGGGCAATCCAAGCAACCAATATTGAAAATAAAGCCTTATGATTTGTCATTTAAGAATTCAGATGCATACAATCAGAAATATCTTATACTGGCTGATGTTACTGAGCAGTATAAAAGCAAAAGCTTCAAGACCATAGCACGGGTACGTTTTTAAAATTAACTGTTTTTTAAGAAATCTTTGACTTAAAAAATACACTCACAATAATGCCATTTGTATCAGTGTGGCTTAGAAAAGTCCTAGAAAAAAACTTAGGAGAAATTTATTCCTTGTGTATTAAAGAAGTTTCCGAAAAGTCCAACTTAAAGTAAGTTAAAGCCAGTTTTGTCGAAGCCCATTTCATATTAATGAGAATCAAAATTTTATCGAATATGGCCAAATAAATAGATTCACTTATATCTTTCTTAGATTTTTACAAATAAAGGTCAATAAAACATATCAAGCAATATTCAATTTTGACAGCATTGATTGAGGTTTTTGATTTATTTTTATCTTAATTTTATTTTTAAACTGATTATTTTAGGTCAGACGAAGTTTGTAATCTGATCAATTTGATAAGAAAATGTTTTCAAAACGGCTCAGCTCCGAAACTTGAAAAAATAAAGCTTTGGAAGATTTATTTAGCTAGAGCTTCCAAAAAGCCCCCCTTCAAACTTTGAAGTAGCATTTTCTAAGCCTCAGCAACCATAATCGATAGTGGCCTGAAATTTGGTAAAAAAAAATTAAACTACTACTTGTATACATTGGAGAAGAAATGGACGGAATTTTGGAAACGGGCATCATATCATTAGTTTCATTTTAGCGCAAACGATTTTAACGAATTACACAAAACCTTTAATAAAGATAGCTTTGAATGTCCCAAGGAGATGCTATGAAATTTAGATTTATTGAGGTCAAAAATCATATGATAGGCTTCAATTTGAGATATTTTGGAAGATTCTTGGAGTACGGGCTTAGAGCCCAAGCCCAAAAATGAGCAAAAACGCCTTAATTGGGGGGTTTGAACCCCAATTATCTCAAAGTCTGTGCGCGAAGCACAACTTTTGAGCACAGATTCTCCTTCACCAAGCAAGAATCTATCGAAAACATTAAGTCACTTCCCGTAAGCAGACTGAAAGTTGAAATTTGAAGACCAGTGTAACAAGAGTTTAAATGTAATAATAATTGCGTTTCGAATCTGAAATCAAGGACACATAAAATCTTCACTCAAATATTAAACCAAATGTTTTCTTCTTATGCAACATTTCAGTGCTACATAGAAACTGATGCGAAACCCGTTAGATCTGTAATAACTGGTGGTCCTATGCGTGAAGTTGGTATAAAACAGTCCTTCATTTTGGATGGTTCCCAAAGTCGAGATTATTACTTCGCGCCTGCAGCAATTCAATACTTGCAATTTAATTGGGGCTGTACATCAACAGATGATAAGGATAACATGTTCTGTGATAGTTTCAATAAACCCAGTAAGAAGCGAAAGCTCCAAACACAATTAACCACTTAATACTCTTTATATACTTTAGCTGCAAGACTTTCAGTAGACGCCAGCCAACTAAAGCTTCAGAAATTTTACACCTTTTCCTTGAGAGTTGAGTCCTCAATCAATGATGATGGCATTGATACAAATATACAAACAATACAGGTTATACAAGGAGCACCGCTCTACATTGAAATACAATGTGTGCGTAACTGTGCCAAAGGACAGTATGTAGCCCGAAAAATTGTGCACTTAAAAGCCAACTGCTTAAGCTGTGACAAAAGTGATTTCACTTCAAACTACACCTGGACATTAAAACCAAATCAACCTGCCACAACTGATGCCAATGAAGCACGTTTTATTTTTACACCAACGGAAGCGCAAATCATTGTTGAGCTTCAGTTAGTGCAGGGAAAGCGTAAAGGTACAAGTCAACTTCAACTCAGTAAAAATTTACCACCCTCTGGTGGCAGCTGCACAATAACACCCACATCAGGTAAAGAGTTTGAAACTGAATTTGAGTTAAGTTGCCTCAACTATCAAGACGTTGATCTGGCACTCTCGTATGAACTAAAAACGCCACAAATTATATTCGAACGTTGCAACAATCCGAGCGTTAAACTACGCCTACCCGCTTTGAACAATTTGCAAGTGCATATCTGTGATGCCTATAAAGCATGCGTCACAGCGAATTTAGCAGTTCAGGTAAGCGCAATGGAAGTTCCCCAAGATACGAATGGCTTGCAGCAATTATTGAGAAGTCCTAACACTAATTTAAGACGCTTCATACGTGATGGTGAAGTTCGAGAACTAATGGTGCTCACATACATTATACTCAAAGGAGCGCCAACTTTGGAAACGGCATCATTAGTAATGGAGCACTTGGATAATTTAGAGATATTGACACTAATTGAAGCGGAGCAATTCACTACTATCACAACTAACTTGATGAAAGCATTAAAACCATTAGATAACAAAAAGGCTGCACTTTTGGCTAAGTTTTTCAGTAAAATGTCCGTTGGTTACAGAAATATACTGCAAGACGGTGATGTACGTGAGCTACAGAGTGAGCCATATAAACAGCTTACCGAAGAGTTGACAGAAACTCTAAAAGAATTTACGGTGCCACTTAAAACGATAGATGAAGTTCACACAACAACTGTGCAACAGGAAACAGATGATCTTTTAGCTGAAAAATATCCTGATTTTCCCAAGTTTAATATAACAATACTGCCACGTATTGAAAATTGGCTACAAGCAGCTGTAGAATTAAATAAATGCATAAGGCTACTGGGTCATATGGCTACTAATATGCATGAGCCTAGCGAGTTGCCATTGTTGGTCGAACGTGGTGATTTAAGCATGGAAACATTCGCAATTGAAGACACAAAACAACATGATATTGTGTCCAAGGACAGCTCTGCCAGCGTTGAAATGTATAGTGGCGTTATTGCTGAATTACAAGCGCAATTGGAGAGCAAGCATTTGCTACTACAGGTAGGAAACGAAGCAAGGAGTGTTGAAGGACCATTTTTTTTTTTTATTTTGAGTGATAGGAATTTGAAATAAGTTTTGAAATTCTGACTCATTGGTGCAAAGGTCACTGATGATTTCATTCAGCAAACATTTCATTCCATTGCAAGGGCCATTCGGCTTAAAGATTTTTTTTTTAATTTTGAGTAAAAGGAAGTGGAAATGAGTTTTAAAATTGTCACTCATCGGCGCAAAGTTCACTGATGATATCATTTAGCAATGAATAAAACTATTTTGACAAGTTTTCGAATGGATTTTCGATCTTCTTCTTTGTTATTGTATTTCTTTGGTATCTGCACTGAACAGTACATACATATATTATTTATTTATTTATTTATCAAACAGACCCATCAATTTTAAAATTTTGTCACAATCAATATTACAAACTATTTCTAATTACAGATTATATCCACACCGCAAAACCCATACTGGTGGTATCCAGATGAAGAACCGCTTGATACTGGCGTATTCTATTTCAATGTTTTCAGCAGACCGAAACAATCAACAGCAAGTATCTACCACGAACTCAAACTGCAAAATAAATTTGAACTCTCCATGAAACTGCAGCAATCCAAGAAAAAACCAAGCAACCTACTAAAGGGTTATATCGAAACGTCCCTAGATATGCCAATATATGAGACGCTAATGCCAATAGATAGCATGCTCGTTGTACAGTTTCAAGCAACTTCCATTGATCTAAAAGTTATGTTACGCATAGAAGTGCGTCCGCGTGGCAATATGCTGAAAAAGTCAACGACATTCATTACAGCAAATTCAGCAAAAAGTCGAAACTTAACACTAATCAACGATAGAAAACAAGAGACCTTTGGTTATTTAGCCGTTCTAGCAGCAAATGATGATATCACCCAACGAGCTAATTTTACTTTTACAACAAAGTTGCATGAATGTCTCAGCTGGAATTTCCTGGCAACAAACCCAGCATGGTTCACTAATGGTTGCACACCAATTGCTGTAGCAAATGATACCCTACGTTGTCGTTGTCAACACTTGTCAACGTTTGCAGGCAAAATCAAACCAGCAATTACCCAACCAGCGCTAGGTGAACGTCAATTGCTTGAGTATATTCCCATCAATTGGGCAATGGCTTTATTTTATTTTCTCCTCCTATGTGGCTTGGGCTATTTGTTATGGCGTGCATATCATGAGTTATTACACCATCCGAAGGATCGCTTAATAATCGAAATTGATGATATTGAAGCTGAAAAAGATTTCGATATTGTGGTGCATTTTCATACTGGTAGTCAGTGGAATGCTGGCACAACAGCAAATCTACGACTTAGCTTGGCTTTCAGACCCTATATCATCTACCAAAATCCAGCAGCTCCAAATATAACTACAAGTTCAACATGCAGTGTTCATCTGCCAATAACAACAAACCAACTTTTGCCTAATCCTATGAAAATTTCAATTAGTCATGATGGTGCAGGTCGTTATCCTTCCTGGTATTGTACTGCTATAGATGTGGAGAATATAAAGACACAAAAATTGTACCATTTTGATGTGAAAAAATGGATTACAACAGTACCACTGACCATTGAAGCTGCTAAAGTGACCACATTGGCTAAACCAACTCAAATAAAATTAAAGTTTGAGAATTTATTTAACAATTGGTTTGGCTTTCAAGCTTTCACAGGACCTTGGCGTAGTGGCATGGAGCAACTTAATCGCAGTGAACGTACTATGATTTGGATAATTAAAGTTACTATCAGCATTTGTATTGTTGCTTGCTATTTTGGTAGAACTACGCTAGAAAACTACGAAGAGGAACGTGAGCAGTATTACACTTTTAATATTAATGTTTTGGAATTGTTTGTGTTGTGTGTTGTTTGTTATTTTGTTGGTATTGTAGTGCAAATGTTACTCATATATGCTGTATTAAAATATTAAAGTATCAAATTAAAGGAAAGTATGGAAAGATAAGATATATTTTCTTGCCTCGGAATTATACTATCATAGCATTTATAAAAATCATTATTTCTTTATCTTTTACAGTGTTGAAAACATTTATTATCAAATTCCTTGAATTAACTTACGTCTTTTAGACTCAACGTTTTTCAAGCTGAAACAAGGAACTTAATCCCTCCATCATTACCACATGTGTGGACAGTCTGACAGCGATCAAAGCACTGCACGCCAAAATCGTGAAGTTTAGGTGTGTAGAGCACCCGGTCATAAGGGTATTTCCGGAAATGAGAAAGGTCAAGATAATGCCAAAATAGGATCAGAACAACCGGAGAATCAATAAGTGGTAAACCTTAAGATACCACTGGCGGAACTACACTATCGGATAGAGGGCAGTATTACGAAACAAACGAACAGAAGGTTGAACCTTACCGCCGGATGCAGAACGTCTTAAAACATGTGGCCTAAACTGAATCTAGGAAAGACGCAAACTCTCTTAAGATTCCGAAGAGGAGAGCTAAGGACTGTTGTTGGGGCACTGTGCTACTGACCTTATGGCCGCCAAATGTGATGCTCCTTTCAGAGATTTCTGCAGAAGCTGTAGAGATGAAGAAATGGATGAGACGGTAAAACACCTGCTCTGCGAATGCCCGGGGCTAGTGAAGAAACGAAGCAAATATTTTGGTTCTTCATTCTTTGTTGGTCTTTAGAAACTAGCCTAGTTGAAACTCATCAGCATTCTGGGTGGATGGCCCCAATTCAATATCACAATTTAAGGAGGAGGGAAATATTTTAACGTATTTAGAGTACATCTTGCTATATGCAAACAATCCTTTGAAACTAACCTAACCTAATATTTGATAAATATGAGAAGTGGGCGAACGAAACACACACATCCATGTTCTGTCGTTTTGAGTTTTTTGATAGAATCGTGTCCATTAAACTAATTTTCAAGTGATTTCAATCTCATGCACTTCAAAAAAGCAGTAGGTGTTACGCCTTTTTGATAGCAAAGTAAAGGTTTTCCGAGTTTTTATAGGAACATAAAGGTACAATTTCATTTAAGGGTTAAACAAAACGGCACATGTTCAGTTGGTCCTTGGAAAAGGGCACTGTTTCGCTTAAAGTAATAAACATTTTTAAAATATTATTTTCGGAACTAAATGATTCGAAATCAGCTACACATGTGCCGTTCTGTTCGCCCACTCTTTATTTAATATTTTAAACTGATTTTTTTTACGCTTAGCTCGTGTCTATTGATTTTGAATACAAAAAACGCCAATTAAAACAAATTATTTCAAATGTTTTCAATCTTATTCAAACAGTTTCAACTAATTTCAGTCACTTTCAACTATTCTGAACTTATTTCGAAGAATTTTTCTGCTTTATCAAAAACAAAGTTCATATAAAGAAAGATTAACTCAATTGCTTTTAACTATATTTAATTAGCTTAGACTTTTTCGGTAAACAACAATTATGATATTCATCGAACAATTGGCTTCATTTATCTTTAAACACCTACATAAAAGCAAATAAAAAAAATCTAACAAAACACTTTCAACTTCAAAAATCGCAGCGTAAATTCCCTTCCCTTGATCAAACTCAATAACTAATAACACATCCCACCTCAACAATTTCACCTAGACGCTGCTGCATACACCCACGCATTGGTACGGATTCAGTGAATCAATACGACAACAATAACAAAATCCGCTTATTTACTCAACAAATTTCTTAAGTACCAGATTTTATTGCACCCTATTTTCCAACTTTTTTTTTTTGGTTTTTTACTAAATTTTCAAGCAGCTTATAGCGTCGCTGCATAAATTCTATCGACGCTGGTGTGTGTGTGTGTGTGAGTTTATTTTTTCACTCATACACTGTTGAGTTTATTGGTTTCTTTAAATTTTTCACTATAAGCGATGAGAATGAGTATGATTTTCTCATTTCAACAAATTTTCAATTTTTGTTATTGCTCTTGTGTATGTTGTTATTGTTTATGTTGCGCCCTTGCTGCTACTATTGTTGCAATGCTGTTATTATTTGTTGTATATCTTCTTCATTATTTTTGATATTGCTTATGATGATTTCAATTTTGTAGATTTTGTTGCCTTTAAATTTATCTGGCTCACATGAGACTGCAAATTGCTATGGTGCACTGTGAATTGGAAGTGGGAGAGATAGACCATTCTTTGTTAAAGAAAACGAAAAGTTTTTGAAAATGTAACTAGCAAATGTGTCATTTTTGGCATCACTAAAAACTAAAAACTATACAACGCGTTAAGTCCTTAGCTTTAATTAAAAAGGTAATTCTTCGGCGCAACGTGCTGACTGGTTTGACTTAACGTACCCACATTGTATTTTGGCAATATTTATTCAAATAGCTCTTTGTGCAAAGCTTTGAAGAAGATGAGAAGTGCCACGCCCTCGTTTTGAAATTAATCAACTTTTTGTTTAATGCTAGACCAAAAAATTTCTTGCATTTTGTGTGAAATTTGATTTCATCATCTTAAATAATTCGCTCAGTATAGCGTTTTAAGCTTTGAGCTTGCATGGGAAGTGCCACACACTCTCTTTGAATTTCACGCACTTTTTGTCAAGAGGTATTCTAAGTTTTCTTAGTATTTCCTGGAAATTTGGTTGCACTCCATCAAGTTACTCTGTACATACAGCGATTTAAATGTTTGCATGAACGGTGGGCGTGTCCAAAAATGGTTTCGCCCACTTTCAATCCCAAGAAGCTTGTTTGATGTTGCCGAATTTCATTTAATTATCTTGCATCGTTTTTCCTTAATCGTGATTTCCACAGATATATAGACTGACATCGCTAAATCGACACTGAGTGCAGGGTATAATAATGCAGAGCTAACTGCACATACAATTTTGTATGATTACTATTCTTTTAAGAATTTCTTCACTATAAAATCTGGAGAACTTTTTACTATACGACAAGTATAACATAAGTCAAAAAAAGTACACCACAACCGTCCTTTGTATTAGGAAAATTGACAAATGCTGGGCTAAAGTTACATACATTTTTGAATGATTTTTTTTTTTCTTACAGTAATTTTTGGTTTGCAGCAAAAAGTGGGGATTCTTTTGTGATGCAGCACATTATAGCAAAAACTAGGTATATCGCAACATACTACAATACAACACTGCGGAAACTTTTCAGACATTTTTGTATAATTTTTAAATTTTTATTTTCAGTTCAGCAAAGACATTAACTTTTTAACATCAAGGAATGAGCTAATTAACAAACATTTTTGTCTGTTATTAAGTTTTTTTTCCAGATTTTTACATGAAACTAGTTAATTTTATTTTGATACGGCACATTACAGCGCAAACTTTATTTTTCTAAAAATTTTTCTTTAAATAAAATTTGATACTACCACCCACTGTGCACAATTATAATATAAACAATAGCAGCAAAAGCAACAACAATAAAATAAATGTAAACAAATCAGAACACTGAAAATTCAAAATATAAAAATTGTTCCGGCGTTTTTCTATCTATAGTTGAAAGCACTGCAAGGAGGTGGTTGAACGGCTGACTGCTTCATTGATTGGTTGATTGTTTGTTGGGTTGGTTGTCGGTGGCGCAGGTGAAAATAAAATGAACTGAGTTTTTTGTTCAGTTTTAATTTTATTTTGCGCTTCATTGTATTTATTTATTTTATTGTGGTTTTTTGTTTGAGTTTACTTTGATTTTGCTATTTATTTGCTCTCATTCTACGAATCTTTGATAATATAAAGCCACAACAATAACAACAACAAAGCTATAAGCAATAGAATTATGAATTAAATACTTTAATATTCGATTTGCATCATTGATATTTTACTACAAATTTTATTACAACTGAAAGAAAAGATTTTTTTTTTGTATTCAGATTATTACTTCTAGGAAAAGGGGGATTCACACTTATTTGAAAACTTTTTAGCTTTCATTAATATAAACTGTAACACAAGGATGACTCATACATACTACATTTTGAGAATATAAAAAACAACCTTATATATGAAGAACTTTCTTCAGTATTTTTTTTTATTAGTTATTGGCACACTGTTAAAGTTCCTTGACGATTCAATTATTTTAAAATAACCAAAAAATAAACGGGTTCAAAGGCAAAGAGCACGTAGCTGATCAGATTAAATTCTCATAGCTTTGTGAATTTTAAAAATTTTTAAAGTTCAGCAGAATTTAGACTTTTCAGAGCTCCTCAGAAGCTTGGAAATACTTAAGGTCTTATAATTTGGCATAGTTTCGGGCTTCCAAGTTATTTTGAAAGTCTGCAAATAGTCCTGATTTATGGAATTTTTTTATTTTTGGGGAAAACAAGTCTGGATAATAGTTTCAACATTTTCGAAACATCCTCGATTTGTCTCTTGGTCAACTGGTAGTCCTTAAAAAACTGAAAATTTGTTATTATAATTTGAGCTCCCATAAGACTTAGCAGCCATATGAGTTCGGCGAAAAGCTTTAAGTTATGACGCACAAAATTTTATGTGTTTAACACAGTCTTTCTAAGCGCACAGGATACCGGTTGCCGGAAAGACCAGTGTACCTCTGACCAATAGTAATTGCTGCGTGAAATGGGGTGATTAGTACATAAGACCTCCAAGCTCTTCAGTTTCTTCCAGCATTCTTATAAATATCGGGCTTATATGAATGGCTATATATACAGTCCAGATAACTTGTAATTAATCTGTTAACTTCATCTTTTTTATGCAAAATATTGAGATCTCTATATTTTGAGCAGCTAGTCACAAATCAAATTGAAGATGTCCCAAGATAAAAGAGGTAGCATCCTGGCTGACGATGAATGTTGTAGCCAAAAAGGATATAAACATTTATTCAGATGGTCAGGAAGCTATCAATTCTCTAGAATCATATCAAACTCACTAGTAGCCCAGCAATGCCATTCGTTTCTAAACGAGATGGCTCATCATTTTGACATTTACCTCATATGGGTGCCTGGGCATAGGAATATTGCGGCAATTGCAAAGCTGATGAACTTGCTAGGGGACTACTGAAGAAATTTCTTAGGACATGGAGGGTGTTGACATGCCACTTGCTACCTGCAAACTACTGCTAAAAGAAGAAATGGTAAAAAATGCTAACAAAAGATGGACTCAAGTGTCAACTTGCAATATAACTAGGCAAATCTGACCGAAATGGGATGCTAAGCGTTCGTCAGAACTGATTTCCCGCACTAGACATAGTGTCTCATCAGTTGTTGTAGTCATAACTGGCCACTGCCTTTTCGGCAGACAAGCGGATAGATTAGGTGTTAGGTCTTTTGACTTCTGTAGAAGTTGTGGAGATGTGGAAAAGGAAGAAAACATTAAACATTTTCTCTGCTCCTGCCCCGCACTTGCTAGAGCACTCACGTCATATTTATTTGTTGACCTGGATGACCATAGACATGTTAGTATAGGTCAGCTATTTAAGTAGTTTCATTAAGAAATCTGGTTAGTTCAACGAGTGGGTATAGTCAAACACCTGTGGTATCACAATGGATCATATTTGGTCTAAGTGAGTTGATTTTCGTAACTGACTGCCACTCATACATAAACTAACTTAACCCACATTCAATAATTTTCTGTATAAATTATTTTTGTAATTTTTTAATAAATTTTTAAAGACTTTTAATTAAATACTAAGTAACATTGTTGTTTTGAAGTAACTGAATAATTAGCAAATTTATACAAAATTACCACAGGTATGTTTTAAATTTAAATTGCTTTGTGTATACATTTGTTAGTATTTACTTATTCTTGAGTTAACGTAAACAATAGCTACTCGTTAGTTAGTATAACAGATATTAATCTAATTGTTTTAGTGAACTTTTGCTTGTTTTCGTTGCGTTCTCTGTTATTAAGTAAACAAACATTTGATTGAGAGTTCATGAAATTGATTGTCTGCCAACAATGTGGCATCTGCGGCAGGAAAAGTGATACTCGAACTGCTTGGAGAAGAAGGCGATGGCAGTGGGTGGAAATTTAACTAAAAACAACATACAGCCAGCCATGTGATGAGCCAAGAGCACGAGATACGAAATAATTAAGTGGATAGATACATAGATGAAATTTTGTATTGTGCGAAAACTCTTCGTGAGCAGCTGCTGCTCTCATTCAATTAATTAATGATGATATTGAGTTTGGCAACATTTTGATTAAATGCGATTTTTCGATTAAAATTCCAAACTTTTCTCACTTTCACAAAATGACGAGCGTTGGATTTTTATAAATTGATTTATGAGAAGAACCAAAACATTAACATTTACATAAATGGTTTTAAAATAAATGAAATAGTAGCAGCAGGCTAATTACGTCTAAAACAAAAAAATAAATTATTTCAATGAAATTGCAGCATTTCCAAGGCATAGGAGTCTTGCCATTCAGAGAAAGTGATGATCGTTTACTTTGAAGTAAGTGTTAAGAAAAATAGTTTTGTGCTGATAGTCAGACCACTTAATACTGAAAATAAACTGAAGAAAATTCACTTCCTTGTATTTTAACACGAAATGTAGAAACGTTACTATTTACTTGCAAATTCGTGTAATATAACACCTTAAGACTTTAAGCGAGTAAGCGCATAACTTTTTGAAGTGTTCCCAGATGCAACTCTTTCATTAAACAAGTAACATTTTAGCTACGATACATTTATGAAATTCTTCTAAAAAAACTTTTATGAATCTTTCATCTTCAGCATCACCTGATGCTCCGTCTTGGAATTTTCTCGCTTTTCTTCGTTGTTTGCTTCTACAAATGCATTTGTTGCTTTTGTTGCTTTGCTTTTTCCTTTCGTGTGTCTTGTTAAGTTATTTCACTAATTTTAACAAGGATAAATTTCTGTTGCTCTACTAAAAGAAACTGCATATGCTATCACAAACTCTATACGCTATATAATTCCCACTGCACAAGACCCAAGCAATCTAAAGCTGAAAGTATCAACCAAGGCACGGTTAGCCGAAAATGTATTGCAAAAAGTGTATTTAGGTGAAATCAAACTCACAATATAGTTCCGAAAATTATTCCAGAATTGAAGCGACAAGTCATCCAAAATTAAATAATTATTTCGTTTGAAATACAGGAGAAAATAATTTAAATATAATGGAAAAATTGGATATAGACAAACTGATTCAAAAATTACTGAAAGGTTGGGGGCTTGAGCAACTTTTTCAAAGAAGAAACTACCAAAAATTGAAGTATGAAAATTTTTTTACTGAAAAACCCTTCAATCAAGGGATATTACACCTTACCGAATTATTTTTAGTGAATAATGAATGTAAGATATTTCAAAGTATCGCGCGACTCAGTGATTTTTTTACAATTTATCACTGCCACACCGTGCTTGTAGTTGCTGTTCATAAATTATTAACTTGTTTGCTGTTGTTGCCATTTTTGCTTGTTAAAACATGCAGCAGCAGCAGCAGCAACAGTAAAAACAGCAGTAGCAGCAACAATGTTACATTACTCAAGTGCTACTTTGTAGTTGTAGTGGAGTTGCTCCTACTGCTCATACTTCTGATGTTGGTTGTTGCTGTTGCTTTTGCTGTTGTTCTTGCTTGCAAAACACGATACCGAACTTATCAATGCAAACACCAACCAGACAACAGGAAATTGAAATTATTGCAATTTCTGATTTTGTGTCTTGTGGCATTACAGCAACTGCGCGGTTTGTTGTTGACTATTGAAGTTTTAACGATAGTGCACTTAGCTGCTTTATCCAATACTACTAGGACTGCTTACTTTTTTCTGAACACATACTACTGCCCATTCCAGAAAATTTCTGCATTTCAACCTACTATGGCACTCAGATTTTACTTGAAAATGCTATGAACGATAAATATAACAGAAATCAAATGCTGACAGCAAAGGAAAATCGAGTTAAACTGGATTTCCAAAGTACTTGCTGACTTGCATTATTTTCTTCAGGAAACACTCCATGGAATGTTAAGAAAATATAAATTTTTCATATGCAAAAGGTTGGATTATTATAAATAAAATGTGTGCCTAAAATGGGGTAGATTTTGCAAGTAACGATTTCATTCATTAAGGGTGTATCACAGAGACTGTATGATTTTAATTATAATTTGTGAATGATATATTCTTTGACATTCTATTTAATATTTTCCATGCCTTTGGCACTTATAGACATTGAACAATGCTTAAATGTTACTGAAACACTTTCTGCGGTTTGTCATTGAGCCAGCAACAATTCCTGAGCATACACAAAAACTTTCCATACGATTGTGATGTGCTACGCGCTCTCCAAATTTTTAGATTTATAGATCCGTAGCATAACGAATTACATAGTGATTGCAAAAATGTAATCCGCAGAGCTGGCTCTTTTGGTGATGTGATGGCATTCCTTACCAAGAAGTGGATCCACTTTAACGGTGAAAGTATGGATGTTGTTCCACATATTTCAAGAGTGTTTGACTGTTTGATAATTTCTTTGCGTGTTCAACTAGGGAGACTTGCAGAGTCTATATACATATGTTGTAAGAGATGGTTTCATATACAATGAAGACTCTACCAATGCTAGAGAAGAGTAGCAGGGTTTCATTAATCCAATCTATTAATTGTGGCTGAGAGGAGCAATTGTCATTTATATTGTTACAAAAAGCGTCAAAGCTCTACGAAGTCCAATAGATGAAGACAGCATATAAGTACATACTTAAATAACATACTTTCTAGTAACTTCAAAAAAATTTCAAAATAATCTTTTCTTATTCGTGTAAATATTAATGGCAGCATATCGTAATGTTGCCTGTTGCCTATGAGCCAAATGGACTCTTTCTCTCTCCCCTTAAAAATAACTAGCGTTGACATTGCGCGATCAACAATCTTGCACATTCGGATAATATGGGGCTAACCGGAACTAAAGTAAACAGATTATATATTCGATGTGTCGAAAGACGGTCACATGTATTGGAATTTTGAAAAGGTGTTAAAAAAACCTCCCTATTGTTAATATTCGGAATTGTCATTTTGTCTAAACTAGACCCAAATTAGAGTGCAATTCGCTCATCAGTGCCGCGGATTTATCACCCTTTAGAAGCTACCGATGGAGCTCCGCGTCGTCTTATAGCACTCGACTATTGACTTCCTTGAACACCGACATAATAAAGATATAGCAAAAGGAAGTGCTTCAGAGGACAACGTGAACTCGTTTCATCAATCCGTGCTTTCGCTCACAGCAGGTCGTCCCTACTGATTCATTCCAATAATATTTTATATTACTAACAACATTAAGTTCTTAGGGATACGCCCATTAATATTGTTTATTTAAGCTTCATATTGCTAGTGTGCCTTAATTTCTTATACATCTTTTTGTTATTTTTTTAAAAATAATGTCCACCCTTACCATTGCTAATTCCTTTGCTCCGCTCACAAATAACTGCACATAATTGAGGCAGATCGCATGAATTGGTTGTTGAGGAAAATCTGCTTTGTAGCAGTATAGCATTTTAAAACTTTTTTTTGCAATTCTTTGTAAGTGAAAAAGCTACACACAATCAAGCAGAAATAAATTATTATCGTATGATTAATATAAAAAATAACAAATTGAAATCGATTCAATAAATTATAATTTCATCATAAATTTAATGTTAGTAATTACCCAGTTACTTTTACACCGCTTTGCTCAAAAAGTTTATTTGCATAATTTGTTCAATAATCTTAATTTTATTGCTTATTGATTTTAGGTGTACCATCATTGAATGCAAGGACACTATGGTGGAAAGGGATGATAGTATTCATGATTCCGTAAGCCCAAAAAGCGTTTTTTCTAAAGTGAGCGCATTTCTACTCAGTGTTTGGCTCAAAATCAACGGTTTTGTAATAAAATCCATAACAATAAACATCTAGTTATACTAAGCTTGAAGGCTTTGCGGATCACTAGAAAATGAATTCTGCACTATCTACCTATTAAAAATGGCTGCAGAAAATATATCAAAAGAAAATATTTTGGACTGAAAAACCCTTGATAACTTTTGCCATAAAAATGGATACACGAATGAGATACTGAAACCCTCTTTAAATGTAGTCTATGTCAGACTTTCTTCAAACTTGCACGCTCAAAGCCTGACATCTTTGCGGTTTAGGAATTGGCACTGGGTGTAATAAAAAACGTAACAACCCACCAGGTTAAAGGTTTTATTTATCGCGATATGAAAAGCTCCATATTATTGGTAATGATTTATTTGCTGAATCCATAAGAGAGTAGCAATCGATCTCCGTCATAGCTATACAGCATAATTCAACTCTACGGTAAGAAAAAAAATAATAATACAACCATATGCCCTGATAAAAGTTACGTAGCCTGAGCAGAAACAGAAACTTTCAGCAAATTTTATCTCAAATCACTCCTCGAATTTTTTATAAGCCTTATGTTTCGTGACGAAATTAAGGACACTAGAGGAAACAAATAGTTTAAGTCTTGTAATTGTGGCTTTCATCACAATAAAAACTTTAATGTGGAACACTCATAAAATCTTCATATATGTGATGCCTTTGGGACTGATATTATTTAATGGTTCTCAAATCGCTCAAAAAAATGTGCGCAGATAAAAATCTTTAAGGAAATTTTTATATAAGTGCCTGAAAACGTTCATATTCATTTAGCTAAATAGCTTAGAAGGCTAAAAGCTGTAGTAGCTAAAGTCTCTTATTATTGTTATTGTAAAAAAAAACAGACATTACACTTTAAAGAAATACTTTTCTATAATCACACACAAAGAAGACTCTACTTGATTTGTATCTTTATGCATGCTCATAAAACGCTCATAATAATGAAACTTTTTTGACACTTGAGTCTAACTCATATAAATACGCTTTAGAAATTATTGAAAACACTTACCTATATTTTCAACTGCTACCGCCAACTCTGATGTTGTTTCTTTCTTTCAAATAAAATTTTGCTTAACCTATCAATATAACAGGAGTCTGCGTTAGTTTTGTAAGCTGCTGTGAGAACAAAATGTTTCAAAGCACCAAAATAGACACTCTATATGTAGTTATTAAACTAAGCAATTTTTATTTCTTCAAACTTTTTTCTTTTATTTTATTTTACTTTTTTAATGAAAATGACGAAACACACGAACACAAACTAAATAAAACGGATGTGAGTCCTTGCTTAGTTATCTTGAATTGCAACTGAATGAAGGTAATGTTATTTTATCGTAATTAAAAACAACATACACTCACATGCATACGTATTGTTGAGCATGCACACACTCACACACCTTTAATGCTAATGAAAAAGTAGGTTAAAATAATTCACTCGGGCACTCGGGCACATAATTGTAGGTTAAAAACCTCAATTCAACCCGACCCGACTCGATACGAAAAACTTTGCCAGCGGCAGAAACCACTACGAAAACAACAACAAAAATAAATACAACAACATGGCATATTAAAAAACTGTTGAAAATGTAATAAAAAAATGAAACCAAAAACAAAATAAAATAAAAAAAATACAAACGGCACGCAAACTTTTTAAGTTGAAAGTTCCAAAGAAAACAAAAAAGTCGGGCTGGTAAGTTGGGATGGTAACATGGCACATGGCATAACACTAAAAAACAACAACAAAAATTAATTTAAAAGCACGACGAAAAATAGTGCTAACAAGTGAAACATAAAAAATCGATTTAAATGAAAAAGAGAAAAAAAATCAACCGAAACAGAAACCAACAACGACGCATACGAAAATAAAAAAAAACATGAAAGTACGAAAACCGGCATAAAAGGATCAACAGCGGAAACGGAAACACGTAACGCCGCAAGTAACAAACACTAAGTAGGCAAACGACGTAAGGGAAACGCAAAAGTAATTCTAGAGAGACCTCTTAGGAAAATTATGAAAATAAAAAGTTACATAAAACTATGCGAATTGAAATGAATTGTAATCGAAATATTTACATTGCACTATGTTTGTTTTTATTAACTCAGCACTGAAATTATGTTGCGCGTTTTAATTTAAAAAAAAAGTTTTTTAAAATATTTTAAGTTCTAAACTTTTTATAATAATTTCTTTACACGAGTGAGCACGTTCGCTTTGTACAAAATACACCGCACTACTACTGTTGTGCAATTTACAACTCATGGATTTTATGTAGACTTTGGCGAATTCCTTTGGTTTGATGCTGAGAGCTGACATTAATTTTGACGCTTGTAGAACATGCGCAGTAGCGTTAAGTGCTGCGCTCGTATTTTGTAGAGTTATGTTGGGCATCAGGTGAGACTGCAAAGCGAAAGCTTTATCGTTGAGCTTTTAGTACTGACATAAACCATACTTATGCAAAGCATCATTTCGTTAAATAGGAACTTTCGAGTCATGCTGTGCATAAGCCCTATAGGTTTGTTGTTTTTGTCTTAATGCAAAATTTTTATTAAAAGCTTTTAGGGGTTGTCTACAAATTACCTTAAATTGCTTGAGGTCGTTATTTCATTTGTTTTTAAAGTATTTAGAAATGGAATAAATCTCTCAATTGAATGCATAAATAAATTCAGGTTAGCTGGACTGGCAGTCAGTTAAAGAACCAAATCTCTTGAAATAATTACTGTTCCCACTAGTAGTCAATTCAATAAGCCGAAAATTTTGCTATGAGCAATGAAATTAAAATGGTAAACACTTACTCATTGTGGCCACCAACTTTTCAAACGTAATAGATAGACCCTCTACAAAGTTCCCGGTGAAAATTTTTAAGGAGCACCGAAACACAATTTTGAAAAATAGTTACGAATGCTGTACACCATTTCACAACTGTAATGCACTTATACCACTACGTAAATTATTTTAACAGATTTTTTTTAACTAGTAGAACAAGCACATGTGAAATTTCGTAAAAATTTAATTTCATTTTAAACATTTTCTGATATTTTTGACGAAATGAGAATTTTACCATTAATATTGCATTTCAATTTGCGACAAAAAAGCGCAACAAAACACTGCATTTACACTGGCAGCTCTGCTGACGACGCCGCTTCAACTCAGCACTGCATTATCATGCCATTTTATTTAAATATTTTATTGAATTAAACACTAAAAACACGTCACGTTTCAAATTTTATTAATTAAATTTGTTTAGGATGTTAAATATGCAAAATTTAACCAGAGAAGTTAATGCGCTTTTTGTAAATTAAATTAGAACAAATAAATGACAGTTGGTTAGAGTTGCCATCTGCGTGGTTGGCACTTTGACGGAAAACTTTTTACTAAAAAGGGAGAATTTATTTGGAACTTTTTTTCCCCACACTTAGGGTATATCAACTTTTTCATTCAGTTTGTAACGCACAGAAAAGAGCGTGGCAGGCAAAGAAAAATATGATTCCTAATCAGCGTCACGATCAAAATCGAGTTAGCTATGTTCGTCATGCTCTCTCATTATTTCAAAAATTGTATATTTCTAGATCACTTTTTTAGATATGATTTAGCAAACATACTACGAAAATTAAGGAAATGTTAAACAAAAATATTTTATAATCACATTCAAAGCTACTTGATACACATTTGTTGGATTTATAAAGAATATGTTTTCATCATCTAAAACCATTAAATAAAAATTGCTGCAATTAAGAAAACAAGCAACATTTTCTATAACAATATTTTTTTAGTTGTACTGCCATATTATCAAAATAGTAGGTCAATAAAAGTAGATATTCCAACCAACGATCAACTAGCAACTTAGATTACACCATACATGATGCATAGTCTAACGCGCAGTCGAAGCAGTTCATAACAACTTTTGAGTGTTGCAAGCATCAAAGAGGTATCACTTGTTCGTCAAACAAAAATACAAACATTTTTTAAATCTATGCACTTAAACTTCATTATGCAGTGTTTATCTTGTTTTATTTATTATTAATATAATTCACGCGCTTAAATGTTTATTATAAATAAATGACTATGGTTTGAAATGGTAGGCATAAGTTTTGTTTTGTTTTTGTTTTTTTTTTTTTGAAAATATGAATTATCACAATTTTTGACTAAATTTCTTGAAAGCATAAATACCGAAATAAAAAAATAATATCTACTTAGATCACAACTTTTTTACTTCATGCGCCAAGTATTCTTTATCATATCAGCCGCCTTTTCAGCAATCATTATCACTACGGCATTTGTATGTCCCGCGGGTATTGTCGGCATTATAGAAGCATCAGTGACACGCAAATGTCGTATACCATGCACACGCAGCTGTGAATCAACAACAGCAGCTGAATCCGTTTTTGGTCCCATTTTACAAGTGCCTGCCTGATGTTGTAAACTGGAGCCATAGCGCCGTAAACAACAACGCCAATAAGCATCGCTGCCAAAGCGTTCATCGTCACATCCTAAGAATGGCTGAGTATTAAATTTAGTGCCTATACGACGCATTGTTTTTGTTTTTGCTAATTTCATAATCTGTTGAAAAGATTTGTAGAATCAACTAGAGGTAATGTATAAAAGTTTTTAATTTATCTGTGAAACTTACCATTTCAATGCCTTCAATCATTGCTCTGATGTCATCTGGATGCTGCATAAAATTTGGTTCCATTTTTGGCCAATGAAAAGGATTCTTGCTGCGTAACGAAATGCGCCCCAAGCTTTTAGGTCGCAACAATACTGGCACCAAAGCAAATGTCTCCTAGAAATGTTAAATTTATTTTAGTTTTTTTCAAGTTTTTTTGTTTGATTATTCATATTTTTCAATATATAGCACCCTGTAAGAAATACTTATTTAGTTAGCCGTTAAATATAACAATTGAATGAAGTTATGATTATATGCGAAATTATCATCCAATTTGCATTTTTTCAGAAATTTTTTGAATCCTTATCGCGCCCTTGGCTTTGACATGAATTTCCGTGCTTGGCAACCCTGCACATGAGCCTTATTTGATAACTTTGTCGTAACAGGCATTTGTGTGTACTCACAGTAAAATAAATTTTCAGCAAGAGAACTTGACAGTTCTAATCTATGCATACGGTGAGAGTACTAACGGTGACGTCATTAATAAGTAAGGGTAATTATATCAGGGTCGATGACTGCAATCTAACGTTTCAACTCTATCCAATACAGATTAAAATGAGAGCACGACAGGTTCAAAGCGTAGTTGTTCGTAAGCTTCGTGTGCTCACAATAGAAAATAGCACAGCAAGGTCAGTGCTCTGTTTAATGTGTGAAGCAAAGTATAATTGAAATTTGGACATTGAATTCATTTATTTTATATTAAATAAAATAAAAATGTGGAGAGACATCAAAACATTTCTCTGCATTATGTGCATTGATCACATCAGAATGTTAATGCATAAAAAAGAGTGCAACTGAAATGTCAAGGCCGTTCTTGAGAGACGAGCTGCCGTGATTAGTTCGTGTGTGACTGGCATCGAAGCAAGTCAAGTTTCATTCAAGCGGGAAAGTGAAAGTGAAAAAAATATGCTAAGAAAAAACAAATGTGCAAATACCGAGGAGCTGTCTATTTCATCATCAGAAATATCCAGGCAACCATTATGATACACAAATTGATATTAAATGACTGGGAAACCAATCTGACGACTAAAGTTCAACTGAGTAACTTGAAAATATTCAAAGTGTAAAATATGTATGTAAGTAGTTTTGAAACTCAATATTTTGGTCCACAACCCTAATTTTAATTATTTGTAATGGTTGTACAACTTATTGCGTTAGCTTTAACTCTGAAACTGAATTGAATATTGTGATAGTCTCGTTCTGACTGAACAATAATTCTATTCCTGAGACGTGTTAGATTTTTGTTTTGTTGTTAAACTTTTAAGTGTAATTATTTCCACTTTGGAGTCACAACTTGTACTTCAATTATACCTTAAACTGAGGAATGTACGATAATTACTGAATATATGCTATCCTTTTATAAGAGAAATTTTTCTATTTTTGCAAGACTATTTTGGAACTAGCAATTTTGCCAAAGGAAACGTGCCTCAAATCTGATATAGCTTTCACGGAAGCTCCTTAGGATAATTTTGTATTCTATATTTTGTCCTCTTTTCTTTTAAGTTTGGGAATAGTTTTACATTGTTTTTGTGAGATATTTAAATTATATGAGTAGCTTCATCCAGGGACTCTTCAAACTCTTAAACATTTTTTCAAACACATTAATATTTTTAACATACCTTCCCTTGTAAGCCATCAAATGTCTTGTGATAGAAATCATCAGGTATGCCCAGTAAATGACGCATGGAGCCCATATGATCGCCACTGAGAGAACCAGCACCCAATACGATTTCCATGTCAGCATAATCTTTGGCTAAAATTAAACTCAACATAAATATTATTCAAACTCACCTTGATTTAAAAATAAAACTCACCATATGTTGAATTTGGCGTTCTGACAAAAGCAAAAGCTTCCGCACCACCTGGTATCGTATATGGACCACGTCCAGCAAAAATATACTGCAATACATCCATTGGATTCATGAGACGCATATCATTTACTGTTGTATCATTCACCGTAAAAACCAAACCATTCAACGTGACATGATCCTGCAAATTATAACCAACACGCAAATCCTGCAGCACCGGTATATCAAACTGTTTAAGATTTTCACGCGGTCCCACACCAGACAACATCAACAACTGTGGTGAAGCTATGGTGCCTGCAGAGAGTATCACTTCCTTCCGTGCATACACCACATGCTTGCGCTTATTCTTCATGAATTCCACACCAACAGCCATCTTCGAATGTGGGTCGATTAAAATTTTGGTTACCCATGATTTCATAGAAATATGTAAATTAGATCTTGACACTATGGGACGTATAAACGCTTTGCTCGTGCTACAACGCCGACCATTACGTATATTGGCCTGTGAACGACTAAAGCCCAATAATTGCTCTCCATTGGGATCAGTTATATCATAGCCCATCTCACGACTGGACTTAAGGAAAGCTTTCAGCAACTTTGACGTGTAGTCTGTGTAGTGTACATCGAGTGGTCCATTTCGTCCATGATATGGTGATTTACGCAACTCTTCAATGCCCATATTTTCCGATTTCTTGAAGTATGGCAAAGTTTCGGCATAACTCCAACCTTCATTACCCAGCGCTGCCCAATGATCGTAGTCTTTGCGATGTCCACGTGTGTAGAGCATAAAATTTATAAGGCTTGTGCCACCGACGCCACGCCCTTTGGGCCAATTGCAAACACCATCCACTAGACCTTGACAGGCATTGGGCGTTGGATCCGCTTTGTAGCCCCAGTTATAGCGGGTCATTTGTGTTACCGCTGCTGTGAGTGGTACATCACTAATAAAAGTTTCCTGATCGCCTGCCTCAAGTAGAAGAACGGTAGCGTTGGCAATTTCGCTTAGGCGATTGGCCACCACACAGCCACCTGAACCGGCGCCTACTATAATGAAATCATATGCGGGCAGATAATTTGTTGTGTCTGGCAGTTTTGTATTTAGTACTATTGTTTCCCATTCTCGTGCGAATTCAACAAGGGGTTGTGAGTGGGCAGGATTGGCGCAAGCAATAAGCAGGGTAAGAAAAGAGAGGCAAGTTTTAATGCAGCAAGTCAGGTACATTTTGATAACATGCTAATATGGCAGCGCGTAAACTGAAAGAAAATAAATGCGTTTTATGTAAGTGTATATAAATTTATAAAGAGTTGTCAAAGGCTTAATATTTCGGAAACTGGTCACTTCAAAACTAAAGCCGATTTTAAGCAAATATAATAGTTTATTCAGTTACTCATATGTATTGACGTAAGTCTTTTGATTATTAAGAATCTGCTAAAAGCATTTTTGCATAGAGAAGTAATTTTTGCGCGACCTTGAGTTATTAGCACCTGTTTGAGAAATGAAAGTGTTCTAAATATATTATTTAAGCACTCAAATCATTTGTAATATGTTAATTAAAGTTATATCGGACAATGCCTAAAATAAAAAAGCGATGTCATGCTGTCGCAATAATACACCAGCTTTTATTGTATACTATCGATTAGGATGTTTCTAATTTTTGAATGCTTTATATTCGGTTCCATTTTTCTCAAATTATACTGTATTTACTAAAAAAAATTAAGGAGCATATGTTTCGCCTTGGCAAGGAGTGATGGCACGTTATCTTCCGGAAACAACCTAGCCATATCTTCAAAGTTGAATGCAACAATAAAGCGAAATAGTTCTTTGACAACTTTCGTAAATGCGTAGGTTTGAAACAAGTTTTTCAATTCATGGACACCATCCTGGTCAATGGACTGCAACAACTTGACCTTCAATACGTTGCATTTTTTCTTCATAGCACATTGCATGGAATGTATTGCTAAATGTTGCAACTTCAAGTTCAGCAGCTCTCAAGACCAAATTGAATTAAATTATCATTCAAATTGTGCAATTATCTTCGAAAGAAGACCTCAAAGCGAATGCGAACAAAACAAAAACATCAAAACAAATTTAGGCAGCAGCTGAAGAAAAAGCATCCAGAAACAAAACCGGTTGAATTGGAATCAAAACAAAACAGCAAAATATAAGAAAAAACAAGATCAGCTTATCAGCTGAATGCCAATATATTGCACAAAAACGCGTATTTGATGAAGTGAAATAATAAAAACAAAACCGATGCACTCAAAATCGAAAGGGTTGATGTGCTCGCTGTTCGTTACATGAATAATGACCTTGCTTTTATGCAAAATTTCAAACTGATTTAAATAGAAGGCGATTAGTTTCGGTTTTAAAATTCACAAAAAAACAAAACAAAAATAAATAAATATTTAAAAATTGTAATGTTTTTAATTAAACAGGAAAAAAAATCCAATTCATTTAACTTAAGTGTTGCAGATTGAAAGCATTTTATTTGAGCTGTCAATAATGCGCCATATTCAAGGCAATTTCAATATATCACATTTTAAAAAACCGCCCGCTGCGCAAGTCAATACCTTTTCTATGTAGAAAATGATTTGCAAAATATAAAGAAAACATTTTATTTTTATATATTAATACTTTAATTTTTTTAAACTTCTATTATGCTAATTTTGTCCCATATAATTTATATCGTTTGAAAATATCTCACTCAACATAGGTTAGAGCAAATTAGCTTATTATTTGCTTTAACAATTTGCCAAAGTCTCAAATTCTAATTAGCAACAGAGAACAATTTGCTGCTTTTTATTCTATTTATGAAGCTTGTTATAAAACAAAAATTTAAAAAAATAAAAAACTATTAGCGTTACAAACGTCTTACAGCGCGTCATACATATGTACATATTACATTTTTCTTAAGAAATACAAAGTAACCAAGTGTATTTACTTTGATTTGTGTCTTAAAAGTTTCGTATCGACTTAAGGGACTATGTCTAGTCATAAAATTTTACAGATTTAATTTTATTTTTGTCATTTTTGAGAAGCACAATCAATAAAAAATAAGTCTATAATATCAAAATGTAATTTAATTTGGAAAAAAAATCTCGTTTTAATAAAACCCTTCGATAAATCGCTTGAATACAATCACCTAATTACTACAGACAGAACTTCTGAAAATTCGATATCAAGCAAAAGGTACCAACAAAAAAGATGAACAGCAAGCTAGCTTGGAATATATTGAGTTTTTATTTTTAATTAATAAACCAAAAACACTTTTAAGGATTACATTTAAATAAAAATAGTTTAAAAAATAAAGCAAACTGTATGACAAGATATTACCCCTTAAAATTGAACATATTTAGGTGTGGTCAAATGCATACATGTTCAACTTTAGTTAAAAGAAATAGTTCTAATCTTTCTTATATAAGCAACATCCGCGTAAACAGTTTCTACTATATTCATGTTATAAAACAAGCAGCACATCATGTGATTTCAAATAAACAATTAATGCAAATAAGCCCACTCTTTCAATAGTTTATCTTACACAATTTTATCAGCGTACCTTTTTTTAGAAATTTGGCATATTCCATCACTTGATTATTAAAAAAAACTTCAGCTCACTAACTCAAAAATGGAAATAATTCTCCAAAATTAAGTTGGCCTGATTATCTACGCGAACGTAAAAGTAAAACCAAAGATATTGGAAGCTTTGAAAAAGTAATATTAAAGATTTTAAAGTTTGTTAAGGAAGACTTCGAATTTATGAATATTTTTCCAACATTTTTTTTCATTTTTTCAACGTCCTTATGTAGTTATACAAAGAGTATCAAACGAAACATTACTAAAATCATACATTACATTATAAAATGCAGGGAAAATAAATGTTAGTTGTATGTATGGCAGCAAATAATCTATTGATTTAATAATTAGCTAATTTTTTTAGTAAGGAACGACTAACACATCATAACAACATATAAAATAGTTCAAGCTTTGTCAAACCTCTGCAAGAAACAATTAATATAGCTACTGGAAGCCGATCTATGATCTTGAGCTTAGAATAGATGTTGTAGAACTAATAAATAGCTCTTGAACGAGATAATTACTTTTGAAAATCAAATAAAAAAGTATCCAGTCTAACCTTTTGATATTAAAATGTGGAATGAAAAGATATCTTTCAGACACAGAAGAGTGCTATTAAGCATGATTTCACAACCATTTTAGTCAAACTTTTTGCAGCATGGGAACCGTTTTGGTAGCAAAAAGCGTAGATTTTAAAATAAGATAAAGGCTCAACTTTTGCACTCCTTTAAAAAAATTTGTTTAAATAAAGAATTATTAAAACAACATCAGTTTTTTTCAACAGTTGCTTTTAAGTTAAAATGTTTGTAAAAAATTTTAATCTATTTTTGACATACCTTATAGAAACTCTCAATCAAATTTCACCTTCCGTCAATTAAACACAGCAGCAAGTAAGAATTTAATTTTTAGCATTTACACGATTTTTATATTCAGATGACACACTTTCAAGCACTTTACACTGAATTATTAATAAATACACGCTTGACTTATGAGATGTTGCTTGCTAACACAAATCATTGCATTACGGATTCACTTTTTCATTGAAAAATAATAATTCTTCTCACACATTCACTTTGAATTTTAAAATGACAGTTTATTTGAATTTTTAATTTCTTAAGTTAAAATTAAAAATTCTAAATGCAAATGTTATGTTACACTTTTTGTTTTTATATTGCAAGTGATTGACGTCGGCAAGTTTGTGCTTAAGTTACTTAATTATAAATATTTTTTCAATAAAAATACTTAAATTTTTTTGATTACAATTTCGTTGATTTTATTCACATTAACAACAACTACTTCATCGCATACGTGCGCTTCGCTTTAAGTCTCGTCTCGTATTAATCTAAGCAGCGTGCCGCATCTTATAACAGAGCTATGCTGCGCCTGCGCGCTGATCAATCGAACGATTGCTGTTATTGGTTTGATTTGGTCTACATGTGACAAATCACAGAGCGATAGCAATATGTGTAATGTACTATTAATGATATGCTATTTTGTATTTACACATCATGTTAATGAATTTACACAAAAAATTTAAATAGCTCCTTATAGTATGCTCTCTGTTTTAAAAAGAGCTATTTGCTTAAATGTAGGAGAGCTATTAGTTTACTTTACATTCAATATAAAATAGCCGCAGCCTTATATATTATTAATTTCTATGGACAGCAGCGAGCACATGTTGACATATCCTGATCACATTTGACTATGGGTAGCTGTAGAACCCTTAAAAATACCTTTATTAATATTAAAAATGAAAAATATGAGGCCATCCTTCAAAATTAAAAGCAAAACAATTACTTCTAGTTCATATACTGAAAATACTCAATATATCCACTTTTGCACGTTCAAAAATTAAATGTTTAAAATTAAAAATTTAAAATTAATATTTTTAATATTTAGTCCCAAGACCCTGGGACTAAATTGATATTTTTGACTCATCTCGGCATGCTTTCAACCAGTTTATCGATGAATTAGTGCGAAATAATCGCCCACTTATTTGAACCAAATACCAAAGTTCATCTTAGGTCTTTGCTGAGTTATCGTGCCGTGCCAATAGTTTTTAAGCAAAGGCCATCAATTTTCGATGGGGTTTAGGTCTGGGCATTGAGCTTACCACTGCATCGCTTGAAATGATTGCCTATTGAGTCAACTTTTTTCTTACTGGAAAATGACATTGTGCTCTGGGTAAGAACTTTCGTAAACAAAGTCTGCTAGATTCAGCTCCAAAATACGCAGATAATCTTCTTCTTTCACATCATCACACCATCAATTTACTTCAACCATGTTTCATTGTTTCTTTCACTTGATGCTTTTGAAATGTTTTATATGGACGGTGTGACAGTAACATTGCCAACCAGCATACTGAAAACGGTTGATCTTGGACTCGTACGATTATATTACCGTTTTCCAGTTATCTACAATTCAACTCTTAAAATGGTAAGCAATGCTACTGGCACATCGCCCATTTCAAATATTGCAGAGAAGAACGGACATGAATTGATCACCAAGATCATGTGATTTAACTCCATTAGACTTATTCTTATATGGATTCTTGAAGAGTAAAGCTTATGTGGATAATCCTCAAACTGTTCAACATCTCAAAGACAACATCGTAAAGCAAATATGACTAATTGAACCAAAATAAGGCGAAAAAATTATTCAAAATTTTGGTCAAAGACTGTCAGTTTGTCGAGCTAGCAGAGCAGGTCGCATGACCGACTTTCTTTTCATTATTTAGCGGAACAAAGATTTCATATCATTTATGTGTTTTATTTAAAATTTAAAAGATACCTCAAATTTGAAAACCCTTTATTATTCTTTTGTCAGCAATTTTAAAGTTAAAAAAAACTTGATATTATGTAGGAAATTTGTAAGCATCTTTTTTTTAATGTTAAGACCAAGCGTCTTTGGAATAAATCTTAACAAATTTGATCAGAAGTGATCCAGTAGCTTTTGCGTGATGCGCGAACATCGCAAACAGCTATAATTTTATTTATATAGATAGACTTAATTTTAAAAGTATAGAAATTACTTAATTTTGTTATTCATATTCTTGTTGTTCTTCTTATGAACAATTTGTGGAATCATTTAACAAAAGTATTTTTCACACAAAGTCATTAAATCAACAATTTATTTGAATAAATGTTTAACTATCGCCTGATTGAATGTTAAATTTGCGAACAATTTATAATATTACTAACTGAAGCATGTGAAATTCATCAGCAAAAAATCAACAATTAGTTTGTGATATTTGGCTTCCGGATTTTGTATGCAAATAAGCCAAAATATTAAAAAACATGGCGTGGACATTTAACCGCTGTAGCTTAAAACCGTTGAAGCCACTAATAGATAGAAATTCGCAGACAAGAAAGTTGATGGGTAATCAGATAAAATTCCATGGTCAATGTCATGATAAATGTGGGGAAAAAAAATTGCTTACACAGTGACATGAAGCTTAAATGTTCGAATGTTGCCAAGCGGTTACGCGTGGAGCAAATAAACAAACTAACAAACATGAACGTGTGATCAGTGCGTGCATCATTTAAAATACAAATGGGTCAATAAACCTTATGCGCGGTTATATGTAAAAATTTCTTTATTTGGATTTTCCGAAAAAAACAAACGTGCAATTAGGTCATTCAATGTGATATCCGCTTAGTTGTTGGTATTTTTTTGGCCAAAACTTAATTATTTCATTTATTTTTATTCATTAAATGAATTTACATAAAAATTCAATTTTCATTCTCTACATTAGTGCTTTCACAATTGCTTGATTCAATGTGACCTTGATGTTTCCTACAATTTGTGCAAAAGCGCGAAAGCGACAAATCATCACAAATTTATATATGAATATTTTAAAAATATGTTGCTACCATTATTATTGGGTCTCTTTCTTTTTGCCTTTTGTCTATGCATTTGGTTTGCCCCATTAAAAACGCACCTTTCTTGTATTTAAATTCGTATAAAATATTTTGTTTCATTATTGTTTTTTTCTGTCTATTGTGGCGCCAAGCAGTAAGATATTAAAGAGTCTTATGAAAAATTCCAGAGATAATAAAATGTTTTCTAAGAAACCACTTTTAAAATAAATTGATTTATTTGGCATTAAGTATTTAAAACTACGCTGAAAAAATGTACAAAAGTATTGACATTGCCTACACTGCCCTCTATGAGTATATGTCAGTCAGCAATGGTGGACTTACTCAGAATATTTTTATCCATTAGAAGATGAAAAGATTTTCTTGTGTGTTGCGCTGTCCCAAATTTAAAATTTTAAAGAAAAAAAGAAAATGTTTCTTCGACATTTTCGAGATCAATCAAGACTCATTGACATTTTTAATTTTTCGAAATATTTTGACTTTGTCGGTAGACTGTTAACAAGTACTCAAATCGGCTTAAAAATTTTAAAAAATTATTTAATTTACTGACGCTAAAATACAAATATCTTTCCTCAGGAAGCAATCTATCTCCAATCATAATTTCATCAAAGGTCTAGTGGTTCAGTCGTGACAGCATTTTTTCTAATTGGGCACGCAGTCATGCCCACTAAAAGTACAAAAAGTTTATGGTACCCTTTCTCAGGCTTTGTCTTCACCATGGCGTTATTTATACTCAAAGGACTGGTATATTCTCGGCGTGTTCAAATTGATTACTGAAAAAAATAACACAAAGCAATATCGTTGTGTTCGCAAAACCATATGCAAGTCTTGGTGATGGGGCCCACTCTAGTTCAGAGTCTTTTTGACTATAGCCACGTTCTGTATAGCCGCATCTCTCATAGCGGTGCAATGAAAACATTATTTCGATCCGGAAAAACTTTTGAATATACTAAAAACCATTACTAAGCACAATTGTAGATATTAAACGTATGATGTCGTTTCCTTGACTTACATAAGTTTGATTTTTTTTACTGGATACGGGACTTTTTTTTTCTTTAAAAAGTTATACTCACACATTACCTTTCAGTCGCTTTTCTGAAAGCTGATCAATACATTTCTAGACATGAAGTTTTAATCAGACTTTCAAATACAAATTTCTCGTACGTCCGATGATTTAGTTTAAAGTCCTGAAATATTTTTTATTATTTTTTTCCATAATCCTTTATTCAAGATTTTTTTTAATTTAAAAAAAAATAGCCTGAAACTTCTTATTAAATCACAACAATGATTTTCATTAATTTTTAAAATTTATCTTTATTTATTTTATTTCATGTGCATGCTGCAAAATGATTTCATAATACAAATTTTTTTCATATGTAAGAAAATGACATTGGTAATTAAAAACAAAAATTAAATAAAAATTTACTTTTTAATAGAGTTGGTAGAACGCTACGTCTGCAACCATAAAATCACTTTTTATTTCCTTTAAGATTTACATTAAAATACTAACATTAAAATTTAAGAAAAAAAAAACTTTCAATTTCAAGCCTAAGAAAACTTATGTTTAGGAAAAGCTACAGTAGTGGCTACGATAATGTTTTTTATGCACTGAAACTTAGTAATTTGATGTTTTTTTCTTCTCTAAATATTATATAATAATATTACGTATATGTTTATGCATGTGTGTATATGTATATGTAGTTTTATGCGTTAAATGCTAAAATTTATATTTATGTATAATATTTTTAATTTTATTGTTAAACATTTAATTGCTTTTTAGACTGTTGCTATTTATATTTCAAGAGCTATTTATATAACTTTTTTTTATAATACAATTTCTAAAGTCACATAATTTAATGCAAATGGAATATAAGCATTTGATATCTACTTGGCAAACAAATTGTTCAAATTTTATTAAATAGTTGGTATTTGAATTTTATTGAAATGTAAAATTTAATAAATTTATTGAGTGAAATAAGTTTTATAATTTCTAATTTTTTTTTGAATTTGTAATCATCTTTTTTTCTTTAAGGTTTTTATGTTTTGAAGTAATTTGTGTTAAGCATTAAAAATATCAGCTGATGTTGCGAATTGTATTAAATAAAACAGAAATATTAAATCTTACGCTCAGTGCCGTTTTTTTATGCAAATAAGATTTTTACATGTTAAACATTCATTTTTTAAGTGTAACGAATAATAAACGAACCAGTTAGCTAAAAACCACTTACTCGAAAGCCAGTTATTTGTAATATAGTCAAAAGTTGCTCATCATTTGAGATCATCTACTTGTAATTTTGCAAAAATAAATATTGACTTAACGTACAGTTTTAAACTTCTTCTAATTTAATAATTTTTATTTTTGTCAAATTAATGCATTTTGAATAAAATCAAATAAGTTTATTACTTTTTAGTGTTTCTCTAAGCAAATTAATACAATTTAGGTCTTTATTTAAGTGGTATTCTCTTAGAATAAAATTAAACACATAAAAATTATTTAAAATCCAAAATAAGTCCTTTTTGGACCTAAAAATACGATAAGTTTATTATTTAGGATTTCATTTTTTCAAAATTTAATAATATATATAGTAAAAAATTTATAAAATGTTTAATTTAATATCATAGCACACCAGTATCTAAGCACAAAATATAATTTTTTTTATATTTTTAGTGATATGAGTCGTATACTTTAGTATATTTTTTTTCTATAAGTAGCCTGTTCAAAGTAACAGACAAATTAGTAGTTGAAGCAATTTTAAAGTGATCAAGTAAATTAAATTAAAAGAAATTCGTCAAATCGCTGTTATGCGGGCGATCACGACACGGCAAAATTAATTAAAAACTGTTCTCTCACTCTACTTCTTTGCTTAACATTTTTATTTCATTTTGCTGTTCAATTCCGAAAAGTTTTTATAAAAGTTAAGGCCATTTCTTATCAGAAAATGGCCCAACTTTACCTCATATTGCATGTTTTGAAATAAATGCTGAGTTTTCCGAATAAAGCACAAAATTAAATTTTTCTTAAGACTTTTTCCTCTTAACTCAGAGATGATTTACTTTTCGTTTTTGTTCAATTTTTCATTTGAATTTTGATTAAATTTCTTCAGCATTTTTGTATATCTTCAAAAATCTTATAAAATTTATGTCAAATGATACGAAGGAAGGGAATATATTTTAATTTCGTTTAAGCTATTTTAAAACGGCTCTCTCGTAAAGCGAAATTCTGAGAGCGGAAGAAAACCATGAACAACGTGTAAGCACAAGTTACACAAACAAAACTTTAATGACAGGACATTGCTATCGTTATCATTTAAAAAAAACTGGGCCGGCAGTTCTAAATATATTTCCTCGTTCTTGAATAGCAACACTAGAGGATTATAATAGGAAATAAGATTAAATTTTTTCAGCTAACAGTTTTTCTGCCTCACTGTAAGTTGTTCATCAGGAAAAGCTTTACAAAGTTAGTTATGTCGTTGTCCCTTAAACAAGTTTGTTATCTTATTCACAAGAGCTTTTGAGCTTCCTAAAATTTTTTGCAAGAAAGCTTTTTGACTCAGTTAACTCTTATATTTGTGTTTGGGTAATACTGCTCTAGGAGGACATATACTTTTATCTAATCGCCTTTTTATATCCTCTTGCCGCCAGTGCTAAATTTAAAGGTTTTATTATCATCTACCACTCAGTAGACGTATTTTTTGCTACGATTTTATATAATTCGCTTCATAAGTCTCACTATCTAAGCGCTTATATTTAGACCCGAAAGCACTGAGTCTGTTCTCGTATATGAAAAACAAATAAATTATATTAAACTATAACATTAATAAAGCGTTTCCTTTATAAAAAAAAGTTTAAGGCAAAGGCAACTTTTGTTTTAAATAAAAGTGTAAGCATACTTATAATTCACATAAAAGTTCTTAAATATACTCAAAGTCTAAACTATTTTCTTGATTAAACGTTAGAAATTTTCTCAAGATTGGCAATACATATTTCAAAAATAAGAAACAATTCACAAATAAAAATTTTCATATAAATTAAGCTGGCAATGCTGTCACGAAATCAAAAGTTTCACCAAAAAGTATGCAACATACGGGCGCTTATGCTAAAAACTAATATTCGCAAAGAAGTTTTACTTTATAGCATGCGTTTCAAACTCGATATATCACTCTTTGTATCTACTTCTTTGCCACTAATTGGGATGAGCCTATAAATATGCTTTTTTTCTTTCTTTTCTTTGTCTTGAGTTAAATAGGTTAGCAAAAAGCTTTTGGTTATATCATTGAGAAGTTAAAAGCATAAAGCTGTTTAATGTTAGCAACATATTGATTGCAACTTATCAGCAACATGTTGATAACTAGCATAGAAGGATATATGTAACTTAAATTAATATGTTAAATTACACAATCTAAATTCTCTCTGTCTTTTGTTGCTGTTGTGTTTTTTGTTGATTTTTTTTCTGCTGCATGTTTTCACGAAAATGACGATTTTCTGGATTTGCCAGAACTGACTGTATAAATTCTGATGTCTCCAGCTGCAGTTGTGCCAAACG
This sequence comes from Meiosimyza decipiens, assembly GCA_963680825.1. NCBI lineage: Eukaryota > Metazoa > Arthropoda > Insecta > Diptera > Lauxaniidae > Meiosimyza > Meiosimyza decipiens. The sequence goes on along the minus strand of OY804259.1, from coordinate 5,788,492 downwards.
TCGTTGCAACATTTGATTGCGTTTCACTAATTTGATGGTTTTAATAGCAATAGCCAAGAGACCTTCAGTATTTTTAATTTCACAAAGCTCAGAATAAGTATTGCTTTTGCCACTGCTGCTGCTGCTGCTGCTACTCTTGCTGCTGACAATCAGTTCATCAGCATTGTTACTATGCCGTATGACACTTGTGGAGTGCAGCATTTGTTGCTTATCTCGAATTGCAGGTGCATTGAATACTGTTTGCTGATTACGAGAATGTTGCGAATGATGTTGCTGTGTGTAATGATGTTGCAAACGCACATCCTCATCGTCACTGATTATGTCTTCTTCATCGCTTACAATGGAATGTTCATCATCGTCTGTTAACATATCGTTAGAAAGTGGACTATCACTGCAACTACTGAGTGTATTCTCTTCATTGCTGTTGTTGCTGCTATTACTGCTGATGGTGATGTTAGCACTATTAATACTACTATTAACTCTACTACTGTTGTTGCTGTTGTTATTATTGTTAAGAACTAAATTTAATGTAGCTGTTGCTGATGATGATGATGATGATGATGTCACTAAATTATCGGAGATTTGTTGCTGTTGCAGTCTTTCATTGCTGTTGTTGCTGTTACGTGCCAACGCTGTCAGCGCTAACGGTGGCGACAGCAACATTAAGTCGCTACTTTCATTGCTGCTGCTGTTTGAGGCAGTTGATGTTGCACGCATGCGCAACGTTGGATTGAACGTTCCTTTGGCAACTGCAATGAAAAGAGAGAGAAATATATTAAAAATGACTTTGAAGAAACTTTTTTATAATTTTTTTTATTTATATTTAATCTTATCGTGTATTGTCAATGTGGTTCTTTTCAAAGCCATAATTCTGAGAAATTCCCTACAAAGTTTTTACAAGGCTATGATATTTAAACAAAGAATATTTTTTATTTAAGTTTTTTATTTTTTTATCGCACTTAAACTGTTGAGTGAGAATTTCCTAATTTTGTAGTTTCCCCACATATCTTATGCCATTTGTTTGTAAGCTCGTACGTACTTTCAAGCTAAGTCAAAAGAGAGTAGCGAATTTTCAGACTTATTATTTGAGTTAGAGAGCTAAGTAAAACATTGTTTTTTTGTTTTTTTTTCTTGAAAATTCACAAAAGTAATTCGATTAAGTTCAATTTTTTATTTTAATTTAGATCTTACAACCTCAGTAAATCAAAATTCAATCCAAAAAGAATGCTGTGAAAAACGCACCCATGCCAGCTCGTTATCTTTTAACGATACACAGTAAACATTACGCTCGACAACGTGATGCAACGATCAGTTTTTTTTAACCTTTCTTGCTAAATGTAGGTACTGCAAACAAATGTGTAGAAAACTTTCCACGCGATAAAAAAACAAACACACTATATATAAAAAAAGTTTTAAGTTTCACAAATATAAAGCAGTTACCAAGAGCTGCTACAATGCACAGTTGATATTCATTTCATGACGAAGTTGACAATTTGGCTGCGTGTGCTGATAAATATTTGCGCAAGTGTTACTGAGATAAAAAGATTTACGCAAGTATGTATTTAGAGATATACAAAAAAAAAAAAAACAACAAAAAACGCGCATATCTAAATATGAATATTTTTATTTTTATATTCAAAAAAACCATGACCATAGACAATATGATTATGTACAGTAAAATTTTAAATATGTAATGTGTTTTTCTGCCTTGCTAAAAAAAGTTTTGACGAAAAAAACTCACAGGGGTTAATTTTGTCTTCAGCGATTGCTTTAAAGCCTGTAAGCTTTTTATTCATTTGCAAATATAGAGCAAAACAATTGTAACATTGAGAGTATCTTTCTCAAACGTTTTCCTTTGCTAAAGAGTGTTTAACAATAATATTAGGGAAAAGTATACTCGCTTGAATAACTTTTATTCAAAATAGTCTACTATTATGTGTACTTTAGAAGCTGATATTTCAATTTCGATAAAATTCAGGGTACATATTTTTTAAGCTATATTTATCACATTAGCTTGGTTTTTAATAAAACTAAGATTTTGTGAATGGCTGCATTGCCATTTCTTATTAAAATCGATTAAGAGACAAATAGAGACGTATGAGTAACATTAATTTACAATAATATCCTTCGCTTTTGTGAAGATTAGGCGCTAATATCTCAAGTTCGATTTAACTTAAAGCATGTGTTTTGTCGACATTATTCTTCATTTGAGCGTGTTTAATAGTAAAATTAAGATTTTATGAATGGCCGAATTGTCGTTTCGTATTAAAATCAGTTAAGAGAAGACGCATAAGTAAATTTTATTTGTTTTAATAACCACTTTTGGGAGGTTTAAGCGGATATTAAGGGTATCACTAGTTTGATACAACTAAAAGTACATGGTTGTTTTAACATTATCATTCAGTTGAGCCTTTTTATAATTGAATTAGGATTTTGTGAATGGCGCATTGCCATTTACTATTGAAATTGATGATGATTAATACAGAAGAGCAGTAAAGTTAAATTGGTTAGGTAAGCGTGTTAGCTAGTGTATAAATCAAAACCATTTAAGTAAATATTGTTAAAAGAATGTTCTATTTATTGTTACATAAATTTTTTTTTATTATTTTTAAAAATCTCCTCCATGCCTTAACTTAAAAAAAATATTATTTAATGCAATACCGAATCGATATAAATAAATTCCAAAACAAAACAATAAACAACAGGGAAGTCGTGATACCAGGAAAAATAACGCAACACAAAACGTTATAGCTTGTCATCCAGCTATAACCTATGTATGTCTGTGTCTCCTCAATACATATCTATTGCCGAAGCACATTGCGTTGCCAACAATCATAAATCCTCTGTTGTTGTTGTTGTTGATAGTGATGAAAAAGCGTGTCACGTTTTTACTCATGCTTCAAACTTTGTTTATGTGTAGCTACTATGAAGAATATGATATTTTAAAACGTTGAATGGCGGCATTATGTTATATGCGCATACCACATTTCATAAGTAATGTGGCGGTGGTAAAATGTAAGCAAAACATGTGCGAAACTAACACATGTTCATATTGGCATTTGAAATAAAATAAGTTTGTGTGTGTATATTTTTTGCGAGTGTTTTTATCCGATCAATTGTATCACGACACGACATGACCTACCACGATTTTGTTTCACGTAACTTTGACTTAAGTACTGAATGAGATTTTGTTTTTCAGTTGAAAAGATATTACATACACATTTTTACTATATTTATAGTTTTGTTATAATATGAAAATATTTTTAAAATGTTTCCGTTATCAAAGCGAATTGCTATAAGGTTCTAAGCGGCCATAAATAAAATGCTTATTTTATTCGTAACCACAAGCAAGTGAAGAAATATGCCCATGACATATAAGCCTAAACTTTAATCGTACTGGAGATATCAGCGCTAAGTGTTCATATTTCTTATGTATAACTATGCATATATTGCATTATAAACTGTGGACATGGAAACAAGTGCAGAGTAATGACTTGGATATGTCAACCATAACTTAAAGGATATCCGAAGACAATGCACATTAAACCAAAAATTAAAAGTAAGAACTTTAATTATTGATGGCTATGCAGCCATTTAATATGTATTGATTTTGCTTTCGTGTAACTTCAAATGAAGAATAATGCTTGAGACATGAGAACTTAAAATTAATCGAACTCAAGATATCAGCACATAAGTTTTACATAGCTGAACGTTTTATTAATAGAAGTTACTCATACGTCTTGTATTGTCATTTTCATTAAATTTCAAATTGCATAGCTTTTATTATTACTGCCATTTGAAAGCGCACCTATATTAAGCGGACATACTCGTGCATTACGAAAAACTTTAAAAAAATAAAATTTAGATAGAATTTTTAGCGTATACGAATTAATGTTACTCACACGTCTCGATACAAAAAACAACACACAAAATCAGCATGCTAATGACTAATCCCAATCTTTAGTTATCTCAAAAAAAAAATTGCACATTTACGAATCAAATGAGTCATATGGTGCAAAATCTAATCCATTAATTTTTTACTCAACACGTCTCGAGATATTATTTAGTTTATTACCCTGCACCAACATTTTCTTCCCACTCTGCAACACGTTGAGCTCTACTTATTTATTTTACTCGTAATCCAATCTAAAAATGTGATGTAAATATTGTGGTAAAATGGCGTTGTGTAGGGTGATATAAAAACATTTACCCCTAGATACCATTTAAGGTTATCGTCGCCGCTTGTGTGATTACTCGTTTATTCATGTATGTCTGTTGGTTGTTAATTTTAATTAATTTTTTCTTTACTAACTCTATTGAGAATTGTGCCAAGAGAGAAATGAAAAAAAACAATTATTTTTTTAATTTTAGTGAGTTTTACTTCTGGTTAGTCATCCGTATAAAGTCTAGTTAATGTAATTATAATAAAAGTGTATGCCACTTATCTGCATAATTAAAGTGTTGAGCTGCTAATTAACACAAATAAATAACGTGCTATCAATTTGCGTGATTTTTTTTTGGACGAAATCAATTTATGATGATGACTTATATCTTACGATAATCAACATAACCTACATTAGTTAATACGTGCCACTAATTTTTTTTTTGTGATTTTTACATAGTTCAAACAACTTTATACGTCACGTGTGCGGATTTCATTCAGTTAAGGTTAAAGCGTAGGAATTTTATTGTTTTTCCAATTTCTTTTTTTTAATGCAGTAAGATCGATGATTTCAGAATGAAAAGAGATGTTACATAGAATTAAATAATTTTTTATGTTTGATATATCCATTATGCAGTTGCTTACCAACTTATTCAATTCAATCGAATCCATGGTAAATAATGTTTCAACTTAATACAAATTAATTTCATCAACTAAATTTTTCGAAGCAACGTGGCCATTTGCATGGAAACGCCCGTATATAATTGAAGTTTTATTACTTTCACTGCATTTCTATAGTTGCAGAAACAATTTCCACACTCTAACGCAGACTTTTATAAGTTTATTTATAACTTTAGCTAAACAAAGCCATTGACTTTCCGAAGCACATTGTTTGCATTATTTAAACTACATCATGTGCATGCATCGATTTTTATAAACAACTACTGAATGATATTCATCTTTTGCCTTGCACTTTACTGAAATTCAGTTAGCTATTTCTTGGAAATTGTAGCACTAAAATGTAGGGCTTATCTATATTTGATTAATTTATTTGAATTGCCATTATGGCTTGTTAACTTTTAATGCCTTATTATGGCTATTCCCCCTCAGTTTAATTTAATTGTTTCAACGTCATACAATGTTGCCCACTGTTATTTCATTGCAGTTGAATTGCAATCAAAACTACTGAAATTAACAACGTGCAACGTTCCACGTTAAGTGTTTCAACTGTCAGAGCTTTATTTACAAGTTATTTATCAAAAGTTGTTCGAAAATTCTTATGTAAACAAACTTGTGACACACGTTATAATAACGCAATAAAATTGTGCTATCTCTCAAAAGTTGTGCTAATCACATTTGCCAATAGTCGAAAATGTTTATATTCCGTATACATAAATAAATTGCTTTTCTAATTCTATTTCCACTAGTACCCAGACCTCCTCTAATTAAAAAAAAAAACTATGTAGAAAATTACATTTTTAATTAATGCCGGCATGCTTCTTACATCGAAATGTAGCAGAACAAGCTGACAGGCAGGCTTATTGCTGCTTTCACATTTAAAATACGTTAAAGACGAAGTGGGGTGTAGTTGGCTTTCCAAGCCCCTAACATTTGTAGCAACACGTGCGCGATATTTATCAAAGCAGCAGATTTTTTTATATTTTTTGTTTTATTTTTGTATTCATATTGTTGTTGTTTTTTCATTACTAATACCTGCCCTCGTTGCTGTTCACCCCATTTTTTATCACTTTGTTAGCGACGGCCGCGGCGTTGTAGTCGCTTGTTTTCGATAGATCGGTCGTAACCGGCACGTTACTTTGTATTATGTACCTACAACAAAAACGACGACAGCGAAAAATTAACACAGTATTTTTGTGTTAATAAAACGCTTTCTGACACGAAAACTTTGACTGCTGTATAATATACCCCTCGCCACGGGCTTTTACTGCATTCAGTGCTGAGCACATTTAGCAACACGAGCGCAGCACACTGTGCTGGTAATTAATGAAAAAAATAAAAAACAAAAAAAAATATTGGAAAAATGTTTGTTTACCCGAATGCTAACAAGTGATGCGCGTTACTAAAGCAAACATGCGCAATTTTTGCCAAAAAAAACATTATTTAGCGTGGGGCAAAGGGCGTTTAAGTGAAAATCATTTAGGAGAAAATTGGTTTTTACATTTTTCAAACAAATTTATTTATTGTTTTTTTTTTTCGAGGAAATTTCGCGGGCCTAAAATTAGAGACCACGTGTCATGCACAAGTCTTATGCCAAAACTGACCAACAGCTTATAGCATGAAATAGTAAAAAATTGGTGCAAAGTGCCTAAAATAGCTCATTTCTAACCATATTTCAAATGGTTGGAAATTATTTAAGGAAAAATTACACAATTTTGGGGTGCTTCAAATGAGAATTTATCAATAATTTTTAAATTAATTTTATAAAAAAATTACAGAAAAATTAAACCTAATAATATTATTTTCAGCATTTATTTTGTAAAAGCTCTTTACTTTACTTAATAGCCCAAAAGAGCTAAGAAGGCTAAAAGCTGTAGTAGCTAAACTCTATTATTTTTACAAACAATTTTTTTCGTAAATGGGATATCGAACTTTTCAATATTTTTTTTTTTTGTGGAAAAATGTCGAAAAGTTGAATATTATCAATATACCTAATACAGAAAACGTCTATGACCCATGAGCCCTTGGACTATAAAAAGTTAAAAATCGTGCACTTGAAAATTCTCAAATAGCAACGAAAAAGTTGAAAATATGAAAAAGTTTAAAACTTAAAAAAAAGTCTTTAGTCTTTTCTTGAATATTTTGACCAATTTCAAGAACTTTTAGCTCAGTGCAATATTTACTGAAAATTGATAGTTTAAAAGAAAAAAGTTTCGCCCAAGAAGATATCATTAACGCAAAAATTAAAAACTTTCAGAAAATTTTTAAGATTCAGATATATTTTGTATCATCAGAATAATGCATTCAGTCCATAAAAAAGAATTTTGATTTTTTAAAATTTTTTTTTTTAATATTTCATAAATTTTTGTTAAAACATTTCACACTACTACTGTGCGTATCGTCTTTATCTATCACAATATGAAATGAAAAAATCTTTTTAATATTAATAAAGTCTTCATGACACTAAAAATGTTACTTTGTTGCGCTTAGCACAACATAATAAATGTTTTTTTTTTCAGCGTATTAAATAAAATAAACATCACAATAGCTGTTGCAACAACTTTTAATAACTTAATAATAGCAATTTTTAGATTTGCTACAAATTGTTCATTATATGTATCAAAAACGTGATAATTGCTTATAAATTGTTGCCATAAATTACAGCAATTTCAGTTGAAAATAAAAAAAGAATATGGTTTTTGTTTTACTTTTATTTTCTCTAATATTCTGAATGTTTTACGAAATCACCAGTGCTGCATAATATTTGCAACGTGTATTTTTTGTTATGACTTTTATATGCAAATTGCTGCTGTTACTATTGCTGTTTGTTGGATAACTCTGCTACAGCAGTTTCGCATTTTAAATTGCAATCAACATATTTGCAATTCCTAAGTGGTTTTTAATTTTCTCTTCTTTTTTTGTGATCTATTTACTTTTACGAATGAAAGTAGCACGAATGTTGATGCGCTGCGCCTGAATTGCTGCAGCACATGCATTTTAATGACACAACGCTTTTGTTATGTGTATTTCATTGTAATTGTTGAAATCGTATGGAAATGGCAAATGTCAAACTGTTGGAAACCCAGCCAGGATTGATGACTTTTGAGATGTTTTGTTAATATTGCAACAAAAAAATATTTTTTGTGAACTATATCTGTCACAGACTCTTAAATTTATGCAGCTTGAGTTATTAGAAACTGTTCCTACCACGTCTGTCACTATTTTGTCTATATGTTTTCAAATTTTGGTTGATGAATGATTGGTAAAAATTATACTCAAACACTAGACATAGTCGTCAGAAAACAATACAATAGTTATGTGCATTAATGATACCCCAAATATGTAGCACAAACTCAAAATTTTTTGTATTATTATTAAATTATATTTTTATAATGAATTTGGTATATATGCCGACACTATAAATTTCAACAAAAGAAAATCAATTGATGCCTTTTTTCCTACTGGGTCACCTGCCTATGTGCTTAGCTTTGTAATAAATGATTTTACAACTATGGCATGACAATTAATTTTATATTGTTAGCAAGTGCAATAAAAAATTGCCGCGTGGGAGGAACAAATTTAATAGGAGGAGGTACAATTGCAATGCGCGTGTTGATGACTCTATGCAAGCGTAACAGCGCTCAAGGTTAGGTAAAAAATTGTCATTGATTTGTCATTTGATTAAGTTAATAAACTTTTTATGCATGCAAATTAATAAATCATTCAAATGTGTTTTTAAGGAGAAGTCCTAACTCCTTTAATCGTTTTTGGATATAGCATTGATAATATTACAAAGAAACTAAAAATACAAGTGGTAGACGTTATTATAAAGGTCATTCACTTAGGGTAGCCCAAGTTGAAAAGAAGCAATTGCCGGCCTTCTTAAACAGAATAAAATTATTATTCTCTCAAATGGTAAAGTCGAGTTTTTTTTTTTTTGAGAAAAAGTTTAAGGTCACCAATATTAAAAAATTTTAATTCATGAAATGTTAAAAATTTCAATTTTGGTGTGTTAAAAACTTGATGAACTTCCTATTTTTGCTCGTTAAGCTAAAACTTTGAACTCCATGTAACAAAAATTAGTCCGATTTGCGGCTTTGACATGGAATGGAGTGCTGGCTTGATCACTGCTGACACGTTGATTTTCTTTAAATTGCATAAGCTACTTAACAAACTTAGTTATTTCATAAGAGAAACTTTATTTTCATTGCTAATGTACTTTTTTACTGACATTTTAGCACATATTTGTCACGCATTAACATGAAATAAAGTTTTATTCATTTATAATTTTCCATTAGTTATGCCGGTCAAATTTATATAAACTTTTATAAAAACACTAAAATCAAACTGAACTAAAAAAAAAACAAATCGCTTTAAGAACGTGACAATTTTAACAAACGCAAACGCAGCTGCAGACTAAACGTGCATGCAAATTTTGCTTACAGTATGTCATTTTTCGTAATACCGACAAATTAACTTGCAACGCTGGCAACCTTGCAAAAAATTATTTTTTTTTTTCTATATAGTGGTAGAACTCACCATAATTAATTATCGCTGAAGGCGTTGTTTGATTGCGTTGCATTCCACCGCGCGCATGTCTGCGTAAATCTGTTATGCCAGCACGCAGCTGATTTGTCTTCTTATCTGAGCAAATTGTGGGCGCCATATTTGCACTGCTCTCTAGTTATCAAGCGTTGAATAATACTGCTAAAAATAAATAAAAACAATTTGATATTAATTTTAATATTTGAGAAGATTATAATTAAAATAAATTTAATTGAAACTTTTTCTCAGGCCCTAGAGTTTCAATTTCATAGAACCAATCTCCCGCCCTCTGGTTTGGAAAAAATTTTAAAATATTGACTTAAGCCTTTAAGATTTTTTTAGCAGTTACTTTATAATGAAAGTCCACTCAAGATTTTATATCTTTTTAGGGTTGTTTAAGAATCACCCCACCAAGATTTGATGCTCTCTTCAGAATTTTTATTCTTTTTTTAAATTTTTTTATAGTAAAACCAAAAATTTTATGTGCAAACCTTACTAAGTTTTTAAAATCAATTGAAATATCAAAATTCTAATACAACAACATAAACTCGTCTTTATTTATTATATACATTGCCAATTTGCTGTCAAAACTAAAACTAACAAATTAAATTTCAAAAAATAAATTAATCAAATGGCAACGCTACAACGTGAACTTATTTGCGACGCGAAATTACGTCACATTGTCCTTACTTATACAATACAATAGTTAGTGGTAATTTTTTGATATTACTTTTTTAACTTTGATTTCATAAAATACAGACATTTAATTTTTTCTTAGGCGAACAAGCAATTTTTTTTTATTGCGAAATAATAATAAATTATAATTATCACAAAAGTTAAAATTAAACGTAGCAAAATATTGTGGGTATGGAGTTGAACAAAAAATACTTATAAAAGAATTCGTAGAATGTACTTACAATAAGAAAAATAATATGAAACGAATATGTCTATAATGAGAAAAGCAAAAAATAAATATAAAAAATTATCCGTGCAGCGTACCACGTACCACTTTCTACACAATTTTGCTTCGTGTGAATGGTGACAATGCAATGGCAAAAATAAAATTTGTTCATTCGCGTGAAAGAGATTAGGTAGATGGATAGTAAAAAATCTTATACAAAATTCTACAATACATCAAATATAATTACAGCTGATGATTTAAAATACGGCAATGACAACGACAACCCGAACACGTGCCTTCGACTCAATGAAATACTGACGCAGTTTGTCTAATTTTTTGCTGTTTTGCAGAAAATTTAGCGCATACATGACATGACAATTTTATACAAAATAAAAAAAATGGCGTCAGCTGTAATAACATAATTTGTTTATAAAAAAATATAAATATTCTCGATGTACACATTCCTTTGTTTGTTTACCTTGGGGAAATTTGACGGATTATCTATGAACATATCGACTGTAAGTTGACTTTAGACGCAAAGTTAAATCCAAAAACATGAGTTAATTTTTCTGTAAATTTTTTACATTTTATTGAAAAACTTATTTAATTACCTTTAAAACGTGGCAATAATTTTTAAAATCGTGGTAGTATCACTTGAGTTATTAAAGTTTTTATTAAGGCTGAATGAGATTTTTCCGTATTTATATATTGAAAATTGTTTAGTTTGAAGTTTTTATCATGTTTATGTATATTTTGAATTGTCAAATTTGAAGCATATGCATTTTTTAGAGATCTAAAGATATCTGAGGAACCAAATAAAATCATGAAATATCTCAGTGTACTATTTTTGTGATTTAAATAAAATGCTTTTTTCGCATTAAAAATGGACTAAAATAAATGTAAAACCCTTAAGCTATTGAAACGCTTTTGATTGAAGTAATTTATTTACTTTTTTATTCGCATATCTGCTTTTCTTTCAGCTAGCTTTCTTAGAAAATAAAGCTACCTGAGGTAGTAGACAAAGAGCACAGCACAGCACAATTCGCGAAAGCAAAAAACCCTGCGGCAATTTTTTTGGAAACCACGCGCAACACAACCGCAGCTGCGTTCGTGACTTTTAATTCTTTTTATTTAGATTTTTTTTTCTTTTGGTTTTTTCGGTTTGTTGTACGAAAAGTAAAAAATAATAATCACTAAGGAAAAATTTTTGCTGCTTTGCTACCAAACAGATACAGACAGACACACAGCAAAGACAGCGTCACAATTAAAGTAGCAGCTGGCAGTGAAATTTTAAAATTCCTTTGTCGTTTGCTTTGTATGCGCCGCACCGTATTTAGCAACACGTGCGTATTAAAAATTTTAGGCACAGCGTTGCCATATTTTTGCAAAATTGTTTATTTACAGGTATTAAGTTTAAGATGGTATTAGTAAGTGCAAAAAAATAAAATCATAATTAAAAATCTTGCAAGCAAAAGCTTTAAGCTGCTTAAAAAACACACAGGGAGGGAGCTTAGAATGATTTTGAAGCAGGAAGTAACAAATAGAGAGAATCTTCTCAGTCTATTTTACTTCCTGTGACCGCTATTTTTAATGAAAATTGTTTAAGAATATCAAGAAAAAAACATTCGCTGTAAGAGCTACTTCAAGTTTTTGCGTAGTTTTGTTGTTAAATAATCCTCCGGAATCTTAAATTTCATGATAGTTTTAATAAGATAATGTCTGTTTTAAATAGATTTAGATTTGAACTAAAATCCATAAATCGTTTTGTGAAGACTTGTGAATTTGTTTGCATGGTGAATAAAGCATACACTTTTACAAATGTAAAAGTGTATTAATGATTAGTATACAAAAACGCGACTGAAGTCATAAAAACTATAAAAGCCGGTGCTTGGAAAACGAAGTTAGTTCTTAATACATATAAATTATGAAACGCCCACCTTTCGTGTAGCAAAAATATCATTGAATAAAGTTAAAGGAGAGCAAAGTTAGTCATTGGATTGATTGTGTTGATCGCCACATTCACCAAAGCCATATGGCACTTATTTTGAAGAAGACAAGATAAACATGCATGGTAAAATTAATATTTCAAAGGTAATTTAAACTCAAAAGTGTGGTTAAACAAATCCAGCAAAAGATTAATCAAATAAAATAAATCAAAAATTTGTATGTTGGTTACTGCAGACAACAGCTGGCAGCAGCTTTAATAGCCTCAAATAAAACCTAAAAAAAAAGGTTAAAATAAATACTGAGAAATAAACTTTATAAAATTTGTTGAGAAATTTGAAATTTTATCGAACAAAATGTTGCCTTTCATACTAAGAAATCAATTTTGTAAAAGTATAAGTAAAAAATCAGCAGACGAAACCATCAAAATGCACAAAATTCAATTTACCATTTGTTTCACAGTGTCTGGCTGTCTGTAAGTTCATTGGGTATGAGTTTGCTCGTACGTATACCTCATATAAAATTAAAATTTGTTTTGCTGGTTAGACTTCAGACGACTGTCTGGTGTTTTTTTAAAATTATTTTTTGTTATCTGCTGCGTTCAACAGTGCCAATGGTATGTGGCTGTGTCGAATGCTATCAATACATTTTTAAGTAGGGTACTCAAACGTGACAGTCAGTGGTGTGTTCCAAATTTGTTTGCCTAAATTTTGTTGAATGTTATCAAATCTTTTCACATGAAAACTGTTTTTATTAAAAAGAAAATCTCTAAAAAGTTGTATATGTATATTGAAAAATTAGTAAATGATGTCTGCAGATCTTACCACTATTACTTATATCTCAACTAAAAAACTCATGTGGACAAAAATGTTTAACAAAAATATTTAAGCATTTGGTTACAAATTAAACTCATGAAAATAAAAAATAACCGGTTCTTTAAAAGTTTCTACAAAACATAAATCTTGTTAAATTTGATATCTATCATGTACTTATATGATCTCTTAAGTGTTATCACTAAATCAGTTATCGCTGTAGTACAGTGAAAAGTTCCAACCAAATTTGATCTACATGAATGGATTTAAATGGTAAAGTACGGTATAAATTGTACCAAATCGCTTGGATAGGCTTAGTTTACTAGAGGAATGCATTACCAACTTATGGCTTTAAAAAGCTCAGTGCATATTAACAATGCTATTTATCGTAATCGGCATAACACGAACTCATGGAAGCTAGCACAAACTATAAAGATTTCTTAGCCAAAAGCTATTAACCTTTTTTTATTACTTTAAAGCCGGCTATAACTTAGAGTAATAAAACAGCGTGTTCCTTTTTGCAAAATATATTTAGCAAATTAAAAAGACAAAGCCTGGATATTGATTTATTGAATAAAAATTCCTGAATTCAAGAGTTCTCAAGTAGCGTGCGTGAAGTTTACCCCAAAGAGTAGGGAAAAATTATCGCATGTGATTTTTTATCTATTTTTTTTCGATTCTTTGGCTTAAAAGATAATACAAAAAAACAAAATTTGGAGCCATTTTCACGTTGCATCCGAAATCTGTGATCCAAATATGTAATTGTGTATATTTTTCGATCCAGTATTTTTCGGTTGTCCATCACCAATTCTTCAAAAAATATACAATATTCTTAGTATCATAAGGATCTCAACATATGTCATGTTCGTTGCATCATCCGAATGTTTATTTAATGTGATCTCTGTCATTTGATATCCGTGTGGATATTTTTTAGATTTTGCTTAGTTTCCTTTAAACACAATTCTACCATATGTGCTGAATGATTGTAGATTAGCTTTCTGCAGCAAAAACTGTGTTGTTAAATGCCTTTAAGCTTTGACGCACAAATTGAAATGTTAGTAATCAAAATGACACTTTATACGAAAACTAAGTGTTTTGTTTACTTGTACTTTAATGCTTGACTTCAAATTGTGTAGGTGTATATTGGGCACTTAAATATTTGCATTTTAATTTAAGAAGTGAAAAATCACTTAAGCTTAATATATGCATGCGCGTGTGCAAAATCTTTGTGAAAAATGCAAATTTTTATGTCATTGAGTTAATTGAAGACTTGAAGTTGAAAAACGTGCGAAATAAAAATTTGTTTGCTTTCTGATTTCCTTTTATGACTTAATGTTTTAAATTGATTAACGTTAAAATGAAAAATTCAATTCATTATCGTTATAATAAAATTTTGCTGATCGTTTTATTATAAGCTTGTTAGCCTTAATTACGCTTGTGCAATTTATTATATGTAGCTTTAATGCGACATGTGATAATTTTAAAAGAAAAAAAATAATATAGTTATTGCCTTTACATACGGCATGTTCATTGAGAAGCAGCGTTTCTTAAAATATTTAATATAAGAATATATTTTTTTAAATTTTATTTATTGATATTTTGAGAAAAAAAAATAATATTTTGCTTTGCGAAAAAATCAAAAATAAATTTAACGCTGTCGCATGAAATCAGTATTTCATGAAAATAACGCACTCTTGGCTTTTATTTTTTGCCAACATCGTGGGTGTTATTAAATTTAGCATTAAATATCTATGGTATGTCATACACCAAATATGTGGGCATAAGCGTGTGACATTATTAACTGAAATCAAATGTGAAAGAAGTAAGAGAAATGAAACACGCGCCGACAAAACTTCACCAAAAATAATAAAGACAACAACGACAATAACTAAAAGAACCATTAACAAACAGTCATCTTTTTACCCATACATACGGGTATATTTAACAACAGCCAAAAAAAGGTCGCAATGACTGTATTGCGCGAATGAAGTCAACGCAAAGAAAAGCACGGCGTAAAACAAATGGAGGATCAATAAACTCTACGAACCCAGACAAGCCGTTAGGCAGTCATATTTATGTGTATGCGGATTTAAAAAAAAAATTATATATTTAATTAAATAAAATGCATACGATTTGGTTTAGCCCAAACAGTTCAACTATGAAGAAATATTATTGTAGCTGAGGTAAGAGCAAATTCTGGTTTTCATAGTTTCTACGCATACCAAGCGTCAACGCATTTTAAAACTGAGCAATTTTATTTTACAAAAGGTGGTGTTATGCAGACGTTCAAATGATGCCCGATAACGGAATTTCGCTATCAATTTTTGAATAAAGTATGTTAAATTGATGTTATGTTAGTCACTGCTCAGTAATGCTTTTTTTACTAATATGGTATTTTAGTACCATTTTATTGTGACTTTTCCGTTGTGCTGCGGCTTTTCATCGATACATCATATTAAAATAAAATATATATGACAATTATTTACTCTTACTAGTTGGGACACTTTAAAATTTTGTAATGTGTATGCCTAAAAAATTGTATTTGGTGCGAAGAAATGTAATAAGTAGCATTTTGTTTACATTTTGCATGAAGAAACTTTTTTTGTTTTATTAGATGCAAACTCAAAAATTTTTGAGTTTTACATATTGCTGATAGTTTATAATTAAAATAACATACGTGGGATATATCGTCGAAAAAAATAATGAAATAAAAAACTAATATTCTATAATACTGTTTTTATAATAACATTTTTTATATAAATGAACAACCGCACTTCTGTGCAATAAAAATAACAAAGACAAACTTGTACGTAGCACTTGAGTGCACTACTGAATAAAAAATATTTTTGCCAAATAGATCAACATTACTTTTTGCTTTATGATATACATAAATTAACTTCTACAAAAGAAAAACGAAAATCAGAGAAAGGACTTATTTACTCATACATCAACATTTCTAATACCATTTAATAAAGTCACTTGACAACACAGCACAAAATAAAAAAAAACTAAATAATGAATGACAGGCTTTGTGTAAAGAACAACCACGCGCAGTCCCACATTAACCCCATTGCAGTAAATACGGACACCTACTGTGAATACTGCTGTGCAAAAGGTGTCACCAAATTGTTATACAAAAGTGACAAGAAAACAGTTACTGCCTAAACTGCGAACAAACATAAATTGCGAGTACAACAGGCGCTATTGTATACTAAGTAAACAAACACACCTACTTCGAAGAATATGCTGTAAGTGCAAAAGTTTTTTGAAGTATTAATTGAGTTCTTAAAATTTGTTAGTCGTTGTACTTCTTCAAATTTAGACACATACAAAAGATTAATGGGTACATTGAAACAGTGGGCGTGGCAAAAACTTTCTTGTTGTATCCAAGAAAACTTAATTATATATAGCTGATTGACTCAAATAAGCTATAACAAGATAAGATTGTTAAAATGGGCGTTGCACCTATCATCGATTGGAAAACATTTTTATACAAACAAATAGACTACATAATAAAAACTGGTTTAAGTGAGAAAATACTACCGCAAACTAAGAGCATATGCCGTATATATATTATCGGGAAAATGTTCCCAAAGAAGGCAAAATTCAATCATCGTTTGCATTTAAAATTAGAGAAATTACACCAATTACCAGCCAAAGAAGACCTACTGGTGTCCTTTAGAAAGCAACAATAAAGCACCTGGGTTTGACTGGGGAAATATAGTAGTAGTCTCTAAAATTTCCGGTTGTTTTCAACAGAGTAATGCAGATTTACCTGCCCGAAGGAACTTTTCTTCTAAAGGTAATATATTGCCAAGAGACAAGAAAGTACTGGAAAGCGTAGTTTTTTAATCGAGTCCATCCAATACCAGCACAAAAAGCTAATGCCCAATAATTTGAGGATTCTACAGCACCTTGTCGTATCTAAAAAATACACAAGCATTACTAACACTTTCTGTTTTTCGCTTCACTGACAGTTGCCACACCCACTTGAAAAACACGGCCACATATACACAAATAATAGACTTTGAGTTATTTTTCAAGTTTCTTTAACCGAAAAGATCAGTAAATTTATGTTAATATTACAAAAAATACAAAGAAAATTTTTATTATGGGGAAATTTTTACTATAGCCCAGTATAGCGTGTCATTGAATGACTTCACTCTTTAATCTTATTTATATTTTGCTCAAAAATTAGCAGACTTACAAAAAAATATGATTTCTCCCTTTTTGATAAGCTTTGAAGAAAAAAATAAATTCCACTGAAAAAAGTTTTTTGCATGAATATTCTACAAAAAAAATGGTCGGTTTTCAGGCAAGTTTCTTTAAGCGAAGGACTTCTTGTGTCTGTTTGAACAAAATAAACAAATCATATCTAATATTTTTCTTAGGCCGGATTCACAGTGGGCGCTATAAGCAAAGATTGGCGAGAAGCGAAGAAACAGTGTATGGGTATTTGTATGCAAATAGCGCGAAGTGGGAGCGAAGCGATGCTAGAACTTCAGCGATAAAGCGAGTTTGAACTGTTTTTATAGCGCCGTAGACGCTAACACCAGAGTTTTTTTTCGTTTTTCGTGCATAAAACAAATATAATAGGAGGTAAAGGACAAAACTATTTGCCATTGTTTTAAATAGGAAAAATGGAAGCAGAACCAAAGCAGCGGTCAGTGTTGTTGGTTTCATCATCGTTTTTGTTTATTTCATTTGCAAAAAAATAAACGAAAGGGGAACAAAGAGTGAAAGAAATCAATGCACATGTGATCAAAGGATCACATTGATGTAAAGAGAAATGAAGCAGAGGCTAAGCAGCGCTCAATGTTTGTTGTTTCTCATCACCGTTTTTTATTTTCGTTTCACTTGCTAATGCAAAAAAGGAACAAAAAACGAAGAATAGTAAACAAAGAATGTGAAGGAAAAAAGAGAAAGAAGATCGCAACTCGCTTTTCTAAACGCTTCCACTCTGAACAGAACTAGCATCTTATAGCATTGACTAGCTTCGCTTCTCGCCAATCTTTGCTTATAGCGCCCACTGTGAACCCGGCCTTAAAATTTTATTCTTCAAGTTTACTTATTTTCACGTGCTCAGTGACGCGCTGTACTGGACAAAAAAGGGGAATATTTATTACAAGCTTATTTTAAGTACCGGTTATTTGAGCGACAAACAAATCTAACAACACTATACACATCATATTAGTAGTAGTGTTAATGCATAAAATAACTTATTAAGAGGTTAAGTGCTTGCTTATGGGGGAGTTACAGCCAACAATGCTGAGGTCATTTTGTGTGCCACACGTGTGGCATTTACTTATATTATTCGTCATTTCTGCTGGCACATTTCTTCCGCTCTAATTCTATACATAAATTCCAATAGCATTATTTTTTATTTTTTTTTTCAACGCCTTTGTTGTTGTACATATTAAAATTGCTATTGTTGTCATATGTCGTTGGCTTTTTGTCATAATAAACTTTTATCGCTATCTGTTTCCGATTCTGTTGCGGTGCGCTATGATTTGTTTTTATTGTGTTTTGTTCCACTTTTAGTTTTTTTAATTTTTTTCACTGTAATTTTCCTACAGATTTTTGGGGCACTAACACAAAAAAAGTATATCACAACATGTGCGAGCCCCTCTGGCACTGTTCTTTTTTCTTCGCTCCTTTGCCCACTGAATATCCCCTTCACCTTTGAATTTTTATCGCAATCAACGAATGTTTTTTTTGTGTGGGGTATTTTGGTAAATTCGCGTTGCTGGTTTGTATCAAATGATATTTTTTTTTGGTAATTTTTGTTGTTTTAACTTGTACACGCGTCTACCCTGCTGACAGATAATGAAATTAGCACTTTGTGTTTAAAAGAAAATGAAAATAATAAAACGATGTATAACAATAAAATCGAATATTGTAAAATAATTTTAGAAAATCATTTGAGAATTAAAAAAAATTGTTTCTTTTTTCTTCAGATGAACAAAAAAAAATTAGTCAAAAATTTTTGACGAAAACTGCATTAATTTTTTTATATATTGTTTATGTTTTCATATTACTATTTTTAGTAAGAAAATTAGGAAATCTATTTTCGACGGTCTAAAAAAAAACAGTCAAACGCGTTAAACTTTAATTTTCATCAAAATTATATTCCTTGCAGTCTTCAAACAAAAAAGCACACACTTTTAAAATTGATTGAAAAATATGTCAAAGATATTTTGAAAAGCATTTTTATAAAAAAAATATTTAGTCAAAAAAAGATTATTTTATAAATGAGGACATTAATGTTTAGAAAATTATTTAAAGCAAATTATTAAAATTAGAGCATATTTGAAACTAAAAGTTTTACTCTATATTCAGCAGTCCTTGAGATATTCCGCTTTTGAGTGATATGAGTGTGCAGCTATGTAAAGAATTACCGATTTGTACAATAATTGCTTTCATTAGAAAAGAAAATACATATATACACTATGTAGTTAAATACTTTATATATACGAAAGCGATTCATGATCGCGATTATGTCTCATATATTCGGATTCCAAATGTCGACATAACTACAAATCCTCCATGAGAAATTTGCTCAAGTTTGGCTAAAATATATCAAAATATAATGCACGTAAAATGACTTTGATGAATTTAAAAAATCGTTTTGTGTCTGAGAAATCGCTAATGCTATGTTAAGGCAATTGTTAATCAAATGCGTTCCTTTTGGAATAAGATATAATAAAATGATAGCTATGTCCGCTATGTGCGCACATCACGCTAAAACTACTGCATCGATTTTGAACAAATTTCTTAAGTTTTATTCCTAAACCGCTTGGTCTCAATCTCAACAATAAAAATCTTCACTATATTCTATATCATGTCAAGTTATTTAAGTTTTAAAATTGCTTGTGCAAATAGATGCAAGCATGCAAGCACAACAAAACGTTTTTTGACAAGTTAATGTATATGTGACTGTGCGTTTTGTTGTTTTTTTTGTTTTCATAATGCAAGTATACAAGGTGAAGCCACTAAGGAGAGGAAATTGAAGCCATCTTGAAAGCGTAATGATAAATCGACTTTCAAAATTAAACTCAATAAAATATAATAAATTCAAGTCATGCTTTTTTTTGTGAAAATTCGTGTTCTGTTTTTCAAAAAATTTAAAAACAAAGAAATTCCAAAGATAAGCAATGCTGTACAAAAATATAAATTATTGCAATGCAATGGAATATGTATGTGAATGAAACAACGAAAAAAAAAACATATATTTATAATAAAATGCACTTTTATTTTTGGACTTGTCGTAGATTAGAACCTAGGTAGTGTAATTTTATATCAGTAAACACAATTGAGTTTGTATCATGTGTAGGAGCTTAATATGCATCAACGTACTAGGTACAATGACCTAAACGAATTTTTGTCTAACTGCGTTGTTTGAATAAATAGCAAACTATTCACAGTAAATATTTACTAACTCAAATGCATGGATGCTTGACCGCAATATCCCAGCCAGTTCAATGCTTTCTTATTCGGCTTTAAATCAAAAGCTTTGTTATAATTCAAACAATAAAAATCACATTGTCAATAAAGTGCACTGACCTATAGTCAATTGATTAAAGCTGCTCAAATTATAAACGCATAACATGGCAACAACTCACTGTTTCATTCATTCATAAATAGTGACAACAAAAGAAAATCTTTTGATTCCTCACAACCCCCCAAACAATAATCGCATTTTTTGTATTTTCTGACCATAGCAACAAGTAGGAAACGAAAAAACTTGAAATTTTGCCAATCAATCGACTGTATATTCTTAATCGATTGAAATTCAAATAACGCACATTAATAAAAGCAGAACGAAATTCGATATGCCTGCAACATCACTCAGATGATACATCAATTAAATTAACATAAAATTGACAACAGCTACTGTTCGGCATGCGTAGTGGTGTAAGATACATAAGTGGCACGAGAAACAAAACCAATGGTATAAAATTAAATTAATTTATTATGAATGCCAAAGAAAATAAAAACGCAAAGCCAAAAATTTTTAATAAGCAGACAAAAGTGTGAGAAACAAAACGGTTTCAAATCAATAAGCAAATAAAATATCCAAAAAGCATCAAGTTGGAAGTCCAACATGGTAAGAAAAATGCAAAATAAAAAAATTTTACAAAAATTTTGTATTATTTAAATTTTTTTAAATATACATTATGTTTAAGTTTACTGTTTTTAATTTTACTTTGCTTTTTTTGCTGAGCGCGTGTTTAACATTTCGTCGACACAGTTGCGGCCAATCACCGCTTCACAAGAGGCAAAATAACAAAATAAAATAATTGCTAGAAAAAAAATTGAAAATAATCAAATTCAAAATTGAATTTGCAAAAGCCAATGGCAAACGCACACTCAGACTCATTTTAAACACAACAGCAGAAACAATGAATTATTTGATTATTTTTTTAATGTCAAATTTGCTGCCAATAGAACAAAA
This sequence comes from Meiosimyza decipiens, assembly GCA_963680825.1. Lineage (NCBI taxonomy): Eukaryota > Metazoa > Arthropoda > Insecta > Diptera > Lauxaniidae > Meiosimyza > Meiosimyza decipiens. The sequence continues at coordinate 5,766,995 of OY804259.1, read as the reverse complement.
TCTAAGTAGCGTAAACCAAAAAAAAAAAAAAAATACAGCACGCTCGTGTCGTTTATAATTATAGCCTTCGATAAATCAGCGTCAAAAGTCTTTGCGCATGTTGTGCTTTATATGTCAGTGTCATTTGTGATTATTACTCGTGCTTATTTTAAGTTGATAGTTTATATGTTTAATTTCTTAGAGCATAGCAGTATTCGTTTATGTTTGGCAAAACGCGACAAAAACGTGCGCTCCAATAGTGTTAAAATTATAAAACTATAAAATTAAGGTCATGTGGGAATTTGTTTTAGCTTTTTAGTTATCTAGAGTGCGGAGCAAAAATTTGTTTATTTGTTAAACAAAATAGCATTGAACAACATTTTATTTATATAAATTTTGCAGGTTCTGTATGTGTATATCAATATTTAAGTTATTAATTTTTGTTTTATTTTCAGCATATGCTTAAATACAAAATATATTTAAGCAAACGAGTGCTGAGTAAAAAAATCTCCATTAAAATATAAGCTGATTTTCAAAAAATAAAGTCGAAACAGAAAACACATGATTTTTTAATGACTTTGGAGTCCCACATGGAAATATAAGATACCATATGACAGATTTCACGTTAAATCTTCTAACCCAAAAGTCGAACATAGCCGATTGGCCAAAGTGTTGCCCTTACAAATAATAATTCTATTCCGAAACATTTTTCTGTTTCTTTAAGAACTGACTGAAGTAGGGAGGATGATAATTTGAGATTTTTGGAAAACAATCTCTATTTCGCGTGAATAATTTGTTGAAACAAAATATCTCAACAACTATGCGGAGCATGATAAAAAAACCTATAATAATTTTTATTTATATATATATGCTTTAATATTATAAAAAAGCAATAAAAGCTCTAAGTAAATGTGCTTAAACATTAATTTTTTTGTTCGTAAAAATATTTCTCAAAATATTTTTGATTTTTCATATGTTATTCTTCAATCAACCCTAGAAACATAGATATATGCTTTCAAATTGAAATTCCCGACATAACTTTGGAAAAAATCATACAATTTATAGACTAAGACTGGTGCGTGTTTCATTAAAAAATTCATGTTTCCCAAAGATATGTCGGGAATTTCAATTGGAAAGCAGTTGCATACTTAGGATTGTTTAAAAAGTGTTATTTAACGAATAACCGATATAAACTTTTATTCATTTTTTAACGAACATTTTTTTTTTATTTTTTACATTTTTAATTACCACAAATTCAACACTTAAAAATGATTGCAACGCGGCAACCGTTAAGTACCATATTAAATGAAATGCCAACACTTGAAGAAAAATACAAAACTTTTTTTTTGAGGCCATAAGGAACATAAGATTTTAGCCATACAAAAACTATATTGTTTGTATGTCTTAAGTTGCTATTTATAAACCTCCATAAAACTTAACAGGAGACCGAGAACAATAAAGAGGAAACTAAAGAGAACAACAAAAAGAAAAAAAATAACAATAAGCAACAAATCATTCTCCACAATAAACACCACACGTGCAGAGTGCTTTAAAGTAGACGATATTCTTACGTACTCGATATAATAATTTGAATGCATGATACACTCAATATTTCAAACACACGTTAGTCTCAATTACTTGATTATTTAAATTATTAATTACTTAAAACTTTCAAGTGCTCGATATTTTGAAAGGCTCAATAATGTTCTGTAATATAAACAAATATATAAAAATCGAATACTTCAAGGCATGTCATATGGAATTCATATGCAATGAACCTATCGATATCAAAGGTTTCAAAAATCAGAACACTACTTAAATACATAAGCATGTGACTTGGGTGAATACAATAAAATAACAAATAATAGGCATGTGGCTCTTAAGATCTGTGCTCCCACCAACTGTAATTAAATCCGAATAATTTTTTTTTTTTTATAGCAAAGCCCTCAACTTTGAGACAAAGACAACAACAATTATAATATTATAAATTTATTCAAAAAACGTGTCAAGTCATTTTGAGTTCATTGTTTGGCTCACACAAGCTTTTACAATAAATTACTTTTTATATGTCTACTTAAATGTCTAGGTTAATAGCCAGACAATTTATTTTTAACATATTTACAACAGTTGTAGCAATAAAACAATGAGGCAGCAATATTTCTTATAATCGTGTCATCATTTAAGTTTTTTAAAGTACATTATACTCGCGTATTTGGGTTAATTTTCCACAGTGTGTGGCAATATAGAGGTGAACTTTTGATGATTAGTCTTTTCAAGAAAATAAAAACCAAATGCCTAACGCTGTTGGCCTTACAAATTTCCGGTGATAAGTTGGTTTACTGAAATTGTACGCTTTTCAACTTCCTTCCTAAATAAGTTCGTAGCAGTCTAAGAAGAAATTGTTTTTAAGCAAAAGATAATTAATTAAAAAAATAATTGTACTTTCTAGAAAAAAAGGTGTTTTATCAGGGTTCGTAAATAATCGTTATTTTTAATAATTAAGGCCAAAAAAATAGCAATGAAGGAAAAGAAAAAATAAAAGCTTAAGTATACAAAAGAGTTAGATTTGACGAGAAGCGTAGACATGATTTTCAATTCAACGGGCCAGGATGCCTATTGCCCTTCCTCGAGTAAATTTCATAGCCGACTTATTTATTTAGTTTGGAGCCATACATGTTAAAATTAAGGCAGCTCTCCTGCCGTTATCTCTTAATATTATTGCTACATAAAGACTTATAATCCCCCATGGAAAGGAAGAAAGCTCAACATTCTCAGGTCTGAGGGGAAAGCATGTGATTATATTGAAATAATGTCACCTTATCAAAATGTATATTCGAAACATGTGAGCCACTTGTGTACGTTAACCTTTATCTTTATAATGCTCAAAAGAAATCTAAAAAAAATTATTGTTTTCTAAGAAACAGCAAAACATTAGTAATTTTAGCACTTAAATAATAACTTGTTGCAATATTTGTACACCCAAAGAAAAACATTAATAATTTTTTATATTTATGTTTACCAAGCAATTTCCTTTTTGCAAAGAATCAATAAAATATATATTTATTTATATGGAAAGAGAAGAAAAAATTCTACACAGAACAAACAAAAAACGAAAGCAAAATTTTTTCCAGACAAGAAACGTCTTATGAGGGTATTTACACACGTTGACAATATGCAAATATAGGTAAGGCCGAACAACAAAAACGGATGTTCAAGTGTGTGTAAAATTGATTTGTGTATGTAAGAGCATTACCAATACAGATGATTTTTAACAGAAAATCAAAGTTAAAGTGTAGCAGAAAGGTTACGCGCAAATTTCCAGGAAATTTTTCAGTTCAATATTTTTACATACACGATTTTTTTTTTAGAAATATTCTCAAGTGATTTTTATCACGTTTCGAACACACACACACACACACACACATGCATAAACTCACATTGCCTGCAATGCCACATGCGTGAAAATATGGCAAGGTGTTTTGGAAATCAGTTAGGAAGGCTATAAAATTTGTTAGCAAAAGTTAACTAATTTATTTACTGCTTATAGGACTTATGGCAAAGAGAATTTCATTTCATTTATCTTCAGCATATGATATTCACTAAGCTGCGACAAAAGTAAGCGAAAGTCAAAACGGAAGTTGAAACAAAAACAAATTCATCTCAGAAAATAAAATAAAGTTTTAATTTTTACTTATCTGATTGCAACAGTGTATAAAAATTTGCATGAGTCAGATGACGTCAGCACATATGCACTGAACTGGGTAGGAAATTTTATTGGAGTTATTTTAGTGACATATGTGTATAAAATTTTATACAAACTTATTTTATTTGACACATCCTGTGAAATTAATACCCTACATTGCCCAAAATAGAGACGTTAAAGTAAAAAACAGATCAAATTATTTGCCAAAAATCAAATAAAAATAATCGAAAAAAAAAAATTCCTATAGAACTTGGAACTTATTTTATTAAAAATTAACCGAAATTACAGGGAACTAATCTTTTTATTTTTCTCGAAAGTTATAAGTGAAAGCGGTACGTGCTTAGTAAGAACAGAGATTTTATCGATAATTAAACAAAATTCTTACATGATAACCTTTAAAAAAATAAAATTCCAATTGGGTTTTTATTGCTACGTGCACATGTAAAAGTAATATATATATTTGCTATCTTAATAAACGAGGTTAAGTGTTGTTCATGGTTTTCAAGCATGAAATTTATGCACGCCTCACTTGAACTTTTTTTATTCTACTAAATGATAGAAAACTTAAGGCAATACAACAACGAAAGCACCAACAAACGACAACAACAACCAAATAGACAAAATTCACTAAAACAACAAACAAATAACAACAGTATTGAAATGGCTATAAAAGACGCAGCTGCTGCTGCACGTGCGGACAAAAAGTCATAAATTATTAATATATCTCACACGTCAAAAGCCCAGTAACAAAATGTGCTTGTAGTAGCAAAGCCATGACCCTAGCGGCCTCACCCAGTTTTTTTTTATTTCGAAATTTTTAAGCGTGTGTTATATACACATGCATTAGAGGATAAGTAAAAAATTATGACAACAAAACTGCATTAAAAATTTTATTTAACTAAAGCTTTTTAAATCGATTTTGGTAACTACATAAAGAAAAAAAATTTGTAGTCTTTGCAGTGGGTACTCTTTGAAAATTGTACTCTTTAGAAAGTGTAATCTGTGGAAGGTTATTCTTTGAAAAGTGTACTTTTCGGCATGCAGTCTCTTTACAGTACCTGCTTTGGAATGAGTGCTTTTTGGAGTGTGTACTCTTTGAAGTGCGTACTCTTTGGAGTGCGTACTCTTTGGAGTGCGTACTGTTAGGAGTGCGTACTCTTTGGAGAGCGTACTGTTTTGAGTGCATACTCTTTGGAGTGTATACTCTTTAGAGTGCGTACTCTTTGTAGTGCATACTCTTTGTAGTGCATACTCTTTGACTTTTTTAAGATATATTTTCTTTGCAAGGCGTACTGTTTGAAATGCGAACTCTTTGAAATGCGTACTTTTTGAACTTCACACTCTTTTAAATGGGTATAATTTCATGCAAACAATATCAAAAACTTCTAAATACCTAAAACGCTTACAAAATTTAGCAAAAAAAATCCTAATGTAAAACACAGGCGTAACTCTTTACAACTCTTTCCATTTACTTAGCTACTAAGAATTAACTCACCGTTCCAACAAAATGCCTAATAAAAGCGAAAACTTTTCAAAACCCCATAGAAAACCAAAACAGAATAAAAACATTTCTCCCTTACCTCTGTCTATTATCAACACCCAAGCAAAAACCACGCGTTGTGTGCGCCTATAAATAGGCAACAAAAAAATTCATTTAAATTCACTTCCGCCTTTTTTTTGCGACATTCTAACCTTTTTGTGGAGCCTATGTACTACCATCCACTCGTAACTAACATTATCGCAGTCAAAAGCTTTTCAATAGATGGTATATGGTGTTTGTGGAGCTAACAAGGACGCAAAAACGGAAATTCCACGCTTTGCTACCTTGTCAAGGACGAATTTAGGTCGAATAGGACACACCAGCAGCAACAACAGTGTAAGCAGCCGCTTTTATTTGCGATATTTGTTGCTGTTGCAAACGCACACACATACATTGAAACATTACTAGATATACAAACATTACCATATGGCTGCCTGGCTGAATGCCTGCTCGCTTGGTTGATTTTCTTTTAGGCTCAAGGGAGTTTCTGTTTTTTTTTTCTTTTTTTCTTTGAATATTTCATACACGCGCGCGCTCCATATTTATGAGCTTCTTGTAACACCCCGCCCGCGCAGATTGTGCTGCCAACACTTTAGTGTCATATTAAGCGTATGTATGCATGTGTGTGTTAGCCAAATCTTCAGGGATGTTTAAGTTAAAAACTTTGGCAGCTAAGTAAAAGAAAAGTATGAAAATTGAAGTTAATAAAAAATCTTGCACTTATCTTTTTACATTTTCATACTTCTGCTGCTTTTTGTACATCTTGCTGCCATGATGTAGAAAATAATGCCAAGCAAGGAGGCAGTGAGTTGCCATTTTATTTTAAGTTCGATTGAAATTTTAACATTTGAAAAAGATCCATAGCTAAAAGTTCCCAAAAGTATTTAAAATGTTCATCATGTCTTAATCAAAGGCTTCCGTATCATTTTATGTATTCTTCTTAAGCGCTTCAGTAGTCTTCTTTGAAAATTCTATCAATATATCGGCAAAAATGCTCCACACAAATGACCACACAAATTCCAAGATATTTTTTGAATTTTTGTATTATTTCGAATAGATACTTGTTTTTCATTACTAATGAAAAATAATATCTACCAAGAAGACAATTTTAGAAGACATTTTAAGAAATTTCGTTCGATATCTCTGCCATAACTTGACGAATGTTGGTTTTCAAGTGATTGTCAGTGTAGATAAAAGATAAGATAAAACCCTTAGCGTTACCCCACAAACAAAAAATTAAATCACATGATACTGGTGAACAGTCGACGTCATCAAAGCGTGAATTAATACGACCAGCGAACTTTTCACGAAAACGGCCAACGTTGCGCCCGATTTGTAAAAAGTGGTGTTATTTTCCTGAAACCACATGATTTTTCCATCAATATTTTCGATTTTGCATCAAAAGTAATTGGATATTATGATACGACTAGCCTAGTTTATTGTAGGTTTCCTTTTTTTAATAAAGTGGCAACTATGTGCCTTTGTCTAAGGATTGAGATTAATGTGCATTTGTGTTAAAATGTGTCTAGGATATACATACGCTTAGATATATATATAAATTGTAAAAGTGTGGGGGTACTAGGAGTCTTTGCCGTGGGAAGAATTGATATTATAAAAGAGAATATACAATGGTATCTGCCAACTTATGCCATTTTTAAGCTATGAATGGCGCACGTGGGAGTGTTTCAGAATGAATGCACTTACACATGTCTTTATGTCTGTGTATGTCTGTATGTACATACATATGAATAAATAAATTTACACATATACATAAGTGTCTAACGTGGCATTGCTGCAAGGGTATACGTAATTGCAAGCTTCCGTTGCAGTTATTGTTTCATTTTATTTTTTTCCAGGACTTTGACGTCAATTACTATTGATTGCATGTGATAATCAAAGGATAATATATGGGAATGACAAAAGAGAAATAAAATGAAACGATTTAATGCATATGTCAAGTGATATTAGAGGAAAATTGATAAATAGTATTTGACATTTTGCAATGGAAGTGAAATATCATCAGCAATAAATCACTTCAAAAATCAACGTTAATCGATTTAGAGAAAATAAATGGTTTCAAATTAAATTAAAAGAATTTGAATTGAATTCCACTAAATTATGAGGACTCGTGATAATGGACTACAGATGCTAGCACTACAAAAGGCAGATATATAAGAAAAATATATGAACTTAAAACAATATTGTCATAAATGTCATAATTTCTGGTGGTGTACAAATATCAAAGAAAATTTAATTTAAAAGTTTATACGATATATTATAAATCGCAAATAAAATTCTTTACTGCCTTTGCAAATTGCAGTAAAATCATGTATCGAAAATTCTAGCAGAGATATAAAGTTAAGTATTTTTATTTTAAGTTTGATAGCATTTTTATTGAAAATTTGGAATCTGTCACAGAATTTTCGATACATAGAGATTATTTATTTACATATAACATGTCTCCCAAACGTGAAAATCTATTCCCAGTTTATTACAATTTTTTATAAGCTGTGTTACCGGTATTCGAATTCCGAAACTATGTGCGTTCTTCAACCTTTGATTCTATATTCGTTATATCAGTACTGAAATCCTCTTTTGAAAAAAAGGGTTTAATAAAAAAAAAGGAGCAAACAAGTAAACTTCTGCCAAAAACATGTAAATGTGTTTACATGCTAAAAATAAAACGTTAACCAATATTTACAAAACATTTTTTTGTGTCATTAAAAAAGCAAAAGAGAGAACAAAAAGCCACTAACACTGTTATTTATTCATTCGCCTCGCCTACACAAACAGATTCCCACAACAATTAGAGCTGCAGCTGCCTAACTGCACATTAAAGAGAATCACGGAGAACAGCAGCAGCAGCCTCACTCGTCCTTCAAAACACAATGACGAAAATACAAATAAAAGCATAGAAAAAGAAAAAAACTCTGCCTCTTGACACCCCCACACACACGCATACAGTGGAAAATACTGACCTCACGACTTGATGAGCCTTGGGAGAAATTTTCATTTTCGCAATCGAGAGGGATGAAAAGAGTAAACAGTGTGTCATTCAATACAATTTACAAAAGAAAAAGCAGATTGAAAATGATAGGAATGGAAAAATTTCAATATGAAAGGTCGTATGCTGTATAATTTTTTTCCTATGATATAGCAACTGAAATGACAATTACTATGATTTCGTTAGGTATCGAACGATATGGGAGTTGAACCCCAAAAAGCCTCCTGCATAAAGCCTCCCAAATGAAATAAAATAACTTGCAAAACAAAATAGGCATTCTGAGTTAATGGTGGTTATCAACTTACATTCAAAGAAAATCCAAGTTGGAGAAAATTTGGTTATTTTATTTATGTTTTGCGCCAAAAATTATGCAAAGTATAACTTTTTTGTAGAATCACAAATTAGGAAAGTTTTCTCTTAATATACAGCGGCAAAAAGTATGCAATGAACGCAGTCGTGGGAATAAAAGAAGTCCTTGCGAAATTTGCTTTTTTTATTATTCAAATTTGTAATTTTCACAGGTATAATATTTTTGCAATTTTTTTTTTTCGTTTTTCTCACAAAATATATTTTTCCCACAATTCAAAAACGATTTCCGGCTTGTAATTAGTTATTTTGTATATTTCACTTCCGGTTTAACTTTTATCTAATTTTTGAAAATTTTCCTTAGCCAGACACTCACTTATCGTTTTGCTTTTATTTTAAAAATTTTAAAAATTTTTGTGTTATGACACAAATTTTTTATTCAATTTTTCTTTATGTATTTTCACGATTTCACTTTTAAAATCACTTAGATTTTTTTTCTTAAATGCACTCACTGCACACAACCGTTACTTCGCTTGTTCGCGCGTTGTATGAGCTCAGTTGTGGAAATAATCGCATACTTGAGCAATGTTTGTAAGTCGATTTATAAAATCTTTGCTTCTGTTTTGCTGCGAATTTCGTTTCTCTGCATTTAATGTGTGCGTGCTGCTGAGCATGATGTTGCGAGACATTTACGTGTTGCAAACGTGCTTTTAGTAAGTACACTGGCGGTGCTTTTTCATTTTTTTTAGAAAATGAACACAATACAAACATATTTTTTATTATAATCATCATAGAAAATCTTAAATGAATTTTTAGCAATCGGTGCTGTCACTTTGTTACGCTCGGTTAAAAAATTAATAAGTTGCGAATTTGCTATCCAGCTTCATCAAATAAATCGATTTAGTTTTTTGATTATGCTCACCAAGGCAATTGTTTTAGAACTGTTACATGTTTATGCTCACGAAAAGCTTCTGAAATGCTCCTATTTCAAAGAGTTTCATGACGGTTAAAGGGTAATTGTTATATAATGTATATTCTTGAAATAATTGATGCCTTTTGAAATATCACAGCACTCTTTTGAACACAGAATCCAATACATCACCATGAAGCAATTGGTATACTTGTAATGCCGCTAGCTATGTGTTATCGTGAAAAGTCAATTGAATATCAATAAAGTTTTCATTTCATCTTAGTTTTCAATATAGCTAACGGTAATCAAATCATTAGCACACTGATTGCAGAAATAATATTACGGTAATCAGATACAAAATCTTTCACTGAATAGATGTCATATAATGTTCATAATGGTAAAGCTACACAAAAAGATTCACAAGAGCGTAATTCTTCAGATATTCTTCTGACCAGCTCCACTTTTTGAATTGAAAAATCTTATTATTTCTTTTGGCAATTTGTGAAGTCGCTTGTATATACATACATATAAACCAGCAATGAGTTCACCTATTGCTGAAACAAAGCATAAATTGAATGCATTATGTATCATGTATCAAGTGGCACCGCTCGTATACACAATTTCCTTTTGAATCCCAAATAATTCATCCGATATCTCCAAAACAACATTTAATGAAGCGAATTGGGATAAGGATTCCAACAATTTTTAATGAAAGTTATAGTTTAAGATAATCACAATGTTCGCGGAAATTTAAGTTTTCGTAGAAGTTCCATTGAAAGCCTTGTAACTTTTAAATTAAAATATGGAAAACAGAAGTACTTTTCCGAAAATATACATTGATTTAATTTTATGTTCAAAAACCCACTATATTGTTGCTGGTATTCGCTCGGATCTGCAAAATTTTTTTAAATCCAAACGCCACTGTGCAAATCAACAATTACAAATACATTGGCAACATGCTGCCGAATGTTTTACACAGCAGCATGCTGCTCATCTATTACTCTCTTTCATTCGTGTTCGGATAATTGCTCTCTTCGTTTTTTTTTTACAAAACCCTCAATGGTATTGCCAAACGTTTTCTGTGTTGAACATTTAAACTGCTGCTGTGTTCATGACTTTGCTGTTGTTGTGATTTGCAGCAACACATTTTATAACAACAACAAACAGCAAAACAGAAATGTGACGAAGCGTCTGTGTCGTGCATTTGTTTTCCCCTCCAACAAACGTGTGTAGTAAAATTGATGGCTTCGTCATACTTTTTTGTTGAGAAAAAAAAAGTAAAAAGAATTTGTGTGTAGCAAAAATACGTTTGGCTCGTTTCCTTCGACAATGTGCTTCCCCCTCTCTTAACACATGAACTTATGATTCGTATTTTCGGTGCCCGCCTTTCTTAAATGCTTTCGTCGTTACGTTTTTACGTTATATTCTGGTAATACACACAATCACAATGACAGTTTAATGTCCGTTTCACTGCACGTGTAAGCCATTTTGACGCCCCCATCCCACTTCGTGATGTTGACGATAGAGTTGCCATTTAAGCAATAACAGAAATTATAGGTAAATTGCTTCATACATACATGTGTATATATGTATATTTAACGGGAGATATTCGACTTTGATATAGAAATGTAATAAAATTTGGAAAAAGGGTTCAAAAAAGTTCAACGCTGTTTGAACTTAGTCTAAGTGCTCGACTATAAAAATTATATGCATAAAACATATTTTTTTACTAAAAACCTCAAAAAACTTATTTCGTATACTTTCACACTTGATTTGACCTCGCCTGTTGCTATCTGCTCATAAGACACTATTTATGGTCATCACTGGCACTGGTGTTATTTTAAGTTGGACTTAATTGATTCTTTTCAGCACCCTAAATGATATGTACATATATGCCAAAATCAGAGCATATTCACTTTGTCAATTGTAATGCATTGAAGGGGCGTGTCAGGTAAAGACAAGTGTATACATAAATATTTTTGATCAACCTCAGCACCTGTGACGATTTAGCCATGTCCGTCTGTGTATCGATCTGTCTGTCATATGGCTGACTCCTTGCCTATCTATTTGTATGCTGTCTGGTTTATCGGTGTGTATGGCTTTGTGTCTGACTGTCTGTTTGTATTTATCTGTCCGATGTATGTACATGTTTGCATACATATGTCTATCCGTCTGCATGTATTTTTTTGGAAGATTTAAATATCTATGAAATGTTTACTGAATATGTTGTTGTAACGAAACAGTAACTCCCAAAAGGCATTGATAAAAAATTTGGTTTAATCCTAATTAACAATATATAAATATTTATGTTTGAAAAGTAACTTAGTAACCCTAACAACTAACTAACACATGTCCACACTTATACAACTAACACATTTACATTACGCCGGCAACATTGGAGTTATCACGAGTATTTTAATTGAGTTGCTGATGCTTCAAAGAGAAAGAGGATTGAGAGCACAAGAAAAATATTTTTTTTTTAATACAAGGACAGGGAAAGACAAGTGAAATAACTACAATAGTTGTTATTTTTAGGATTCTGTAGCTTATAAAAAACATTTTTTGTGTTGCTCTGTGGCTGTTACTGTCACAGCCAACACTTGGAAGACTATTCATACATACATACATATAAAAAATGTCACAATAAACAAGCAACTAAAAGCAAATTACGTGGATAAAAAAAAATATTTTTCCAAGTCCAATGACAGAGGACTCTTCTATGTGGTTCATACACGAATGTTTTGGCGAGTTGCTATCTTCGAGTTTTTTCTACTGATCCTGGCATCAGAATTTCAGATCACAGGCAACCATCTCGACTATTGATATATCAATTTTCAGCTATTGAAAAGGTTTGCTGGGATATCAAATGTCGTTAGACGCACATGTTTGTGTATGGTGGTCCACATCCTGTTTACGATACACTCATACATATGAACATATGGCTGTGTCTGTAGAAAGGTGAGTTGATTTGATGATTTTTGCTGTCGGTATTTTTATGAGCTGGGATTCAGAAAGTTAGTTCGAGTTTTGTGAAGCAATATTAGAACAAATAATAGTCGGAATTTTTAAAATTAGATGCAAAGAAAGCTTTTTATTTTGAAAGCAAGTAACATAGAACAAATCAAGAGAAAATGCGAAAAATTCAATTTTTAAAAATGTAAAAAACTTACCCAGCACACTTTTAGATTTGCTGAAAAGTTATATTTTTAACGGCGAGACGGCCAAGATAGTTTGGTCTAGAGAAAGTGTGTTGCCAAAACGATTCGCGTATGAATCAAAAGAAAGAGTTTCAAGTTATTGTTGTTAAGGTTGAAACAGAAGTATGTAATAAATATCATCTGCGATTGGACTTGAAATAATCTTTTCATTTTTCCACGTAACTTTCATGGATATTTTATAGTTGCTTGTTTTTCGTTTAGATTTATAACTTGTAATTAAAAACTATTACACAAGACTACATTTAACATAACATGAAAACAGAGTATATACAAAGCCTGACAATATTGACACCGTCCTTTGCTTACAAATCGGGCTTTTTTTAAATACCTGCACACTTTTTTGACTTTTTAGAACATTTTTTGCAAGAAAATATCTCAAAAACTTTGAGACTTGGATAAAAAACATGGAATCATTTATTTATAAAAATGTTCCTCAATATATCTTCGACAGAAATTTTTTTTAGATTTTTTATAGGGTATTCTTCAATCAATTCTAAGAATATATCTATTTCCAAATCGAAAAAGTACGGATAGTAAAATTTTTCAGTATAATCTCACTAATACTCATATAGTATCCTGACTTAAATCTAACACAACAAACGATTTGAAAGCTGGTGAAATCCGTAAAGCAAGTTTGGTTAAACATGTCAAATTGTTAATTCTGAAAGACTTTTATGGAAGTCCAGAATATAATATTGAATGAAAGCCCTTGAAATTAAAAAAAAAATTCTCTAAAAACTTCACTTTTACAGCAGACAATTTGTCTGTGCCAAAAGTCATAAAAATTAATACAGAACACCGGAAGAAAATTAAACCTAATACATAAGCAGCACGTTAGTAACGCATTTACATATTTCAAATAGTTTCTGCTGCAAAACAAAGCAACCACGTGAATTATAGTTCTTCTATATACATATATATACTATTTTAGTTTTAAATGCTTAAATACATATGAATTTAAATACTCTTAGTAGAACATAAAGTAACCAAATATGTGACGCATCTACTACACTGGCCGTAACACATTTGCTTGCCTGCCGCAACAGCAAATACTTAATCTAACACGTGCCTCTATAACGAGTTTTGTAAAACATGACAAGATAAAAAACTACAAAGACAAAAAGTAAAAAAGTTTTAATTCCTAAACGGTCTGTGCGAATAACGTGAGCCGTTTGAGTTTAAGTGAGATTAATGTATCATGGTAAATTAGGCTGTTGCGATATATGTAGTTCATTCAAGTGGTGTGAAGCAAGCCGATAATATATTCCCTCAAATACGAAGTGAAGGGTTGAAACTAATGCCGAAGATCCTGATGTTGCTCAAATCAAAATCTTAACTTTTGCTCATCGGTTAGTGTAAAAGTAATTTTTTTTTTTTTCTGAAAATGTGACTTTATTTGAATTTATTTTTTTAAAAATTTCTAAAAAAAAACATTTTCTCTTCGGAAATGCCTCATAGGCTTTCTAAAATACATTTCGAATATCAGCATTTACAGGACTACGCCTGTACAGTAGTGAGAGATGATGTAGGGGGCACACCTGTTTTAATGTGGCTTAGTGTTTGAGCAAAAGAAATTTGAAACAGCAGTTAACAAACTGGACTTCTATTTAGAGATTGGTGCAAAAAAAAATGTACACAAAAATACGCCAAAATCGGGCACTGCAGTGATCCGCAACTCAAGAGGTGATGTTGATGAATAATATAAATACTTTTCTATATCTGCTACTTCACCTTCTACCATACGCTTAACGAACGGAACAACAAAGTGTGTTGGGTATAAAAATTACCATAATAAATAAAGGAATTTGCATAAAAAAACAAATTTCATGCGGGTAGGCACATGTGCTAAAAAAAATAAAACTTTTAAGTGCGGGTCATAAAAATCATAACACGTGTATGAATAAGACGAGTAAAGAAAAGATCAAATATTTGGTGCTGATATATTGAGGTATGTAGAATAAATATTGGTGATTTCAAATGTTTTGCACGAAAGCAATAAGAAATCATTTTTATTGCCAAAACAAATAAAAAAATTTAAATAAAATCTTTTATTGTAATTTCCTTCAGCTGCTATTTTGCTCAATGAGTTTATGCCGGCTACTCGTATTAATGCTAATGAACTCATCAGCATTTGGAAATTGAGAAAATATATTGCGGTAGCTGAAATTGTTAAATGATTTATGATAATTGAAAATTTTCTTGATTAAAGTTTGCAGTTCTACGCAAAAACTAAAGTCTAATGGGCATAACTTTTTTTGAAAGTTACAATTTTAGCTCTATGACCGAAAAAGATTTTATGATGGACATAGGTATTAGCATGTGCCTCTCCAAGCGACCTAAGGGGCGCCAAACTTATGTGGTGTCACGAGGCCTCGCGGATTTCATTTTATTTTGAAAATTTGCGGTAATACCTTTTTGAATAGTTATTACAACGTCGCAAACGCTAACACCAAAATTTTTTTTGTGCATTTGAAGTTTACTGCCACACAGATGAGTCTTAGGAAGTTTTGTCGTTTGAGGACCCTCACTTAATGCCTCAGATTCACAAATCTACAATCTGTTTGAAACTAGCAGCACAAAAAGCGGTTAAATTTTTACAAGAGGGCGTGGCACCTCCCATACAAGTTAAAACGCTATGCAGAGAAATCAGTGTAGGGTATTGCAACTAAATTTTACATAAATTCAACAAATGGTTTGGACTTGTTCTGTATAAAAATTTGGGGAAATTTGATTTTTTGTTTTTAAGGTGATGCCTCAAGATGAAAAGTGAAGCAACATTTTAATTGTATTTGTAGTTTTCTGTAAAAAATTTTAAGTGATTAAAAAGAAACTGAAGAAATAACGAACTGAAATTGCCCCTAAAGATTTGGTATCTTTGCACCATAATAAAAAAAAAAATATAAACAGAAAGACATGAACGCAGCTTTCAACCAGATTTTGTTATGTTTCAACCAGTTTCTACCAGTTATATGTTTTTTAATAACTTTGCTTGGAATTTTGCTGGGAGCAGCATTTCTTTTATTTTTTTTTGTTTGGCATTCAAAGGTTTTTCGGCACAATACATCATCTATTCACATATGTTATTTACTTGAGATTATATTTTGTATAAAAAAATATGTGACTGCCTTACTAATGATATTTTCTTTGCTAATAGACTTAAGTTGCAATAGAAAAAATGTTTTTTTAAGTTTCTGGCTGATTTAATATGAACATGTTGCAACTTTTTTTTATGCGTGCATTAAAATTACTGAGGTGAGAAATTTCAAAATATACACTTCATTGAAAACATGTATATTTTTTGTAGAAGTTACACCTTCCGTGGTTTCCTAACCGAGAAGACTGGTATATTCGTTAAAAATTGAAAGTTCTGTACTTCCAGAAATTTTTATTTTGGCTCAGTATGGCGTGCCATCGAGCACATAACGTTAATTTTCTTATAACAATTTACTATATGAAAACATACGTTATATGTAGATACGTCAAGCTTCTCGATGAACGAAACTTGGGATGTGATGGAAAGTCGAACTTACACAAAGATACCGAGTTCATTAGAATAAAATTGATCAATGCTATGTGCTTGTCATATATTTGGTAATAATTACCAAATCATATATTGGTTGAAAAAAATATTTTTTTGTCAATTAAACCGATGGGCATATTTGATTTTTAATCTATTATAAATACCTAAAATGGGACAACGTATTCAAGTAAAGTTTTGCTTAACTCCTTGGGGTATACGATTTTGAAGAAAATTTTAGCTGTATAGTATATTACAACTTAAACTCTTTGAGGTGGGTTACAGAATATCCTACCTTGCATAAAAATCTAAGTAAAAGGTGTGGCTACTCTAAGCCCACCTAACTCCAAGGAGAAGCTATTTATGTAAGTAGGATTACTTAATATTTGCTTGGCCCATCCAAATCTCTTCCCATCGAGCAAATATCATGATTGGCTAAATAAACAACGTCTTAGCTACCAATTCATATTGGTCATATACAAAACTACAGAATAGAAACATCGATTTACTTTTATATATGCATTGCATTTATGTGAAGGAAACTTTTTTCAGTGTACATATGAAGTTTATAACTTAATTGAATAGCATTAGTTATTTGTAATATGTACAGTACCCTGTTCAAAAAAAATTTCCGAGATATCTTTGCTCAAAATAGCGAATTATTGCAATAATACTAACTATATTACCATGATACTGCGAATAACTCTAATAAATCGTCTAATTTAAAAAATTGTTTGCTTCTTCTTGTTGTGTTTTCAGAATGATTTTAGTAGGTGTCTGATTTTTATTTCTGTGCAGCAGTGAGAACAGTTTACACTTTAGCAAATTATGACCAAATCTAAGAAAATTATCTCATATTTTAATTTTTGACACCTTAAATACAATAACTTAATTCAAAACCAAATTCCAAAAAATTCTCAAAGCGTGTTCGCAACGCGTAAAAAGGTAAATAATAAAAAAAAACTATAATAAAATCATCAAAATGAATTAATATCACAAATTCCAGAAGAGGTAATTAGGTCATATTTACGTTCTTACCCATGGCAAAAAACTGTGGTTTGTTTACTTTCTGTAGAAAGCACTCTAGTGGTAGGATATTAATTTTATACCGACAGTTGGTCATGGGGAAAGATATTCGGTTACTGTGTTTTCGGACCGGGTATAAGCTACTCACATCTTTTGATTCAAGATTAAAATGTGTAGATATCAACAATCATAGTTCCTTATGCGAAACGGTAATGGTGAAATCATTTCATATTTGAAAGGAATGCTAACATTTTAGAATTCAATTTTTCTTGTTAACTGAAAAGATGGGTAATTAATCCATTTCGCATCGTATGCTCCAATGGTTAAAAAAGATATAACAAAATATTAAAAATTAATGGACCTTTATATTGATTCTGGAAAGAAATGTCTATCGTAACCTTTTTTTGTTTCAATCATTGGTTTCGCAACGAAAAATGCACGCTCCGCAACGAAAAACTAAATTCTTAAATTTGTCAACAATGCGGAACTAGTTATACGGTATCACAGTATTGAATAACTATTAGACAAAGCAGTTATCCAATACTATTGATGCCAAATATTTTTTCGTATAGAAAAAAAATACGTAACCGTCTCAGAACGGAATCAATAATAAGACATAATATGCCTTAAACGCTATAAAAAGTCACTTCGTTTCTTTAAAAATTTAGGTAATAAGTATAACTCACATGATTTTTATGGATTGAGGACAAAGATTTCTTATTCTTATCATTTAAAGGTGTCCCAAAACTTACGCAAGAAGTAACTTTGTTAGAAAACACTGGTTTTTTAATTAAAATTTTTCAGATTTTATTGATTCATAAAGTATACAGTATAGGGTTAAGTAAGGAATAGCATATCAGGTAATTGGCCTTCACGGCTTTGCTGGCACATACCCAATCTTTTGTTGAAATTTTGTATGAAAGTTTTGAATAAATGTGACTGAATTTCGTTAATTAAATATCTCCCTGCAAGAAAAGGCGTGGTAATGGACTTGCTAACATAAACCTTAGACTACCAGTAAAGCTTGCAGTAATTGAACTAAATCTTATCCATATACAAATCTTGCAAAAAGAACAAAAAATTGAACTATCAAGTCGGGATGGCGAGTATCATTTTTAAAGGAAAATTGTCCGATGATGAACCCCAAAAGCGACAATTTGAATGTATAACGAAGCTATCAAGATGGATATAAGTCTCATGGCTGAAAATGATTTTTTTTCCAAAAATCAGCATTCATTTATTGTTGTTCAACGAACTTTCTTTACTGTCCGTGATCAGTAGACTTCAGTTCTTGAGTCAATTGAACTTTGTAAGCATATAGATGTAAGTCTTTGATGCTAAATAGAGCTACTCGAAATGTCCCATTCTTGAACACTTGGTGACGAATTCATGTTGCTGGAATATCAGCAACACTATCACGAACTGCTTGGATTTTTTGTGTTGAACGGCTTGTTGAATGGCCACCACAGTGTCTAAGACCGCTAATTGATTCAGTCTTTCTAAATTTTGTAATAAGTCTTGGAACATATTTTGTAGAAAAATTGTTTGTACGGAAATTTTGGAACACTCTTTATTATCAAATAATCTCAGTACATAAATGAAGAATAAGTTAAGGAATTTTTATTACTGAAATATGAAGTTAGTGAATAATTAAATGTAACTTGCTTACATTGAAATCCAGTCTTATGCCGCTGAAAACATCTCGTTGGGCCATACGTTGAGCAGCCCTCTTGACGAACAAGAAACAGTTATTAATTTTCATATTAACAGTCATTAAAATATTTCTAAGCAAAAATTTATAGCCACGCGTAGCCAAAAATAAAACTTATTTTTGCTCTTTTATTTTGATTTGTTGTGGGAATTTTGATTTTGTTTGCTTTTTTTTATTGTTTTGTGTTGTTTAAAATGTTTGTTCTTGTTTTATTCATTTACTTTATCATGACTCAATATTTATTTTTTTTATTATTTAAGCGCTTATCTCAGTGTAGCGCGTGTTTCAGATTGCTGTCCATTTGTTACTGCAGCCGTTGTAGTTGTTGTTATTTTAAAAGCCTTGACATTGACGCTCATTTGTTAAATTAAAAAATTTGCAATTTTATTTTTGTACTTTGCAAATACGTCGTAAACATTTTTTGTGAATTTACGTCATAACTATTTCTATAATGATATGTTATAATGTTTTCTTAATACAATTTTAAGTTTTTATTTATTTTTTTTTTAAATGTGTCAGCAGTACTCACAAAAATTTCAGCTTCCTACATCAACTTTGAACGGCGTGAACACTGTTTGACATTTAACTTTATATATGATATCCAAAAATGATGGCTAAGTTTACATGGAATCTGTTCCTAGAACCAAAACCAAATCAAATATAAGCCAGCTTTTTTTATGCATAATTCACCAAAAATTAATAAAATAATAAAAGTTTTCTAAAAAAACAAACTAGAATAGTCCAACTGCAGCGAAAATGTACTTAACATGAGCCAAATGTACTTAAAATTCGTACATTGTACCTACCGAATGTGCTAAAAATATTTCGAATGTACTGACGCATTTTTTTCACAACGCAACTATACTGGAAAAAATACAAATGTACCGATAATGCCATTACAGGCATTTATCAGTAATAAATTTTTTTTTAAAAATAATAAACAAAAACATTCACAAGTTGGCACACGTGATCTCAAATTGCAAAATTCAAATGAAACGACAACTCTATTTTTAATAAGAAAAAAAGTGACGACAAGGAATAAAAATTATATGTTGAATTGCAATTTTTCACTAAGTGTAAAAACAACCTTGCACAATAATGTAACTTGAGCGCAATATTTTTTTTTGATTACAAAAATACATAAGAAATCAAGTAATTGCATCGAATAAACTCAATACAAATTATTGAGGTCATTCTTATATAGAATATTTTTATTAAATTAACATTTCACGTTATTGCTGCTGTCTGTTATGATAGCAATAATACTTTTTGCAAGTAATATTTTCATGGCAGAAAAATGAGTTTAGAATGCTACCAAAAATATTTGAACT
This sequence comes from Meiosimyza decipiens, assembly GCA_963680825.1. Classification (NCBI taxonomy): domain Eukaryota; kingdom Metazoa; phylum Arthropoda; class Insecta; order Diptera; family Lauxaniidae; genus Meiosimyza; species Meiosimyza decipiens. The sequence goes on along the minus strand of OY804259.1, from coordinate 5,746,750 downwards.
ATAAAAAAATGCGAACTAAGATTTGTTGGCTGAAATTGCATACTTTTGCATTTTTGACTTTTTTTGTAAATAATATTATGCTTTTTCTAATGGGATTGATCAGTTTAGTGTAAAATTTTTCTTTCACGAGATTTAGACGAAGCTGTCTAGTTAAGCATTCTTTTCGATGTAACTCATATGGAAATCTAAATATTTAAATGAGGCACCTGTAAATATGTACTAAAATTTTGATAGTTTAAATTAAATCGTTTAATAAATTCTAATAGATAATAACTATTTATAACGTCAAAATGTAAGTTCTTGCGAGACTTACTCATGTAAGGTAGTCATTGTAATTTATTCGATTCTTTGATGGGTTTTTTTGTTAAAGTAAGTGTGTTATAACGATAGTTGGGTCTACAACAAACTGTAGCTTTCCTAAAATTTTCAATAACATTTTTTTTTACAATTGAAATATATATTCATACATAGTATTTGTATGTATGTACGCATTTGTATAAGACATGGTCAAAAAAATCTCGTGAATCTAGAATTCTTTGGGAACACTTGAAATTCGAAAATTTATTCATATTGAAGTCAGTGATGTTATTTGGGTTTTGTGAAAATTTTCTAAATCGAGACTTGAAATGTACTTTTTAGAGGGTACCGAAAATGTACTGAAAATTTGCCAAATGTACCAAATGCACTGAATGTACTTGTTGAAAGTACTGACGACAGATTTTCAGGTCGCAAATGTACCGAAAACGCCATCACTGATTTAAGTATAAACTCATTTAAAAAAAAAAAACAAAAACTCTTTAAGGGTTGCTACCAGAGCTGCAAAATTTTTCATTTTCCGGAATTTGATTAAAAAATTAAGAAAATTATTTTTTTTTTCTTATATAAATCGTTTTCCCATTTAAACCGCTATTTTTTAAGCCTATATATAGAGCTTTAAAGTTTCTTGTGTAACACCTCAAATCCTTTGCTGTTTTCACTACATTCCCCTCAGTGCACTATAATTTGAAATTGCCAATACCACTACATGAATTTAGTTTTTGGTTCAAAAATTTTCAAAGTATCTTTGAACAAGTAATTACAATATTTTGCTTCGATAATTGCTCACTCAAAAACTATTTTTTATTTTTATCATTTCTTTTTTCAAAGGATATTCAAGTAGTGGCTTCGAAAAAAAAACTTAAATAAAATGTTTAAATTAAAAAAATAAATAAAATTTCTTAATTTTTTTACTCAAATTCCGAAAAATGAAAGTATTGCAGCTCTGGTTGCAAACCCGAGGAGTATTTTTTTTGAAATGAGGATAGGTATAAATTTTGGAATTTCGAGCGTTCCCGATGAATTCTAGAACATGTGACTTTTTTGAACATGTCTAATGTGTAGTAGGTATGTATAATAAAACAAAATACGTAAAACGAAATCATTAAAAATGTGTCAACAAATGAACAACAAAAGCAGCAATTAAAATAATTTTGTCACTACTGCCGTTGGTGTTGCTGTTATCACAGCAATCACGTTGTGTTCAACTAACAACACAGCAAGCAACGTGCCTATGTGTGAAGGAATGTAAATGTGCCTTTTTGTCAATGAGACTGTGTACATTTGTACGTACAGATATATGTACATATATATTTACACACATACATACATATAGGTAGATATATCTATGTACACTGTATTGTCGCTGCTATGGTTGTTCTTATTACTCGAGGTGAATGAACGTAAGTAACAGCAACAACGGAAAGATTATTGTACTGCGATCAAGTTCTACATCATTTGATATTTTTATCTTTACATAATTTCTTTGTTCATTTTCATTTATTTATTATTTATTTTTTGTGCACCAACAAGCCAAATATGTAAAATAACACCACAGTGTGATGCAAAGCAGGGTTGACTTAGCCAGTAGATCTTTGGAAAATTGCTTTGCAATTTTCCTTGATGTACTTATCCGACTATTAACCAGCCCAACGATTTAAACAAATTGAACCACCATTTTCCTCGATGCTGAGGATATTCTTACTTCTGTAGAATAGCAGCTCAGAGTTGAAATTGTCATATTCGCGTTAATTGGCTTACAGCGCGCCGCAACTGTAATGTTACTTACTGCACATTGCTGCTGCAGTCAAACCGTTCATGTTATCCGGTTTAAATGTAATACCTGGACAATTGAGCATTTTGAGTTTTTTCCTCATCAAAAATAATCGTTAACGTGGAACATGGCAGACACCATTTAGGCCTCATTTACAACAGAATCGAAAATTTGAAAATCAAAAATTATCAAGATATTGATAAACAATAATATCCGAAAGACAATCAAAACATCAGTAAAAATTCGCCACATATCGAAAGAATCGATAGTCATTAACAACATCGATAGTATTCTAAGCTGATCGATAATCTTTGCAAAAATTAATAAAAGTTGAAATCTATATAGAAAATCGATACAAGAAACATTGTATAAGCCGATAAAAACGAAACTTATCGTGAAACATCGAAAAGATATGGCTTGGTGGCATTCTTGAAAAATAATGGGTAACCAAATTGTGGTTAATGTTGATCTTAATGTAGTTATAAAAATCCAAAATTAGGTATATATTGACGATGCTACGTCTTTTATTTTTATCAAAATAAAATACAGCCGATATTACTCAGAGATAGTATAGCTTTCTATTACGAACGCACCATGAATAGAAACAAACAAAAATTTGTCTTTTTATATAATAGTATAGATATAATAAAAAAATGTTCATGTAAATTTCAGAGAAAAATCACTCTAATATGCCTGATATGTACATATGTCCCTTAATACCATTTACATATTTTGTTGTTAAAATTCAATATTTGTTGTATCAGCAAAACTTCAATTTGCTTGACCTCACTTTGGTCTCATTGCACAGTTAATAAAATTTGAAATTGTAACCACATGTCGGAAATATGAGACATTATTAAGTTAACATTTCCGCATTAAATTTTTATCTACACAAAAAATAAATAAAAGAAAACACGCAGTTTAACAACTTGAAACTGCAGCGGTAGCACTTTAAAGTGAATCATTAAAATGAAATGACCAAAGTCACGTTCTTAAACACGTTGGAATAATGAGACTGATTCCGTTTGCTCGATTTTTTTACGTTTTAAAATTGGAATTTACGGAAAACTGAAAAAAATTCTAGATTATAATTTTAAGGGGTAATATTGATGTTTTCCGATATTATTCTGCCGCAAATTACTTTTCCTACAAGGTATTCGAATGAAGGACTTATGTTGTAAACAGAATACGAACAGTTCATGGAAAATCGTCGCGTTGAAAATTATAACACACTTGATTCAAGTATAAAATGTCGTTGACGATTTTCCGACAACCGTTATTATTCTGTTCACAAAATTAGAGTCCGTCGTTGCGTTGAAGTATACAGCTGGTACTGATGTAAATAGATGGCCCAATGAATACGTCAGCAACGCAATCAAAGTCACACAAGAAATCAACAAACAGTTTCTATTAGATTTTTTACTATTAATTTTATTGAATTTTGGTTGTTTCTTAAAAAAGTTATATATTTAGCAGTTCAATTATTAAAAAATAAAGTTCATAGCATAGCAACTAGTGATAGTTGTCAAAGTACTCAACATACTACAAAAGCTGCCTAGTTTCATCTCTTCCGCTAACAGATGCTTTGGAATTTTGAACGTCTTCATACAAAAATGTACATGTTTATCATCTAAGGCTCGGATCATACGAGCGTTTTTTCGACGCGCGTTGGCTAACGCTCGATTTCATTGAACTGTTCTAACATCATTTCATATGGATTATAAGGGCGAGAGCCACTTGAGTATGTTTTAAAAACAATTGATTTTGAAAAACTGCATTATGTATCAGGAAAACTTGCAAGTTTTTACAATACAAAATTTGAGTAGTAGAAAGCTACATTTGCCAGGGTCTATAACAATTATTTTCAGACTTTTCTGATTTTTGTTTTTTTTTGTACAGGAACAAGAAAAAGTATATAATTGCACAAATTACTAAAAATTTGTGCCGATTTTTAAATAATGGAACAGATCATGTGAATTGCACAAACCGTACGCATATTATGTTGGTTAAACGCAGCGTCGACTTTTAACGCCGACTCACAAGTTCGATGTTTTTCAGGGGTTTTTCGCGCACATACGTCGGCGTTCAAGTGTCACAGTTGTCAAAACAAATAAATAAAAAAGTTTGCACCAACTTAGTCTAAAATTAAAAGTAAAATTAATAATAATAGATTTCTCTTATTTTTCTGATATATTTGATATATGAACGCCAGCACACTTGTGGATCGACTCACTACACCGACATTGAAACATTGAACCACTACGACGACGTATTTCACACTTTCACTATCAACAAACTACTCCAAAGCCAAACGCCCACGCTCAAATTTGGTGTGTGTGAACAGTGGCATAGTGACAGTAGTGAAAAACGGACACTAGAGTCATAGTAGCGATTGTTTTTCGAAATCGAAACAACGCGCCAACGGCTGGTTGAAAAAATTCTTGTTTGAGAAAATTAAGATAGCTTTTCACAGTTTTCGTTTATTTTACGGATTAAAATATACAAAAGCTTTAATTACAGAAAAGTGATTTAATTAAGTTTCATAAAATAGTGAGGACTGGCTCCTGATCTAATGTGAGTTATTTTTTGTGTCTAAGCGAACAGCAGAAGTTCGATAAATGTGTTGAAAGTGGAATATATAGAAAAGTAAAAGACTCAAAATCGATATTGACGATCTAATTCCAAGAGTGGCAAAAAAAAAATAACCATTTGAAACCATACGAAAGTTAGCGAACGAATATAAAAAAGAAAAAAAATCCAGTAACGGAATGTTATTTGCTCATTTCTTATTTCTTATTTCTTTTTACTGCTATGGTTGCCAGCTCTGAGCTCTAGTTAAAATATGAAATAAGCGTATGTTGAACTGTAAAAAAAATATAAAAGCAGAAGTGAAATGCATGGATTAAAGTTTAGAGCCAGCGCATTCATGCATCAAAATAGTTAACCGACTAAGTTTTGATTTTTTGCTCTGCCCCTGGCTCTGACAAAAAATTCCGGTTCAATCCCGGTCACATGACAATCGTGTTACAATTACATTTGCTTATACTAATAGTTGGTATCTCTGTTATTTTCAATGACGACATATCAATTATTTTTGCTTAGTTTCTTTTATTTTTGTTTTTCATTGTGTTAAAATAAAAGTTAAAAATTAATTTCAAAACCTTTAAAAATTATGAGTAGACGACGTAAATCTCAAAAGTTTGTTTCATTTGCTATTGCAATGCTTCGCTTTTCTAATAAATTTTCTTCACAGGACGGAAAATCGCCCTAGCCTTAGCGAACTCTCCGCTTTATTGGATGAAGACAATAGTGATGATGGTCAACGTTTGGCTGAATATTTGCTTAAAAAGCAGGGAACCCAAAGACCAATGCGCGTTTTTGGTGCGTTCCAGCCGAAACGTTACAGTGCTTTCAAGATCCGCTTGCAAAAGGTGGAAACTTCAGAAGAGATAAAGCAAATAGCACAAAGTAAACCGGAGAAGGATGTGGAACTAAAAACACAGACTGAGAAGCAAGATGTTGATACAGAAAGGTCGATATCTTTGGCAGCGGAACAAGAAAAGCAGCAGGAGTTTCAGGAAGGCATTGCAGCGGCTGTGGGCTTAGTTAAAAATGTTTCAAAACCATCCCGGATAAAACCTGAGCAAGCAGGTGTTGATGCTGCAACAAGAAAATCACCGTTACCAGCACTTAAATCTCCACAGCTTGCTGCCTTACGTTCTTCGATACGCAAAAGTGGTGGTATGCCGTCAGCGGATCGCTTGCGACGTTACAGCTTCAGGCGTCAATTAGCTAATAACTCCAGTGGTAGACGGAGGCTGTTGAAGGAATTTGATAGCATAGCTGCAGAATCGGATTTTGTAAGTATTTGCGAGATTTTTCGAACACTAAGCAAGACACCCAAAAGTTTTGTACATTATTTGTTCAGCTAGTTAAAATCTTAGAAAATTTTACATTAAAGAAACAATTTTCGTTAGTAAAAATTAAAGTATTCGAGTATTTGAATGAGCTGGACATATGTTATTTAACCAACAGCCTTTCAGCGGACGGTGTTTGTAAAAAGATCTGACTTAATGGGCTTAATCGTGTATTGGTATAGCATTCGGACTGCGAAAAAAGTTGTGATCCTAATATAAATAAGTATATTATCTAGTAGTCTGGGAATTTAGTATCTATTCGAGTTAAATTGGTGAAATTATGTTCTACGGATAGACAAACTACACCAGTTAAGATATTTGTTCGGTGGTTAAGGCATATTTTGGTCCGTTTGGAGTGATTCTGGCGATTCGGTGTCATTTTGACTGGACTCTAAACTTAAGTTTAAACATCAAATGTGACTTGAAACTTAAATATTGTTATTTCGAAATGTTTGTGTCGAGCACCCAATTTATCGATAAGCAAAAATCAGTTTTTTTATATATTTAACTTCCTATTGGTTGACCATTAAGTTCTATAACACTAGCTGGGGTAGGGGCATGTCTTGTGGCACAGCTGATAACATACTTCAGCAAACTCTTCAGCATTATGAAAAATCTTTATGGGAATGTTGGAGTCCAAACCAAACTGATGAGATACATCGTTCTGCTGCTACCTTGTAAGCGTTTATACTACCTGAGGCAATACTATGGAAGATAGCAAGAATCAATAAAGCTTTTCAAATCTTTGCACAACTCAAAACTATGAATATTTAAACCAAGTGGTCAATCAGTGCTTGATCACGAACTTGATTTTCCAACCATATTTCTGTATCCTGAAATTATGAAGTGACGTTAACAATGGATAAGTCACACAATCCGTTACGACGCTTTCGAAACCTTTGTCAGCGTTTTGGTTAATCCTACTGGGGATGCATAGAAAGAACCGGAATCCAAAAATCGGACCGAACTGTCACAGCATAAAACAAGGGTTCGCAATAGATATAGAAATTTTATTCAGGCCTTCCTCATCCAATGGTGTCATAGGATAATAATAGTTCCATTGGCGTAGATTATCCGCATAAAATTTGATTGTGATAGATTGTGAGTAATGCTTACTGTTTTCATGATATCCATGAGTTCAAAGTGTGATTTTTTATCCTGAAAATGATAAATTATACATTAAAAATGATACAAAAAAAAATCATGTATTGATCTTTGACCATAGATATTGTTAAAATCGTGAGCCTTAGTGAAAAATAGAAACATTTTCTTTTGTGTAAAGCGTTTAGTCAACACTTTGTTTTAGTCCGTCCAATAAAAGGAGAAATACATACATATGTATATCTTTGTTTTTTTTTTAATTTTTTTTAACAACGTAAAAACAAGATATGCGAAATATTCCATTCTACATAAGTTGCCCCCCGCAAATTTAGATCAAATATTAGAGTTATATATTAACAAAAAAAAAAGATCTTAGCCTTTGATTTTGAATAACATAAAAATTGTACTTGAGAAAGTCTGAAAATATTTTGGTGGAATATTTCTTAGTCCACAATTTTTGTTCAAATAAAATTTCTGTCCGACCAATTTTTTGCTTTGTTCTTGAATATGAAAGCGATTGACTTACGTAAGCAATGTTTGATTTATTTTATGTGGAGTAATCAAATACTTTTTCGTCAGACACGAATTAATGCACGACCAAAAGAACAGATGCAGTTACAAAAAACTAATAAAAAACCCATTTTTACAAAATAAATGTTAAATGTTAAAAAACGCATTTGATTCTGTGATAGTACTCCACAAAATGAAACCGATAAGCGGTCATCTGTATCGGCCGATCAATGGATCCGATTCGAATAGATCGATATTTCGAAAAAAATAATAAGATAAACTTTTTCGAACAGTTCGAATATATGAATTCTTCGTAATTGAGCTCATGTGGATTAACGCAAATAAAGTACCTGTTTAAATACATACGCGGTACCATTATGCTTCAAGGCAAAATCTGGTTCGAAAAGTTGGTTTCCATTATTCGAATAATTTCTAATACATTTTTTTTATTAATTTAAACATTTATATTTTTTCCATTTCCATATCAAGTCACCAAACTGTTATAGCACACCTGTAACTCAAAATCCATCTTCGGTGCCAACATCTTCTAAGACGCCAACAAAGCCAATTGGTGCAGCAGGCCCAGGACACAATGACAAAACACCAATTGCCACCATTAACGAAAACAGCAACGTTCCAGCATGCCAACTCAATGTACCGGTAAACAGTGAAAACGAAAATATTGAAGAATTGCTAGCCAGTTTACATGAACAGGAAGTGGCATTACGTGAATTGCTTGAGAAAGACATGGTTACGACGAACCAAAACTTAGAGGAACAAAATCTGTCGCCAATGAACTCATCAATGGGTTTTCGTACATATAACATTGAAAAGGGTACACAACCGGGACAAGTTATACTAACGCCTGCTAAAACACATACAAAAAATGTGCCGCCTACAACGCCAAACATTCAACAGCAGCAACAAGGAACATACACCGAACAGTATCCACGTCCAGAATGTCCAATAGAAGATCCTTCCACTGCTTCAAAGAAACCAATATTGGCTTCACCCAAAGTGTTGGGAATACTGCAACGCATAACGGGCAAAAATCTACAGAGAACGACGAGATCATCGATGTCGACAGGAAAGCCAGAAATACTATCGTGCATACCATTACGCACACCATCACGTATACCATATCGCACACCATCAAGTAAGATTGCACCCATGCCAGAAATACCAAATACACCGGATGTTGTTGAGCAACATGCAGACAACAATACACTTTCTAATGATGTTGAAATTCCTGAAACACAGGAGCTACATCGTAGTGGTGCCAAATTACCTAATTTATCAGGTCGGCCTCCAACAACAAATGAACTTTTGCAATCCTTACAAGGCACAACATCACCTATGGTAATGATACCAATTTATCAAACTTTCAACCAGCTGCCGCAAACAGAATTAAGTTTAGGAGTTGGAACTGAAAATAATGTTGGTAAACAGACAGCAGAAGTGACTACAGATACTTCGGACCATAGAACTGCAGATAAAATCAAGCAAACTTTTAATAAATCTATTAAAAATACTTTGAACAAAACTACCAATAAAGTCCAAAGTAAATCATCTGCAGCTGAACATTCGCAATCTCAGAAACATATAGAAACTCCTATTAAAGCTGCAACATTGATTCGTTCGAAAAATAACTTGGCAGATTATATCGATATTGATGATAATCTGCGTTTTGAAGATATCATAACAGAAGACGAAGATGATGTACAACGATCATCAACAATAGCAGAAAAAAGCCCACGTAATGCTTTACAAGCAACAAATCTTGAATGCAGCAATGCTCCCCTTAATCTTGCTCCGCCAGCTGAAACGTGTGTTCCGCGACGTACACGCAAACGTGTTGCAAGACGACAACTTATAGCCACAGATTCTGCCGAAGTTGAAACTGAAATGTGGCCACCACGCGCACATCCTCTCACTGTAACTCGTGCACGTTCTCGGACACGTCAGCATAGTCGTAATGTACCGTTGAATGCAGAACCAAGAACACCAATCAATGGTGAGAAATTTGCAACAGAGTTAAAGGCAAATTTGGCACGTTTAAAGAATCATGAAATACTTGACTTACGTACACGTAATTCAATTGGGAAGTTATTTACTATTTCTGGTCGTAAGTCATATGCAGACAGAAAAGATGCTTTGGACAAGCAATTGCAATTAGAAAATGAAATTCAATTCGAATTACTTAGACGTAATTTGGAGGGTAATGACAACGGTCTAACACCCTTAGCTCAAGAGGAGGACCAGAATCAAGGTGCTTATAATATGTTTGAATTACCACCGGCTCCAGATGGTTTTAGGGATCGTACAACGCAATTTATTGATAATGATAATGTGCATCAAGAACTGCAGCAAGAGCAACTGCAGCAAGACCAACAGCAGCAAGAAGAAGAAGAGAAGGGTTTGCCTTTATTGTCATCACCTTATAACTCTTCACTAATAGATGAGCGAAGCTGTGATAGAATTTCATTTGTAAGTTAACTGACTGCTTGAAAATTGAATGCTTTTAAATTGATAATTGTGTTATTTTTAGGTTCGTCCAATTAGTCGCCGAAGTTCCAAGACCAATAAAAGAGTTGCACGTCGCCGCAAAAAGTGCAATATAGTAAGTCTGATTAAATTTTTTAGTAGAAGTATCTCCTAGGGTTAATGAAAAATATGCCAACATCGAAATAATATATTTTTTATTAATTTTTAGACAGAAGAAGTACAAAAATATTTGGATGCTTCTAACCTAATCACTAAGCATAAATTAGGCGATAAATCAAAACGCAGTCTTTATTCTGGAAGTAATGAGTCCTCGTCGCCATCTCCGACAGTATCACAAGGTTTTTCCGCACATGTCGTCGCTAATACTGATCCCTCTTTACATTTGCATGTAGACACACCCTCGTCAACTAGAAGTCCTTCACAAAATAAAAATAGGTCCAGAAGCTCTAGAAGTTTTAAGTCATGCGAACATCCACCATTGCCACCACCAACAGCTTTTAGTGATTGTGATTCCAACAATGGCGTTATCCAAGTTGTAGAAAACGAAAATAAAATTTTCAAAAAGCCTCTACCACCACCACCTCTGCGCAAACAAAAGCAAAAATTAACAAATAAAAAACATAAAAGTTTTAAATCCTGCGAACTTCAGCCTTTGCCACCACCAAAAGCTTTTAGTGATAGTGATTCCAACAATGGCGCTATCCAAGTTGTGGAAACCGAAAATAATATTTTCAAAAAGCCTCTACCACCACCACCACTGCTCAAACAAAAACAAAAATCAACCAACAAAAAACATAAAACTGTTGCGACTGAAGAAATATCAGGCTTGGAGGTCATATCAGATACAGCTGATGATAGTCATATTTTTAAAAAACCATACTTGCCCCCTCCAAAAAAAACCAGTAAAAAGAAAGCAACAGATAAGAAAGATAAGGATCCCATAGAGGAGGAACAGCAAGTGGTGCATGAAGAAACGGCTGAGCCGCCAAACAATGAATGTAAGTTTCAATTAGTAAATAATTTGATCCTAAAAAAGTCAAATTAATTTGTCAATTTAGAAGCTATCGGCATTTTTGAAATTTTAAAATTTGTACTTTTTTGCAGCAACTACACTTCGTCGTTCCAAACGTGGTCATATGCCACTTAAAAATTATTGGTCTTTTCGAAGCACAGATCCAATGCCCCTCTATGATTTCCGTATACTTGAAAAAAGGAAAGAAGAAGCAAAAAGACTCCGAGAGTTGCGGAAAAATAATACAGCCGCATCAATAGGAAGTGATGGCGAGTATATGCCGATTGCATCAAGTACTGCTATAAAAACAATTAATGCACAAAAAACTCGAGGTAAACCAAAAAAAATAAATGCTGTAGCTAATGTTTTCCTTGGTGAAACCAATGTAACTAGCGCATCATCAGAGTATTCTTCTTCATCGCCACCAAAAAGAAAACGTCTTACAATAATCTCAGAAGAATTTGCCAATCAACCGAGTCAGGAAAATGAGCAACAACCAATTGATGTTGCACAGGAATTACCAAATTCAACGGCTGACAAAAATCATATAGCGATAGAATCTGTTGATGTTGAAAAACTTAATATCATATTTGATCAGCTAAAGAATGCTACAAAAATTGATGATAATGCGGTAATGCAGACAAATAAAAATATTACAAAAGGCTTACGTGTGCGATTACAACGTATAGGACCTAGTAAGGAAGAAGTTGCTAGAGAAAATCTTCCAAACAAAAAACAGGCCAATTCGAAGAAAAAATCAATTTCCACGAAAAAATCTAAGGGGCTAATTGCTGCAGCAAATATAAGTAGCGATACCGTTCCTGTTGCTGTTCCTGGCCAACTAACAGATGATACGATTGCTCCAAATCAACTGATAACGCGAAACCCAAATGATTCAGAAGTTCTATCTTGGCTAAAAAATATTTCGTTTGCTAATTCAAAGCCGGGGAAAAGAAATCAAAATATATTTGAGGAAATGCGTTGTTGTAAGTGTAGCTATTCATGTTTGTATTTTTAACTTCTTCGTTCTTTTTGAACTCATTTTGGAGCATTTGATTTTTGTTTAAATACAAAAGTAACAAGCGGTCTTTCGGTTTGTATCCTAAGGGCGAAATCAAAAAGAGAAAGAACGGTGGATACATATCTAATATTGAATATTTTTTTACACCAATACCAATACACATAAATGAAAAAAGCCGACTGACTTTTGGCCACCGGATGCCATTTGGGACCGATTTGAACCTGTTTTAAAAAAATATATTTTGTTGTACCCATCAATGACATTCGGTTCCCGGACACCATTTTTTTACTGACTTCGCCCTCAATTTCATTCGGGCCTGATTTTGACCTGAATGATCAAATGGCTTACACCAATTTTTTTTAACGGGTGTGCCGGACCCAAATATACCCAAAAGGATTTTCGAAAATCAATTTCAATCTTCAACGATTAGCAAAAAGCAAACTTTTTCGCAAAAATTTGCAAGTCAATTTTAATCTACAGTCGAAGGTAGAGGGGTTAGTAGGAAAGGCATTTCTTTTTGTTTTACAACAATGCTCCTTTTGTAGCTTCGCTTTTAGGTCTGTTCGCAATCTTACGTTTTCCCCTTAAACACAATTCAAACCAAGCACTTTCATTACATTGTATCAAATTGCGCACTGTTAAGTTCTTACCGAAGTATCTCCGACGATTTTTACATTTAATGATTTGGGCACTTCTACCAGTTGCCATTTATGATTTAAACACAGAATTTGAATTATATGTACGAAACCGATGAATTTTTTCATTTCATAAAAATATCAAATTCTATTACCATAAAATCTTCAGTTTATATTGAACTATAAAATTTAATTGAATTGGATCGATTAGTATTCGAATTGATTCGGTAAGCTTTTTTCAGACGAAAAACATGTACACTGCTCTATGTTTGAGATGGCGATCAAGTTTTATTTAATAATTTTTATTTTATTCTTATAGCAAATACTGGAAATTTAGTTTTATCGAGCTTAGAGGGTTTGGAATATGCATACTATGATAATGATCCAGATGCTAACGTTAGTTACTTACGTTTTAAGGCACACCAGAACAAACCCGCTAAGAGAGCAAAGAAATATCAGTTGGTAAGTTAAATATCTTTGATTTCTCAGGATTTGATATTAATCTTAGTTATTTCTTTCAGCAATTTCTTGTGCTTTCGGGTCAATTCATATTCTCCACGAATAAGGATTTAGCTACATTTAATCCTGGTGCTCTTATTACAATTGATATTGGTATGTTTCTTGTCAAAATTAAATGAATTTTTAAATAAATTTTTTTTTTGTTGTCTTTAACCTGTAGGTGCCCGTTATTCTATCAAAAATGTAACGGATAAACAAGCTTTACTTATGGTACTCAAAAAAGCTTAAAGCGAAACCTAATAAATAGCAATTAATTTATCACTTAAGTAAGTTTATTATGAAACTGAAATCAATCTTCGCAGTATGTAAATGGTGTTTTCTGAACTTTGCCATTCTGCAACAGTTGTCCTCTTACTTGTTAATATTGGAAAAGTATATGATTCGGGAACGCTTTGAATTAGTAGAAATTTACCAAATTCACAAAAAATTCAACTCGAAATTCAAATGATTTCTTGAATGCCTTAAGAATTTTTTCTTTAAAGCAACGTCAAAGCTCTGCCAATAAAAAATTCAGTCATTAGCGACCTGGAGAAGTACGTCATTGGAACTCTTCCTGCGGTGCAGTTCTTTTTATGCTGAAAAGTCAGACGAAATTGGGTATCCTCTGGTCGAATTCTCCAAACTAAGTTGCGTAGGGTGCAATAGCTGAACTCAAATTTTTACCAAAAACTGGTTAAATTGTAATGTGAAAATGACACCAACAAGTTATCAATGACACTAGACTTACGTGACCATGTGATCCGCGTTCTACTTTATTTTTTAAGTAAATAATTGGAAATAGTGTGTTGCAATGCGAAGATCCTCTAATTAGATACGAAAGATATCTAATTTTGGTAGGGTTTTGGAGATGTGAAAGTGAGCACTTCGTTTTGCATATTACAAAAAAAAAAATTTCAATGTGCGTACCGTTTGTTGTACATTCCGTGTTTTGCTGAAAAAAAAAACAAAGATTTTATGAACTCCGCGTTGTGTCGCCGAGTATCTGAACACGTAACGATGGATCAATTGAATGTACTATTGCTGCTATATCTGTAGAAAGAAACTAACTAGTTCTACTACTACTGACAAAAAAACAAAACATACCCCTCCGGTCCACAGTCCGTCATACACATAACACAATTGCATTGCAAATTGCAAATTTCCAACATAAGTTTCCGAAGTACGTTGCATACAACTCTTTTTATTCAATTTCATAGATTCGGCGCTCTAATTGGAACATTCGACATAATTATTTATTAATTTATATAAATATCAAGTAGTAAGAAAGTATTTTTTTGTTTAATTGCGAAAAATGTTGATGTAGAATTGAAACCAGCTATGTGGTGCATGTGAAAGAAAAGTTCTGCGAATCAGGTTATCTCCCCAATAAGTTCACATAATAATTTATTTTTCAAAGCTTTCATATTTTTTTTCTTAAATTTATGGAATAAATTTATTTTTGTTTAATTTTTAATGTACGTACTTACTTTTCCTAAAAGTGTCAATCTGTAAAGACTACAACTCTCAATTGACTGGAAACAACTCATTCGACCAGAGACTTGGCAATCTCAAACAGATAAGATCTCATTTCGCTCTATGTCAATTCACGTACATTGGAGTGGGCTATGATGTTTTTACGGATTGAACATTGTAAAATATCCTAAACTTATAGTCTATGGTCGGCGGACTGATCAAACTCGTTTCCGTCTACCAAATCGCATTAATTTTTTTAGTTTAACTTTTTGGCTACATGAATATTAGTCCAGGTATTTAGGTTTCATTTATATTTATAATAAAAGTATACAAGCAATAAATAACTTATTTTTAAGCTATATATGTACAACGCTTTATTTTTCATGCCATTATTTTCCATAATATATGTATCAGACTTATCAATCTGTAAAAAATATGCTCCTGCCAAGCGATTGGAAAAATAAATTTGCTGGAAGATTCGATCTCGTTCCCCTCCGACGGAGGGAATCGCATACATTTTTTGAATTGGGTCTAATCTTTTCATTGAATGTACATTTTCCAGAGCGTTGAGAATTATTTACAGAGTGACAGTCTCTGAGTATATGTAGCTTTGGTACAAACTACAAAACTAAGATGTCGTTTCCAATAAGAAAATCTATGCCCATCTAAATGGCTAAATAAGCAGTCAACAAAAATTTTTTCAAATATTTTATTATATCTTACAACTAATTATAGATTGCGGTTTTTTTTTAAGTCAACTTAGTTGCATAGTTAAATTTGAGGTAACGAAGAATTCTTAGCTTTAAAATAATCCAGAGTGAGTTTAAGCACTTCTTCAATGGGAAATTTGTTATTTAATTTATCAATTTTTGTATTTATAAGTCAATTCGCTATATCATACATTTTCTATTGCTTATAATTAATATTGCCACACATTCTTTCTAACACCAAATGTAAATGAAATAAATACTAATTTATAGAAAATATATTTTGTTTTCATTTTACATATACTGTTTAAAAGTGCATTAAAATCATATTAAGAAAACTTAACTCATGGAAACAGCTCATTTTGTTAATCTAGCGAAAATATTAGACCCTACTAGATGCAGTTACATTACAGAGACTTCGCAATTTTATCTAAAATGAAGTTGTTTCTGATCCTATAGATTAAGTTTTTATAACTTCGTTCAAAAAATTTATGAAATGTTTGCAGAATGTCGCACTCAAAATTTTAATATCCAAATTATGGCCTTACAGAGGCCATTTAATTTTGATATACTATTTTTAAAATGTAACGATATTCTTTTGAAAATTTCAGGAAATTTGTGGGAATGGATATGAAACTACGTAAAATTATTATTCGGTAGAAATCCAGGAATAAATTGTTATGTCATTCTCTACGGACTTCGACGTCAACTCAAGCCACTGTAAACTTTCCGCGAACATCAAAATGCAGCGAATGCGTCATTGTTTGTGAATAATGTGTGACAGAAAATTTGGTTAAGGAGAATGAACCTTATAAAGACCAGACAAAAACTTTAATCGAAGCTACAAATGTGGTCCTGGTGAAAGCTAAAATTAACGAGATCCAAAACTAACCCAAAAATGGTTGTTGATCGACTGGGTTTGAATACCATGGTTGTCACGAATATTACAAAATTGTATGGGATTAAGTGAAGATCAAAAAGGAGTATGTGTTCGTTATGCCAATATTTCATTACAAATAAAGCTTTCATTACAAAAAAGTAGACCTACGTAGTAGAATTGCGTTTCAAAACTTTCTTTTGCATATCAAGCACTTCATTCCATATACTGCTTGCAAAGTATCTGCATTATTTGCTATGATCAATTTTGTCCCTTTGAAAAGTTGTAGTTTTTCTTTTGTCGAACACCTTAGTTTTCCAGAATGCCACATTTAACTTTTCTCAGTGCTCTCTCAGTCTTGTAAAATATGGTAGATTTATAATTATTTCGATTGATGCATTAATAAATCCTAGGTCCATCAAATATTTCATACAGTTTTGTTTTAAAAATGTCAGTCCTTGGATCATTGCAACACAAAAGTGGAATTTAAAACACAATACGTATTGGTAAATGTTTCATAACTCATCGAAAATCACCATAAGCTAGTAATTGACTAACAGTAGTAAGAACTGCAGTGTCCACAACTCTTTTATAGGGAAGTGCAGCAATTTTATTGAAATTTGTGCATGTGGTCAAGAAATGATTTGTATCGACATTATATTGATGCTCATTTAATTAAAACCGAGCTATAAGAAGGTAAGGTGTTATTTATGTGACCCCTCTATAGTTGCAAAACCAATTTCCGTACAGAAGCACTCAAATAGAAATGTTTGTCATCGATGTTTTCTCCTGTAAATGGTAACAGTCTCGTCAATGCTTAAGAAATTACTTTACTTTATACAATAAAATTATAAAGCTGCAATTACAATTTAGAATGATACCAAAATTGTCAAAATCGGTGCACTAGAACCGCCACAATCGCATTTTGAAAACACTCTAATTTGTAGCGCATCAGCAGAAAAGATGCAATCGTTTCTTTCAATTTGTGTTGCTAGCAAATTTGCTCCCAAAAGATGCAATCGTTTTTTTAGTTTGTGCTGCCAAACAATGCGCGAAAAAAATATGCAGCATGCTTTTGGGGATAAGTAAATATACGGTATGCTGCTGCTAGTTCATGATCGCCTGGTGTTTGGTGAATTTTGGGTAATGCGTTTTAACAAAAATTTTTGTTTGCTACGTGGAAAAATAGGATCTCGGCTTCTACTACACCGATTTTGATAAATGAGGTGTCATTCGCTTTGTAAGAAGTTGTAGATTTTCTGTAAAGCATAACGCTTTCGATATTTTGTTTTTTTTTTGAGTAAATTTTAGAAAATTAGTATATTTTGTTGAAATATGAGTAAAAATTATGACAAAGTGTGACTTTCCGTCCGATGGCAAGTGCGATGCATATTTCCAACAACGCCGAACCAGGGGGGTACAAGTGCATTAAAAGTACTTCTCAGTAAAATAAGCTTAAAGTTTTTCTTCAAATATAGTAGCAATAGCACATTCAATTGGTCTAGTGTCCTTGATAACTTACTCGGTTTGGCTCTCACAGCTACCATGTGAATAATGTTTTTCATGGTTTATCCACAAGCTTTTGGCAATGCTTTTAGAGCATAATTTTCCGTGATAGGTTTTCTCAATTACAGCCGTTTCAACTGTAGTTTCCCGCTTTTCTGTTTAATTGAAATTATCGCAACAGGATGGCGGGTTGATGGGCTGGTTTTTTAGTGTCTATTGTGCCATGGCAGAGACTATACACTTAGGAGGCTTTTCGCAACCTCAAAAATGAATTGACCGAAAATATTCAACTCCGTTCCACTCTGAAAATATATAAATATTTGCAGTTTCTTAAATTTATGATATCTTTCCAGGCAAATGCATTTTTGAGATTGTGTAGGCTCTAAAATGTCCCTGATATTAGCTTTATGCGTGGTGGATTTTTTGAATACGACGATTTGAAAATAGTTTAAAGTTTTAAGTATAAAAAATATTTTTAATTGCTCATATTTTTGGAGATGTTAAAAAATAATGACTCAAACAAAAAAAGTCATAATTTGCTTTAAGAGTAGTATATCACATAATGAAATCAAACCATTCCGATCAATGTTTGCTGGACTGCTTAGTCCTGGTGTTACAGTCTTATTCGAAGTCAATTGGACCTAACTTATTCTAAAATAATTCTTTTGCTCTGGAGGTGCTTATAAATTTGAATAATTTTTCCGTGTTGATTTTCTGCAAAGCTTTCGGGAAAGAAGAATGCATGCCAAAAAATATTTCCTCTGGTGCGGCAATTTGCTAAGATACATATTTGTTGAGTTTACATCATTAACACCTAATCTGGATGTAGTATCACCTGATGAACGAATTTTTTGAGGTTTCCATATTGATTGCTACCACGACTCTATGGTTATTTCTGTTCAGATTTGTCAAGAATTTCGGTACTATAAGCGAACAAATGTTTAGTGTATTCTTGCTCTACAGCACATTGTCTGTAGAGCAATGCAAATTTTTATACAGAAATGACAATTCTGACAAAAGAAAATTGATGTATTACTGCATGGCACATTCAATCATCAAATTGATTAACTGATGTCAAACTCTGTATTTGCTGTGAGCTACATAATTTTAGCTTGATCATAAAGCCAGTACAAAATGTATGCATGTGTTTCTAATATTTTAATTTAAGATATTAAAAGAAGCTACTCTTCACCTTTTTTTTAAATTATACATATATTCAAACATGGCTAGTTTTTTTCTTTAAATAACAAATGATTTAAAGTATGCAACGCATAACAGTGTCTACTTAACAATTCAATTATAATGAGTGTTTGCAAGTGTTTTATATAGTATTAAAATATGTAATACAATATCTTAAACTAATGCATTTGCATTTTCTAACTTTGTGGTTTAGACTGTCCGTTATTTTCTAAAATTCTTTTCGAGCTGCTGCAGTATTTATATATATTTATGTTTTAAAAACATTTACTTTTGACATAAAGCTTTCACATCTTTTTTTATTTAACAAATTGTGCAAGGACTATTTTCAGTGTATTTAATTTTTTCCTTATAGGCTCATAAAATAAACAAAAATTTACAAACCATTTTTTCTATAATAGTTTTCTAGAACTAAAATAAATACAAAATCAAAGTTAAGTGTTTGGTGGCGCGGTATACTGGGCAAAAATCAAGTTTTTAGTGTTGCAATCAATTTATTTTAACAAAATTTTTAATGTGACGAACTCATCGATTAAAGAAACTTGGGAAATAATGAACAATCCAACACAAAGGAATGTCGATATTTTTCAAGTTTCTTAAATCAAGGAGCCATGAGGTTTATGTTTGATTTTATTTTAACAACACATTTTGATATACACACCTATCTCCTCGATTAAAAAATTTGAGATATAACGGATAGCCTAGTAAGTATAAATGAATGTTTATAACTTCTATAAGTATTAAGATCATTTTTTGTTGTTTTTAAATTTAATTTTTACTATTGTTTTGTTCTTTAGTAGTTTATGACTAACAAATAACAGCTGCAAATATTCAGCCACCATATCTCTCACGTAGAAATGCATTAACTTACATTAGTTGGACCACGACCAAATACCAATATTTACTCGTAAATGAATTCTCTTAACTGCACTAACTTTTGGCTTCTCATAAATTTTGCAATATTTATAAGTTTTCTTCTTTTTTAGTTTGTGGTTTATTAAATTTATATGCTACTTTTACTACAGTTGTTGTTGCAACAATCAATAGTTTTTCGATTTTGTAAATCTATCATTGTGATTGCCATTGCCAGTTGCCACTTGTAGTTTACTCATTTTGTAAATAATTGTGTAGAGTGTAGGGAAATACTGTATGACCAGGTACACTGAGCATAGGTACGCACAAATGAGTATGGTGAGGAATAGATCAAAAACAGCTGGCTTCACACGGTAAACGTTTAGATTGGCTTCATGACCTTCGTACAACATAAAATCAGGTTCACGTGCATCTGGTTTATCATAGATGATTTTAACATTTTTTAAATATTTTTCAAAACCGTTCTTAAGATCGTTATTGTGTAGCACTGATTTAAGTTGTAAATAGCCTTTGACTAGATTTTTGTTGATGTCCTAAAACGTGAAAAAGAAAATGAAAATTTGATGAATATTATTTATTTTAATTATGGTATGCGAACGAATATGATTTTGCAATAAAATTATGTTTTTATAGAAAATTTATAAAATCGCTATTTTGTTGCTTGTGTAAATTTAAATATAATAGGGCACTGAAGTTTAAAATGGGATTTCTAAGTTTTGAGTCTCATTCTTTTTTTTCAATAATAACCATAACTTTAAATCCGATCAATAATTCTGATTTTTATTTGCTTCGATAAAAAATAATTGCTATTTTAAATTTCTATTTTATTAATTATGTACTGTCAATCAGAAATAATTTTTTATGTAAAAAAATTATATTTTCCATTTCCGCTGAGAGATTCGGATTCAAATATTTGGTTTCAAATATAAATAATTTAATAACTAACTAATTTAGGACGATTTCTGAACCAGACTAGATATGGGCCTTGAATTTGAAGTTTTAATTTCTCGTTATTCAATTTATTTTTAATATTAGTAATATTGATATCAATTTGATAAGGAATAATGAGCTTTAGACAAATCATAAGATATTAAAGAGCGATATTCCGTATATGGAACGTATTGGATTGAAAAGCTTCCTGTGCCAAAAAAGGAATCTTTAATTTTATCGTTCAATATAACTACATCTTTGTTTCATATCAGTTCAAACTTGAAGTTTAACGTTATTGAAACAGTGGATTTTGTTGATTTAAACTTCAAAAACAACATCTTATGTAAACAAATACACCAATTAAAATCATTAAAGTCGCCCTATGTTAATGAACACTTTTTAGAAGTTAACTTACCATAGCACCCGAAAAAACTTCACCCAATTGATCTTCCTGTAAATTGTAGACATAGCGTGCCAGCGTTTCGGCAATTAATTTGGCATTCTGTAGCGTGCTGCTTAGTATTTGTGATTCTTCATCCTTAAATATTGTAGCGCGTACTGGTTCTTTTGGAGATTTTAATGCTGACAAAGTAAAAGCGGGTAATCGTTTCATGCTAAAGCGTTCATGTTCCCATGCAAGTTGTGTATCAGCCAAATTGATTTTTTTGTGAACCCCATCTACGGTAACGTTATTATACTGTGTTCCTACATATTTAAGTAATTTATAAAAATTATTCATGGCGCTGCCTTCCTTAGGAGGCTTAGACACATGCATATAGAGCGGTAAATCAGATTCTCCGTTGAGCGCTTGTGTTATAGTGTCCAGACAGAGTACAAAATCAACGTTCTATTAAAGTTTAATAAAAAGTTTAAAATATTAAAGTTAATTTATTTATGTTGTTTAATACAGTTCAAGTGTAGCATATTTTGTGTATCAAAATAAATTGAATTAATTTTAGCGATACTTTGAGTTTACAAAGCGTTCAATTTTATTTTAAATACTAAACCTCTGTCTTGATACTGCTTGGTTTTCTGGCGGCTATTAAATTGCCAGCAATGGAAACAAGATCTTCCTGTTTTGCAATAAAATAATTTTTTTCAAAAACTAATCATATAAAAAAATTAACGAAAAATTTTTAGGTCAAAACACAACTAACACTAGGATGCCCTTATACAGTTTTTCGTAAGATAATTTTTTTTTAAATTATAAAGCTTTAGCTTTTTTTAATAAGAAACTAAAGAGGTACACCTTTTTTAAAATTATCTAACCATTTTTTCATTATACTTAGATAGAGTTCTGTCATCAATATATAAATTGTCTTGTTAGTTACCTGTAGTTGCACATTTTCATCCAACCATTTCTTAACACCTTGAAAATTTAATAAAGTACCGGATTCAGAAAGCAAAAACAGTAAGCGATATTTTGGGGCAGTATTAACGGTGTTATGTAACTTGCTAAAGAGATCGGCCACAGTCATGAAGACTGCAGCATCAGCATTTAAGGGATATTCCTACAAATAAAATGAAAATTCGATTCTTTGAAAATTCAGTAGTAAAATATGAAATTCATTTTGCACATACATTGTACAATCCAAAGGTATTTAAATGCGATGTCACAATAATCAATGGCAACTTGCTATTCACATCGATTGCTCCTTCCATTTGTTTGATATTTTTAAAGGGTGCCAATTCACCTTGTATAATAGGAATTCTAGAAGTTTTGCTAGCAACATGACTAGCGCCGGAAACAATAATTTGATAACCATTGGCCGAAATGGAATTGAAAAGTTCAGAAAACGCAGATGTGCGTTGATTTGCTACATTGCTGCTGGTGCCTGTATCACTGGAAGTGCGTGTGATATCAACAATAATTTTGTCCAGTTCTTCATTATATTTGGCAAAGTAAACAGGAATGCTGGAGGTTTGTGCCAACATTGCTTGTTCAAGTAGGTTGAGGTGCTATAAAGAAAATATGGGAAATTACGATTATCTAGAGAGTTATTTCAATTGATGAAACTGTACCTCTTTTTCTTCAGCAGTCATTGCTGATATATCCTTTGGCAATAGCACAACTAAACCACCAGCTTTTTGACGAATTTCACGAAACTGATCGATGGTCATATCTTGCAGTCTGACGATATTTAGAATAAAAAATTTTTAAATATTTAGGTAGAGTTTGTACTTAATCTAATTAACTCACTTCGCCACCACACAATGTCTGCCCGTGCTCCAGGAATATAAGGATTTGGCTTCCAGTGATAGCGCAGATGCGCGGCAACCTTTAAAAAAACATAAGTATATTTTTCTTGTATATGATTACATATTTAAAATTTTATTTTTGTATCTCTTTTACTTTGCATAGTTAAAAAAAGTGCATCTATGAAAAGTAGGTCATTTTAATTATTTTTAGCTGCGAGCGTATGCTTTGACCAATTAAAGGTACAGCAGTGACAATAGGAAACACAATTTTTTATATTTACAGTAGGTGTGATTTCATAAATAATCACACTAAATTAGACAAGTAAAATTTATCAAATGTTTACAATGCACATATGTATTTAATAAATGTGGCAGTGAGCATGAAATAAACACATGTAAGCTCACAGTTTAAAGATTCCTAATAATTTCTTAATTTAAAATATGTAAAGGGTAGTAATTTCATTTAATTAGAACATGTAAAATTTATCGAGAACGAAACTTTGAATTCAATTTTTTCAAAATGTGAAGAATAAATAATTGTCTCCAAAAACTTTAATATATTTTTAACATGAAATTAGGAGGCTTGAATTTATACGAATTTTTTTGGCAAAAATCAATTTTGCCTACGACCCAAAAAGCAATGAAAGTTTTCAAATATTTTCGCATGAAATATCGAGAGACACCTATGCTGATAGGGCAGTATCTACATCTTTATATAGAGAGCTCTATTTTAATATCCCAGGCCAACATCCCGAGAACTAAGCGAGATAGTGATAATTGCTTTGGGCGAAAATTGTAACATAACTAGGTCACATAACAGTGACCTTGCTTTGACCTTGAAACCGATTTTTAAGGTAAATTCGAGGTTAACATTGATATCTTCATATGTTGTATTAGTTGTAAACTTTTTTAATAATCGTCCCACTGTGCGTCCCTTAAACATACAAGCTATCTGATAAAACTAACAATTTATCTGTCAAATAAAAGCTTATCGCTTAAACTAATATGCGATCGTATGGAGTAGCAGATTGAACAGCAAAAAAATAACTCCGTTTGAGCTCACGACCATGAATATTGGGGTTTTCGTCAGTGAAACATAACCTCAATATTTTTTTTGGTTAAAATTTATGCATTAATTAAATTAGCTAGACTTTCACTCACCATAGGACACACCATTCACATCAAATTGTGACATACGTTGTACTGTAAATTCACTGGAGGCTAAAACCGGATTCGAGGAACAAATGATAAGTATTGGCAGAGTCAACAGCAAATAGTAAGGCAGACCGCCACGAAAAATGTCCGCGAAGTTATCTGCTTCTTCAAACATTTTAAAGTAATGACTTTATGGTTTTACTAACTTTACAGCACTTAATTTAATTAAGTTTATGGTCTTCGCCTTGGGTTCTTACTTCAAGTTCCTGAGTATGGAAAAAATTATTTTCAATTCTAATTCTGCTCAAATGTCGTGCATGGTTGAAATGGGAAAATTTGACGTTTAATCCTTCAATGCTAAAATGTATATAGTGGTATCTCACTTGCTCTCGCGGTACACATTCATCTGCGGTATCATTTAGTATCGTGACAGCTGCAATTTTTCAGCGTAGTGCTGCCAAGTTCCGTTTTGTTTCATATTTTATAGCTGTCTTACAGAAAAGTGTAGAAATGGAAATAGGAATAAGGCACCTTAATTTAAGGACAGACAAGTTTTTTAACAACTTCTATTATAGATTTCAATGAGTAACCCCTGTCAGTTCTGAAACTGTATTCATATAGGTAAAACATGGACTAAGCCTGATATATTTTGTTTTCTCTAGGAACGTTAAAAATATCAGCACGTATATATCGCGAAGGATTCCATTTAATTCGCATAATACGTGCGAAATGAAATGTCTTGCCAAATAATTATTGTGACAATGACAAAAGCCTTCTATATACATTCTTCAAAACCTTTGCTTCAAATTAAAAAACGCAAGGATCTTTTAAGTTTCGAACAGAATGAATTTGAAATTCCGTGACGAGAACGATGCCAGGCCATTATAAGCCCCAAAATTTCATGCCGTCAACAGCTAAGCACAAAAATGACGATAAGCGATGAAAAACGATCAGCAAAATATCGGTATTTTAAAATATCGATTTCAATATTGCAAAATCCTTATATTTAATGCCGCTGGTATCAACACTATCATATAAATAGGATTACCAAATATATATTCGATCTGATTAAATCTATTCAATCAGCTCAAATAGATATCATGTTTGGCCTAATAATCACCCTTTCACTTCCAATTTAGGGCATAGTAGTATCTACCATTTCTTAGTGTATTTTAAAAATATTTCATATGATGCTCGCGACCTCTAATTCTTAATATAATGGGCTGAAATTTTATTGAGAATTACTTAAGATACAGTTTTTACTTAGGGCTCGCAAACATTTCGAACATTCGATATTCTCTTTCGCTTTAATGCGCATGTTCATATAATGTAAATAACATAAAAGCCAATTCGAAACATTAAGAAATAAATATAACAAAATTTTAAAAATATCTAAAATACAATTTTAACTATTCTGGAAAAATCATTAACTCATCGTCTGAAAGATGAAGGAATAATCCAATCAAAGAGTCATCCTGAAGAGTTTTAAGAGGTTTATTTATTCAAAGCGATAAAACTCTTCTAGAAGAGTTATAAATTTATATGCCGCAAATGATATATAGTACTTTACCATATTGATATTATGCCTCTTCTTCACAGTAGGTTCACATGTCGTATGTACATACGAGTATGTTTTTGTGTAGAATAAATATTTACTAACACCGATCTTTAACATAATTAAAAACGATTTTCGGCAACCACTTTGAACTTCATCTAAATAAGCCTGAGTGTTCTGCGCAACTTGAATGAATCCTCTGATAACTAAACTGTTCCACTATATTCAGCTACTATTAAAATCCATAAGATCAAACAACTGTTGAATACTAATGTGGCGCAAATGAAGTTGTTTAAGTTATAAACTAGTTTTACGAAAAAAAAAAAAAATTAAAATTAAGCCACTGCTCTGTCGTCTGTTAGACTACGTCACAGTAGAACATGCCTGCTTTGAAAGTCATGAACAAATGCAAGACACTTGTTATTTAACGCTGCTGGAAAACCCACTCCTTTCTTCAAGTCAAGAAATTCTCGACAAAATAGCCATTGAATGTGTATGCACATCATTTGAAGCTAAGATGAAATGAAGACATAAGAATGCGTATGGAAGTAAATTTCATTTAAAAGGGAATTTTCGAGCTGCGGTTTTAATTTATGACGAATTAATCATCAACTTGTAAGTTTGGGTTTTTATTTCGAATAAAGAACACAGAAAAAGCATAACAAATTAAAACCCTGTTCTCTCTGTGGTTTATCAAATGAGATGCTTATTTTCAGAATTTCGAACATGATTATGAATTTACAGAGTATGGCTGGTGAAGAACAGAATTATTATGACCATAATGAGCCGGCAAAATAAATAAAAGTTAAAGGTGATATGTTTAATTATACCCTACACTCAGCGTATGTATGTTAATTTTGTTATTCCGATTGTAACGCTTAGAAGGTTGCGCGAAAGGTATAGAAAAGTATATATATTCTTGATGAGCATAACTTCTGAGATGATTTAGATTGCATGAAATCAATATAAGATTATTCAATGATATTTGGTACGCAGGTAACATCTTCAAAATTTGGATATAAAACTTCTACCACCAATAGAACTTTTAAGGTACTAGCTTAAGAAATTTACTTAGCGTACTGCAACAAAAATTGCACAGAAATAAATGAAACGGTGCTAGCACTAAATATTAAGTGGGCACAATTCGATATGAGGGCGTGGTAGCTTCCATACATGCAAAAACTACAATACGCTGTTCTGAGAAAATTATTTATGATAAGAGGGCGTGGTTCTTTACAAAAAAATAAAATTAAAACGCTAAGTTTAAAGAACCATTAAGGGTAATGCAACCAAATTTTACACAAATGCTGGGAATATTTCGAGCTAGCTTTGGACAAAAATTGAGCGAATTTCGAATGTAAGGCTTTACTGAGAAAATTGTTTAAGATATTGTAAACAAATTTTATACATAATGTACTAGAAATTGTTTTAACAAAAGGGCGTTACACCTGCCATTTAAGTAAAATTTTAAGTCCTTTTCAAAATGTAATTTGAGAAATTATTATTATAATAAGTACGAATATATATGCCAAACTAGTTTTTAGAATATGCTAGTTTTTTCAAATTAGTTCATCCCAAGCGTTTTAGAATGAATTAGTTTAGCCCAGAATGAACTTTAACGGCCTCACACCTTAATTTTTTGAAATTTTATTATCTTAGAGTAAGTGGGCGTGACTCAGTACTCATATCGTTCAATATGTCCAATGCTGGCTTCGCGGTGGCCTTCGGCTGCGGTTGACTATACTTTGTCTAACATAGGCTTTGCCAACACACCAGCGTTCAATATATTACAGTAAACCGCGGCCTCGAAGCCGGTGTTGGACATTTTGGAGTATGAAAGCCCTGAGTCACAGCTGAAGAGCGCCTACCTAACCTTACATACTAAAGCTTTCCTATGCTAAGCTAATTCATCCTAAAACGCTTCGGATGGACTAGTTTGCCCTAGGAAAAACTAGTTTATCTTATAACTTAGTTTGGCCGGTAACATATACATATGTTTTTCTGAACCAGCCAGCTAGATAAATTCATTGACCAGTAAGTGTTTTGTATTCAGTCTTGTCCGAGCAGAGTGACATGGCTTAATCGATTCAGGCGATGCTGAGCAATATGAAAGAATAACATGTATGTATCCTCTTACATGCATCACATACAGATTGACAAAACTAATTTATACTCTGTGTGTAGAGCACACAGAACAAAATGAATTTAAAGTTTTGATCACAATTTGCGAAGTCTTGTTTTCTTTTTCAAAGCTATTGCTTATAGACACGCAAAATTTTTGCGTCACCAATAATAAAAATTCCCATTTAGAATATTGGATCAAACCTGATTTCTCTTTACGAGCTGTGCAGTTTCCGATTCACTATAAAATAAGCAAAACCGACAGAATTTATAGCAAAAGCATTTCAAACATGAAGAGAACAACAGTCTTAGGATTATTCTTGGTCTATTTGTCTGCGACTGATGGTAAGTTCATATAAAAAGCATTTAAATAATAATTTATTCATAAAATAATTTTATTCTTAATATAGCCTACAGCTATGGTGGCAGAAGGGCTAGCGTAATCACAGCTGCACCAATTGTTCAAGCTGAAACTTTACCACAAAACAACGCTGGCTTAACTGGTATTTTCACTTCAACAGCAAAAGCAACAAACCAAGATATTGTGCCCAGTTCAAAAACATCAACGGATGACAAATTGAAAGATGATGGTTATCGTGGCTTAGTTAACGTAGCATATCAAGAAACTTCATTTCATACCGAATCAAGCGCAAAATTTGAAAGTGGTGGATATTATGGTGGCTCAACTCAAGATGTTGTAAAAGAAGTTAATAAAATTGACTCGGCTGATACAAGTCGTGCTACTACTGATGTCTCGAATGAAGCAATTGGCTTGGATGCAACTAAAAGTGGATTTGGAATTAATCGCGCAGGAATTGATGTAGCTGCTGCAAAAAGGGCTATTGATGAAACTTTTGTTGCATCGAAACAAGA
Organism: Meiosimyza decipiens; assembly: GCA_963680825.1. Lineage (NCBI taxonomy): Eukaryota > Metazoa > Arthropoda > Insecta > Diptera > Lauxaniidae > Meiosimyza > Meiosimyza decipiens. Next base: position 5,717,996 of record OY804259.1, on the reverse strand, counting down.
ATTAAATTTGCAAGAAGCTAATAGCGCTACTGGCACTACTCCCGTTGATGCTGTTGTCTCAAATAAAGACGAAAAATCGAATAGTGGCTACTACGAAGGATATATTGAGGATATCGCTAAAACTGGACTAGCTGACACAACAAAAGTTACTGCTGATACTAGTGATGCTAAAAAGCAAATTGTGGATTTTAATAGTGGCTTAACAGCAGTTAACCAAGGCGAAAATACTCAAATAGGATTAGCAGCAGCTTCAAGCGCTACTGGCAAAACATCTATTGGCTTGGATCAAGCTATTGTCAGTACTGCAGAAAAAAATAAAGATGCTTCTGCTGTTGGTTCAAAGGGTCACTATGGTGGTTGGAGTGAAGGTGCAACCGATAGTGGTTCAAATAAAGGTAACTATGGCGGTTACGGTGGCTCAGCTCATATGAACCATGGTCTTGTAAATGAACACGTTAAAGTGGAGTTACTTGACACAACAAGCGCTGTTGCTGATACAACTGTTGTTGGCAAACAATCATTAGGGTTGGATGAAAGTAATACTGGAGTTGCAGTCACACAAAATAGCGGAAGCTCATCAAATTTTAACCAAGGCAATGTCCAAGACTCAACTAAAATTGGATTAGATGAAGCATCAAGAGCTACTAGTGAAACATCTGTTGGTATCGAACAAGCTAATATCGGTACTGTAACAACAAATAAAGAGGTGCCGGCTGTCGGTGGTCATTACGGTGGTGGTGCAGGTAGTCATGATAAAACGCACCACAGTGGCGTTTATGGTGAACACGAAAATGTTCATCATACTGTCGCTGATGTCGATGAAGGTAAAATTGGTCATGGAGTTGGACTAGAGCACATAAGTCACAGTAGTGGACATGTTACAAAACCGATTGCTGACACTATCCAACATGCGAAGGAAGAAATACATTTAGATGAGACTAATAGCGGTTTTGGAATCAATCAAGCTGGTGCAGTTAGTCATGGTAAACCGTACCACAGCGGCGTTTATAGTGGACAGGGAAAAGTTCATCATACTGTCGCTGAAGTTGATGAAGGCAAAATTGGATTAGGGGTTGGACATGAGCACATAAGTCAAAGTAGTGGCCATGTTATAAAACCAATTGCTGACACTACCCACCAAACGAAGGAAGTAATACGTTTAAATGAGGCTAATAGCGGTTTTGGAATCAATCAAGCTGAAACCACCAACCAGAATGAAGGCCTAATTGGTACACAGAATAGTGGAGGCTCAACAAATATTAACCAAGGCAATGTCCAAGACTCAACTAAAATTGGATTAGATGAAGCATCAAAAGATACTAGTGAAACATCTGTTGGCATCGACCAAGCTAATATCGGTACTGAAACAACAACAAAAAAAAACGAGCCGGCTACTGGTCATTACGGTGGTTGGAGTGCTGCAGGTAGTCATGGCAAACCGCACCACAGTGGAGTTTATGGTGGACAAGCAAATGTAAAACCTGCTCATCATGATGTTGATAAGACTGGTGTCCATACTGGTGCTACTGCTGGAGGCAAAATAGGTTTTGGGGTTGGACTAGAGCACACAAGTCACAGTTCCGGATTTGAGCACAAGACTAATAAGGGCCATGGTAGTTACGGAGGTCATGGTAGCTATGGAGGTAATGGTCACAACTATCATGGTCATGATCTCCATAGTCCTAACTTTCATGGACATGATTTCCATGGCCATGACATCCCTGGTCATGACTTCCATGGTCACGACTTCCTCCCTGGTCATGACTACCCTGGTCATGCCTTCCCTGGTCATGACTTCCCTGGTCATGATTTCCCTGGTCATGACTTCCCTGGTCATGACTTTCCCGGTCATGACTTCCCTGGTCATGCCTTCCCTGGTCATGCCTTCCCTGGTCATAATTTCCATGGTCATGACTTACCTGGTCATGAATTCCATGGAAATAATTTCCATAATCCCGATTTTCATGGACATGACTTCCATGGCCATGGTGGTCACGGTGGTTATGGAGGTCATGGTAATTTTGAAGGCCATAACACTCATGGATTCAACAGTAAAAAAAGACATGGGAGCTACTGAAGTTTCGGTGCTTATGTTCATATATACATAATGAAAATTATCTTAACTTTTTGAAAAACAATTATTATTTTGAGCTATAATGCTAATAATTATTAAGTAATTAATAAAATATATAAGTCAAATATAAGTAAGATGCTGCGAAGCAGAAGAAACTGATTAATGTTAAAAATAAATAATAAAATTTTAGTATATACAAAATAAGTGATTTTCTTATATTTTTTAACTGCGAGGAGTGTGTCTGATGAATTGATAAAAAGTGATTTTCTTCTGGCAAATTTGAAGAACAGTCCTTTGAGCAGTCGTAGAGTGAGGCATGATCGTAGTTGAGTTTTAGATTAGGCAGTGCGCCATCAGCTTGACGCCATTGCCTCAATTGAAGAAGTTAAAGAAAACTAATTGAAGAATTGGCTTAAATCTTTTGTGTTCACTGTTTCATAAGAAACTTAATTTATATAAGAACTATAAATTAAGTTCACAAAAATAAATATGTTAAGCATATATAGAAAATAATAAAAACAGAGCTTAGCTACTAAAGCTGTCAGCCTTTTTAGCTATTTACCAAAAATCATAAAATCATGTAAATATCTTAAATTTATAAATATTTATATCAAGGACAAATATTCTAAGTATGATTTGTTATTTTTTAAAATATTTTTCTATAGCTTTATCGCACTTCTCAGCATACCCACTTAATTATTAATGGCAGTTTCTATTGGTGGTGTCGCTGACCATTAACTTAATGAAGACTATTCAGCCACGAACGGTCCTACCATTTAGTTCAATAAATCTGTTAAAGGCTTATGCACTGCTATTACTCATCTATATTTTATTTTGCTGACCAAACTACGTAAACTTTATTTTGATTTACAAACATCTGTGAGAAAAGGAGTTTCTTTTGAAATCATCCGTTGTATAAATTATAATCAAAATCATTTCGGATACCGCAAGGGAGTCATCAAATTCTTTTGGTTTTTTTTTCATATCTCTCAGTGTTAAAACTTTGCTTAGCAGAAACTGTGCGCTATAAAAAAAGCCGATATAATTCTGCTGCTACTCAAACGATTATGCTAATAAACGCGTCCATAAACACGTAAACGGAAGTAAAAATAAATATGTGGGAAATTGTGTGAAAACATATGTATGTGCGTGCTTGTGTGTGTGTGCGTGGGATACAAAAATATCGCAGTGTGGCCTAAAAGATTTTATGTTTATGCGCAAATAATGAAAAACCCAAATATTTATCCCAAAACGAAATCTCATAAGAAATCCAATAAAAATATACACAAAAACAGCAAAAAGAAGGGGAAGAATAAAAAGACGAGCACAATATCAGAAAAGAAAAGAAGAAGCAACAAATTAAACCAATTCTCGATCTCACTCTCTCTTGGGCATATAAGCACGCGCTCATAACTTTTATAAAAGTGCAAAGCAGTCAGTGATTGCCCACTTGAATTTAATTAATCAATTGCCATTTACAAAATTTTTGTAAATTGTTAAGTTGGCAATTTACAGAATTCGACCTCTGGAGCGTACTGCAATCAAAATTGACTTTATTTTTAGTTACGAATTAATTTATGAATTAGCTGTTTTAAATTCTGAAATGCTACAAAAATATTCACTTTACATGACGTCAATAGGCATCAAAACTTCAACTTGAGCTTTTTGTGATATGCGTCAAAAAGTTCTACATGACTTATTATAAGTGCTTGCTATATTTTAGCGAGTTTTGAAGCTTGTCGTTCCTCTCCGTGCATTTTTTGAGTAAAATCTTGAGTAAAAGGTTAAAGATTGCACAATATGATTTTATCATGGGCAATAGTGAAGCTTCTTAAGTGTGATTGTCTCTGCTGTTAATGCAGTCCATGAGTTTGAGCTCTGCTATCGTGCACACAAAGACAAGGATTCACAGTTCGAAGCTCGTTCAGCTCCTAGAACAATAACAAAGAAATATCCAGCTTCTCGATTTATTTCCGGTATTCGAGCTAAATCATTTCGGTTCGCAATCTTCGCATGCTTTTTGTTTGCATGATTTTTGTTTTTAAGGCACTTACTCAAGAAAAAACAATTTCGGCTCGCTATCGCCAAATTCTTTTTGTTTGTGTAAGTTGGTCTGCAATGTGCCGATTCGTTCAGCTCATTCCGTTTCTCTTGGCTGTAAACAGTTTCCGTGATTTTTGTTTACAATAGAAAAATTTATAGAGACTGCTATTTTTGGCATAAAAAATCCATCGAAATAGCTCTGTAGCTATAAGATATTTCTTAAAAACAGTCAAAATTGTTATTGAGTTATAGAAGATAACACATTCCAGGCAGAATTCGTGGGGCCCGTGAACATGTGCAAACAAACTTTTACATATTTCATCATCAAACAAACAAAACACCTCAAAAAGAGGGTGGACCCTCGTTGTCCTGTCCAAAGTTTTTTGTTCTCTCTCAACTGGTGTAAGAAAAATATTTTCAATATAAAATGGGTTCTCTAGATATATCCAAAAAAATATTTTCGATCTTTTCATTCGGTACTTCCTCCCCCTTTGCTTTTAAAGTTGTTGAGGCATCGTAAAATATTATGTTGGATTTCATAGTTGTGATCATGGTGCAATAACCAAAGTGAAGTAATTAAGGAGAGCAATACGTAATGAAGTGGAAGCCATTTTGAGAGCGTGAGAGTAGATCGCCTGTTTGCTTTAACGTTGACATTCTTGACATATCAATTGCCCGTTCAGCAAAGTTAAGCGCTTTAGGGAATTGAAGCGCTTAAGCATAAAACTCTTCAAAAATCTCTGAACGATGTGCTGAAAATGTTGCAAACTACCTTATTTTTGAGAAATTTAGACGCTGTTGTTGTTATTTAATAACAAAAAACACTTATTGCTGTTGGATTGAAACACGCTGCACTATTTTGCGCAGATTTTTGTTCACATCAGAATTTTGATCACTAAAAACTTGCTGAAAGTGATTCAAAAATGTTGAAGTTGCTGAACGGTCCCAATAATCAAAACAACGATTTATCAAAAATATAACGAAGCACAATAAAATCGAATTGATGATAAATGTCAATGTGAGTCTATTAATGGCCAATACCCAGAAAATTTTGAGAGAAGTGTCATAATTACTCCACCTTGGTTATTGCACCATGGTTGTGATCTATTGAATTACGTCGGCTATCACTTAAATGCTTACCCTATATTTTCAAAGGTACAGCTGTGAAGTTTTTGACATAATCGAAAAATTTATCATGCACACGAAGCGGAAAAAGGAAATCGGAAACAGTTTGTTGTAGTTGAGGTTATATTATTTGTCGTTGTTGTTGTTGTTTTTGTTCTGGTTGCTTATTGGCGTATGTATTTTTACTCCAGGGTTTTATCAGTAACAGGAAAAATAAAGCCCAAAACATAAACAACAAACAAAACCAAAAGCGGTGGTAACAATGAAACAGATAAACACTCATTGGGATTTGTTATGTGATTTCGTTGAAGACGGTCTTGAGTTGATTCTCCCTTATTTAATTTCATATAAAATTGGCAAATGAGTTATGATGATTACGATGTAAGCGATTACTTTGTAAGCATATGCAGTAAGGTTTCTTTTTGGAATATGTTATGCGTTTGAAAAGTTCACTAAGTTTTTTTTGCACTTATCAAATGGGCGTGGGTTGTCAAAGAATCAAGAAAAACATTTTACATGAAAAGTAGATTATTGAGTTGTATCTTTTTTTTCAATTTCATAGTTTAAAAGTTCATAGGATATATATGAACAAACATATGTTTCGTTTAATCGATATGAAGTTTCGAATGAAAATGATAAGATATATCTTTTCCTAAATAATAATTCAAGCTTTCAAAAATCCAAAAATTGATCTTAATTCGTTATAAAATTACCCATCATAATTAACAAACTTCGAACAGGGTATATACAGACATTGATTACATAGAGGCTGAAGAACTGATTTATGGCATGAAGTTGTTGGTGATCAATTGGTTGCCTATGCATACATATGATTACCGATTGTACAGTGATAGCAATACGCATTCATATGAAAATTTGTCGGAATAAATTATGGCTGTTACCAATACATACATACATACAAGCAGATGAAGGTCAGGTTGCCGCTGTCAATTCGACCGGCAACGATGGGTAACTGCGATTGCAAAATGTCGCTGTGTTGGCAGATGCAAGAAAATCGTTTATGGTTTTTCTTTTTATTTCCTATGCATAAATTTTCATTTTCTATAAGAAACGCAACGTTGGCAATATTGCAGGATTGATTGTGAACTTAGACTTTCCTACTGATTTGTACTTATAGGGTAAATGCTAAACAAAGTCTGAAGTATATTTAACTAGCTTAAGTGAGTTAAATGACTTTCACATATATAAGTTAGTTCAGGTTTAGTAAAAATATTTGATTTAGTACATCATCGTAAAGCATGCCATGTGATATCACTGAAATAATAAAAAAAGAAGCAAGTTTTCAAATACTGAATTTGTTTTGAGGATAGTTCAAGGTACGTCGGCTTAATATTCGAAATGAAACTCATTTGAAAGCAATATATTGTGGAATGAGCTGTGAAAAATGGCAGATATCGATATTATTTCATTCAATTTTGGTGTGGTAGCCAAATTTAGACCGGGCTTCTGACCATAGAAATCATTAGTGATGTTCGTGGGACTAACAACACTTGCATCATTGAAGTCCTCTTTCTTAATATTCCCATTCACCAAAAAAATTTTTTCCTAGAGGAGCAGGTTGTTCTACATTTTCTAAGAGACTTACCTATATTTTCCCCAAGTTGGTGCCTGATATAAGTGTTACTAGACAGCAGGGCCATGTTTAACGGCTTTCTTTCTGAATGACTTTAGGCTAGGTAATCCAGTGGACTATGTTACGCCACGCCAAAAATCCGAAACGTTGCTTGAGTTTGTGGTGCCGCTTGAATTCAGTAGAGGGCGGGTAAGCTCTAGCCAAGCGTGAACTGAACATGAGATGTAACTTGTGACTGAACAAGGTTGTCAGAATGTATGAGTCAATGATTTCTAGACCTTTTTTCTAGATTGTGTGAACGTGGATGATGGTTGGATGACGTTAGATAATGCTAATGCAATTGCAGGATTTTTGAAATAAGTTTCAGTTTTTTAATTCGTAAGTTATGTATTTGATAACTGATCTAGTGGGAACATTTGTAGGGTTTCAAGCTTTTAATTTCATTTTGAGCGTTGCAAAGGATATTTAAGGAGAGTTTCTAATAACTATAGGCATTAAGTCAGATTCTTAACATTTTTTTTTTCACTTTAAGGGTGTTTTCTTAGATTGATATTTTCGAACAAGCGCTTGCGCGAAGTCGTGCAGTTGTACATCCTAAGTGTGACGTGTCTGATTAGTATTGCAAATGGTTAATATATGTGAAAGTATGTCATATGCTTTACCTATCGCTGATTGTCTCCTAAATAAATTAATAACGACATGAATCATGTCTTAGAGGTAGGTACTAAGTTGCGAAGTTCACGAAATTTAGCCGGCGAGCCTCTCGGATCATGAACCATCTCACCTCACCGTCAGTTAGTTCTGCGATAACTGAACACTATCTCATCGATAGTGAAATGGATAGATTAAGAATTCACTCGTTAGGCTACTACGGAAATAAGAATGTCGAGGAGAAAAGTGATGAACGATTCCTTTGCTACTGCTCAGCACTCGCTACTAGACGTCTCAAAGTATTTTGTACGTTTTCCTAGATGACCTGAACGATTCCTAGGTACTGACCTGAGCTTTGCTTGGTCTAAGTGAGTCAGTATTTCGAGTAACTATCTAACTAACATAGCTCTAAAAAGTAATTTAAAAATAACTTCAACAGAAATGCATAATTTTGAAACACTTTTTTATATAAAAAGGTATTCCCTATTTCATATCCAGAATATTGCAAATAAAAACATTTAATCTCCAATTTAAAACTCAAAAATAGTGTTTTTTTCGACCCATCCTACACCACATATCTAGGCTGCGTTTGGTTTTTGTTTTAGGCTACTTTGATAGATGGTGTTAAATTGTTGTAAATCGTTTTTAAATTAGTATAAATTACCAAAGTGGCAGCTAAAGCAGCATGTCATGGCTTTTCATGCCTTAGCTTAGACTTCCTTAGGGGGATTATTATATTTTTATTTTGCGGCAGTTCCGGTTTAATGCTCTTTTCTTTTTTTGTTTTATTTTCAGAAGATATAATAAAACCCAAATTTAAAGCTGTTACAATGTTATTGCTATCATATCCGGCACAGGCATTGAATTTATAACGTGAGTCAAGACATTTTTAACGCCTTACATTTTTGCCTTGCGCACCATTTTTGTACTTTTTATTTTTTATTTTGACTAATCGTCAGTAATAATTTTTAGCATTTCACATTTGACAATTATGTCAGTAATCGAAAAAGTACACGGAACAAATTTTTAAAGTTTAAACGTCAAATATTTTTAAAACTTAAACCGTTTGAAGTGAAGTTTTGGTTATTGTTCAGTTTTCGTAATCAAACATAATAATAAAAAGACTACATGGATTAAATGTATGAAAATTGCATACTTCAGGAAAGGAGTTAATTATAAATAAGGGACTGCTTTCCCTTACTCAAAATATGGCAAACTTTTCTTGTATACTTGTTAATTTGATTAAAGTTATTTTCTCAAGTGTAAAGTAAAAATAAACCTTACAGAATTTATTTACTTGTGCTTGACCCAGTAAAGTTCTTATGTTCGTAGACAATTTTTTCTTACATTTAATTGCTGTTTGATTAAACTGCTGACCCAAAACATTTAGAGCGCCTACAACTTTTACGCAAACATTGTAGTATTTTGTAGGCTTAGAATTTGACGTGGGTGCTTGTTCGTTAGCAACATCCTTTTATTTCCTTTCATTGTTATTAATATCTTTAGCTATATCTTAATTGTAGGGTAAATAAGTTTTGCCATTAATATGTCACGTGAAAACCAGTGGTGATTCGAAGAAAAATCATTAAAAATATATAGTAATTTTTGTTATTAGAAACGCAACAAAGCAATTACTCTTAGCGAAAATAATTCCTAACATTTTCAGCTTTGACTCAGCTTTTCCAAGCTTGATATTTAAATTTTTCACTAATTTTGTTCCTTGCCGTTGAGCTTATGGGATTTCCTTTACAAGAATTCTTTCAAGAATTAAGATTGGTGGAAATAGCTGACTCGATGCCAAGAATTTACTTCCATATATGGCCGGGAATGTTACATATCGGGCACTTAATGTGAATCGGACATGGAAAAAAAATATGACCTTCCGAAATTGATTTGGCTTTACACAAAATAAATATGAGTGTATATTAGATACAAAGATTTTGTGGCACCTCCAATAAAAGCAAAAACCAAATTTGGATATAATGAGAACTATTATAGTTAATTTTAATTAAGTTAATGCGATGTGAAGTATTTAATATTTGGCAAGATCGAAGCTAAAATACATGCCCCTAGCTTGTATTTTCATGCCAAACTTTTTGTTTATTTTACGTTTGTGTTGGAATCCTGTGGCTTAAAATTTCTTTGGTTATATTTAAAATGTTTATTCGCATTATTTAATGTATTCCCGTACTCATATTAAGACATTTTTTGCTATCTGAAGTTGACTAAATATTGTTGCCGTATTTTTTTCAGTTAAGCATGTTGCTGAGATCAGTTTTATTAATACTTTCTGAATTAATTCGACTAAGGATTTAGGCAAAAATTTAACGAAAAAGTACAAGAACACATCTAATCTCAACTTTTCGTTCTCTTTTAATCGACACATGCTATGTGCGTGTGTTAATTTTAGCTTCCTAGTCTATGTCACATTTCACTTAATTTACCGGCATCAAATTTTTAAGACTCTGCCTCAACAGACTTAACAATTTCAGTGCAAAAGAAATTGTTATTGGTTTTGCTAATGCCTTATAAAAAGTATGTAGTACAGTGTGTTCGCAAAAAAAAAAAATATTGAAATGAGACAAAATTTTCTTAGAAAAAGTTCACTGAGGGTGTCATGTGTCAAAATTAATTTCCATTTTTCAATATGCTGCAAGAAAATATAAATAAATCTTCAAAATTTTATTGCATATTTTTATGTGACGTGTTGACTGTTTGATAAAAAATTAACTTTTCTCTTATGCCTAGAGAAGTTAAGCAAAGAAAAAGAATTTGAATAAAATATACACCACAACAACTAATTAAATGAAATCCTGTCACGGTAATTAAAACTAAATGTTTCACTGATTTTTTTTGTTATTTAAATACCTAACAAAAATACTGACAGCAGTGGTGACGGTAACACCAACAGCAACGACAAAACACTAAACATCGTTATAAGGCCAGCAGCATTTGACACACTTGAATAAATGCGGCTTTCCATTCTAAACAAATTAAGCGTGGATCCCACCAGCCAACAACAGACTGTCGTCTTCCATTTTCTCATTTTTAATTAGTAACAATTTAAAGTTTATTTTTAAATGTAAATAGCGTTCAACGAATACCAAGCGCGCTAAGCGATGGTGGCTCTAAATGCTTTGGCAGAAAGGTGGCAATAAAACCACATTATGGTGTAGGTGTCAGAGCGTAAAATGTAGTCCTTCCTCATGATTGCTGCTGGCTGTATTTGTGTAGAATTAAGACATCAAAGATGGTAGTTTTACGCATATTAAGTTTCTTTTTTTGCGGAAAGGTAGAAGATACTTTATGCTTTTGCTGATATGGTGGCCATATGTTTTGTTTTTAACTTTACTGCATATGAACTTTGGGTCTGTGTCTTATATGACATATTCGCGCCATGATTTACTATGACTTCGACGCAAATTAGCACTTCAACTTCTGGCAGCGAAGAAACTTTAAAAACTAGTTTAGTAATTTAAACATTGCCGATGTTTGATAAGGTCGTTAAAATCAGCATGTGACATACCCTGTGATAGCGCAAACCTGTATCTTGGTATGACAATCTTACAAGAGATTGTACATGAATGATTATCTATAAAATATGCATGCCTTGGAATCCACATAATCTGAAAACTGTCAAAAAAAGACGAGTTGATTGGTGCAAGGAAATGTTCGAAAATATGGTCGTGATGCATCAAAAACCATCTTCAATATCTACATGAGTGAAAAATCCTTCATATATGCGTATGAACCAGAACCTAAGAAGCGGCCGACTACTTCCAAGTAGAGCAAAACCAAACAAACATTGTTCATGTAAGAAACACTTCGAAGCAAATTGTGGCCCTTTTTATGAGTGGCAGCAAATGATTTTTTTTTGTTCTCAACTGTCAAAAAAACTACGTAATCAATACCGTGTAGAAACTTCAATCGTATGCAAAAGTGTATGAATACCTGCGATCGTAGGGAATATTTTGAAAAACTTTAAAAGAATTATAATCCTACTAATTATTTATGCGTTTAAGTAAATCAAATTAGAAATAAAAAACAAATTTTTCAAAGATTAAGAAAATTAATGAATGGAAACACTTAAAAGCGGCACTTTGAGATGAAATATCATCAATCAGTACACAAAATGTAAGAGCTAAGCAGTGGCGACTGAAATATTTAAAAAAGCAACAAATGTAAATTCATTTGCCAGCTTAAAGGCCTTCCTCGAAGCCACCTTTAGCATTGTGAATAAAAAGAAAAAGTTGGCTTGGGCCATATTAGGTGAATGCGGCGCTTGATCGATGACATTCGTTGAAATTTTAGGTGAAAACTTTTGCGCAATGATAGTTTTGCGTGATGGTGCATTGTTGTGGTGAAAAACTATGAGTCCCTCTACAAATCTAGCTGTTTTTGGCGGACATTCAAAAGCAAGAGCTTCATGATGCGTTTGAAGGCGACACAATGAGTTTAAATGAATACATAATTTTGTTTCGTTTTATTCAACGATTCTGGTTACTTTTTACGCAGAATTATTTCGAATTTTGTGCAAAATTTTCAACTGTTTTCGATTTCTTTGTCATCTATCTTGAATTTTTCTGAACTTTCTTCGACATATCCAACTTTTTTTCAACTATTTAAGTGTTTCGAGTCTTGCAACCTTTTTGGCCTTATTAACCTATTTCAACTTCATTTCACTTATTCTACATTTTTCGACTTTTTAACATTTCTTTTTTGGTTAAATTTATAAAGTTCACACTTCATGCCACTTCCTTTTAATTTTTATAATATTGAATAAAATAATGTGTATTGTACCAATCAAATATCTTGTAATTAAATCCATGAAATTAATTTAAGTGAAATTTCAATGCTCGCTATGCTAACTACACAGCCATAAACATTGGAATCATTAAGGATATTTTAAATGCTGATATTGAAAATAATTTTCTCTCAATATTTATTTAAAATAAGTGATAACAGGAAAGCGACTTGCTGGCAGAAAATAAAATATCCGTAAAAGTGCGCGCGTTGAGCACTGGATAGCAAACCAAAACGAATTTTTTATCCTGATGACGCATTAAATTAAATGAAGAAATAAGAAATGATTGCAATGTTCCGCGTATTCAAAGCACGCATTTCAATGAGGTATGTAGCTGGATAATACCTGGGCGCATTGGCGCTGGAAATTATTTCACTACCGCTTGAATTTATTAATAACTCACTGTTTAAGCACTGTACTCGCAGCATTTCATTAAATTGAAATATATTTTTTTAAATAAAATCAAATGAATAGAACATAAAACAACCAGATTGCAACATGAATATGTAGTAATATATAGAAGATAAAGGAGCAAATGCAAATTGAATTTATGAAATGAGTGAACATAAATAAGAGATATAAAATTTCCTTATTTATTGAATTACAGAGAAAGTGTTGATTGAAGCAGTACGACAAGGTCATGCAGACGTCGTTACAACGTCGGAAGGTGACTATATCCGATCCATCCGACGTCAACACCTCCACGGTATTTCATTTCTTAATGTTGGGAAAAAACGATTCATTACAAGTGTGTTCTTTGCCATTTCCACTTTTCTGACAAAAAATGGACTAGTTATGACCCGAGTCATTACAAATAAATACGACGATAGTCGTAAATGATCTAAAGCTCACCGAAAAATGTCGAAAACTTTTCAAACTTTGATTCTCATTTTATTCTATAACCGGTTGAATTTCTTTAATTGTTTAAAATCTTTTTCATTTTCAAGACTTATTTGATTCTAAAATTAGTCTGATGACATTTTCATAAATACTATCTCTTTATTTTCTTTTGCTAAACTTAATTTTTTTTATCAATATTATTAACATGGAAAAATATGGGAAAGTCCAAACAATAAAATTACCTCGAAAAATCATAATCCCTTTCTCTTAAAATTACAAAAAAAAAATGTTTTTCGAAAAATTTTTAGAAAAAATTCATGGATATGGACTAATTAACCACACGACTAATTTTGAACCAAAAACGACTAATAGCCGCTAAGGTCTTTCAAGTTCACTTTTGGTCGTTAGGATGTCGCTAAATGACCAATTTTAAGCAGTCAATACATGACCAGACACGACTGAGTATAACTAAAATATTTGGTCGTACGCCAACGCCTTTGAATTAAAGAACTTTAAATATGTAACCATACTTCAAAGACCAGAAATGTAATAAAACTGAAGCAAATGCAACTGCTCCGGCTAAAATTGTAGAAAGTTCTTACTAAAACCCACCAACAAAATACGCTTAAAGTCGGACTGTGCCGCTTGGAGACATAGACAAAGTGTTATAGAATTTGAATAGTTACAATCCACTAATTTCAGTCTAATATTTTCCCCAAGCTTGTAGCTATATAATCTGTGTTGCATGAACGTAGCTTATGTATAATATTGTAGTACTAAAAATACCTTTTAAATGAGATAAATCGTTGATATCATTAACAATTTATTAATTTCAGTTATCGCTGATGTATTAAAAAGTTATATTTTGATCTATAGAGAGAATGTTATAGCAGAAACATATATATTTAAATGAAATATGCCTAATTGATGTCCCCAATAATATTTATCCCATTTAAAAAATAGTTTTTAGTAGCAAAATTTGAACTTTTATTATAAGCGCATACACTATACACACAATATTGGAAGCGTTTCATTGAAATTCTTGTCTCAAGTTGATTTTGATTTGCGGCTGAGACATATGAAAAAATATTTAAATTAAAAGACCTATAAATAATTCATGTCCTACTTAGGCACGTATTCAGTATTTCATGTAATCGGGGTCAAATCAGGTCATTGCTACTACACACAAAAAATTATTTAAAATTCTTTTACTGCTGATGTGTTCAGTGCCATGCGAAAAATAGCTATCACCACCTCATCTCAAAGTCCCTAAAAATATCAAATGTTTTGTTGAAAAAATAATAGCCCTGAAGCATTTCCATCTCTGTCCTGTTCAGTTAGTTGCAAAGTTAAGAAATGTTAAATTATTTGAAAAAACAGATTCAGCATAATATCTTCTTTTTGATGATGTACGAATATTTTTTTAACTTGATTTTCAATATATTTTGGCTAGTCCCACACGCCTAGTCCCACACGAAACTTTCCCATACAAGTTTGCCACATGACGTACAAAAATGCTCAACAAATGGAATTCATTCCATGTTATCTTTCTTCAGAGCCTTCATTTCCTATGCCTCTATGCCTTAAAGAAACGAATAAAAATCAAATATTGAAATTGAAATAAGAATTCAACTGAATCTATTTGCTGTTAAGTACCAAGAAATATTTATTTAAATAAACACTTGAATACAAATTTTTTTCCCTGTAATCGCTGCGTGCTTATTTTCCTGTGCCATGTGTTAGTAACTGATTTTTTTTCGATTCGATGTTCTGTTTTGTATTTTTGTACAATTTTCAAGTTAATTTATTTTCATTTTGAACGCACGTTGTGCACAAGTAATCAAAAACCACAAAAATAATATGAAAGTAAGTTCTATAACAAAATACAGCCATTGATATAAAACATAAAAAAAAGTTGTATTTTTTTGTGATTTTTTATTTAATATTATTCCTCAGAAATCATGAAATTTTCTTTGAACTTTCATATACCATAAAAGAAATGTAGTATAAACAGACCAAAACTCAAATACATTGATAAGTTGAAACAATTGATAACTACCAATGTGGAATAGGCGACTAAGTGACTCAATACTTATTCTGCTGATTATTTAAATGAATCGTACAAAAAATTGTCATAATTGAAGTAAAGTATTGTCTACAAATGAAAGTGAAATTTTGTCCGATAGTTCTTTACATAAAACTCATCATTCTGATTGGTGTATTGGGAGCCAAATCCTAGATCAAATCATCTTGCCTAAATATATAAAATTTGGAGCGTAGAGTCTTTTTGTGATGTCGGTGAACTGCCTGGAAGGATTTTACAAAATTCGATTTGTAAGCAGCTGTGATACGTTCTTGAATATTTTGTTTTTGCCATAAACAAGTTCTCGTACAATGTTAATATCTACTAAAGATGAATTTATTTAAGCTGATATAATAAATGTTTAACTTTTCCCAGTAAAATGACTTCTTTTTGGCTCACAGACTGACTAGAAAACAACAACGAGCAAAAATTAATTGCCAAAAAATAAATAAATTCGGATTACCGGATCCTTATATATTGTCAACATCCTCTAATTAAGCAATTTTTGAAATTCAAATTATAAAGTTGTATGACTAAGGTTTGCATTAGGCAGAAACTTCTTACATTTGAGGTGGTTGTCTAACACTTAAGTCAAAATAATATTCAGAAAAATTTTTATGAAAAGTCGTCAATAAACACAAAATATGTATTTAAATATTTCCTAATGGGTTCTAAAGCTTTGCTATTCATGTTTTTGTAGACATAAATAACTTACTAAATCGAAGAAAACGCTTGTGAAATTTTATTGAATATCAAGAGCAAGCAAACAAATACAGACGCAAATGCACGCACATAATCGAGCGGTTCTATTGGTTACAAGGATCAAAGCTTAAGCCTTTGATCAGCGTTGTCGATTTGTTGTTTATGTATTGCTTTTATTTGTGTTCATTTAAAGTTTTAAGTATTGTATTTACTTAAGGAATAATTTTAAAAAAATATATGGGGAAAATTATTCCCAATTTAAATTGACATTAAAATTTAAGTGGCCAAATACTGAAAGTTCAGGCTGATACTCCATTACCAAGCACTGGAAGCACAGATGAGGTCAAGTGAAAATTTAAAGTTTTTACGAAATCAAAATGACAGAAGACTCAAGATTAGGCCTAATTCTCAAGCGCATCATGTTTGAGTTATAATTGAGATGAGGTGAAAATTCAAGGCGATCTCCACAAAAAAGGACACACCGATTGTTTAGTGCAATATTCGCTTGCATTCAAATGGAGATCTAGTCCTACTTTCATTGTTTATTGACGTGGAATTTATTGACAAAAACAATGTTTTCTCAAATCACATAACATATTTAATAAGTGGTAGGGCCATTTTGAAAAGCTGAATAGCCTGAGCGTCGAGAGTACTTTGTCATTTTGGAACAAAAAGGTCGCATTTTGGAAAGAAGTGCACTATTCAAGCCACATCTTAAGTCATATGTGCTGGGTTTGGAGAGAAACAGCCTGCACCCGTGCTGAGGTGACTTATATTAAAAATTTTAAGTTAGCTTAATCTCATAAAAAGTCGATCATATCGCAAGAGTCATGCAAAAGACCTTTAGTTCAACGGCGCGCGTATGGGCAACATTAATTTAATTTTGAAAAGGGTTGCCCATCTTTTGGCTTATTTACGAAATTACTTCATGTACATTTTTTTAGTGATTATAATAATTATTCATCAAAAACGACAGAAATATCGAAGAAAAAACAAATAAAAATGCGGATATTGTTGAGCGGTGCTATTGCTTTGTTGAATAGAAAACATCATGCTTCGAGTATTTATCAAAATTGATTTTATGTTTATATTTAAGAACTTTTTAGACAATGTTCTAAATAGAATTGAAAATTTTCTACACTGACCAACCTTATAAAATATGTTTTTTTCTTCCAAGTGAAATTTATTCTTTATTTATTCAGAAGATCGAACTTCGAATTTTCATAATTTGTAACATTTCCTACACTCAAGAAAAAAAGCTGAATGAACGTTGCACACCTACGCCTTAGAGTAGGCAGCGTTTCTTCTTATGCATTTTATGTAACTGCGCTTCGCTTCATTTAATTGTTTCGTGCTTTGTTTTTATTTGGTTTTTAGCAATTTTTGTTGCTATGCATAAGTTCTTGTAAGACTCATTGTCTTTGTTGTTTAGCACATCTCAGAGGCAAGTGTTTACATAAGACATCTGTTGTTGGATTTTATTTACAAATTTATATAAAAAAAATGTTGAAATCGCAATCAAAAGTCTCTGATTTATGACAATCTATTGGCACAAATTCTAATAAATATACAGCCACACATACCCTAAAAAGCAAACATCAAACACAAACTTACATAGTGAGATAAACTCGCAAACATTTGCTGTTTAATTTCTGTTGGTATTTTCATTAAGTATTTGTGATGTATCACAGACACACAGTAACAAAGCTGCTTACAAATAACCTCTGTAGTTGCGTCTGGAAGCATACAAGTGCACAAAAAAGAAACACATTTACCGAGAAAAAACTGACAGACAAACAGCAGACAGACGGATTTTATATATGGGTTTATTGCACATGAATAATTCATAAAACGTTCACTTGTGCCTGTGGAAATGTACATGTATGAACATATATGTATACTGACCAGCAACACTAGGCGACATTGAAAAACTTTTTGTGGAAAATGAAACATTTCTTTTAATTACATACTTTTTTTTCTTTTATAGTAAAAGTTAGATATTAAAGATATTGCTGTTTGGCTAACTACGTGTTCTGAGGATTTCTGACACAAATGGAATTTTAGTTGTGCAATTTATGAAATAATGCAAGAAAATTAGCAATTAATATATATTATACATGATATTACTCTTGTTCATATTTGAAAGACAAATCACTTACTACAAAAATTGCAATATGAAAAATGAAATTGTGTTGCTAACTTCATTGCGTCAAATAATTTATTTTTTGTTGGGTAGTGTAGTAGTTTTATAACTTTGTACCATTTTGACTTTAACATTATATTTGTGGCATAATTTAAGTTGTACCATTTCCAGATTTACTACAGCAGTTATTTTGCTAATTGCTAAACTCATTGTTTTTAAAAGCAGACATTGATATAGGAACAAAATTTTGGCTCTGTAAGTGTAAGAAGATTTATAATGAATCACAAATACACTGACCCAATTGAAATCTTTGGAAAGATTGTCCAATCAGTAGTTCTCAGCAATATATTTTTCTGCTGTGACTATGTTGAAAATAGGTGGAATGAGCATAAAAGCAGAGAAAAATTTTCGATCTGAATTAAACAAAAATATATAACAAAAAGAAAACTCGTTGAAAAGCGTCGAAAAGAATTGATCATTATAGAAGAATTCGATAACAGTTGATGAGTCTCAAATAGTACTAGTAGAGAGTTATTAAAACAATTCAATATACATCAACAAGTATGGATTAGTATGTTATAGTCCTTATAATCAGAGAAGAAATTAAAGTTTCCAAAAACTCCTTCACTTCCAGATGGTGTATTTTCTCATCAGCACATCCTTACAGATTTCTCAGATGAATTTGCAATAAACGTTGCACATTTCCAATTTGTATTGCATTATAAATTAATCTCTTCCGACAGACAACCCGCACTCGACATATGATGATTTATTAAATCTATGCATACACAGACTTTTTGCTGCTACTGTTATGTGTTGTGATTGTAGTGTCCATAAAGAAATTTGTCATACAAATATGTTGTTAGTGTGACATTTTTCAAAGTATCAAAGTCATGTGCATGTAATAGCAATGAAAAAAAGTGTGTCAGGGGATAGAGAATTTTTGTTTGGTAGAATACCCTTCTTCTGCTTGATGCACTACTTTTTTGTCCATCAGTTAGACATTCACATTTATTTGATATCTTTGCATGTAGGATATATATTCAATATGTACTTCCATTTGCAATGCAAAGATTATATTCTTAATTAGCGTCGTCTTCTAAGACGATAGAGATATGGCCGTCTGCTTGTTCATTCTATTACTAGAAATCCAATCGATATAATTGAATTATATTCCGTTTCATTGGTTACATTCTCAATTACAGCTCGTGGAACTGAAAATGGGTAACATTGGCTAAGAGCACCAGAGAAGCACCAGAAAAGCACCAGAGAAATTTTTAGCTGATTTTGACCAAGAGGCGTGACACCTACTTTATAAGCCAATACTTTAAAACACTTCACATAAGGTAATACATCCAAGAAATAGCAGAAAATACGTAAATCTGGGAAATACTCATTACAGATCGTGTACGTTGGAAAAGTTCTTGAGTTCCTATGCTCTGTGAAGAGTTTAAAAATACAAAAAAAAATATGTAACTCAGACTAGCGTTGTTAAAAAAAAGGCACATTTTTGCAAAAACTTCTTCGATAGAGACAATCTCAAAGCTTATTATTGAGATGTGAATAAATAATTTTTAAAAATTATGTTCTAGCGTATGGCCTATTTTCACCATTTGTTACGACATTTTAACTGGTATGTAATATTACAAACTTTCCAGTAACCGAAAAATTTCTAAATCACAGCAACAGAACGAAATTAAGTTCAATCTGAATATGGCTTAACAACTTTTAGTTTTGAGCAAACTTTTCAATATCAAAATAAAATTTCTTCTTTATGACGAGATGTATAATTTATTTACTAGGATTTTAAACTAAATTATAATATTCCCATGCATGTATTTGTTAAGAAATATATTTAATATAATAAGTTCACCAAGCAGCTATTTTTGTTGTAGCGACATACTTCATTAAAGCATTTCTTATATTGCCGTTGAAATAACTCATTATATTTGTGAAAATGTAAAATCTGCTAAATTTAATAAACCAACTCATGTGGGTGATATCTGCATTTGCATTTGAAATTGTTTATGTTTAATATTAGAATTAATTTAATACGCACAATACTGTTGACAATATTAAAATGCACAATTGAAATTATATCTTGTTGTTAATTATTGTAACAAATATTGCATTGTGATATCAAGAATTAATTTAATGTGCAGAATTCCACCCACTCGTTAACATTTACAAATTGCCTGTTGTATGCAAAAGCATTATTCAATGTTAATTCAAATGTTAGCATATAGTGTCTAAAAAGCAGTAAAGATTTGTTGTGGGACGTAAACGCAACTTACAGCTTAATGATATTTATTGAGTTTCTAAAAATTTCAAATTGTGTATTACATCATAAAAGACTTAAATAACACAAATATGGGTAGTCTTATTATGAATTACATAAATTAACAAAAATTTGATTGAATTTATAGCTAAAAGAAAATTTAAACTGAATTGTGCAACATGACGTATGAGCAACTTTAAATTTAAAACATTCTTGCTGCAATAAAAAGATCTTATAAAACAATAAGTTTGAATGCATTTTTTATTAAAATTAAGAAATAACTGAGAAAATTATATTCAATGCGACACCAAAGTAATTTTATTTACACACTTCAAAAGACAATTGATGGTCAGTGCTACCAAAAAACCAACAAGAGCAACAACGCATAAAAGTTATAACAATAAAACAACAGCTATAAAACACTTTAAATAAACACTGAATTCATTTTATAAAAAAAGTGTCTACGCGTACTATGAATAACGAAAACTGGAATGGAAAGAAATATTGAAAAAAAAAAAATATAATGGTGAAAAATCGTTAAGCCGGAAGTTGCGACGTCTCTGACCTAAAGCATTAATGCGGTTGATGATGATGTTGATGATGGCTGTATTTAACAGACGAGTGATTTTGCGCTTGTGTTGAGAAGCATAAAACCAAAACCTAAAGACAAAAGTAAATGAAAGCTGCTGAAAGGAAAAAAAAAACGAAACAGAAATGATGAATAAAAAGCAGCGAAGTGCAAATGCGAAAATTCAATGAAATAACATTTAAATTAAGTTTTGGATTTAAATAAAAATCTTAATGCGACTCACATTTATTTTTAGGAACCACAGAAAAATCACAGCAGGACAAAATGAGTGCCAGAATTGAAATGAAATTTAGTGCATTAAAATAAAAAATCGATACATTTTGAAATCATAGTGGATTTTAAATTTGCTCTTTAAATAAATAGAGCTACTGAAGTTTTTTGTTGGTAGAGTGACTCCCTACAACAAAAATGAATTGGTAGACTTAAAATAATTTTTAGTTTCATAAAAACTGCATCACTTGATGCACGATCTTATACATTTATTGTTCTTGTTAGGCAATAGAGTTTGTATTTATTCATATATTAAGCACCTGGAAAGAACTATAATTTGTATTTATTCATTCGCGGCGAAATTTAGTTTTATTTTAACCAAGTAGGTGTAACACAATTTTCATTTTTATAAAATGTCAAAAAATTCCACGTAACTTTAGTTCTATCTTTAGCCTGCAACATAAAAATTTCCAATTATTTACTTGAGAACCTTAAAATTGAGTTTTAAGTATCATACATAATTTCTTTCTAAGTCCAAAAAGCATTACAAGTTTCAATCTTGTCCAAAAGTCAAAAAAATCAAGTCTTTTATCAATTATATCAATCTAGTGAGCGGTGTTCTGGACTTGTTTCTGGCCAAATTTTTTGAAGAAATGAAAAAATTTTCTAAAATAAATTTACCATTTGTGATTATGTGAGATTTTTTAAGAGGAATTCTCTACAGAAATTTTACTGAAATTTTTTCTTTTGATTTTTCAAAAAAGTTTTGAAGCATCAAATGATAAGAAGTGTAGACATTTAAGCTCAATTTTTTTGAAGATTTGTAAATGTCGAAATCGAATTGTGCAAACATATGTCCAAGAACGCTCCCTATTCCTTTAAAGAGGTGTTTTGCGCTTTATTATAGAAAATAGATTTATGTATATCATAAAACGAGAAGGAAAGTTCGTAAATGGGTTGCGGAAGTTGCAATTTCCTCATTTTTTTCCTGCGTTTTAATCTTTGACGCAAATCTTAGACACTCGACTTTTCTACAGCGGGCTCTTCGCCTATAATAATTTAACCGTTTTTGTATTTATTGTTTTTAAACCAGCTTTCTTTGTCTATTTCTATATAATCTTATTTTTTTTTTTTTGTCAAACATAGTTTTTCCGGATTTGCAAATTTTCACAGCACGTAGAGCGGAAGCGGAAACGCTTGATTCACAACGACAAACACAAAAACAGCAAAACAAAAAAATAGAGCGTGCGCTCGTTTATGACTCAAATGGCGGTGCACGTTGTATGTGCAGAGCAGAATCAATTAAAAGCTTTTTTTTTGTGCATTTAATTTTTTTTATGGTCTAGCTGCTTGTGTTATTGTTGGTGTGAGCAGTGCAAAAAAAAAATATGCGAAAAATTCAAATCAAATTTTCACAGCACGTGCTATAGCATTTATGATGAGTAAGGGGGAACGTTTCTGTGAAAAATAAAAACGTTTATGTATATTATTGAAGATTTTTATCAAATTAAAACTGTATTAGTGTTTCGGACTAAAAAAAAGGATTTTAAATGGTTTTGATTTTAAAAAAATTTAAAAACAAATCATTTCATTTATTAATAACGTGCACGCTTCATAGCAAAAATATTTCTATGAGATGCATTAAATTTTCCTATGCATTCCTACAAGAAAGTTTACTTGTACCTTTTTGCGTAGTCCCATTCGTAGTCATTTTCGTCGAAAAGTGCGAGTTGCCTCATTTACCGCTTTTGCAGTTCTATACCACCATGTTATCTACATATGCCACGATTCTTATGTCATTATCCCATATCAATGTCAGATTGTGATTTATGATCAAACTTCAAGGCAGAGGGTTAACAACTCCTCCTTGAGTTGTACTTATAATTGCATTGTTGATTCAAAGGCTTTATCTGTTGTTGGACTACATCAATTTTCATATTATTAAATGTAAGTTGTGTAGGTAGTTCATATGTGGCAACTTTTGACTTCTATGAAGAGTTTTAATATTGCGTTGCATGAAAGGTTAATTACGAAAAAAAACCTCTCTTATATGCATAAATATTTTTGTACTGTTTGTTATTTAAAAAACATAATATTTTGCTATTTTAAAATAAATAGCAATTCACAGTAGGCTGAATTTAATTTTTCTACATTTATACGATTTCTCTGTGAGCTTTCGTTCTATTCATTCTATTTTGCATCGTTAAATAATGATGAAACGCTGCCTAAGCAACAACATTTATCTACAGTTTCCATAAATAATTTAATTCGCCAATTTTTTGTGGTACTTGTTTTTGAATATAAATAAAATTTTAAAATATTTTTAATTACATTTGGATAATTGAAGTGATTTAAAATGCTAATGGACCGTTAAATTTTATAACTTAAACGGTTTGAAAGCCTAAAATTTATCAAAATTTAAAACTTTATTATATATTATTTGGACTGTTTCATTTTTGGGCGAAAATTGTTAAGAAAATACATATTAGTCCATTGAAATGTTACAAAATTTTGGCTGAGCCTTGCATTTTGGGTAGGACAAGATTTTTTTTATTTATTGTGTAGGGGGGGTTAGCATGAGTATAAAACTCGGTTTTCGGGGTTGAAAGTCACCCCATTAAGCCGCCATTTTGAAAATGGATGTAAATCACGGAAATTTTTTAAATATTTTTTGTAGAAAATAAAATTTTCTATAATTTTGATTAAAACACTTTTTACCGTTAAATTGAAAATGAAAAAGTTATAATTAAAAAAAGGCTGACATTTTCGAGTAAAATATCATTTAAAAGCTACAACTATTTTTCTATTGATTTTATTGGAAAATCACTTTAAATAATTTTTATAGAACATTTTATTGCGAACAATTTCTCATACTAATTTTTAATTTTTTTTATTTAGTGAGGTGTTAGGATCTTTCAAAGGAATCAAACCATGAGAAATTGTTCACAATAAAATGTTGAAAGCATTAGCTCTTTCTAAAACATATATTAAATACTTATGATTGAGTACTTATTTTCCTCATCGAACTCATATTGCAATACTCAAAATTTCAAACATGCACATTTTGAAGTTGAGAAAAGTAAAAATAGTTTTATTTCTGCTTTTTTTAACACAAACAACATTAAATTCAAATATTTTATTTTAGTTTAGATCGCGTTAATTTTAGAAATTTAATTTTTTAATATATGTAAAGGCTAGGATCGATCTTTTCGGATTTTTTAGAATCGAGTTAAAACACAAGAAATTTTTTGAAAAATTATCCCTTGCAGCGCCGACGTTTCGAGGATTATTTGTTCTCTTCTTCAGGGCGTCAATTTATTAATTTTTCAAAAAATTTCTTGTGTTTTAACTCGATTCTAAAAAATCCGAAAAGATCGATCCTAGCCTTTACATATATTAAAAAACATTAAATTCAGTTTGACTGATTTCAATTTACAGCTTTTTTACACTTAAAAAATTTTTCCTAACAAATTAAAAACTGCTAACTTTTGTTTGAGAATGAAATTTGTGTTTGCCCTTCACTCATTTCTAACAATTTCTTGTGAATAGAAACATTTTAATGTTAACGAATGTAAAGATTTGTTAAAAATTTTAAGTACGAGAGTAGACCTATTCAGTAGGTTTATTATGTGACTATAAAAATAGCTTTCTAAAAAAGATACATTGAAGCAAAATGTTTTTCAATAAAAAAAATTGTTCTTTAGAAAGTATTTGTCTTTTTTTGTCAAAATCAATTTACACATTTGCTGCCTTTCAATACCTTTCATGGAAAAAATTAACTTTAAGCAAGCCATCTCTGCAAATCATAATTCTATGAAAAAAATCTCATTAAATTCTCAGCAGTTTAGGGCGACAAAAAGCAAAACTCAACAAATAAAATCATTCGAAAAAAAAACACAATCGACGAGCGTTAAAAATACTTAAACAAAAAGTGTCCTTGAAATTTTCCAGCAAACACTTAAAGTATTTGTTGGAAAAAGAAGCAATAAACGCATAATAGGAAATGTTCACATGGGTATTAAAATTGAAAAAAAAGAAAAAAACATAGGTATGTAAGAAATATAATATTTTGCAAAAGTCATGAAAAAAGTTTGAACTGACTAAGCAGCACTGAGTGTGCAAAAAGTGGGAAAAAAAACATTACTTATCGTATAATA
The DNA here is from genome assembly GCA_963680825.1 of Meiosimyza decipiens. Taxonomy (NCBI): domain Eukaryota; kingdom Metazoa; phylum Arthropoda; class Insecta; order Diptera; family Lauxaniidae; genus Meiosimyza; species Meiosimyza decipiens. The sequence goes on along the minus strand of OY804259.1, from coordinate 5,692,703 downwards.
GGGATAAACAGAATTTCTAAAGTAACTAAGTGGCGGAAGAAAGTTAAGAAAGATTAAGTGGAGTAAAAGTATTCCAAGAGAAAAATCGCAACTTTTTATATGAATTTGAATAAAAATTTTTATCAAAAAATGTTATAAAATAATTTGTGCAGTTTTAATAATCAAGTTAATAATCAAGTTAATTTATCTTAAAATCATTTGTCTTAAATACACACCAAAACGTCAACGTTAATCTGAAGAAATACACACATTTAATGACTTTTTCATATACCACATATTTGTGTTAAAACAGCTGTCTGTTATTTCTCTGCGTCACACACACAGACACTCACGTACATACACTAGAAATGTACCGAACTCATTAACAAAAATCTTAAATATTATTTTAAGCAAAAAGTTATGACAGTGCACAGTGGGATTGATTTTTTATGAGCAAAATAAAAGATTCCTAGAAGTTCAGTAATCACACAAACTACTTGCTTGTGTATGTGGAAATTGGGCACCAAGAAATGTAAGTGAAATGAAACGTTGATAAATTTCTGTTGTAAGTTCGCAGTTTATGTAAAAACAGATAATTTTCACTTACCAGTGTGCAACACATGTCAGTTATACATTTGTATAATTTTCATTGGTTTGACCCCAAATGCCAATCACTTTGGCACTTAACAATGTGTTTTTGCTCGTATACTTTTTAATATTATTATCAGAGTTGCCAAAGACACCAATATTACAGACATCTTCCAATTAAAAATTTTGCTCAAATGACACCTACCGTAGCGTCGTCAAAGTACCTGCATTTTTGAGTAACACTTGAGACAACTATTTAATGGGTGATTTTTGTGCTATTTGTTTCTTCAGTGTACATTTCTTGCCATTGTGTCATTGTGTCAACGTCAAAACTGCTCAATAAGGTTTGTCATTTTACCAAGAATAGACTAACAAAAGAACAACGCTTTGAAATCATTGAATTTCGCTATGAAAATTTGTGCTCTGTGAGAAATCGAAATGCTCGAGCAGCCAGGGGCAGGTCAGGAGCTGCCAATGCACTCTAAAAAATGCACTGTTTGGTGCGGTTTGTGGGACGGCGGCATCATTGGAACGTACTTTTTCGAAAATAATGAAAATCGCAACGTTACAGTGCAAAGTACCGTTCGATGATTATCGATTTTTTTTGCCCAAAATAGAAGAATTTGACTCGGTTGACATGTGGTTTCAACAAGGCGATGCTATTTAGCACGCGATACTATGGACCTATTGAGAGGCGAGTTTGGTAAGCAATTAATCTCACGTTTTTTAGCAGTCCATTGGCATAGACTATTTTTTGTGGTGTTGTGAGAAGTCTTTTGTATACAGGAACAAGCCAGCTATAGTTGCAGCCTTAAAAACAACATTACAGCAGTCATTGGTAAGATACCAGCCAAAATGCTGGAAAAAGTATGTCAAAATTGGAGCTTACGGATAAGCCACTTCAGGCGTAGCCACATGGAAGTATCGCTCCAAATAAATATTTTATTCAATATTGCAAATTTTCTGTCCTTTTTTCAATTTTCAAAAACCAAACGCTTAAAAAATCTCTCGATTTATAGTTGGAGGCTATTTTACCGCGAGAGAAGCAATTTAAAAATCACTACAAAGAGAACGTCTCTGGTAATGAAAATTTTTGATTATATAAGAAGTGCCACACCCACGAAGAGTATTCAATAATTCAGTTCATATTATTTTATTTTCCCTCACATCTTCAATACTTTTCACAACTGAAAATTTAACCCATAGAGATCTATTATTATGATTTCTAAATAATTTTGTACCTTTCCTTCTGCCAATTGAGCCAATGAACACTTTTCAGAATTAATCGGTTTGAATATTTCTTCTTTGATAATTTAAGAACATTTCACCAACTAATTTTGTTTGATTTCTGCTTATTAAAAATAAATAATAACTTTCAATATCATTCCACTGTCCCAAAAGAATATTCATATTCTTATGAATAAAACGTCGTCAAACACGTGAAAAACACAAGTATTTAGTGACACGAGGGGGTGTTAAGACAACACAATAGTAGTACGGGAAAAGAATTAGAAAACAAAAAAAAATTAAAAATGCAAAAAGTGTGCGTAATTAAAAGGAACAACTTAATGCGCTTATAGCGAATGACAAGCGAGTTTATACTTTCCTGTTGGCGTTTGTATTATAATGAATGTCACACGTGTATGAAGGTATCCTTAAAAGTATTTCAGACTGAGCAAACTGCAGCTTTCATAGCACTTTTAACAATAAAAGTGCTTTAAGTCTCTACACACAAGAATAGTGAGAGGAACAACTATCAAGAGCAGGCGTTGTTCTTCATTAAAATTATGTATGCAATCCTAAAATATTTTTAAAGAAGCTTATGTCATAAGAACAATAATTTTTTTAAAAGAAAAATTAATGGCGTCATACTTTCTGCTAAACGGCAATGTTGAGTATTGTTGAAAATTAATACCGATTAAGGTAACATCTTTCTGAAGAATTCTGAAGATGCTCTAACAGGAATTATGGATTATGGAATGTCCTTGCATGAAAATGCATAAAACAAAATTGGTGGAATATTTCATGTTCATTTCACTTGTAGGTAACCACATAAAAGTAATTGCAACAAAATTTCTTTATGAAAATGATACAGGATGTATTCTCAGAAACTTCAAGCTTCAAAATCATTTAAGAATTTTTACTCATTCACCATAGAAACATCCTTAAATGTTACATGGGAACTTAATAAGTTTTCACTGTGGAAAATGGCATCAGGGCTTTGATGGGCTGAAAATATATTTAAATCAAAAGCTGCCGAGATTTCCATTTAAATAGTTGAACTGAAGCCGAACCTCATTTTTAACTCTATATATATTAACTTTACCAGAAAAATTGTCGAAACATAGAATCTAAGAAATTAGTTGGTCTCGAGAAAAAAGATATTCAAACTATTAAATAATTTTTTCAATTGTATTTGAAAACTGGTCAAAATTGAAATTTCGTTATTCTAAATCCATATTTATGTATTGTCTTTGGAATTTGCACAAAAACTTCAGATTTCAAAATTTTCTATTTATTCTGAATATTTTAAAACTCTCAAAAAAAACTTAGTTTTTCATATACTAAGCATAAATAGAAGGTATTCTTATCCAATTTTGATCTATGTATCTATGTGCTAATTGTGTACTTGAAAAAACAATTAAATAAAAAACAGCAAAATTTGAGCTTCAGCCAATTTTCAAATATGACCAAAAATTCAAGTCAAAAAATACAAATTTTGAAATATTTTTTGTTATACCACTTTTTGCCAGAAATTCACTGATCGCATTTATTGATGACATTGGGTAGAGAAAATATCAATCGCTGTCCTACATACATTGCCAATGGACTATTACTGATACTGATTGTTGTGATCCTGTTAAGTATAATTTCGTTCAGCAAAGGGTTACAGTCAAGTATGCATAAGTGCTAAAATAAAGCTTCTACATGAGGTTTCTTAGTCCCAAAGCAGTGAAAATCTCAACTAGCAACATAACAACTTAGTCAACAAAAACTTTGTCAGATTGGAATGCTTCTACGTAGCCTCTAGAATCAAATGATACATCAATGAAATCGAAAAATATATCCAGCAAGAAGAATATAAGACAGATATATTGAAATCACTCTTCTCCGATTTGAGCAACAAGATTTTATTTCAAATCAAGAAATTGGTATTTACTTTTGGGTTACGCAGGTACGTACTTTTTTTCTCTCTAAAAATATAAGAAGGAGGATATCTAAGTCAAGCAAAGTTTAATCGGGTAAGGATTCAATTTCTCATATTAATGTTAAGCTATAAGTTGGCCGTTAAGTCTCAACATAATGGTGTTGCCATTCTAGTTGATAGAACCGGCAGAGCTTCAAGGATGTCTTAACAGAAGCTGCTGAATTTCTCTGTGTTTTCTCTAATCAGATATATCACTTATCGATATGGCCTATAGCCCAGATTTACGGTCTCCTGCTCCATTTGCCTACTCATATGCCATCAAAAGAGCTACTTAATTTTATTTGCTCTTTTGGTTAAACATTTATTTTATTTTTATTTTAATTGCTAACACATTTTTATACTTTTTATGCTTTATTTTCAAGCACAGTCCTCAAATTTTTACGATTTTTTTACATTTTCAAAGTCGCTTCTACCTACATTGTTTGTGTGCTGTTATGCAATTGTGTGTGCGATTTGCATTGCAAATTTATTATGATAAAAACAGCAGAAAAGTGGAAGTGGGGACAATTTATTAGGTAATTGTGGCGCACATTAAAGCAGAGTTAAGAGCATTTTTTTTGTCGAAAAAGGGCTAGAAAACAAAAAACCGTTGATGAGTGCGAGCATGTGTCTTTTTGTGGAAATATGTTAAACTTGTTGCATACTTTTATGAGCACATTAAATTTTAATGGGAATTGTGAAATTCGACATATGGAAACAGTCAGTGCTCTTAATAGCTGTAAGTATTTAAATGCTAAAAAATTTTTGAAATGATTTTTATTAACTGTATATTTTGCGACTAAATTATATTATTTTTTAAAAGAAAAAACTGTCAGTCTGAAGAAAAAAAATTCAAAACAAACAAAATGAGAAATTTTTTGCGTAGTAATATTTTTTTTACTAAACGTGCGCTATCACTTTTTACACAGAGTCCAAGCAAAACAGGCGTAGAAAATTGGGACCAATCGTAAGCTTATAGCATAAGAACACAGACAAAATCTATAAAATCTAAATTTCAGCATTACAACCTCCCTTAAGTTGGAATCAGCACAAAAATGCTTTGGCGGTGTACAACGTGTCTATACACATAACTCGCAAGTGTTGGGCTGTAAAATGACCTTTGGCGTTTATTTACCACCAGCGGTTTTTTCAGAACGTGGTGCCTGCAGATGTCCAGTGTTATATTACCTCAGCGGTCTAACTTGCACACATGAAAATTTCATTAAAAAAGCAGGCGCGCAACAGCATGCAGCACAGCATGGTCTAATTATTGTTAATCCAGATACATCACCACGTAATCTCAATTTACCCATAGAAAAAGATTCAGAAGTAATTGGCCCAGGCGGTGGTTGGTATGTTGATGCCACAGTGTCACCATGGTGCAAGAATTATCGCATGTTTACCTATGTTTCACAGGAGCTTGTCTTGCTCATAAACTCCACTGATCTACCAATTGTTTATGATAGAAAAAGCATTTGTGGTCATAGCATGGGTGGTCATGGTGCCTTGATATGTGCATTAAAATGTCCTGGTGTTTATAAATCAGTTTCAGCATTTGCACCAGTTGCAAATCCTATGAAGAGCTATTTGGGAATGCAAGCACTTAGCGCATATTTGGGTCCAGATGAGACAGCATGGCAGCCGTGGGATGCTACATGTTTGGTTGAAACATACAATGGTCCAAAAATGGAATTATTCATTGATCAGGGTACTGCTGATGAGGGCTTAAAGAATAAGCGATTGCTACCTAAAAACCTATTGTGTGCTGCATCGGGGAATAGTAATTTGCAAACGATATTTAAACTACGTGAGGGCTATGATCATAGTCATTATTTTGTGTCCACATTTATTGGTGAACATATTGCTTATCATGCTAAAATGTTGAAGGAGACTGAAAATTTGGAAGAAAAAGCTACGAATGTGCTTTGTGGTTGAGTTTGTTGTGATTTATTATAAATTTTTTTAAAAAAAAAAAAATATATTTCATGACGTATATTAGCATCAAAACGTTTTTTTACTTCTAATGCATAAGGTGTTAACTGAGAAGGTTCAGTGAGTGTTACACTTGAACTCATACAAGTTTTTTTCAAATAGCCTGAAATGGAACTTAAGTTTTTGTTTCAAATATAAAAGATATGACTGGATGTGTATTTAATCCAAACACCTGCTACAATCAAACAATTTGTCATGTCGTCATGTATGTGGAGAGAGAGCCACAATTGCAGCCCTGGAAGATAATATTACAGCTGCCATTGGCGAGATACCGGCCGAAAGGCTGGAAAAAGTATGCCAAAATTGAAGCTTACGGATTAACTTCGTCAGGCGTAGTCGTGGGCAACATTAACATGAAATAATGTTTAAAACGTAAATGGAAGGAATTGATGTATCACTTTAAATAAATAAAGGGTGTTTTTTTAGAGGTATAGAGCTTCGAATTGAAATAAAACACAAGAAAATCGTTTTAATGTCCATCAATTTGGCTTTGTTGGAAGGATAATTTTATGCCATTAATGTTTAAATATGATTTCGGGCATGTGGCCACCGCGGCTGGCTCGAATAAAGCCAATTCTACAGGTCCAATTTTGAACCACTTTTTCGAGCATATGGGGCCGTATGTCGGCAATAACGCCACGAATGTTGGCTTCCAAGTCCATTAACGTTTCTGGTTTGTTGGCGTAGACGAGCGACTTCACATATCCCCAAAGAAAATAATCCAATGGTGTCAAATCACACGATCTTGGTGGCCAATTGACAGGTCCATTCCGCGAAATTATGCGCTCATCGAATGTTTCCTTCAATAAATCGATTGTGACGTGCGCTGTGTGGCATGTAGCGCCGTCTTGTTGGAACCACAACTCATCCACATTCATGCCATCCAATTCGGGAACAAAATAGTCGGTTATCATGGCTCTATACCGGTCTCCATTAACGGTAACTGACTCTCCAGCATTATTTCGGAAGAAGTATGGCCCAATGACTCCACCAGCCCATAGAGCACACCAAACAGTCAGTTTTTGTGGATGTAATGGCGTCTCAAGGGTCTCATGTGGATTCTCTTCACTCCAAATGCGGCAATTTTGCTTGTTGACGTAGCCATTCAACCAAAAATGAGCCTCATCACTGAACAAAATTTTGCGATGAAAATCAGCATCGAGATCAATCTCATTTTCGGCCCATACACCAAAATCACGACGCATTGCATGGTCTCGCGGCTTTAATTCTTGCACAAGCTGGATCTTGTAAGGTCGCAAGCCAAGATCTTTGCGCAAAATCTTCCATAAAGTTGATGGACAAAGCTCCAATTGCTGTGCACGGTGGCGAATCGATTCATTCGGGTCCTCTTCAACATTTTGCTCTACAGCGGCAATTGTTTCTTCGGTGCGCACTGTTCGACGTCTCTGCGGATGCGTATTATCACATAGAGTAAACGTAGTGCGAAAACGATCCATGGTTAACCGAATTAATTGCTCTGATGGACGATTATGTCGACCATAAAATGGACGGAGCTTGCGGTAAACTTCGCGAACTGAACCATTATTTTCGAAATAAATTTGCACAATTTGCAAGCGTTGTTCTTTTGTCAACCTGTTCATGATGAAATGGCAAACCAAACTGAACATAAATGACATTAGAGTTGCAAGATTTGACCATAAAATGCCAGTTTTATCTCTATTCGAAAAACAAACCTCTAAAAAAACACCCTTTATTTCATTCATTATTGAAAATTTTCTGTTTTTTTTCAATTTTCAAAAGCTAGACACTTAAGAAATCACCCGTTATAACGATGGAAATTTACTGGCCCAATCTTAATCGAAGATTAAGGTACTGCACTGTATAAGAGCTTAAGATAAAATTAATAAAAAAAAATTTCTTCATATTTTGGCTCTTACCCCAGCAAGAATACTATAAATTCTTAAAAGCACTTTACAAATTTTTAAAATATTTTTCTCATTAAATTCGTTTTTGCAGCAAGTTTTCACAATTAAATTCAGCAAATTCCATACAAAAATAACAAAAGCAAAATGTTTAAATTGTTAACCGCATAACGTTGAACGCTTAAATCATTAGCTACAGCAAAATTAAAAATTAAAGGCAAAGAATAGAAAAAATAAATTCAAACTGCAAAACTCACAGATGATGCTTATTAAAAATTCAAGTAAGCAAACAAATGCCGCACAAAACACTAGAGGCACAAGAGTAGCCACAAATTAGATACATAGGCAAACGTTTGAGAAAGAACAAGAAGAAAGCACAAGCAAGCAGGCTTTGTTAAATTGAATAAAAAATCGTAGTAAAAAGAATATTTAAATGCTCCAAAGATTAGTGAAGTTTGAATTCAAAAAATTATCTCAAACGATCGCTTGTTGAATTTTTTTCCCGAAAAGTAGACGTAAATTATTGTTTTGGTAAATGCTCTACTCAGATAAGTTTTTATAAACGTTATAATTGCCATAATACAAGAAAAACAGTCAGCGTAGCATTTATCGTCATAGGAACTCTCAAACAAACACAAATGTATTCACAAATGCATAAAGTAAACACAAGTGTGAGTGATATGAGCAAAAAAAAAAATAAAATATTAATAGCAGAAATAATTTTTAAAGGATCCTCAAAATGTAAATATTTTCCTAACGATTATTACCTTAATTTAAATAAAAATCGGCAGCAGCGAAAGTAGCTGCACCGCAAAAGGAAGCTTTTTAATTGCGCTGCTCCATTAGAAAGAAGTAGCACAAGCAAACAAAAAAAAAAAGAAAAAAACAAACTTCTTAAAAAAGAAAACCTTCAACAACGTGTTCTTTATATAATATGGCTAATTTTTTCATTAACTTATATAAATAGAAAATAAAAAAAAACTCTTAAAAGTATGCAGCACCAAACTTACTTACCGCATAGCTGGTTATGCGCGTATTCTAAGCCAGCAAGGGTTGTTACGTTTTCTTTGCTGCTTTTGCTGCAGGCACTTCACTCACTCGTTTATTCATTCACAATTTTGTACTGCTTTTGTTTTTGTTGTTGTTGTGTCTTATCAATGCGCCATTGTGTCAGTGTGACATGTTGCTAAAAGCAATAAAGCACAAGCAACAGTTCGTTGTTTAAATGCATGCTGCTTCCAATTTCAAACTCTTGGAAATATTCTGAAAGAGAAATATTGAGCATTAGTTTGGAAATGCAAGACATGCGCAGTACCTTTTCTGACTGCAAATAAGTAGTAGAAATATTTAACCCTCAAATGTCAGACAGTGAAGCAAAATGTGCTCTCACACGTTATGTAAAATAATAACAAACATAAACATTCAAAAAAGTTCAAAAGAATTCTCACACATATGGTATGTAAATGGTTTCAATTTGAATTACTATTTTTACAAAAATATATCGATGGGAAAAATTGTTATATCAATATTTATTTTTTTTCCAGTGATAATATTTTGGAAATAAGAAAAATTTCCAAATTCATTTTAAATGTATTTTAAGTAAAAAGCAGAAGTACTTTAAGTAATAATAACAAGTTATTGATATCAGTCATTTAAATGATGTTCCATTTTGCGCAAGAATTTTTTTTTTAATTTAAATTTCTGTTGCACCAATTGGCTGATCCTATTCATAATAATTTGCTTACATGTTATTTCGTAGTAGCAAATTTTGCAAATGGCAACCCTTAATAGCCCACTGCCATCAATTCAATCAGCTGTTCAACTTAGCAGCTGCTAACTCTTAAACTTTTCCGGTAAAATTTGTGTTATTGTTGTTGTTCTTTTGCCTAACAGCCTTATCAGACCACACGTAGCTTTGTTGTTGTTATTTTTTTGTTGTTTTTTACTTATTTCTAAAAATTGGAAGCAAAATGCATTTCTAATTGGAAATTCCAGTCAGTTTAGTTTTTAAGGGATACGAAGGCAAAGGCGAAGGCTACGCAGAAAATGACTAAGACTACAACGAGTCGATTGTGCCAAGTTAGTACTTTGCACAAAAATTAGTTCTACAACGGTAGCGCACTAATGCGGTTGCATAAATTTTAAACGGTGCGCGAAAAATTTTTAAAGAAAAATTACATGGTCAAAGTGTTGAGAAATCAAAAAAAAAAGTAATAAATAATTTAAATAATTTTTTTTTATTGTACAAATTTTTATTCAATAGAAGCAAATAATAATATTGTCTCAAAACGTATCTCTTTTTAATTGAGGAAAAAAGATTATATTGCTGGAAAAATTATTAATATTTTTCCCTCAGTGTATTTGTTTTGCCGCGCGTTTTTTGTGCTTCAGTGTGATAATTTGAATTCGCAATGGTCAACACATTTCTTGATTAGTTAAGAGTAAAACATGTTTGTGCAATCGTATTGTAAATAATTGTAAATACTGCAAAAGATAAACAACTGAATAAACATTGAACAGCTTCATTGAAATAAAGAGGTAATTAAACATAGAAATAAAATATGAAAAAATTGTTTCATTATTATAAAGTATGATATAAGGTTGAAAAGGTTACACCAGCGATATATTGGCAAATAAAACAAAAACAATAAACAATTTTGTAGCAAAATTCCAGCGAACATTATTTAAAAAAACATGCAAAGTAATTTATTTGTTACGGTTTCATAGAGTTAAGTAGTTAATCAACTTATCATTGAGTGTTGCAAAAAAATTTATCTTTTACTTTTTCAAGAAATTCAGGAAAAAAATAAAACGTCAGACTTAAAAAAAAAACCCATTCATGACGCATTTAAAATTAAGCTTTAAAATTTGTTCCGCGATTCGAATTTGCTAATTTTTTCTGTGTAATTGTTTTGTCAAGAAAAGGGATACTATGCAAAATTAATTGATTAAAAAATAATTATTTTGCTTCGTACAGCACAAAAGCATTAACAAAATTATGGGCGATAGTTAAACATAACTGGATTTTTATGTTTTATCTTCTTTATTAGTAACGTAAGGCAAGATAATGCATCACGCATTTGCAGCATATTTGCAGCGAAAAATTTTGCGTTGGGGTAAACTATATTTAATATTGAGTTAGACTGCGTAAAGTATTAACTTTCATGAACTTTTGGGAATTTTTTTGCGCCATCGCGAACGTTTGGCAAAAAATTTGCAAGCAATAATCATACATATTCTCCCAAAGGCTATTTATTTCAATTTTGCGTAAGGCTATTGAATTTAACAAAGTGCTCGTGTGTCTCAAAAATTGGAAAATCTATAAAAAAAACGTTTCAGGCGCATGGTATAGCAAATTTAACAGTCTACAAAAAAAAATAAATTCTTGAAGCGAACGTAGTGTTATGAAATGATTTATAAAATACGTTATTCACAAAACTTGGAATTTTATTAAATCATGTCCTCAGAAAGTACCGAATAGGAAACTGCGAGCAAACTCACTGTTTATATATTTAATTTCCGAAATATTTTGTTACATTCATGTGCTATATTTAATTTTTTGATTTTACCACACATTGGCACACACAAAAAAAGCTTTTGTTAGAAATTTAAATATTATTTAATATTATTGCAAAAGATTCCTAAAAATAAATAGTCGCCTACATCTGCAAACAGTTTGAGAAATATTTAACTGAGTGAATAATTGTCGCTTTTGAAGCTTTCTAAAAATTTGCCAATGATTTTTGGCTTTTCTCACAAAAAATTCTGGTTTCTAAGTTGCATATCAATATTCTAAGTACTTATTTTTGGAAGTTGTGCAAGTCCCTCTATGTTGAGAGAGAAAAAATTGAATGAATTTTATGGAGTTCATTTCAAGTTACTCACTTTTTCTTCTTAACGCAAACGGACTTGCACCACTTTCAAGTTAAGGAGCTCAAAAACTAATTGAATTTCGGCCAAACTATTGACAAACTTGTCAGATGACTGTTTGCGCATAAAATAAGGGATTCCAAAAAACACTACCTCTCTGACATGACCAAAAAAAATTTGCTGCATATAAAAGTAGCGCTGCACATTGGTACAATAAACTTAAATTATTTAGTTTTAAACAAAAAAAAAAATGAAAATTTGAAAAAATAAAATTTGATGCAACTGTGACATTTAAAAATACTTTAACCATTTTATTTAACGTGGGTAGCAAAACATATGGTTCCATTAGAGCAGCAGTAATAAAAATAGCCATAACTATGACTACAACGTATCATTAGAACTATTAGTTTCATGTTGTTTTTTTTTAGGTAAACCGCTTACGTCATTGAAAATTTACAAAAAAAAAGAGTAAAGAAGAACACAAAAATAGCCAGCAGGTAAAAATCGTTTCAAACTAACTAAGGAAAGGATAATAAACGATGACGTTAACTTTATTTGGAAGGGATATTAAAAAATGGAATGGTCTTTGTTTGCTTTTTAATATCTTAACCTTTTTTTTGAATGAAAATTTATTTTAAATTTTAATTAACGGCAAATTTTATTTTAAATAAATTACGTGCTTGAATTGACGAATTTATTTTTATGTGCGGACACCTTTACTGAAGGATGTATGTATTTAAAAGAACATATATATACGAGAAAAATGTAGTTGGTGGCGCTAACGCGTTAAATTTTGGATTTTAAATGACTTTTGGGATCCTTTACGATTTTTTTATACTTTTTCAAGATTTTTGGAAAATATTTTTTTCCTATCTTCTAATATTTCGATCAGTTCTAATTCCGTTATAGATGTGCTTCGGCAATAGAATTGACATTCGAAGTTTATTTCAGGATCATACAAAAAAGTGAAATCTGTCATATTATCGAAACTATCACAGCTCAGTTTAGAAGTTAAAAAAATTCCATGGCAAAATCCGACCATAAGACTTTGAAGAAGTATTGAATTCAATTCCACTTCCTAATTTAACCGGAACCAGAACAGACCTGATTTTTTGATTTTTTATATTTTTTTTTTGTTGTGTCCAAAATATTTCTATTTTTTCAACATTCTTTGAAGTCTTTGATATTTTTGACCTTTGTTTGTATTTTTAAATATTTTGTGACTTTTTTAGGTTGCACATTTTATCAGAATTTTGCAATATTTGCAGCATTTGGGTATATGGCAACAAATTTTATTTTTCTTACAGCACCACTTAAGAAAAATGATACCATGATAAAATGATATTCAAGAATTCTTTTTTTTTTTGCGATAACGCAATATTGAAAAGACAATTCCTTATCTAGCGTTACAATATTAATTTATTTTTTATGAAGCGAAAATTAAAGCGTTTTAATTAAATTTCTCTCTGAAGTATTTACTGTTCGCAAATTTTAAAATCAAAAGTTTTTCTTATTGGTACTAATGGTCATATTATCCATAAGCAATCCGAAGATTTTAAAAAACTTAGCCCTGAACATATTTTTTGGAATGTTGAATTAAAAAAAGTTTAAATAATTTGGAAAAGTTAAATGAAAGAAATTAAGAAAGGTTTGATAAGTTGCAAAAAAGTCAAAAAGTTTTGAAAGATTGAATAGGTTGAAATAAAGTTGAATATGGTTGAAAAGGTAAAAACAAAATGAAGAAAGATTGCACAAAAAATGCTGCATAAGTCGAAATGTTTTGAAAAAAAAGGTTGAAAAGGCCGCATAGGTTGAATAAGCTTGAAAAAATCAAAAAAAAAAAAAGTAAATTAAAAGTGAATGAGATTGAAAAAGTTTTAAAAGTTTGAATCAAAATAATTTTAATATGTCGAAAAATATATAAAGAGGGTTAAAGAATTGAGTTTAAAATTACGTCGCAGCACATACGATATTAGTACTGGTCGTACTAATCACTAAGTTTGAGTCACACAGGTTATTGATTATATGGCATTCTTTTGTTGATAAATTATTCCACTATTAATTGATGTTTCCACATCAAAAATAGAAAATATTACTCTGATTTGCATCTTACCATATTATGAAAATATATCAATAAAAAGAAGAGCTCAGTACCTTCCCAAAAACTTTGAGGTGATGTAATTCCGATGAGAAATTAATGCATAATTTCTAATAGAGAACAAAAACTGTTCTGTAAAGCTTTTTCCAACCGAAAAAAGTTTGTAAAATCCTTTTCAAGAATCCCTCATACTTTTTAGACCCAGTTAAGCCAAATCAAAGATTTAATCTAGTTTACTCGGTTGTATATATTTGACTAGTTGACGCCGAAGTTTGCTTACAATTTATGAAAAAAATTATAATAATTTGTTAGAAAAGATTTATTGTTACTTATAAATATAAAATGCTGGACATTACTCTTTTGACTGACATCCTTTTTAAGCTTTTCATCTATTCAAATGATCGCAGATTCAAACTTTCAAATAGAACAATTTGTATTAAGTGTTTTCAATTCACAATTTTATTTCACAATACTTTCTATATCACTGAACAAAGATTACAAATCAAGACAAAATTATTATTTTTGTAAAAAATAAAGGGTCTCTATGCTATAAATGCAACAATGGCTTCGTTTAATATTCATTTAAAAATAAAGTGAAATTCTCGGAAGCAAAAAAATAATTCACTGAAATTTGCATACCACTAAAAATGCTGCAATTTTCTATTGTTAGCACCACTAAAAGCAAAAAGTTTTTTTTTTTTATTTAAAATTTCACATCATTTCAAGCATAAAGCAAAAAAAAAAGTGGACATGACGAGAAAAAATTGCCAAACTAATATTGACAGTGGCAACCATTACAACGGATGAAGTGAATAGTTTACATAAAAATGCTGGACACTTCAACTTTTTATAGAAAAACGTGCTGAAAATATTTTGAATATGAAGTACACTAAATGACTTAAAACAACAAAAAGAGAAGAACATTGTAGTTGCATTTTTTTAAGAATTTACATTTTGCACATTAAGTTTTCAATGAATTGCATGCGATGACACAGTTAGCAAGAAGCAGCTGCCAAAACAATAAATTTTCGTTGCACGTGTATTTTTTGCACTCATTGAGTGTGACACCTATAAATATGCAACAGAAGAAAGTACAAAGCGATATACACACACACACACAGTCAACACAGTTTGGCATTGCTCGCACGCAAAAAAATTGTGCAAAAAAAGAGTGCCAAATTTCTAAATGCAAACTAATTTCGCATGCACTGCCCGAAAAAATAAAATGTACCGATGAAAACTGACACACTGTTGCATTTACCTTATCTATATAAAGAGTTTAGAGTTTTCCAAAAAGCCTCAAATACTTGAATTTTCGGATACGCGTTCTTATATATAGTGCATGTAAAAATTATTACAAAAATTATTTTGGTACTATCCAAGTAAAATCCCAATGTAGCGTAAGAAACGAAAAAATTTAATAATAAAAGAAACGAAATGTTTTTCTGTACTTTAAAGAATGTTTCACTTTGTGCGATTTTTACTGAAAGTTTCAAATTTTTCAACATTTTCGAAATTTTTTGACTTATTCAATATTTTCTGACTTTTCGAAATCCATCGAATATTGAAAATTTTTCATTACTTCAATGTTTTTTGACATTTTTAAGCTAACAACATTTTGTGACATTTTATGATTTTTGAACTTTGAACTTATATTCATTTTTCAATTTTTATCAAAATTTTTTAAAAATGTTGAATTGGCTACCAGTTTTGCATATTAAAAATTTGCAAGTTCTGGTCTGAATAGCTGGAAATATGAAAATATATCTATTGATACTTTTCAGGTGTGTAACTAGAAAAATGCAACAGAAAATTTAAAGAAGTAAGTGGTTTTTCTTAATTTTTAAACGAGAAGCTGGTAGCAAACTTCTAACAGGTGATTTTTTGCTATTTGTTTTTTCGGTGAACATTTTTTTAAGTTTTACGGTTGATTCGTAACATGTATGAGCGCCAAAAATGCTCAATAAGGTTTGCCATTTTACCGTATATAGACTAATAAAGGAACAACGCTTGCAAACTATTGAATTTTACAATCGAAATTCGTGCTCTTTGAGAAATGTGTTCATTCAAAAATTTTCATCAGCGACAAAGCTCATTTTTGGCTCAATGGATTCGTCAAAAAAAAAGAAGAATTGCCAAATTTGGACTGAAGGGCAGCCAGAGGCAGTTCAAGAGCTGTCAATGTACTGTGAAAAATGCACTGTTTAGAGCGGTTTGTTGGCCGACCGCATCATTAAACCGTACTTTTTCAAAAATAATTAAAATCGCAACGTTATAGTCAATGAAGCAAGTTACCGTGCGATGATTACACGGCACGCGATACCATGGAGCTATTGAGAGGCGAGTTTTGTGAGCAATTGATCTCAAGTTTTGGAGTAGTACATTGGTCGCCAAGATCATGCTATAGCACGCTATAGCCCCACTGCACTATTTTTTGTGGTGCTACGTGAAGTCTCTTGTGTACAGGGACAAGCCAGCCACGATTGCAGCCCTGGAAGACAAAATAACAGTTGCCATTGGTTAGATACCGGTCAAAATGCAGGAAAAAGTTAGCCAAATTTGGGGCTTACGGATAAGCCACCTAAGGAGTAACCGCGGGCAACATTTTCATAAATCAAAAGTTTAAAAAGTAAATGCAAGGAATTGACGTAGCGCTGCAAATAAGTATTTCATTCCCTATTGCAAATATTCTGTTCTTTTTTCAATTTTTAAAAACCAAACGCTTAAAAAATCACCGGTTATATTTTAAGTGTTCCCGAAGAAATCAGCAGCATTATGTTTTTTGATCAACCCTAATGTAGAGATACATATATTAGTTCATATATGTATGCTAGCGAATATTTGTGTGGACTTGTGCAGCTATGTGTGAATTTAATTAAAATTTTATTTAATTACATTTTGTACTACACGTTCATGTTTTGTTATTTCATGTTAGTGTTGGCAATGTGTGAATGAGCTAATGGTGTATTGTTTTTTTAATGTTTTTCTAAAGAAAATGTAGTTTATTTTTAATAAAAAAAATGTAAAACAACGACATTTAAATTATCGTTCAGCTATAAAAATAAAAAATGATTCAAAAAGTTTCATAGATTTCGTTTCAGCAAATATGATACAAAACTGGCTGCGAAAATTATTAACTCTTCATATATTTTATAAAAATTTTTTCAATTTTGGCTTTGAGAACCTTTTCATAGAAATACAGTATAGTGCTGAGAAAAAAATATAACACAACTTTGATCTTAAATTACATTCCATAAAAGTTTTCTTAACAATATGTTTTTTAAGCATACACAGTTTTATTTACAGGAAAGTTTCAGTTGCGTTCCTTGCAATTTTTCCTAAAATTTCTTGAGAGACTTATCTTAACAAATTGGCAGAAAACTGACTTTTTTTTTTTCCTCTAACAAATAGAAAGACACACAAGCACTCTTTCACGAATGTCATTAGCCAACATGCTCGATCGACTGCATTCATAACATTGTTAGAGTAACCATGAGAACACCTTTGAGTACATGTAGTGTCTTCATCGTTAACACTGTGTACTAAAAGAGGAATGCCAACCAACTTGTTCGTTTAGTTTTTTATTTGGTATCGAATTTTATTTATTGTTTTGTGTCAGACAATTGCAGCGAACTGTATTTGACTTTACGCTCAGCTGAGCAGATGACTTAGGTGCATAGCTCAAGCAGGAGTGAGTTCGTTAGCAGCTGTAAAGATAATTAAAAGGTTCAAAAAATAGCTTCCTTGTTAATTAATTTTTAAACATTTATACTTTACATATGTTACTGTAGTTTTCAATAGTAGGTCTGCTAGCCAAGTTTTCTTATAGTTCTCAATAAGTTTGCAGAAATTTTCTGAAAAATAAAGTTTGCTTGGTACTCAAGCATTTTTGTGTTTTACCATCATCACTCATCACACACTGAATGTTTAATGTTGAAAAATAGCGGCATTTAAATATGTCGATTTTATTATGCATCAGTTTTGAATTTTTTGATATATCCGCACATTGACTTTTTCATAAAAGTTTTTGAAAATTAAATTCTCTTTCACCGGCAACAAAAAATATGAATTTTATGATTTCACCCACGCCTTTTAATGATTTCCATTTTTGTCTGTATAATAATTGCCACCATCTTAAGGTAAGATGCTGCTAAATAATTGTAAATTCTTAATAATGCACAAGCTTGTTGGACAAACACAACCTTAATCCGAGCACTTTTTCTTAATCAATGTCAATAGCATCATCATTCTTGCTAACAGCAACTTTTCATCATGGATATTTTAAATATTCAATAGCAATATCTTAAGCATAATTGAAAAAAATACATGAACATCTACTATTTCTTAAAACTTGAAACCTTTAATCATGAAAAGCAACTTATTTTTCAGCACCATAACAACTATAAAGGTAACCACCATCACCATCACCATATCAATGTCAACCTTCTTTTACCTGTATCATATTTATGATTAACAATATTGGCAGGCAACAGCTGTTTCAACAGGAAACAGCAAATCTCAAAAAAAAAAAAAAAAACAAGAAAGAAAAAGGATACGTGGCAAACTTTAGTGACATTATCATTGTTTTTGTTATTACCAGCATTGTTACACAAAATGTCCTTTTTATTTTTCTCTTAAATTTTTTTATTTTTCTTTTTCCTTTGTAGTTTTGTGTTGTGTTTTGACAAGCCGCCACCAACCAGCAACCAAGGACTATGATCCAAAAAAATGTGCGTGTAAATCAATTTTTTTACATCGTTGCACATCCTTCCTTCCTGTGTGACAGGAAACATGCTGTGTTGGTATTTTTTTTTTTCAGTTGCACAATTTTCTGTTGTATGCTGTATACGTTTGTTTGCGTTATTGTGCATTTTAGTGCTTTACACTAAAGGCATTGTGTGACATTAAATGACTGCGTTATCTGCACATTTTTCCACTATAAAATTCTTTGTGTATGAAAAACACAGACACACTTATAGGTAATATCATATATACGGCATTACATTGTACGCCTTTGAATATCTGCATTAAAATTCAATTGTCGCTGTAATTAAGTAAAATCGAGTAAGTTCTTGTGTTATAAAGTGCGTAAATTAAAACATTATTTTTTTATTGAATGTACGTTGTGTCTTATTTTCAACATAAATTGCAGCAATAAAGGCATTAAGCTGTTGCTATACGACGTGCAGTAACTTTTAGTGCAGTGCAGCCACTTAAAATGTTGCTTACAAAAGTTTCAGTGTGAAAAAGTGTTGAATTAATTTTTTCAATTTTTTGGTACTTTATTACAAGAAAATCTAATTAAAATGTTCAAAGCCATTGTAATCTCGGTCAATTTCAGTCTCCATGCATTTATTAGTTTATTATACATAGATTTTGTATTATATAGCAGATGAATGCACGAAGGCATATGGTGCTTAAAGATATTTATATGTACATATATATCTTTTAAAGTTGGTATTCCCCATAAACAATTTTTAAGAACCGAAATGATTTTAAATAACTTTCCGTATAAGTTTTACATTCATAAAACTTAAAAAAATACATTTAAAAACACAACAACATTTCCCAAACTCCATAAGCTGATATCCTTAAAGCTGAATTCAAAACTACTTACTTATTACTCACATAATTTAATACGCCTTAACAAAACCAGCAAATGTGGCAGCCTCAAGACCGCAGCATATCAAAGGTTTTCTTAAAATGAAAAAGAGCAGGAAAAGTGCTTGCATTGACAGCGTAACAAATGTGAAGAAAAAAAGCGTATGAGTTGATTATAAAAAAGTTAAACTTTTAAAAAATGCAAAATAATTCTATGAATTGCAAAATTATTTGCATCAAATATCAATTTTGCTGCGGCATCATGCTGTTTTTTTTTTTTTGCGCTAGCTCACTTTTAAAAGTTGACTTAAATTTAAGAAAAAAAAAACAAATTTTGTTTTGCTTAGCAAAAAAATAAAATAATAGCAAAACATTTGACTTTGCACTGTCAGCGCCTTAACCAAATGGGATATGAAAACCAAACAGCTGCTACTGTTGCTAACTTTGTGAGGAGCCACCCACGAAGTTTTTTACGCTGTTTGTGCGATTAAATCAATTTTCACGCGCGCTTAAATGATGCGTAAACTGACATGCGTGGCATGAACATTTTTTTCCTTTCTCTCTGTAGTTTTGTGTGTGAGTGTGTGTGTGCAACAGTTTATGTGGGTGTTTATTTTTCTACGGTGTGACATTTATTTTATCACATGCTGTTGTTTGTTAGCAGCTGCTGTTTTGCCTAAATGTTTATGTGATGAGCACTGAATTAAATGTTACTCATACGACACGTATTACCAAATCATTGGTATTATGAAGTCAATTGATATGCGTTGTTGGTGTTTTTTTGGAAAATCAAGTTTATTTTGAGTAGCTTACATCAGGGTTTATATAAATATTCTTGTTTAATTACTTTAAATAATGTACTACATTAAAATCATATGACACGTTCACTTTAATAATTTGTTTTGAATCTTTTCGATTTAAGATAAAATGTGGTAACATAATATGATTTCAGCGAAAGTGACATTCATTTTCTATTTAGAACTTTAATTTTGAGCATATCAAATAGCAGAATTCAGAAATCAATATCCTTTCCATTGTGTAACTTTTTTCACTTACCACTACACAGTGGCACAATTCTAATCGGAAGATTAACCTGTGGCCATGTTAATCAAATGTTTTCAACTTGAGTGATGCTTGAAACGCCACACTAATATACAAAAAAAGCTGAAGCAGCACTGAGGCATCCCATTAGGAAAATTTTGTTCAACAGTTTTCAAGTTTTCAATGAATTCTTTGCTGCATGGCTAAAAAATTAATGGTAGAATTCAAAATGGTTTTGTTTTTTCGCCTTTGAGTTATGTTAAGTAAAAAATATTGAACTATTCTTTATTAGTTACAAAGTTAAAGAATGACAATCGTTGCTTTATTTGTGTAGTTTTACAGCACTAGCACCGAAAAATAATGGAGTATTTAAATAAAACAGCAAAGCCCTTCATTAATGCTAACGGCAACTAGTTGGCTGATATTGTTTCACCTGTTTAATATCATATCGAAATAAGAACTTTCGAATCGCTAAATCACCGTTTATTTATCTTGTCAAATATCATAAAAATTTAACAGCTATTAAAAAGGATCAATCGTAATGCTACCCAATACAATATGTAAAGAATTCACACAGAATTTTAATAAACATTACATTTTCATCTTTTTTAATGATTTTAAAGTTGATTGATCCTTGGTGATTGAAAAAACGCAACTTCTTTTTATTAAATAAATTTTGAAAATATCCATGTCATTTAAATGATATTGGCTTATATATTTAATACTTTGCATGTAATGTTAAACTGGCAGTTAAGCTTCTGACATAGGTTTATGGTTTATTTCTGATTTAAATTGAAATGACATTTGACAAACATTAACATTTAGCGGAAACTATCAACTGACACATAGTCAGTTAAGTCATCTTAAGAACATTTCCTGTCAGTAACGCAAACGAACCTACTGCTTACTTTTTTTTTATTGTACGCATGAGAAGCTATACGTTTATGTCAAACTCAAGTGTCAATGTTGCTGTTAATTAATTTTCCTGTTTGATGCTCTGATAAACCCGATAAACAAGTGATTTACATTATGATTTCATTTGTCCACTATACAACCATTGTTCCACTCACACACACACATATATATACATATCTTGCTAGCCTGCTCTGTGAACATATACGAATTGTGAGATAAGCAGACAAACTGTCAATGTGGTACCTCGCTGAACTGACACTTAATTGTTCGTACGTTAGGGTATGCGTGTATTTTGATCACAAAGTCAAAGTCAAAATGAACGAGTGTGCGTAGGTATGTGTACATCTCTTATCAGCAGTGGCATACAAAGGTAACGAGTAAACATTTCGATTAAAATTAAGGCCTAATTTTTATGAGCTTTTATGTATTTGTTGATATATCATGCGTACGTATGCGTCTGTCATATAAGTGCTATTTGTATTACTAGAAATCTTTTTCTTTATTTTTGAGATTGTCATCATCGTTGTCGTATCGTAAAGAGGACTCATTTGGGAGCCTATTAAAGTCATTCATGTTTTTTTTATCTAGTTTTGTTGGTGTTATATTTTTGTTATTACAGCAATTAACTTCATTAGAACTTTATTGTTGCTGTTTTGTTTTCATACTTGCGACCACATAAACTGACAAAGCCATAAAAATACAATCTGCCAGCTTTAAAGACCGGCTACAAAAACAAGATTCATTTGTTGCGCTTAAGTGATAAAATAAATATTATTGCGACTTTAATGATCAATTATTTGATTACGGTTGTAGTTGGGATATATCTGGGATGTAAAGAAAATTTATGAAAAGTATATAAAAATCAGCTTAAAGCTTGATGTGGGAAATAATAAAAAAGTTTTAAGTGAATTAAAAAGCTGATGCAATGAGGAATATATAAATAGAGAAATAAGAATTGTTCAATAAATTTTTGAATGAATTAAAATGTTACTTCCCATTGCTATGTGGAAGCTCTACGTAAGGTTTGATTTTAAAGATGTTACTCTAAACAAACTCTTGAGAGCAAAATACTCATAAAAAAAGATGTAAATAAATCTCGAAAAAATAATTTCGAAAAACCTTGGTGAAAAACTGCTACGTTAAAATAAGCCTAAAGATATTGGCAATGAATGGCAAATCTATGTCTGTAGATATTTATCATTTTTCTGTTTTACCGTGGACATCACTTTCCCATCTAATAACCCAAAAAGAAATAAGTCTGTGGATCTTTTTTGCACTTTGTATTATAGTTTAGTAGTTAGTAATCATGTAGACAAGAAATAAAAATTAATATTAGATTACAATAAATGCAAGGCTGATATAGACATAATGCATAAAGTTATATCTTGTTATACTTGCAAAAGAAATATAAGTCGGTGGCCTCAAGTGGTATTTAGTAATATGTTAGATATCATGGCTGAAACGAAAGCTGCTGAATTCAGATATGAAGTTTACTACGCGGTATATAAAAAAAAAATAAGAAAAGTACTAAGAGCACCATTTTCAAAGATAAGACGATACGATGACTCAACAAGATCAACAACCATCTAGTGCATCCTAATCAGAAGAAAGAAATAGTAGACCGGTGAATAGAGTAACCAAAAGAATTTGATGTCAGTTATATCCCAAAACTAATAAACAAAACACTTAGTCTGTCATATTTGGAAAATATTTGTACCTAAGCAACATTCTAAAATGATTATTTTATGTTACCAATATAAAGATAATTAATTCGATTGCAAATTCTTTTAGCATAATCAAATTTAATTTTGATATGTCATACGTATGTTCCTTGTACTTATTTTGTAAAATTAATATAAATTCGAAATAGATTCCGACAAAGAAAAAAGTTCTGTTTTTTCTAGGTATCGTAGGAAATAATAAACTCCAATAATACACTTTAGTAAAGAAATTATTCCTCAAATAATTTACTGCTTGGGTCAAATTTTACCTGAAGATCGTTAGTGTCAGTAATTTTAAGGATCTTATGAAGGTTAAGATTACGCATTTTCTGGTCAAAGTATAGACTGGAGATCATAATTGGATAAAATAAAAATTATGAACAATTTGTAATAAAAAATTTTTAAAACATACTACAGACGGAAATATGTTTAACTCTATTATTTTTAGAGCTCACACGAGATATGATTGAAATAAATTTTATTATAAACATAATTTTTTATTCTACTTACCATTGGCACGTAATTGTATCATACATTTTACACAGCATATCATTTTTTCTGAAATTTAAGTATAAACAAAAACCATGTTTTTATATGGCCCATTTCGGAAGCCATATTCAATTACAGCACATCAAAGTTACGATAAATAAATTACCTGCATCAAGTAAACTGAGTGTTCTTATGTACATATCTGTGTGTATTTGTGTCTTATGTTGATTTTGATGTATTTGTTTTTAAGCTTTGTCCTCCGCGTAAAAAATACTTCAGAGACCTATTGCACTTGATCCCTTTTTATACTTCGTTTATAAATCCCATAGTACGCAATGCTGGAAGTATTTGATATATGAAAGATCCCATTACTGTAAATTTCATCTTAATCTCATAATTTCATTTTATCATAATTTTTCTTACATTTCAGTCAATTTCCACTGTTGCTTTCCTTTTGCAACACATCAGAAATATAATCATCATTTTCTCAATTTCACATTTTCTTTCGTTTTCTCGATTACATTATCACTCATTATGAATGCCGACACTTTACTAAATTCATTTTTCTCGATTTAATAATATTAAACCTTTCCGAGTGTGATCTTAAGTGTCATGTTTGTTGTTGCTATTTGCTATATTCTAGATATTTGAAAGTACATATAGCAGATAGCATGAACTTTTTTAACGTTTATGCTGTTGGTGTTGCGCTCGTTTTAAGATGAAAATAAATTGCAGCAAATTAAATCAAAACACAGCAACATCAGAAGCCGGTAGTGGCAACAGTTAAAACAACCTTTCAACGGTCTCCCTAGAGACAATTTTCCCCTTAAAGCTTTTTCAACTTGACACCACATTCAGCTGAAAGCACAGATACAAAATGCTTGCTGTTTTCAACGTAGCCAAGTTAAATGAAAAGCAGTCATCACTCTTTTTTTGCCAGCGTGAAACCTCAGATTTTCTTCATTTTTTTTGGTCAACTTTTGACCAAAACGACTGCGGAATAGAGTTGCTTGTTAAAAAATGGTAAACACTGCAGCAAAAATATTTTTAAATTGCGTTGAAATATTGTTCATTCATTACATTCTGTTTCAACTGAATATTGTGAACGCTTGGATTTTTTGTTAGAGTACATGCTTCAAGTCAAAAATGCTTCTGGCAAATTTAGCTGAAATTTTCAAAGCATTCACTCTCTCTGTGTAAAGTCGCAATACCAAAAAAAAAAAAGTAAAAACGAAAAGCGCGCGTAATATTTATTACGGCAAGCAAACAACGCCAAAAGTAGCTGGATGAAATTTCGCATCAACAACATGTTTTTGAGAGAGAAAAAATATTGTAAAATAAAAATGAAATTTATGAAGTTGTTAAGAGTAAAAAAATAAAAAATTCAGTACACGAGGTCTTAGACAGAATGAAGAAAATTGGATTTAACTGTAGGGTAGCAACTTAAAAACTGTTTCATGTAAAACAAAATATTTAGCTTTAACAAACACATGTCTTCTAAATTTTTTAATAATTTTGTTGGGAATTATTTGAAGTGCATTTTTTGAGTATTATATTCGACAAACAATATTCAACAAAGGTTTATAGTTTTCCTGC
This sequence comes from Meiosimyza decipiens, assembly GCA_963680825.1. Taxonomy (NCBI): domain Eukaryota; kingdom Metazoa; phylum Arthropoda; class Insecta; order Diptera; family Lauxaniidae; genus Meiosimyza; species Meiosimyza decipiens. The sequence goes on along the minus strand of OY804259.1, from coordinate 5,667,743 downwards.
TACTTGCACTATATTTTCCATGGTCTGGCGCAAGGTTTCAGTTTCTCAACGTCAAATTTTGGCACTTACATTCTTAATAAGTCTCAGAATCGCTCGACACTATTTTAGCACGTTTCCTCTCAATTATGGAACAGTTACATCAGCGAAAACAAATTTCTGAGTTTTTTGAAAATTTATGTTATCGGAAAACTTTTTGCATTGACATCGCCCTGGCAGTGTATGCTTTAGCTAGCAATTTTTTTCAATAGCTGGGCATTAAAACTTTTGATGCATTTTAGTTTAGAGTCGTTAAGTCTTTCTGGCTGACGTACTTCTTTTTCAAGAAAATGTGGGCCGATTATTCTTTCTGCCATAATACACTGCCGTACAGCTACCACCTACGTCAGTATGCACAGCACATTACGGATCTTTTCCCAAAATATGACCGACTGATGAAAATTTTTTTAAGCTGGACGGTAATTTTCCGAATCATAATATCACAAGGAGATACTCTAACTTTAAAATATTGAAAAGCATATAGAAGAACAAAAATAAAACATAATAGAAACAAAGAGAAAAACGGAAAGAAAACCAAAACAAATGCACGAACAAAGCCAAAACACAAACAACAACAGTGAGCACAAGAAAAAAAAATATAAAGCAGAAATCAAAACAGAATCAAAACTTAAAACTCAAGCAAAAACATAACACGGAGAACAGCCAAAACAAAGGCAAAATCAAAAACAAGAACTTACATATTGAAATAACCAAAAATAAGTCGATTTTGAAAATTTAATAATAACAAATAAATCGAACTAAAAAAAACCTTTTTATTACGAAAAATTGATTTAACTATAGAAAAAAATACCAATTTCTGGCTATATATTTAGCTAAAGATTAAACTGTTGGCAATTTTTTTATTTGAATTTTTGTGTCCTTCTAGGAAAAATCTTAATACTGCAGATACATTAAAATAAGTTCATATGGAAAAATTAATATCATAGAACTAAGCTTGAAGTAGAGTTTCTCATTCATTTAGTTAAACTGCAAAATTTTAAATCATCACATTTTATTTAATGTAAAATGATTTAACTTTGATTTAAAATTATTCATCCAAGCTGATTGCTATACATTTTCACTTTAAATTCACCTTTTCTCAATCACATGAGCAAACAAAAGGAAAATCAGCAAAACTCACTGCCACAGGTAATATCCGGTTACACGAATATGTTGCAAATGCAAAAATTTTATTCTTTTCATTTAACCTAAGGGATGGAGTTGTGAGCGCACGTTTAATTTTTAATCGTTGTTGTAAATAATTCATTATTTATGTTAAGTTAAGGTCATAAATATGAAATACGAGCTTACACACATATAATGCCAGAAATGCCCGGTGATAACAAACGAAAATGAAAGCAAAGAAAAGAAAATAAGGCTAAAGGCTTAACATTTTAAATGGCGGCCTACTATGAAGCATGACGCGCACGTGCTATGCACAACAGTTTCACTTTTGTTTGGTTTATTAAAAAATCGTTTCCTTTACCGTCCCTTAACATTTGCAGAGCTGAAAAGCTAAAAAGTTGACCGGATGTGCCATTGAAAAAGACATTAAAAAGAAAAGAAAGAAAATTGAATTGTGGGCAAGTTATTGAGGACGAGTATAGAAGAAGAAAAGTCATTTCTTTTTTTATGTGACACATTTTTCATACTTTTTTTCTTCTTTTTAAAGGACTAAATAAAGTGGAATATTGCAAATTTGCTCAGAAGACGATATTACCAAGAGATTTATTTGGGATATACAATACATAATGTGATTCTAATAAGTTAACTGAGGAAAAATTTATTTTTTGTGAGGTAGCTTTAGAAAGGTCTTATGCAAAGATATATTTGGCTACTTTAGTAGCTTGACCTCCATTTTGCGTATCGCATAAGTGGAAGTAGAATTTATATATAAATATGAAGGTTGTTTATGGAATATTAAGTGCGGATATGTGAAAAACATTGAATTTCTTAGTATTGCGAAGATATGAATGTCGGTCGGATAATTGAAGCATTAAATGTAAAATATATTTTATTACGTATTTAGCTATAAATTATTAAATAGAATATTTCAAGAAAATATTACAATAATGATGTAGCAAATATGGAATACGATTCATAGTCGAAAATTTGAACATTACATAAAACAAAATAATTCAAAATTAGTTAATTGAAGCCGAATTTTTACCAAAAATTAAAATCGTTAAAAAAAACTTAATGAAGGCGAAAATTTGCCTTTCGTCCAAAAAAAAAAAAAACTTAAATTCAACTACAAAGTTTAAGTGGTTCGAATTTGGAAATACTAGGCAAAAAAGTCAGATATTTTTGAAAATAAAGTTCTAAGTTGAACTTGCACTGTGGCGTTGAATATGAGATTTTAAAAAACTTTTCTTAAATCAGAAGTGCAAGGAATATCTGTTGCTCTGTACAGCAAATATCATGGACAACTTTTCTCAAATATTACTATTGAAACATCAAATAGAGTATATAATATTCTCACATATTAAAGCGACAACAGCGCCTTCTAGCTATCAATTAATTCACTGCGAATTTTATGACTTGGAAATCATTTCACGACAATATAAGAAATCATTTTTATGACACCCGCCTTCACAATTATACGCTCGAGCAAAGTCGTTAAAAATACACAGCCATTGACACACAAACATGCACACAACTTGTATTAAAATTAATGTCAATGTGTGTGCATAATTCTCGTGTAATACATTGACATATAAAACGAAATGAAGCAAAATATTAGCAACAACAAACAGAATAACAGCAACAAATGACATGCGGTATTGTTAATACGACTTTAATTAGGCACTCAAATCTTCTTAATCTAAAATATACAAGTTAGACAGAGACAACAAAGTACTATATACATACATATATATACTTGCACAGCGCGAGATAAGCAATTATTTAAGAGTCCCTAAGGAGCACTCTGAATACAGCAACAACACTGTGGTACTGTGTAAAGTGTTACCAAGCATATAAAAACAAAATCACTTACTTGATTATGTTAGCAAGTTTGTGATTTCCATCACACACATACGCACCTACACTTGAGTCATACATCTAGTGTGTTGCATGCTGTGTCCTTGTAGTAATACACTTGTACATATGGGTCACTCCATCTATAATGGGCCTGTCATTACCCTCATGTTTTCTAATTAGGCTGAAACTTTTTTCAGTGATTGGTCTATCTTGTAGAAGATATAAAAAAATTAGATAAAATTTTTTTAACCAATATTATTGCTTAAAAAAAAAGTTTCAAATTGTGTTAAAAAAAACTCGTAAGTAAAACAAAAAAATTCATTGATGAATATAAACAAACCAACACAATCCAAATTAGCTTTTATATTATTTTTAGGTAGATGTGTACTAGTAGATGGCAAAAAACTGCAAATCTGAATAAATTAAGGCCTGAACGGTTTCTATGTGGTAAAAGATAAAAAAATTGACCTTCCAAGAAAACATCAATTTCCCAAATACTCCATCATTGATTTCAGATTTTTTAGGCTAAAAATTTTCAGAACATATAGGAGTACCATCTCTGAAAATTTTATCCAAGTTTTTTTACCCTATTTCATTTTACAAGCATTGAAACTCGCAAGTAAAACAAAAAAATTCATTGATGAATATAAACAAACCAACACAATCCAAATTAGCTTTTATATTATTTTTAGGTAGATGTGTTCTAGTAGGTGGCAAAAAAACTGCAAATCTGAATAAATGAAGGCCTGAACGGTTTCTATGTGGTAAAAGATAAAAAAATTGACTTTTTAAAAAAACATCAATTTCCCAAATACTCCATCACCGATTTCATTTTTTAACACAATTTGAAACTGTTTTTTTAAGCAATAATATTGGTTAAAAAAATTTTATCTAATTTTTTTATATCTTCTACACTGAAAAAAGTTTCAGCCTAATTAGAAAACATGAGGGTAATGATAGGCCCGTTATAGATGGAATGACCCATATGTATACGTAAACTCGTATTTTGGTGTGTGTGTTACGGTTGGTTTAGTTTTATGGTTTAATTTTTGTTGTTGTTGTTGTTGATGTTTTTCATTTGGAATTGTCGTTAAATGTAGCAACACTTTGTTACAATCAATGAAACGCACTAACTCGTTTTCGTATTTCGTTTCAATTATATGCTGTAATAAAGTGGGCGTGTCATGAAAATTACGGCACATTTATCATTTACGAAATTTTAATTTTGTTTAAGGAGGTTAGATGTGCACAGAGTTAAGTTTGGTTGCCAAATGAGAACTTCTGCTACAGTCTTATTAGTAACTTCTGGTCTATTCATTGTGGTGAAGGTACCTGTTGTTACAGCAATTCTTTTGATTTCATCCGGTTGAATTTTAGTTAGTACATGCAGGGATATAGAGAATAGCTGCCCTAAGTATTTTGTCTATTACATACCAAGGGTGGGCAAGAGCACAAAAGATGTTTGATGGTTTCCCCTTCATCGGCGTCATGACAATTTTTATACCAATCGTTGGATACTATGCCCAACCTGAAAGCGTGATGCCCAATAAGGCAGTGGCCAGTCACAACCCTGGTCAATAGCCTGCATTCACTCTGAATTAAGAAAAATAAAAATTTTGTGTCTCTTTTATGGTAACGGTGAAGGTGAAATGATCTAATGATTTTCGGAAATAATTAACAAACTGACGTGGCAGTAGCATTGCCCTGAGATTCAAACTTATATATGCAGTGAACCTCAAAAATCAGTTTGGGTCGAAGAACTTTACATTGATCGCTGAACTGATCTTCAATTGGGAGCTCAATGATGCACCCCATAAATAGATATTTTGCGTTTATAGGATATTTTGTGTCGAAATAAATTTCCGGCAATTACAAGAGTCAGAAAAAAAAATGAATTAAATGTATGATTTTTTCTTATCACATGATATACATTAGGATTAATGAAGAACTTTGCTTTAATATTTAAGCAGATATATCTTAATTTACCCAAAGATTCTGTTGATAGATGATACATCATTGACGTAATTTATTTTTCAAGGACGAGTACGTAAGCACCTAACCTTGACTTACCCTCATCTCAGCTGCTGTTCGAACTAGTTAAGCTCACATTTTCCTTAATTATCAACTTAGGCATGCACACTTAATTAAATTCACTCACTCAGCACATAAGTTATGCTACTAAACTTGAAGTAACTACGTACAATATGATACCAAATGTACAAAATATCGCCAATCTCAACTAAGCTCACCAATATAAAACAAAAAAAAAAAATAAAAAAAACATATGCCAAGTAAAAAAGAAAGAGAAACTCAAAGAATGCGGTGTTAATATGGTTAACATAAAGGACATAAAGACAGATGTTGTTAGTTGTATAACTACAAGGAAGAAATAAAGACGTATAAAATAATAAGAAAAATAAGTGACATTGACATAGGCCAGCGACAGTGGAAGATAAATAAAGAAAGCAACCTTGGAAGCATTAGAAATCGCACATAGTACGTAGTTGTGTATACAAAGTCCTAAGCTAATGAACTCCACTAAGGTTACGTCGAAGGATATGAACTGGTATTTTATACCTGCCTAAGCAAACATGTTTTCAATGAAACGATGGCACGATGGTGGAATGAATGGAAAAAAAAAATCAGTTGGATACAAAATTTGTTAAATAATAATCAAAGAAACTAAAAATATACTGTAATTGATTACGAAAATAATAAGAATTGATTTTTTTTGTTGAAATTTTTAAAGAAATTTCTCAATTTAGCGAAAAATTGCTTGTAATATTCACTTGAAAGAGTTCTACTAAGTTGATTGATGTAAAATTTTTATTTCTTTTCAAATTAAGAAAGAGCGATTGTTTCTTTTAATTATTTGATAGTTGCCACTGCCAGCTATATTTCAATTTCAATTGAGACTATGAAAAACGGCTGGCTATATAATTCTCATATATAAAAAAAAATTTAAGTTTTTTTTTGAGACCAAGTGTACAAAATAAATTTAACTAAGTTTGTTCATGAATTTCAATTAAAACTCTACACTGTGCTATATTACAACATCTTCTTTAATTTAGTTGCGGCTGAGTAACGTCCTTTCGCTATTTTGATATTGAATTTGCTGTGTTCAATTTAATTCCCCAGTGCAAAGCGTCTGGCGTGACATTTTCCAAGAATGAATTAATTTTTTTGCTGATATGTTTTTTCTCTAATTTTCCTACGCTGCTCCAAGGTGACCATCTTACGTAAGTATATTGCAGCACATTATCATTTAGGGAGAAATTGCATTAAATTTCCACGAAATCGTGGAAGCAGTAAAATTAGCTGTAGCAACAGCCTGATAGCTTAAGTGTACCTGTTAGGTACACATCTCCACAGGGTGGAGATTAAGTAATAAAAACAATAACAACAACAGTGGTCACACAAATAAAAAAATTTGAGTGGGAAAAACCAATTAAGTGTTTTGGTTAAGCTCGTTTTTATAAGCTACTGCTCATGTTACTAATGTTGCCTTCATGATGAAGTTACCTTTTTTATGCATGAAAACACTAACGTAGATATGGGTGCACGTATAGAACTAACTGCATTTGCTGCTTTAACTGTTGCATTGCATGTTGTGAGTTGTAATCAGACCCACCGAGAAGAAAAAACATGTCGTATGAGTAACATTGGGCTAAGTGCAACACTAAAAATTTAAAGAGGAAAATGCAGTGTTACTCATTATCGCTAAAAAAAGATAATGGTTTTATTTTTAGCTTCTTGCTTTTAAATTTTGCTGTATAAATATTATTTAAGTTTGTAATATCGTTGAGCGCTAGTCTTGCAGGTATAGTCATCTCTCGGATGAGATAAAAGCCTCCCACTGAAGAAATTTCCATAATATATAATTTTTTTATTTATTTCATATTAACACAGATCATCAGACAGCGTCTGAGCTGAAAGTGCTCTATTGCTGACGAAGTATTTTATTTTAGTTTTTAAAGGAGCAATGTGTAAAAAAGAGGTGAAAATTAGAGCGGATTGCAGTCCCACGGAAGAAACTTACGAAGATTTTAGTTTTTTTAAGAAAAAACGCTGTCTTGCCAAAACTTTCTTTCACGTTAAGTTTCTAGGCAAGGTATTGTCCCCTCAAAATAATTTATTTTCCAAATGTCGTCAAAACGATGAAGCTAAGTAACAAGTGCTGCTTTCCTCCTACGTTAACATTTTCAAAAGTTTTTAAGCTTACATATCACTACCTCAGTATGTACTTGCATTCACCTGCTATATTTTCCATCGCTTCATAAAAGAAGCAACATTTTATTTTTAATGCCCACATGACTCAAATGAAGGCATATTCCCATGAAGCTTTTTCACAGTTCACAATTTTCCCACAATAAATTGATAAATTTATCACAAAAAGTAAAAAAACTGATTTCCTTTCATTCACAAATAGCTTAACGATTTTATAAATTTCATTCAATAAAAAACGAAAAAAAAACAAAAATTTATAGCACCACAAAATTGTCAGCAACACATTCACCTTCATCAAACTAATTTCAGCAATTTTCCTATACAACGAACAAATTGCCACATGTACATTAGATATTTTCATATATTTTCCCGTCGATGTTTATCAAATTTTTATTGATTTAAGTAACAATCAGTTAATGGTAACAGGCGCCCCCAAACAACCATGAGTGAGTCAATCAACATAATACTGAAGAAAAAAAAGCAACAAAAACAAACTGTGCGCGGCTTTTTCCCCTACAAAAGAATATATGGTGAAGTCAACAGCATTTGCCAATGCCATCATCAACAATGGAGATTAATGATGTTATTGTTTTTGGCAAATTTTCCTAAAAATATGGAATTTCCCTTAACCGTAGGCATTTTTATGATTATATTTATACCGGAAAACGTTTAAGCGACATTGTTTTTTTGGCTGTTGTCGTTCAGGAAATACGCGCGACATGCCAACAATAAATAACAACACAAAAAAAAAAGGAAAAACACCAGAAAAGGCTAAATGTAAGCTGTAATTTTAAAAATTAATGAAGAGCTACAAAAAACCAGCTCTTGGTGCTCCACGAAGTTACGACTTTCTGTGCGCCATGCATACTAATGCACGTCTTCATAATTCATTAGTGATTTCAAACTGAGTGATTTGCGTACGCGTATAATGTGTTTTTTTTAGGTAGGAACTCATTTTATTTAAATTTTTTTTTTATTTTTTTTTAGTTAATGATTTATCAATGATTTCTTTATTTGTTTGCTTTGCTTTCAGTTCGTTCTATTACATTAAATATGAAATTATTCGTGTCCTAAAATAACTTGTATCGTTAGGTGAATAAGCTGAAATTACTTGACAATGGGTTGGTTATGAGTTAGGCAGTGGATTAAAAGTGTCCAAAAACCATGCAAAATTATTGGACAGTAATTCTGTAGTTTTAAACATGCAATTGACTTTATCAGAAGACAAGTTGTACAAATCAAAGCTTCTGGAATTCACTTTCGTTCTCATCGGAATTATGCAAAAATGTCCAAATTTTCATCTATTTTAATCCTCGGGATAAAATGCGGAATAAGCGTTCGTGTGAGCATTCATTTCTTCAAATATTTTCTCTGGTACACATACTTTAACTTAACGTGAAAAAATAATTTGTTTTTCCTCTGAGGATCCTAATATAATGCGTATGGCAACTTGAGTGCAAGCGCTTGAATTCATTCGCTTCTCTTGTGTCCTTTATATGCACCCGGAATATAAGGCCTCTACAAACGTCTTGCAATTTGCATGATCAGTAGTTAGTTCCAAAACAGCTCTTTAATATTCCCTCGGTTTATGTATAGTATTGGCTGCTCCAACGAAAGTCATATTGATTTATGTTGGACGCGTTTTCTACAGGTTCTACTCCGGCAGACTTCAGTTGGAAATTTGGGGAATGTGTGTCAGTATATTTCTATATGCAATTTGACTTTAAGATCTTATATTGCTTACTTTTTAATATACATGATGCATATTGCCCACAGTTCGATCGGATATCACATTGACATTTCTTGAAGTGTGATTTTTGACTTAAATCATTCTGATGAAATTGGGTTTCTTTTCTTACTCACGTAGAAATTTCCATAAGATGCAGTATTATAGTTTACAAAAATTTTTATGCTCTTATATTAAAGAAACTTAAGAATTAAAGTGCACTTTTCTGTACAGTTAGTTCAATGATTTGAAAGAGTAATCGTTTCTTTTTTTCAATATCATATGAGAAATGATATTCCGCACAACTTTTTGATTTAAAACCTCATTGTTTATATATCTAAATACCAGGAATTGATTATTGAAAAAGCAATGCCGATATCAAAGAGAATGTGTAAGACTTATGTAGCTAAATACCGTACGTAATATTATTTTAGTATACAACACATGCAGCTTAATGTAGTTATTTGGTCACTTGTCAAGCTGAAGAGTTAATAATATATAAGAAAACTCTTAAATAGTTGAATTCAAATTATATCCACAAGCATTAATTTTATAAAAAAAAGTCCACAAAGTGCACGTAAACTTTTTACGCTGGTGTAATCAGTTGGGACACAACACTATTCAAGCTACCAAACACAATAATTAGTTTCACTACATAACTTTTAAGTGAATTTATTGCCATGGCTTATAACCATAGTTGACAAATATAACTCCTTCAGAAATTCACATTCTCCTCACCGCAATGAATTATTAATGCCACCACCAAAGTCAATAAAATGTCAATAAACAAATATTGGCATTGACAGTTTTACACAACAAAAACCGATTGGTGGTCGATTGGCCATAGGTCACAGCAAAGCAAAGGCGAAGTCCAATAAATAAAGCAACAAACAACAACAATAAAAATGCATTTTTCTATATTATTGCGGAGAGGTGCTAAACAAAACAATCAGTCATGCACACATACATCCACACCTTCCATAAATTCTCTAACATATATAAACCATAAACAGGCACACATAAATAAGCATGTGCACAAAAGGACTGTTTTACGACTTAATGACTCTGCTGGGATTAATATGAGTAATGTTGCTACTTCTCGAACTTTATGTGTATGGAATATTTCTAAATTTATGTATGATAAAATGTGTATGTGCTTGTGTGTGTTATTTCTATAAATTGCTTTAGTATGCTATGTGGTGGTAGCCCATTTAAAGAAAACAATGCAAAGTGTTATTGCTGTATGGCAGCACTACTGCCAACTCGTGTTCAAATTGTTTGGATGTTTGTGAGTTTGTCGAATGACCAGCAATTGCCACATAATAATTGGCTTAGTGCCCTGACTCCTGCTGTTCATAAATTTGATTATTGAATGACTGGAAAGTGAAATGATATGGCAAATATTTACGATTATTTTTGAATGATCCTGAAAGCCAATGACTGAATCGGTTGTTATGAAAAGAGCATTGCTTTGTAAGAATCTTTAAAGTGAAGCTGACTTTACTTTCAATAAAAAAATGAGTGAGCCATTTATTAAAATGAAAATAACTTCCAAAAAAACATAACCTGAGCATAAATATTATATTTTGAAATGCAAAATAAAAGTTATAACTTAAGGAGACTATGCTATATAGTCCTGCAATTATTGGAGATTTTTTAAAATAAAAATTTTTTAAAATTAGAATAATATCATGAAATGAAAATAAGAAAAATGTACTACGTAGTTTCTATTTGTCTCTCTAGCATCTCAAAGACAGCAAGGATAGCCTTGTGAAATAAGAGAAACACACCAAATATTCAAAGCCACATAGATTTTTAGAGTTACAATCTATTGATTTACTTAAATCAGTGGCTTGTTTTTGCTCCAGCTGAATTGCTTTGTAAAACATTCAGTTCTAAGGTTTCACAATTTCCAAACTGTCAAGTCAAAATGATTGATTGAAGAAACGTTCGCAGGAATAAAAATAGTTGCAGGTCATAAGCGCAAAGTAAGCTATAGCTTTCAAGCCAGGTAAAGGAAAAAAGTTTAAAAATCCAACAATTTTTTATTTGGGTATTTAAATATTATTGCACTGAATTGTACTTTTATATTTTGGTGCTACATTTCCTTCAGTCTTTCGTTGTGAGATATTCGAGCTTATACTTAACTAGAAATCGATGATCAAGCATTCTGAGTCCTTTTTTCTGTAAAATTTTTTTTTACAATAAATCTTTAAATCACCAAAAAGGACACAAAAGAAAATTAACAAAATGGTGACATAAAAAACGCGGTGCAATAAATCAAATTCACAATAAAAAATTAATCAATTATGCACAATGACTTGAAGCAAAGTTTTCAATTAATTAAATGGCAACATTGAATAAAAAAAGGACACTCACAGGAAGGATACAACTTATTTTTGTTTTACAAAATGTCAAAAAGTTTTTAAAAAAAATTTGTTATTAGCGACGAAGGACAAAATGCTAATTTGATAAACATGACTTAATGAATATTTTGTGTTAGTGGCAACAACAAGCACCAAAACTGAATATCGTTAAAAACAATTGTTGTACAACTTTTGTTACCAACTTTAATATGTTTTTCGTCTGCCTGCTCAAACTATATCTCAATGAAATAAGATTTTGTTATTGTATTTCTTCTTGCAAAAATGATTAATTATAGTAACGTAGATGTTAAGCAGCGAGCACCAAATAACAATGACAGAAAACAGCAATGAAATACGCGCTATGTTTTTTTAATCATTTTATAACTCATCACAACTTGTAACGTTATTCAAACATTAATATCCGTTACTTTTTGCCACGCCCATTGCCATAATAATACGAGCTGCTTAATATCCTTTTTGATAGCAAAGCTCATGTAAACTTTACACTGAGGAGACTTGAACAGAGTTTGGTATTTGCACTTTACAAATATTATTAAGATTCGAAAATAAAAATTTCATTTGAATATTACATTTCGGAGTATTGAAGTAGACCAAAAAATTAGATATAAAATAATTTTTACACATTAAATTCTTAATAAAATTTTTTACAATTTCAGAAGCAAAAAATTAAAGAAAATTACTTATTTAATTTCATTGTACAATGAAAAATTAAGATAATTAATGAGTTCTGACTCTAAACCTTAGCAACGAGCTAAGGAAAGAACGGGTTCGAGCCACTTTTTGTAAAAATATTTTTAAGTCAATCGGCATGGAGAGGTTAAAACTGGATTATAAAAGAGTCTGCCCGAACACCGGATATGCCCGTTTTGAAAAAAAGTAGATTTTATTCCAATCGAAGGGAAAAAATCGAAATTAGATCTTTGACATCACCAGAGGTGGCAATGATAGCAGAAAGGACTCTATTAGGTATAAGATTTTAGTTTGATTGATTTAGAAATTTTAATATTGAATTTTGGACATCAACAGGAGCGGGAGTGTATAATAGATAATTTTGTTTCGTGTCAATTTTTTGTAAAAAAAACTCATCAATTGATGGGAAAAGTTCGGAAATGCATTTTGAACATCACCCAGGGCGTCTGCGGATCCTCTTTTGTGATTTTTTTTTGTAAAATATTTGCTTATATCTGTACATAAAGAATATTGAATTCGGACGTAATTTTTAAAATTTTTTATTTAAGTGTTTCATTGTCTTCATTTGAGCAGATATATTACAAATTGGCGAAAAATATTTGTTGTGTTAAAATTTTAGTAAAAAATTGGTCTTGGCAAATTATAAATATTATTTTTTTCCAGTGTATTTCTTGACAAATAGTGGGATATGTTGCTTTTGCTTGTTAGCAAGAAAAATATTTGGTAAAACTGCTTTTTGTTCCTGCCTCGACTAATGCTATTTCCGCCACTGTTCACTCATATGATTAATTGTTTTTGTGGATGTGCGTGTTTTTCTGCGTATGTGCGAAAGATATTTATTACGAAATATTTTACATTCAACTAAGAAATTTCTTCATTTCATAGTGAAATAAAAATTTGCAACTCTTACCTGCGTGTTTAATAGCTGAAATTTCCAACTTGTAATCAACATGTAGGGTAAGGATTAAGCGGTAACTTGCATGCTGGCTGATATCCTTTGTCAGAGTACATGACGTTCATTGCCAGCAGTCACATATGCATAGGAGTGTGCACGCATAACTCTGAAATGTATATTTTTATATAACCTTATAATAATTTTGCTAGTTTACTTTTGCAATGAGCGAAGCCATCAATCATGTCTAGCGGATTTAGTTTTACTGCATGGATTCATTGTCAAACAGATCATGTTTCTCGTAAGATATTTGCATGAAACGTATTGAGAATGAGTTAATTTTTCAAAATGATCTGCAGATTAGAGATGATTGTTGCTCAGTAGCTGCGACGAAGTTATAACTTTTTTTGAAAGTATTATGCTCTGTGTAGCTTAGCTACTGTTGCAATTTCAATTACACTACCTCAACAGACTTTGTTATATCACAAGTTTATTTTGTTGAGGAGCTTTGTATATCAATGCTTTTGTAAGAACTATTAAAAATTTTAAAGAGTTTCCATGTAAGTTCAGCATAGCGTGCCATCGAGCACTTAAAATTTATTTATTATTTTACTCAAAATCAAGAAAACGTACATAAAAATGCTTATTTTTATTAAAACTATGATTCTCCACTTACAAAACAAAAAAAAAAACAAAATTTTCTAATCAAACAACAATGAATATAAAACTAAGGCAAATAGCAAATATTGCAAAAACAAATATTTTCAAAACACGTGTATATTAGCATTTATTATTTTTTATTTACAAACGCTGTCAATGTCTGTTGCTTCAACATAAGCACATAGCTGCATATACTGTAAAAATACTCGTACATACAAATAAACAAATATACATCCAATCTTTAGCACAAATACATACTTACATATGTGTGTGCTATAAAACAAACGAAACAAGGATTTCATGCACTGCCATTTGTTATGTTTGCTTGTTTTTCGTTTTTTTCCCCTGTCTTGTCAGTTTGTCACTGTGTCAGTATATCATAGCGTGGTGAGCTTGTGTGCATGTCTGCTTGTATTTGTCTTTTTACTTTTTACTATCAACCAACCTCACACCTCTGTTGTGGTTGCATTGATATTGAATGTAGGAAAAAAAAGGGTCGTGTTTGCATGCAAAACATTGATAAGGTCGATTGACTGCACACAGCAGTACCATCCGATGTCAGCCTTTTTAGCCAGCAGCACCGCCTTGATTTTGTTCTTCGTTTTTTTTTTGTGTTTTCGCTAACATTTTTTCCAATTTTCATCATCCTCGGGTTGTTTTTTGTCATGTTTGTTATGGATTTGTTTAAATTTATATATATTGAAATTTCTTTCTTCGGCGCGTAGTGTTTTCTATGTTTCATTTAAAAATTGATCGAATTTTTTATGATGAATATGTTTGTCTGCTTTCCTGTTAAAAGAGTTCTTTAAGGAGCGTGCAACTCGATGGGATTGTTAGTGTGCTGGTCATTATGTTTCATTTTTTTGCGTTTTTGCTTTTAGTTTTGGCATCTCGTAGGAAATGCTTCAAAATGTTTGCCTTTACTTCGAAATGTTAGATAGGCCTTAGAAAATTTATTAAAATCAGTCTTTATGCCAGGTTCAGACCAAAAATTGCCGTATCTTACTTATAGAAAACACTTTATTTGTTTAAAAAAGCACAGAGTTCAAGATTTTTGTTTTTATTTCTAATGTTCATTTAGTAAAAAAAGAGAAACTAATGTCTATTTATTTGTGGCAATTCCCTCAAATAATCTTTAAATAAAGAAAAAACCATGTTCAGTTCGGCTGAACCCCCGCCCCCTAACAATAATATTATATTCGAAGCAAATACTATCCCATCGAAATACAAAGAGATCTAACGAAAGCCAAACTTTTAAAGTCACTGATATTCAGTTATGGTTCCCAATTAAACTTATAGTCAAACAAATCTGCAACTCCAAGAGAAACCCTGAAATTTAGTCTGCAATATATTTAGCTGTATAAAATTCAATAGTCCTAGATATTCCATACCGCACTCTGAAATTTAGCAAACCTTCTAGACCTCCTTGGAAACTTAATGTTGACTTTTGCGATATCTCCTTTCACACGTAAAAAAATTGATATCTTTCAATCCTTGTTTTCAGAAATCCAGAGCCATCTTAAAAAGCACACATTTTTTTAAACAGATGACTCAAGGATAATTAATAAAGTCAGTTATAGCATTATAACTCAAGACAAAGTCATAAAACTGGCAGCCGAAACCATTGCCTTACACGAAGCACATATCTATGCCAGTAAAAACAGTATGCAATACGCTCGGACTCCCTCTCAGCATTTGAATCGATTTTAAATGTCAACATCAGTAATTTCTACGCCATGCAAATAAGAGATTCCTTGATTAAATACTACCCAAGGACAACTCTAATTTGGATCCCAAGTCACTCTGGTATCAGAGTTTGCGGATCAGTATGCAAAATTTGCAGCCAACGTTTCACTAGTAATGCCCGATAGTGCCAATTTTTGAGACGTAAATATTGTCCTTTGCAAAAGAGCGAATATCGACATTCATTTTTTCTACTAACTGGTATCAATCTACTAACCCTAACCAGTTATCAATTAAAGACATTCTGAAATCAGTTCATTTAGTTTATTTGTAAGAACCAGACTCGGTCATTCAAACCTCACACATGGTTTTCTTATGAACCCTGACTCTCAGCTACCTTGTTCCTGACCAGTTTCTCCTCGTGACTACTTCCCTTACATCTTCTACAACTGCCCTCATTTTATTATCCATAGACAGCGTATATTTTGTAACAAAAATCCACTATCCATGATATCAAAACCCTCGGAAAAAAATATTCTTTGTATGATAAACTTACTAAGACACGCTAAGCTGAATGCCACCGTTGCATATTTCTCATATATATATTAGCTTTTAATTAATTTTCTTACTATAATTGTTAACTTGGCATAAATTTTGCTATAGCTTAGTTTGAGAAGATTTTTATTTCTGTTTTTTATCCGAAAACAACCTTTGCACAACATTTGTTTCAAATAATTTCAAAGCTATGATTAGCAGTAGAAATTTTGACTAAAGTTCTCTTTCGTTTTACTTGTCGTATGAGTAACATTTACTTATAATGTTTTATATATTTTTTTTTAATACACCTGTGCATAGTAAAAAATGTTCCATGGATTCTTTAAATTTAAAATGTCTGCAAATGAATATATGTTGCTCAGTAGACAATGTGGCTTAGTTGGACTGAGACTATCTTCAGCTCCTGCTGGGTACATATGCGTTTGCTTTGCGTGCGTTAAGTTTTTGCATGCGTGTGCTTTTTTGTCTTTTATTACGCTGCTTGCTTGCTTGCTTAGTTTGGAGCTCATTTTTCTTAATCAATTGGGTGACGCCTAGATTAGGGGTCACTTTGATGCTGCTGTTTTTACTAGCATAAAAAAAACATAACCACATTGCTTGTCTTCTAAGCTCTGACGTATGAGCATGCAGGCGTTGGGTGGGAAAATAATATTATAACTTAAATAAAAAAGAATTGTAAAAGGAACTCTTTCTTTCGTTTTGGATTCTATTTTGTTTGGGAAACGCCTTCATTATACCATACGGTTATTTTTCTATTGCCATCATAATGTGAATGTGGTTGCGAGCAATTTTTCAATATTATCTTTCTATGTATGGGAGTTAATTTTATTTGATTAAAAATTAAGTAAAGAACTTCAATAATATACATATAAACCCTTTCTTGTAACGAGTGATTTACAGTAGTTTGTACATTTAAGAACTTAAGAAAAGACTTTTGAAATAAAATACAGAGGTGTACCGCATCTGATTTGTATTTTCATTTTGATACTACCAAAAATATTTGAATGCTTAAAATGTACAAAAAGCGTAAAAAAATAAAAAAAGCTCTTAGGAAAAGTCTCATGTTTAACATCATCTAACTTTCCTTTTGATCTTACCATCACTTAAGCTAAAAATTTGCAGTTTTATTTTTTTCACATAATCTCATCGACTGATATCTTAAAGTACAAGTATCTGATATCAAACCTATAAAGAATATTCTACTTTAACCTCATGACGCAGGTAAAATGACTAAAACTTAGCAACGACGACTAAAAGCAGAAAAAAAGCAAGAAAAAATGAAAAGAAAATGTGTGTAAACAAAAATAGATAAAGAATGCATGAGTGAAACAACAAATTAAATTATTGCCAAAAAAGAAACACAGCGAAAAGCTTTGAAATTGCTGTTGATGGAGAAAGCAACAGTAAAGACAGCAGGAAGCATCCTGCACAGTTTAATGTCATGCATGTCCTTTCAAATTAAATTCCAAAAAAAAAGTCTCCAAGCGGAAGCGCTTCACACTCACCTTGAGTTATTCTAGAAGTGTGGGCGTTTATGCGAGTAAGCGCTTGTATGTGTTTTTATGTATTTCTGTTCATATGTGTGTTTGTGCATTCCTGTTCATGTATGTGCTTGTGCTTACTTGCTTGTGTATACGTGCTTAAGTACCGGTGAGCTTTGCAAAGAATTTTGCCAAATATTTGGTGCGAAAACAAAACTTCGTCTTTTAAGTCCTGTTGATTTCATAAAATTTAAGCATGATTTTCCATTCATACTTTGAGAGATGAATTTTAAGGATATGTGTATGAAAAATCAAACTAAATTTAGTGTGAAATTCGCAAGAATAGAAATGAGAGAATTAGAAACTTAATTCACTTGAACAAATAAAGAATATACTGAAGAGGAAATAAATAGCTTGAATTGCAAACTAAATTACAGAGACAAAAGTAAATTGAAAGATAACCGGAAATGTTAAAAAGTCGTAGAATATCTCCAGAAGGCTGAAAGGTTGTAAAATTTTCTCAGAAACTCAATTAGTGGTAAAAGATCAAAAAGTTGCAGGAAAACCTAAAATGTGCATAAGATCAAATAAAAAAAGATTTATAAATCGAAATATCATTTCTACGAAACTTTTAGATAAATAACAGAAAGTCAAACGTCATACGTCATAAAGACAAAAAAAATTGCAGAGAAGAAGAAGACTGTTTGCAAGCTAAGAAGTTGCAGAAAAAAGCGTGCAAAAATGAGAGTCCATAATAATGGGTGATCCAATACGAGGTCGTTTTCTAACTGAGCTGTTTTGACAACTGTCATCTTTCAAATGGCTTGTCCATATAACGTTTGCGTTGAGTATTCAATGCGACTCAATCATGAATAGACTTACTCCTGAACCACGTTTATCAATTGTGGAAACTTACTACCAAATTCAGTTATCAGTTAGAGATTGTTATAGAGTTTTTGAACATCATTTTGGTCGTTATGCGCGTCCAACTGAGCGCACTATTCGTTTCACCATCACTGAATTTCGAACCAATTTTACACTATTGGACATTCACCATTCAACCAGAGTGCATACAGCTCGTAATTTTGAGATTATTTCTGTAGTAGCAGAGAGTGTTCGTGAAAACCGATCACTGGCTATGGGCATCTCTTACGGATCATCGTGGCGAATCTGGAGGCATGATCTTGGTCTGAAGGCATATAAAATACAGCTCGTACAAGAATTAAAGCTGGCTGCAATTGGTTTACAATTTAATTTTGTTTTATGGGCCCTACAACAACAAGTAGGAATCGAACTAAGTGAAGTGAAGGCCGATTTTTCGAAATAAGACATCTTCACCGATAGCGAGCATTTTCATCGAAATGGCTTCGTCAATAAACAAAATTGTCGAATTTAGGGCTTAGAAAATCCTCACGCGATACATGAGCAACAAACGCATCTACAACGAGCAACTGTCTATTGCAGATTTTGCTCAGGCGGCGTGATTAGGCCTTACTTTTTCAAATGTGAGGCCGGAATCGCAGTGACTGTAAACGGCATTCGTTACACGAACATGATATCGAAGTTCTTGTGATCCCAACTGAATGGCATGGATTTAAACGATATTCATGCCACACAGCGCATGAAACAGCAATTTATTGCAGCGATATGCAATTTAACACCATGTGATTTCATTCTTTGGGATTTTGTGAAATTTCGGGCATATGTGAATAAATCAGAAACAATTTCTGAGCATCATCGGTGAGATACAGCAACATCTTTGTGAAAAAGTCATAGAAAATTTTCTGAAAAGAGCAATGGCCTGCCAAATATTTTGTTTCTCAATCGGAACATGTTTTCTTTACAATGCAATAAAAAATCACAATTTCGCTCAAAAAATATGTCTGCGTTTATTTTTAAATAAAAAAGTGCACTCTTATTGGGACACCTTTCATAAATAATCACTTAAGAGAGAGTTGGGTGTCAGAATCTTTAATATGACTCAAAAGAGCTCTGACTTATAAAATTAGTGAAAAAAAAAAACTCTAAATTAATCATCCCATATATGCAGGGTGCCATTTAAAAAAAAAGTTTTTTGAGTAAAACGCTTTTCTAAAAACTTTCAGTAGTTTAACCTCTTATGTTGTTGAAGGCCTGGAACGTTGATTAATGGTGGTCTTAAGCGTATTTATGGGAAAGTTATTTGATTTGAAAAAAGGTGTTACCTAAAGCAATAGTGACCTTAGGAACACAATACACCCTTCGTCTTTCTGATTTCGATAAAATACTAAAAACAAAGCTACTTTCATCGATGTTTCTCTTTCAAAAATATAGAAATTTGAAATAGTTTTAAAGTTTTTCTGAAATTTCGAATATATTTACAAATAACTTATTTTTGCATGCTCCCGAAATTTTTATTAAAATTTTCATCTTACAAACTTATTGCAGTACCAAATGAAAAAAAAAATATATTCCTTCTTATCTTTTCAGCTTAAAATATCGAAATGATTTTATTTTTAACAAACTCAAACACCACACGAAGCTACCAAAATTGCATTAAATTTGTCTACTTCAAATGTACTTCAAATGGCTTCAAGCATAGTGACAGCAAATACTGGAACAATTGAAGGACTCAATTGGTTCGAGTAGTAGCAGTAGCAATAAAACTCTTAAGTTTTGCATATGTGGCAATTTGGTGATTTTTTTTTGCTACATAAAGCTTCGCCAAAAGTAAAAAATCCGCATTTATTATAAAAAAAAAGCAAAAATGCACCATAAATGCAGCACAAAGCCGCAGTTGCAATTACCATTGCAAATGTGTTCTTTGCTTCGTTATGTGGCAACATTTATGTGGGCGTCAGCGGTATATGATGATGCAAAACTTTTGTTGAATACTAAAGTTTTACGTGCGCTGCGTGAAACACATGGCAGTGAGCTAACATTAACATCCGACTGGTGTTTACAAATTCTATTTGCTGCAGAGTGCTAAAATTTTGAAACGAAAGCATAAAACATGCGCTACGGCATAAACTGAGGGGTGAAATACCGGAAGTGGTTGCTTAATTGGTGTTAGGGATTTTTTGTTTTTTAGTTGAAGATTTTGAAGTATATTGAAAAAAGAGCAACTGAAGGGGTTATGCCCAGTCATCAAAGTTTTTTGATTTTTTTTTGAAAAAAATTTAAGATTCATTTTTACAAAAATTTTTGTATTTTTTTTTATGTTTGACCAACAGTTAATTTTGTGAAAATATTTTCGAGAAATGGTACTTTGTAAAAGTTAAAAATTCTATATATTAAAATTGATGACCAGGTGTGACTAGC
The DNA here is from genome assembly GCA_963680825.1 of Meiosimyza decipiens. Classification (NCBI taxonomy): domain Eukaryota; kingdom Metazoa; phylum Arthropoda; class Insecta; order Diptera; family Lauxaniidae; genus Meiosimyza; species Meiosimyza decipiens. The sequence continues at coordinate 5,647,124 of OY804259.1, read as the reverse complement.
CATTTAAATAAATGTACTTTGTCTGTTAAAAACTTAGCGTTTACATTAAAATGTAACATGTGTACTAAGTATGACATAAAAATGTTTGCTCAAAAATTCAACTTAAAGCGCTGAAAATCTTAACGAAAGCTGCTCAAATATGAGCGTTTCATCAAGTTAAGATATATCTACATTAACAATAATTCTTCTTCATACAAAACCAAAAAAAAAACAAGCAAAGAGTCCTTAGTGCAATAAAACAAATAAAAAAAAACAAAGAAAATAGAAAAAATGGAGGAAGATGTCTATACCCATGCTGTTGGTACTTTGATTTTTAATAAAACTGCTGCATCTGAAATTGGCACCGCCGGCAATCGTTGGCTGTTGTCACCGAATCTCATTAGCAACTTTGAAGAGGACATAAATGAAAGCGCTGCTAGTGGTGAATTTATGATTTGGAATGACACTGGCAGCGGTGTTTTTAGTAGCAGCAGCGTTGAACATAATGAACTTTATAGACTGAGTACAGCGGCAGCAGCAGCAACAACCACAACAACAGTAAATGCTCATGGAGAGCATGTAACAACAACAACAACGGCGTCAGCAGATGATGTCAACAACTATTGGGCGCTTTTAGCGTTGGGCTTAGTTTTTGGCACTGCGGCTGGCAACATTTTGGTTTGTTTGGCAATTGCCTGGGAGCGACGGCTGCAAAATGTAACCAACTATTTTTTGATGTCTTTGGCTATAACAGATCTAATGGTTGCCATTTTGGTGATGCCATTGGGCATATTGACGCTGGTAAAAGGTGAGTGGAAAAATTAGAGCAAAACTAACTCATATAATTTTGATACTATATATAGAAAATATACTTTGATGAAAAAGAGAATTTATTTTTCATCTATGAGATATGTCTTTATAACTAATAAGTGCCAATGTGAAATTTAGAAGTATTTCTTTGTCATTATTTTTAAATTTGTGCAGTATATTTTTAGGGTGAAAAGAAACAAAATCACTAATGCAACACAATCGCAAATTTAATGATTTTCGAGAGGGAACATTTGTAATCATTACGTTCAAAATTAGTTTTTGGAGACCATTTTTCGCAATCTCTTCATGGGGGTATTTTCGTTCAATTTTTTTAACAGCAAATATTATAAAAAAAAAAAAAATTGAGACATTGTCTTTGAATCGGTGGCCCTGACACGGAGTTAATTTTGCTTAATATTGGGTAAAAAGTTTCTTGAAAGAGATTCCATATATGATTTTTATATTATAAGGAGGACTTGACCTCACTTGAAGACAATTTCTGACTAATTGTTGTTTGAATTAATTTTTCAAAGTTGAAAAAAAAGTATTGTATTCTAGCCAAACAAAATTCATTTGCAAGCAAAATAAAAAATAATAATTATGGGGCCAGAACGTCACCCGGTGATAGAAATAGAAAATAATGTTCATAGATAAACATTGAACATTTCCGATAGATCGCAAACTTGGAAAAAATATCGCTCTATTGAGTGGACTGTAAAAATCTTAGTTAAAGAGCTTTCGATAGAATGGTCGTAATTTTTAAAATCAAAAATATATATAGAAGTTTTTTTGAGGATGGATACTTTTGGTTTTTTTTTTTTGATACAGATGATATTCTTCACTTCAAATACGTTACATTACCGAAAGCGATTTTTCATGTTTTTGAGAATCTACCCATTGAACATCTCGAGATACTTATGCCGTTGTATTCAAATTTTGAAAAATCGGATTACTAACGGTTACTGCCTTAAACTGCAAAGTTCTATGGAAATTTTTCCATTTCTATGAAGTCAATGTCAATCTTAATTATTAAGTAATATTCTTTATAAAGCATTGTAATCAAATTTTACAAGCGCTGATATTTCAATCAGAGGTTGCGTTGCATGGGTAGCAATAATTTTTAATAACGGTGACTAACATATTGCAAGATCCCCATCCCCAAGATGTAGATAAATTTGTTGTTATTGGTTTTTTTTTGTAAAAAAAATTTTCAGCCTAAAATCATATGTTTGCTGAAGTTGGAAGATATTTAAAAATATATTTTTTGCTCTAAAAATTGCAAACAAAATATCACTAATTTTTCATAATTATTGTGGTCCTTGATCTATGCTTTTCAGCATGAAGTTTTGAATTAACATACAGCGTACTTAATATGTTAATAAATTTGGCTTCATTAAAAAAAATTACTTTAAATGCATCTGCAATTATGCAGCATAAATGTTTAATTAACATCAAATCGATGTGCTCAATTAAACTTTTTCTTTGTATTTTTTTTAATATTAATTAAGTTTGTTCAACGAGTGCATAATTATTTATTTATTTAATTAAATTAACTTGACACACGTTTATGCATACGTTCTCAATTATGTTGAGTTTATTTGCACAAGAGTAAATAAAAGTTTTATTGTTTTAAATTGCATTTACTGCAGATTAAATGCAATTATACGTTAAATTTATGGTTAAATATTTATGCCATAAGTGCACATGTTAACATTTTCACACGCACACACACGCACGCCAATTAAAAACGCAATTATTTTTCTGCATATTTACCTGACACATATTTCACAATTTCATCTTATAGCTAAATTTATGGCTTTTAAATGATGCAGCAAATAAAAAATATACAGCAATACTTTTTAATGTTAAATAAAACAATTTATGACTGGCAACAGGTTGGACATAACCAGCATCAATTTAATTTATGGTTATTTATGTGAAGTACCATAACAACGTTTTTTTTATAATAAAAATTACAAAATTATATTTATCATTTATTGAAATATTTGGCGGGTATGAAAATACTAGCAAAATTTTGGAATTTTTTTTTATATATGAAAGCTGAAACATTTTAGTTAAGTCCTACATTATTAGGCTAAGAATGATGTCTTTCTGCGAAATATTGTGGAAAAGTGAGACCAAGCAATTCAGAAATAAAAAGAGTTTCACGAAAAAAAATAATAAGATTCTAATTTCATTACTTCTATCAGTATGCACTTGCTCTGCGCCTATACAACAACCCTTTAAAAACAACAAAAATTCTTTCAAAGTAAATGGAGAATTATTTTCTACAGCTGAAAAGCAGAAGCCGGTGCACACTTCTCAAATGACAATAACACAATGCTAAAGCGCTAACGCCTACGGTGCTTCAAAAACCGCCTGCTGGTGTTGCAACTGATGCTGCATTTGTCATCAAAAGCAAAAGACGAAGAGCTTTTAATTTAAAAATAAAATGAGCAAAAGCAATAAGCAGCAGCTGTCACAGAACAATAACAACAACAACAAAAGTGACTGCAAGGTATTTTGCAGTTTCCCAAGTAGCGCAATAACAACAAAAATAACAATAGCAAAATCACAACAACTAATGCTGCAATTGACAAAGTGATCATTAAAAGCGCATCCTTTGCGTTGACAGATAATGGCAAACGATATCCTTGGCTTTGTGTTTGTTTGTTTTTTTTATGTTATTGTCTGAAACTTTAATTTCATTTCTTTTGGATTTGCTTTCTTGCTGAAGTGTACTTCTTTGAGAATGTGTATGTATTTTTATATGTATACTACTATGGTAGTAAATACCCAGCGTATAGTACATTTGCTCAGCTTCGAAATGTGCGGCAGTCTTTTTGTCCTTGTCTCAACGACAACAAATCGCAAATAGGTAAAATGTGGAGCCAATAGTACTGCTGTGAATGCAGATCTGTTCAAAAATAAGTTGGTTGAAAGAGCATTTGAAATATTTTAACATAACTTTACCCCGCCTTAAGTTACCTAACCTAATTTCTTTACTATACATTTTTGCGCCTTAAATTAGCTTATTTTGCTTTAAATTACTTTTCCTTAGTTTAGCTTATATTACCTTAGCTAAGATTACCTTACTTAACCTATTCTAACTTGACCTTACCTTATCACATCTCACTTACCGTACATTAGCTTAAATGCCATATATCACCTTACCTTACTTTACCCTACTAAACCATACTTTTCCTAGATTACGCTACTTTTCCTTACCTTGCCTTACTTTACTTTACTTTACACATACTTCCCTTACATTATTATACCTTATCCATAATCTACTATCGTATTTTACTGTGCTTGTCTTACCTTGCCTTAACTTGAATAGCCTTAGCTTACTTTTCCTTACCATACGTAACTTAAGTATATCTTACCTTTGCTAAGCTCACTTTACTTAGAATTATCTTGCTTTTTGTTACCTTAAATTAATATACCTTAAATTACATTACTTTATAGTAACTTATTTTACCTTAGCATACCTTACCTTACTTTAACTTCCTAAGTTAACCTTAGCTAACATTATATAACCTGACATTTTTTACTTTGCCTTCCCTATCATACATAGCTTACCTTAACTTGTCTTACCTTACCATACTTTACCCTACCTAACCATACCTTACCTTACCTTACCATACCTTACCATACCATACCATACCATACCATACCATACCATACCATACCATACCATACCATACCATACATTACCGTACCATACATAACCATATAATACATTACCATATCATACCTTAATATACGTTACCATACCTTACCATGCCTTAACATTCCTTACCATAACTTATCATACCTTGCCATATCTTACCATACCTTATCTTACCACAGCTTTCCATACCTTGCTTTTTTCAGAGCATTTGGGTTTTGCAAAGAACGAAATATTTCTTCAATAGGTGTTAACATTCTTTAATTTAGCAACTATTTTTCCTAAATTTCGTCAAACATTAGTAAGTTCATTCCATTCACGAAAAGCCATATAAAATCAATGTGTTCAACATAAAAAAGTATTAAAAATTTAATGTTTTAAACACGTGTGCTATAAAAATAAATAATGATTGACAAACTTTAAGTATTTTATAGAAATAAAATATGAACCTTTGAAAATACTTTTAAGACGAATATGAATAAAAATAGAACTAAAATAAATAAACTACATAAATTTTAGGCATGATGTCAGTGTTTTTCGGCAGAATTTCCGACACATTGCCACAAAATCAATTTTTCCATTTGTGTATATTTTCACTTTGGTCGCGCTATTTAAACATTCGTAATTGACAAAATGTAAATAATTAATAAAATATCGTGCTATAAATAAACTTAGATTTTTTTGATCCTTTACAGTATGGCTTTTATTTATCAATATTTATTGATACGATAAGTCCGCTAGTGCTGTTACCTAAACAAATAAAGTTTTGCTTTCGCCAACGAAAATTTCAAATTTTTCCATGATATACAAAACATTAAGGTCCGCGCAATTTTGCATCCAAAAAGAAGAATCTTTGCATATAGATAAATTAGGACTATATTGTGTTTGACAGCCTTTAATTTATAAACATGTGTAGTATCTGTTTTTTATTTATATCCTACAAGGACAATAAACGCCTAAGCGTTTGCATACAAAACAGCTGTTTGTTTTGAAACCGAAAGCATGACAAACGATTGCTGTCAGTGGCAGTTTTTTTTTGTTTTTGTAACATTACAATCGAAAAATTTATCGAGTCTTATAAATGAAAATTTTATTTCCGCAACCGACGCGATTGTCTTTTTATTTGTATCTTTTTGTTTTTGTAGTCCTTTACCTTGTGAAGTTTGTCAACAGTTTGAAATATCGTTGCTCTGGCAGATAGGTTTTTTTGCAATGGATAACAAATAACTGCGCGAAATGCGTGAAATATTAAGAATATATTTCGTAGAATAATGCTATGGTAGCGAAGTCATACCAGAGGTAAAAATGGCATCAGAATAAATTTTGCGCAGATATCTTTGATCAATAACTTAAATATGTTTTATAAAGTCTTACACCTCAACATTTACATTTTATAACTAATTTTTCGTTAGCAATATATTGAACTCAAATGTACTCTATGTATTGCTTTTCTGTTTCGTTTTCGATTCGTTCAGTTTCACTTTGAGTTTCAAGAAAATAATTAATTGTCTTTCGCTTTGATTGTCCGCAGCATGTCCGATTTTGTTTTTATCCAATTGAAAAAATTAATGCTTGACATTTTTTAATTGATGCAAGCGGTCAAAAAAAGTTTCTACTTTCAACTGAGATTTTTCATCTGTCTATGTCTTGTTCATGGAAGCTGTTACTCGTTCCAAAGAGGCGGTCTTGCAGGGTAAACAAAGAACATATTCCGCTATCGCTGCCATTTCTCTGTAATCGCGATTCTCAGTTTCCAAATGAGTAAATATTTCAATCCATCGTTTCGAAATAAAATACAAAATTCTCAAAACTTGGAAAATAATTGATATCCATCAAATTTAAGCTTTTTAGACCTCAATATTTTTTTAGGTATTCTCAAGCTGTTGAGCATAAATTTTTCCAGCAAGTTTCCGAGCAGAAGTGTGAAGTATAGACATTTTGGTTTTTTTTTAAAGTTTTCAAAACGGAAAATGTGAATACTTTCAAGAAATTATTGCATTATAATACTCGAAATTTCATTGCTATTGTTATAATTCTGAATACTCTATATTGGAGAAAGACTTTAAAGAAATTGGTTTTAGATACCATGACTAAGTGCTTCAAAGCAGCTATGACACAATTATATAATTATGTCATATGACATAAAAAAATTTATATAAAAAACTAAAATAATTTAATTGTTTTCTTTCAATTAAAGCAAAATTTAATTTAAGAAACTGTAGAAAATACTTGTGAAAACTAATCACAACATTTCCAAAGATTAATATATCATAGTAAAGGTAAATGTTAATTAAACGAAGTCATCCAGAGTCATTTTAAAAACTCAGAAATGCGCGTCAATCATTTAAGCCCTTATTTTATGTAAGTCAAGAAATATATTATCTTACCAAGCAAAAACAGCATCGATACAAAAATGTGCAGAAAAATATCACCAACAATGACAATCTGTGATGAAAGCCTACTGCTTGTTATTTTTCATTTTTCGAATTTTTATCTCACTCCTACAGAGTTTAATATATTCAGTCGTTTTCTCATTTTTTATACGCAACTCTATGGTGGCGGTACTGCGTAAAAAACTGACAACATTATTTCTATTGCAACACACGCAGTTGGAAAAATCCACAAACATGGTGGAAGATTAAAAAAATTGTACTATTTATAGAAACCCAGTGGAAATGGTGGAGTTATATTTCAAAAGAGATATTCTTTGCAATTTTAAGAAAAAAATTTAATTTTAGAATGAAAGTGCATTGTTTACAGTTGAAGAAATAACTAATTTAACCAGCGGAAGCAATGCTAAGGATTTATGTGAGTTATTTCACGCAATTTTATAAAAGTTGCATATATTGTTAACAATAAAATCGTGATTGTCAATTAATGATTTTAGAGATTGAGTTAAAGTGATCGAAATAGTTGGCGCGCAACCAAATATCATAAATGTTGGAAGTGTGCTGAAGTAGACAACGATTATACTACACTACATTATACTACCACTACAGTATATACTTAGTTATGAAAGAGAAGCTTTTTGACCAATTCTAAGAACTTAATACTCAGTTTGATTTTCACTGTAAATTAATAGCTTTGGAGAAAAAATTTACAAAAGATGAAATCTTGAAAACAAGTCTTAAAATCCTAGAGAAAAACTTCTCATACAAAACATACCAACTATTTCCTAAGAAATACAAAACTGTAAGTGTTAGTTTTGATATTTAAATTGATACGAATTTCACTTTTGTTTGAATTCTATCTAAAACACATTCCTACAGAGCAACATCTGCTGTGTGCTTTAAAAACACGACACTAAGCCAGCCAGTTAAACATTGAAACAGAGAAATAGACAGTTGGAGTTGTTTTCATTGCTGTTTAAAGGCTTCTTTATTTTCATTTATTTTTTGTTCTTCTATTCTTAAACGCCTACTTTGTGGATAATGCCATTAAAATGCTCCTGACAACAAATAATAAATCTCTTTTCAGTTGGTGTCCCTAGAGTGGGGGTATTTGTTATTTGTGTCTTATAAGATATTTCCAAACAATTGTTATTTTTTTATTGTTATTAACAAGTTACCTCATTATAATTTTGACATTATGCTTTTCTTTTCATTTTACCTTTATTGTATTATTTCGTTAATGCGCTTTTAATTGAAGACTTTCATAGAAAAAATTTTATTGAATTATTGAATTCGATCGATTTTTTTTAAAGAAAATGAGACAAGTGTTTTATTCCTGCGTTACAATTTTCTGGAGAAAAGTTTGTTTCTGTTCGAGGAATATGTAAACTTTATTGTATCTGGGGCGAATGTGGTACGAAACTGAAAAAAAAAAATAATTTTAAGCCATTCATTTTTTCGAAGTCGAAAATCAAGCGAAATTTATATGTTTCTGAAACAGTTTTTCATTCAAACAAAAGTTTTTGATTTTACTGTAGAGTTAAAGGAATTTGCTGGATATTCTCGCTCAGGAATTTTAAGTTTTTAAATCTAAAATTCAGTTTTTGTCTGTCCGTCTATCTGTCTCTTATGGACGAGAAAACTATTCGGCCCATTTTGACGATATATCTGCAGTATGTCAGTATCAGTCAGGCAGGTGTCATAGGCTATAAAACTTTTATTTAGGGTAAATATTTTGGGTGGCCCTTATTCAAAAATATTTTTAAAATATTATTTTCACCAAGACCACATAGCATTTATATTATAAGGCAAAGCTTAGGCTAAAAAACTGATTGTTAGGGTGGCCCACACACAAAAACATTTTTAAAATATCATTTTCACAAAAACCACTTAATCGTTTCACATGGTATTGACACCACATCCCTTTCATATTAACATACATAGCATAGGCAATAAAACTTTTATTAAGGTGTATATTTCGGGTGGCTCTCATACAAAAATATTTTTAAAACATTTTTAGGGTGGCCCTCAAATCCACTTAGTCCATTCACGTAGAATTTACACCAAGTGTTTTCTATATTAAGAGACATAGATAGCTTTGGCTATAAAACTTTTATGTTTAGCGTGGTCCTCATACAAAAAAATTTTTAGTAGAATTTTCACGATGGCCAGTTAATAGATTCACACTGAATTTACAGCACATACCTTTTATATAAATAGACACAGTCTAGGTCGTAAAAGTTTTATTTCAGGTGCATACTTAGGGTTGCCCGCACAAAGATTTCACAATTGCGTTATAAATGATTTTAATGATTTATGGATGGTTTTTGCAAAGTTTGTTTTAGAAAAATGGGCATGGACAGGAGTTACTGGACGAAGAATGAGATTTGGTAATATATAAAAGCCACGAGGAAAATAAATTTTTAAAGAAAAAAATGGGCGGTATAACGCTTCCTTTATGCGAAGAAAAACCACATTTTGTATATATCAGCAACTATTTGATGCAGTGAGTGAGGCTTGGTACGTATAAAAGACATATATATGTAAAAGAGTAGAGGCAAAAGTTAGTTTCACTGGAAAAATGAGTACACATGAGTACATACAACAGCGCGCCACCTACCGGAAAAGGCAGAAAAACATCTGCCGTGACAGCTAGTTATTGTTAAATGGCAACGAACAATACGATTCGGTTTTTAAAGTGGTTTTCCCTACGTCCATGTATTTAAATTATTTCAATTAAAATTTTAAAGCAATTATGTGATTATTGGAAAAAATATAAACTTATTTTCTGCTGAAATGGCAAAATACTGAAAAAACCACAATTTGGCCGAAGTGCTGCTACCAGATTAAAATCACTTAAGGACAATTAAAAAATTAGAATTGTCAGAAATCTACAAGTTGAAGCCATAGGCAATATATGAAGCCAGAGTAAATAAAAAAAAATGTATCGCACATTTTAACGAAAAATAACAAAAAATGCCAAATTTTCTAAGAATTTTATTTCCCCAAGCTTCGTGTCTTTCAAAGCAAAACAACCTACTTTTCACATTTATACATAAAATGCTGAAGAAGATGTTTCTTTTGCTAAAACCTCACAAATGTTAAGAAATGATTCTGTTTTTTTTTCATTTTTTTTCTTGGCTTCTTAGTATTTTCTAGAGAAAATAAGCAAACAAATTAAAAATGCAATAACAAAAAGCAAAGAAACGTTGCAAAATTTTTCCATAATCTTTGGAGAGTATAAAAATAAATATTTTTCTTTTTTTAAATATACAAAGAGACCAAACAGCTATGCTTTAAAAAATTTCATTAAATCAGCCAAATATGACGACATATTTTGGTTTTTTTTTTCTTATCTTCTAATTTTTTTTGCTTTAACATTGGCATATCTTAAGCCTATGGGCGAAACCATTGGAAATAGTTGGTAATCATTAGATGTTATTCATCCAAAAGAACAAAGCATGTCAGCAGAACTTACAAAAAGGGTCTCATTTTACGTAGGTACATTTTATATGGCAAAAACAAAATTTATCGATAGCTGAGAAGTCTTTTGTTTTTCCGGTAAAGTGTACGTAAAATGAGATCTTCATTAGTTAATTACTCAAACTTTTGTCTTAGGATTTAGTTTGTGGCCATTGAAACTTATAATCAGCAATACAAAAAGTATTTATTGCCAAAAGCTTCAGCTTCTTAGAACGAATGGCATATTCCACACAAAAATGCTACTTTAAGTGGATACTATGTGTTAGGATACTCAGCGTCATAGTTCAGTGTCATGATTTCAGTTAAATTTCAAAATCAACAATTTTGACACGGTTAAAAATCTTTCGTTTCTTGAAAACTTGAATATAAGGTCCTTTTATGCAGTTTGCAGCATATATAAAATTGCTCTTACGCATTAATCTTTGCGGTAGCTATTGAAAAAGCAATCAATTGTAATTGAAAACAGTTGATTCCCATTTCAAATTCTTTGTAATGCAATACAAATTTTTCAGTTCGAAACTTAGATTTGAGGAGTTAAATCGACATTAGTATCAATATATTTCGCCATGGAAATGAGAAAGTCAATTTTGGATTTTAGTTCCTTAGAATGGAAATAAATTTTTTATCATTTTACTGAAATTTGTGTTCAGCACAGTGTCTGATAACACCAAAAAAATTACATAAAACAGAAAAAAAAGAGCAACAAAAAAGCGATTTATTAGCTTTAACTATTGGTAAATGGAATCATCAGTGACCTTTGAGTCGATGAGTGGAGTAACCTCATATGTTTCTCTTTTTGCATAGATTTGTTGATAACTCATGGAAATTTTATTCTCTAATTTTTTTTCCAATAAACATCAAAAAAGAATATCTTTAATTCAAAATTTTGACTCATATGTTTTGTTTAGTTCAAAGTGTATTTTTTCATGTGAAAAGTAAACAAGTAGTAATTGGTTCGAAGTGCGACAGCAAAAACTTTACTCAATTTTAATTCTGACTACACTAAGTATCTCGTAATTAAATTTTCTGAAAATATCATTTTAAAAAATGTCAATGCCATTAAATTTTTCCCAAGAGTGCAGCCTCCATTTAAGACTTTTTTGAAATTTATAAATCACATTCTCAACTCATAACAAAGAAATTTAAATTTGAACCTCCCTCAGCTCCTATACAAACAGAATAATACAAATACAATGTAACACACTCACACAAAGCTACAAAAGCAGACAAATTAAACGTTAGTCATAAATTATGCGCAAAATTTAACATTACTCATACCAGCATACCATACCAACAGATGTTTCAATGTATAAACGTACACATGTAAGTGCCAGTATGGTGGATGAATAAAATTTACATTTTTTTGTGTAAAGCACAAAATTTATAAGTGCTACTTCTCTACTGGAGTGAGTGCAGTGTGAGGCACATGAGGGCGCTATACATTAAGTTAATAATTAACTTTTGCAAATACAAGTTGGCAAATATTGTGTTTGTTGAACTTTAATGCAAAATTTATACAGAGAAAATCCTTGACTGTCAAAAAAATAAGAAAATATAACAAATCAACAAATCGTGCTCATAATTTAAACAAAAAATGTAGAATAAACAAAACCCTTTAATTCAGTGCACTGCACATAACGTTGAATTATAACTACAGGTTTTTCATTGTTGTTTTATGAATCAGCAAATCATGCAAAGATATAAATAGCATGGTAAATAAAAATTGACTGTTTTTTGTATAAATAATATTATAAAATTTATGACTTGTAGTTTCACGTGCTCCTAAGGAGCCACATCACAATAGCGCTCGAAAAAATAGGATTAAAAATAAAGTTTTTTTAGACGTGCTTATTAAAACTATAAAATAATTATTACTTCACACATATACAATCAAAATAATTTAAAAATTACCGAGGTATAAACCATCAAGTAGAACCATCTTTTGAAAATTCACACTGATGGTGTAGTGTTTTTTCTGTTGCCCTATAAATAAAATTTTTTTTTCATATTTAGGAAAGCACAGTTTTTTTTTGTGGAAATTACAGCTGCTTGAAAAATATACTCTGATTTTCATCTGAAATTAGTGCTTATAAATATAATTAAAATTTATAGCATACTGGCTTTTCCCGCGGTTTCGCCAGCTCACTTCCCGTAGTACAATCTCGCTTACATTTTACGCAGTCCATACTGCAGATAATTGGGTCCATGCACCAAATTTCACAACTTGGTATAAGCACGAAGAATGGAAATTTAAGTGTTTTTATTGAATGGGAGAAGCCACGCCTCTTTCACATTTTGCGAGTAGCTTGGCACAAACAATGTACATCTATGTATATAAAATTTCAAAATAATTTCTGAAAATAAAACAAACTTTAAGAAAATGCTAGAATGCCTCACATTTAGTATAAATATAAACATAAATACCTACTGGTATTGTATAAATACTAAACGTGCAAAAAAAGTAATCATTCAATCGATAAATTAATAATTATTGCATGTCCTTGAAAACTTGCAGTAACAAACATACACCCAGCCCTATAAACACAAAACCCTTGAGTTCAATTCACAATATGCCTTCGTATATGAAAAAAAAAACTAAACCTTCGCTTTGCTTGTTAAGAACAAAAAAAAAGTACTGAGGACATTAGCGTAAGGACTTGGCAGGTAAAGACTTGGCATCCAATTTAGCTGCTTTAATGTTTCCTTTACCTTAATTTGAAAATTAAAAGAAATTGAATTGTGAGGACACATAAGCATACTACAAATAATGTTCAAGGTTGTTTTTGCAAACAATTTTTACACAACCAAACTGATGCCACAATTGAGGAGTGTTTTTTGAAAACCAGCTACTTAATTTATAAATTTATTTCGGAAACTTACAAAATCTAAGACAACTTGAACTATGGATAAGAACACACTAAGATCTGTTTGTGACCCCGGAGCCATGACACAAAGAGAATTAATTTTTCAAAAAATTTTCAAATTTCCCAATTAGGGAACACAACAAAAGTAGGAAGTGAAGAAGTTTTTCTAGCAGTTAAAATATTTTTCTGAGCCGTGAAAAAAAATATATTTGCCTTAGTCATTGGCTCCCACATATATTTTTAAAACCACATTTCACATTCAATCAACCTTAGCGCTGGAAAAGAAACTCATGCTCTTGAATGCAATATAAAATTGCCGCCGCAGGACCTTCAGCGTCATGTAATTGTATAGTCGGCATACACTCAAATGCCTGCCTTTCATAGCATGTGCTATAAGAGCAAACAGAACTCTACGTCACATGCGAAGTATATCAAGTGTGTCGTGTCAGTCACAAACACTCGGGCATTAGTTGCCAGGCAAACGCATTTAACGACTGCACCGTGTCTCAATTAGTAGCTAGCTTAGCTGCTACAAACACTTAAAACTTGCAATAAATAATCGTTATTAAAAAAGTAGAAAAATAAAGAATTTATTGCAAGTGAAAGTAAGTACTTACTGGCACATATTTAGCCATCACTGTGCTTCGCATATTTTTAATCCCAGTGCTGCTTAAGTCTTGGCATGCTTACGACAAAAGAAGAATGCAGTAAAATGTTTTTTCTCTTTCTTTCTAACAGCGAAGACGAGTAATGCAGTCTCTCCTTCGAGACTGCCTTGAATATAACCAGCGTTGGCACAATGACAGCCATGTGGTAGGGGTCATGAGTTTCAGTTCAGGTTCACGTACGTGATTAAGTTTTACTTGCGGTGTCAGAAGTTCATGAAATTGTTAAACTTCCTGCAGCTGTAAGAGTACGATGAGCAGTACATAGTTGTAGTTCTTTGCTGGGTTTTTACTACTTTTCTTTTGCTCATCGCCACTACTTTCTAAATCATTATTTATGCTGACGATGGCTTTATTTTCTTCACATTATGTGTACACTTGAAGTTTATGAAAAAAAAAAACAAAACTTTCATATTGTGGTTGTGAATGAATAATTTATGTTGACGCCGTTTTTGCTTAAGCTTTAAAAATTAGATACAAAAGAAGTGATAATGAAACTGATTTTGTGCAGCTCAAAATTTGCTCTTTACCATGTTAGATAATAAAAAACAGCCAATACTCGATAACTAAGTGAGAGCTGGTCTTAAAAAATATGTGTTGATATCGAAATTGTGGAATAGCATAGGCAATTTAATGCTCAATAAAGATAACGTACAAGTAGCTCAAAAAGTCTCGGGAGTTTTGGTGAACTGGCACCACCACTCTCAAATCGATATGATTTTTAGGAAGTGGCAACTTTGTAAAGAGGAGTGTCAAATTTTGATGAAATTTCATTTAGTAGTTTTGAAATTTTCGTTGTATTAGAGACGCTACTTTTGGTATTTCGTAAACAATGGAAAAAAGTTAATTTCCCATTTTGATAAAACATTGCTTTTTGATCGGAAAAAACAAGAAACAAACATTGGAATGGCTGCAGACTCTTCACAGCACGTCTGCTCCGTCGAAAACAACTGTTTTTAGATGGTTTGCTGAATTTAAAATGGGTCGTACGAGCACCAGTGATGCACCACTTTCGGGCTGGCCAAATGAGGCCTTCAGAAAACATCAAGAAAATCAATCTGATCATTTTGAAAGACCGCAAAGTGAAAGTGAGAGAGCTAGCAGATATAATGAAATTGTCGATCGGCAGTATTTTCATTATTTTGCATGAGAATTTGGAAATGAAAAAGATGTGTGCGTCATGGGTGCCGCGTTTGCTGACAATTGATCAAAAGCAACATCGTGTTGGTGATTCGGAGGCCAATTTGGAGCTATTTGGGCGTAATCCAAAAAAGTTTTTGCGTCGATTCGTAACAATGAAAAAAACTTTGATCCACCACTACACATCGGAGTCCAATAAGCATGTAAGGCAAAAAAAATTGTTAATAAAACGCCATTGTTTAAAAAGCTTTGCCACGTCCTTATGTTAAACCACAAATATCTCCAAAACAAAACAAAATAGTGATCACTACAAATCTGTACTCAATTAGAATCTCTTTAATATTTTTTTTTTTGAGCAGTGTAATTCGTTGCTCTGATCTCTCATATAAGACACACAATTAATTGAAGTCTAAGCTGAGCCAAAATTGTTTGAAAGAACTGGGATCATTAAAGGTAGTTTTTGTATTCAAAAATGGCAAATCTTCTCGAAAAGAGCTCATTTTTTAAAGCAAAATTCAAAACAACGTCAAAAATGAACAGTTTAAGTGATTCAAAATATCGCTGTTATGTGAATACATAGAATATAGGGTGACGCAAAATAGCACTACAAAGAAAACAAATGTTTGAAGGTATGTTATATTGAGTCATATTTTCATGCATTCGCTTGAGTGAAAACGCATGACTTCGGAATTGCAACTGTTTTTAATATCTGAATTATACAATTACAAGGTGTGCCCGATTATAATAACAAATATTCTCTTTCACTAAAGAATTTGCTTAAGAACGAACATCTTTGAATAAATCATAATGAGTCAACAGTATGCCATTAACACAACATTATGGTAATTTGTGTACAAACATTATATTTCCACAAGACATTTAAATAAAAATTTCACTACAAAAAGTAAAACACTAGAGAATTTGTACTTGCCCACTTCGTTTTATGGCCGCAACATACATAATAACGCGGTATAATTAACACCTAAATGGCATTAAGCGGTAGGAGTTTTAGCTGATGACCGTTTAACACGCTATCTTTGCTTACGCTATAATTAACCCAAAAACTATTGATAGCAATGAACATAACACCAGTGGCAAAGCGTACAAGTGCAGAGTACAACGTCAGCATGATTTATTTATTATTTCGGCCTTTTTACTTTTGGCTGAAAGGGAAGATAACAAAAAATAAATGCAGGTTTATCGGTGCGCATGATTTACTTATGATTTTTTTTTTTCGTTTTTTAGATATTACACCAGCCAATATTTACATAAATATTAATGAATTATGTACACGAAAACATTAACGCTGATAGTGGGCGGTTCATTGTGCATATGCTAACATTTAACTTTTTTGCTATCAAAAAATACCTAATGTTTATTTGGTAGCTACATTTCAAACATTTAGCTTTTCCACTTGATTACACTCGAGAATACATAGAGGATTGCTTTGAAGTGGATTGGAGTAGATGAGTAGAATATTTAATAAGCATTTTTGTACCGAATTATTGATTAAAAATGTTAATTAAATTAATATGCATAATTGTGCATTGAAATTAAATTTAAATAAATAAATAAATAAATTTAAGCATTAAACATATTATTAAAAATCAGCAACAAAATTCATGTTGTTTTTCAGCAGCGATATGTTGCAACATTTTAAAATACGCAGCTGCTACTTAATTCCACATAAAATTTTCACTTTGACGATAAGTAATGTTAAAAGTACATCTGACATTCAGCGTATATTTATGGGACATTCTTTGGCAAAGCAAAAAGAATCGAAGCTTAAGCTCTTCGATTTACTAATCTATTTCAAAAATGTCACCACTCCTTCAAGGAAACGTCCTGTTAGCTGATTTTATTGCTTTGAATGTACATATAGTTTGTATGATATATAATTTATCGTCACTCGTATGCCATGTTGTACGTAAGATGTTAAGAAATTTTAAAATGGCAATAATTTTTTTAAAAATTATGTTAAAATTTAAGCGCTGTTACGTAGATAAGCGTATAAAGTCATTGAAACTAAACCAACAATAACATTTTACTGTGGTATTTAAGTAGCAGAGCTAAAAGTTAGAAACTGAATAAAGTCTTCAAGATTTCGAAGTTTAATTTCACCCTGTATATAGACTTTGCATTTTTCTCTCAGTTTCATAATTAAGGCGCATACATTTAAAACAAACAAAAAATTAAATCAGCTAAGGTGAAGCCATACACAATTAAAAAAAGGTTAGTTTAAGTGTTCCTTTTTGGACCCAAAATTGTATAAACC
This sequence comes from Meiosimyza decipiens, assembly GCA_963680825.1. NCBI lineage: Eukaryota > Metazoa > Arthropoda > Insecta > Diptera > Lauxaniidae > Meiosimyza > Meiosimyza decipiens. The sequence goes on along the minus strand of OY804259.1, from coordinate 5,629,848 downwards.
ATTTGAAATTTTCAAAACTTTAAAGTCATTTAAAAAATACATAGCTTCATATTTGCTTTTGTTATATTCTCAAAGCAGTTTGGCAACACAAATGAAACATTGCCATCATTCATTGACAGTATCGATATGTACAAGCGTGCATTTGGAACAAATGATATTGAGTTTTCTAACTCTTCGCGCATATTTCACAAACCAATTTCTTTAAATTTTCGGCATTTTTTTAACTTTTATGACAAATATGACAGATATGACTTTTACCAAATTTCTGTTTATCGCTGTGTTTTCGTTAAGCTTCTGATTTAAACTTTTACATAAAAACATTTCGTAAATGAGTTCAAGCTTAAACAGTTGCTAATATATAAACATATTACAACCCTTTTACGCTATTAGCAATGGTATTGAAGTAACAGCATATTAAACTGACAACTTTTAAACTCAGCAAAGTAAGCAATGAAAAAATAAAATAAAACCACAGGGAAATACAAGGACATTGCTAGCGTGGTTGTATGAGTAAGGAACATATATATATAATATATATATATATATTTATATACAACCAGTTAGTTAAATGTTCGAATTGTGTGCAACATTATCGCTTATAAGAAAATTGAGCGGCTGAAATTGTTTCTCATAGGAATAGTAGTACAATAATGGTGCAAAAAAACAGAACAGACAAGCGTAGGATAGAAGACATATTCAATTATATCTCGTTTAATATAACGGGTAATTTTTAAGTATTTTTTTTTGAAAATTGAAAAAATAACAGAAAATTCGTAATAGTGAATGAAATATTTATTTGGAGCGATACCTCATTTACTTTTTAGAGATTATTTCATGCAAATGTTGCCCGCGGCTACGCCCGCACTCCGGCCGATATCACACCAATGGCAGCTGTAATGTTATCTTTCAGGGCTACAATTGTGGCTAACTTGTCCCTGTACATAAGAGACTATGCGTAGACACACAAAAAATAGTCTAGTGTGGTCAAATCGCATGATCTTGGGGACCAAAGCACTGCTCCAAAACGTGAGATTAATTGCTCATCAAACTCGGCTCTCAATATCTTCATGGTATCCCGCGCCATATGTCATGTGGCACCATCTTGTTGAAAACACATATCAACCAAGTCCACTCCTTCGATTTTGGGCAAAAAAGTCGGTAATCTTCGTACGGTTTCTTCCTCCTTTGACTGTAATGTTGTGATTTTCATTATTTAAAAAAAAAAAAGGGTCCAATGCTGCCACCTGCCCACAAACCGCACCAAAACGTGCAATTTTCAGAGTGCATTGGCAGCCCTTGAACTGCCCCTGGCTGCTCTTTAGACCACATTCGGCAATTCTGTTTGTTGACGTATGCATTGAGCCAAAAATGAGCTTCGTCGCTGAGGAATATTTTTCGATTACAAATTGGATCTTCGTCCACTTTTTTATGGCCCATTCACCAAGCAAACGACGTTGTGCTAGGTCTTCCGGCTCCAATTCTTGTATCAGCTGTATTTTTTATGGTTTCATGGCGAGGTCCTTACGTAAAATCTTCTAGGGTGTCGAATAACACAAGCGACGAATTGAACTATCGCGATCTTCATTAACACTGGCCGATACAGCAGCAATACTTACCTTTGTACGCACTCTGCGCATACGAGTTGGTGGATTAATGTACAATAAAGTGAAACTGAAGCGAAATTCGGTCACAAAAGCAAAAGTTCGGTAGGTCGATTAAATGAACGTAATTTGCGAAACACATTTAATAGTAAAATGGCAAACTTTACTCAGTATTTTTCGATTTAACACATGTTGCAAGTCACGCGTGGGGTGTCAAAAAAATTAACACTGAAAAATACATATAGAAAAAAAATAACTCTAATTTAAACTCTTTTGTATTTTGATTTTACAAAAACATGGCATTTATTAGCTAAATAGTGTTAAAGCTAAAAAATTTTGAAAAAAACTCTGATACTGAATTTGTTGCTTTATAACGATATCACTAATATTTTGTGTGAATTGCTTTAAGCTCAGCACAACTCCATCTAATTACTTTTTATATTTGAATATCGTAAAAACTGTAGCGATTTGTTAAGTAGCAACATGGTGCTTTGAGTTAAGCAGGGCCACTTTATTTAAATTAAGCAATTTGTACGCAGTTAGAGCAACAGTAACAGCATGATATAACAAGAACATTAATCGCGTAAAGTCAGTGCCACAGCTTGGTAGGAATCATTCCTTCGGGAATAAAAAAAAAATTAAAAAGATTCAATGAAATAGAACCTTAAATTGATTTTGCTGATTATTTAATGAAAACTTAAATAGAAACTTTCAACTCCATAGGAAAAAAGTTGATTTCCTTCCAATTCTACTGCACGAATTAAAATTCTGATTATACTGCAGAAATCAAAATTTGTCATTCAATAACTTTAATTACATGCCAAGGTATCGGGATCCAAAATCAATTCAAATCCATTACAAAAAGCATTGATTATTTTGTCGATCCAGTTCTTGGAAGCTGAGTTTGAAATTGAAAAGGTATAATTTAATTCTAAGGAATTTTATTTTGAAATTCTAATTTTCAATTTCATGACAACAAGAATTAATTCCTTTGTCGGTGCTTGGAACTGAAATAGAAAAGTGGATTTCTCTTTTTTTTAAGTATTTATAGCAAGTACTTAATAGGAGCAAAAGAAAATTGTAGCCCTTTTTCCGGGAAAAGTCGATTGATAACTCCCAACACTTGGAATGAAAATAATATATTTTCATTTCATATTTTGATTCCTGAAATAGAATCGACAAAGGCATCAGTGCTTTTGGACATGGGATTTAAAATATCGTTTCAAGTTACATTTCAAAGAAAAGTAATAATTCCTACCAAGCACTGGTCAGCGCTGAAAGGCAAAAGGAAAGTGTTTGTTACTTGAGCATAATTTAATTTTTCATAAGAATTTTTGTATTGCTAATACTTTTTTCCTAGTTTTGCCATTAAACAATGCTTTGTAAGCTTAACAGGGACTACTAAGTTTTTGATATTTACATTTTGTTACTTTAATAATTTCTTCTGGTGCTACTGCTTTAATAAGCTGTTGTAAACTTTATGTTGTCAAAAAATGTTTTTTTTTCTAATAAAAATAAAACACATTTGTATAAATTCATTATTTTGCATGAGTACCCGCTAACTGTTATAAATATTTCTTAGCAACTAATTGTTTAAAATTCAGCCCCAAGTGTTTGCTTTCACTTCAAAAAAATTAATGCTGAGGAAAGGCTTACGGTCGAATAATTTAATACACATCAGTATTTTTCCAAGTGGACTTGAAATTTACGTTAGAATTAATTGAGAATATAAGTTCCTGATGAAACTTATTCTAACGAATTTTAAAAAATCACTATTAATTTTAGTTGGACGAAAATTCATGCAACTGTGCATATTTTCTGACATTTTTGGTAACCTATCTGTCAATACTTTTCGCTTTGTTCAAAGCTTATCGACATTCTCATTATTCTTGGATCTCTCTAATATATATTGAAATTTCTCAACCTCTTCAGTCTTTCCACATACCCAACAGGTCGTATGAGTAACTTTAATTAATATTTCATGAAAATTTAAGCAAACATTTAATATTGTGTGGGTTTCTTTGTTGAGAGTTCTGTTTTCGCAAACTCAGCTTAAAATAGCCAAATTAAATGTTTTAACTAATTTTAGGAAATGAAAAGCATTATCTTGCTACGTTATTGTGACAGCAAACATTGTGTCGGTTGTTTCATGCCTTTGTGTTGACATATACAAAATTACCTTAAACTTCAATGTTTGTACTTAATTGCTGTTGTTGCGCACTATAAATAATTAATTCAAATTGCAACAATTGTGTCAGTGGCTTTGTGTTCTTGCCGAAACTTCAACATTTAGACAAAAACAAAAACATGGGTAAAGCCACACGTTGACAACCAATTTGCATGACAAAAGCCCGCAAAGTATGCACTAAAAATTCAAACGCAGACATTATGAGTTAAAATATTAGAATTTCTTTTGCAAAATATGCATATATGGTCATAATAAATTCAAAAGATATATACACATAGGGTAAAATATAAAATTTTAGCATTTTATTTGAGCGCTTTCAAACAATGTTGCCCCTAAAAGTTTACAACAGTAAAAGATAAAAAAATACAAAAATCTATTTAATATATGTGGAATAGTTACACCACCTACCCTATACAAAATTTGTTCATTTCATTCACAAAACAAATAAAAATGAAACTTTGCTGACAACAAATGTCAGGCAGCATACATTTTAAAACAACAAAATTTTCAAAGTCAACTTCTACTACAGGAAAAGGACATTTTTGAGTGAAAAATTAAGTTCAGGGACAATAGATAACAGAAACTTTCTAATTTGCTTTATTTGCTTAAGGAATTTATACGCACAAGCAAAAATTTTTGTAAATTCTCCTTTCCCTTTACTCTGCTACTAATAACCGAAAATGTCAGGATTTTAGTGAAAAGGATATGCTTGCCGCTTGGGTAAAAGTTCTTTATTTCACATTTCACATGACAGCAACGCAAATAGCTTCGAAATTACGGATTAAATTCTGTTTGAGTTAAAGTCAATTTGTAGAATTTTGTCATTAATCAAAAGTTGACATATTCCATGTTGGCATTGCTATTGCTGCTGCTGTTGTTGTTGTTTACTTTGTTATTTGTCGTGCTAAATGAAGTTGCAAAACTTTACTTTAGTGTTTTATTGTGTTGTGTTTTGGCTTGTTTAGTGGATGATTTGTTACAAAATGGTATTTAATAGCATATAAGCAGCATATCAAATGGACGAAAGTGCCATGTAATTGTTATGATGTGAATGTAAGATTGAGAGATCTGAATTTCATTGATTGAGTTTAAAATTTTCTTTAAGATTTTTCAAGAATCTTTTCTTTCAATATTTTAAGGAATATGTGTTAGCACCTAATAATATGCACTGAGAAGAGTGGGTTATCCATTTACGTTTTTAGCTGAAAATCATTGGTTTCCTTATTGCATAGTTTCAGGCACTCCTTTTAGTTCTTCAGCAAATATTTTTTGCTAGAGCACAAGAACAATTCTGCCTCGCAAATATTTCCCAAAATAAGTATGATGCAAATACTTGCAAAATGACAAAAAAAAATCATAACACTTTGCTTTGACAAAATATCACAAATACCCTGGAGGTCTTTTGTGTTCTCGTGACTTGAATATAAACTGCGTGACTACATCGTTTAGATAAAAATTAACATAATTTTAACGATTAATTGGATTGCCGTCGGCAAAGTAAAATTAATTTATGTGACATATGCATGCGCTCATATTTTGGGTGTTAAGCGAATGCTTACCAATTATTTATGTTACTCATGTGACATGTTTTACGCCACGAGGTAAGTTTTTAATAAATTTGTAGCATTTATCAAGCCAAAACTTTACTTTAATTTGATAATAACATTTATGCACTTCAAAAATGAGGAAATAAGCTGAACGTGCGTAAATGGTTAATTGCGTAGAGAACGTGACAAATATTAAAAGTTAAAAACTTACTTCAACTCTAATATAATAATAAAATTTATTTCAATTGAGGCGTGATTATCAATATATCCAAATTAATATGATTAAAAAGTTTTTGGATGATACGGTATCAGTTTAAGGTCACCTGATCTTTCAAAGCTATACCTTGATATCGGAGATATCATTAATCCTATGATCAGATAAGCCTAAGACAAAAGGTCTTACAAATATTTCTGAGGTTTTATCTATAGTTGAAATAAAATTCTGAAAATATTTTCCAATGAAACGATTAATTAAAAATAAAAAAATTTCCAAAAACTACCGAACTTTCTTATTGGATATAATTAAAGTGCTCAAAATCATAGCTTATTCGCTCTTTTAATCTCTTTGCATAAAACTTCATTTTTTGTCATTAGAACATCGTTTCAGAAAAGTCTTTTTTTGTGAAAGAAAATCTGTTTTGTATAGCGAAAAGCTTAAAGACAATAATGTATAATTTTCATTTTATTTAAAATTTGCTTTCTAAAAATTTATTTAACTTAATTTTCTTCTACTCAAAAAGAATAAAAACAAAATACCGCCAAAATCACCAATTTCAAGTAGATAAAAATTATCTCCTCAGCAGCTGTCAACTTTAAAAGCTCAAACAATCTTTCATCACTCCCTAAAACATTTATTAAATTTTCAGTTACTCCAGTTACTAGATCGCTGCCAATTAAAGATTTGGCCACTTTAGCTCGCTCTGTCTCTGCAATCTGAGTACTTGAGGGTGTAATAGAAATAATAGCTTAGAAAATGGATGCAATTTAACACTTAAGACAACAAAGTGCCAGGAAATCAATGTAGAAAAACTGAGACAACCCCAGTAAAATGTTGACGTTTGCTTTAAAAGAAATAAACACGAAAGCACAATAATACAAAGATGAGCTGAAGCAAAATAAAAAAATCAAAAAAATTATATTGCTGAATTCTCATAGTCGGTCAGAGTGGTCCCCCTAGAGCAGTATATCAAATTTTATAGAAATTTTTATGCTTATGAATGTGCGGTAGACTAAGAATCGGTTATATATAATACAATTGCTGGTGAAATCTTACAGTCATCCGACGACGAAAAAGTTTTGAAGCTTCGCTCAATAGATTTTATTGTTAAATGCTTGATTTAGGTTAGGGAAGAGTGTCCACTTACTAGCCACGCATAGAGTTCTTTACCGATTTGAGTTCAGTAACAGGTTGAAGAAGCAGAAGGAGTTGAAAAAGGTAAAGGCATGATCAAACATGCCCATTCTATAATTACTGTCAGTAAAACAGTCTTCGGTGGCTATTTATGTCCCAGCCCCATATGTAATGCATGATATAGACATTCTTTGCAGAAGGCTAGCCAAATTTTTTTTTGCTAATCTGCTTGACTATCTTTGAGCAGCCGTAGAATAAAGAGACTTTTGAAAAGTGAAACTAGAGTGTTTCATAGGAAGTGATACGTTTTGTGGGTCTGCTTCGATGAGAACCGCCTTTGCTTAACTTAGTCTACTCTCATAATCAAAATCATAATTTAGTAGAGTTTTGAATTGATTTGTTTTTCCTATTTTCATCAAAGAAATTTGTTGATATATTTTTTCATACTCCAAAACCTTCTACAAAAAACCGTAAGAAAATGGAAATTGAAAAGTCTGAGGAGTCTCTTGTCGTAGCTTAATTTTTTTGTACGTTTTCTAGCTCTCCTTATATTACATCTTAGATATCGCTACGTATTCATCGGTTTTTGTTCAATAAAATAAGAACGCGTCCACGAAAATAAGCCATACATTCCAATAGTCTAAGGGTAGAGTTCAATAATGAATGACTTAGGAAAATGCGCGACACTTGAGTAAATATGTGTTTAAAAATGTTGCTGAAGAGGGGATAAGATAAGTTTAAAAAAACAGTTAAATGAACATAAGGCAGCAACTGGAGCGCTTGTACACAGTAGTGCAATAAATTGTAAGATGCAATTCGCAACGCTGCAATTCACAGTGCTCCTTAAACAACAGCTTTTGTACTAAAAACTATTATATATTAAAATTATAAGTAATGATGTGCGAAATCTCAGGAAATAAACAAAATCAAGAGACAATGAAACACACTATCAGAAAAACATAGAATCAACTAATTACCTTAAGCTAAAACTATGACCGCAATGCCTCTAAGAACATCACACCATTTAATCAAAGCATAATTACAGGCAACGCAATCGCGATTGAGATCAACAAAATTTAAATTACAAAGTGACACTATCCATGGGAACATTAAAATATCAATAGCTAATATCATACAGAGACATCCCTAATCAATGACATCTTTGTTTGAATGATTTCAAGCAACCACATTAGCCAATGCCTTTTAGAAACAACATAGACAATCGAAACAAAGTCGGATCTCATATTGAATATTAGAGCGATATAAAACCCACGTAATTACTTAATAGGCAAAGTCGCAAACAAATGAAATCTGAGATAGTACACAGTGGCCAATATTTCGCAGCACAAATTACTTAAAGGTTCCTTGTTAACTAATGATATCAGTATCGTCTATATAAGATACATGCAGCTTACACTGATAAATGAAATTAATAAATAAAACGAAACAAAATTATTTACTGATCAAAATTTATTTTGATGCTTTTACACGGTAAATAAGGCACGCTTGCAAAGAGATAGAAAATTGATTCAACTTATCAGCGCGCTAATACACTACAGGCTATTATATAATTTTGCAAGGTTTTTTACCCAAAAATCTAACGTATTTCACCTGCAACCTTCAACTCAAATCACCACTTCGAAGAAGTCACTTTGTGTCGTTTGCATAAAGCAAATTCGCAGAAGAAGCTACAAGCTATTTCTCAAACAAAATACGAAAAATGTACGAAGGAATAGATCGAGCGTTGACGTAGTTGTATTAAATAGAAGCAGTAGGGTTACATAATAAGATTTGATAAAAAAAAAATGTTTGTTTTGTTTTATTTAATATTCCGGATATTTCCATGTTACTTGCATTTTGTAAGCATATTAAGTTATAAATTGAGAAGTCATAAAAAAAAATTTAAAAATATTAAAGACCCCATGCAAGTAACGTGAATATAGTAAATATTTTTATTTCCACTTCAACAACAATCACTTGAAACACTTCCTGCAGATTCAAACGAGAGGCGCTTTGGCTAGCCATTTTAGTGAGTTGTTTTGACAAGTCGTTTAAGCGAATTGTTTTGGAAAATTCTTTTGTCAAGCTCTTTAGGCGAGTTGTATTGGCGAGTCGCTGCAACCAGATAGCATATCCCGACAAATGATTGTTTGGCATCTGAACATGAGCATAAGCGCGATCAAAACTAAAGTCGTTTTAGCGAGTCGTTTGAACGAGTCGTTTTAGCGAGTTGTTTTAACGAGTCGTTTTAGCGAGTCGTTTTAACGAGTCGTTTTAGCGAGTCGTTTTAGCAAGTTTTTTGAGCGAGTCTTTTTGGCGAGTCGCTGCTAGCAGATAGCTTAACTCGATCAAATGATTGTTTGGCATTCGCGTTCAAAGTTATCGTCGTTTTGGCGAGTCATTTTAGCGAGTCGTTTTACCAAGTTTTTTTGGCGGGTCGTATTGGCGAGTCCTTCTGGCGAGTCGAACATGAACATGAGCATAATTGATATAGGACTTTTCTGTGCTTAAAATGTTTGCTGGGTGAAAAGCTGTTGATTTAAATCTTTAAGCAAGTGGAACGTTAGCTACCGCTTTGTTTTCACTGTCATTACTAAGTTCAAATGCTTAAGCGGTTGAAGGTGCTGTAATAGCAGAAAATTTTAAATCTACGTTAAACTTTTACACTTTTTCTGGCTTTCTTTCAATTTTATTGATATATATATGAGGTCTCGGGAAGTATGCATTTTAAAACAATCCTATGATTTAATCCACCAAAAATTTCTGCATAGATAAAAACCATTAAATTTTTGGTAAAAAAACCAACTTGCCACAATTTTTTATTATAATAAAATTTAAGTGAGCAATAAAATGAAACTGCTGACTTCTCACCGATTATTTTCAGTGCTCTAAAAGGAATAAATAGTTGCAAAAGTTTCAAGATTTATTGAAATTATTTCAGTCACTCAAACTTGGGACAATTGCGGCAAATTCTAATCAACTAATAACAGCAATGACTTGGCTTTATCGAAACAAAAATTTTAAATTACCTGAAAATGATTTGCAAATTGCTATTCTATTTTTAATTGAAAAATTTCAAAAGAAAACTCATTTTTAAATTAAATTTCTTTTTTCTAAGGTTTCTGTATTTTGTTTCCTTAGTATATAACCGTAGCATTACTTGCCAACCCCAACTCATCCAATATCATTTGCTGTAAAGACAAATTTTAATTGCTTTTAAATTGATATTCAGCATGAGTATGGGATGTTTTTTTTTATTCCAAACCGATGCTGCAATGTACTTTATTTATAAAATCTGTGCGGCTACATTTTGAATAAACAAATGCTATTTTGTCAGCAAATGTTGTATGAGAATATTTATTTGTGCTATTTCCAAAAGCACTTAAGGATATCCTTGAAATTCGAAAGGTTAGATATTAAGGATTTGCTGAGATATTGCGTGGGTTCATTGAGTAAAAAGTGTGTGGGTTTTATGATTGCCATATATTTTGTTAGTTTTGCAGGAAATGTATGGAAAAAATATTATGTGTGCTTATACTCATTTATAAATGTTGGGCGTTTCAATTTCGAATATTGTTGTTTTAATTGAATTTTTTTTTGACATTCTTTGATTTGTTTTTTATTTTTCTAAGTAAATTCGTTATATGCCAAAATGTTGATGTGTTATAAATTTATGAAACATAAAAGAGTTATTTTTTAAAATTTTCTTATTTTCACAGATATGAATGCAATGAAAAATAATGTTAGCGCAAGCTTGAAAAATGCTAAAAACTAGGAAATCTTAAAAAATAATTTTTAGATATTTTTAGCTTCTATAGGGTAAATAATAATTTGTGTAAAACTTAAAAATTCGATAAAAAGCTGATATTCGGTATTTTTAAATTTTTTATTTTGTTTTATTTATTTAATTTTTACAGAAAAAGGAAAATGCATCGAAATCAACATGACATCTCAAGACTTTCTATATTCTCTGTGGTTTTCAAAACTTTTCAGCAGTATTTAAAAATTCAGAAAAATTTAAGTTTTTGAGATCTCATTTCATTGTTATTGCAGGTTATCGCTCTTTTTTTGAGTAAACTGAATTCAAAGAGTTAAAATAAAATTAGAAAAATAAAGATACAAGTTAAGGTACATTTTCAAACCTAACTCGAAATATTTTATTAGAAGAATATAAAACTCAATTTCTTTCCAAACACCAGTTAAACTTTCGCATTGTAGGTAGTGCAGATTTTATGGAATAGAAGATAAAAATATTTTTCAAATTATTCATCAGATTATCATAAATCTGCTAAAAAAACTAAAACTTTTTCATTATTTTATTTATAACTCAATAGCTCCCATTTCTTCTAAGTTTTTGAAAAAGTTTATTTCTGAAAAAAAGGTTTCAGAAAATCTAATTACATACGCTGTTGTGGTTCCATTCCAGTTTAAAATGTTTCCCTTTTTAATGTAACTAAAACACAAAAACCTAATATTCCAAATTTAGCGTTATGCACAGTTTAACTTAAAATTCCAACTTGTGAAGATATAATGTTTTTGATATGTACGATGAATTTTCGTTATTTCGTGTTTTAATTTGATGTCCAACATTGAAACTGAAGTGTTTGTTTTCAGGTACGATTTTGCCCCTTTGTCTGTTGTACATTTTGTGTTATATGATGTGTTCTTTGTGTATTTTTGTGCAACGTTGATATCTCAGATGTTGTTATTTTAATTCAACGTTGAAATTCAGTGTTATTATTTGTTTAAAATCCATTTATTTTGGTACTGTATGATGTGTTCTTTGTACTGTATTTTGGACAGAATTTATATTGCAGATGAATAATTTGTGCAAAAAATACTGCACGTTTGCGCCGGTGCTAACATCGCTGAGTCCCTTTACTTTTGTTTTACCGTCAAAAAGATGAAAAATTGATAAAAATAGTTTATTAAAAACAAGCTAATTCCGAGCACTTTGACATTTAATTGAATTATTTTTGTGAATTTTGCAAAATTTGTTGCGATACAGTGTCAGAGACTAAGGGCAAAATATTAAATGGAAAATGGTCAATTACTCGTACTTTTCACAAAACAGAAAATGTTATAAGCACAATATAATAAAAATGTTCTATTTTCTTTTATCGACTGGTTATTATTAAATATAATGGAACATTTTTTTATTGAATTTCACAGTAATTATTATTTCTGAGATTTTCTTTCTCACAAACTTTTACAAAAAATTGTTAATTAAGTGTTCAAAGTTATGCAGTTATGCAGTAGTAACATGCGAGAAATGCTGTAAAAATAAACTCTATGATTTGAGAGAAAACACTGCATATTTTGCAAAACTTTCAGCGGTAATTACTATTATTATCTCCGTTTCTTAATTACTTTCCTCTTTCACTTACAAAAACATTTAGTTTAAGTTGATGTTTGGATAGCAAAGTTTGATAGCATTGCAATGCTGGCACATGCTTATTTCAGGACACCAGCTCTATTTGTTTCAAATTTGGCAAAACATACAACATCGGATCATGTCCATTATATAATAAGTTTCATTTTAGTTCAAGAATAAGTAAAAGTAGAATGTATGACGTGACTTGGAAGTGAATTCGATGACTGTACCGTATTAACTGGTGGCGGTGGTTCAAAAAGTCTAAGAGATGATTTATTTTATAACGGAAATTTTATTGAACAAAGCAATGGCCTATGCCTGGGTTTATGCTGATTTACCCTGGTCCTGGTCTAGTATTCGATATTCTATTACATCTGAAATATTAAATTTGTCAAAGACTTTACATTCAAACATATTTGAATGATGATGATGTAAAATGAATTTTTTACCAAGCTTATAAGCCAAGTCTTTGCCCAATAGTAGCAAACAAATCTCCCACAAAATTAACAAAACGTGTAAACTATAGTTTCTACTTCTATGTAAATTGTTGTGAAGTAAAACCTTACAAATGTTACAATGCGAACTCAACAGATGATGCAATTTACGTTCTTTTAGGATAAAAAAAATAAATATGGCACAAGCTGATAAAGCAGAAGCCCTATTAAATTTAAAGCTTTACGCGGCCAATATAAAGAACTCAATTATTAAAAGTTGCTTATGCCAGTTTTCTTAATAAAAGCCACTTAAAAGTTATGCAATGTTTTGACTGTACTGTGTTTCCTTTAATTTGTATTAAAATTTTTATATTGGTTTTGAAACAACTCTCATACTTCCATATAAATCGACAGGCGAATGCATCACATGTTCTTCGTACTTAAGTTGATTTTTGACATCATAAAACTTAAACATTTGGCATAAAAAAAGAATACAACATTTAAGCACAAGTAGGTCATAAAAGCTTACGCGAACAGATAACACCACTGAGTTTCTTAAAATTCCACGTCCATTTATAGGGATATTCATAAGCCATAAATTTCGACATCAAAAATTTGTAATGCCAATAAAAAAATGATTTTTTTTTCTCAGCTGCATTAAATAGCTCAATAAAGTTGTGTAGCTAAGATATACTGACACATATATGTGCATATGTATATGCACACATTTAGCAACGCACACAGCTGCAACCAACAGACACTTACATATGGAAATAAAGAGCCTGTAGATATGCAAAAATTTTTTCAAAATAAACCAATAAAACAAAAATATATGTAAGTAAGTAGCAGACACAACTAGGCACAAGCTACATTCGGAAATTTTTAATATGCAGCAATCTCAGTAGTTATATACATTAGGATGGAGCGAATAGATTCAAAAAGAAAAACTTTGCACACTTTTACGAAAAGTAGATAAAAATGTTTTAAGACTTTAAATAAAAATTTGTAGAAATATGTAATGGATAAGCGCATGTTAATCAAATATTGCAATCTTTGCTATTATATAAAGAGGTAAAGTTTAGAGGTTAATCTCTGGAAATACTGCTCCGATTCCAATAATTATTCTACTAAGAGAAAGCTATATAATATATTACTCAGGGTTTCAGGTTTTAGGCTCTATTTTATTTTGATAAAAACAAGTGGCGTGGCACCTTCCATGCAACAAAATGACTTCAAACCCTATGTTTTCGTACTTATGATAGCTAGAGTTTCAAAATTTTGTGATAGGGTCAATTCCAAGCTCCTCGCAAAATATGGACGGCATTAGACAATAGGGCGTGGCGCCCTATTCATTAATGCAACAAAAACACTTAACACACTAAGTCTTGGCTCCTATGGCAGCAATAGTTTTAAAATTTGGTTTCAGGATACTAATAGGATATGTTTAGCACCTCTTGGAATATGGACGGAAATGCGCAACGGGGCGTGAGGCTTTCCATACCAGAAATCATATAAAATGCTCTATTGTCGCTCCTATGATAGCCAAGAGTCTTAGAATTCGGTTTTAGGATACATATGGTACATTCTTAGCACCTCGCAATGAAATTAGACCAAGGTACTCGCAAAATGTGAACGACATTGCGTATTGAGGCGCGGCACCTTCATACAGGAAAAACCTTAAAAATAGCATTCTTCTTACTTATACCAAGTTGTGAAATTCGGTGCATGCACCCAATTGTCTGCAGTAAGGACTGCGGAAAATCTATGTGAGAATGTACAATAGGTAGCGAGCAGGCAATGCCGCGGGAACAGCTAGTTTACAATAAAGCTAAAAAGTTTGTTTTATAAGAACAAAAAACAATTCCTATACTTTTATTCAAAAACATTGCCGTTGTTACTTTCACTAACTAATAACTCTGAAAAATCCAAAATTACACCTAAAACGGCCCCAATCGCTAATTGCGATTGGTATGCGCTAATTCGGCATATTTATTTTTATAAGCTATAGCTCTTATACGTTTATGGCAATAATTTGGAGAAGTTGGAAAATTTTTCTTACATGTTTTCTCAATTGATCCACCCTAAAATGTGAACATACCAACTTCATTATGAATTCTTCCATGTGCTAGAGCTCTGTTCTTATAGTTATGTTTATAGTGCTGCGCTGTAGTGATGTCAAGTGCTTTGTTTCGTTTTCTCCTCAGACTGCACGTAAAACCAAAATAAAAATTGGCAGTTAAATGAAAGGATGAAGGAATAAGACTGGTAGTATTTGCAATTTGTTTTTATTTCGAAACATTTTATTGAAATTCATTGGCAAACCATTGAAATATATTTACATTGAGCTTTACATTTTTCGAGAGAATTTTTATATATTTTTTCGTTATTTGTTTATGATTTTCACTTTTTTTAATGTTTTTTATATTCATTTTCTAATTTAAAAATTGATTTTTTCTCTTTCGTAAATTGCTCGTAATCCTACATGGGATTTTTATCTTTCATTTTAAAATGATTTTGAAATCCAGCTGGAATTGTGAGTGATTGAGGCAAATAATTGCCAAGGATTGCTTTTAATAACTTTGTGGATTTGTAGTTGAACGTGGCACTTTGCTTCGACTTTCGACTACCGCATATGGCGCACAGTATTGTAGTCGTATGGCATTTTCAGTTTTTCAGTAATTACTTAATGAAATGTATTGCATTTTTAATGAACGAACATTTTTGAAGCCAATTACAAAATTGAATAGAATTGAAAAAGTGGCACTTACTTAGAATTGATCACATGAGTTGAATGTGAGCATGTACGTGTGAGAAAGCTCAAGGGAACTGAAATGGTATCGCTTTGAAATATTATACATTTTTTAGAAATAAAGCAAATATGAAAGCAATCTGCTACAATTAAGTCAATATTTTAGTAGACTTAAAAATTCTATTGATATCACGATAGTACTGTGGAATAGAGCTTTGCTTTTTTAAGAAGCTATCATTCAAACAGTTTTATTTTGAAAACGATTTTTTAATTTAAATCACTTAGTCTCAAGTTAATTATAGTATTCCACTCATAAATTTAGAAGTCTTATGATAAAACTGTATCCCGAATATTGTTTCTAAGCCATGTTTTATCTAAACACCTAAGCACCTAGACATCTTAGTTCAAACTTTTCATAGACAAGTTGAAACCCATCAAATTTGAATACAAATGTTCCTCTAAAAATGCATCCAAATCTGCCCACAAATTACTTCGCTGAACTCAGCTAGTCGAGTTTCTGGAATTCAAGTAGTTGAAGTCTTTTTTTGCCAAGCTGGTCAAATGATTACTTTTTTGCAACTTTTACGTTTCTTTTGCTTTCATATAAAGTTGAGTGTTATATTAACTAAAGCTTATAGTGACTTTTTATTGTTTCTGAGAATGTTTTGTCTGCTACTGAGAAAACTGCAAAACCTATCTTAATGTGCAATAAGTCTTGAGTCCTTTACTATCTATGTACACATAAAGAATTCTTTTATTTCAATACGTAAACAAAAATACAAAGTTTCCATTGACCGCAAGCTAACAAAAATAAAAACAAAAAGCCTTCAACAGATTTTACAGTTGAGATGATTACATCAATCGAAACACCAGATCATAGACGCCAAAAGTGCTCTACTGTCAAGACGATGTCGACACGCTGTCTGCAAAAATATGAACTTTTTATAAAACAAACAGAAATGAAACTACAATGTCCACAGAAACTGACTATGCTGCAATACTGCCCTCAACTAAAAGTCACAGAATTTATATTTTTGGAATATTATTTGTTATTTTTGGAATAATTTTGAACTCATGTATGATTGTTGTTTTACTTTCGTTCAAGGACTTTGCAAGTTTCATCAAAGTTTTATGAAAGGTGAAGAAGAGTTAGAGCTTTCTAAAAATATTCGTTTGTACTGTACTCGTAGCATCGCCAAACATGAAAATTTGAATAGTTTTCATCTCCAGAGATGATATTTTCCAAAATTTGATAGGTAGTTAAAATTTCTACTGAGTGTATAAAAAATTCATAGGGGCGTGTATGCAAATAAACATTACGAAAAAAATATTTTCTCAAATACCAAATGCACGTATTTTGGCAAAGTTTCAGATCAAAATTTTCTGAGCGACGATATAGTTTGGAATAGGTACTTTTACCTTTAAGTCTTAGAATGGGTGTTATTTTTAACCACAAAAATTATTTATGTTTTCTACTATTACTAGATCAAAAAATGTACGAGATTGCGGGGCTCTTCCTATAAAAGCAAAAAATATCGACCATTATGAAGGGTGATTTTTTTGCTATTTGTTTTTTATTGCAAGTTTTTTGACACCTCACGCTTGATTCGTAACATGTGTCAACTCCAAAAATGCTCAATAAGACTTGCCATTTTACCATAATAATACTTAAAAGCGAAAAGCGCTTGAAAATTATTAAATTCTATTATCAAAATTCGAGCTCTGTGAGAAATGTGAAAATTTTCTTCAGCGACGAAGCTCATTTTTGGCTTAATGCGTATGTCAACAAACAGAATTGCGGAATTTGGTCTGAAAAGCAGCCAGAGGCAGTTCAAGAGCTGTCAATGCACCCTAAAAAATGCATTGTTTGGTGCGGTCCGGCGGCATCATTCGATCGTACTTTTTCAAAAATAATGAAAATCATAACGTTACAGTCAATGGAGCAAGGTGCCGTGCGATGATTACCGACTCTTTTTTGACCAAAATGGAAGAATTGGACCTGGTTTTTGGTGAGCAATTAATCCCACGTTTTGGAGCAGTCCATTTGCCGCCAAGATAATGCGATTTGATCACACTAAACTATTTTTTGTGTGGCTACGTGAAGTCTCTTGTGTACAGGGACAATTGGTGTAAAATGCTGAAAAAATTGTGTCTAAATTGGAGCTTATAGATGAACCACCTCAGGCGTAGTCTTGGGCAACATTTACATGAAATAGTCCCTGAAAAGTAAATGGAAGGAATCGATATATCGCTCCAAATAAATATTTCATTCTTTTTTGGAAATTTTCTGTTTTTTTTTTTTTTTTAATTTTCAAAAACCAAAAACTTAAAAAATCACTCATAATTGTGAAGTGTTGTATAAGTCAAACGAGTAGTGAACTTTTCGAAATTTTCGAATCAAATTTTGAACTAAAATATTCTCGTTTCTTTTTCAGATATTTTAAATGTAATGAAATCTGTCGCTTTCGTTTAAATATCCTAACCAGTGTTAATACTGTGAGTGGCAAATTGAGACTATCAAAAAATTAGCTGCTCAATGAGTATGAAACAATTTTATAAAATAAACAGTTTAAAGTAACTAAGACCGAAATTTTTGTTTCGTTTTCCATAATATTTTATTTATGAGATATGGCTTAAGTCAGCAGCATAAATTGAATTCATCAAAAAAGATTTATAACAAACTGTTGACTGCTTTTAGGGTAAAGTTCATTCAGAAAATGACACAAAAAAATTTTTTTAAATGATAATCATTGAAGCTGTAAATCTCGCAAAAATTAATATTAGAAAAAGGAAAATAAAATTCAATTACATACAGCTGAACTACTACAACAGCATACAACATACAATGAAACAGGTAGTGGCAATAGAACTAAAATAATGGAAAAAACAACAAAAGGAACTGCAAAACTTATATGCTACGTTTTAGTGTCCTGTTCTTTGTTGAAGTGCACAGCAAGTAGAGGTAATTTTTATTGTAATTGAAAATTTTCAAAGCGTGACTACCTTTATAGCTAAGCATACCAACTCTTGTAGCAAAATTTTCGAGGTAATATCTGTGAAATTTTATTTGGAATAGAGTAATTATTTAGTAATTATATTAATCTTATGTTAAAAATTTCGATACTTCATTTCGAATGAAAAATTGGGCAATAATTGGAAACATTTTTATACTTCCATTGTTGGCTTATCCAATTTGGGTAACAAAAGCAACGTTAGAAAAACCACATTTAAAATATAGAATTCGATAAAATTTTACATTCATTTTATTGCTTGGAGTTTGCTATTATATGATGATATGCAATATTACTCAAATGCCCGCTACGAGACCTCCTGCAAGATTTGATACTTTTAAATTAGTTTTTGACAATCTTTCCGCACAATTTGGGTTGCAACTCGGACATGTGTTGGATTTTAAGAGCTGTTTATTTGGAAAATTGCTTGCATATATACGATATTTTACGTAACTCCACAAGAAAAATTTCAACAGTGTCAAAAAACACAAGCTTGGAGACCAATTGAAATAACCGAATTTCGAAAATACGTCTCATGCAAACTTTCTATGTATTTTATGACTAGTGGCACTATGAAATCACATAGAAATACTACCAGTCAGCGCCTAGAGCATTCAATACAAATATAATTCTGTTAAATACTGATAAAATCAGTAGTATTGGTATGCTTATTTTTACACACTACTATTTTTTTGCTATCTTTTTTGCTGCTGCTTTTTCTATAGGTGCCACCGCTGGAAAGAACAGCAACAATAGATCTGTTCATGTTTGCTTGAGCGCTTCACAGCTTTACTCCTAAGCCACGTCAATCTGGCGCAATTCTTCTAAACTGCTCCACAGCCATGCGCTATTGCAACCGGTTTTCTAGCTATTTGTTTTATTATAATTTTTTTTGCTGTGCTTTAGTTGTTGCTTCAGAATAAAGTTGGTTGCGCAACAAAAAAAAATGTGTGTTGCCGTTAACAGCCAACTAAACACTGTTGCTGCTTATAAAACTGCTGCTACTTGTGTGGCTTCAGTTAAATGAAATTTAAGCCAAGACGTGAATTTATTTAACGGTGTAGCTCCAGTACTGTGACATTTCCAATTAAGTTAAGAAAAACTATATATAATGTTCACAAACTTGAGCGAAAAGTGCTAAGGAATATCCTTTATATTAGGGGGGAAATTATACTCAATGTAATGTAGGTATACACTCACTATACTCTTATACCGATCTTGGAAACAAAAGGTAATTTTCATATATTTTTTTTAGAGAATTCAAACTAAATCATGGATTCAGTTGAGATAATGGTGAGCGGTTCCTCACAGCTAAGGCGAAAGTGTATTGTTTTATAAAGTAGTTAAGTTTTACATTCTGTTCCCAGTATTAAGGGCTATATTAGTTTCGGAAAGAAAAAAAATAAATTAAAAGTTGTCTGATAGTAAAATTCTCGCAACAACTTAACTCACTGACCTTTAACGTAACCACAAGCTACTACCACAAAATGTACAAAGATAAATGTTGATGTGAGTAAGTGGAGCATAGAGATAGAATAAAACAAAACCACAAACTGCACGTGTTCCTTTACTTCCTTTCACACTGATTCTACGACAATTGTGTAAAAAATATAAAAACGTATAGTTGTATGCACATTCACAGTTACAGTTGCACATGTGTATGTTAGCTACTATAGCAATATATGTCTGTCTGTCACATACACACGCACATACCTATATATGCATACAAAATTTTCTATAAATAAAGACTTGTTGTCTATTGAACTGAAAATGATTACAATGAGGGCGATAGAATGAAATAAAAGCAAAAAAAAAAACAACTACACAACTATCGTGCTACAATATGAGAAGAGCAAAAACAACAAAAGCTTCAATAAAAATTACAATTTCTCTAATACTACAACGACAGCAAGAATCACTTCACAACTTGTAACAAGGAATTAAATGAAATGATGAGGAAGAAAAAATGTTATTAAATAAACATAGAATATTTCAATGCTCGAGATGAATAGACCGAGTAGTAGACTAGTGATTTGGACGTGTATTGAAACATTGTAGTTTTCATTATGATTGCGGAAAGTGAAAATGTGGTTTAAAGCTGCATATTAAATTTTCAATTGCATACTTATGAGAGTTTTGCTTCAAAGTTAAGAATAATTTACCTACGTTTGGTATGAAAATTTATAGCTTACCACAATCAAGAATTTCTGAAATGTTAATAAACAATTCTTAAGATTGCATTGTAAATTATTGCAAATATCAAAAATAGATGCACAAATCCATAAATACTCATATAACAGGCAATCAAAAATACTTGCTATGTAAATCGGTTAAACATTTCAACTTTAAGAAATTTTTAAATTAAAATTAAACGAAAAATGTTTAAAAAAGTCAAGTTAAGACATTTCAACAATGTTTGATGGATCTTTTTCTAAACATGGACTTAAAAGATCTTGCTTAAGTCAAATTTGTGTGTACCAAGGCAAAATAAAAAGTCTGACCACACTTCTACACATATTTTTTTAATATCCTTCAATTATTTCGCTATCTTCGATCAGATATTTCTTATTGCTATTTCTGCTTTAAGTATTTGGTCATATCAATAACATTTGCTTAACTGCTATAAGCTATTTTCTAGAAATTTTACATTATTTTAAATGAAAGCAGCATTTTTGAAGGTTTACAAATTTCCTCACATCCTTGTTTTGTTTCATCTTCCTCAACTTCTGCGTCATTTTATTATATAACGTTGTATGAGTCCTCTTAACATTTATTACTTATTTTTACTACCTATCGTTTAGAGTTATTTGCACAATCGTCTTTTCATTACGTTTTTATAACGCAATATTTACTCATCATTACCTTGACATACGAATTTATGTGGCAGCGCGTACTTGAAATCACCTTTTCCAAGTCTTCACAACAGATATATTGAAACATTTTTAGCACGTATGTCAGACATTATGTTCGCTACTTGACTACACTTTATATGCGATAATAAAACACAATATAAGCTCCTCTTTCTTTCATAAACTGCTACGTTGTAATCCTTATTGTCGTCAATACTTGGGCACAAAGTAAACATTTTAATGACCCTTAATCGTTGCCTGTAACAAGCACTATGGTCGCCTTGTGTGTGAATGAGTGTGTCAACTTTATAACTTAATCCATTAAGCAACTTCTCTTACATGCTTACGTGTACATATGTATATGGTATTTGCGATAACCCGCCGTTTAAAGTATTGACACGTTTCCTTAATTTCTGTGCGCTACATTTCTACGGACAGGGTATTACAATATGGGGATGTTCGGTAAGTTTTTTAGATGAATTTTCATCAATTAAGTTAGTAAAGTCTTCGTACAATAGATCAGTAACAAGTGAAACAAAACTTAAATTCATAGAGTTTCAAGCTGAAATGGGCATTTTCAATTTAATTTTTTTTTGACGTTCAAAAATCAACGTATTCTTAAACAATTTGATGGCGTATACAAAAATAAGGTAACTCATGAAATCTTTTTTATATCTCTTACAAAAGTGTGCCGTGACTTACAAAAAGGTCCAAAAATTGTGCCATAAGATAGTTTATTAGAATAGCCAAATCAATAAGCATATAAAGGTTGTTCAAATTTGAGATATCTTTTTAAATTTGCTGAAATACGGTGAACAAAAATGAATGAAATTTTCAGAGATGATACTCCTGAATATTCTGAAATTTTTGACCTTAAAAAGGCTGAAATCAATTCAAATTTTATTCTCTCGCTTTCATTCTCAATGTTTCAATTTACATTGAAAATCATAAATCTTAACTTTAAATGCTTGTAAAATGAAATAGGGTGAAAAAACATGGATAACATTTTCAGAGATGGTACTGCTATACGTTTTGAAAATTTTTAACCTAAAAAATCTGAAATCGATGATGGAGTATTTGGGAAATTGATGTTTTCTTGGAAAGTCAATTTTTTTATTTTTTACCACATAGAAACCGTTCAGGCCTTCATTTATACAGGTTTGCAGTTTTTTGTCATCTACTAGTACACAACTACCTAAAAATAATATAAAAGCTAATATGAATTGTGTTGGTTTGTTTATATTCATCAATGAATTTTTTCGTTTCACTTACGAGCTTTTTTGAACACAATTTAAAACTTTTTTTTTAAGCAATAACATTGGTCAAAAAAATTTTGTTGAATTTTTTTATATCTTCTACATGATAGACCAATCACTGAAAAAAGTTTCAGCTTATTTAAAAAACATGAGGGTAATGATAGGCACATTATAGATGGAATGACCCAGATATATATATATAAAGTAAATACTTTCCGGTTAGTTAAAATGGATCATTACACGAGTGAAAAACATTTTTATTATTCAAACTTAATTTAAATATAGGTAAAGATATTCAGAAGTTGGAAGAAAATATCGTTCAAAATACGATAGAGAAAATGTTCCGACGAAGCTTGCAATTAAAATTATAAACATTGATAGGTTTGAAGAAACTGATTTAGCTCAAAATTAAAGAAACAGAATTTAACATCGTACTGGTCATTCAAGTTAAAATAATGCAGCTGTTAGCATAAATGTTGCTGAAGAGCCAAGGTCATCAATTTGTTATCGTTCACAGAAAATAAATTTCAAACTAACAACTTTTACACAAAGATCAGACTTTTTCTGGAGATATTGGAAAATTGTACAATAGATGGTTTTAATAGTTAGGTGCAACAAGCCAGAAAGCAACGGAATCATTAAGTTTTTGAAAGTAAAGTTTATAATCCAATAATTTGGCCACTAAAATTGTACAATTTAACACTATTGGATTTCTTCTTATGAGGTTTCTTGAAGAGTAGAGCTTATCTGGATAGTTCTCAAACTTTCTAACACTTCAGAGACACCTCTCAACGAGCAAATATCACTAATTGAGCCTTCATTAGGCGAAAGAGACATTCAACATTTTGGTTATATTTTACATAAATTAAGTGTTTTTGTTTTTAAATTTAAAAGGCATATTCTTTATTGGTTTTTAGTTCCATCAGAAAATCTTTTTTTTTATCCATCTAGTTCATCTATGCCTCGCTTGACCGAATGTAATTTCCCTACATTTTTTTTTTTTTTTTACTACCAACTTCCATTTCCTTCTGTATGGCTTACCAATAACACGCGTTGCAATCATATGCATATGTACATATATCAGCATATATATGTGCATGTGTGACAACTAAAGGAAAAATAATTTCCCGCAATTTCTCAAATTATAGGCGCTCTTCCTTTACGTTTATATTTCTGTATTTGCGCCTGTATTACGAGTATTTATATTGCAAACATTTGTAATAAATTTGCACCTTTTTCGTATGCAAAATCGTAATTTATTGCTTATTTGACTTTCGATTTTTTCCACAGGTTTCTGACACATTTGACAGATGTAACTGCTGGTGGGATGACAGCAATAAATGTTTTCTTGTCGGCGGTATTGTTGTATTTTATTTTTGTCACTGGCATACAGCAACATTTACACAAATTCTAAAGCTGTGAAGTCGTATTCGTATTTTTATCTTTCAATCTGTCAATTTGTATTTGAGATCTAAGACATTTACCAACCAACCAACGAACCAAAAACAGCAGCACCGGATGCTGTTGCTGTCACGTTTAAGGCGTCTGTCGTTTGTCAAGCGAAATTTTCTTTTAGCATTTGCATATTTGATATCGCGTTCAGTTAAATGCCTTTTCATCGAAGTTTACGCTGATTAAAAATTTAATACCAAAAGTATTGCAAAAATGTTTTGCACAATTTATGAGTATTTTGTCATTATTTATTTCATTGGTGGTGCGTGGGTTTAAAAAAGTTTTTTAAGTCGAAATCTTATACAGGACATTTAGCGTTATAGCAGACGCAGGTAATGGACAGGTGTTGCTATAATTTAATGTTTCTCGTTGAAACGTTAGTGAAATATTAATATTTCAAAGTTCAAATTTGTGCGCAGATTTTCACAATTAATAAAAATTGCTGAAAAAAATCACCTGACTCAAACTGACTTGCAAAACATTTATTGGCAATGACACTAATATAGATTAAAAAACATAGACAAATAGAAAACACTACCACTACATACAAACTCAAAAAATAAAAAAAACACAGATAGTAAATCTCTGTTTTACGTACCACACACCATTCAATTTGAGAACACATAAAACACCCAAGCATTTTATTTTATTTTTTTCTATATCACAACCCTATCACACAACCCAAAACGTGTAGTCCTTGCTGTTACAATGTTGTTGCTGTCCAGCCCCATATGTTTCCATTGTAACGCATTCTAACTTTTTTCACAAATCCCGACACGAAAAGGGTCAGCAGTATCAAAAAAACAGCAATAAAGCAAAAAGTAAAATGAAATCGGGCCAAACGAAATCACTAAAATAAATTACGAGCTCAAAAGAGACACGAAAAAAACTAAAAAAAAACCGCAGCGATGGAAGAAGTGACATAAAAATAATACAATGGCTGCAATTGCAACAGCACGGTATCGTCGGCAGTGATGACACTTGGATGGTGTACCAAAAAATGCATTGTGGTAAAGTGTATTGAGTTCTCTCGAGTTTTACAATATGCTGATATAATGCGATTCACACAGGTATCAAAATCAGCACAGTTTTCATTTAATTCGTTTTTGTATAGTGATTTTTAAAATAGCTTTCACACTGGCTCTAATGCGATTTCGTTGATATTGGGATTCTTCTTAAAGTTTAACATAAAGTAACTCTACTTTGTTTGACATTAACTGACGCCTCTGTATTTGACATTAGCTGCGTCAAAATAATCTGTCAATTGAATGCATTTTAATTAATGATATTTTTTTCTTTGAGATTTTATTTAATGTTTGCTTATTTGTCTAACTGTTTATCTAATTTTCTATGATTTAACAGTTTATTGATATAAATTTTGAAATCAGTGGGAAAATTGAACAGCTCTGATTCATTCACAAAAGTACCCATTTTCGAGTAAAAACTAATAGGTTTAAATATATTATAAGGGAGCTGATATCATTTCGACTTTGGCTCGCAATAGATAAAAATCAGGCTGATTTCGATGCTGGTGTTAATCGCCTATAAGAAACACAAAAAGTTAAAATAAAAAACACATGTAAAAAAACTCTGAAAGTTTGATAATATCTTGACTTTAATATAATCTCATGCGAAAAAGCCTCAAAAAAAATCCGAGCAAAATCAATTAGATTTTTGATTTACAAAAATTATTCATATGTCTTTTCTTACTATGTATATTTGTCTCATGCGATTTTATTCCTAACAAATGCAGTGTGCTTAAAATCTTTCTAGCGTACTGACATACTTTCTAAATGAAACATATTTCAAAATATACAACTATGTCAAAAAACTATATCACTGAGTACCGACACTGCCAACAAAATGGTGCGACAATTTTATGAAATTCGAGTGCAGCATTTGTTGCATACGGTACTGTTACGCTTTGTGATACTTTAAAGATATGATGCGATTTTTATCTGAATCACGCAAACACTGCGGGCTAGATTTTGGAATAAATATGTGATCCAAAGAGAAAAATAAAAGGATTGCATTCGCGTTTTATTTACTCTAACGATATAAGGAGCATGTAGTATCTTAGTAATTGTACTTACCTACCAAGACCACTGAGCATACATGGCTGCTATGGTTGTTGTATACTTGCACCAAGCACCACACATTAAAGCCTATATTAAAAGAAAGAAATAAAAGAAGAAAAAATATAAGTTCCGGCTTAGTTAAGAATAAAATTTTCTTAATTATGATACGAAGCGGATGTGACAGACCGAGTTTTATCTCCCTATTTTTGTAAGGTTTAATAAGTAAATAGTTGGATGAAATTTCTTTTTCAAAAACTTAACTTCTTTGGATTGTACGTGAAGTATTAAATTACGAAAAATCTTGACAATTCCATAATTCAATTCTAGGCACTAAAATCTGACGCAGGACCTGCTTACTTATTTTACGGACAGACTACTATAAGACTCCAATTTATAGTTTAAAATATAAATTATCGAACGAAATTTGTTCTACGAAAAATAATTTTCTAACGAAGTTCACATAAATGGTTTAAAAAAATAATTTATTACTGATATAGTATATAAAAAAAGAAATTTTCCATTACATTTTCCAAGGACGAAGTTAAACAATATTACATGATATATATCCAACCAATTTTATATGCAAAAAAATTTTTTTTTGCCACTGTAAAATAAGATCTATTGCGCTCTATGTTGAAATTTGGAAAAAAAAAAGAAAATTTTTTGGCTCAACCAAATTCTGCAAAGCAAATATTTTACTATTATTGCGCCAACTGACCACTTTGTGTTTTCACCCAATGTTAATTTGTTATTTTCTTTCTTCATTTCTATGCCAAATTTCAATGAAATGAAAACTTTTAATTTCATTGAAAAATTTGCTAAATTAAATAAGTTTGCTTATTTTGCTAAAATAATGGGGAATGTTTTTTACAAAAGAACTTTAAGTAAATGTTGTACGGCTGGTTGTTAAAGTAGTTGTTCCCTTGAGTAAGACAACAAAAATAATTTTCGTTTTGTTTGCTGCTGCTGCTCTACTATACACCAGTGAGCGCTTTATTTATTGAACACCAGCAGCCAGTGCTGTTAACTAAAATTCCCCAATGTAAAGGAAACTTTGAACTTAAACTCAAAAGTTTGGCATTGCAAAGAAATAGCATTACTTTACGCACTAAAAAAAATGAGAATTTTTTGCTAAGTTTTATTAAATTTAAATACATAAGTAGTTTTGCTTCTTTCAATTGTTGTAGTTATAGAATATTGCTGCACCATGCTTCATTTCTATTCTCAGTGGAGACTCTACAAATGTACGTAATAATTTATGAACTAAGTACTTCACTGTGGCAAAATCTTAATATTAAGGCAATAAGTTAAAAGTTTTTTAGTGGCTTAATAGTGAAAACTTTTTACGAGCTGTGGCTTTACGTTTGCACAATTTACTACTTACTATTTGTAGTTGAATTTTAGCTAATGGAGTAAAAGTTGTTAAACATTAATGTGCTGTGCTGCAAGTTGTGTATTAAAATTATTAAAAATGATTGTGTAAAAATGTCATGACATTATGATATTTTTTTTAAAAGGATTAAAAACTTGGTCTATTACATAACTTTAAGATAATGCAAGGGCTGCAATTTTTCGTTAAAAGAAGTTTTTGTTTAGTTTTTCGAGACTTTGAGGATCAAAAGCGCATATTAGACCAATTTTTAATGGATAAAGAAAATTGGTAAGTGTACGCCACACATATGAGAAAAAAAACAATTCATCATATCATTTCAACTGCAGATGAATGATACTTGGAACATACATACATAAAAGATACGGAAAAAATTATGTTTCAATCGAAAAAAAGGGTGGTACCACGCTTACCATATTAAAAAATACCAAAATTATGTATGCATACATATCTCATCAATTATTTGACGAAGATGGAAAAGATTTTGTACATACGTTTCTTATGGTTTTTGGAAGGTTCTAAGCGGTTCATTTTTCATTATTCTAATAAACTGCACTATTCCGCGCTTAATCTTTTCTACGCAAATTGTTTTATAAAGGGACTCAAGCCAAACTAAACTCACCACGCCACCTGCTAATAAGGACAGGATAACGTCTATCAAGCCAACTTTTCTGTACTAATTGTAAAAAATTGCTTCTATGAAAAGAGTTTGAAACGCTTTGGCGCAAAATATACAAAAACGATTTTAATTATTTGTTTTTTTAAACTACAAATTTGTGCTAAAAAATGTTATTGCAGACTTATTTTTTTGAGTTATATATACTTTTTCTTAAGATTCAGTTTTTGCAAAACTTCATGTTTGATTTTTCATTGGTGATGCTTATGCTGTTTCTTGAATTCTTTGTTGTTATTGTTGCAAAGCCATAGGTTCCACTTATGCATTAAAAAGCCAAAAAATTTTAAACGAAAATACTTGTAATGGAAAATCTTTTGTTGTGATGAAACATGATATAATATTATCATTTTCACATCAGCTGTTATTGCTACAAACATTATAAAAAAAATGTTAGATTTTTATGTTGCAGTTCTCAATGTCAACAATCAAAAATAATCGAAAATAACATACAAGCGATTTTAAGCGCTTTGTCGTGATACTCAACACTTTCGTACACAAGAATTGCGATTTTCAATTGCTGCCTTTGGGAAATGTTGGCAACACATTTTTTTTTTCACTGGCTGATATTTTATCTCTAACAATCTAATGCTTATTGACGCTGTGAGGAAAATACGAAACCATTTTGTTATGATTTATTGAAGACAGTAAAAATTTTGCTTGAAAGTGGTACTAAAAGACGCTGCGTAGTTGGAATGAGTTGAACACTTTGACAATAACAGTGTTTGCATTATTGGCTTATTTTCTGCTTTAAATGATTTAACATACAAAAATATCATTGTCAACACTTATCCGAGTGCTTGTGATATTTGCTTTTTATTTGTTTTAGTACTCAGCAAATATGTTAAAATGATTTTCACATGAATTTTCTATTGTAACGACATGAAAATAAAATAAAAGAGAAATCACAATTTTCAATTTTTATCACAACTCACTTGGGATGCAAAGTGGAGTGTTTTGAATAAGTGTTATTGTTATAACAAAATAAAAATTGATTTTGCTTTTTTTGAAATAAGAAAGAAAAAAATCAAATAATAATGATGAATTAAGCTGTTAAGGGCAAATAAATTGAACTTAAATTCGCAGAATATTTTCTTTAAGAAAAAAACAATTGAATGGTCATGAATCAAGCTAATTTGGTAAAAAGGTATTAAATGAAATTCTAGAAGATAATCCGAACTTTTTCTTAAATTATAATAAAGTTAATTTTACGTCTTGCCATTTTCTTTTGCTTTTTAAGTTATTTTCATCAACTCTTTTTTCTTATAAGTGGTTTTCAAAATTTTTTTTTTTCTTCTCTTGCAGGTTATTTTCCTCTTGGCTCTGAGCATTGCCTAACGTGGATTTGCTTGGATGTGCTTTTTTGTACCGCAAGCATCATGCATTTGTGCACCATTTCAGTAGATCGATATCTTTCACTACGTTATCCGATGCGTTTTGGACGTAACAAAACACGTCGAAGAGTTACATTGAAAATCGTTTTTGTTTGGTTGCTATCGATAGCGATGAGTTTGCCGCTAAGTCTGATGTACTCGAAGGTAGGTGTTGTGGCAATTGGTTTGGCGTAGTATAATTTAGCATGTGATTTTCTGTATTTACTCATAAAAGTTATATGCACCAAAAAGTTTATACTTTTCAAAAATTTAAAATTATTTTTTTTTTTGTGGCAGGCGACAAGTAGTTTTTGGAGAGAGTTATTGTTAGCAGAATTAATTTCTTCGAAAATGCATAAATTCTACCTCAGTAGTAAAAACTTTAATTATTCTATTCAAAGAAGTTTAATGCTATCCTCTGAAAGGTCGAAGAAATTCATTTTTCGCCAATATTTCTATTATCGTTCACTTTTGTTGAGAAAAATTAAAGAAAGTTTTGTATACAAGAAAAATTTTAATAAGAAAAATTGTGATGTTAAATGTCTCTTTGAGTTTTAGTATTTAGAAATAAATGGAGAGATTTCAATTATGAGTAACATGCGGGCATTATTCAATAAAATCCTCTAGAGAGTTTCGAAAACTTTCAACAAAACTGCGAAAGAATGGAATTATTTATATTTTTATTTGGATTAGAACTTTGGCAAAAGCACCCCAACCTTAACACAGACTAAATATGAGATTTTAAAACTTAAATCCAAAAATATATTCACTGACTGTAAAATTGATTTAAAAATAAATCAGAGACACAGACTATTGCAACAACAATAATAGAAAAACTATTTAGTAAATTGCTCATAGATTATTCATTGCATACTTTTGAGCATTTTGACATTGATTTATTGTTTATTTTCGTTGAATTTTAGTCGTTGCATACATTTTTGCTATTCTTGCCGAATTATAACATGCGCAGTTGAGAGCTTAGCATTGAGATATAAATTATAAAATTTCAAATTACTTTAGAGGACGTTGCTATTTTAGTATGCAGTATGAGTTTTTTTAATCAAATTAATATAGGTAAATTTAAATTTGGGAAAAATTTGCCAAAAGATTCACAATATTCCGGGCGATTACTAAAAATTTTTCTTGTAATTTTTATTAGATTTTAAAATATTTTCTGACAAGTGTTTCTTCAAACAAAAGTCAATTTTAAAGAAAACACATTCTCCTAAAAAAATGGAAACAAAAGCATTGAAAACTTTACATTTTTACGTTACTACGCCTCAAGGCAAGATATCCATTTTTGATTCCATTCATTTTCTTTTCTATTTTACACTCACTTTAATTCCATAATTTCTTTTTATTCGTTTGTATTTATCTGCCTGCGAGGCACTGGTTATCCTCTTATTTGCTAACACACATTACATTGCGCCATTTCTTTTGCACTTGTACTACATATGAGTATAACTGCATGATGTTTATCGTTGTTATTCACTTTGCGTGTGTGTTTTTAAAATTTTTTTTCTCATTCTTTTCTTTGTCACTGTAGGATCATGCGTCTGTACTAGTGAATGGCACCTGCCAGATACCGGATCCTGTTTACAAATTGGTTGGCTCAATTGTTTGTTTTTACATACCACTCGGCGTCATGCTGCTCACATATTGTCTGACTGTGCGTTTGTTGGCTCGTCAAAGGCAAAATCTCGGCGGCACAAATCAAACTGCAACACCCGGTTGGGCAAGCGGTTGGCTGGGACAGACGCCGGCATTGGGTGAGTAAAAAAAAATGCAAAATTCATTTAAATTTGTGACAACCTTAAGAGTTGACAATAGATTGAATGAAAGTTGATTGAGGAAATGATTTTTTTTATTTAATTAATAAAATAAAATTTACGAAATTTACGAGTGATGAAATCTTCATTGAACTATGCAGCTCTTTATTTAATTAATATGATGGTATTTATTTTTATACAAAAATTTTTTATACCAAAAATGCACTGTTTAACATGTCGTATGTGTAACATTTATTTTAAAAGTGTGGTTTCAAAACTTTTTCATTCATATATTGACGCATCGAATGTGTTGCCAGTTAGTGCCAACATGTGAAAGCTAAAATGCTTAAATGAAGATGGAGCATTAATAAAATCAAGGATTAATCAATGGCCGCGTATTATCATCAGCAAAAAAGTGCTAATTCTACTCACATATATTATAAAATTTTATCTTGAATGTGCAGCAATATTTTATGTAGTTTGTACCAAATTTACCTTGTACATTGTAAAATGAAACTACGTACAAAGCTTTGAAATGCTATTTACTGCTTCTACCTTGCACAAAAAATCACTACTAAAAAGCACAGCGAAATATAAACTTCATCGCTTTGTGCTGCGGCTTCCTTTTTCTTTCTCACTTACTGACAACGGCTTTCAACATGCGTTTGCCATATGGTTGTCGTGTTTATTATGCACCAAGTTAATATGACTGCATACAGCAGTCCAACAGGCATAAACCAAGCGCACCACTACCACCATACCTGCAACCGCAGAGTTGTAATGTGTGCCAAATACCAACAGTCAGCCAGCAGCTTAAGCGTTGTGTGTTAAATCTATGCTGATGTTGCTACCATATCAGTATGTAGTTGTTGATGCAGTGTGGTTTTTTTTTGAAGTACGCTTTTTAGCCTTAAAATATGCTATACGATTTTGATATTGCAGCTTTTCATGCATTATTTAGCTTATATTAGACATGTACGTGTGGCAGTTTTGAATAGAGCTTAAGTGCAAGAGTTTATTTGGGATTTTTCAGGATTAGCACTAAATCACTAAATTTTATGATCAATTTTTATCTGCATTACTATTCACAAAGATTCCTGTTGAAATATTTAAATTATTTGAAACTATATTTAAATTATTAACTGTGTCAGTCAGATAAAGCAAAATAAAATTGTGTGACATTGGAAGTGATAGTGTTTTGATTTAGTCCGCACTCTGCAAATATATACACCAATTACTACTATTTTTAGTTTAACTGAACACTGAAATGAGCTGGTTTTATTTTTCATAACATGACTTATAAGCAACATTTATTAATTACAAATGGAACAAATTTGGTGTGCATAGTATTTGATACTTATAACTTAAGTTCGATGGTACTTAGCACTTAGACGTAAAAGATGGCAGTGTTGATTATGAACAATCATAAGAAAACTGCTAGCCACATTACAAAATATTCAATTGTCATTCAGCACAAAAATGTTCGAAAAAGTTTAGCTTCGAAAATTTTCAACATCCAAACATAAATGTATAGCCAACGCTTAAAATTATCACCAAAAATTAAAAAATTTGATATTTTGATAGCCTTTTTTTATTTAAATTATTCTAGAACGTCGCTGCACTTGGCGCCGCTTATTGAAAACAAGTCAAAATGCCACTTCATCTGTAACGCATCCACACTCAGCCAATTCAACAGATACTGAACTTTCAACACTAGACAATCATGAACTCTGGTTGCCTGATTCAAGGTTGGTAACGCAAAACAACAACAACAAAAAAAGAAATTGAAGGATTTTACACTTTTCAATTTCCTTTCAATTAAAATAGATTTTTTTTTCACAAACTTTCATTGCTTTTACTCTTCTCTATTAGTATACCGGAACCAACACCGATAACCATGACCGCATTGCATCAGTTTGGTGCTGAAATGTTAAAACTTTCACGAGGCTTAGAGTCGGTAACATCTTCTTCAACAACGGGTTCACCAACAAAATCTGATTTTTCCTCATCAAATCATATGCAATTTCCATGCAGTCCAAGTCAACAAAAACACCTGCAGCTACAACATTCACATTATCATCACCATCATCATCATCATCAGCATATGCATTATCAGAAACAACAACACCAACAACAGCAAACGCAGCAACAATTTCAGCAAAAAAGGTCGGATCCTGTAATAATATCATCAATGAATTTGTTAAATTCGTCAAGTTTATGCAGAAACCGTGAAACGATGGAACGGTAAGTCAAGGAATCCAAATACGTGCTATTTTCTATAGCATGATTTTAGGGGTCTTGGCTGTTGGATGTTGTCGTGAAATGCTGCTGGCAAAAATTCTTAGCTATGCGTTACTTGCAGTGAGAAATATTTAATTAAAAATATGCCTGCTTATTTATGCTCATGAAATTTTTATGCTGCATGGAATTTACATAGTAGGTATAGGGTGCCGCAATGAGAGCATTGTGGTGTTGAATACTTTAAAGTTTTTTAATTCATGGTACGTTATATTTCTATGTACAGCATACAAATGTTGAATTTTATTGATCTATTCATGAGAGCTAAAATTTTTCAAATAGTACGCATTTTTCAACACAATTTCCATGACCTATGGTAATTAATGCTGATGATAAGGTTTTCTTGCACATATTTTGCAAATTTACTATCCCATTATTATTTATCTTATAATTGGAAATGAGCTCTTATCCCCACATTTATATATCGATCACATATATGTGCTGCTGCAATGCAATTGAACGATAGTTTTCAAAGTAAAATTCGATGATTTTTAAATTTAAAATTCAATTCATAAAACATTTATAGCGAATGCAAACCATATAGCCCACCCTGTTTAAATAACTACTACTTCCTACATCATGACACAATTCTCGTAGTGTGTCTCTTATTTGTGTTTACGCGTCCTTTGTAAAATGACAACTATCTTCTGTGTACCCGCATTTATGTGACAGAAAAAGATGCCTAAGCTTTTCAAGATAATGAACAAAGTTGATGCAGCTCACATGCTGCGTATAGAATGTAGTTGCTGTTCATAGAAAATATTTTAAATACTGAAAGTGAAACTTTAACAAAAAAATTTTAAGAAATTCTTTTACAAAGGTTAGCGCGAGCACACATATATCGTTTGTTTTACTACATACTTCAGTAAATATACACAAATAATTCACAAATTCTCGGAAAGTCATAAAACAAAGTTGGAGAAATATACAAAAAAGAGAATAGAAAAAAATAATTATGAAGTTGTTCAGTTTTAAGCACTAACTAATTTAAAGCATATTTGATTTTGAAATATTTATTCTACTGAAGGAGGACTTATTATATTGCTAGGAGCCTTTGGCTTAAATTTTACTTCATAAATTTTAGGAAGCTTTTGGAAAATTAAAAAAAAATTCAACATAAAAACTAAGGTATTCAATTTAGTGCACCTAAGATTACGCTGAAGAATTAACAAAAGACAAATAAAGTACATGATATAAATCACATGTTAGAAAACTGTCAAGTAATAAAAGTCTAAAAAAAAACACTAATCTTTTCAACTCTTAATAATTGATATATTCGATTTTAATTGTTCACTTTTCACAGGATGTCTAAGGCCCAAGTTCTTTTTATATATAGAAAGAAACGTAAAGGTAATACCTGAAGAATTCCTAATATTAATATTATGTAAAAATTAGTTTACTTATAGGAGCTAAGGAAAAAATAGATATCTATTTTGTCAACTAACGTCAAACTGCATCAATACAAATCATCTTAAAGACAATATTTTAATCACATGCTCAGTTTTTCAAATGATGCAAAGTTTAGGAAAACTCAATCGACTTTTAGCCGATACACTTATTCCTATTAGCAAACTTTGACTTTGTAAAAGCAATAGTTTTTAATGCAATTACAAACCTTTTAATTAAGTTATTTTTTATACGTCTATGGAGCACAAAATACTGCTACCGAACTTTATAAAAAAATCCTTAAAATTTAAAACAACAAAGAGAGAAAGAAACACATGGTGGTTGACCAACATCCGGTTGCTTATAAATTCCTAACAATGCTGCGATAAAAAGGAAATGCAGTTGTATGTTCATAATTTAAGAGCACAATAGCACAAAATTTAAGTATCTTTTGTGAAAAACAGTCAGCATGAATAAGCAGCAAATGCAACTAAAATGGAAAAAAGGCTATACAAAGAAAACCGCAAAACTGTATTGTATGGGCAAGCAAATGCGAAGAGTTAACTTGAATGGCTTTTGAATTTGTTTTGTGTCCAACAATCAAATAGTTTTTTCATATTGAAAGGCCGATGACGTTTTAAAAAGGCTTTGGATCATTTATACATTCTTACGCTTGATTCGAATGCTTAAATGATTTGCTTTCAATTCATACCATAATGCAGTGTACCAGTAGAGAAAATCAAAAATAGCTAATACGTAAAATGCTTAATGAATCAGTAATAAATTCTCATGTGATAAAAATGTATACTGCAATACACTTCTACGTTTTTAAGTTAAAAATCTCAGGCATTGAAAATCTTAGGAGAAGAAAAACCGAAAGTGATTCAAAAATCTGCACTAATATCTTTTTAATTTAGATAAGCTTTGATCTTGTGTATTATAAACCTGACAAGCGACATAAGTCTTACGAAGAAAACTTTATTAACATAAGTCTCAAGAGACAAAAATGCTATGCGATAAAAAGCCCACCAAAGTAACTCTAATGCAACACATCTTCGAAAAATTTTAAAATTTCGTTTTATCAATAAATTATGTGCCAAAATGAACTGAAAAGTGTACCGTTGGAGTGACAAAGTGTTCTGAGTTACATACTCATATATTTAGTGTAAGAGTTAAACAACAATGAGTGGAGGAACCATGAAGTACAGCAATTGCAATATCAGTATTACACTCGTATGATAAAATTGTCATAGGACACACAAACCATAAGACAATGAATAATTTGGAAATGAAAAACACTCAGCGGCTTGATCTCTTACTTATCAGAAAGATCGATTGAAATGATCTCCAATGATCTCATGAGAGTAATTGAAGATATTTTGTGTCTAAGATTTTCTATTGCATTCAATTAACGCCGGTAGTTTTGTGCTGCATTGTCATTTTCAACACATAAAATAATTTCT
Organism: Meiosimyza decipiens; assembly: GCA_963680825.1. NCBI lineage: Eukaryota > Metazoa > Arthropoda > Insecta > Diptera > Lauxaniidae > Meiosimyza > Meiosimyza decipiens. The sequence goes on along the minus strand of OY804259.1, from coordinate 5,593,606 downwards.
TGCGATATCAAACTCATACAACAAGAAACCCATGCGATAAAGACATTGCGAAAAGAATTTTGATCTGATTTCTCATAAATCTTATATTTTAAACATTTGTCTATTTATATTTTGAGATCAACAGCTGAGATTTGTTTTTTTTTTCAATCAGAGCGTATATATAAGGCATATGATATTTAATTTGGATTGGTGTTGTCTCCTTTAATTTCAGTCTCATTAAGTTGTTGAATTCAAATGTGTTTAAATTGATTTCATAGTTCTAAATAGGATTGAATTATTTTAAAATAAATAAAACATTGTTATTAAAACCGCCATCACTGATTCCGACTGGCAAATTTTTACTAATAGTGCGTTTACAACAAATCAAAGACAAATTGTCTGCAAATTATTTGTCATTAATTTTCATCAAATACTCATAGAGATTGCGCAAGCAAATCGACAACAAATACTCAAACCAAATAAATTGCGCGACTATAAGGCCTTTTGTTGTGACAACAAATAAAGCAGCAAGGACAATCGTATTGAATTTCGTCTGTGTGTGGTCAAATGATTTGTAAACTTAATAATATATATGTACATATATAAGACATATGATATTTAATTTGGGTTGGTGTTTTTATTAAATTTAAGAAGTCTTTAAAACTTTATTGCTACGAGGTTATAGTAGACCATTAGTATCCTCTTTAGATGATTTAGTAATTCTTTTTAAAATAAATTTTTAATAATTTAATTTACATTTAAACAAAACTTTGATTTTATACAACTTTCAGTTCAACAGAATTATATAAAAAACTTTTAATGGCTACTTCATAGAGTTAATTTAATTTGAAGTGCAATGCTTAAGCGCAAAAATTTTTATAAATATTTTCTTCTTTTCAACTAAACTCAAGTTAAGTTGTTGAACTTAGTTTTGCTATACATCAAAGTCGTTTTGAAAGCATAAGCTCTATTGAAAATTAATGTTACTTAAAGTTTTTTCCTCAAAAATAAAAAAAAGGTTGTATTAAGTTCTCTTTAGAGACCTTAAGCAATTTAAGTTGCTAATGACTTATTCAATCTTATCGTCACGTTAAGAAACTACATCAACGATTTTAATTTCCTTTTCAACTTTTCAAATAGATCATTATGATGGCAAGTATTTTTCATTCCAGGTAAACGTTGCTGCTTCAATATCCTATTTTTTATTTACTTGCAATACTCATAACAGCTAAACATCCTTTTTGTGCTGATTGTTCTGCTATTTATACCCTTACTCCTTCAACTGCTTTTGCTCTATGTAGCTCGAAAGTAAAGTTCATTTCTTATCAATTTCGCATCATCAGGAGAAAAAAAATTGATGCCATTCGATTGCGCTCGATTTTGTATGAATTGATTTTTTTTTCTTTCTGTTCAATTTGACTTTCATTTACGTAGTTTCGCCATTCATTTGATTTTGTTTACTTGTGTTGGTTGGTTGGTAACTTTCGATTTACTTTGTAATTCACTTTTACTTCATTCCTACTTTTGAGATAAAAATCACAAAATAGTTGAAAAACTTAGCAGTCAGCAATATTTAAAAGCATTACCATAACAAGCACTATGGCAGAGTTTTACTATCAAAAAGGATTCAGTATAACAAAGTAGAGACAGTGAGGAAAACGATAAAGAGAAAAGAAAAAAAATAAAAGCATATGACGCCGGACTATAAAGAAATCATTTGTGAGCGCAAAAAAAGTAAGCATTGCTAAATTGACTTTCAGCAGTAGCAGAAATATAAAATTCATCGAGTATTTGATATTATCGCTTAAACTAAATTGCATATTTTAAGGCGCTTAGGCCATTGCGCAGCACTTGTCATTGCTTGAAGTTATTTTTTAACATAACGAAGAGAAATGGTGCAGGATTTTCAATACAATTTTTTATTGATTGCATGAAGATTAAAAAGCGCAATAAAGATTTTCTTAACCTTTTTGTGACAATAAACTCAAATCGAGTAACTTTTATAGAGATTTGTAGTTTTGTAGTCACGTTGCAATCAAAATGTGTGCATTTATGCTCTGAGCCGATATTTTGAGAACTAACTACCATATTGCCTAGATAAATGATAAAAAATTTGAGCTGCCAGTTAAAATTAAAAAAATATTACTTATGCAAAAAATTAATTGAAAGTCACTCATACGTCACGATAATCAATATTTCACTAAAATCTTTACGTGACAGCTGATATCATCAATGAATCATTTTATGATATTATTTTGTATTATGGTTAAAAATTTTAAGATGCGAACAATGGGACTCGTGGCCGCCTCAGAGTTTTTAACATAAAGTTTAGTTCTTCAAAATAAAATAGTAAAACTTGTTGGCAACTAAAATCGGACCCATTTTCATTTATATGTTTTGTCTTCAAAGCAACGCGTGTCCTTTCATAGTGTGCATTTTTTGCCAAATTAGAGTAAATCGTCTTGTCATTTATTTCTGTGCTTATATTTTCTTTATTGTTTTAGGAAAGCTGAAGATTTTTAGATAAAGAGAGAGATAAAAGATTCATTATATCTTTTAAGGTACGAGCTTATGTGCTGCCGCTTAGCCAAAAACTTATTCTTTACTTAGTGAACGCTTCAAAAACCTTGTGCAATATGATGAAACATTCAACTTCTTTCTTACATCGGAGCAGAGAAATCTTCGATTTTGTTTGGGCTACATAGCTAGCATGTCGTATGATTAACACTTAATATCAATTTTAACTTTTCATTATTTAACCCAACTAAAAATAACAAAATTACCTCTAAAATCTGAAACATCAAAGACGGAAAGAACTCTACGCATTGCATGCAAGATCCTTGCGGCTACAGTCAACAGAAGGAATAAGTTCTTTAGCTTTTTTTTAACTTATTTCGAGTTTGGTGCATGATTTGTTAAATATTGTGCGAATAAAAAAAACGGTTTTTTAGATCACCATCTAGCTCCCCTTTGGTAAATAGTTTCAACAAAACTTTCTTTTATTTAATTTAACTTTAGTACTAAATTGCACACTTTTTACCAGCAATTTACTTTAATTTTTTTTTCCATTCAACAAAAAAATATATATATTAAATTCCACATCCTTGAATATCCTTCAAAGAACAAAACCCTTGAATATTTATTGGCAAAACGAAATAATAATAAAAGTGAAGCACCTGAACAAAAAAATACAAATAAGCGATAATGCAAAGAAAAGTCGTTGTGTCGTTGTGTTCAAAAGAGAAACTTTTCTTTATCAAGTTCAATATGTTTTGCCATTCAAAGGTTTCGAAAGTAAAATTTGTGTCAGTATTATTGTGCATAGGAATAAGTATGTGCGCATACATATACAAATAAGTTTTTTTTCTTCTCAAGTGTATGTGCTAATTTGTGTATGCGGTAAAGTTTTTCTTTTGATACTTCAATAAGTTTTCCTCTTTTGCTTTTATTTTTTTGCATTGTATGGGGAAAAAACTAAATGTGCGCTTTATGCCATTTTATGGAGAAAAATATAATAAGTAAATGCTTATGAGGTTGAAGCAAATAGAAAGTGTGCAAAGAATAGTAAAAGTCACCAAGTGTTGATAGCACAAAACAGCATGCTATTATAATATTAAATTGTAACTGATGATATACACTGAAGCGGTTGACTCTTACTTTTTATGATAGCAAAGTGTTTCTTATGTATTAAGTTCTAGTAAGGAGAGCTTAAAACTATGAGCTGTGTCTGACATGAAGGGTTTTTCAATTTACTTTTTTATATTTGCATGAATAAACATACTATATCACAGTTTCTCAATGGAAATTAATATTAAAACAGGTGATAAGATATAAATATTTTGCTTATACTATTCAGCAGCCACAAGCTAAATTACACAATTTTGCTAAACATAGAACAAACCCAAGAAAGTGGCAAAGATGTTGGTTCAAAATTACATCCAACCTGAACAACTTGAAAATTTATAATGACGCGTAAAATATAGATAAAAAATGTTGCGCATACGACATATTGAACTTTGAATATTGAAAATATTGGCATGAAATCCTACTAAACACTTAAAGTATATTATTTTACATCGAATTGCAACTGTAACACTCTAGACTCTAAATACTTTTAGACACTTGACTATAAACCTTTTTTAATTACAGCATGACAAAACAAAGTTCCAACTTTTGCTGAGTAATTGCTTAAGTTTCAAGAATTTGAGACATTTGAATTCTTAACCATGCCAATACAACCCATTTTGTTGAGCTGCCGACTTACTGACCCTCCCCTCCTGCCCTAATTAAATGTTAATTGTTTTTTGTGTTCACTATGGCGTACGCGCTTCAGCTGACGGTGGTTTATTTTCATTGTTTTCGTACTTTTGTCTAACCTTTTATTGAAAGATTTTTTCCATGCGCATAATATATCTCTCGTTTTTGTTGGAACTTTTGGCTATTGTATTTAATTGTGCAACAATTTGCCGAAGGCAGGAAGTGGAATAAAGTAACACAATGGATTTTTTGTTTTTGTTTCGAGAAAAAAAGAACAAACGAACACTTGCGCCATAATTTTGCATCTGCTAGTTGTTCAAGTTCGTGAGCTTGAAGTCTTTTCTTCAAGTGCTTTTGAAGAACTCATTTAAAATAATAGAAAAAATTATGACCAAAAAAAGGTGCATGTCTTTAAGTGGGTTACTAAATTTGCATTTTCTGTCAATATATACACAAATGGGATAAAAATGAGCTTCAATGAAGATTGTGAGCAAGACTGCGATGTAAAAACAATCTATTTTGCTTAAGAGAGCATAATCTTTTTAATGTTGACCTTTTAAAATTTCGCTTTAAGTAATATAAAAATTTGACTAAATTGATTTGGGTCAGAAATAAAAAAATCTGCTTTGCAAAGTATCTTTAAAATGTTCAAAAAGATATATTTATGCCTTGGGTTTTAAAAATCCAAAAATACAATTTTCAACAACATTGAAATAAGGTATATGGCATTTATTGCAATCCGTATTATATCACTATCAATCAGTGTTACATCAGTGTGGGTACAAAGGAAATATAGCACCATTCTTGCTTTAACTGCAGCGCCCAGCTACATGTCGTCTGTCACAAACTCAATCCCCGCCGAACGCTTACTTGTGATGTAGTGCGCAGTCGCTGAATATTTTAAATTTTTTATATTTAGGTAACTTGTTCGACATTTTGACGAATGTTTAGCATTTGTGTAAATTTTTTTGTTGCGTATTTTCTTATGCGTTAAAAATGTAGAAAGTTTGTTTTTTAGTACCGTAACTTTTGCTCTAAAGCACACAAGAGGTTTGATCTCTGTTTGAACCTAAAATCAAAGCAAACTGTGACTTTCGTATCTTAGAACAAATTTAAGTTTAATGGTATTGCAAAGTGCATTTTATAAAAAAATTATATCACTAATATTACAAGTGACAAGCAAGTGATATTTCACTGATATTATCAGGTGAATTTAAAATTTATTTCGTGTACTGAATTATCTCCCACTATCATATAAAGTGCCTTATGATGTGATATATAGTTTTTTCAATCTTTTTTTAAAAAAATAACGAATAATCAAACGATTTTCTCAATCAAAGTTTTTTCTCCTTATTTTTCAGTTCACTTTCACCACCATCGCTATCACAACGACTGTTGTCATACAAGAAACGCCGACGCGCCTCAACAGCAGCAGCTCAGATGGCATCACGTGATGATGACGATCAACCACCCGATGAAACGTTGACGCCACAAAAGCGAAATCGTTTTAATAGCCTGCCCAAAAATGCTTTGCTCTTTCTCTCACGACAGTCAAGTCGTAACTCAAAGACAGATGATGAGTTGAGCAACAGCTGCGTAACAACACCAACAAAAGGTGGACACTCAGAGAATGCAATTGATGATGACAAGAGACAAAAATGTCAAGCAGGGGAGAATAAACATAACGGCAATGAAGATGCCGACTATTTACAATTGCCGCCAGTCTGTACCTGTCCCTATTTTGGTGATCGTCCTTTGCAGAATTGTGTAAAGCCTGCTGAGGTGAAGATCATCTCCACCAGTTTTAAGCTTTGTACAACAAAATCACCAAGCGATATAGATCTGCTAGCCAGTGTCACAACAGCGGCAGCAACAGTCACCACCACTACAAGTCTGAGTCCATCACTTCTGAATAACAACAATACAAATATTGCATATTCCTCCGTTGATGCGACAACAACATATTTAGCTGCACCTGGTACTCCCTGTCCGGGACGACGAAAACTGAGCATTTCGAAAACCGCCAGTGTTGTAACTTGGGACTCAGGTGGACATCGACGACGTGGCTCCAGTTTTGGTGGTGTACGCACTTCACTTATACCAACAACACCCACTAAAAGTTCAATAGGCATGCCGACATCATCATCGGCAACACCACTGCGACGTTCCGCTACGCTGCGCAGTCATAACAATATGAATTATCATCATGGTGCCGGCGCTGGTAGCTTACTCGATGTTGGCTCTAATTCTGGCAGCCTGGTGCTGTCGAAGTCAAAGTCACGCTCGTCACCACAATCTTCACCCTGCCTGCTGCAACGCAATCAAACGGTGCGATCACATCATTCACGCAATTCCAGTGTGATATCGCGTAACTCATCACGTCATGGACGCATCATAAGACTGGAGCAGAAAGCAACTAAGGTGTTGGGTGTGGTCTTTTTTACCTTTGTGATACTCTGGTCACCGTTTTTTGTGCTCAATTTGCTGCCAACGGTGTGTGGCGATTGTGAGGAGAGGATTGATCATTGGGTTTTCGAAGTTGTAACGTGGCTGGGCTACGCTAGTTCAATGGTGAATCCAATCTTCTACACCATCTTTAACAAAGTATTTCGACAGGCCTTCAAGAAGGTGTTGCTATGTCGTTACTCGGCAACATCAACTTGGCGACCCAACAGGTAGCAGCTATCAGTTGGTGGAGGTAAAGGAGCGGCAGCATGTGGTGGGGAAAAGGGAGCTGCGCCAATAGGAAAACAACTGCAGGTGCAATTGGTGGTGGAGAGTACGTGTGGGATAACAACAACAAATAGTATTAAGCAGAGTAGTGGTGGCAAAGCACCGCGGCTTATAGGGGTATTAAAGCGTAGGCGTTCAAGTCGTGGCTGCAGTAGAAGCAGATGAATGGAACAAATTGATGGGTGTGATCTGCCGAGTGGACTTAGAGAAACGATAGTGTAAGGCAAAGAATTTTTTAAGTGGCGTTAGATTCTACTAAGGACTTTCAATTTTAACTTTCACAAAGTCATCAGGAAGTATTTTCATATTTACATATAAAATCGATTTTCGCTTACCCATTTATCTCCAACTTTTAATATACAAATAATTCCCCCAACGCTTCAAAGGACGGACTCACACTTACGCACGAATATATTTCGGTATACTACACTCTCCTTGTGCTGTGCTATTAAAGTTATTTTCCGAAAATATTTCAAAAGCATTTAGGTTTCAGAAAAACTTTGCGCTTTGAGTTTGTAGAGGTTTTGTTTACCATATACCATATACGCACATACACATGCGAATGAGTGTGCATTTATGCGCTATTTCTTAATGTGAGTACACAATATTTGTTTGTGGCTTGTTTTTGGTCTAAGGCGTTTAATAGACTTTAATTCCCTTTAACCCTTTTTTAATTGAATTTGACAACATAACCCTACGAAGTAACTATTTTGCTATGCAAAGCAGCCGCAAAATATGTGACGAATTAATTTTATTGATTGCTTTGGCAGCAGACGAAGTCGTAGAAAGGAGTCGCTGCTAGTATGAAGGTCATATTGTTGATTTTATATCACAACAACTTTAAGTTCTTTGTTGTGGAGCAAATTGCCTAAATTCTTTAAGATTCGTGAACATTTTTAACTGGCGTTGGAAGGGTTTTGAAGATGAGTGCTTTTGCAATCTTTTATTGAAAAAAGTTGTGGAAAAGTTTTTTTTCTTTTATATAGACATATCATATGCCAAGTTACAAATTTTGATATCAGCTAACAGCTAAGTAATAGAGTTTGTATTGGTGTTGTCTTTTTGTTTGTGCGCAGCCACTATTTAAATTACACATTTTTGTTAAAATTGGTAAAGTTTACAAAATGTTTCTTACATTTCAGCTCATAGTTGCATCGAACTAACAAAAAGTAACTACAGAAAATTGGTCTGAATTGCTCACTAAATATTGCTCATACGTCTTGTTGTGCATAATGTTCTTTTAAGTATTTTATGCGTTTCTATCAGTTCGCGTGAAAACTTAAGCAACTAATTAAAAACTACTCATTTTAAAACTAACTTTAAGTAACGTTGCTTAACTAAGCGTACCAACATTGCAAACAAAATTTAACACAGCTACATATTTACCTTACTTTGAGCTTCATATTAAATAAGAAATATTTAAACAGCCATTAAGTAAATTAAATACTGTATCTACAGAAAAATACAACCCAAAGACAACACAATATTTAAATAAAACAAAGAAATGCCATAAAAGCACCCTCTTTACTCTCCGCGCAAAAGTCATACAACATCACCAGGGAGCATAACAAATCGAAAACAAGCCAAAGGCTGCGAGTTGCCAGCTGCCGGTACGACATGCAAATACGACATTTTATAGTTGGAAGCACATAAGACATCCGGTATGGCTCTTATATTTAAATAATGCACAAATACAGTGTTTTTAAGGAACCCAATGAACTTGTGAAACAAAATACATATTAAAGTGAAAGTGAATAGTCTAGAAAAGCAACTTGCTTTTAGTCAAAATTAAAGAGAATTGAAACTTTTTAAGCAGTATTTTATACCAGCTTTTTTAATAAAAAGTATTATTAAGTTTTATCCAAATAAATTGTCTAAGTCCATCTTAATTAATAATTTAATATTTTGGCATAGTTTATGTTCACCCTTCAGGTGAACAGGTCATTCCTGCCAACATACATATATTATGACTTACAAACTAAAGCACCAACAATTTCTTAATATAAAATATGCAGTAGCGCAGCTAGGGGTGGGGGAAAGAGAATGAGGAAAAATGACCTTCTTACTATTATTTTAAAATTTGGTTTTCATCAATACAATATTCAAAAATATTCCAGTTTGGTAAGGTTTTTGTGATACAAAAAGGGATGAGCTAATTTTTGGAGTAAAAAAAAATTTTTCGTGAATTCATTTTCTTTTCCGTTAGGCATCCTTTGATGGGAATGAGTTACCCGAAGTTCATCATTAAAAGCAAGCGAGTGAGATATCGACAACTTCTTCTATTTGAAAAAAAAAAAAAGTTTTAAAAGTCATCTATTGTAAATCAAAAATTGAACTGATCAAATTCGCTCTCTTTTCATATCGCTTTATTTATAACAGAAATTCAGAAAATCATACTTATGCGAAAATGCTTACCTGAACAAAAACAGATTTGAACAGATACTTCAAATAAAATAGCCATAAAATATTTTAAACAAATCGCTATTTCCATAATTTCTCAAGGGCCATTGCAAAAGTTTTTCGAAGGTACTCTATCAATCTCTTGTGTTTCGTGCTGAAATTTAAAAATCAACTTTTGTTACTTTTCGGTTCATGCTCGACTTCCAAAAAATATTTTCAAAAAATTGAAATCAGTATATCAGTGATTAATCGAGATGTTGTCATTGGCTGTGATGTCGCAGTTTAAAGTTAACTTTGATTTAATCACCATGACGTATGATTAACTTTTGACTTTTAATTATGCTTTGTCAACAACACATTTCAATTTTTATTGTTATTTTTTATGAAGTCTAAGTCTTGAGCCTACTGCTAACGCATACATATGCACACACATATTGATCAGAAGAGCAGCTTTATATGTGGCATATGGAAAAAATAAAACGAAAACCCAGTAATACAGTCATACATACAAATAAGAATAACGTAAACTTCTACAACAAATGCAGTAATGCAGTAATTGGGCAAAAGTTTTACGACTTAAGTTATCAACAGCAACTCTTTGCCTGTGGAACAATTGGTTTTCATTTCAATTCAATTTTGTTGCACATTTTGTTTTATTGACTTAGTTATAATTGCAATTGGTTTGAGCATTGTTTTACGTTTTTTTTCATATAATTAAATTACTTTTAAATTATTTAAAAAATACATGAAAACGCGCTTTGAGGGAAAAAAAGAAATTTAAGAATACTGAATTTTCAGTTTAAGCCAGCTGCTACCCAAAATCATTCCAAAACTGTTGCAATTTATGTTCTCCTGGTGCTTAAGCTAAGCAAATAGTTAACCCTACAGCATTGTACATACTCGTACAAAACACAATCAAGTGCAATATATCACTATGCATATAAGCAAATCAGCAGAAATATTCGTTACCAAATTGAAAACAACAGCAATAACCATAACAAAACGATAAACATGCAAATTTTACTCATGTCCTTCAGACTTGTTGTATTTTATTGATTTTCATTGAACTTATTTGTATATGCTCGCATATCGTGTATGGTAATATTTCATTTGAGTTTATTTTTTCGAATAATATCGAATGACACATAAAATTTGTGCCAAATGTGTTAAGCATTAACTCTGATTTATATTTTCAATAATTTAATGAAATAAAAATCCTAAAATAACAATAAAGCAGCAAAAGTTTGAAATTAATAATTTAACAAAAATTAATGATCAGAAAGTTACTGTAATCAGCAGCAGCCATTTATATTTCCGATATTTTACTTCATAGTACTTCATAGAGAACAAAAGCTTTATAAAAGATTAATTCTAAGTTATATCTCAACTACGTTATTTAAGTTTAAATATGACCTTATTTTGACAAACATATCGTAAGAGTAACATTTAGCTCAGTATAATAAAGTAAAGTAAAAGTTTTGAGTCTCACATTTTAAGATCATTTGTAAGTTTATGCATAAATAAAAGTACACATTTAAAAAAGTTAGAGGTAAATACGAAATTCTAAGCAGTACATTTAACTATTCTTTGTTCTTCCTTGCGATTTTCAGTTGGCTTCTGAGCCAATTTTCAGGCGTTAAGGCGCAGCTTCTTAAATTTTGATTTGCAATGCCGAAACATATGTTTTTAGAAGATTGGCATACATTAATTATAAATTTAAGTATAAAGTTTTTTAAACTTAAAGCAGTTTTATTTTAACCGCATTAAATTCATGTTTACTTCGAATTTGATAAATCGCATTCTCGCAAAAAGTCACTTTTTTTCCATATTACATTTTCTCAGAAAACTTGAGCAATTGAAAATTGCACTTCAAACAAAGTTCTCAGTCTACAATTCAAAGCTGATAAAATTTCAATTTTGTGAATATTATCATCAATGCTGTAGCTCCAAGCGTATTGAAGCTAAATATTGTGGAGAATATAAACGAAGTTAAAGTTCAATTAAATGTAATTAAAAGCACCTTATATCCACAGGTTTTAGCAAAGCTTTCATCGCTAGCTCTACTGCGCCTGCTAGCTATTGTGTGTAGTAATATCCGTATAGCACATTTTATTTTGTGCGCTCATACAGATCTAATGGAATCCACAACTACAATTTCGTTTTAACAATGTAAATAGCATAACGTAATAACAATCTATTTTATTTTCAATTAACGTAAGCGTTAAGGTAACGCTTTACGATTTAACAATTTTAACTTAATTGAAATTGCCAATTTGGGAGATGATACTTAAGCAACGTCCACTTTTCTTGCAACCCTTTTTGGTTTTTCTTACTTTCAAAATAAATGAAGAAATGCATAGGGAAAACAAAATCGTATTCCTTTAAATAAGCATTAAAGACTCATATTATTTAACTAATTTTCTTGAGAAAGTTTTATATAATAAATATCATGCATTATTTTTTAATTTTATCTTAAGCAGCCAGTGATAATTCTTATAGTTTGATATTGTGCTTCAAACAAATAAGAATACCTTTATACAGAATTGTACTCTTAATTATATCGAAACTGAAATTTGAAATATTGAACGCAGCTTTACCACAGGATTCTAGGCTTATGGTGGCGTGTATATAACATTTAATTTTACATAAATATGAATTTTCGCAAATCTAACAATCGAATGCCATATGCAGGGTATTTAAATTGCATGCTTTATTTCTGTATACAAGAATATGTAAGCATTAAAATTATTTCAGCTCCTTAAATCAACATTTTTTTTGTACATTTTTGCTGTAGGTAAACTGCAAACGAAGCTATCAATTGTTTTTGATAGGAAACACTTTTTATAGCACTCACATAAAGTTTTTCAGCTGAAACTATAGCAGTTTTTATTGTCAGATACTTAAAATATAGCATGCTTCTTATCGAGCTTCAATTCACCTAAGAAAAAAATATCTATTAATTTCTTGACATAAATTTTATTCAAAGGCGTTTTTACTTTTTATTTTTATTTCATGCACTTAATAGAAATTGTCCAAAAATTTATTTTGTAAGTGGAATTAAAAATTAGGCTATATGAAAGAATATTTAGCCAAATAATAATGCCATATTAAGGATGTTTTACATATCCTTAGGCTTCAATTGAAACGTCAATTTTGAAAATGAACTCAGTATGCGAAATTTTCAATAAATTTCAAAAACTTGTTTTGAGAATAAATACTAGTCGATTTTTAATGTTCTCTGACTCGTTTTTTTTTGGAACCTCCTAAAAACTCAATGCACTGTGACTATTGAAACGGACACTAAGTGAAGGAAATTTGATTTTATGCGCTTTTTAAAAAAGCCAAGCCAAGGTCAATCAAAATGTAAGCATTGTTTTCGATAACTTGTGCAATAGTGTGAGTTGACATTAGCTCAAGTTTTAACTCTTTATTAAAAAAGTTGATTTTAATAGCTTTCCAATGATATATTATAAGACTCATTCATACGCCTGCCAATTCTGAGCTATAACAATCATTGCAAGAACGTTTTTGAATTAAAAGGACAAAATTGTACTCTATTTGAACTCTGTAACTTAAAAGATTTTAAAACTCTAATTATACAATCTTTAGCAATGCTGTTGGCCGTGCTAAGATGAATAATTGATGCATAGAACTTTCCAAGTGATCTCTTACTTCTGTCAGTTCACTCATTACTTGAATCGGAACGCCAGATTTATTATATTATTTTCTAAAATTCAGCAAATTCAAATTTTGTGTACAATTGTGTACAAAAATTATCTTTTATCTCTCACCTATGTGGTGCAAATTTTCTAATAAATTCATTAAATTATTTAGCAACATATTGAGATGCAACAATGTCAGCACCTAGCAACTCTAATACTTTTTAAAGTATTCGAAAAGCTTAAGGGAATTTGAGAAAATCAAAAAAAAAAAAAGAATGTGAACTAAAACGCAGAAAGGAAAAACAAAATCCTACCTTTAAAAGTTGGTTAAAAGTTTGACACAAACTGTCATAGAAAGTTGTCTATACACACAGCACACATACATAGAAGTCTGTTACTGTCACTAAGCTTTGCATAACACAGCTTTGGGCACCATCAATGATGATGATGATGACGACGCTTCGAAATTCATTTTCTTATTTATCCCATAGTAGGATAGCAGTTTAGATAAAAGAGTTAAGACCAAGAAAAACATGTCGTCTAGTCAGTTGAGTTTGCTACTAAGTTTAATACTGGGATGGCAGAAAAACGCAAACTGAAAAGTTAAAAACTAATTTTAGTAGCACATCATATCGCTATTTGAGTTGAAGTTTTATTACGAGGTTTTTTTGCTGTCTTGCTACTTAGTAGCAATTTTTATGTGTCCCAGCTGTCAGATATAAGAGAGAGTGAGCAAGCAAAAAAGGATGCTTGATAGCTGCTATGTAAATATAAGCAAAGCTTTCGAAAAAGATAGTAAGAATATGAGTTTAAGCAACCTTTCTAACTATTGACTGCAGAAGAACAGTATGCACAGAAAATGACTAAATTATGTATATCGAGATTAAGTAGTAATTAACAAATGATATATTAGCACATTATATATTGATTCAAACAAATATATCTTTGTCGCAAATATTAATTGGTAAATAATTAACAAGTTATGCTCCAGCGTTTAACAAAAACTTTATGTTTTTAATATACTATTAATTTGCAAGCGGTTTTCGAAAAGTTATTACAATAAATTCATCTGAAATCATGAAAATATAAATGCAGCTCATACTGAGAAAATTAAAAGATCATATGCAACAACTACGCTTTTTAGATAAAAATTATTATCAATTGTTCGAAAGAATTTTCTTTAAAATTTTCATAACAAATAAGAGGAATATTTTCATTTTAATGCAAATGCTTTTTGCACGAAACTGCCAAACTTTTCAATTTAAACGACATCAACTTTTTCTCCCGCATATAACGAAACTTAAAAGAGCAATAGACTTTTGTGTTTAACATAAGTTTTGTTGTTTAACAAAAATAAACTGAAGTCCATTAAAATTGAAATGGAAAACTTTCACCAGAAGTTGAAAAGAAAAATATTAAGTACCAGGTATTTAAACTTAAACTTGCGTATAAATAACATTTCAATTTTGTAGCAGACAGTTTTATCTGCTGCTCTTTGTAGTTAAAGTAAATTATTCTTTTTTTACATATTTTCGTCACAAAAAAATATATTTTTCAAGATAATGCAAGTGTAAAATATTGAAATATCTGTATGACAGAGCATTTGAAAATCGAAAAGATGGCAAATGTTTAGAAAACTCACACAAAATTTCAGATTGCTAAATCAAACCTATGAGCATCGCAAACAGAGTTTGTTTTCTATATTATTAACATTGGAAAATCATTTTATTCGATTTTTAAACATTATCATAAAAACTGTCATTAAAACAATCATATCTTTGGTAATAATGAGCTCACGAACTTACTACTTAACAATTTTTTTTATTAGATATTTAATTTTTTTTAAAGGACTACTATCAGCAATTGAGAATATAAAATGTTTTTCATCAGCCATTACAAACTCTTTTAGCGCCGATCACAGGTTAGTAGAAATTTTGGGAAAATTGTTTTTAATTCTTATGCCAAATCATTGGTCAATGAGAAAAAACACCCTTGTGTGGATGTGCTCTAATACTCTAAATATATGACCACGAAACCATCAAAAATTGCAACTAAATTATGTTTACAAAAGTTTATTCAGGATACATTTTGAGTTAAAAAGCTCTTGAGTAAATCTCTTTGTGTTTCAAAAATCTTAAGAGATAGAGAGCAAAGGTCAGTCAACGACTTGAAAAGTTATAAAAATTTCGAAAAACTTACGTTATTGGTTTTTATTTTTTCGGTTATTCATAGAAAACTTTCAGAACTTTTTTAAAACCGACGATTCAATTAATAGGCAAATATGGTTTTAAACTGTACAAAATAGTGAAATATTGAAAATTTTCACAGAATTCTTCATCTCTTTCAAGTCACTGAAAACTTAGAACAGTTAAGAAAGTTAAAAAAAAAAATTTAAAATGAAAAATCTGAGCTGCGTTCCGGTTAAATAAGAGAAAAAGGTAAAAAGTTAATTTTAACAAAACTTACGCCACAGATGAGCCCATTCTAAGCCTCCATTGACAACCTCGTGAGCCACTTTGAAATGATCATAAGCTCAAATATAAATTTAATACATTTTTTAACGACATCTTAGAGAGAGCCACGTGTCAGCTGCGTTACTTTGTCACAAGTATTGTAAAATTTTATATAGTTTAAGCTAAATAAACTAATGGTATATAGCGTTTTTAAAACAGAAAATAACAGAAAAAATTTTAAAAGGGGAGAAATTCAATAAAACGCTTCTAAAAGAGTAGTAGTATTAAAAAAGTTTATTAAGACTTGAAAAAAAAAAATAATAAATTGGAAGCATAAAACAATAAATCCAACGATGTTTCACTCATAATAATAAAGAAATTATTCACTGAAGAAAATTAATACAAATATTCTACAGAAATTAAGCTCCAAGGTATGTTTTGAACATATAAAAAAAATGTATAAGTAGGCTAAGGTGGTACAAAATAGTGAAATCAATCATACACACACTGTCAAAATTTTAGCTTTCAAGTGTAAGACAAAAGTGGTGCTCCAAGGAACAACACGTTCGTATGAGAACTTTATAAATAATATTAAAAGTCACACATCTCAATATATGTAATGTGGTCTGCTTAAAAGGACTCTATCTGGTAAAGTTTTCGGGGGGGGGGGGGGGAGCCAAAGATATTGTCTACTATTGGAAGCTGAAATATTGGGAAATTAATATAGCAAATTTTAACGTTGTCTTGCTTTGCCGGAAAATATATTTCGTATGGCAGCTTGAGGCACACTTGTGTAGGTACGTATTTGTAAATAATATTTGTAAAAATATTTTATGTAAATATGTATTAAAGTTCAATAATTATGTGTATATACAGATGTTGCTCCAAAACTGAGCTCAAATATCTAAAGTAAATAGATTAAAAATTTTAATTCTAATAACATACTGTGTAGCATTCGAAATAAAAAATCAGTAGAGTGTAATAAAATAATGTAATTGATTATGTAAGAATATTGATGCTAAAAAGTATCTCATACAAATTACTACATTAAATTAATATAAGTTATATTTATTGTTTTATTTAGTAAAATTTATTTAAAAAAACACTAATTTTAGTGTATTCAATTAAATAACAGTAGAATTATTTATTTTTGTTAAAAATAAAAAAATACAAAAAACTAATAAAAGAAATTCTTTACATTTTAAATAATTACGTTTCTTCGTTTGTTTAACCTTAAAATTTTTGAAAAAAACACGGTAGGTATGCGCCAAGAAACGTAAAACTTCATTTTAAGAAATATTTTCTGTATTTATTTTCTACTTATTAGCAGTTTTTGATACTTGCTAAACAATATTCAAGGAATCAATTTCTAAAATTTAGTTAACAATTCGTATGAGTAATGTATAATTTATAAACTACTAATTAAATGTCCCTCATACGCAACGTGACCAACTATTTTGGAACAAAAAGAAGCACAAATCGAACTGAAAACAGTATAAAAGACCAACAGGTTAATGCTAGAAAATGTCAGAAAAGGTAAAGCAAGAAATATATTTATTGATTCATTCATATAAAACAGGCGGTGGCCACACTTTCTAAATGAAGAAAAGTATGTGTGTATAAAATTTTTGGCAATATTTATTAATAAGTTATTCGGTTCTGAAATACTGCATACTAATTAATAATTTCATAATGTTCATTTTTAAAATGTTGACGCATGACATAGCACGTTGTCAGCAGGCTGGTCAAACGATGGCACGTAAGTGTCATTACCAAAGTAAATATTTTTCTAAATGGAGTTAAGACCAACTATTTTCTTATGAAAATATCATTAAAATTTCATTATTATTACATTATTTTTAATGAAATATGTAGTACGAAAAAGTATAACTGCAACTACTTAATTTCCGTAAGAGAATAAACTATACAATTGGATCAAATCTGTTGATGCCTTGCAGACTATGTTCAAACCCATTGATATCTTTAACAGTTTATGAAATATAGTCATAAAATGATATCTGAACTTTCTGCTTTTCTTAAATTGTTTTTGAGTTTAAAAACTTCAAATTAAAGCCATTTATGAAACTTTGATATTCAGTAGTAGCTCTATTTTTCCTTGAAGTTCATGATTAAGTTTGTTCAAGTGATTTGAGAAATCTATTAAAAAAGTTAAATTTTGAAGACATTTTTGGTTCGATAATCACAAGTAACAAGCGTTCTTTCTGTCCTTACTCACAGAAATATGCTAAAAAAAATATGCTACGATTAAAATTTAACTCCTACATACTCTTCAGTAGAAGCTGCTTATTTAGTTTATGTTTTTCCTCGCGATTTTATTTCACAATCTTTAAAAAAATGTATTACATGAGGTAAAACAAAACTAAATTGTTTAACAAAACAATTACATGACCTGCAGCTAAAAAGTGTTGCTGCTGTCAGCAGAGACAGCAATATTTAATTTTACGGTATGACAACTCTATTTGGGCTCATTTTCGCGTAAATTACTGCCAAAAAAACAAGAGGTAAAATATTTATAAAAGAAATATTAAGGTTAAACGCCCTTAAAAAACGGCGGTAAAAAAAAAGGATTCACTTAATGCTTACGGCTGTGGAAATTTCTTTATTACTTAAAAAGAAATAAAATTAAGTGAAAAATAAACAGCTTGCGCTTAAAAGAAAATTTATATATTTTACCCAAGACGTGTTAATGGGCATGAGACAAAATTCAAGTTAAAAAAGAAAATTTGGTTTTATAGGTCCTTTTTTTTATTTCAACAGCTTTGCCGCTCTGAACGTTTTTTTCAAAAGAAAAACTGAAAACAAAAACAACAACAAAAATATTTCAGATAGTTTCAGCACACGCTAAAATTGACAAAACATAACGGGTGATTTTTTAAGCGTTTGGTTTTTGAAAATTAAAAAGAGAACAGAAAATTTACAATAGTAAATAAAATATTTATTTCGAGCGATACATCAGTTGCTTTCATTTACTTTTTAAAGATCATTTAATGTAAATGATGCCCGCGCATACACCTGAGATGGTTCATCCATAAGCTCCAATTTTGGCATACTTTTACCAGCATTTTGGCCGGTATCCCACCAATGGCAACTGTAATGTTGTCTTCCAAGGCTGCAATTGTGACTAGCTTGTACGCGAGAGGTTTCACGCAGGTCCACACAAAATAGTCGACTGGGGTTGATTCCCATGATCTAGGTGGCCTATGGACTGATCCAAAACGTGGATTAATTGCTCACCAGACTCGCTTCTCAATATTTCCATGTTATTGCATGCCGTGTGGCATGTGAAACCATCGTGTTGAAACCACCAAGTAAAATTCTTCCATTTTGGGCAAAAAAAGTCAGTAATCATTGCCGCATTGACTGTGACGTTGCGATTTTCATAATTTTTGAAAAAGTACGGTCCAAGGATGTCGCCGGCACACAAACCGAACCAAACAGTGCATTTTTCAGGGTGTATTGGCAGCTCTTTAGCTACGTCTGGCTGCTCTTCAGACCAAATTCGGCAATTCTGTTTGTTGACGTACCCATTGAGCCAAAAATGAGCTTCGTCACTGATGAAATTTTTTCGAAAAAAAGCACTTTTCTCACAGAGCATGAAGAACACTCTTCGGTTGAAAGTTTACCTATAGTAAAATGGCAAACCTTATTGAACACTTTTAGCGCTAACACATGTTACGAATCACGCATGAGGTTTAAATAAATGTACACTGAAAAACCAATTAGCAAATAAATCACCAGTTAAAAGATTTATTGTTGCGCTGTGATATTTCGACAAAAATTGTGAACATTTTTTTTTATTTTATATTTTTAAATACAACGCAAATTAAAACAAAGTCTTTATTTATTGATTTTATAATGAAATAGATTTCTTATTCTTTTTAATAGCTAGTTTTGAACAACCGAAATTGGCACGTAAAACAAAATAATAAAATGATAACAAAATACGCGTATATAAGAAAAAAGTTGCCAAAAACTATAGCAAGGATATTTTACAATAACATGCAATGTTACAGTGTTTTATGAATTTGGGTGGCTTCAAAATAAACAGAATATTTGAAAACACATGAACGATTACGGATTTGCAATGGAGTAATTTGTTTTCAATCTGCGCAGATAAACACCCCGCTTGTAAAATCATAAGACTCATTTGTGTGCAAAAGTTGCTTTATTTTGTACTTTTCCCTTGATTAGCTTGCAATTTCATAACTTGTTATTTATAAAGTGGGAAAGTGACTTATTCTACACAAGTTACTTGTGCTATTATTTATCGAAATTCAGTAGAAGCAAAAATATATGCTTAATATATTCAGATATATTGTGTTTCCTCTTTTTTTTTTGTTGCAATACCCGAAAATTTTCACAGCAGTGAAAGTAAAAGATATATATTCGTGCAAAACAAAATTAAAGTGTTGTCTGCTTTCAGGTGTTTACTTTAGAGCTCATCTTAATCGTATTATTATCTTAGTAGATTAAACGAGCTGGTTTACGAGTTACTTTTGAAAATCCTTTGTTTTAATTTTTATCTCTTTTATTTTTATCCAACAACTTTTGCAGAAGTGTCAAAAATGAAAATGCCTGCCCAATTACCTGAAGATATGCAAAAAAATATTTTATATTAGTAATTTTTTCATGTGGTTTTCTATTAAAACTTCACTTACTGAACGCAAACGTTCCACATCCATTGCATAAAATTTTCCTGCTGTCATTTTAACTGCACGTCTGCTATTGATCAAAAAAATCATTATATCTTTGCGTATGCATGGTGCATTGCGCCACCATTCGGCACGCCATAAGGCCTCACCACCACGTAAGCTATGACTACGTATTAATTCACCAAAATACGTAAAAATTAAAAGCTCTATTGATGTGAGGGTAACATATTGCATAAAGTTAATAATGCGCATAAGTGATCGTTCGCCCTGAAAGTATGCAGTAAACAGTCTTAAATGCGAGAAGTAAAATTTTAACTTTAAAAATAATATAATTGATTTTTACCACAATTTTATCAGCATTTTTCATTATTTAACTCAGGTCAAAAAAATAAATAGGCTACATTGGTGGTATATCATATTTAGTCTGAAATTATCATCGAAATTTTAGCCACGGTCGCAAAAATCATGTTTAATGTTGTTTTATTTCTATCTCTAGTCCTTTCTTAACGTCTGAGCTATCTTCATAGCAAATTTCATCGAAATAAATTTAATAGTTTAGCTGTAGAAACATATTTTCTGGTCACCACCCCTTTTTAGACAACTTTCTCTTCTCAAGATTCAGTCAATCTCTGTGAAACATTTTATTAAAATCAGCCCATTAGTTAAGCAGTAAAAAAGTATTTTCCTGTTAAGGGCGTTGAACCTCCCTCTACAAAATAAATATCTTTTATCAGAAATCAATCTATCTAATTATTAGCAGCTATTAGTGTTTTTTTCCTATTATGTGCGATACCACGCCTATTAAAAGAACACAAAGTTTAAAGTATCCTTTACTAGGATTCGGTATGGCTCAATACAAAATTCCCGTATTACCTTCGTCTATTTACTCATATACATAGATACTAGCTCCAGATGTGTCTCCGACCGCAGATGCTGCATTTAACAATTCCGTCCACATTTTTTTTATAGTTTACCACAGACAATATGCACCCCCCATGTATCAAATTTCATGACTGTTTCTAACATAGATGCCAAGCGTTTAAAGTATTTTTATTGTATGGGAGGAACCACGCGTCATACACACATTTACTCATTAACTGTCATAAGTGCAGCTGTCATAGCTTTAAGAATTATTGTACGGATGATAAACCGCTCTAACGTTTAATCTCGCTCACATTCTGCAAGCTGCTTCATATGAAAACTTCCTCACGAGCTAATCCAGAACTCTGACCGTATACCAAGCAAATTTATGCTAAATACGTTCAGCTGTTAAGTGATGTTGAGTGTTGAGTAGCAAGCATCAAGGCAAACAACTGTAATTAATTTCTTAAAAATTTTACTTACTGCCACACCCACAAATACCAACAGGCACAATTGAAGTGTTATTTGCAGCGACTTCACCAAACAGTATGGGCTAAACAACTCCTCCAATTGCTCACAGGCATCCAATATGAAACGATGATGCTTAATGCATTCCACCATAGCATTTCGTAGTTCCTGTTCATAAAGCATATTTCTAGCATTACCACGAACTTTAGGCAAACTGCGATATATATCCAAGTCCGTTTTATGCTCGGATGCATAAATATATTGGTTTAGTTCATCTTCCACGCCTATGGGTAAATCCTTTTGAATTTTACTACAAGTTTAATAAAATTTCACAAAAAAAATTATAGCTGTTATCAAGTGGAGATGCTACAAATACTCATAACGCACTCACCGCAATTCACGCAAATTCTCACCGGACATAAGACGTGCATGAAAATGAAAATTTTTCAAGCTACAAAAAAGTACATCGAATTGACCCAACATCACAATTAGCAGCGAAAAGAATAATGCTGAACCGTTGCCAAAAATAGTGCCAACCATAATCTGAGCCAACAGCTGTAGAAAATAAATGATCTCAAAGACAATGGGTTGCTAATTGGAGAAAGAAATGCACCGAAACAGTAACAAAAAAATTGGTCAGACAAGTGGAGCTAATGGAGCAAAAACAGAAAAAAACCAGCTTACCATGACATCGAATGGGTACCAACAGTTGAGCGGCAAATTGCGTATCCACAATAAAATTGGAGCTAATCCCCAAAACACAACGCCAGCTTGGCATGAACTCAACCAGATGATAGTCTGTTTTTTGGCGCTGGTGTTAGCCGCGTGTGCGCTGACAAATGTTAAGCCTAAAGAAATGTAAACGTAGGACTAATTGATTCACAAAACGATTTGCTCTGCACAAAACTGCAAATCTTAAATAAAATTGTAAGAAATTCTGGAAATTGCAAGCGATTTCAATATAATTTTATCCGTATCCGATTATTTTTGATTAAATTCTATTAAAATTATTTCAAATTTTATCACAAAGTCAAAAAGTTTAGAAAATTTTGAGAAAAGTTTAAGAAGCTGAGGAAAGTTTTATCAAACTTGATCAAATTTTAAAAATCATGAAAGTCTCCAACAAAAGTCTATCCGCATCTCACCCGCTAACGAATGATGTCTATGCTCTCGATTGATATGTTCCAAAAAACGCTCCAATTGTGTTGAACGATGCAGCCAATAGCAACAGCCAAAGCATGAGAATGAGTATATGATGACCATTGTCAGTGAATCCGTAATTTCTTCGAGCTGGCCATTATAGAATTTATCATATGTGGTAACTGCAAAGCAAAATGCCATCTGAGCAGCAAGCAAAATCCAAAAAGTGCAATAGATGCGCGCTAACAGCCAGCCCAGCCACGCCAATTTTTTTGGAAACCAACGCTGCATTTTAAATGGAATTTGTGCCATACCCGTCATGTAAGCCACTGGTACTTTGAATATAGAATTCATGCGTTTGTGATCTTCTTTGGAATAGAGTACATGCTCATTGCCACCATGATATGCAGCGTTGGACATAATGAAAGAAATTGGTAATAGCTTAACCCAAAAAAAAAATATTCCTTAGCAATGTTAACATCAAGCTGGACAGCACAAGAATGCGCTTTATAAATGAAAACAACAGCAACTTATACGAGTTATTCATTATAAGCCTTTAATGTAAAGTTTAAAGTTCTACCGTCACGCCCATTTGCTATTTTAGTCTTACAATTTAATAGCTGAAGAGTCACGGCATAAAAGCGGTAGACTGCCTCTTTAGAAAGAAAAAAGATAATGCGCTTGAATTTCAGAAATCCTATTAGATATTAAGACTAGGACTCTTCTATCAAATGTGATTAACTCCAAATGTAAAATTTTTTGAAAACGATCTCAATCAATGATTTTACTTGTACTTATTTGCTACTCTGTTCTGACGCAAGCTTGAGTAAGTCTATGCTTAGCTTATGAGTAATGCACTCAAAGTTAGGTCAGTAAGCGCTAGTTTAATTGGCTTTGATTACCAAGCTTTGTGATTTGCTTTTATCTCCAAATTACCAGTATAGGTCAGATTTTTGTTACTCATTATTGTGTATAGTTGGCCAAAACTGTGCTTACCGTCATTAGACTAAGCTTGCATGACGAAATCAACAGTGTGAAACCAGAATTGAGCTAGTGTTGAATCCTTTGATATTTTTAGATTGTTTCAATGATTTATAGTTTTTTTGAATTTTCTGTAAATAACAAAATTTAGTAGTTTGCCACTTTTGTCCACTCACAATTCATTTAAAACCAATGAAATTTTAATAAAGTTCAACACTTTTCCTGCACCTTTATCGCACAAGCATTTATATGGCATTTCGACTATCATGTAGGTGTCAGCTTGATGCTTCCTTCTTCTTTTTCTTCTTTTTTGCTTTCGTGCTCAACATAATGACTCACTTGATATCACTTTAGTTTTAATTACCTCCTATAATGGCTTAATTGTTGGTTAAGTTTGTTTGTGGCCAACTTTTGCCACTAAAGTTTGAGTGAACTTTCGTGTACCGGAAAATGTTATATCTCGATAAATATTAAATCAAACGTACACGCTAATTACACTGACAGAAAAAAAATTTTAAAATAGTAGCAAACACATTTTATAGAAAATAAATTATCACAATAATGCCAGAAAATGTTATCAGCAATATAGCGCTAAATTCTGTGATATTCTGACAGAAAAAACACCAGCATATTACTTGAAAAACTTGGTATATCCAATTGGCTTCAATTATCATTGCTAATAAATTGAGGACGAAATAGAATCTGTGCAGCATTTACTCGACAAATGCCCTGCACTTCAAGTGAAATATCATGTGCCATTAGGGGAATTGCAAGATTCATTAGAAACTCGATGCGCTTTCGATTATCGCACGAAAAAAAGCAACAAGGGATCGTAATTTGTTAATGAATTTAATAACTCAAAGCTTAACTGATTGCTTTCATACCATAAAATATTGAGCCCTTTCACACAACTTTCAATAAATTTTGTTTTAACTGCATGACAAATTCATTAATATGGTCAGTAGTGAACTTCTTTAAAATAGTTACAAATAATTTGTTTCAAATTTTAATAAACTCATAAAGTCAATGTTAATTATTCGAACAAAATGGTGGCCGCCCATAATTAACTTTTTATGCACCCTTGGTTTACCAAGAATTTTCTTAATTACCCTGCCGGCACACACAGAATTTTGTAGAAAAACTTTTTAACACTAATTACCCTAACACGCCCTAATATTTACGGTTGCTGCAAATTGTACTTAGTAGCAAATACCACTACGAGTACGAGTAATTTACTTCAGTTGTAGTTTCAATCATAAGAAGGAAAAGCGTCAGGCAGCGCAGTTTACTTCACAAGTACTCGCAAAAGTACAAATGTGAATTGTAAATGTTGCACGCAGATATTCATTTGAATGCTTACCCTTAAGTGACAAGTTTGCAAGCCGCAAGTTTATTTTAATTGAAAGAAAAATAAAGTAACAAAATTAAGTTGTGTTTTTGTATAAAAAATTAACCCTTTGGCGAAACAATTTTTAATTTAATTCAAACCGCTAAAATCATAAAAACTCTCAGTATTATTTTCGGCAGGCTCAACTGTATGCAGAAACCATTTGTGGTTAATTTAATTCAAACATTAAAAAACAAAACAAACGCTGACCACAATATAATAAACGAAAAACCCTCATTTCAAATTATATTTGATGTTTCTAACTAATTTGGTACATAGGATAGGGTGAGTTTAAGCAGAAAACATTTAAGTACCCAGGAAAGTTTTTCAAGGTTTGTGCAAATGTTTGACGCATTTTTTCATTATTAAATGTTCGCAAATTTGACTCAAACATTGCAGGAGTAAATTATTAAAATAATATTATAAACACATTGCTTGTTTGATATTTAGAAGCTTTGGCATGATGATGAATAAAACCCTGGTTGAGTGTTGCAAAGTTGGCGTTTTTTAAACTACCAACGAAGTTTTTGTTATGCAGTGGATCTCTATAAAATTGATTACATTAATTTTTGGAAAATAAATCATTTGCTTTTGGTAATAGCAGTTTAATGTCTGTAATGAAAATGTAGCGATGCCTACAATAATTAAATTTAATGAACAACCTATGCTAAAAAACTCAATTTTGATCATATTTTTCAATTATTTAATTGATTTTTTTAGCATTATTTTTTTTGTTTTTGGCAACCTGAACTAAAACTGTAGGCAGTGATATTTTGAAAAACTATTCTAAGCGCATGGGCCCAAAAAAAAAATTAGCTTAATTCCACTTAAATGGCACAATATCCCTTTTTGATATGAAAAATTACCACTTGCTGCAAATTTTTTGTCCATTATCTGCAGTAAGTTGGAAATTTCTTTAAATTTATTAATGATAATATTTTTATTTAATTTAATCGCTAAGTAAATCGCAAAGTCGTTTTTCTTAAGCAAAAACGTTTAATTTTCTTCAAATAAATCATAAAAAACAATTTAATACCCACACTTAAAGTAAATTAATTCAGGAAAGAGGCGGTGTAGGTATTAAAAACTAAAGCGTCAGCGTCACTGCGTCGATTTAGCTATATCCGTCCTTCCGGCTGTCAGTCGGTCGGATTTCTTGAGGAAATTACAATTACGCGAAGACTAAGAGCGTTCGCACGCAAGTCGTCGCGTAGTCGTACTTTTATACCGTAGTATAGTTTCATTAGTAGTATGCATTTCATTGTACGTGACGATTACGCGACGATCAACGGCTCATTGCATACAAAGAACAAATTCAACCGTTCCTTTTGCACTTCAAAACAACAAATTTTACCTGTCGTCTTGCCGAGTAAGCGACGATGAAGATTCGTGTGCAGACTTGTTCCGACGTTTATGTGCTTCGAACGCTCTCGTAATACGCTCGGTGTACGCTACGATGACGCGATGACTCGTGTGCGAAAGTGGTAAGCAAGATAATTTAATTAAATTTATTACACAGCGTATAATTTTAAATCATAAATTGTAGTATTAAAAATGAACCAAATCGGTTTACAAACACGCCCATCTTCTATTCAAATAAAACACCACATTGAGCGAGTCGCTTAACGTAACACCTTAAATGGTTCAAATAAGCACTATAAAATAAGTGGGTGCACTTTGATAAGAGGACGTTGCAACTCCCACACGATCCAGAATTTTTAAAATATTATACTAAAGTTAATATTTTCGATAATGCAATCTAGTTCCACAGGAATACTAGAAATACTTCAAAAAAGCTTTGAACAGAAATAGGGTAAATTTCAAAACAAAAACGTGGCATCTTCTATGCAACCAAAAAATTCAATGTGCCGTACTTAAAAAAATAACTTAAGGCAATGCAATAAAATTTCAAACAATTACAAAAAATAGTTTGGCATAGCTGCAGGCAGAAAATTAACATTCCAACATAAGGAGGTGGCATAACGCTATTTTCCAATAATTGGCGAAGTCATGCCTCTCACACGTTTCCACGGAAAAACTAATGAACTGACTCTGATATTTGGTATAAAGATCAACAGGCCAATAAGAAAAGGTTTTATATGCTCATTGTTTCCTTTAATTTGCGTGGCCTCACCCGTTATGGCAGGAAACTCTGTCATGGCTGAACCACTGCAACGATTTTAATGATACGTACGGAGATAGATTGATTTCTGAAAAAATTTCTTTGTTTTTAAGTGAGCGGCACCACGCCCAAACAGGAACCGGTATATCGATTGAAATTCGGCATGGCAATATATTGAGTCTTAAAGAAGGGATACGGAAAGGGCAACATGATATCATCATTTTTATTATAGCTCTCATTTTATATCAGTTTTGTTTTTCAAAAATTATAATCTGTTGTTTTTGAAGTAATAGTATTATACTAAAATGGTACCGAACTGTTTTATTGAATTTAAGCTACTGGGCAAAATTAAGTTAGAAATATGAGCCGTAAAAGTAAATAGTCCCAATTTCAATATTTGAAATAATCAATCAAAGAAAAATGTCTCATTTTATGAAAAATTTAGTATTTTTTAGCAAAATATTTTTTAATTTAATTTTATACAATATTTTTTGATATTTTTTGTCATTTCAGATCAAATTTTTATGAGCAATTTGACGCATATATTTTTCTTTTTTCCAATCGTTATTGGTGCAATTTTGTTGGATCTTGTTTCAACGGAATGAAATATAATGGTTTTTTTGAGGATTTTTCCACACCCAAAGTTTCCATTTTGTTTCCATAGTGAAGCAAACAGTGCTAACATTATGATTAAATGATTATTTATATGACATATTTAAAAAAAAATTAAAGTCCATACGCTGCAAAACAAACTTTTAAATCGGTAACAATCAAAGACCTAACTCTCATAAAACTTCTTATCAAAATCTGGCATAACTATTCTTTTTTAATGGAATAGTTTACAAACAAAGCAAAATAAAAAAACTTTTCAAAATTCTTAAAAAAACATCATTCTGTTGAATTGCAATTAAATCGCAAAAACTGCCAGCAAGTAAAAAAAGAACGACAATGGCAGTTGCTGCAGACAAGACCGACCAGCAACCACTTGACTTAAGAACTTAAACTTGGCATAAAGTGCGGATGACAAGGAAACAACAGCAATAACAACAATGGCAACAGCAACAACAACATACAATCAACAATGAAGAGCAAGGAAATTAAAAATTCAGCCAATTAACATGCAACAGCAGCAAAGCACGACAGACAAACGTTGACAGCAACGGGTGATAAAGTGCAGCAGGAGGTGACACAACGTGAGCGAAAAGTGACGCTAGCAAATCACTGTCGTACAACTACAATTGCTGCTACTCATCTGTTGCACAGCAGTTTTATTATTATTTTTCGCTGTTGATTATTGTCGATTTCGCTATTGTTGGGATATTTTTGTTTCCGTTTTGCAGCACCATTCCGAGCACTAAAGGCAAAGTTTTTGAATAATTTCTGACAAGAAACGGAGTAAGAAATTCTGTTGAATTGTAAAGTTGTCTATGAGTTATTTGTATGAGTAGTTTTATGTAAAAGTTTTCACAAAGTTCGTTAATGGCTTTTTGGAAGAAGCAAAAATTATAACATTTGTTGTTATTAAGACTTTTGAATTATTAAATTAACATAATGAATTCATTTCGAGGAAATGATAATTTTTTGAGGAAAACAACTAAAATTTTCTAGAATTGCTGTGTTATGGAGCACAGGAATTGAAAAGTTTCCACTTTAGAAATGTTAAGTTAGCAGCGCGTGGTCGCAAAGGGTGTAGTTTGTTGTTCAACGGACTGCGTCGGACAAGCATTTAGGTTTGTTAGCAATCCCCTATTTTTGAAGCTTGACGAGTATGCTTATCATATTCAGAATGCACTATGCTTCGTTTGGAAGCGTATGTTCACCAGGTGAGTATATTTATCGAAAATTGTTTCACAAGGTCAGTAGTTTGCAGCTTTTTGCAGTGCATGAAAGCTTGCTATTCATCATATACCAGCATTTTTCAGAGACTAGAATGCGTTTAAAAAGTAGGACCGGTTTAGAAATTTCATTGTTAAAATACTACTGAAGTGTACTGAAGCATTGTTCAGAAAGTAGGATGCGCTCAGAAAGTAAGATTTGTTCTGAAAGCACGAACCGTTCCGAGTTCACAAAATGACAACTTTTTAGTACTCAAACACTAGTGCAATGTTACAATAGGTTAGGTTAGGTTACGACTCACTTACACAAAATGTGATCTATTGTGATACCGCAACGTGAATATACCCTCTCGTTGAATAAGCCAAAATTTTGTAATGAAACTAAATAGCTGACCTTTACTAACATGTTTAAGGTTATTCAGGTCATCAAATAAAAACAACCCAAGTGCTTTGTGGCGTTTTCTAGCAAGTGCGGTACAGGAGCAGAGAAATGTTGCACATCTAACACAACGTCTACAGAAGTCAAAAGGCCCAAAAACCTTATATCTCCGTATGTCTGCCGATGAGGCAGTGGCCAGTCTTGACTGTAGCAACTGACGAGACACTATGTTTAGTGCGAGAAAACAGTTAAGACAAACGCTCCCATTTCAGGCAGATTTGCAAGAAGACCCTTGAGTCCATCTTTTGTTCGCATTTTACCATTTCTTCTTTAAGCAGAAACTTGCAGATAGCAAGTGGCATGCCAATTCCTTTCTTCTCTTGAGGAATTTATGCAGTAGTCCCCTGCCTAGCAAGTTCATCAGCTTTGTAATTGCCTTCAATGTTCCTATGCGGAGGAACCCAGGAAAATGTTGAGCCACCTCATTTAAAGACGAGCCACTAGTGAGTTTAGGAAACTGATTCTAGAGATTTGATAGCAGCCCGACTATTTGAATAAATTTTTATATCCTTTTTAAATACAACATTCATCCTCACCCAAGATGCTACCTTTATCGCTATAACCTCTGCCTGAAAAACGCTACAATAGTCTAAAGAACATAACCATAACCCATTTGGATATTTAGCTTGGAACCATCTGTGTAGAAACTAGTATAGTCCCTTCTCCACGGGAGTTCTCCCTTTCAGTCATCCCTAGACGGAATATGAGTTACGTAATCTCTCTTGAATGAGATAACATAAGCAATATAGTCCAAATTGAAGGGTACAGAACTCAAGCTATGAGCTAATGTTATAATAAGACTGACACACATAATACTGCACAGGCTGTTCAATGATATTGACAGTCCCACTAATACCAGATGTTTAGCTACGTATGTATGCTTCAGCAATATCATATAAACTAAGCTTAAAAACTGCCACCAGCTGATGCAAATATTGAAATTTCGTCGAACAAAATGCGAATAAAATGCATAAAAAATTCACTAGCTTTGCGCACGTTAAATTATATGCTCCCTCCTTAAACTTTAATCATTCATTATTAAGTGGATAAAAATAAAAATAAATTGTTGAAAAAGAAAAACTTACATACTAAATGCTATCTTTAAGAGCCCATTATCGACAATGAATTATAATTGCAAAGAAAATATCTAAGTTTCCAAGTGTTTCCGCGAAAGTTGAAAGCAAAAAAGTACAAAATTGACTTTTCTCGAAAATTTACTTTTCAGCTTAAGCGCCACAAAATTTTTTTCTTATATTTTTTTAAGCAATTTTTTTTTTTGAAATTTTTGTGCTAATTTCCTTACTTCAGTTACTTTTCACAGACAGCTAAGAGGAACCAGCAGCCGGAGCAGCCAACATCATTAATCAAAGGCGATAATCTTTATTAGCGTCTGACAAGATTTCCTTCATTTTTTAAGCTTTGCAAAAAAAGCAAAAATACAGAGGAAGTTAAAATTTCGCCATTTTTTTTTTTGGCGACCATCAAGGACTTAAGGCTTTTGTGTTTTTTTTTTACTTCTTGTGCGTCTTTTTTACTCAGTTTTCTTCAGTTAACATTTTTGCTATATATTTTTTTTTTGTTTGTTTTACCGCATAATTTCAATAGAAATGAAGCAACGTCAACTTTATCAAAAAGGAAGCATCTTTAAAATCAGCTTTTTAATAACATGCTATAAAAATGTGATCAATTAAATTAAAGTAGACTTTAATAACACTAGTTAACAAATTAATGAAAAAGAGTTTTGTACTGAATGATTTGATAATAATTTTTCATTTTAAGCGTTGCGTTTATTTTGAGGAACAGGAAGTTTTCATCATCACGTATGGTTTTGGAGAAATAGTGAAATGATTTCTGGTAAAATTATGGTTTCAGTCAATTGTAAAAATGTTGACTTTAAACTCAATTGGTTACAATATATTGCATTGCAACTCGAAGCTTATAGCTAGGGCTTTTGTAAAATGATACTTATTAGTTATTTTAGCTATTTTTTCGAACTCATGGCGCTGAAATCAAAATTAAGTATTTTTTTACTTCAAAAACAAAAATCTTGCAAACCAGTTTAACAAAGACAGCTGAATTTTCTAAGTTTAGAACGAATACGGTTTATGCGATGAACAAAGAGTTAATTGATTCAAAAAACTTTATTTATTTTAAGAAACAAAAAAATTCAAGTAATTTTTGTTATAAATTTTGTTTTAAATAAAACTTTTTAAAGCAATTTTCTTCTTTTGAATTCTTTATAATACAAAATTTTTTAAAATTATCGCAAAATTAAATGCTAAGATTTAAAATTACAAAAACACTCAATATATTAAAGTTCTAATATCAAAAAATCTTGCCCGCGGCATTGCACATAATTTATTTATCAAACTCCCTATTTTTTCACTATGTCAGCATTGATCTCATACAAAAAGCTTTGACATTTTATCGCATTTTATACGTAAATGCGCAGCACTTTCCCAGTAGTCAAGGGCAGGAGCTTGCAGGCCTTCTAGCAGGCCTTACCTGGTAAGATTAAGGCCTTACCACCTCCTTTCAAACTTACTTTTCTTTTTTACATGAAACGTCCCGATAAGTAAGGCCTCATTTAGCAGGCCTGATAGAAGTACTCTTCGAGCAGGTCTTCCTACATCGCTTGCGTCAAGAGCCCTTCTAAGAGCGCTTACCGTAGAAGGGGTCATAGAAGTACTTTGAAAAAATTAAATCTTAATACGTCGTGAGACTCTTAGTTAAATGTTTTTTTTGTCTGCGTCAACCTCCCTTACGTTCATATTTTTAATGTTTATTTTTTGTGACGATTTCTTAATTTATAATTTCACATTGAATACACAACACTCTACCACTTTAGCATAACATGAAACAGAAGACCAACCTTTCCTTACTGCTAACCATGTATCAACTTTTGATGTCGTATAAGTACAATGCAGTGACAAAAAAGTAATGTCGATGTTTTTGTCTTCTATTATGAGGCCTTATAGCACTGCTCCTGTGGGAAGGCCTTATAGCACTACTGCTATGGGAAGGCCTTATAGCACTACTGCTGTGGGAAGGCATAATAGCACGCCTGCCGTGTTAAGGCATAATAGCATTTCATGAGTATACACTCAATGGAGTGTAACTATTCTGCTAATTAAAATTTCACTACTTATAAAATTTACTTATTGTTAATATTGACAGATTGTAAATAAAAACAAAAATCATAATAAAAAAAAAAATTTTTTGTTATTTACATGAAAATTTAGTTTTGAGAAGGCCTCTTACAATCGGAGCAGTGCTAGCAGGCCTTCTCCGGGGCGGGCCTTGCTCAATTGCCTGCTGGGTAACTGCTCTTGTGTTGGTATGCGTGTTAGCGCTCTAACGCCTTAAATGCACTCAATTGCAATGCATTGCAGTTTTGATTTCTTTTTGCTTTAACCACCATAAACTGCCTCGAATGACTTTTATTTTTCAATGTTCAGTTCAATTGAGTGAAAACTGAAATCGAAAATGCTTGCGTGTTCAGTTGAAAGCGATTTTGTAAGCACATTCGCAACTCATATGTTACCAATGTAAGTTAAGAAAATAAATTTTCAACCAAAAGTGCTATATAGCAGAGCATTGTGTTAAACTTTTAAAAAGCTTAAATTGCTTAACTTAAAAAATGTTTGAATAGGTTGTAATAAAACTTAGTACGAGGGAGTGTTTATTGTAAAAATTTTCAATACAAAAAAGTGTGCAAATCTACTCAGTTTTTATACAGAAAAACCCAAAATCACACAAAGTGATAAATACAGCACGTTATAATTTTCAAAAATGTGCACAAATATTTCCGATATTTTCTCATTGATAAGTGCTATGATTTTTTATTCAAAAATAGGTTCAGACACCTAACTGAAGTCTTTCAAACTTTCATAGAAAATATGTCCAAAATGCTTTCTGAGAAGAGTCAAAGGCTCCCCTAATACTTTACAAGTCCATTTTCACACATTTCTGATCAAGTGATGCATAAAAGTAATTTTAGAAATATGGGTCCAAAACAAGCACTTGGTGGTGTTCGGACCCATGGTGTTTTTAAAAATTTGTTTGTTACCACTGCCGTTCGTTTGGTGGGTGGTAAAAAGCTCGAAAAACCTTCAGAAAAAGTCGGAACCATCGATCGGTTTAATAAATTTTTATTGCTTTGTAAGATAAATACTTAAAAAAATCTTATGATTTTTAAACTTCCTGTTGGCATCTAGATCTATTTTCGACATTACAACTCATCAGTTCACGAAATAATTGTTTTTTTTGAAAAATGAGCATAAAATATTTACTTAGGAAAGTCGAAAACCCACCACAGTGACTTCCAATTTCAATTTCATCAATTTCGATGAAAACTCATGCTAAGAACAAGTAAAACGTTACGGTGATGACATAATTATAAAGTTTTAAATTCCAGAATTTTGTACCTAACCATGCAAATAGCTGGGTGTACATTAAATTATAAAGTTAACATAAATATAAATTACCAATAACATGAGCTACTTTCACTAACACTTTCACTCTTTTCCAAAAATAGCCCAACGTATTCAAATAGCTTTCCTCACAGCCGTAAACATGGCAATTTGTCTTAAATTTAAGATGTAAAATCAAAACTGAATATCAATTTCATTGACTGCAAAGTCGAAACAATCTTTCAAGTGAACAACAGATGGATGACACTGAGAAGACTTTAACCAATAACAACATGAAACATAAGACATGCTTCATAAGGCTAAATTTAAATATCAGTCAAGAAGAGTAAAATTAATGTCCATGTTGCAAGGAGTAACCAACCATGTTCCCGAACATTGTGCGCTTTTAAATAGTTAATTCATTCGTTGCCTTTGAGCGCTCGTAAGATGTTAAGAAAACAAATTTCAACGGCAGCCACGATAGCTGTTGAAACGCCTAAAATTATAATTCGATTAGATTCCATGACACTTGAGTGCTGTGCTGACTATGGCATATACACTTCACGTACAATAAGACCGAAACGCCTGCTACAATTTGTTAGCATGCCAACAGAATGGCACGCAACATGAAGTATAGCGAGACATATTTTACGGCTGCTTCCTTGCTGCTTTTGGGCTCTTCCGCCACTACGTTGGTTTGCTGGCGCTGAGTTTTTGCTTTATTAATGATATTCAATTAAAATACTTTCAACTGCGCATTTCACTGCTTTCAAATTGATTTTTGTCAAATGTTCTGCGGCGATTTTTTTTTCACTCACAGACAGTGACAAAGTTTTCCGAGCGTTGGCAGGTACGGTGAGACGTTCTCAATTTTCAATGAAATAAAATTTTGTTTTATGTAAATACATACATAATATATAAAAAGCCTAAAAGTATGCAGGCGAAATATTTAAAACAACGATTGTAATAGTGCAATGAGAGGAAATACTCTATGTGCTGCATACTTTTAGGCGCTCAAAAAATAGCTGCTACAATTGCACTCATAGTAGAATACGTAAATAACTTTTTTTAGCAAAAACTTTTGTGAAAGAAATTTCTTTTTTAATATCTAACAAACTTTTATAAATTTTATTTATTCAATTTCGCAGCGCATCATTCACTGCTTTAGGCGCTTTAATTTGCTTTCTGCTACATTTCACTTTATTTGTAATTTGCAACTCAACACTATGGAATATCATATATTTCGCATTTTATTCAACAAAAACTTTCTACGCAATTTTCCGCTACGCAACTTTTTCTGCGCCAAATGACTAACGAAATTTGTTACAATTGGCGCATAAATCTTTATGCCTGGCCACAAAAACCACACATTTTGGGTAACCATTTAAAAGCAACAAATTTTTGGCATTTCCCAATTTTTCATTGCAGCTTAAAATCATATTAAATAGTTCGTACGTAAAATGTTGTGTGAATTTAGGCGGTATTTTTCATTTTAATTCTGTTGGTTTGTTTGTAAAGTAGTTGGTATGTAGGGGCTAGCCATATAAGCATTGTGGCGTTAGCATTAATACAGGGTGATCTAACATGAACTGATATTTTAGATCAATAGAAGATATTAAAATTTTTGCAAAAAATTTGTGTTATTTTTATTTTATTTCTTTCTATTGAATACTTCAGAGCATATAAAAAGACCAAGACACATTCAAGCTGGAGAACCGAAAGCCAAAGAATGGGTCTGGAAAATTCAAAAGTTTGCAGTCACTGTGCCAAAAATACATCAATTACTCCGTATATTCTTCATCGATCGTTTAGGCCATATTTGGTTACATGATTTCAAAATTTAAGTAAGGTCTCGTAGATGAGGTTTGGTTCGAATGAGGAGACTATTGCAGAATGGAGGCATACTTTGAGAATCTCAATAGACCGTGCGGAAGGCATCAAATATTTGAAGAATCGCTGAATGTTAAGCATCGCTTCAGCTCAAACTTATAATTAACGATAGCCTTATCTTTTCTAATATTCAATATTTTATACATAACCACTGCGCCATAATGTCGCCGAAAGTAATCAACTTCTTCGTTAACTAGATATTCTCGAAAATATTTCGTTAGTTTCGCTGATTTTCGAATTTTTATCGGTAGACCCAGTGTTGCAAAAGTTTCTAAAAAATCGCTGTTCTAAAAGGTTTGCTTTATTTGTAAGAAGTAATAATTAAAATAAAACAACTTTTTTGAGCATATTACAAAATCTTTAGGTAAAATTAAATAACATTTGCCAAGCAACTTTTCAACCACAAACTTCATTGCACTCTTTGCCAAAACCAATTCACTTTTGCACATATTTCACCCAAAGTACTTCGGAAGTTCAGTGTGCAAGAAACGTAATAAAAAGGAAGAAAAACTGAAAAATGCGAAGAAACGAATATCAAATGAAAACTTTTTAAATGTTTTATACACTCAGTTACGCTTGCAAATATTTTGAAACCGAAACACACAAATTAACATATCGCACAGACACATAGATATATACACACAAAACTGCTCACACGTTCAACTGTGCATGTAAATCAAATGCATTTTCTTTGCTGCTGCTTCCTATGTTACTGCTAACTGCATGTTGCAGCTTTATATGTAGTAGAATTTATACGTAAGCAGCCAGACCAATAAACCAAAGTGCAAATGTTGTATGCTGTGTATCCATTTCATCTCAATTGCGTCATGTGCATAAAAGTGGTTTTAGCTTAACAAATACAGCAACAACAATAAAACCGAAAAAGAGATGAAAAACTAAAACAAAAAACGCAAAACGTTTACTGTGGCTGTTGCTGTCTGAATGCAAAATGTTGCTAGAAATTAAATGTTGCATGACTTAAAAATGTTGCATTGCAGTAAATGTGGTTAAAAGGTGTAGCATTTATATTTTTAATATAGTCACATTACTTTGTGTGTGCATGTGTATATTTGCGTGTGTGTGTGTGTGTGTGTGTGGTAAATGTTTTTAACTCTAGCATTTCTATGTTTGCTTGTCTCTGAATTCTCTAGTGGCTTTGCAGCTTTCCAGTGGCTGAATATTTGAGTATTTTAAATGACTTAAACGAAGTTGTGGTTACATTTGTAGAAAGCTTTATGGAATTCAACTTAAATGTTACAGAATTTTCTTTTGAATTGTTAGTAACTTAATAAAAGACCATTAAGTTTTAATTAAATTCACAAGCAGCAAAGGATAATTGGATTTATTGAAAGCTTTGGTGAGAATCTCATCCAGCGAATGACCTTTAAATTTCTCGTTAATATTGCGTCAACAACAACATAAATAAAAAATTCTTTTCCAATGCAATTTCAAATATATTTTACTACATTTTAACATAAACAGCGAATGCTTTGACGGTAAATGTGCTGTAAAATCGTGATTTAAAATAACGATTATTTATTTTTTTTTAAGTGAGTGTGTCAGTTATGTTAAAGCATATGAATTCGCGATCAGCGTAGTTTCCTAAGTCGATATAGATAATTTCGTCTTTCTATCTTTCTATTTATCTGTTTGTGGAAATCTCGTGATTTCCGTAGTCGTTTACGGAGAAGCAAAGTAAGGTAATTATATATAAATTAGTCCCTAACTGGCTACTTCTTCCATTGAGTCTCGTTATTTCGAGGATACGCCTATCACCTATACGATTAATCATTATAGAAATAGGCGCAAGCGAAACACTTCCATCGGATCCCTTTTTAACTGCCATAGCACAACATAATCGCGTTGTGAAGAGGATCAGCGCCAAATGTAATTTTTCCAATAGTAGGTGGTGCAATGCCTTTTACAGGAAATTACGTTTTCACAGCTAAGCTATCAAGTGATTTTAATATTATTTTTCATGAAAATAGATTAAGCCTTAAAGCAGAGTATTAGATATTTTAGTGTGAGTGGCACCGCCCCAATTGGAAAAAAACATTGCCACGATTGAGCCACTATACTGATTTTGATAAAATTAAGTATGGAGATAGACTGATTGCTAAGTAAGATATTTCTTATAGAGTTACGCCACGCCTCCAAATAGAGAATATATCTTCATGGCTAAGATATTGATGCGAGTTTGATAAACCCTAACACAAGGATGTATGTATCAGCATTGAGTTTTAAGAACAATAATAAATTTTAGTCTTTTTAAAAAAATGCCAACAGTGATCATTTTCGGAAAAAATATTTCATCACTGTCAACAAAACGTGCAATTTTCAGGAATAAAACTGCAGATTTAGTTAATTTCTCCAATGGAAATTCTAATGCATTTTTGGCTCACTGTTAGCAGCAAAAAAAAGGAACAGTCAAAATCTCTGAAATAATTTTTAAATTATTTATAAATTAAAATTCAAAACACATTTCTAACATCACGACATTTGTGTGTGACAAAAAAATTGCAATATAGCAACAGAAGAGAAGAGTAAGATGCGCATGCAGTTGTAAACGTGCGCTGAACAAAATTTTTCGACATCAAAACTGCGGAGCTGCATTCACTCTGCGCTCTCTAATAAAACCGTGAGTGTTAACAACCAAAATAATTAAATTTGTTATATCAACGATGCAAAAATTAAAACAACTTGCGAATTGCGCACGCAAACCATAACGAATGAACAGGCTGACAGACTGACTGACAGCTGAATTGCCAGTGTGACAGCGTAATATGGTGATGGACTTTTTTATAACAGAGGGACAGCAGAGTGAGTGGGTGGAGACAGCAACGCAACATATGTGGATGATAGCTGGCTCATGTCACGTCAACAATTGGTTGTGACATTGAATGCATGTAAAGCAATAGATATTTATAGCTATTAATTTTTTTTATTGAAGTTGATGTTCACAAAAATATTTTTGTAACTTTTAACACATCAAACAATGTAAAAATAAAAGAAAAATTAGAAATCAAATTTGAAAAAATATTTCATACCAAATTAATAAAAATTTGTCACATCATAATGATATCACATGCTACTATGTATCATATGTTAAAAATTACAACGTTTAAAAATGCTTTACATCAAATAAATTAAGATTTTTTAGTACAGAGAAATTCATTTGCATGCAACGTATGAACTTTATTTCTGAGAAGTACGTTTAGTACCAACAAATATCTTTCCAATAAGGTGCATATTATCTAAAACAGTCAGTGATATATTGCTGATTTTATAAGTAATATGTAATTCGTTTGAATTGTATTTCACACAGGCTTAACTTTTTCTCAGTATGAGCGGTCGTATATTGCACAAAAGATGATCTTTAGGTAAAAATATATCTTTGGGGACTTTTTAGCATAATATCATATGCAGATAGCGGTATGAATTTAAATTTTATCACAGACAGCGCATACCTCATTGTTACTTTTCATTCATGTTGCATGTTAATTGTGCTACCAACAACGATTTGCACTTTGCCACTGAATCCTTTTAATGTTGAACTTTGATTTTCATATTTAATTATAAACATCATATATGAGCAAGTGTAGGGTAAATTCTAAAAGTCAATTATGCATTTTACTTAACTCTAAATTTGACAAGATTGAAGGATAATAAGGATTGAAAGCACAACTATGAATTATTTATTTTTATATAAATAAAAATAGATTTTTTTATAAAATTTTTAATGCAAAGCACACTGATCTTTAAAATTGTTTTAAGTAGCTTGGTTTGTTTGAGTTGGTAGCGTTAATCAGTGCAGTTTGTTAGCTTGTCTTATATGCTGACTTTACCGTATAATAAAACAAACTTCAGAGATATAAAATCCAATGAACCGTAACATTTCATTACACGGTGTTTTAATTGGCGCTGTTGCTTTTGTGTTTCCATTGTGGTTTTGTTAGTGTTGACTTTGTAGCATTTATTAGATTAACTTATTCTACTTGAGTGCTTAACAAAGATTTAAATATTGCAAAGAAAAAAGGGTAAAACAAAAAAAAATATGAATACAAAAAATAAGACCCCCGAAATATATTTTAATGACTTTCCACAATCATAGAAGGGCAGTAAGAAAAAGGGATTTAAGTCGTCATAGTAACAAAATTCCCGATTGACTGTTTTAAGTTTCACTTTAATTTGAATAATTTCAATATTTTAAGAAAATTATAATAAACTTTATAATTATCTTTAAATGTCTTTGAATATTTTCATTTGTACTTAAGGCAAAATGCGCTTATTTAATGCAATTAATCTGAACATGAAAACGTGAAATATTATTAAATTCATTAGCGCATGCAATTGGTAACATAATCCCCGAGGCACATATCGCCTTTTGTATTAAGTTCAGCATCATCACCATCGCTTATTGTAATGCAATTAAAAGGTTTACATTAACCAAAATCGTGTAAGTAATAAGGAATGTGGCATCGAATTGAGCGCGAAAATAAATAACAACAGCAATTTATTGAAACTGCAACAGAGGATTGCATGTGATTGCTGTTCATTTTGTGTCATTTTTTGTGAGGCTATTTAAATTGATAGTGACAACCCCAAGATAGATATTGAATTTTTGGCCAAGACACAAAGAAAACTGAACCTTGAAAGCGAAATTTTTGTTCAAAAATTAAAAAGAAAATGATTAAAAAACTTAAATTTTGTCAAGGAATAAATATTTTTGATGAATTTATACCTAATCTGTTAAAAAATTGTATGTTTTTATTTATCGATAATACGCACTTTTGTAAAAAGGACTTAGGTTTTAGTTTTTTCGTAATTAAAAATCTACTCCCATTCATCTTATACAAAACAAATAAACTTTTTTTCTCTATTGATTGGAATAAGTGATAACAAACTTAAAAATTCTCACACACCTAAGAGTCCAAACTTACAACTTCTTCGATGAGATTTGTTGACGGTCCATTGTTTATTTAAGTAATTAACACTAATTCATTTGTTTACAATAATCTATCACTAATTTTGTAACTTGTCATAACAACAATGCCAGTAATTAAAAAAAAATGTAACGTCAACAACTTAAACGCTGTCAAAATCTTCTTATTAAGGTCAAGCTAATTGATTTAGACGACAGTGCCGACTGACCAATTCTGTATTATAATGGCGGCACAAAACACTTAAATTATTTATGTTGATTTTATTAACCACTCAACACAATAGGCCAGCGCAAACACAAAAAACACATTTTTTCGGACACCATGAAAGTTATTTGGTCTCCCTTAAGAAAAAACAAAATGAATAAACTTCTTGTCATAAATATTAATAGAGCAAAAGCGTCAGAATGTACATAAGTAAGCATCTGCTTAATTTGTAGACAAATTAATTAAGTTCTTACTTACATAACGTAGTAAGTGTTGGGTCAATTTTATATATATATATATATATATATATATATTTTAGGTTGTATTTAAATGAA
The DNA here is from genome assembly GCA_963680825.1 of Meiosimyza decipiens. Classification (NCBI taxonomy): domain Eukaryota; kingdom Metazoa; phylum Arthropoda; class Insecta; order Diptera; family Lauxaniidae; genus Meiosimyza; species Meiosimyza decipiens. Next base: position 5,552,432 of record OY804259.1, on the reverse strand, counting down.
AGCAACATTTTTCAGAACAAGAAATAATTTTCAATAAAATACTAAAATTTGCCCTCTATTATATTGGTAATGTTTAAAATCTATTAAAGAGCTTACTTATCAATCTATGGAGAAAAATTTTTCAACATATTTCCAAAATACATATACCAATTTTCCAGATCATTTGAAAAATTTTCTCAAAATTGTTTAATATAAGGCCAACATATGAGATATCTATTATATATCTTTGATGATGATATATTTTGGATAGAAACAAAAGATTATAATTAAAAATAATAAAAAAAATTCTTACATTTTACAATATATAAGCCACCCTATTCTCAACAAATGTACATATCTACATAAATTAGTGAAAGTAGATAATAGTGCATGCGATATAGTAGATATTTTTAATAGGAAATTCTTAAGGAAAGTAGTTAAATGGTAATGCTTCATACAAACTCAAACGCAAGTTCACTCTTTAATGTACGCAGAGTATTTATATTTTACTCATAAATATTGAAAAAAAAACCATGTTAAATTAGTTATAAAAAGCAGCACAAGTAAAAGGGAAAGAAAATGAAAATCTGAAAATTTTATGTGCACTTCAATGCGTATTAAGTGAAATTGAATAATTAAGAGGATTTCGAGTGCAATTTATATCAATTAGAAAGTGAAAATGAGTGTGGAGTGTAATGAGCTGAAGTTATTAAAATTCTTGATGTGTGCCCTTATAATAATACTCATAGAGCTCAGACCGAGTATTTTCTAAGGAGTTTTGTTTGCCAAAGGAAACCTAATTTGCAGATTTTCTCTTATAATATTCGTATCAAGATTTTGAGATACTTTTGCTAAAGAAAATCTATGTTAACACTTAAAGAGAATATTTTCATTTGCAATATGGCGGCAATAACTTTTCTCTATAAATTTCTGCCTATTGAATGGCGTATTCGCTTTTTGAGTGAATAAAAAAACCTATTATCTTCACTGCGCTATAGTTCGAAAAAAAATTTTTATTTTATGAACCACTTTATGAACCAATTTCTAGAGCACAATAATCAATGAATTATCAGCTGTTTAAAGTTTTGATATTTTTTGTCATAGAAAAAGTGCTTGAAAAATACACTGCAGAAAGTGTTTTAATTCTCAACTACTTTTACTTCTTAGTTCATTTATTGCACTCTTTGTTAACTTTATTTTATGTTCTTTAAATTGTATAAAATTGTTTTTCTAATGTTAAATAAACAAAACTAATCCATAAGCAAAAAACTTAGTTTCAAGGAAAATTCTAAAAGCCCACTTTGTGCAAACTTTGGCAACATATAGCTCATAAGCGCTTAGTTGCAGAATGTCACTAAGGTTTGTAAAATTTAGTGCTAAACAAAATTTGGCATTTAATTTTATCATAGCACTAGTGATTTGCAAGCTTTTGTTGTTTCAATTGACAGTGAAGCTTGGAGCAGATGTCCACTCCTAGGGTATAAAAATTTGGAACATGGCGAGTGATTTCGAAAAAAAAGATGTTCTTAATAGTCTGATAATTGAACGATTTAGTTTGTTTTGCTATTCAATTAGTTGCATACTTTAATTTTTTTTTTTAAAAAAAACCATTCGACTTCGACGAATAACTAAAAATTAATCATCCAACCATCGGATGACTACACAGTCAAAAAAAAAAAACCAAAGAGCATAGTTTCTGACTTCGAAACTGCGAGTACCATTCGACTGGCTGTACATCTTTAGTTTAAAAAATTACTGTGAATTTTAGAAAAAAATAGTACAAAATTTAAAGCGTTGTTTCTTTGTATGGAAACAGAATATGATTTATAAATATTTTAACGAGCTTACTGTTCATTACAAAAATATTTACAAAAATCAAACAAAAAATACGGCTAAAGCTGGTCATAGCATGGTTTCATTCATTGCCAAATGAAATCATCAGTGACCATTGAACTGATGAATAGAAGTAATTCTAAGTCTGCTATTTTCATTTTTGCATAAAATTCGTTGATTTTGTTTTTGTAGCTTATTTGTTGTTACTATTTATTTACGCAAATGAGAAATACCAGGCTTAGCAACTCTCAGTATAGTAAACAAAATAATTGTTTTAATTTTCGTGAATTTAGGTCTGTGAAAATATAATAAATAATGCGTGTAAATTTTTAACAATATCTCATTTGGTTTCCTAGATATTTTGCGAATGATGTCTAAAAAGACAAAGCTGTAATGATTTTAATACGTCATATCCTTAAGTATTCCTATAAAAAACTAAAGCCAAATCAGGAGAAAATCTGGATATCGCTACGCAATTTTATAATAAAACTTTATTCGAATTATATAAGTTAGCTAAAAGCAATTATGCAGTCTTTTTTTAATTTCCAAATTGATACGATTTCTGATATACTCCTCAACTCCAGTTTCTGAAAAGTATTATGAACGAAGAATAAAAACTGCAAATCTGGGCGACAATTATGTGTTCTTCTTATGTGCAACAAAAGTCACGCAACATGAGTTGACTTTTAAATAAAATAAAATTTATGTTCATAAGCATAATTAATTCTTTATAAATTTCGTTAGAATCTGTTCAGATTGATATTAGAAAAGAGCTTACTAAAAGTGTTAAACTTTTAGGTTTGCAAAACCTTTACTTGACATTATCTTGCTAAAATGCTTTGCAAGTAAAATATCACTTAAAGTTCACCACAAGTGGCAAAGTTTTTTGGAGCTTTTAATATAATGAAATATTTTTGACATTTATTTAAATGCTATGCGGGAGTTACTTAAAATAAAGGTAGGTTTTTTAAGCCTACGTTTAATTTGTCTTGTTATTAAAGCACCTGTAAATCATATATGATACACGACTGTCATTATTAATCACTCTGATGTCACTCAGACGCCATATGTGCTTAATACATAATTTTTCATTTCTTTTTTGTTTTTTCCAACATTTGATTACCAGGTATTAAATGACAGTTTATTTATGCTGGAAGTGTACCTTTTAAAAAGGGTCATTTATGGCGTTACACACCTTAAAAGATTTTTGGTTGTTCAAAAACTTGAAACGAAACCAAGGCATGCAACAGCTTTAAAAAATCGTAGCTGAGTATGAAACAAGCAAAAAAGTTAACAGCACTGAATGGTGTAATTTAATCCTTTTTAAGGGTACCAACAAGTTTAGTTACAACTGCTTGATATTAAATATCAGTTAAATCGATATTTTGTCGAAAATAATGGAAAATGTTCCCAAAAATTATGGGAAAAATTACATTGATCCACACTTCAGATTCTGGACATAAAATCCTAATGAAGAAATGTCCAGAATATGTTATCGCATTTTTAAGTGGCTGTTCCCTTAGAAACTCCACTTTTCCTTAAATGAACTTGCTCACAATGAATAATCGCATTCAATTGTGTCACGTAAACGTTCTCTTATCGAAAATTTATTTTTAAAACATCAGACTTTCATTTCAGCTAAAAATTATTTGTACTAAATTTAATATCGATACATTGCAAACAAAATGGAAACATCTCTACAAACACTTTAAAATTCATACAGCATACTTTTTAGCGCACGCACCTTTCTATGCTAAAATCCTTCAAAAAACAACAAACCTTTTCAACAATGACTTCCTAACAAATCCCAAAATGTACGAGACATTTTGAATTTAAGCTAAAAAACAAATTTTAAAGCACTTGGGCACGGCCAATAACGATGATGATAATGAAGATGATACGCAGAAGCTGATTTTTTTTTTTGTTTCTTTTGGCTTTAGCACCCATCCGTGTGTTGTTGCTGCAAATTCAATATAAAACGATTCATAAATTTTTACAACTTTCAACGCACGCATAAAAAATAATTTTATATAAATTTTGTTTCATTTTAATTTTAGTAAAAAAGAAAATGAAGACATTTTTTCTTTAATGAGTTTTGCATTTTTAAAATCCTACTTTTTAAGAATCGCCTGTGGCAGCAGCTGAAAGAATACTTGCCGTATAAAGTTACACATTTGCTGCTACTTTACATGAAACCCCCTCTCAAATGAAACCTATAGTTTGCGTTGTTTTTAGAATTGGCTACGATGGTAATGTAGTAAAACACAAATTCAAGATTTTATGATTTTATTTGTGCTTTTATTATTTTTTGGGAAATTCTATACGATACTTCAGCTGAGAAAGTTTAAGAACAAAGATGGTTTTTAATCAAAGCTTGTTAAACTGAAGTATATCGCGCATTTCAGGCAAAGAAATAGCCTATTTGTACTGCTAAATGATGTAATCATATATTTTTTTATGTATAAGGCCTATTTTTCCAGCTAAGGACTTCCGAAAATAGAACTCATATGAAGAACGGAATTTACTGATACAGTATTTTGAAATAGTCAATTTACAGTAAGATATTGAACATAGTGATTCACTGATCTCTTCTTTTATGAAATCAGATTTGAAATTTAAATTTTTCATGTAGAAATACTCTCCTCTCCTCTCCTCTCCTCTCCTCTCCTCTCCTCTCCTCTCCTCTCCTCTCCTCTCCTCTCCTCTCCTCTCCTCTCCTCTCCTCTCCTCTCCTCTCCTCTCCTCTCCTCTCCTCTCCTCTCCTCTCCTCTCCTCTCCTCTCCTCTCCTCTCCTCTCCTCTCCTCTCCTCTCCTCTCCTCTCCTCTCCTCTCCTCTCCTCTCCTCTCCTCTCCTCTCCTCTCCTCTCCTCTCCTCTCCTCTCCTCTCCTCTCCTCTCCTCTCCTCTCCTCTCCTCTCCTCTCCTCTCCTCTCCTCTCCTCTCCTCTCCTCTCCTCTCCTCTCCTCTCCTCTCCTCTCCTCTCCTCTCCTCTCCACAATTATTAGGTTTTTTTCTGCGCGAGTCTTTTTCTGGAATTGCCCGACCATTTAAACATCATTTTTTATTTACTTAATATTGTAAAACTGTTAAAGAAGAATAAGAAATAATAAGATTTTCGAGGCTTTTATTAACTTTCTCTAAGTATCCTCGAGCAAAAATGCTCTCCTTGAAGCAGGCGTTTAAGCAATTTTCCATGTATACTCACAACTTATGCTTATCGTTCAATGCTGGCGGGCAATTATTTTTATTTCTGCAGATTTTATGGTTCAATTGAAAAAATTTTGACGGAACTTTTGTTTCCGAAAGTATGAATTTTTATAAAAAAAATTGTTTTTTTTATGTTTTCTCTGTTATTTTTGCTGTTGTCATTTCTTGGCATTTGTGTTATAATGTATACATTTAAAATGAGCTAAACGAATAGCAGTATCCTTTGAGTGTCCTTATAGCTAATCTGCATAATTTTATTAAGTGAATATAAAGCTGCAGACGTTGCTGATAAGTTGGTAACATGCTGTTAAACTAAACAGACTGACATTATTAATGGCAAAACGCAGAGTATACTGCAAAAAAAAAGCATCAAAAGTTGGTGTGAAGATTGGATTTAAAAAATTATTGCATTCCAACGAACTCAGTTGCGGATAAAAGTAAGAGTTTTTTATTTCTTTTGATTAGTCACGTCAGACTAAATATTTTATGCTACATACTTATGTTCTTTTCTCCAAAATTATAGCGAATACAATTTAAACAATTTGGTATCTAAACTCTCATAAACTTTTTATCAATCAACTTCCTAGATCTTTGTTAAAACTTTTATTCTTATTTGCAGCATTTACTTAGCTCTCATCAACTTCATTCATTTGATAAAATATACAATAAATAAGATTACAAAAGTGTTTTTCAATATAAGCCATTTTCGCAAAATTTCACCAAACTAATTGTGTTACAAAAATGTATACCATTAACAGCAGCAATAAAGGCCAAAGTAATAACAAAAACTTTTCAATTCACTTAGAGTTTCAAAAACTTTTCAAAACGAGTAAAGATTTTTATTGTTTTACGATGAGGGAAACAAAATGATTTATCTGTGTGGATATCCTTCTTTGTACGTGTGTAAGGATGTGCCGAAAAGCATACTTTTTAAATATAATTTAAAAAAATGTTAAGAAGTACAAAAAGTACGGCGGAAATGACATGAAATGCATTAGCAATTTAAATTTCATGAGATAAAAATCACTAGAGATAAGAATTTCATATGATAAAGTTGGTTGTCAAAAAAGATACTGAGGTAAAAATCAAATGAGATGAAATGTCGTTTGATGAAAATCTCATGAAAATAAAAATAAAAAACGATACGATCGATAACACTAACTATTCAACAAAACAAAAAATTTAAGCGTGCAAAATCTATTCATATAACAATGAAAAATTTTTAATTAAAAAAAAATATTTTTCGATCCATCCTAATGTGCGTGCGTATGTAGACCTATTCCTTAAAAGGCCAAATTTGTGTTAGCAACTTGTAAAGATATTTGGCATATTTTCGGCCAATAACGAAAAACAACAACAACAAAAGTAACACCAGCAGCAGCAATAACTGTGACACAATAACAAGTAAAAGTTTTTAATGCAATTTTGTTAACAGCAAACGTTCGAGTGTTTCAACAAAAGCGAATAAAACTTGAAAGATTTCGAAGCAAGATAGAAATAGACATAAAACATAGTGCAAGGAAGAGTGAGAAAGATGTAACGCCTTAAGCCAACATATGTTAAAGTTTTTCCATGTAATGTGCAAAATTGTCACTAATTTTGTATAAATTTGTTTGGTTCTTATCGAGTCGAGAAAAGTTTTGAAAAGTGTAGGAAACATAGATTTTCTTTTAATAACCTATATATGAAACGAATAGTGACATGCGATTTAATTATTTAATTAAAAACAACGTCTTCCGTTGATATATTAATTCCAGTCGAAAGGCCATCAGCATGGATTACAAAAGAAAGCCAAGTCATACACACGCACAAACAAACTAAAGACGCTTGTGAACAAACTGCGTGTTTCAATCATTCTTTAGAGTCATTCATTTATACAGTCATATATTAATACACCACAAATGCTTCCCTTTCATGTAGAATACATAAATCATATGTACCCATTAGGAAAAGTTAACAAAAGTTGTAAAATTCGACTTGTTTCGAAAAAGTCGAATAGTGTCATAAAAGTCTATATTAAACGATAAGTGTTGAATAATATTGAAAAACGTCGAAAATGTTTGAAAGTTCGAATAAATCAAAGAATGTTGAAAACTGTTGAAAGAGTTGAAAATGTTATAAAAGTCTCGGGACGTTAAGTGGTCGACATATGTTGAACAAGCCAAAAATGTGTACTCACTACTAATGCCTTCAGTTCTCGTACTATTGAGTGCTATACTATTCCGAAAATGGAAAAATCAGTTAAACAATGATTTTGCCTAAGTTTTGTATTACAAACGAAGATTCGCATGTGAATTACTCAAATTTTATAGAAGACCTACGGCAAATCATGATTGTGAAAGACATAAGAATATGATATTAGGTATAAAACCTTCAAAGAAAAAGTTCGAAGACGTGGTACTTGAATTTTCTAGTTAAGTGGACTGCTACGAGGGATGAAAATATTGACAAAGTTTTAAATCCTGCTACTTCAAAATCGTCACATAAGTGTAAAAGAGTTGGGACAAGACTTTAACATTTCCTTTCAGTCCGCTTCAGACATAATGACTGATATTTTAGGTATAAAATGTGTCATCTCTATCTTGTACCAAAACAGTTAAATTTTTTTCAAATATAATATCGATAACAGGTCAACGGGTCCCACCTTACAAGTGTCACCAACGAAGCTAAAAAGATTCCGCAACTCCTGTAATGCACTGAAATATCACTTAGAAAAGCGCCCCTCTGATATTGTATGTTACTGCAAAGAAGCGTTTCCTTTTTACTGCATCTAAAGCTGTTTAAGTTTAAAACCACAATCTTTTCAAGTCAAAGCGCTTCATTTAAAGCTGAAAACGCAAATAGAAATTTATTGGCACTTCAGCAAAGTGTTCCACAATTTCCGATAGGGTATATGCAGACAACACCAACACAACGACAAAAGAAAACAAAGGACCTTAGTTCAATACAGAAAAAGCAAGAACTGTGGCATTGAAAACAAAAAAGTCAATTATGCGGCATCGCTTGACCGTAACGCATAAATTCTTCTTTCATCTTGCGTCTGACATTGCGCCTTGCTTACCTACGTAAGCAACATAACTTTTACCAGGTACTGACAGCGAAAATTCCAACTCCTTGTTAGCGCACAACGTAATTTCACAGCAAATTTCAACGTGATTAGGCTTAATCATTGTGATGATGCAAAAACTCAGCTAAACGATGCTATAACGACTACTCCGATGACGATGTTGATGTTGATGCTATGATGCTGATGATTACAGGCAACAAAAGTGTTGTGTTGTGTTGTGTTTTGTTCAGAGGAAAAATTTAATACGGTGCTAAAACAAATGAAATTGATGCAAAAATTAAGTGAAAGTGTTATAGCCAACTTGGGTGTCTATGCTGCTACTATTACTCGCCTATGTGTCTGGCATTTGCATGCGTCAGTTTTAGGAAGGACCCTACTCAAAATAGGGTTTTCTCGTTTGGTATTAAAATTGTGCAAGGTATTAGAGAAGACGTAGGTCGCTCAATTTAAAGTGAAAAATGGTGAAGGCTACTTAAAAATTGAAATTGGAATAGAAATTAAAATCGTTGCTGTTAATGCAGATAGGTATAAAATTTAAGTTAGTTGAGTATTTATACTACGTAAAGTCATTTATTATTACGATTTATTAGAAATAAAGAGTTAGTATAAAATCAAAGCCCTGCGCTTTAATTTTATTTAGGATTATTTGTTGAAAATAAAAATTAATAAAAAATTTATGTGCAAAATAAATTACAGAATTCTCAGGAATTTTTTTTTCATTTCCTTTCCACATTTTTCAAACATTTAATTGATAAAAGTCGACAAATTACAATGTTATCAGTCTTTGCTAATGATTGCATGATTGAATTTTAAAAATCCAATAATTTTTATATATTACACGGTCAGACAAAATCAAACTTTTGGTTGCACCCATGAGAAATAAAAAATATACATGTCTCGTGGTTTTTCTGCAGCACACCATATTTTTTTTAATCGATGCCACACCCCCTGCATGTGAAAGAAAATTATAATTCATCATATTTTATCAACTTTTTGACGCAAATGAACAAAATTTGGTACATATATATAAAAGCTAGAGCAAAAGTAAGATTCAATGAGAAAAATGAGCGGTTTCCCGCCTCCAATATGAGAAACTCTACGTACATAGTTGCTCATCGTAATTAATTGCTCTTATAGATCGAATAACTTTGGGAACGAAAAATTGAAGATCAATTTCTTTTGCTCTCAATCACAACAAACTTTTTAGATGATTTGATGATTTTTTTTTTATTTTTGTTGCTCTTTCTCGCTACGAGCCACTATAAAGCCTAATACTCGTACATAGAAAAGGTTTGTTCCTGATTTTGTACATTTTTGATATATCTACAACGAATTTTCTTTCTGTTTTCTATAAAAAAAAACTCTTTATATAATTTTTTTTTTGTAGAAAATAATTTACAGCTTTAATTTTAATTATCAATTAAGTTTTAACCAATACTTTAATATTCATAAAGATACATATATTGCCATAAGAGCAGTCTCTACGTAGTTGCTCATCGTAATGGAACTTTCCCTAAGAAATATTTATTAAATAAAGATACCCACAAAATTTTTTAAAAGGTTCAACAAACACATCAACAAGCAACTATAAATTATTTAAATTTTTTTAATAAACAATGCACGCTAATTGATACAAATTATGTAATATTCCTAATAAGTTTTTATTTTTGTTTTTTTTTTTTAAGCAACAAAGCCAACTCAGCGCTTGACATAACGATTGCGGCTTACCATTCAATGTTCATTGATCTTCTGCTGTGTCTTTTATAAACTGTTCGCACGCACTAAGAATAGTTGTAAAAATCACATTCTCTCTCTCTCGCTCTCTTTTGCATATTTTTTCTGCGTTAATTTCTATTGTTCTGCCTCATTGACTTGTGACAGGACAGCAGTTAAACTTTCGCGCCGGCATTGAAATCAAGCGCTCATAGTTGTTTTAGGCGATGAATTGCTTACAAAGTACTGTATTAACTCAAGCTATTAGCGCTACATTTTATTATTCAAATCTTAAAAGTAAACAATATTTCTTCACAGCAATAGTTCGCCTACAGCACGACATGCGCTACAGTGAAGCAATGTGTTGTTGATTAATTTACTTCAATTTACCATAGAAAAATCAACAATATCTTGAAGTCTCTTCGAAATTATTCAAAAATTATTGACATATATACTCAATAATCAAAAGGAGTAAACAAACTTCTAAGCAAATTGAACATAGAGCAAATGACACGAAATATTATAGAAAAATATTATTTGTTTAAGCGATATTTCCTTTATAACTTTTGAGCAGTTTTTGCTAAAAAAAGTTTTTCAAAAACACAAAAAATTCATTTGATAGTGTACTTATATTTCCACAAATAAAACACAAAGGTTGGTTCTTAACCGCGAAAAAAACTTTGAATTGAAATTAAACAAAGTTGTATAGATTGAATATAGTGTCGAAGCTAAGAGCAAATTGAGCGGTAATTGCTTAGGGCGGCATTTTTGGAGGGACATCATTTTAGTTTTCTTTTTTGAGAAATTATCGCTTGTGTCGCAGTTCATAATCTTAATAAATTGAATATAATGTTAAAGCTTTACCATTAAAAATGGTAAATTCAAAAAAAAGGACCCTTTATAACTTTTTTCTAAACTGAATATGGGTAAAAAATATAGCGGAAGGCAGGAAAAAGTGGTATATGGGTTAACCAAGTTTTCACAAAAAAAAAAAAATTTTTAAGTCGAAATCCTCGAATTTTACATCGACCGCACTCATTTTGATAAGCCTCGTGGTTCTCGACAACGGAAGGTCAAAATATAGCTATAACCTGGCAGTTACAGTCACAGTCACAGCACTACTTAAACACAAATTTCTTATAAATAATTACATTAGATGATGTTGTAACGTAAGGATAAATACACCCTTTGTACTGCTTTACCCCGCCTTCCTCTATATAAGAACACTTAAAGTTGGAATCATTTGTAGCAGGATAAAATTTTTTAATATGCCGCTTAGGTGAGTTACACGAAATTAAATGACACAACAAAAAATGGTAAACTGTTTTAAGAAATCTGCTATTATTGAAATTCAAGTTTCTCAAAAACAAAAGAGCAAGATTTTCCCATTAAACTGGCCTTAAGCACCCACTGAAAAGGTTCTTTCCGGGAGATGGCATGTCGCCATATGTCTATAATATATATAACTGGCTCATTTTATAGCCAAAGAGTCAAGCAAGTAACTGTCTAAGTCCCAAAAAGGTATCTGGATCTCTACAGCCTCAGCAAAGACCGCCGATGTATAGCTGACTAAGCTTGACCAAGATTGAAGGGGTGCTGACCAAGCTTGACTGTGATGAATTATGTCTAGTGAAACCGTGTTATGCTTATGTTTGGCATTATAAGATAGCTGAAAGTAACTTGATGCAGTGGCGTAGCGGGTAGGCGGCCCGCCCCGGTCGGCACTCTTCTAGGGGCGGCAATTTTCCACAATCAATAATATCGTGTAATCTAACAAGCGGCTTGTCAGAATGCAAATTTTTGTTTTGCATCGCAAACTCACATGTAACATCGCATGTGTGCAAGACCCCTAATGCAGTGCTACCCATTCTCAAAACTGACAACTCAGTATGTGTCCATACAGGTATTCCTACCATCATTAAATAATACATCTTACTGCGAAAAAAATGCTGCTTCTTTCAAACATACATATAGTGTCAAATTGTATTAGTTTTTTTTCTTTTTTCATTTCAAAATCAATTTTGACACTCTGGCTATGAGTTTGACAGCTTGCGATAACCTATATTATTCAATGATGTATGCCTACGAGACTTAAACTTTTGCCATTGTCATTTCCATCACTTTGGATTTTCAGGCATCAGCAGCAACAATCGTTTTTGTGATATTTTTTAATTCAGCAAAACAAAGTTAGCAAAATGCAACGTAATCAATGCCATAATTTAGTGCTTATTAAGTACTAATTTAATGCTGTAAAAAAAATTTAGTGCTGCACGAAATCTTGAAAAAATTAAGGTTTTTGCTAGCTGAATGAGAAGCTAGGAAAGGATATATTAAAGTTTTTGACTAAATTAAATTTTAATAACGCCATAATTAAGTGCATATTATGTGATAATTTAGTGCTGAAAAATTTTGTGTTGCATGATTACAAAGCTGAGGCGTCTGAGTCACTCCATATGATTATTTAAGAGCTGTGAAATGTTAAGTTATATTTGATTCGATATGTAATATAATATTTCATAACCTTAAACTTTAACGCTTAATGTATAAGAAACTAAAATGGCAATTTCACATAGCGATTTCTTATGATTCTAATTGTTAGAATAAGTATGCAATCAATAATTGTCGTTCGGATCAGCTTTCGGAGATATAGCTATGGGAAGTTGCGTGGATATAGCTTTTTTAAATATCGCTATAATACGAGAATACTTGCAAAAAAATGTGGGTGATATATGAAAGTTAATTTGTCAGGCTACAATTTTCGTGAATTTTCATATAATATAATAAAAATATACTCGAGATATCTGAAATTTTGACCAATTTTTATTCACGAAACCTTATGATTTTATTAGAAGAAGAAAATAGAAAGCTCTATTCATTCTCTCTAAAATGAATTAAAATTTGTGCTAAGTTTTTTGTATGGACCTTTTTTTACCGGAAAAAAAAAACTAGTTCTATAAATTTTTTTGAACTTATGGATTATATCCACAACTACTATAACTATTACAATCTCAACATTACTTCAGTATGCGATGTTATTTTTAATAAAAAAGGCCGAACTTATGTATAAAGATTATCATCATAAAAAGCGCAGGCTGTGCTAGCGAATCTGGTGTTGGACATATTGGAGACGACGTGGTGACATTGTCGAAGGAGGAAAGCGTTATGTTATATGATTAAATTTTATACAAGTGTTGCATCATTTTGAAGGGAATGAATTGAGTTGTAAGGTAATTAGTTTAAATTATAAATACCATACTTTTTGGAAAAATAAGTGTTTTCCGAAAAAAAGAATCGGTTAATGTTTCGGAGAAGTCGTATTATCTCAAAATTATGAGTTAGACGTCAAATATTTATGTATCTGTATTGTAGCTCATTAAGTGTTTTTTAATTTTAAAAATAAATACGTAAACAAAACGTTGCACGGATCTAGTTTTGGAGATATATCTATCGGAAGATGCGCTTCTCTTTTCTAAGAGTCACTTTAAGTTGGGAGGCCCTGCTTTGGTTTCCAAATGTGGGTGTTATACGAAAGCTAATTTATAAAGCTACAAAATCGGTGCATACATTTTTGAAATTCAATCAAATTCAATTCAAATTTATAGAGCTGACTGAAGTGATGACCTTTTTTTTTTAGTTATTTATTTTTGTAACGATTTCTTTTTCGACGGGGGCGGCAAATTAGCTTTCCGCCCCGGGCGGCACATGACCAAGCTACGCCACTGACTTGATGTAATACACTGTCTAGAATTATCGTCCTGAAGTTCAGTTTAAACTTTTTTGTTGGCCGTTGGATAGACGGCATTAGATCAGCCGACTAAGGTTTTTATTACTTTTTTGCTTTGATTCGTTACACAGCAGACTTACAAAATCTTCAAGTGTTGAGAAAGTCAAAAAATATTAGAAAGTCGAAAATGGGTCAACAAGTGTCAAAAAGTCGAATTAAATTCAGAATCCATTTTTTAGATTTTACTTTGTTAGTGCATCTCTTTTTATGTGTTTTGGCCAATTTTCCTCAGTTAATTTTTCTTAAGAAAAATTACTAGGCTTAATGGGCAAAATCCTTTTATTATACATTGAATTTAATTAACGAATTTTTTCTTTAACTAGTCCCACTGTGCTTCAAAATCATGCTCAGAAAATTTCTAAATAAAGACAAATATTGACAATCCTCGTAATTTGCAATGATTTAATTCCGTTTGGTATTCGAATTGTATCTGTGTAAGCTTGTAGATGTACATGCTGCTAAGTAATAATCAATTATTTTTGAAAAAAACTATGTGTAAGAAAAATATAGCAAGATTACGCTACTTTTTTTTTTTTTTTTTTTTGAGGTGTTGAGGTTTTCAACTTCACATTCAAGCTTGTTTAATCAAAATATTTTAAAGCCACATTTAGTTCCGCGGTGACGCTCGTGATTTGATGTTGAATATTTTGGAAGTTTGCTCAGTTGACTTATCTAGTGTGTGTTGTTAAAGCAAAACTCCGACATGTTTTTTGCCACAATTTTGCTTGGTGCTTGCCTTTTAGCACTTTGGATTTATTTTCTTTGGTCACGCAGACGTTTTTACAAGGTTGCTTGGCAGTTGCCAGGTCCAGTCGGGCTACCATTTATCGGCATGGGGCTTAATATGATGAATCCAGAAAGTGAGTAAATAAGTGGAAGAAAAGTTTAACATAAAACAAAATTTCTAAAAGGTGCAGAACATGAATTAAATGAAAAAAACTACAGAAAATTCAAATAAGTAACAAAAAAATTGTTGAAATTAAAAAAAAAATTTGATTAAGAAAAAATAACTCATCTTTATTTAAGTGACTTTTTCAATATGACGCCTTTAAAAAAAAATATATTTAAATCACTTAACATTGACAATAGCAATAATGGTATGCTTGCAAAAGTCACCCTTCCGTAAAAAAAAAAGTTTTACAAAAAAACAAAACCCTTTAAAAATCAATTCGTTCCACATTCAAGTGAAATAAACAGATTTTGATCTTTTCTCTACGACTTACAACGAACGCATTGATTGCCACAACAATCAGCAGCATAATTATGGTAGCACTTGAGAGCAAGCGCAAATAAAATTTCAAAAAAATTTGTGCAACCCAACTCAAAGGAGTTCAATGAGTTTGAAGCACTTTATTAAATCTGCCTTTATTTTCAGACACTTAACCCTCTAAACTTTTTCCCCCATTGTCTGTGCTTAAATTTTTCCATTCAACTTTATAGATTTTTCTTCTTTTCTTTTTCTATCTCTATCTCTCTCTCTCAATCTTTATTTTTGTTTCAACTCTCGCAGAATTTTTGCAGTATATGGAAAAAATGTCAAAAAAATACAAATGTCCAGTGATTACATGGATGGGCACAAATTGCTTCCTCTACGTTAATGACCCGGAAACGGTGGAAACCATTTTCAATTCAACGCATTGCACAAACAAAGGTGACTTTTACCGTTTCATGGCAACAGCAATTGGCGATGGACTCTTTACATCCAGTTGTGAGTACAATATATCAATAATAACAACAACAATAGCAATTATAAAAACAAATATACAGTGAAATTATAGGCCGTCATGTGCGAAAAAGTCAAAAGAATTTGAACTCAGTTGTGTTGTAGACAAAAACCAAATATGTGCATATGAAATATGAATAATGTTGAATTAGGTGGGGCTCCCAGCTGCAGTCACTTGAAGAGATAATTTGTTAAAAGCGACCAAAGTGTTTTGTGTTAACATCCTTACTACTTATACTGAAGCTTAAGGTTAGGTATACATATATCACAATTTGGATTTTCCTGTCTCAAAGCTATGGGGAAAGGCTTGTTTCCGTTCATGCATCGAAAATTCCGTACAATATTGCTTTGATTGTACAGTAAAAATTTAAATTATATTGAATAAAAATAAAGCAAGTTATGCTGTTTGCCATTTCTAAAAAAGGTGTCTTGAGAACAATGCGTTTAAAATTTTATACAAGGAGCGGAACGCTCCGACACGCAAGCGTCAACATTTCGATGAAGAAATTATTTTTCGACAAAGTGTTACCTTTTCCTGATTCTAAATAGGCATTACTAAGCCAAAAAAAATAAATAAAATAGATATCTTGAAAACCCATTAACTTTGTGTGACTATTTCTCAAGATGTAGGGATTCAAACATTAACGAGGTTTTGCTTTATAAAACACATATTTAATGATTTTTATTCATAATGAAGTGCAAAACAAAATTTTGCGCAAGTACACTTATATATGTGGTTTAACTTCAATTTTTTTCAGAGCCATCTGAGAAACAGATGCAACAACTTAATTAAAAAAAAATTAGAACATTTTTTTTGATCACATAAACATCAATTTTTCAACATTTCGATAAAAATCAAAATATTACCCCCTGCGCAGTTAACCTGTAACAATGTTTGTTTTTATATGGCAAAGAGTATGCTCCTTTTCTACAGCTTTGTACAATCAAAGTTGAATGGCCACGCTTTAGATGTTCAATTTTTTACGAGAGATGGCGCTTTTAAGTAAAATGATATTTCAACTTAGTCATCAACCACACAGTCGCTCTCTTTCTATTCCTCATTAAAAGCTTTGATTTATCCTTTGCAAAATGGCGACAACAGAATGAAACGAATAAATAATAAATAATAAACGAATGTTTTTGTTCAAAGAATAAAAGTGCATAATCAAATATTAATGCATTTAATGTTGAACAATGCATGAATCTTCCCGTATATTGAATTAAGCAATAAAAACAATTGAATGCTACAATAACTCACCCATATTCATGAAATCTCGGTGATGCTGCACCTACAGAATTGGTGATATGCACTTTATTTGCTTTGGCTAACACTTTTTCTAACACTTCACTATTACTTTCAACACTTCTTTCACTTGTTTTATTAACACTATTTATTTAACACTTTATTTTGTTATTATTTAAGAACCCAGCGGAAGTCCGTTTTATTACGACCGATCCAAACAGAAAACGAATTACTTTTAGTAAGTGAGTTGCCATCGTGTTAAAAAACGTTAGATTCCTACTTTTTTGCAAGAGAGTACATTTTTCTTTTGCACGAAGTTTTTTAAGCTTTGGCACAAAATACATTAAACCGATTTTTATGGTTAATTTTTTAAAATATCATATTTCTGATACGGCAGGTTATTGCATACTTTTTTTTTATTTTTTAAAGTCAAATATTCTTTTTTTAGAATTAAGTTTTAGTAAAACCTTACACAAAGTAGTCGTTTGATTTTTCGTTGCTGATGCTTAAGCTGCTTCTTGAATTTGGTGTAGTTATTGTTGTTATATTTTTCTTCTCATTTCTACCTTTGGTATTAGGCATCGATGCTCAAAGAACAAACTCTCTTTAAAATTTTTTTTTGGTTTTTTTTGTTACTTTTGAAGAGAGAATATGGCATGAGATGTTAAGAGAGTAATTTTATATGAAAAAAAAAACAACGGGATGTGAGCGTGCGAAGCCGCGGGTACAATATCATTTGTATTACATATTTTAATTTATTAGAATGTATTGATAGCAATCTGAAATTGGCAAAACGAAGATTAGAATACAAACATAGAGTGCCCAACATTATTTATTCGAAAAGTGAAAGTAATTTTATTTGATTATAGTACAAGAATGTTACAAATATGTAGGAAATATAAACGTAGGCCACGGCTCTGCAAACTCTTGCTCTTTATATGAAATTTTCGATAATATCTTCAACTTAAGCACAGGAATCGATTGTGACTTGTTGGTATACACTTGTGACTTCACTTTAAAAACCCAAAGAGAAGAATCGCATGTTGTCAAACATGGTAAATAAATTAGCTTCCCATGAATCATTCTTGCGTTCTACATACATACATCAAAATCAACTTCAAACTACAGGTTTATTATGTTTGTAAGTATAAATTTTGCTCTTAGAGCACTTTTCCTTGAATCAGAAACTGAAGTAGGACAATTTTTTGCAAAGTAAAATCCCCTGTTTCTGGTAACATTTTGCTCTGCAGCTGTTGAAAGATGTATCAAAAATTTTATCCGCATTTAATTAAATAGGTATACCTCAAATTGAAAAAAAAAAGGAATTCCCTTATTCCGCTTTATTCTAAAATAACCCGTGTCAACTATATCCAAAGACAGTAAATTTTAAGCCCTATTCTATAATTTTTCAGCTTGGATTTTTTTATTTACATTTATAATTATAGCCATTAACTTATATCCATATTCATATAAAACCTTCAATTAGCTAAAAGTCGATTTATGCTACCTCAGATTTTGTAGCGCATAAAAATGTCAACAATTGCAGCTAATGGCATTCTGATGCCAGTTGACTAAACCCATTTAATGTTTTACACCCTATCTGGAAGCGATAAGAAGAAAAGGGAATATTTTAAAATACAAAAACTTATAAAGTGACATTTGTAAGCAGCTGTCAAAATCAATTAAAATCTATTTTTATTTTCTGCTTTCCACATAACAACAGCACCACGTTGGAACAAACATCGACGTTTGATAAATCCCGCCTTTAGTCGTCAGGTCATTAATAATTTTTTACCAATTTTTAATGCTGAAGCAGATGTACTATTGGAAAAATTCGCCACAGAGGGCGCAACAAAGAAATTGGAAATCTATGAGATGTTAAAGAAGAGCGTATTGGAAACAGCTTGCCGTAAGTATCAGTGGTAGATTTTATATTTTAATTACTAATATATAAAGAGTAAAGAAACTTTCCATAATCTACAGAAACCACCATGGGTAAAAAAATGAATTTCCACAATGATGGTTCTTCTGCCATATTCAAAGCATATAATGGGTAAGAATTGGAGCTCTAATAGTGAAATTTTAATTTAAAAATAATATCCTTTGACTTTCAACTAATAATACAGTTGAAAACACAAAATATGTTTCTGTTCTGGTATTTTTATCTCTATGCTGAAAATAAATTCTAAGCTTAAAATAATTTTAATAGAAGTTGATTAAAAATTGTTTGACATTATTTCCACGAATTTCTTCCTTTATAGATTTCATTTGGCTAGTCATTCAATCCAAATAGTTTCAAACTATTTTCCACAAACTTCAAAAAGCAAACGTTTTCATTGTCAATTTGCTGATGATGCTCTGCAGCATTCTTTGATAACCAGAAGCAGCTTTGTGCGTTTGCTTTAATTAATTGTTGGAACAAAAACATAGAAATAGTGAGAGAGAGAACATAAAAAGCATACTTTTCTGTCACAAATTCATTTGTTGACAGTTTTTTCATTCAATTTATTCATGCGAAAAACAATGCAAATCCTTTCATTTCAAAAACCCGACTTGCCACAATTTCGCCTGCACTCTCCTTCCCTCTTCACACTTAAAATTTCATTTGTTTTCTTTACTTTTTCTCACACAGCGTCACTGAGGTTTGCGTACGTCGCATGCTGTCACCCTGGCTCTATCCCGATGTGGTCTATCGCCTTTCGCCCCTCTTTAAACGTCAACAGCAGGTTGTTGATGTATTGTATGATTTCGTGGAAAATGTAAGTTGACTATTTTATAAAGATGTTACGTTTGCGAATATTGAAGTTTCATTTTACCGAAACTGAGTTATTTTGAAATCCCGAAAGGTCATGGATATTTCCATCTACTCGTACACATTCAAACTAACTACATTGATTTATTTTCATTCATTAAAAAAAAAGGTCCCCATTTTTATATTTCAAAAACCCAAGATTATATACAATATATTACACGAACATTTTGCAGCACGTGCCGACCGCACCCTCGGGTTCAACTAGGTACGCTACTGACCATGGACACTTTATAAGTTTAAATTAGTAATATTTGGAGACAAAATTTTTAAAAGACTTCAAAGTTCTTTGGAGATCCCTAGCCTAAAGGAAAGTTTTAAAAATTTGAAATTACCGAATAATAACTTATGCCGAACTATTAGCAATAGTTGTTACATCTCTAAACATTTTACGCGCTTATTTTAATACTTTTCGTCTCTCTTTTTCACAATGTCATCAACTTGATTTTCTATGATATATCATACACCATTAGCTCATTGTTTCTTCACAGACTGACAACTGTGACGCATTTGAATTTTTTATGCAAAAACAAGTTATTTTCACTTTTCTTTGACAGCTTTTGCAACGTAGCAACAAATCAACGAAACCATCGACAACAAAGCGTACCGAATCCATTGATGTAGCCGCTAAGGACGAGCAGCAGAATAATGATGATGACGATTCTTTTGTTGCTGGCAGTTGCAGCAGCAAATCAAAGTCCATATTCGTGGAACAAGTGAGAAAGCATATCGATCAAGGTCAACTGTCATGGGATGATGTACGAGATGAGGCCAATGTCACCATTGCAGCTGTAAGTAATTAGCACAAATAGACAGCATTAGGGACATTGTTGGTACATACATATGTACCAACAAAGAAAATTAATATACAAAAGACTGTTTTAAAAAACAAGACTATGTGCAGTACAATATGGCTTAGAATTTTATTTTTTAATAAAAATAAAAATAAGGTTTATTATTTTTTCAAAAGAGAGTTTGACAGCAATATCTCTACGTACAATAGAATTCTCTATCGCTAAGACAAATTGAAATTTAAAAAAAAATTTGATTTTTTTTCCCTGAAAGTTCAATTCCATTTTAGTCAGCAAATACGTGGGTTGTTGTTCTTTCATGGAATACTAATAACCCAGTCTATTTCACAAATTTCGTTCTTTCTACGGAAAACTGTAAAATCTAAAAATACCTTAATTATTCTTTCTCTGTCCACAGACATTTGAAACAACATCAACAGCTCTATATCTGGTATGTCTCTGCTTAGCAATGCATCCGGAATACCAGGAAAAATTATATCAAGAGCTAATCGAAATATTTCCAGAGGATTCGGAATGCACCAATGTAACAAATGAACAACTGGAACGTATGAAATATACTGAGATGGTTATTAATGAAGCAATGCGTCTCTTTGCGCCCGTACCTATGGTACTACGAAGTGCATCTGCTGATTTTCATTTACGCGATGGCACTCTCATACCATGTGGCACACAAATTGGCATTGATATTTTTAATATGCAACGTAGCCCACAGTTTTGGGGTTCACGTGCTCATCTCTACGATCCGGAACATTTTAGCGCGGAGGCGTCGGCAACACGTCACGCCTTCTCGTTTGTGCCTTTTACACGCGGATTGCGTATGTGTATTGGCTACCGCTATGCCTTGATGCTGATGAAAGTGTTGCTGGCGAAAATATTTCGTAATTTTCACATTCGCACAGAAGCGCGTATGGAGGATTTGATTATAAAGGGTACAATATCATTGAAATTACGCGAATATCCGTTGTGTGCGGTCAGTAGGAGGAATAGGACGACATCAACACAGGCGGAGCACGAACAATAAAATTCGATGCAGTTGTTGTATTAAATTTGTTTAACTATTTGTAATAAAGTTGATAATTTTTTGATGAAATTTAGTTTTAGTCATTGTGTTGTTTTTGACGAAGTGGTGGTTTTAAGTTTTGTAAAAAAACGATATCAAATTGAGCTGAAAAAAAATGTTTACTTTTTACCACTTCAGGGAAATACATTTTTTTTTATTTGGGAAGACCGGCAATTGCTTCTTTTTGACTTGGCGACTCTGGAGCCAACACTTTTCGTTTTCTTACTGCAATGTGGAAAATCGTTGGAGCCAACTTTGATATTGAAAATTTGAGCGTTGATATAGAACTTTAACGAAATACCTCAATTAGGTCGCCCTGACACTGTAGTTTTGTTCCTTATGTTTTCCGAAGCGCTGGGATTTCCATCTGGTTTTGGTCACCAAACTTATGTGATTTGAGACTTATCTTCTTGTTACCGGTCGGTTAAGGGTCCGGTCCTGCCAGCACTGATTCAAATTCCTACACAATCTATGTAGGCAAACATGCTCTGTCTGAATAGGTGCTGTTGCATGACAATAAACATGCACAGAACCTTTTCCTGGACTAATTTTTTTAAGGTTTTGTTTTTTGGGGTGTAAATTTTTTTGTTTTTCGTCGAGCATTCCAAGTTCTAGATAGAATCATCGAACATTCAAAGTCAGTTATGCTATGATAATCACATTTTAACTCTTGCCAACTACTGTAAAGTTATTTTCGACGGAGAAAATGAGGCCAAAATTTTTGAAATCTTAACGATTATTTAAAATTTTTAAATGAATATATTTAAGCACTACTCGAATTCTATATTTCCTAACTTTAATATAAAGTTTCCTTCATGTCTGTAAAATTACATTTTATACTAAGTTACCAGTATTGACTTACCTATCTAGCGCCAACTTGTTTACTACTGCGAGAGCTTACTTCTCCATGATTAGCTGCACATTTGTACTCTGCAAACACTAAACTGCAAGATTTAAAGGATTTCAATGTCAGGTTTTTTCCATATCATCATAGCTGTGAGATATCATTGCTAAAAGTATAAAAAATAAAGAACAAATCAACCCGAGTACATTTCATTGCTCTCTGTGGAAGTTGTCTACTATAAGAACAACATTCATATTTGCAAACTGACTTTTGTGTCTCCTATTTTTCTGAATTCATTCAATAAAAATATTGTATAAAATATTTGCCTGCATACAACTGTCGCAAACAACATAACTCATTGTTGGTAACAGCAACAACAGTGGTATGAGCAACAACTGCAATATATTTTGTTGACATTCTTCGCGAAATGGCATTTATTAAACACCTTGCACTATGGTGCGCCAAGTCAAAAAAATAAACTGCACTTATGTTAATCCTGTCGCGTCGCTTTCAAAAGCTACCGTTTCTACGACATGAGCAGCAAAAATGTGTTAGTACTTGACAGAATTTCTTTATGTCTGTGACTAAGTGCCACTTGTGGTATCCTGAAAAGTCCTTATGCAGCAACGACAAAAAAAGTGGCATTTCGTTCACTAGCTGACTATAAATATGTAAGTTAAAAAGTTTTACATAGGTCCTCGCAGCCAAGTGCGGTTAACATACGACTGATATCATAAAGTGTCAGAAATTGGTGGCGATAAAAAGATGATGTGTGGTACATACGAGTATATGAAGGAGTAACTATTATGATATGCATTTTTTCTTAAGATATCAATTGCAATTTAATTTAAAATACGCAATTTAGATAAGTATTACACTGAAGGTTTGATTGGTATCAAATTGATCGGTCGGGGAGCAAAAAAGGAAAATTTGAATTAATTTTTATTTTAATTTCAAATGGAATACGTTGTGGGGCTACACTTTATACCGTGCTGAAGGCTGTTGTCAGTTTTTCAATGCTGATGGTGGTGTTGCTGCTAATAATTTAGTTATGTTTTCGATATTTGATTTAATGCAAAATAAAGGCTTTGGAAGATTTTAGTTTGATTCAAAATATCAATGAAATATTAAATGTTGAATTGCCATAAGAAAACTATCTTATTTGGTAAATTTTCAATTTATTTAAATTCATCAACGTTGCACTTTGACCTTATACAATAAGCATATAAGCAACGTAGACTGTAAACTGTAAAACACGCTACGCCATACTAAGGCACTTCAGTTTCTAAGCATCCTAAATCTAAGTACTTTAAGGCCACAAATTTGACTGTTTACTACACAAACCACTTAAACGAAATACCGGAATTTTCGACGTTATGTCCAAAATATCAACTTAACTACATATTGACCAAGTTCACCTCGATTATAATCTATACGATTCCCGATTGTAGGGTGTCAAAAATCAGTAATCCACCACTCTGTCCAAAGAAACTTCATGCATTTTAAACTGTGCTAAATATATCAAGAAAACCTACATAAAACCACAGACCAACAAAAACTATGAGTGAATAAAGGTGGAAGGAAACAGAATTGGATGGATGGCAACCTACTTGCATGGCACGTGATATGTTTACGGAATTAAGAGTGTAACTATAGGAGTTTATAAATTAAATTAAATACCGCAAAACCTGGTGCAAATCAACTTCCAACAACACTATTCGTATTGTGTCTAACTAACATGAGGTAGCTTTTGCCATACATTGAAGGTGAAGAAGGCGTGCTTTGGTCAGAGTTCAGAATGGATGGTTGGAATGCTTACTTAATTTATTAGTTTGTGCACGAGTAGCAAGTGCAAAGGATGACGAAGTAAAAGGATGAGAGCGAAAGCCAACTTTTTTTTACAATCATTAATTTGTTAGAATTTCCCCAATTAGCAATGTATTTTTTAAGAGAATCATTACAATTAAATGAAGGCATTTAAGGAAAATAATGTAAGTTTTTCTAGTTTCATAACTTTAGAAGTAAAGTGTGTGGTTTTAAAGCACAATTTTAGTATTTCTTTAGACGTTATGCAGTTTTACACAATAAATGTGGGATTAAGCTGAAAGCTCTCAGACAAGCATTCTCAAAGCAAGGCATGTATTTTGCTGCATCTAAAGGAGATCGGCTTTCACAATAGACTTGGACATAAATTTTCAATCCATCTGCGGTTTAATTTAAACAAATATAAAGTAAATATCAGGAGGTAATCGAAAATAAAATAAGAGCTATCGATATTTAAGATAATATGAGCCTGTCAATCAAGACAAATGTTATTTTTATAAATAAAAATAAAGTTTTGCGCACAAGATCGAACTGATGCCAAGAAAACTTTTAAAAAATTAAGTTAAGCTAAAACAATCAAGCGTTTTTCTCAGTGCTAAAAGCTCTTATAATTTCCCACTTTTATTTATCATCAGAAACTATTTGCTTTAGAAGCATATAGCTTTTGAAAATGACCTTCCCTTGAACACAAGTTTAAACTTGACTTTCTCACTTTGCATTTCTTAATGTTAATATGCTTTCTTTTTAATACTGCTGTATTTTTTGACTGTCATCTGTGCAATTATAGTTAAAAACAGTGAATGACTTCAGAAAAACAATACAAAATTGGCTCCAGACAAGTTCTTTCAACTGTTAAAACCACAAAATAGCCATAATTCTGAAGAATATTAGGCATAATTAGATACAACCTACTTGCATTATGTACAAAGAAGAAATCAATAATTAAGTCTGCATATTTTCTTGTCGTAATTAATCTTTGAGCTTAAACCAGATTAACAGTAATTTGACACCATAATTTTTTTGATAAAAAATATGGCTTGAGGATATTTCATTCCTTATTCAATTCTTACACTGTTCCTTTCATAACAAGTGATTATTGCAATTTTCTGCTCTAGGCCGCCTTACAGTCCAGTAGGTAGCGCCACAAAAAATGTAATCACTTGACCACTTTCTAATGCGTCTTTTAACATAGTTCATGAACATCTGGCACAGACTCGCACAGTGGTATCGAATTAAGTATTCTCGGACTTAATTCATTCCCAGCTTCAAATGCAATGTAACTACGTAGCTGAATTTAAAATTCCAAAAATTACTTGATCGCTGAAACATAAACCACTTCATGTCTTCTGATCCAAGGAATGCTCGTATATGGCTACTTGAAACCGAACAAAATCGCCATTTTGTCTGTTTTCCCTAGTTTACAAGAAGAGTATGCAATGCATAAAAAAGTTCGTAGAATATTTGTTATACATACATACATATGTTTTTCTTTTAAATGCGTACTTTTTGATTAAAAAACAAATAAAGTGCCGATTGTTTTCACATCCAAGCGGCATTTGGAATAATACGTTTCAGCTGGTTATAGGTGCAATGTACATGTATCATTTTAAACAGTAAAATTAGTTTTTGTCCAAGAATTCGTAATTTGGGCTCACTGTGCGTTTTCGTGTCTAAGAACTGAGCGGATTTCGGTGGCATTGTGCTCAGACGTTCATGAACTATTTCAATAGGAGTATTAGTATTGTGACGCTTTGCCCCGGGCTATTAGCATATGCAATAATTAATTGCATTAACGCAATAATAAAATCATTTTATGCTGCAACCACCCAACGACTGTTTGCTAACTGCATTTGACTTTAACAAGATGCATTCGCATCGTAACTGCTGCTAATTGCGTTTCATGTTGGGATTACTGTAACAACGGCAGTTTGAGCAGTCAGAAGAAAACGTTAAGATGTTTGTGTCGTCCTGAAAAACAGCTCGCAAAAGAAAGTATAGTGTTTACTTACGTAAGTAATTCTATTTTTTCTTGCAAATGGATTTTTTAATTGGTTATTAAATTACTATAGCTGGAGTGAAATAATTTTTATTGCACAAAGTCGGGCAGGCGTCATAACGACGATAACTTGCATAGTTAGTAAAAGTTCTTATGAAGTTTTCTTACATCAATTTGAATGCATTGATGTTAAAATTTAAAAAATTTATATATTTTCCCACAGCATAACCGAAACTGTTTGATTTGTTACCGGCTGAACTAGTTTTTAGTTCTACCCTGCAAAAACTAAAGGGTGTTCAAATTTGAAGTATCTTTTTAAATTTCAAATAAAACACATAAGCTGTGTGAAATCTTTATTTATTGATATTGGAGGTTAATAATGAAAAAGAATGTCATTGTCTGCTAGCTCAGCAGGCTGTCAATATTTTATCAAAATTTTCAATAACTTTTTCGCATAATGATGGTTTAATTTGATTTGTGATATTTAATCGATGATGTTATCTTTGAGGACAATAAACTTTACTCTTCAAGAAACCCCAGTAGTAGAAAAAATAATCAAAGCTGTTAAATCGAATGGTAGCGGTGGCCAATTCACGTCTGTTCTTCGAAAAATTATTCGATTACTAAGCTTCTCTTTCAAAAGATCGATTTATTCCGTTTCTGTGTGGCATGTTGCACCGTTATGTTGAAACCACATATTCTGGAAATCAACATCTTCCAATTGATTCCACAAAAAGTTGCAATATTTTGGAGCGACGACAACGATGTGAAACTCCACTTCTTTGATCTAGAACTGAATGAGTTTCTTCAAATTCATCAATGATAAGTTTAATACCACGGTTTGTAGTATCATTTTGTCTATCGTATTTTGAACGCAATTTTCTTACAACTTCATCTCTGAAAAATATCTGTTATAGTCCTCGAGACTTCACCGCCTTATATCAACTATTAACAGATTTATGTTTGATCTCGTTTTATTCGGTACACAATCTCCCCTAGTTTTATCAAAATAAATGAAGCCATTTTTAAACAAAAAACTTGCAGTGGATTCGTGTGCGGAGATCAAAAAACATTTGAAAAAACAAATTTCAGCAAGTTATATATCATCTTAAGCAGGAGAATGAATTTTGTTATTTTTTGGGTTTTAAAGCTTGAAAACTTAATTTTAACACTATTAACTTGGCAACCCTACTATAGCCCTCAAGCGACAAATCTGCTGCAGCGCAAATATGGTTGTTGTATAAGCTGACGCTGTTTATGTTCCTGTGCATTTGCAACTACGATATGTAGAAATAGAATGCTCTTGAAACTTTTTGTTAACAGGGCTGCAACGAACCGTGTCCAGCTCTGCAATTTTTTAGCAGTCAAGTTCTTATACCAGAATTCGAAACACAACGCAAAAACAAAGCATAGCAAGAATTGTGCGCATTCGCAAGCGCTTCGTATTCACCAACAACGGCAAACAAAGCAACAACACGCACGGGCAGAATGGTTTTGGTGCAGCTGCACCTGTCAACGATTCGGCGAATTACAACAATACGAAGTTGTTGTAAAAGAGTGGAAAGAGTTAGTCGATGGGGATCGCTGATTTAAAGTATGACCATACATACAATTCTGGCTTGTTTAATAATAGATTTATTTAAACAAAACTTATTATTTTTGAACAGGTTGAACAAGTAAATTAAAAATCCACTACAACTTATTTCAATTTTTTTAACAAACAAAGCGAACAAATTAAAAAAAATCCTGTATAGTTCCTAATAAACTTCTTTTTTTTTTGAGGCAACAAACCCAAAAAGAATATTTACATACATATATATTGTGAAGCAATGTGTTTTGTTGATAAATGCATTTCAATAAAAATCAGCAAAAAGAGCAGATTCTTTAGGTCTCGTCGAAATATGCAAAGCTTTTGCAAATATTAAAAACTAGTGGCACCCGCGGCTTCGCAAGCGCACATAACTTATTTATTTTAAGCATACCAGAAACAAATAAAAAATAATGTCTAGATGAGGGAACCGTCGGTCGGTGCGAGGAAGGAGTAGGTATGATCTTGAACTGCACTGAACCAGTATAAGGAGGTGGAGGTGTTGGCGCAGAGAGTGAAGGGGAAAATCAAATATTTTTCAGAGCATAAAATATTTTAGAACGATGACTTCTAATGTACGCCTTCAACATCAAAATTGTATATTTTGAATTTTTTATCTCGATCTCCTGCGTCTCCACCTTCCATTTCTGGTTCCATTTTTGAACCAGCAAATGGTGTCATCTGACGTCCTTCTACTTTTCTAACACCCAACGAACGACGGCCCCATCATCTAGACATATGCCAAACATAAACAGACTTTGTTTAAAAATCACAGTAATTTCGAAACTTCATTAAAAATTTAAAAAAATTCATTAAATAGTTTTACCTATCACAATTCTACAATAGATAGCTTTCGATTTTCGATATCATCGAATCGTTCTAAATTTTTATTCTAATAATCTATGTTCTTTTTGCTTTTGGGACCTTTAAGTAGTTGTAAAAACGAGGTTTTTCTGGAGACTACGACGTTTGGGACTATTGCGACAGTTTAAGGACATGTGACCGTCGCAAACCCAAAAATCTTTGTGAGATGCCAACACTGATCTATACTATATACATTAGTTTGTATATCGTCTATGTAGAACAAAAAGTCACTATCTATATTTTCATTTTGTATACATTGTAGCATTAAAAATTCAATATGACCGAAACAAATCCTCTAAATATACAATACAAGTTCTTTATTTTTAAATGTTAAAGTGCATACAAAAACTTTTGAAAAGTATACTCGAAATCATGAAAATTTAGATAGTGACTTTTTTTCTTCATAGACGATATGTATAGTATATGCTATTAAGTAGTCATCAGGTATTGTTGAAAACAATTATAAGAAGATTACGTGTTATTCTTCTTAAGATGTTGAGTTTTTCAACTTAACATTGCTTAGCAAATATAATTTAAAGCCGTATTTAGTTCAGCTCCGACGCTCGTGATTTGATGTTGAACATTTTGGAATACTTTTTTCAAGTGCAACAATTTTAGTGTCCGCAATTTGCAATAATTTGCTCAGTTGACTTGCAAGTGTGCGTTATTAAAGCAAAACTCCAACATGTTTTTTGCCACCATTTTACTTGGTGCTTGCCTTTTAGTACTTTGGTTATATTTTCTTTGGTCACGCAGACGTTTTTACAAGGTAGCTTGGCAGTTGCCAGGTCCAGTCGGGCTACCATTTATCGGTTTGGCGCTTAATATGATAAATCCAGAAAGTGAGTGAATAACTTAAAGGAAAGCTTAATTTAAAAAATAGCTTATGCAGGATACGGAATATGAATTAAATTAAAAAGATAACAAGAAACAAAAAATAGAAATCACTTAACATTAACAGCAGCAACATTTGAGATGCTTGCAAGTCACCCTTCCGAAAACAAATTTTGAAAAAAAAGACCCTTTAAAAATCAATTCAGTACACATTCATGTGAAATATTATAGATTTTGATGTTTTCCGCCACGATATATAACGTACGCATTGCCACAACAATCAGCAGCATAATTATGGTAGCACTTGAGAGGCTATTGACTATGTCGAAAAAATCACTGGTAAACGAAACTAATTCGGATAATGTGTATATGTCAACTGCCAAACTAAATTTTAGGAAGAACTAAATGTTAGGATGAACCAGTTCAGTCTCAGAAAATTTTAGTATATTAGGGTAAGTGGTATGTTAGCGAAGTGTGTGCTGGACAAACAATAGTGAACCACGGCCGAAAGCCACCGCGAAGCCGGAATTGGACATATGGGAGAATATAAGCCCTGAGCCGCGACCGATGGCAGTTTATCCTAAAACCCTTCAGATGAACTATTTTGGTCTAGAAAAAAATAGCTAAAAATAGTTTTTGAGTTATAGAAATTTTATTTGTTATTAGTCGACTGTTATTATTAATTAATTGAACAATATTTTGATCGAATTGTACAGTCTTAGCAGTTTTTGAGTTATGATTAAAAAAAATGGACGAATTTTGGATTTACCATTTTTAGGGTAAAATTTAGCATAAGACAATAAAATACCTTTAGCGAATTAGTTGCATATTTAAATACATAGTCAATAGCCTATGACAGCAAGTGCGAATAGAAAATATAAAAACAGTTTGTTCAATGAATTTCATTGAGTTTGAAGCACTTAAGTTAATCTGTTTTTATTTTCAGGCACTTAGCCCTTTAAATTTTTTCTCCCATTTTCAGTGCTTATATTTTTTCACTCCATTTGTATCCTTTTTTCTTTTTCTCTCTCTCTCTCTCTCTTCTTGTTTTCGGTTCAAATTTTATAGCATTTTTGAAGTATTTGGAAAATACGTCAAAAAAATACAAATGTCCATTGATTACATGGATGGGCACAAATTGCTTCCTCTACGTTAATGATCCGGAAACGATGGAAACCATTTTCAATTCACCGCAATGCACAAAAAAAGGCGACTTGTACCGTTTCTTGGCATCAGTAATTGGCGATGGACTCTTTACATCCAATTGTGAGTACAATATAACAATAATAACAACAACAATAGTAATTATAAAAACAAAATATATAGAGAAATTATTGGCGTAAAAGTCGAGAGTTTGATGTAGAATGGTGTAAAATTTAAAAAACATTCGATTTTGCTCAGACTTTTCAACGTTAAAGTACCTTGAAAGGTTGCACCAAAGCACAAATTTCAGTCCACTAGGTGGTCAGGGTCCTGAGAGAGTCATAATTTGTTCTGAAAGTAGCCGTTTTAAAAATTTTAGTTGTAAAAGTCCACAAGTTATAAGTGACATTTGTAACAGAGGTCTGCGCAAGCGCACTTTAAACGGCCCTTAAGTCTCTTCCCACGATTGCAAGTCTACAAAGCTTTTGTATACGTAAACCACAAATAAAAACAAAACAAAACATAAGACAAAGCAAGCGAGGTGAGCGCTGTAACCGCAAGTTCTATCAAGAAATGTCGGAAGATACGGATGTAGCTTTTGTAAAAATTAACATAAATTGGAAACTCCTAGATTTATATCCAAATAATGGGTGTCGTATAAAAGATAATTTAATGACTATAGTTTTGGAGACGTAATGATTTTTCTGAAATATTTACAAATATATAATAATATGCTTAAAATGATACATCGTTTGTTCTAAGTTTGTGCGCCCTTACTTTCTAATAATTACATACAAATAATCAAGCTTTAAAAACGCAATAAGCCAAAAGCCAATTCCAAGAATGTAGAAATAAAAGAACCTAGCGTCAATGTGCGCTTTTTTGTTTGCTTGTGCTTCGCTCCTTTTTTTCTCTTAAGAAAAACAACGTTTTTGTTATACACGTTTCATTGGAGTTGAACAATGTTCCCAGTGGACTACAAGCCACAAGCAAACAAAACTAAGTCACTATCAAAATCAATTAAAGTTTATTTTTATTTTCTTTTTTCCAACAGCACCACGTTGGGACAAACATCGACGTTTGCTAAACCCCGTCTTTGGTCGTCAGGTTATCAATAATTTTTTACCAATTTTTAATGCTGAGGCAGATGTGCTGCTGCAAAAATTCGCCACAGAGGGCGCAACTAAAAAATTGGAAATCTTTGAGATGTTAAAGAAGAGCGTACTGGAAGCAGCTTGTCGTAAGTATCAGCCGTAATATTTTTAATTGCTTAATAAATAAAGACAGCATCGATTTTATGAGAAATTTATTCAACAAAATAGTAAAGAACTTTTCTCACATTATGATTATTGAAAAGTTAAAAAATGTATGATATGTATAGAAAATAATATCAGTTTTAGTGAAGTGGAGACAAATCTATATCTCAGAAATGAAATTTCATTTCTACATATTTTCTTACGTTCCGAGTAACGTTTATTTTAATATGTACCTATATTTATGATTGTATGTACTTTTGATTGATTTATATAGTTTTCATTTAATTTACAGAAACCACCATGGGACAAAAAATGAATTTCCAAAACGAGGGTTCTTCTACCATATTCACAGCATATAATGGGTAAGATTTAACTGTAAAAATGTTTAAAAAAGTTTTGAAAAATCTGGAAGCGTGCACTTACTTGAAAAAAATAATGGATCAAATTTAAGGACTCAACCCATGTAATCCGTCATCTCTGCTGTATCAAAGAGCGTAACTGACATTGACGGAAATGACGAAAGGAGGCGATTGATTCAATGAATACGTTAGTAACGCATACAATCTCAAGCAAAGAATCAACAAACAGTTGTCAAAGTTCTTTATGTACAGCAAAAGTTGAAAGTTACTAAAATTTCATCCGTTGCGTAAACGAAATAATCAAAGCGTTAATCAAATAAAAATAAGTATCGGGGGAAGATACATAGCTACAAACAATACATTAAGAATTTTGTTTAGGTTTTTTGAGGCTAAAAATATTTGATGTGCTACTCGTATAGCAATTTAGAGTTCAGATTCGTGATCAACAACCCCAACAACATTTATGAGACATGGTTTTGTGGTGCTCTTTTATTGGAACAAAAACACAGAAACAGAGAGAGAGAGAAAGAACATAAAAAGAATATTTTTCATTTGTTGACAGTTTTTCATTCAATTTATTCATGCGAAAAGCAATGCAAATCCTTTCTTCACACTTGAATTTTCTATAATATTTTATTTTCTTTTCTTTTTCTCACACAGCGTTCTTGAGGTTGTTTTACGTCGCATGCATTCACCCTGGCTGTATCCCGATGTGCTCTATCGCCTTTCGCCACTCTTTAAACTTCAACAGCAGGTTGTTGATGCATTGTATGATTTCGTGGAAAATGTAAGTTGACTATTTTATAAAGATGTTACGTTTGCGAACATTGGAGTTTCATTTTACCGACACTGAGTTATTGGTGTGTTCTCTCAATAAAGAGAATATGAATACGAGATGGTGATTACAATTTTCAATTTATTTGACTTAAAAAATTTCATGGTACAACAAGACTTAAAAAGAAAAATAAAGTAACTTAGTAAAATAAAACTAACATCTAAAATTAAAATTAGAAATAAAAAGAAAAGAACAGTAACCAGTAAGCGAAAAAAGGTTAATAGAAACATAAATAACATAAAATTAAATTTTAGAAAATTTAATGAATGAATATAAGTGTAAAGGACCTGTTTGAAACTGCTTGCAAACGCATTGCATCTAGGGTCAATGGGAAAATAATTCCAAAGTCTAATGGCGCTAATGAAAAAGATTCTAGAGACTGGAGTTTAGGTATTTAAACCTGGGGACAATCAACTTTAAAGACCTAGAGGAAATTTTGATATCCTGGGCAGTGAAAGTGACTAAGTTGATGCAAAAATATTAAAATACGTATATTGAGAAATTCTTCCAAGCTACAACCGATAATACCTCTACTTTTTTCAGAGTAATGGTCATACCGACACAATAAACAATATTTCGCAGCATTGTTGAAAGCGACAAGGAGTTTGTGACATGATTGAGAGTGTAGTTTACTAAAAATGACATCAAAATAGGAAAATATAAGGTACAATCAACTGCAGCACAAGCCTTCGCCTGGTTTCTAAGAGAGTAAAAAATTTTGAGGCTTTTAGGTACCTCAACTCAAGTTTCAGTATATCTCTCCAACTATTTTATGAATGTGATCAGTACACGTTAGGTTTGAATTGAAAACAATGCCAAGACTACGCATCTTATATACAAATGCTAGCTGTGCAGGGGCAAAAATAAGAAGAAAATGTCTACAATGGACAAAAAATAGGAGATAAAAATGGACTGTAATAAGTAGACAAAAATGTGTTAAGAAATTTGCGAAAAAGAAAATATCAGTTATGAAGAAAAAAAAACAATAAATTAATATAATAAAAAAATATAAGTAAAAATGCTCAAATTAAGCAAAAAAAAATATTTAAATTAAAATTTTCGTAAGTCGTTGCATTCACAGATCTCAATCAGAATTATAGTGCCAAACTGGCACTTTCAAAAAATATTTGGCATTCTGACTCTCATGGCACTTTTTGGCATGAAGCGTGCCGGATGGTTTCCATGATCCTTGAGAAAGAGCTAAAATACAATGTTTTTAAATCCCAGTCCAAAGTCCATGGATAAAACATCCAACTTAAAGTTAGGAAATTTTTAAGAACAAATTTTTTTAAAGACATCAAAATTCTTTGGAAAGTCTAGTCTAAGGAAAAAGTTTTCAGATTCAAAATCACCGAATTCAGAAGTAGCTGCTTATTTTATACTTTGTTTCTTTTTTTCACCATCTTGATTGTCTATAAAACATACATATATCATACACCATTATGCAAAAACAAAAATAAATAGTTTCGCTTTTCTTTACAGCTTTTGCAATGTAGCGATAAATCAACGAAACAATCGACAGCAAAACGTACCGAATCTAGTGATATATCCGCTAAGGACGAGCAGCAGGATAATTATGATGATGATTCTTTTGCTGCTGGCAGTTGCAGGAGCAAATCAAAGTCCATATTCATAGAACAATTAAGAAAGCATGTCGATCAAGGTCAACTGTCATGGGATGATGTACGAGTTGAGGCCAATGCTACCATTTCAGCAGTAAGTAATTAGCACATATAGACAACATTAGGGCCACAGTTGGTACATACCTTTCTATATTAAAATACAAAAGACTGTTTATTAAAAAAAGACTATGAGGCTAAGGGTACATCGTGGCTTAGAATTTTTTGTTTCAATTAATTGAACATAGTTTGATCAAAATGTAGACTCATTAGCAGAATCCGGTATTCATGTGAGCTTACAAAAATAAAACAAAAGTTTTTTTCAAACAAAAACCTTGACTGCGATCTCCAGATCGAGCTTCTTTCAATAAATATTTTGGCTCCATTGCCAAGACAAATTGTAATTTAAAAAAAAAATTGCTTTTTGGCTCAATAAAAAATCAGATTATTCTTAAAAGAACTACAGAGAAAACTGCAATATCTAAAAAATACCTTAATCTTTCTTTCTCTGCCCACAGACATTTGAGACAACATCAACAACTTTATATCTGGTCTGCCTCTGCTTAGCAATGCATCCGGAATACCAAGAAAAATTATATCAAGAGCTTATCGAAATATTTCCGGAAGATTCAGATTGCACCAATGTAACACATGAACACATTAAGCGTATGAAATACACTGAAATGGTTATTAATGAAGCAATGCGTCTCTTTGCGCCCATACCAATGGTATTACGCAGTGTATCTGAGGATTTCCATTTACGCGATGGCACTCTTATACCATATGGCACACAAATTGGCATTGATATTTTTAATATGCATCGTCACCCACAAGTTTGGGGTTCACGTGCTCATCTCTACGATCCGGAACATTTTAGCGCTGAGGCCTTGGCAACACGTCACGCCTTCTCGTTTGTGCCTTTTACACGAGGATTGAGAATGTGTATTGGCTACCGCTATGGGCTGATGATAATGAAAGTGTTTGTGGCGAAAATATTTCGCAATTTTCGCTTTCAATCTGAAGCGCGTATGGAGGATTTAATTATAAAGAGTACAATATCATTGAAATTACGCGAATATCCGTTGTGTGCGGTCAGTAGGAGGAATAGGACGACGTCAACACGAGCGGAGTACGAACAATAGAATTCGATGCAGTTGTTGTATTAAATTGTTATGTCAAACTATTTGTAATAAAGTTGATAATCTTTTGATGAAATTTCATTTTATATATTGTTAAGTTTTGCACAACGACTGTACGAAAACAAAGACAAAAAAGTGTAATTTCGTACACTGGCTAACTATAAATATGTAAGTTAAAAAGTTTTTACAATATAAAAATTATTCGAGTTTTTGTAGTATTTTATATTTTTGCCTTTATTAGTGTATTTTTTTACAATGTTTGAATAATCACTTTATTTGCTAATAACTTCTAATATTTTATACAACTTGCACAATTTTCTTGATTTTGGAGTGTTAAATTTGTTACTAGGTAGTATTTTGTAATTCATTTTTCACTGCTTTGCTTAGCTTACTGCCTAAAAGTGGTGTACAAAAGTTACATCGTTTGTTAAAAAACATGAAAATAGAAAATATATATTTTAAAAAGCACGTGCAAAAATGTTTACAATATATATATTTAATTTTTTCCATTGGACGAAAATTGTGTATTTTTCTTCCCCATTACAAAATTTGTAGGAGATAAAAAAATTTGTGTTTTTTGTAGAAAGTTGAATTTAAAAACAAAAATAAGAGCTGGAAGCCTAAATTTGTTCATTGATTAAGAGGATAGATAGTTGAATGAGGATTAAATTATTTAATTGTCTTGAAAAACAAGAAGGTCTTATAGTTTGAATTGTATGGCATTTATTTGTAAAATATTTCCTTAATGGGCAATTACAAGGCATTCAAGCCAAACCTAGTTGTGACGTTATAAACACAACAATGTTTTTTTATTTCATTATTTGCTAAGTCTATCTTTTGTTAGCAAACTTTATTTGTATTTATAAGTAAATATTAACAACTAACTTTTTTTAAATGATTTGTTTTTTTTTTTTGTTAAAACATTATCCTTACAAAATTTGATATATCAAACGCACACATACAATAAATCTTTTTGTTACGCACATTATCTCTGAATTTTCTCGATTTTATTGTCAAATATGACTCAATTCATACAATTTGCAAAGTTATTTTGTATTTTGAATGTTTTTCTTAATATTTTTATGAATACAATATTAATTAGTTTTTATGAACATATATATTAATTTGGATTTAAAATTTTCAACTACAACTTTGTCAGCGCAAATAAAGCTACAATAAAGCTACAAAATAAACTTTTTAAGCTTTTAGAATAATTGTTAAGATTTTATGCTATCTTAAAATTTAATTTTTTTTTAGTATTTCTTTTATATTTGCGAATAACATAATTTTTTGAGGCATTTAATAGTGGACGCTGTTTTGAAGTGTGTTTATTGCTTTTTAGCTTGGCTAAAATGCTGCGACGGTGTTTTATATATAATTTTATTAAGCTTTAGTGAAATTTTAGTTTATGTACTTTGTTTTTTTTTATTATTTTTAGTCATCACCTAAGGACCAGATTGTAATCGGAAATTGGAAAAACTTTTTTAACTAAAACAATAAACGATTTTGCATTGTATAATTTTCGCTCAGTAAGCTTTATGGTGTTAAAATCAAATATATCTGAACCCTTTACTTTAAAAATTAGATGGATTAGTTCATTGTTGCTGATGACAACGGTTACTTACAATCATAAAATACAAAATCGTATTTTTCATGAATTTGAAATCATATAGTGGAATCAAACGATATCATAGCATAAAGTTCTTAAACACAATGAATGCAATATGCGAGATAAAAAAGCGAGACATAATTTTTCCTAATAGAGCTTATTTTTGAGCTTTCATTGCGCGTCTTACTCTAACATATGTATAGAAAATAGTCATGCTCTCTCGTTTTGCTTTTTTTCGCACTCGAATTCATTGGGTTTAGAACTTAAGTTAGAATTTTTGCATGAAAAAAGTTTACATAATAGTGAACTCACGAAAAAACTTCGTTCGAAAACGAAGCTTATTTCAACCGCCGAGTTTGAACGCACGATATAAGTTATAAGAAAATTTAAATATTTGCTCAAGCGTCACATAAAAGCAAATTTTTCATTTTGTATATATTTTCCATTTGTTGGTCGTAGCACTTGCCTGGGTTTTAGCTATTAAATATATTAATCAAAGCAAAAGCTTAATATGTGTTATATCTCAATTTATTATTTTGTTTCATATTTGTAAAAATATAAATTTTGAGTGCAATTCAAATATGCATTTTATAAATTGGGAATAATTACAGGCACAATAAATTATTTTTATATCATTTAATAGTTATACATATGATGTTTTACTAATAAAAATGGTGTTTTCATTATTTCTGAGTGAACCTCATTATTTTTTTAATTTTATTTTTTAATATTTAACAATTTACAAAGTGTTTTTTTTTTGTGATTTGATAACCAAGCAATTTAGGCAATTTTGCAAATTAAAACTTAAAAAGAAATGAGGGAAAACAATTAATTAAAGTACTTGACATATTGTATGGGAATAAGTTTAATTTAAATACTAAATATTAAGTAGTTTTATGCACAAACCATTATTTTGGATTTGTGGCCTTAGTATTTGATTTTGAAAGTATTTACAGTAAAACGATATGCCTAACATTTTGCTATGCGTTACTTTTAAAATTTTACAAATAAAAAACAATTGAACAAAATAAAATCTTAAAATATTACATGTATTTGTTATTTTACGGTACGAGTAATATTGGTGTGTATTTTGTGTTCAATTATTTAACTTTTTTTGTTAAGAAACTGTTGCTCGTAAATACTATTGTAATTATTTATTGTTTTAATGCTTAAATATTGCTTTATCTTGGACATGACACAACTATTATTTTTTGTTTAGTTTTTGAGTTTCATAAAAATAGATTTTATTATTTGTTTTTGCATTCCATACACTTTCCTCTTTAACATACTGTAGCAGTTTACTAATTTACAATTAGTATAAAATATACAAACTAAAAATGCAATGATACTTTTGAACCATTTCCCTAATAAGGGATTATTTGATATATAACATAACTATAAAATTATAATCACAAGCTTACACATGACCTTTAAAAAACATGTTCCACACAAAATCAATAATACATACTTCAAACCTATCAATATTTCACCTGCAACATTTATGGCGTTTTGCGATACAACAAAAAAACAGCTACATTTTATCTAACTTTTTTCGGAATTTTTTTTTTCGATTTTGTTTATCAACTCAAAAATTTGCTCAAATCGAAAAATATATAAAATCTCAAATTTTAGAAAGAAAGAAATACATGGAGGTTTCACCAGAAAGTACACTAAAACTTGACTGAATTATATTGTTTTGAATCTATAAAGTATGGTATAATAACTTCGCAGTTAAGGAAATGCACAAGGATTTTTAACTAAAAATCGTGTTTTTTCTACAATTAAATTTTAGACTTTTGAGGAAAGCATACTTTTCGAGCTAATTAAAAAAAAAAAATAGAAAAAAAGTTTCAGAAAACAGGTACAACAAAATGTTAAATTTTTTTTAAATTGAAAACGCTATTAATTTGTTGATTTTCTTTGAAATTATGATTTGTTGCAAAATTTCTTATGAAGAAACAAGATCTATATTTTTTCACTAGGTTTTT
The DNA here is from genome assembly GCA_963680825.1 of Meiosimyza decipiens. Lineage (NCBI taxonomy): Eukaryota > Metazoa > Arthropoda > Insecta > Diptera > Lauxaniidae > Meiosimyza > Meiosimyza decipiens. The sequence continues at coordinate 5,513,305 of OY804259.1, read as the reverse complement.
CTTAAACAATTTAGCATGCTAGAATTACATAACTACACCGACCTACCCAACAATGTAATTTTAGTTAGCATTTTTAAATTGCAAGCATGAAGTTATGCTTAACGAAATCTATTAACTTTCGGCGGGCTGATTTGTTGTAAATTCTGTTATGCCATCATGTTCCATGGACTCCAATATGTCTGAGACATAAGCAGCAACATCTGTGTGACTGCGTTCACCACGTTGAATAAATGGCATTTGTAGGAGGCGACTATATTTAGGGCGTTCACTTTCATTCTTGATTAAACTGTGAAAATATTTAAGTTGTAAAGGATTTTTTTATAGATAGCACTACATTGTTGAATTGTGAAATGAAAATTATGTACTTATATTCGTACATTATAAAGTATGATTTTTTAATTTACCGAATGTATTCATATTTTCAACGAAAAATTTCAAACTTATATAATTTAATAACGAATTCATCGTTTGGCAGTTCTTCTATATTTCTTTAAAAATGAAATTAACTGTATCTCCTTCTTTGGAAAAAAATTATCATTTATGAGTCAATTTTTAACATCTAAAGTATGCAGTTTTTTATATAAATGCATACATTTCTGTTTAAAGGCATATACCATCGATACTGCCTTATCGCCGGGCGAACCGAAACAAAAAAAAAATTATTTGCTTTCTTGTTTCAAAATATTCACTTGTCTATTACTTCAGCAATCTTCGCTAGCAGTTGTTTTTTTGTTGAAGGTTTGGCAACTCTGCTTAACACAATTATTTTCACATCACTTTGTGCATGCATACAAGTAACATTTTTGTCTCTTTGTAGTTTATATCCCATATGGTCTAGTGGCTAGGATATCTGGCTTTCACCCAGAAGGCCCGGGTTCGATTCCCGGTATGGGAAATATTTTTTTTTTCAATAAGTACCAACTTTTTTCTGTACTTACCAAGTATTTACAAAATCCACAAATTCTATGGAAAATTCCATGCCATTAAAAGATGCTTGCAATCGCGGTGGATCCCCTTGTACCACCTTAAATTGTAAGAAATTAATTTTTTTTTTTAATTTTGACGCAATCCTAATTTTCTGCAATATTACTTGACATAATTGCTCAAATACGGAGTCCCACTTGCGATAAGGAAAATTACCAGTCGCAACTTCCATAAGTGTTATGCCCAACGACCAGACGTCACTGCGTACATCATAACCCTTAGCGCGTTCAGGATCAATGCGCTCCGGCTAAAAAATTTTATTTCAAATGAAGAAAAATAGATTATTCTCAAAATATTACATACCGCCATATATGGCCTGCAGCCTGCATCCTTTGTTTTTGCAATCGAATCAACTAATTGCCCGGATATACCAAAGTCACATAATTTAATATCGCCACGCTTATGCAGCAGTATGTTACTAGGCTTTACATCACGGTGAATGATTTTCAATTGTTCTTTCAGATAGTTCAGTGCTTGCACTGTAGCCACTGTTATCTTAGCTAATATTGATTCAGGTATACGCTGATGTTTGCGTTCGTAAATGTACTTATAGAACTTATCCAGTGAAGTATCCATCAACTCCATGCATATCCAACAATCACCCTCCTTAAAAAGAGCACCAAAAAATTGCACAATAAAATTGCACTCATTCGATTTCATCACCACTTCGAGATCCATTAATAGCTGCTTTTGCTCCTTTTCATCGACAGTGGAACGTATACGTTTTACAGCCATGACCATATCGATTTTTTTAAAGATCATCTTGTTAACCGCACCAAATGCACCACGACCAATTTCACCCAAGTCTTCCATGTCATCGGATGTAAACTGGTAAGTGTCCTGAGAACTGGGACCAAGTTGAAGCTTTCCGCATGCTTGTTGTTTGATACGTTCACGAGTGCGATCTGTGTTGGATTTGTAGTGATGATGTTGTTGGTGGTTGTGTTGGTGAGAGTAGCGTTGGGATGATACATGTGTTTGTGTTGTTGTTGGTATCGGTATCGGTAATGGGAGAGGAGGCATAGTAGTTGAGTTTGTTGTTGTTGTTGATGTTGTAGCAGATTTATGAAATCGTGGAAATTGTGAATTGAATGCATTTAATTGTAGTGAGCGTGAATGCGACGATCCAGCAGCTACTACAGTTGCTGCTGCAGACGCTGAATCGTGTAAACTCAATGATAATTGTTTCTTGCGCTCACCTGGTATAGCCATTGCAGGAATATTACCCAATACTGGTGGCACAGTGTTGGCGGCAGCTCCACCACCGCTAAAGCCGGCAGCAGCTGATGAACCAAAACGTTGCGTCAAAGGTAGCGCCATATGTGCAGCAGAGGAAGAGGAACTTGAAGCCGATGAAACAGATATTGTAGATGATGCTGAACCAGACGATGTGGATGATAACGATGATGGTGGATGAGGTCGCATGCTAAGATTGTTTAAATTTAATTCACCTGGTGGGTTGCGTGGACGGGTTGTACCGGGCGCTTAAATTTAATAGAATAGACACGAATTTAGTAATAAAATACACAAAATATTATTGATATCCAACAAAAAACTATTAGAGTTTCCATAGTGCAGAATGGAAAGTAAAACGGCGCAAAAGTGACTATTTATAGAAAGGTTGGTAGCGGGCAGGCAGCTCGCCTTTACACTACAAGCATTAACCCTCCAACAATGATTAAGGTCGCATAGAACCAAAGATGTCACGATGATTGAAATCACTATTTACATATATTTAAAGCATTTCGATATCTAGAAGTTTTTCATTTCATTTTCATTTGAAAATTTCGAAAACATGCATATACTTTAAGAGGCTGCGTCATTTTTAAAGCATTTTCTTGAGCAATCCATGCCATTTCCGCTTTCTGTACCACTTTTATGGGCCGAACATTATTAAGATGTGATGCAAAAATTTTCTTATGTCCTTTGAGTAGAGAGAATTTACGAGTTGTTACTAAAACAAGAAGACCTGCTGATGTTATATTAAAAAACAAGCTCGTTTATTATATCTTTATATACCAAGTACATCTGTTCTGTGCTTCGATACAAGAAATAGAATGCAGTTGGCCACGAACTGCCATCATGCGTCATGTTCGAAAATTTTATGTACAAATTTAGCTAATTGAGAATCGACAACAACATACATGCTTTTTACTCTTGAAGCTTAGGTGGAAGCATGTACCTTGTAGAAGAATTTCCTAATTCGGACCAATTTACCATTTGTAGATTGAAATCATTAACCTTGGATTGGTCTGTTTGTAATAAATAAGTGCTGATTTTTCACGTTATAGGTGCATAGTTCCTTACTGTTTGATGCAGACAATATTAATTATACCGAGAACCTTCTCCAATCGTTTGTCCATAGCAACAGCATCTAATAGCCGTTTTGTTAGATCAGCACAGGAGTGCTGAGGAGTTCTTCTAGCTTTTCCGCGATCGGTTTATTTTATTTGAACCCATATTTTGAATGTTAAGCCACCTTTCCATCCAACAAAAAAAAAATTGCAGTCTCGCCTCGCTGATAAGCAGCGATGAAGCTCATTGATTTCTAAACATATGTAAACAAACAAAACTACAAAATACACAGGCCATTGATCCAAGAGTTATTCCTCAGCATAAATGAATTCAATAAAATGTACAGTTTGGACTTATACTGTATGGTGAGGTGTTATTTTGCGGAGTCATCGATCCATTGAATAAGTTGTCACGACAACCGTAAATGGAGAATATCGGGTTGTGACCGAAAAATCTCGCAAACGAGCTGTTGTTAACAATCCAAAACTGTGGTTTCAGCAATACTGGGACATTGCACACAAAACTTTTTTTGATAAATGAGTACAAAAATGATTTTTTAAAGTAAAATTTAAGAAAATATCGATATATGTATGTACGTACATTCATATATACCAATAATTTCTCTCACTTATAAAAATTTGTATATTTACCATATACGTCAACCAATAACGATTTGGAATTTTTATATTCACTTACAGTGGTTGAAGAGATTTTATGACTTATAATGAATTGAGCAGGAAATGTTTAATCGAATGAAATATTAAATTAAGATACATCAAAATTTTTAAGGCATAGCAAAAAGCGTTAATTTTGACCATGTATTTATAAGTTGGGGAGTTTTCGGATCAGTTTCAATAAAATTAGTATCATTTGAAAAGTAATTTCATAAAGTTTGAGCTAATAAAGAGAAATTAATAATTTTATACATCAAATATGTATTGAAATGATGTGCAATATAAATCGATGTTGCTATACCGTCCACATTTTTAGACTTAATATACATTTAGATTTAAGACATACTGTCCTAGTAAATGAACAAAAACTCAGAAGACAGTAGACATGTAACAGTTTCTATTATATAAGCTCCAATAATAAAAATAAATATCTCTTAAGCCAACCGAGATATCAAGCAATTTTATTCATCGTTCTTTTGCTTAAATCACATCGATTTCTATTAGAATCATTGGCGCAACCGAACTTTAATCATAAAATATTTCAAATTAAAAATTCTATATAAAAACAGAAACTTCGGTGTTAACGAATCAAACCAAAACGAAAAACTGCTAACCGAATTCTCGAGGGTTAAATTCGAAAGTCATCCTTTTCCATTGATAAATCAATAAACTTACCAACAAATAAATTATTCGGCCGCTCTGCCATTTTTTTTTTTTGCCGACGTATCCTTTTAACTTTTTTTTCTTACTTAGCCGATTAAACGCCTCCTTGAAGTATGCGAGCGGTGGCGGTGATCTTCTTCTCGACTAAAACTGATGAAAAGAAAACCCGATTCCCAAAACGGGGTACAAACAGCAGGTAGTCCTGCAAATGAGATTCCAAATCAGTTCCGCACGAATAAACCGGATAATATATGTACAGAGAATATGTACGTATATAAAGTAGTGGTGACCACTAGACGTAGGAAAAATCGTCCGAAAACCACATGAAATTCTAACAAACCAGCAAGCAATTCATAAACTGTACAGTTCTTGAGTTATTCTCGTGTTGTTTTATGCACAATTAATTATTAAAAATGAATTTTTTCTTTAAAAATAATTTTTCGATTTTTTCCGCAGGCTGAGGACACCAAAAAGTCGCACGATTTATAACAGCGCCAGTTGAAAAGAAACTCGACAAAATTATGAAGCAGGCAAGAAAACACGGCGCGAGTCAGTGAGAGCGCGTTAAAGACAGTGGAAATTGAGACAGGAAAAAGCAAACAAGCGAAACGTCAAATGCAATGACGGTTTTTAACTCTGCAGTGTTTGCTTCTTATCAATTGCTTTTTTCTGCTTCTGCTGCGGCTGCTTTCACTTATTTATCTTTATTTGTACATAAATTATGGCATCTTGTATTGTTTATTTCAGTTTTATATCAAATTTACAAGTTTTTACTTTGAATTGAGGTTACTTATGTTTGTTTTTACGCTTTATTATTCCTTATGCAATATTGTCAGTTATTTCCGCCATATCATTCACTGATATAAAATACTGAATGCCATAAAAAGTTTCCAAAACGAACTGTCAAAAAAATTTACGTTTCCATAAATGTAATAGCTAACTCGCTCTGACTAGTGAAGATTTTACTTTCATTCTATATTATTGTGAACATGAAATTGGTTCGTGTCATCACTAATTATTTATACCGTCTATGAATAATGTAAAAAAAAGAATAAATTACGCCAATTTATGCGTTAAACAGAGCTCCGGCGGTTGACGTCAATACCGCCACCGTAAAGTACGTAAAACGGTAAAACCGTCGTAAAATCCGTTCGAATTAACAGAATTGCGACGTATGACGTATTTTTACTCATCTCAAATTGACACTACAAACTCAATTTAATAAGTTGATTAGAAACGCAACACTAATAAGTCTGTCGAGACGGTAAAATTAATTTTAAAACTAATTCTACCGTCAGCGGTGGCGGTATTTATGTCGACCGCCGGAAATCTGTTTAACGCATTGAGTACGGAACTTTATTGGGAACTAGCCCAATGTAGCATGTCACAAAGTATTTAACGTTTATTTTTTTTATATTGTTATTTTACTCAAGGCCTAGAAGACGTAAACATTTACATATAATATCAAGATTTTTTTATATTAGGAAACATCGGATTGTTTATATAGTTATTATTCTCACTCAAAATAATTCAAAACTTACACATGTAAATTTGTTTGGCTAAACGCTTCTGAATATTAAGAAAATCATTTAAAACCTCACTTTTTATACAGTTTTTAAGAGGCAGGAGCATTTACTTTCAAAACATTCAATATAGTATTCAATGAAGCCTCTAAGTCTAAAACAAAAATTGATGAGTTAATCGGCTATATGCCATTGCATGCTTAAGTCAATGCTAAAGTTTACGGTTCAAGCATTGAGACAGCCAGCTTTGTTAAACTTAGAAATGTGTAAGGAAATAAAAAATTATAAGCTTCAGTTCCTTTCACAAGCATGAACAAGAAATAGAAAGGAAACATATTAAATTTCGAAACTCATTGTAGATTTAAAAAAAAAACCGCTGGGTAGCAACTTCAAAAAGAACTGCCGCTTAAAAAATAGAGCGGGAAACACCCGACTATGTAAACAGTACATATTGTCTAGAAGTAACAAAATTTCAACTTCAGGCTTACATTAACCATTATAATTGGATCACTACACACAGGTTTTAGTGGAATAACATTTTATTGCATAATCTACACAATCAATAAATACTGAACGTCGTTTTGGTTTCACGTTTAAAATTCATAAGTTAACAATATATGAAAGGTAAATACTTATAATTATGACTGCATTTATGTTATAGAAATGTTTTCCATCTGTCAATACAGAATTCCTCATAATCTTTGTTGAATGGATGTTTAAATTTTCTTTATGTTAAATTTACTTGATGAACCGAGAAAGTTGCTTCATCGTTGTCAAAAATTTACAAGACCAAAAATAACATGCTGATTTTGACAGCCAAGATAGCAGTTTAAATAACGAGAAAAAGCCCCGTTTCTCATCGTTGCTAGCGTGTTGATTGTATCATGGCTAAAGCCGATTTTGCATTTATGTAGTTCTCTTTCAAACGACACTGACATCTCCTTATCTTTACTCTCATTGCTTTTTCCACTAACATTTATTTCGTTCTCGAGACATTCATCGTCTGCTGCAGTTGTAGTTTAAAGTTTTTACTTATTTTTTGCGTTTAATTGTTTCTTTAATATACAAAAGAAGTTGTGAAATTGTAACATAATAAAATATATTTACAAAATAATCCTAAAGTTTTTGCCTCTGATCAAGAATTGGCGTCTGCAAAATGGACTCATTTTGTCTGTCCAATTTTATTGATTATTCACTGGCCATACATGAGCCGCTCAAGCATAGCAATCGGATTAAGGTAAATAGGTGTTCATTAGAGTTGTGAATAGAGCAACTTGACTAGGTAATTTAAATAATTGGATTATGTTCTACTTTCAATTTCCATCCCTTATAGTACACTTGCTTTGATATATCGGAAAACTATGTGATTTTTGGAGCCACCTCGGGCTCCTTGTATTTATTTAACCGACGCACAGGCAAGTTTTTGCATTTAATTCCAAATAAACATGGATCGGTGACGCGTCTTGCAATCTCCGCGAATGAGAAGTATGTTGCATTTGGCACCCAACGTTCACTGATCTGTGTGTACGCTATAAACTTGTCAGCGAATGCAGCTCCACAGGTGATTTACACAAATTTGAGCAGCGATCAATCAGTGCAAGTTACATGCATACATTGGACCCGGGATGAGAAACAATTTTACTATGGTGACACCAAGGGTCAGGTCAATTTGGTGCTGCTGTCGTCATTTATTGTAAGTACTTTTTTTTTATTTTTGTAACTTTTGTTCACTTTGAAAATAATTATAAAAATTAAATATCTCTATAAACGTTTGCGTTTTTAGTAAATTTCTGTTCAGTTTAATGGTGATGGATTTTTCTAAACGATTATCCAGTAAAACCTAAAATGCTTCAATTGAAAATATATGAAAATATTAGTTCACATTAAATAAAAATAATGGAAGTCTCTGCTTTTTCAAATTCAATCATTTAAATCAATTTCGATTCAATCGAAATCAAATTTAACATAATCGAAATGAAATTTAATATAATTATAGTAAAAATTCTGAAACATTACAGTATACTTCAAATCAGAACGATACAATTTTCGATTGAATTATATCGGAATATATATTTTGAAATTATTTAACTGGAACGGTTTTGATCTCTGTTGATTTTAGATTATTGCATTATAATTAAGTGCCCATAGTATAATTAATTCTTGAGCAATGGTTGTAAAAGTTTCCTTCTATATGGTTTTTAGACATTTTGAATTAATCCCAAAAACTATACTTCAAACATAATTTTTATACAACGTTTTACAGGGTCGTAGTCTGCTGAATATGACTGTACATCCAATACTCTTCCTGGAGTCTCCAATTGTACAGATTGATAACTTTGAATCGCTGCTATTAGTATCCAACTGCTCTAAGTGCATACTATGCAACACTGAATATGAAGAATATAAACAGGTACATAAACATGGATTTATTTGTTTCAAAACTTTCCGGTCTCTTATCTTTTTATACGCCTCTTTTTACGATTGCTTATCGCTATTGTTTGATGTCTATGTAATATAGCATAGGGTAAAGTAACGTTTAGAAGCCATTTTAAAATTGCTTTAATTTTTTCCACTTAAAATTTTTTATATGTATATTTAAAATTAAAGTAGTAACTGCAATTAGTCTAATTATAACTCAAAGCCTTTTAAGTTAAGGGTTTTTATGGTAAAAACTTAACATGTTTAACCCTTTTCTTTCCCTATTCAGATCGGTAACCGTCCACGTGATGGCTCATATGGCGCCTGCTTTGCACTCTCAACTAATGAAACCGCACAACCGTCCCGCATTTATTGTGCTCGACCAGGATCACGTATATGGGAGTCAAATTTCGACGGTGACGTCATGCAGACACATCAATTTAAAGCTGCACTAGCGACACCACCTGCAAAAATCCATAAATTTAATATAGATGCTGATGAAAATATTGACAATGCAGCCGAGACAATTGCTAAATATGAAGAAAATGATGAAATGCTTGACTATCAGCCGCAAAATTTACAATTTGGCAAATTACAAATGCTGACACAGGACTTTCTGCTCACTTACACTGAGTTGGGCCTGTACGTTTTTGATGTCCGCACCTCGAATGTGGTGCTGTGGTGTAACCAATTTGAACGTATTGTTGATTGTCGTGTTGTTGGTAATGAAATTGTTATATTTACACAAACCGGTTCGTTGTATAGTGTGCAGCTTTTTACATTGCAAGCGCACGCATGTCGCTTGGTGCGTGAGGAAAAGTTGCTTGAATGCGCCTGCCTTATGCGTAAGCATGTGAAGTATTTTGCCGATAAAGCACGTGAAGACTTCGAGCTGTGTGCTTTGAATCAGATTAAAAACTTTCTTATCGATCGACAGGAGTATGAGTTGTTGAATGATCTTTCCGTGATATTTGATGCTATTGCACAGTGTGAAGGTAAATAAAAATGGTCTATTGCATACATAAACTGTTTAAAGAAGAAAAAATTATCATAAAACTAATTATGTGGTCAAAAAATTTCACCCAAAAAGTCCTTTAAACTGTGGGCATTACTTTATATTATTACATGTAAAAAAGCTCCAAAGTTGAAGAACAATTCATCCTTTTTGGTTCAATTTTACACTTTGTTTGACCGAATAATTCTTCAATAATTAATAGCCCAAAATCTTATGTTTCTTTTAAGTTTTATTTTTATATTTTTTATCCTTTAATTTGTATTTTCTGTACATTTTCTCATTAATAATCTTTGTCAAACCGATATAAATTATAAATCGGCAAGAGCTTTCAATTTTCTAAAGCATTTTCAATTCAGGGCTAACGTTTATACGAAGATTCTAGACGGCCAAGTATTCTGCTACCCTGAGTGTTCCACGCCAATGTTTGACGGCAGACTTCAGTTGGTGGTTTGCACAGAATTCGTGAAAATGTGAATATGACGTCAAATATCTTAACAAAGTACACTACATAGTTTGGTTTGTTCTTCAATAAAAATCACCGCTGCGGCAGTAACTACTGTTGACTACTTATTGCACCCAGGGTTTTAATTTATTGAGGAACATTTGTTAATTATATAGCAAATAACCCATACCGATTATATTGTGTCATTTTCCTATGGATGTCACTTTCACAAAATATTTATTTTTTGATGACACTTATTTTTTATTGAAGCGATTTTTTATTTATATCCTCGAGATAAAAAATATCCTTGCTCCTACTTTAAGAAAATTTAACTATTTCAAAATTTCTATTAACAGTCAATGGTGATAATAACAGCTCTGGTGGCAGCTCAGGTACTGCTGAACGTAGTATAGGAGCTGCAGGTGGCATAAAACTAAAAACAAACGAAGAACACATTCCCACCAATGGTGTATACGTATTGGAAAATGCATTTTGCGATAATCTAAAAAATCAAAAAGGAACCGAGCGTCATTTTAAAGACGCATTGCTCACCGTAACTGGAAAATTTGGAAAAAATATAATAAAATACAAATTTAACATATTTGCCGAAGACCAACAAAAACTTGTAAGCGATCTCATACCAAGTAATGAACGATCATTACCCTTTAAAGACATCAAAGCCATTTATGAGCAAGATGAAGATATAGTGTGTCGTACTCGCAAATCAGCACATTCAACACAAAAGGATAACCGTCATATGCCGCAAGCGCAACAGATCACCGCAGAGCAGAAGACACTCTACAATTTGTATTTGATTTTCAAAAGTGCGAAAATTTCCAATACCAACTTTGTCGAACGCTATCGTGCACTCTTCGATGAATATTCAGCACGTGAGATCATTACACTGCTCGCTAAGCTACAAGAAGTTATGCAAGAACATGGTGATAGCGTGGAGGAATCACAGAAAAATTGTTATGAAATGTATTTTAACTATTTAAATCCTGAGCTGATTTGGGAAGTGGATGATGTGGCGCGTGATTATATAGCTAATGGTTTTCGTCAACTGAATGCTTCAGCTGATATTGTGCGTTGTGATAATTGCGCTTTCCCCTTGCGTTTTGACAATTCGTGTCAATTTCATGAGTTGGGAGACGTGTTGTTACGTTACTATTGGTCACGCAACGAGCAGATCAAATGTTTTGACGTGCTCACTCAAGTGCCAGCACTGTTTGATGTTTTGGCTAAATTCTATTTAGCTGAAGGTAACATTGAAAAGGTTTTACCGATTGTACTGAATTATGGACAACCAGAGTTGTTGCTTGAAATGGGAAAGGGTTTCAATCTCACGGCGTGGGCACGTTGCTTTGAGCAATTTGTTGAATTGCAACATGGTCGCTTGGCATGTGTAAATTGTGAATGTGTTACACCGGTGGAAAATGTAAATCGGCACTTTTTCTATACGTGGAATTGTTTTCTCAACATTGTGCTGGATCATTTGCAGACACAGGATATATTGGCATTGATATTTAGATGGTCACATTACATACCAAATGATGCAATTGATCGTGAATTTTACACACGTTGTTTGTTGAAGGGTTAATGTTGAATGTAACACAAAATATATTGAATTGCAGTTTAGTTTGTATGCTTCCGTCTTTATTTTCCAACATTCCATTTGAATTTATACTTCAACATTTTAAGGAAACTTAATATAATTTTAAATTGATGTTTTCTAGCAAAATACTTAAAATTTTATTGTATTTTATTTTGTAAAAATCAGAAGTATGTAATTGCATTTTTTCGTTCGTTATTTTTCTGTTTTACCAGAAACGTTCTGGAAACTATTTACATTTAAAACAAAATACAGTAAAAAAATAAAGTTAAATCAAGGTTACAGGTTGCTCTAGAAACAGAGCAACAATATATGAAAAGTTGAAAAGTTTAAAACTTTTATTATTCACATAACATACGTTTGACAGTTTCTTTACAATTCCTTTCTGAAATTTATTAATAAAAAACAGATTGCATTTTGTATTTGCAATAAAATTAATGAAACAATAAAAAATTGATTTCTTTCTTCAACGCGCCAAATATAACGACCTACAATTCAACTTTTTTTTATTTTGTTTGGCTATTTATAATAATTATAATTTTTTATATATCGGGGGCACAGATCTCAAATATGCTGTGTTTTCTTTTTTATTAACGTTCTTTTCAGTGCGTTTAAAACAAAAAAAAAATAACAATAAAAAAAAAAACGATTAAATTACTAAAACCAAAATCGGCATTGGTTACAATTAATGAGATCTGTAACAACGATTTAAGGACGGAAAGAACGAAAGAAGGATTCAAGGCGATAATAAAAATTCAAGAAGTAGATGTCGATGGGCAAGGGCCAAACAAAATAAAAAAAAGTTGAATTGTAGCTCGTTATATTTGGCGCGTTGAAGAAAGAAATCAATTTTTTTATTGTTTCATTAATTTTATTGCAAATACAAAATGTAATCTGTTTTCTATTAATAAATTTCAGAAAGGAATAGTAAGGAAACTGTCAAACGTATGTTATGTGAATAATAAAAGTTTTAAACTTTTCAACTTTTCATATATTGTTGCTCTGGTTCTAGATTTGTATGATTTAATTTTATTTTTTTACTGTATTTTGTTTTAAATGTAAATAGTTTCCAGAACGTTTCTATTAAAACAGAAAAATTGTTATAAAATTGAAAATGTATTTTTAAAAATAATTGCTACAACTAGCGTCAATATAAATGCGCGTTATCTTAAATTTACGGTATAAAAGTACTGATGATATTTGAGCAAAATAAATACTACAATAATTTGTGTTCATTGTTCATACCTTAATATATAATATTAATTTAAGAATCTCTACTAAAGTATATTGTACTCATATTAAGAAAAAACAAAGTAAATACATTATATTATTTTAAAATTTAAAAGCCAATACTAAAGCATTTATTATTTACTAATTACACTATGTATAAAATTATACATGTATGCTCACTTATAATTGATATTTCAATGTTATTGTAATTATTATTGTAACCAAAACAATTGTATACCAACGCTTAGATTTAGTAAGTTTTGATTAAACTGAATTATAATTTAGTTAAATGCTTTCCTAATAACAGAACAAATATTAGTTTTAAATGCATAGTACGAGTAGTTGTTTAAGTTCTATATTTTTGCTGCAAAATAAATTAAGCATTGAAATTATTTTCTTTGATTTCTGTTATTTATGAACTCAATAAATAAATTATTTAACAAAAAAATGAAAATTAAATTTTTAAAACGGCAAATTCCTAATGTTTACAATTTTGAAATTATTTAGTGAAAATATTAACTTGATTCAACAATAATTTCGGATATACATATATGTACTTTCAACAAGTCTCAAGACGATGTAAATGGCTTAAAACGCGTATTTTTCAAAACCCTCTAATTCCTGGCTATTTCAGAAATTTTTAAAATCCTTCTAGGCCCTGGTTTTGACATGAAATTCCGGGCATAGGCTGGTCAAATCAGCTCACCTTGACAATAACTTATATAATATACATTTGGTTTTTTATTTCAGATAATTGAGCTCCAAGGCAATTCACTAAAGATTAATATTTTTGGACGGAAATTTAAAAAAACTTATAAAATGCTTAAGAATGTAGGTACTGCTGTAATTGTTTTCCAGACATTTAAGTTAAACTCTTGATAACTGCTTTGGATAAGAACCAAATTGCTGAGGCATGCAGGGTGTGCTGGAAAATCTGTTAACTTTAACTTGAAATTTATCAGAGAGGGAGCAAATTACATCATGGTCAAAGACGTAATCAAAATATTTTACATGGCTACTATTGCTTTTGTTTGACAATATTTTACCACTGAACCAAATCGTAATTCAAAAAAAGTGTTCTTAAGACACACCCGAATATACATTTATTTAAAGCAATAGATATAAGGGGTTTGAAGAAATATTTTCGTACATAGCTGCATCTGCAAATACATGTCTACATATATTTATAATTTCCTGAATAACAAATGACAACAATATTTTATGGTCTACTGCATCAGGTTTTTATATTGTTTCAACTCATAAGGGTTGCAACTTGCTTTCAAGCTACTGCATGTTAAATTGTGCATAATGAAATATTTATCCAATACAATGTAAGCAGATTCTGCTGATTAAAAGTTGCTGAATTGATACGGCACTGTCTTGCATAAAATACTACGTAATCAGGTAAAACAGCCAGTGAAATTAAAAATTGAAGAATGAAAAATTAAATCACAATTCCAAAGTTTATTTTTAACATCCATATGAATGCTTTATTTTCGGTTTGTTATGCACTTCCTGGAGCGCCCTTAAAAATACATCAGCATTTGCCGTTTACGCGCAACGCTACATACATCCTGCTGTGTCAACGCAGTCATTATTTTCATTACCACGCAATTGTAAACAGAATTACCAACAGGAATGGTAATAACAGCAATAACAAAAAGTCCAATAAAATCGTCCGAGTAAATGTACGCTTACAGATATGAATGCATTTTGAATTTAAGTTTTTTTTTTTGCTATTTTTGGTTGCCCTTTGGCAACCGACCAGGCAATTCAGCTCAACTCATATTGGTGGCCAACATACATACATACATATAATAAGCACAAATTTAAATATTTAACACTCAACTGATCGCTGGACGAGAATGGAAATTTTTGTGTGGACAAGGCTATGTGTTGAGGTGCATTGAAAAAATATCTCTGAACATATGTATAGAAAATGAATCAAAGGTATATAATGACGTGACTGAAGCGTATGGAAGATTCCACCTAAGGAAAGCTTTACTTTACAGCCGATAGGCAGAACAAACTTTTGCTACAGAAACCAGAGGAACACCGACCCTAGTTTATTTGGTTGGGACTAAAGAACGTAGAAAGGATAACTTAGTTCAGGCTATGCACCTACATGGATTGATAGCCATATAAGTAGTGATTATATTTGTAAAAGAAATACAATCTTGCTATGTGAAATAATAGAGGCAGCAATTTTTGAAGGAGCTATTAGACAATACCGCCATACTGTCGAATGAAAAAATTGGTAAATTACAGGACAGAACGAGTATATTTGAAGGATTTTTAAGCCAGCATCGGCTGATATAAAAGCAAATATGTCCTCAGAAAGTCAGTTGAAACTTTGATCCATGTTTGTCTATAATGTGTGTTAAGAAATAAATTAAAAAAAATTAAGAGAATTAAGACTCACAAGACTTAATCGAACGTTCCAACAAATTTTTGTGAATTTTTTGAGCCACGCCATTGTTTTAATGAGTATGTACAGGGTGGCGGAAACTACTTTCATAAAATTTTGATTTCAGAAAACTATATTTTTGTGAGTACAGCATTGAAATGGGGAATTTTGTTGATCTAAACGGGAAAGATTATATCCAAAAACTGGTCTATTTCGCGTATTCATGCTCCTTAAAATACATTTTTCATGACATTTCGCAAGATTTCAGGTAATATGATATTGATTTTATATCAAATGTTGGTTTCCAGTGCAGAAATGGTCGCTTACTTATTAATGTATATAATATAATGGGCTCATCGAAGATGTCCTGTACCAGAGCCATTGTGTGTGAATGATTTTGCATAGCTAGCCTCAAAAAATGTTCCAATATCGTCCGATATTGAACACCATTATTAGCAACTGTGGCACTGTGTCAACGATCAATGATCGTTTCGAAAGATATATTGCACCAAACTAGGGTTTGTGGTGGTGGGAAGACCCTTATTGAAATAAAAACTTGAAATTAACACCAAATCGATAATTTTATGCCACCCTGTAGATGTAAATGTTGAAGCGTTTGACCGGCGGCATTTTAAAATGTTGCGGCATGGTACAAAGTTGTGCTGTTCTTATTGTGTTTGTTGTTGTTGCTTTTGGTCATTATTGTTGCACATTATTAACATTTAAATGTTACCCTTCATATCCTGTACTTGAAATTGTGCTTTCATATGAATTCAATGCGTTTGCGTTGATTATTTCCTACGTATGTATGTTATACGATTTTATTTAATGAAATCACATTATGTAATAGTATGAGTTGCACCAATTCCCAGTAGGCAATTGCAGCAAACAGTGTCGATACACATACCAACATTATTGCAAGCGTAAGAGCTTACATAAGGCGGCCTTCTCAAAGTCAAATTTCCGTACAAATAAATCTATAAAAATATTTACTATTTTCAATTCGAAGAACATTAACCATTAGCTTTTTACTATAGAGTAGAAAAAACATGGATTTTTAGTACAAAGTTTCTTTATACGTTAAAATTTGATTGAGTTATGATGAAAGTGTAAATAAAATTTCTTTTAAAAAAATTCTGAGGTGATTGGATCGTCTTGGATTTAGTTACTTAAGGCATTTTTCTTCCCAAACCAACAGCAGTCCTTAGACCGCTTCGTAATCTTGCTTTTGTTTACTGGGTTGCAAATACAAATATTCAAATGTATTGGTGTTTGTGTGTGTGTGTATTTATCTTCCTTATTTGTATCCATTTCACAATTTAATAAATTTTGTATATAAAATAAAGTGTAGTGCTTAAGAGCCATTGAAAAGTTTCCTTAAATGCCCACATAGAGCTTTTAAGATCTAGGGTTAATTTACATATAACATTATCTTAATTAAATGAAGTATGTAATTGAATTCAATTTTTTAAGAGTTTAATTTAAAATTTCATTTGTAATTTTCGTTATTTCAAAAAGATATTTATAAACTTGAAGTAGTCACTTATTGAACGTTGATTGTAATTAAATATTTATTGACATATAGGATTGAATATAAATTGTTGCATTGCAATGTAATCTTAACAATCAGCAAGTGCTTTGTCATTAATTAAAGTTTACCAAATCGAAACTGATTGAGACTTTTCTAGCTATTTTTGATTTTTATTAATTATGCTCGCAAGTCAAAAGTTACATATTTTTCCACAGCAGAACTTGGAGATCTGGAAAGAGATCATGGCCACACAAAGAACATAAATAAATAAATTCTGCTGTTGAAAAGAATGGATTTTGGGGAACTCTTTGAGTATATAAATTCTTCAGCTCAGAGCACATATCAAAGTATAACAATGTAAGAGTCGTCTGAATTGAAACCTTAATGGCTTTATGTAATTGAAGCATTAATGGCATTATGTACCTTGAAGCCAAAACCAATAGTTTCCGAAATAACGATTGTCGTGACCTTTATTAACTTTTATAGCACACGCTATATTGATGAGGACATTCTGCATGTTACATCTTGTGCCAAATTCATGGTATATACGAAAATTCAGCTTGGCCAAAATTATATCGCAGTTTAATATTAATGTTCCTGGGCTATCATCGACTTTTAGTACTTTATTATATGCTATTTAAAGTCTTTTGGTTCTTCTTCGTAGTTTCCGATACTTTTCGATTTTAATTGACTACTCAGTGTATTTTCAAAACATTTCTTGTTTTCTCGTTTATTTCAAAGATTTTTAAATATTCGACTTTTTCAATGATTTTCAATGCTATTCACATATCATTGACTTTTTCGTTGTTTATTGATAATTTTCGACTTTTTCTTAAATATGGTTGAGGACATTAAACTGTTGTATGTAAAAAGTTAGTTAAGAGATCCTCAAAAATATCCGAACAAAACCAACACATATGCAGCTATCGCCACCATCATACAGACATTACTTTAGACAAAATCTCTATGCACACTGTAGAGAAAATATCTTTAAGGCTAAGACTTTTGAAATAAAATATGATTGATTTGCTGAAATTTTTCATCTTTAGTGCAAATGTATGTTTTACACAAATGCTTTGTATAATTTTTGCTCTTATCAAAAGATATTTCTCAAAAACTTTGATTTAATTAATACACCAGTGCATTGTACATGCATACATATGCAAATAGTTTTGTGCTACGAAACATAAATCAAAAGAAAATATTTTAGTCGAAAAATGTTGTAATAACTTAAAGAAACTTTTGCAATTTTGCAGAAGTTATGCCTGACTTGCTAATAACCATTATTTTAGCTAATAAATTGCATTTTCATGATTTCAAGGAAAAATTCTCAAAGGATTTGTGCTGTCAGTTAATAAACAAACACTTGAGAGAAATATTTTTTATATATGACAACTACGATATTTAAAAAACATATAAAGTGACATAATATTTTCCTTGAAATATTACTAGATTTCTGTAATTAAACAAAGAAGGCGTCGAAAACATTTTTGCTCTAAATGAAATGTATTAATGATAGAAGAAGGATTTCTTAACTGCAAGCATTTAAAGCAGATGTGGGCATTGAAATCTAGCAAAAGGGCGCAACAAAAAACGAAAGCTTAAAGTTTTTTTTTCACTTAAAAATTCGCCACCAGCACAAAATAAAAACCAAATTGCACGCACAACGAACAAAAACAATTGCTACTTTCGTCGAGACACAATGCAACGCTGTTGCTTATCCCTTTGTGTGTTATTTTGGTTTCATTTGAACTCAAGTCATCGCTGTGCGTCGATAGCGTTGAAATTCTCCGAATTGTTTTTGGTTGCTTGTGCGCCGAATATTGATTGGGGCCATGAGGGCGGAAAGTGCCACTACTTGCCCATCGCTGATTTCAAGTAAATTTTTTGTAGTTACATAAATTTAAATGCTTTAATTTTATGAAAAATTCTCTATAACAGATTTCTAGTACAAAAGAGAGTTAGTGTTTATAGCATGTGGATGGTAAGGTTCTTGTAAAACTACCTTCCCAAGAAATCGAAAACTTTGGAAGAGTGAATCATATGCTAATGCACGTCGGTTATGTTGCTTTTTCAAAAAGTTTTTTTTTAAGTCTTTCATATTCTCAAAATATAATCGGTATTGAACGCAAAATTGAATGTTAAAAAATAATTGCTTTATTTACTGTTCAAAATAATTCACAAGTTATTACAAAATGATTGAAAAGCAATAAATCAAATAAGTTCCTCACTGAAAACTTGAACTGAAATTTTCGCAACTGAATGTTGTTCTTTTACATTAGTGTCACAAACTGAGCCTATTTTCCAGAAAACTTTTTAATTATGTTTATGTTATATATCAACTTTGTGAATTATCATAGAAATATTTCGTTACAATATGTATTCTCACATTAGAAATTATTTGAAATTATGTCATTTTAAATCTAAATATACTTCAACAGACTTTACATTAAAGTTCTCAAGTGCTTAGTCTGGGTGTTTGTGTATTTACTGATAAGTCTTAAAATAACCCACGGTTCCGGACAGGCGTGTCTCTTTTTGTTATTCATTTTGTGTATTTACTAACCGCTTAACCGCATTTAATACATCACCAAATCTGCTTAGAAAGTCTTAAAAACAAAACTTATTTCTTAAATATCATACGTAGCGAAATTAGCGCTAAACACCAACTTCAGCGCTTAAAATGTGCTTGACAGTCTAATGAAAAAAAGTTGGTTTAGTTACCTAAAAGTTTACGCGCGTAATTAATCTGTGCTACGTATGCAAAAACACACATTTCGTATACCACACTTAAGCAAATATATACATAAGCACTCACACTGAGTATATGTATGTAGTGTTGCTTCCGGTTTAAGTTTAATATTTCTGACTAATAAATCAGCTTTAAAAGTGAAAACTATTAGGGACCTTTTTTTTCATGCACACGCTGCTGCATACCCAAGTGGAAAGAGTAATGTGGTGGAGTTATATCCGTAGATTAAAGGTGTATTTGCAACAGAGTATCCACGGTATAATCTAGCAAGAGAATGTTGTCCTGATCAACTTTCCTCAAAAAAGTTATAGTTTTGCATGTCCAAGTTTTTTTATCTGTGTTTGAAGCTTAAATAGTTCATTTGAGATTAAATATAAAATAAAAAAAACCAGCGTTGATCGACTATATCTTTCTTCGGCAAATTTGAACACGACAATGTTATCTTTCAGGTTTATACCGTGGCTACTTGGTTGCAACAATAAACCTCAAATTTATTGGAAAGTGTTATTAAACGAAGAGTTGAAATGAAGACTAGAAAATGTCAAGGTATTTGATTTATAAAATGTTCGTGATGATCACCTTAGGAATACCTCATTGCGACTACGAGCATTCCAAACTCTTTTGAAGGATTTCCACTAACGTACCCAATAGTTGATCAGCATCGCAACTATAGTCTTTGTCACCAGTATCTAAATTTCTCTTCGGGTGCATATAATATTTTCTTTATGTTTTTTGCCTGCTTATTAAAACTTATATTTCATATGCACATAAATTATAAACTAATTTGTTTAGCGACATCTTCAGAAAATTATTTAACTTGCAAAGTTTCTTCTAATATTTTGTAGTAATAAATAAAACGTTGGTGTATTACTAAGAAGTGTCTTACTGGATGGTAAAGTTCTTGAAGGCTAAAGGATTTATGCAAATATAACTTACTGTGAAATTATAAACTACAGGGTGCGTACGCAATAGTTAGTAAAATAAAACATTTTTGTTTTGTCCACATTAATTGATTGTTCTAAAATTATTTCACCATCGTTGGTCTTCGAATCGTCAAAGTGCTGTTTTCTTCCAATTTATGCAAAAAATTTCTACACCAAAAGAAGTTATCGGAAAAAATAATCGTCTTGTACATATAATGACACTGTTCAAAGCTGATTCCACTTTTGTGTAGCACGGTATACTAAAATCTTAGGTGGCATTAGTCTTTCCTTGGGTATCAGATCACATGGATAAGCTGATAATTCAATTGCTGACACTCTTTTGAAAGAGAGTCAAAAACTGACTGTAGTATTCATTCAACTCTTTTCAAAAAACAATAACTAAACGACAACCCTATTAGGCGATTTGACGACATTTTAATATTCTTAAATTGTGTGTGAACATCCTTAGTACTTTCAAGTTTCTAAAGATTTTGAAGTTTACAAAATTTCGAGAAATTGTTGGCATTCCAAAACTTTGTAATTTTCAAGACTCTCAAGATTAAAAAAAAGGTTGTTTCGTAAGGATTTTGGTAAGTTCATAATTTTCGTGATTTCCAAAGTTTTGGAACTTAAGAAATTCGCAAATGCATCAGACTTCTAAAGTATTACAGGATTTTATAGTTTCTCAAATTTTCGGGTTAACAAGTCTTCAAAGATCTTTAAGATATCGAAAACTTTAATGTACATGTCTTTTTTACTTTTTAATTTTTTTTAAAAATATTTCCGACATTCAATGTTAATGAAATTTTAAAAATTTATTAAAGAAACACAATACTTTCATGACTTAAAAGTTAAGTTAAGTTAAGTTTTCTAGGTAAGGTCTAATTTTTCCACTTAGGAAAGTTTTGAATATTTTTATTTTAATTGCTGAAATCACAAAGATTTTCAAAATGTTAAAAGTTAGTAAATTCCCAAGTGTTGAATGTCTTCGGTATCAAAAGATAACTTTAACACATCCTGTATGTCGATGTGTTGCTAAGTAATTAGCAGCAAGTTCCGATATATGTATTTGCCAAGGTCTGGGTTGTATAGTTAAGGAATTTGTATTAAATTAATTACGTTTTTCATCTACTTCAGCAACAAAGAAATAAGAAAAGTTTCTTATTTTTGCATAGACCAAGTCATAAATTCTCGAAACTTTTTCGAAGCTACCGATAGTATAACCGCTGCAAAACAAAATTGCAAATAAAATGTACCACATAAACCAATTTTTATGAAACTTTCTTAAGCCTTAACGCTGGTCTACGTTATTAAAGTCCCTCAAAGTGTGCAGATATAAAAATAAGAATTTTCCTTAATTGAAATTTTCTTTTAGTTTTCTCATACCTGAGCAAGTGCTGTAATTAATAAAATATGAGCACAACTTTAGCAATAAAATCACGGATATTCATTATATTATGTTTGCATTGAATTTCTTTAACTTGCAGTACATCGAACAATAAATTGAAACAAATTGTTGTACTCTTTAGAAAATACCACACCAATTTTAGTATTCAAAAATTTATACCACAAAACAAATTTCACATATAATGGAAATTTCATTCATTAGAAAGCAATAAAAGTGAATATATAGGATGCAGGATGAACATTGATGCATTAATTAAGTCACAATAGTTACATATATGCAGTATGTGTTAAAGGCACTAAAACACACATAGACGGTTTGCAGCATACAATCAAAATGAGCATTTTAGAAGAAATTGAAAAAAAAATTGAATTTTTTTTAAATTTCAATCAAATATATGATGTATAAAGAAACATGCTCGTTATTGATGAAAAATACTCATACAAATTAATTAGGGTGTCCATTGTTTCTGAAATTGAATATTTTTGGAAGGGTCAGAAAGATTTCATTTATAGAACTTAGAAGAAGCATACTAGTGTAGTTTCATAGTTTCAAAACTTGCGTGCCGCCAAATATTTCAATTATAGTAAATTTGTCAATTTTTGCCAATTCATAGGAAGAATGTCAAAATATTTTGATAGAAAGTTGTGTTGCAAGTGTTTCGATAGTTTGTTTTAAAGCTACAATAATCAGCTTTTTGATAAAATAAACGCTTTTTATAACCACTTCAAAATCAAATCACAAAAATATCTTAATTTTTCCGCAATGAAAAGATCGTAAATTGTGAAGTCATTTTTGTCCGATTTTTTTAAGTTTCTAGTTAAAAAAACCATGCAAAGATTTATTTTCTTTGAAGCTCTAAAAATTATCAAAAAAAAAAGAAAAAATGTGCACAATATTTTCTGTTAGTCTTCTAATTTACGTGAGTAAAACAGATATATCTAAAATACTTAAATGGTTGTTATCAAGCTATTTAATAAATAGCTTGAATAAAAATTTTCTTAAGTCCAAATTTTCCTTTTTTGATACATAAGTAAAACAAGCTGTGATGAAAATCTACTTGGGACACCCAAAAATACATCTCTACACACACACACACACACACACGAACAAAAGCAAATAGAAAATCCAATAATGTATGCCATTATTTTCTAAAAGACATCATTCTGAACATATAAATATCGAGATGTGTTTTTGTAGGTGTAGCGATAAAGATTCAGGAAACAAAAGCCTGACACAAAAAACAATGTGAATATTTTGAAAAATTTTGCAATTGTTATAAAATGGACACAAACAAACAAATATACGTTGCAATATCAACATTTGAGAAAAAGAAGATATGTGGGTAAAACTGCCCACACACATTAAGAAACTTAAAAGTACAACATGAATATAAAATATACATGTAGCAGCATAATAAACGAGTATTATTACATCCATGTGTATGCGTGGAGCAAGCACTGCATTATCCCAGTAAACATTGAATATAATGTGATATTACTATTAAAAGTCCATTTGCTTTTAAGTCCTTACTGATCATCATATACCATTTAACATTTTTGGGAATTTTGTGACGGTCAATTAGAGACGCATTAAAAGTTTACGAGACTTATAGCACATTCCATATATTGGCAGAGACGATAAATTTACGCTACAGAGGTTGAAATAACTCCTTTAGAGCTTTGCATTTAAAACCATGTTGTTTCAAGTTCATATAGAAATCTGATTCCGTTTCAGATTTGCTTCGGAAACAAAATTGAAATTCAAAGTTTAATTCAGCATTATACAAAAAAGAAAAATCCGTTACTTTTTCGGTACTATAACAGCTCAAGTTCAAAGTTCAAAAAAAAATTCCAAAGTATATTCCGAATACTACGTTTTTCAACTTTGAACTTCAATTCTACTTCCGAACTGAATTGGAATCAGTACAGGCCTGATAGCCAAATTTGTGTTATTTCATTTTGGGCAGTGTATAGTCCTTAGCCCCTTTTGAAATGTCTAAATGAACATATTGGCATGGGCGATGTTTCAGGTTTATAACTGAACAATACTTCATATTTTATTGCCCAACTTTATTTGGGCGTTACTTCATCTCTATTTTTGGGTAAGATCTTTGTGGTTGCTGTTGCCACCAGTTAAATTCGATTATAATCGGATGACAACTTATATTTTTTTTAAACATTTTGAAGAAAATACAATACAAAGTTCACAAAAATCCAATACAACTTAGATTACAATCGCTTACCCAAATCTGCTGGGATACCGTGCGGACACATACATACAATAATACATACATACGTACAAATACAAATTAACAATTATGTACAGCACATGGTCAACTCAATGTTAAAATGAAATTTTCTAAGGACAGGCTTTCAACTATAAGTATGTAAGTGTTCGTAAGAGCACATTCAAGTATGCAGTATGTGTACATGTGTTAGTTTATGCAGGCGACAACCCATTTTACCTTTTTTGAAGCATATTTTCTGTAGAATAACAAAAGTTTTTGTACTCGGTTAAGAGAAGTCCATTCTATTTCGTGTTAAGTTCCTCTTGGGTGATATGTCGTATTGTCTGTCCTCTTAGAAAGAAATACTCTTGACACAAACGTACAACACATTAAAATGATGTTTAGTGAATGGCACTTTTGTTTGTGTCAGTGTGTGTTGTGTCAATTTCCTGTGACCACTCATACACTAATGCAGTGGGCGTCTTTGGCAAAGCTGTTGCATACTTTAAGGTGTTCTAAGCAACAGAGGAGAAAAGCCTCTTCTATTGTCTCATAAGGTTTTCCGTAGTGCTTAAATATTTTTTTTTAATAATCATAAGTATTGAAGAATTGTGAAGTTTTAATTACAAGTAAAATGTTGGATAATTCAACAATATTAGTTTCTAAACCAAATTATTTTCCAAACGATGGTAGTATTTTTATGAACCTATTTTCGTTATAAGACTGAAAGGAATCCTTTCTCTAATGATTTCTTTTGAAACCATTGATATCATGACTTGAAATTTTATTAATTTTTTTTTTAATTTCAACTTTATTGACAATGACAATGGTGGCAAGAACAATAGCAAAAACAGAAACATTCCTAAAAGTTTGCAAATGAAATTTGATGCCTCTACCTTTCAAATGTATCGTACAATGTGTGTGTGTGTGGTTTATAAATACAAGAGGCTCTTTTACATATGCACAGTAGTGGCCAAAGTTACAAAGAAACAATATTCAATAGAGAGAAAAATGTAACAATCTGCTAATGCACACTTTTGCCCAAAGGTATTTCTATTGTATAGCAAAAGCAATACAAATGCAAATACATAAACAATCATACTGCGGTAAGATTACAAACATACGTAAATAAAACCCAGCTGGAAATATAGTTAATGCAAGCAAAGCTGAAAAATATATCATGTTCGAAGAGACTTGCAAGAAAATGGTTGCATAAAATAAGGCGCTGAAGCTGCATTACTATATTAAAACATGAAGCTTGCACATTTCAGATAACACCCGATTAAGATTTTGCGCCAGCGGGGCTAAAAAATGCTAATAGGGCACTTCTATATTACCTTAAATACCAAAAACTTCATTATCTGTTTCCACAGAACATGATGGGGCCCATGCCCCTAGCCCTTTCTTAATTTGACACTAGTAACAGAGCGTAATATAAACTCTCTGAGGTATACCAATTTATTTAAGACATTTTACCTAAGGATTCTTGATCTTCTAATAAATTATGCAAGGATGAATGTGGCAAGTATAAGTATTTAATTTGATTTTACCCTTTACATTTTTTTTAATCAGATTCCTGAGTCTGAAGTGGGCAAAAACTACGCCAAGCTGATATTTTTCCAAAAAATTTTGCTGATTGTCGCTCGGTGAAAGTAGTCCCTTGGTATACTTTAAGCTTGTAGTTTGCAAGAAAAATCAGCCACTAGGATTGATGACACCTTAAAAGCAATCTACTGGGTCAACTAACAAAAGTAACAAAAGCAATTACAATACAAAGACATATCACAAACAGGCAGCAACAACGTATGTTAATAAACTGCTTAAGGCTGTTTCAGAATATGCTTCTTGCAGTTGTTCATAACAGCAAAGTGTAGCGAATAGTAACAAAACTAAGGTACAACAAAAACAACCATAACAACATTAATTTCTTAGGCAAAATGTTGTCGAAAACATAAAACATTAAAACTAGAGACGAATTGTTTAAACAACATGACTGGGTGGTAGCAACAAAAAAAAAAAAAGAAAAGATATCATGCAGTAAAAGCAACCTAACATGCTGCAAATACTGTAAGCTTCTTTATGGCTGTATCATATGAGTATCAATAACATAGCAGTATAAATCTATTTGTGGGAAAATGTCACAGCTGTCATTTTGTATTTTCAATTCCATCATTCATTTATTGGGAGCACTGTTTTGCTTCAATTTACATATGGTAACATGTATTGCATGCTCTTACGATTTAATTTTTTTCGTTGCTGATAAATAATTACATTGGTACATGTTGTTCTTAATATGTGATTTTTTATTTTTAGGAAAAAATTGTTTTATATGAACCCAAGAAATGATGTAATTTTCATTTTAAAACCAACAAAAAAAATAAATAATTGCGAGAAAAAAATTTTTTTCAAGAGATGCTAACTAAGTACGTGTAGCACCAATTACTCTAAACAAAACACAATTAGATCCTTTGGTGGTGAACGGAGTATATTCACAAAATTTTGCATCACAATTTACGTAACGAAAATTACGAAACGAAAATTAAAACTCAAGAGTAGAAATCCGTTGTTAGCGTTTGTGTAAAACATGCTGTAATCTCAGAGAATTATTAAATATTTCAATAAATCTGTTTGTATTTAGGATATACTACTGCTCACACACACACGTTTCGCACACATATAAAAGTTTTGCAATGCTTCATACATAAATACGTACGTACTCGTATCTATCATCAGTTGGCCAAAAGGATCATCGGTATGGTCAACAAAATTCAAATGCTAAAACACAGATAAGTAAAGTTTTCTCATGTCTGTGGGTGTGGTAAATGGCCACAGGGTATTCAAGGACAATACTTTAACGAGTATATTCGCATAAGAATAGAGTTTAGACTGCTTCAAAATATATAAACATACTGTTTTTTGTTCACTTACTTAAAGGCTAAAGTTAAAGTCTCTAATTTAGCCGTCAAATTAGACATGTAATTGTTACTGTGTTTGTGTTACGACTAGTTTTGGCGTCCAATTCTTTAATCGTAGCCGGCTTATACATGTAGACTTTGAAATTTACGAAGCTCAAAAAGAAATGTCAATAGCTGTGATATTACATGATATAGGCATTCACTTCGCAGATCCAAAATGTAAATTAGCTGTTCTCCGACAAAGAGCTCCTTTTTTTTGGAACCTTCAGTTTTAAGCAACAATTAGTCTGTTATCATAGTGCGATAATGGCCAGCCCAAATTTTAAAGAATATGAATTGATGATTCCACCAGCCTATACGCCACACGAAACTATTGTTTTTGAAACTCTTCAGGTCGCTATTCAGCCCATGTGTACCAATTTTGCTTATTGAAGTTGCTACAAATGGGCCTAATCGCTGAATGAAATTTTAGTCGAAAGCAGTGGATCTTCTTCAAGCTTTTCATGAGCCCAAAGACTGGATGTGGTCTATTTGGTCAAGTATTATCCAATAGTGAATTTGGAGTTCACGTTTTACTATTATATTGCGAATTTCGCGTTCGGTAGGCCGATTATAAAGACCATAAGTTGCTCTAAGCGCAGGAAACACCTCCCTCGTAGAACGCTGATTTTCATAATACGAAATATGAATAATTTGCAGACGCTGATGCGGGCTAAGTCTTTCCATGATAAGATGTCATATAATACTGTGAAAAAATACTATCACAGTTAAACACGACTCATGTGGGATCTGTCATAAAATTTTTACTTAAAAAATTACATTTAAAAGAATCATACTTTATTTCACATTGCAACCAAGATTTCCATCATACTTTCAATAGAAATCTTTTAACTAAATTTCAAATAAGACAACACCCAGATAACAGAAAACAAAAAAAAAAATGTATTGACCGGAATTACTTTCTGCAAAACATCGCTGTCAACAGTCCAGAAATAATTATTTTTTCTTTTTTGTACCAATCTATTCTGCATAAGTCCATAAGTCTCATGTTCATTGCCAATTTTCGTTTCAGCTGGACATTTTATGTTAAAGAGTTTAAATGAGCAGATTTGTGTTCTGTCAGGTATTTTTTGGGGATAAAAACATAATTTGCGTGAGAAAGTTGTATGGCGTTAGGGTTTGTAATTATGTGTATTTACGGCTCAAATGTATTTGTGGGATTTATAATTGTTTTAATTAAATTTTTAGCACAATTTATGTCATTTTTAATTTGATACTAAATTCCTTTGGGAAATTACTTCAGGTATAAATGGTTGCATTGTGTGTGCTCAAATCTACATAGCTTTGGAAAAGCATGCAGCATAGTTGAGAGAAAAGTTTTAATTATAAAAAATGCCACACTTTAGTTAATATGAGCTTACGAGTTTTTGTTAAGCAAAAAATTAATAAAAAAAAATAACACAAGGTGTAATAATAATTACTAATTAAAAAGAATACATTTAAAAAACAAATTTGAACCAAATTGTGTTAAAACCATTTTCGCGCTGAAAAAAACAAGAAGCGCCAAAAAAATTTGCAATGAAAACTGTTTAAAAACTACTACAAGCTAACTTGATTATGACATATCGACTCTTGATTTGCATATTTTTAGGCCCTACTTTGTAAACAGCTTATTTACGAGTAACCGAAATTCGTTTACCGCAGAGAGTTTTAAAATTAAAATAAATCTTATTGCAAACTTGAGTTACTTTTATTGTATTTGAAGGATGTAAATTCATATTATTTTCTACAATTTTTGATTAAAATTTTAATAACTGTTCCGTTGGAAAATTGTCGAAATTTTATTGTCCTGCATTCAAAGGAGCTTTACAACTCAATTAATTCTTATTTTTACAATCCATATAAATGTAAATTTGTGCACATAATGATGTACTTATGTAAAATTACACACTGAATGGTGTGAAAAAAAACGCTGGCAACATAAAACGTATGCTTTACGTAATTTTCAACATGTTAAACGTAATAAAGTTGACGATGACGAGGATGATGAGTTTTACTCACTTCGCGTAGGAGATTTTTGTTTTTTTTATCATGAGGATGCAAGACTCGTTTTCCTGTGATAAACTCATCTACATGGTGGATTTATAAAAATTTTGTTTTCGTTTTTCAATTGTTGCCAGAGATAGTAGAAATTCCATGGAGAACTTAACGTAAAAATTTTGTTTTTTATTTTGGCTTGATGTACAGCTAACTATTGCTGTCGTGAAAAAGCTAAACCAAGTTATGACGAAAACTCTACAGAAATTAATAAATTGGGTCTCAACATATATTAAAATTATCATAAAAAGGAGAAAATCAAATTTTGAATGAAAGCGAAAACTCCTTCCACGGAGTGCTGGTGTGGTGGAAAGCTCCCAACGCCAAGTCACTACATGATAAGCTTCATAATGTACAGAGACTGGCCTGCCTTGGTATAAAGGGAGCAGTGAGATCGACAGCACAGACGGGCCTGGAAATTATAATGCAACTTCTTTCTTTCCTATTGACCTATATATCAGGTATATGGTGGCAAAAAAGACTCTTAGGTTAAAAGAATGCAACCAGCTACAAAACTCTGAGACTCAATGGTCTATTTTGCAAGATATGCCCGAGAAATTTGCCTTACGGCAAATACTTGACTTTGTCCACAATATCAACTTTCCAACAAGAGAAAATTGTAACTCTGGCACCGTTCTGGAAGAAAATAGGCTAACCATCTTCATGGATGGATCCAAGCTGTAGTTCGGCACATGAGCGTGTGTTTACTTGGATAATATGGAAATGGAGATATCACTACCCAATTATTGCAGCGTTTTTCAAGCTGATATTTATGCCTTAGACCAAGCCACGCAGGTGATACGGAACAGGAAGCTTACAGCCTCTATCATTACCAAATATAATGTAAATATTTTGGATCTGCGTTCTTTGTTAGTCTTGAGGAAGTAGCCGAGTTGGAACTCACCGGCATCCTCAATTTTTCCAAGCTTTCTGGATAGTTCGCCCCCATTCAATACGACAATTTAAGGAAAAGGAGGGGAATATTATTATATATGTAGGGTATCACAATGAGCAAACTGCCTTCGAGTGCATCTTGATATATGCAAGCAACTCTTTTAACCTAACTTAATCTACTAAAATTTTTTTGTTGTCTGGCAACGCTGTCTCTTACATATAGTCAGAACTTTATATCCATACAAAAGAGCAATAATTAAATATTGCTG
Source organism: Meiosimyza decipiens (assembly GCA_963680825.1). Classification (NCBI taxonomy): domain Eukaryota; kingdom Metazoa; phylum Arthropoda; class Insecta; order Diptera; family Lauxaniidae; genus Meiosimyza; species Meiosimyza decipiens. The sequence continues at coordinate 5,483,026 of OY804259.1, read as the reverse complement.
CAAACTTCCTGCAACACTCTACAACGTCGCGTCGCATCGCATCACATCGGATCTCATCGTCGTGGTTCGCAATTTGCATCGCTTCATTTAAATAACAACTTCCGTTGTTGCCAAAAATTGCTGTTGACGGTTTTTCCATGTGAATACAACGAAAATTAAATAATAAATGTAAGCGTTAACACTCGGCATATGTGCATGTGTGGATTGGGCTCATAAGTGTTGCTGTGTGTAAAGGATGTTGCTATGACGCGACATGTCTGTCTGTTGACATTCATGACATTCTTTTGCTGTTGCTGTTGCCTCGCCTTATTTTACTGCTACTGTTGTTGATATGAGTGCTGCTATGTGCTGCGTTACTATGCGTTGAACTGTGCGTCAAACGTGCATAATGACAGCAATAGCAACAGCAACAGCAACAGCAACGACAAAAAGTTTAACATTAAATATTTTCAGCTGGCAATAAGGTCAGAGTTACTTAAAATCTTTAAAATAATATAGCTTACAGTCAGAGTGACTCTGCTGACAGTCAAACGAGAACTCAAGAGCCAAAATAATAAGAATCGCTTAAGTTTATTTTACGTTATTAAAGCAGGAAAGTAATATCTCGATAATTTCTTTTAAGTTTTTGTATAGACCTCTGAAGATATTATTTAATTCAGACCTTATGCTACGCTACTTCTCCACAAAGTATGCAAACATTCTCTTCTTAGTGTTGACACTGGCTGTGAAGCTACGGTCTCATATCGCTTGTTGGTTTTATGTTTAAGTTACAAGGACGCAAGTTTAATGTCATTTCTCTTGCTGCTGTTTATTTCTTTCTATTTGACAAAGCTCAAGTTCAATTTGTGTGTGGTTTTTAGTGTTTGGTATTTTGGGTATATAATTAGAAATGAAAGACAAACGAGTTGTGATAACCCAAAAAAAATGTATTATGAGTTGTTACAACTTTTATTATATGAAATTGTGATGCAAAATTTGATGTTTTCAACTTAAAACTGAATATAATAAAACGAAAATGTGATTGCGTTTGGTTTTCAAAAACAAATGAGCACTTAAGGAAAAAAAGTTTTTTAATTTTGCCCAAAACTAAAGAAGTAACAAAGAGCTATCTATCTATGATTTTCGGTGTTTTCAAAAGTCCTTATTTATATCTTAATATTGCAATAAAACTGACATTAAATTTCACCAACAACTAAAAGAAAACAGACATCATGTGCATTTCTATTTATCATTAAGCAACTTCTTAAATCAGCAAGTGATATTTGCTACAAATATATAATTTTTTTCTAGACTTAAAAACATTTTCGCTTAATTTCTAAGTTAAGTCTGCCACTACATATATCTATATTCCACACGAATAAATCGTAAATGTTAATTTTGTTTTCTCATGAAACATAAAGTTATGCCACTGCAGCGTAGTGAAGTTTACATTAATTTAAAAGAGTTGACATCCTTGTGGCAAATTGAAAGGAAAATATGTAGCAATTAACACTTTGCATAGAAAAATACCTACAGACACTCAAACGCAAATAACAGCACTTCTATGACATACACACTGACAGTTGAATGCAGATGTAATGAATGATGAAATTCAGCAAAATTGTCTATAGCAAAAGTTGAATTTCGAGCGACAGACGAGCGTTTTTGCTTGTAAGTCATATGAAGTCTAATGATTTTACCGAAATCAAAACTACTTTTAAGACTTAAATTGCACACAGCATAGCGTTCACTAATATGAATAAAAGTGTTCTCTAGGTGCTGTTGAGCTACGCTCATCAAATATTGGTAGCGCTGACGCAATTGCTAATTTAATGAAACTAAGGCGTCAAGTGGAGATGAGGCGCATTCCGGAAAGCTTTTGTATAAAAAATCAATAAATACTGAAGGACTAAAATGTTTTGCACTGAATAAAATATTCTTCACTGCTTAAATCGTCTATACTCGTGTTACGTATATTGCTAATTTAAATAATAATAATAGAGCTCAGCTACTACAACTATTAGCTTTCTTAGCTATTAAGTTTAATGCTTTTTCACACTTTCTCTACATTCCCACTCAGATTATGTGAACATTTATTTGAATATGTTGTGCTTATTGTCCATATTGCCTTTATTCCCTACATTGTCTATTCATTCTGTCTATTATGTTGATATGACTGGAAAACATTGTCCTTATCGATTTCGTTTTATGAATATTGCTAATTAGTTATAGACTATACTGTCTCAACTGTCAAAATCGTAAATATTTTTTTATATTTCTTAGATTTTAATTTTATATTGACTTGATTGTCTTCGTTGTCTTATTTTTTAATGTTTTCTTAATTTATTAACTTGTCTATCATATTGTTGACCTATATTGCCTACAAAGACTTTATATTGCCTTTTTTGTCCATACTAACTTTATTGCCTTAATAGTTTTTTACTGTCCATAGTGTCTTTATTGTCTTTATTTTCTATATTTTCTTTATGTCTACCTTGTCAACTGTTGTCTCAACTTTCCAAA